>OY283149.1:88137223-90637223 GCA_958299815.1 Sarcophaga carnaria
TGTTGGAAGCCTCAATATATTAAACAATTGTATCCTTATTTTTATTTAAATTTGTTTTATTAAATTCAACTTAGCATACGAAGTCACTGTGCAGAAAAAATAAGAAAAAAACAGTTAAAATATAAACAATTAAATAATAATTTAATAACAGATTTGCACGAACTTCAGTTTTAATCTTTTTCTAGAGTAAATAAAATTTTGTCAAGATTCTGTTGTTGTTTGAAATTGCTGGACATATTTTTTTATCATATGATTGATGAGATATTGCCGTATTGAATCCAGGATATCAGCCCCCGTAGTCGGAATTGATTTTGACTTCCCTCTGTTTTTTGGTTTGTTCTATTCTAAAAATTCTTGATTGGACTTGGATCTTGATCCGGCCAGTCTAATGTATTGTTAGTTTTTGCATCGTAGAAGACTACTTTCTATCACATAATGAACTATAAAATTTCAATGGATTATAGTCGTAATACTTTGCCAAATGAAGAGTGTACCTAATTATTTGTAAAAATTAATTTATTTAATTCAAATCGAAGTCTTTAAACTCTAAGGAGACGGTTAGCGATATTCATCTACTTTAAACATTACGAAATAGAAATTCCTAGATGGATTATTTGTATTGATTATATGAACTCGAAAACAGTTGTAATAATTTTTCTTTTTTTTTCTCATGGTCTTGCTCGCGTTTGTAGTAAAGCGCTTAAATTATTCAAATAAATTTTATTGATGGTAATGATAGCTAAGCACGATGCAACTTCTTTATGAAACCAGGCGTGTTCGTTGTTAGTTGCATAGTGTGTAGTCTAGTTTCATTAGTATTCGAAACTTCAACATATTTTGGTGTTTACTGAGGTCTTTACTAAGAGTTTCGCCATTTTTGTGTGTATCAAATAATATGAAACATACTATAAACGATAAAAATGTTGCGAAAACACGTTGCCTACCATAAAACTATATGTAAACACTGCTAAAGTCGCCGTAAGGTCACGGTTCAAACCCCAGGTCAAACATCAAAACGAAATATGAAAAAATATTTCTTCGGCGAATTCCTCTCACAAGATTCCTGTCAAAAACTATGAAGTAAATAAAATTGCCATTAGAAGTTTCTCAAAAATCTGTCGTTCGGAGTCGACTTTAAACTATAGGTTCCACCACTCATGTATACAATTTAAGGGCACACAACATAAGTGGTGTGAAAAGCTAGGCCGTAACCCTGACTGAAGGTTTGTAATCGCCAATTATGTATGTATGTATGTAAAAGCTGCTATTTGGTGCGAAAGGCTCAGTAATGACGTAATTTATCTAAACATTTTAGGAATTATTTCTTACATACACACTCACACATATAATTTTCATTATTTATCGAAGCGATTGTCCATTTCTATGCTAAAATGATGTTAAACCAATACATCTCCTACTTCCACGAAGACAAAGGTCATTCCTGTGTTTATACTATAACTCTACCTAAGGCCAGAATTAATTTCCTGTCTGCTGATAATTACAAGTCATGTGTGTGTGATATAATTATAAAACAAGTGTATGTACATAAGTATGGTAAATATATCCCTCGATCATTATTGTGTAATAAGGGTTGATATTGACGTAATAATATTTGCTTGACTGCTTCATGCCAAATGTTGTTGATTTTGCAAGCAAAATAAATTAAGTGTGGATTATTTCGAAATAATTAATTTATTATGCGTCACCAATACAATTGCATCATATCGAATTCGTTGAAATAATTTCAGTATTCAAAAAACATATGTTAACACACCTACATACGGACGCAATTGGTCATTACACCCCTATAGTTAGGATGGCTTCAAAGCCATCGGTCAGGTTCTGTGTGGTTTATGCACCGGCGACATGGAAAATTTGATATTTCTACGGACCACCGTAGCTGTAGGTCTGAGGAGGAGAGATATGCTGCCTTTCACTTTATGTATCAATGTCCTACTCTTGTCATAAAGAGACGGACATTTTTGGACCTCCCTCTTCTTTGATCGAGCTCTCTTATTCATTAAATAGAAAAATAATTTTGCTCTCGGTTTGGTTTTTTCCACAGAATGTTTGATTCCCGGGTAAAATTAAATCTGGTATCACAATGAGGCTGAATGTTGGTATAAGTGGGTCCTTTTTTAATTAAGAAGGGTCCTTCACCTTACCTAAGTTAAACTTCTTATTACCAGAAAACTTGGACCAACAATGTTCAGAAGAACATTGGTGTTCGGAGTGTGAAATGAATAGATAAGAATACGCCAACTAACTCGGGGAGCTGTATCGATATGTATGATGTTAACTTTTGTATTTAGACCATCCATTTGTTGAAAGTACTCGTCTGAATTATTTGCGCATATGGAATACAAATAGTAGATTAGTTCTTGCTAATAGCATCACTTATGCGGCAAAATCTTAACGAATATCGATTTAGACATGGTTACACTTGGACTCTGCTACGATTATTTTCGGCCAATGTTGTCATAAGTCGGAAATGGAATTCCAGCTTTAGAAATTTATATATCGTGTGTACCCATGGTTTGCAGGTTTAGGTGTTACCCCCATTTGGGAATAATTATGTTGGCTCTTGCAATACTGAACAAATAAAAAACTCGTATATACTATGAGCTACTGATTACTACATTTCTCTAATGTAAAAAATTATGGTTTTATTTCTATAATACTGTATGTACTGAACAAACACAAACAAATCTAAGTGTTTTATATCTAAAGACACGTGAAAGAAAAAAAAAACAAAAAGTTGAGCAAAAACAGTACTCATATTCAGTCATGGACGACAGCTGGTACATACAAATGCTTGTAAAACAATGTTAAGGATAATTAATTACGACATTTATTATAGAGGGAAAATGATAAAATACTCACTGAAAAAGCCATTCAGTCAGCCACCATGCAATGTTTTTATAACATGTAACACAGTCAAGACAGTTACGCACATACATACCATACATCCCTGCAATAATATCAAAATTGTTCTTTAATGTCAACAAATTTATGAACAGCATTTGGTCGACCGCCATAAAGAACGAAAGAATTTTTATACTTTTAAAAACATTTAAAATATGAGTTCGAAGATTGCAAATAAAAATAAAAATAAATTTGTGTTTAGTTTTAGATTAATTCTTTATTGTTCGCACAATTCCGTGTGCCACTATTCGTAACTTGATTTAAACAATAACAATTTGCTTTAATTATTATTCTTCTTACTCTCTTCCGCATATACAATAACAATTATTCAATAGATCTTTACAACGGAGATCTACAAACCACGATTATTCTCTTCACACGCAACGCGTCTTCACACAAGACTGACTGAATTCTTTCTGATCCCGTTGCCTGCTTTGTCTTGCTTTTTATATAAACAGTCTGATGGATGCTCTTGAAGGAAAATAACTTTGCCTTCGCGCAATCTCTATAAATGTAAACGTGTTGTTTATTTTATTGTTGTTGTGTATTTCGTTTACGTTTGTCCTTGCAGTGTTGTTGTTGCCTGTTTGTTTACTTGTTTATCCCTTTTTTGTATACTGATGTTGTTGCTATATTTATGTTCAATCGTTGATCATGTAAACAAGTCCATAGTTTTTGTTTTTGTAGCTTTTGTTTATCGTAATATTTAATTTTCAATTTGATAATTCTCTTCAACTACACTACTCTCTTATACGGTATGTCAACCATATAAACATATAAAATTCTGTTTTTTTCAGACATAAAAGTTAAAAAAGAAGTGATTGAGTGCTCGACGACTGTCCAGTGTAATCTAGATTCAAACCAATCGATTGGTAGATTGAAATTATTCAACAGGGTTTTCGAAATGGTTTTAATTCGTTCGTAAGAATCGTTTTGGTACAACCCCCAAGAGAATAGCGAAGTTAACGAAAATTTAAAATATCTAATAACGTTACGAACTTTTCTGAGAAGGTCAAAAGGTGCAATAAGTAAAATTGTTTTTTATATTTTAGAGTATAGCAATAACTCGCTAGTTGTTAGTACCTGTAAGGCCTCTGTTATAAAATATATTTGTAATGAAATCTGCAACCATCTAATCTAATCTAAAATCTGCAATCTCTAAAAAAGAGACTGTATTGCACTATGTTTCAACTTCATCGATTACATAAGGCAGTTGATTTAGAATACGATCTATTCTTTAGTGGTACATGTTGAATCATCTGTGCATCATCTTTTCAATATTCACATATACGTCAATGCCACGAGTTAGCCATTCGTAGAACGAATGAGACTGCAAAAACCTTAATATGTTGTTCTCCATTAGATCTCTTCCAAGACCTTTGCTATGTTATATGGAACCTAGTGAGTTTTGTAAAAGACCTGTGCATATCATCAGGCGGCTTCCGTTGCGATTTGTGCTTTCATGCTGATGTTTTCAACCCAACCTCTTTTGTCTCGTACAGCTCTATGCTTTTAATCGGTTTTTGCGCTATTGTGTAGCTCAATTACTCTTCAGGTATCATCCGAAATTCATTCTTGGTGGACATTCTTACGTTTAGCATGCGTAGGTTCCATAAGCATTGACTTTACCTCTTACTATTGGTCTAAGTTACCTTTACTCCGAATCCTATAGATACATTACAAGGCTCTAGAGCAAACAGCGCCAACTTCCTGAAACTATGTCCGTGATCGCCTTTAACAGACTCGGGATTGATGGTTGCCTTAACTCCTTGTCCTGCTTGAAACAATTGTCCATGAAGCATTTTTTTGGGTATAATGATGAATACAGGCGGATTTAACCGTGTCCAAAATCCATATAAGCACTATATCTGTATTCTTAGAAGCGGTCCAATATAGCTTGATTGTGAAAGGATATACATTTTACTATTTACTATAAGCAGATGATTAATCTGCTATTCTAATGATGAATCTGTCATCTAAACCAAAACAATGACTATATATGTGTCGCATATTAGGGAACCGCATAATACAGGATATTTTATTAAGCGCTTCTTATCTTCAAAATTAAATAAAACGAAGTGTGTGTGTGATATCACTGAATTTTTTTTCGTTTAACAGGCCTATTGATATCATTATGTGTACAATATAATATCGTTCACGACTTGTCTGGGTAGAGCGCATCTGAAATCTTCAATTTTCCGTAAATCTGGCATAAATCATGCTGAATTTGGCCAATGCCATGCCTTATGTTGGCTTTGATGAACACTTTGGTTTGTGGCCAGTAACGTAAAAAAACTCCACAAGAAAAAGTCTAGCGGGGTCAAATGCCAAGACCACGGTAGGCCGTTCACATCTTTCGTGCGTAATAACTAATATGGCATAAGGTGAGTAGCATGCAGCACTCTCCTGTGGAAATTACATGTCGTTCCTGTCCAGATCGTTTAATTCTGGCCAAAAGATTATAGTAACCATCGACGAATGGTGCTCGTCGTTGACAGTGCCGGTGGGGCCAATGTCGTCCTCAAGGATATATGATACGATGACGCTGCCATCCGAAAATTCTCATCAAACTGTGACTGTTTCGAGATGCATTAGATGCTCTTGGATCTCGTGTGGATTGGTATCCTCTAAATTTCGATACTTTACTTTGCACAATAAGCCATTCATCCAGCCTCTTCGATGAAGATGATTTTTCGATGAAAATTTGGTCAATTTCTAACAACGATTTTGATAAAACATGATGATTACGCAAAATAAACTGAATAAATGGCAATTAATACGACAGATGAAGCTTCAACAATATGGTCGTTGTCAACTGTCAAAACTCAGGAGAACAAATATCCGTTTGCAGCCACCTGACAAGGTAAATGGATGTAACCACATCTCACAACTCGCCTAAGCTTGATCAGGGACCACAATGAAGAAGTTTATAAGTTGACATGGAATTTAATGCATAAGAATCACTCAGCAGCTTCCATGAAAGGTTTTTCGAAAAATCTATCATTCGGAGTCGACTTTAAAGTGTAGCTCACGCAACTCATGTATAAAATTAACACACAACATGGAGGGAAGGCTCAAAGCTAGGTCTTAATCCTGATTGAAGGATTGTAGTGAACAATTATGTTCGTATGTATGTATCATACAGTATTTCCATACGTAACAACATTTTATAGGTTATTTAGCAATCTGCTTAGACAAAAAAATATTGCCTTATTTTCATTAAGATTAAGAAGAATAATTCTTTTTTTTTTTACTAAAATCAATCAAAAATGATTTGTTTTTAAGAACAGCTGCTGTGACTGCTATGAGCCAACCGTAACAACACAACATTTGCTTTCACTTCAGTTACAGGTTAATAAATGCTTAAAACTTTTGCCAGTGAACGCACAGAATACATACCATATTTCAAAAATGTTTGTTCAATGTTTCGAAGTTTAATTTTTGGTTGAAGGTAAAGCAATACTTTTAATGACAAAAGAAATAAAAATTCACCATACGAGATAACTTTTTTCGTTTAGATATGACGTTCTGACATTTTTTTAAAAATTACTTCCAAATATTTCTTACCAAATTCAATTTGATTAAAAGCTGTACTTGTACTTCGACTGTTGCTTACATTTTGATTAGTTGTACTGTATGACTTTATATTGTTTTCTCTACTTGATTTTTAACAAGAAAAATTCATCAAACAAGGTTTTACGACTGCAAGTGACTAAATCAAATGATAGCTGATAAGATTATTAAAAAAGTTTTCTGCATTTAAAAAATATAATAAATAGCCTGAACAATTTTTGAAGCTGAACATTCCCCTACAACTACGTAGTATGTTTGTGGCAATAACGAGCAATTCCTAAAGTTGACGTACATCAAAGTAGAAATGTTTAGAATTTAAAATGATTTATTTGTACGAAGAAGAATTCAAAAATTACCTTCAAGGTAAGTTATTCCCGTGAGCTGTTATAAATTTCGTTATTGTTGTTCGTTATAAAATAAAACCAATTTCTATGCCAGTAATCTTTTTTCTAATAATGAGAACAAACATTTTTAGCAAACATTTATAAGTTTTGAACATGAAAACAATAGCGTTATCAGTGTTAGTTACCTAAAAATATAGAATTTCATTTAATATCACCTGAATAGGGCAGAGTACCAGACACGCCATTAGTTTAAATACATGCGCTATCAATACAAATATCCTACAGAGAAGGCTACCAATGTTTTTACGGTTCATCATCGTCAAGCTTTAATACATTGGATAGGACAACAGTTACAAGGCAACTTGATGTACGTACTTTTACGGAGAATGTTAAAGAACACTGTTGAAACTACGTACACAAGTTAGCATCTCATCCAAACATCCTGGTGCTCGTACAATTAAAGGAAGAACAGTCTTAGTAGTATTGAATTAGAATAGCCCTTCAGTTAGGATTACAACCTAGCTTCTTACATCACTTATGTTGTGTGTGAGAGTGTTTTATTTTTATACATGAGTGGCAGGACCTACAGTTTAAGAAACAACTTTTACAATTGTGTCATTCTTCCGCTATAGTCTATGTAACGTTTCCGTCTACTTTTTCAGCTTGGTATTAAATGCACAAAATATAATGCACATGATATATAATACCGCGGCTCTATTGGCTAGAATATTTGCTTCCTTATTTGCGAAGACTCCTTGAGGAATAGATACCCATATAACGCGCATCGCTCTCTACTTGGTGCCATAATTAGTCGGCTTTTTAAATTCCAGAAGGATTCTTATTACCGTATCCTGTTATTGTCATAAATATCATTTACCCTTGCGCTCTGCATGCGAAAATAAATCCAATTATCTTCACAGCAAATGGTAAAATATTACAAGTACTCTAATTTATAGGAAGATTTTGGTGAAAATAACATTTGGATTATATCGGATTCGTTAACGATGGATTTCGGGGCGTAGCTGTAAACCTGGTAACGAGATGGCGGATGTTATAGTTGGTTTAGGTTCACTTTCTGAGGGTGATTTACAACTGGTCTAGATCCTCCAATTTGCCAATTATATATCTTCGTCACTAGATGGGTCAGGCAGAAGGAATAGAAGTGTTGGGGTGGTTGATAGGCTTCTATGACCCACTATATATAGCACTAGAACATATTTGCTGTTGTTTGCTAGATTTGTTGCTATTATTTCTCTTGGATATACATGTATTGAAGACATCGACTTTTCTTTTTCGGTTCCCATGAATAAGAGAAATAAACTTTCTAGGTAAAATCCATCATTACGCATGTTTACTCAGAGAGATGGTTAACGAAATCTAAATAACTGTCAGTATTTCTCATTATTTGCACTCATTATTTCAACTCATAGTGCTACAACTGAAAAAGTTTAAATATTTTTCGGTTTCACACGTCTTATGGCAACACGTTTTCACACTTAAATGCTGCATGAATTAAAACTAAAACGACAACTTTTCTTGCCAATTACTTTGTGATTTTATTTGCATTTTTTTCTACGAACCTACAATATAATTTGACATACAAAAAAGGGGTGAAACTGAAGTAAACTTTTTACTTTCTTCGTAGAAACACATTTGTTTATTCTGCTAGGTATAGGTACAGATATTACTTTCAGATGAATTAAAAGAAAAGTTTTTAAGTTGTTAACGTTTATACTTTGAGGTTTTAATCAGACACACATGATTGTAAAAAAATTAGATTTTTTCTGTCTACTTCTTTAGAGATACATACATAAAATCGTTGGTCATTACAAACCTTCAGTCAGGATTACAACCTAGTCTCTCACACCATTCAGGTTGTGTGTGTTAATTGTACACATGAACAGCGGGACCTACAGTCATAGCTGCCAGATCAATGAGGCATCAAATCGTCAAATATTTAAGAAAAAATCGTCAAAATCGTCGAAGACGTGTATTGAAGTCGTCAAAAAATCGTCAGAAAAAATAAATTAATTAAAAGTTTTTAAAAACCAAAATTATTTCTATTGTAGTAAAACATATAAAGTCAATGTATGTACATATCTGAGTTAAAAAATAACATTTAAAAAAATTTGTTAGAAATTAAACACTAGCATCCTTCACCTTCATTTTTAATTTTTTTTCCAAAAATGGAGAATTATTACATCATTTTCAGGAAAAAATTGTTCAAGGTTTAAACAATCTATCCCATAAGCGCAGTAATATTATTGCATTATCTATAGCAATGGGTGGTGTAAATATTAGAGTGTCAGAAGCTTTTGACGTTCTGAGTGAAAATTCAGTGTAATGTTGGCTGGAACCGACACATTTTTCAGTTCCTTCTTAAGATCTTACCATCTGATCTCACTACTCCATTTATGACCGAGCGAGAATGGAATACAACTCTCATGCATGGGCATGATAACGGCGCTTCCCTTCGTTCTTCCGATGGTAATATTAGAAGCTATACTCGAATTTTTAAAATTGTCTGCAACGACAAGTGATAAATTATTCTCAACTACGAGGTTATTTAGCAGTTGTAATTTTTTGGTTTTTAAGGGGTTAAAAAGGACTAAACTACAGAAAAATCATCACAGGTATTCGAAAGTAATTTAAGAATATAATAATTTACTGCCTGTTTTAACTAACATAAATTTCGAATAGTAACAATTGCAAAGTAAATACAAAGCTTTAAGTGGCTTTTAATGTACTAAAGTAAAGAATATGTTGTAAATTTGTATTTCCTAAAATCGTCAAAAAAAAAATCATAAATCGTCATATCGTCAATATGATATTTTTGGAGCTCGAAATCGTCAAATCTGGCAGCTATGCCTACAGTTTAAAGTCGACTCTGAACGATACATTTTTGAGAAACTTTTCATTGCAATTTTTATTTACTCTCAGAGTTTTTGCTAGAAATCTGCTGAGGAAGTCGCTGGAGAAATATTTCTTCATATTTGGTTTTATTGGAGATGTCTGACCTGGTCTTTGAACCGTAGCCTCGCGTCTAATAAGCAAATACACTTCCTACTAGACTACGCCGGCTTCTTTACAGGTAGGAAAACCTGTCAAGCGAGAAGTGGAGCGACCAAAAAGTCGTCAAGTTATGTCTGTGAAAGACCGATTTCTTGTGGGGGATATTCATATTCTCCTGCACTTTCTTACGGACATGTTTTACGGCGATGCATTCGACCGATCTTGTGTTTCGTATGGATGTTGATAGAGCCTTTACCATCTACCACATGGCGAATAATCTCCCAGTAGAAGGACTATGACGCTCGTAAAATTAGCGAAGCACGAGCTCCGTTGCCAGAACAGAATACCCGTATTGGTAATACGACTCGAAAAAGTGCACTAAAATTAGGCCTATCGAAAAAGGTATTGTTAGGTCAGACGCGTCCATTTCTAATCGAAACAATTGTACTTCACAATTAAAAAGTAAATTTGATCGCATATCTACCACCAATTCAAATTAATGGATCAAATATAGGCTTTGTTAGAACAACTAAAAATCTTGGCGGAACTCTGAATAGGGAACTAAATTTGCCGGATCACGTCAAAATGAGCTGTGGAAAAACTTTTGGAATGCTTTGAGATATTTGGATGTCACAGTATTTTACACCAACTAATATTCGAATGCTATTAGCGAAGACATATTTACTACCGACTGTTATGTACGGATGTGAGCTGTTTGCTAGCTGCGATGCAGTTAGTAGACGAAGACTTAACGTAACTACTTAACGTAAACTAAATAGGAACATATCGCATTTAGCCCGACTAATATATGAGCCATTCAGTGCACAAAGAGATTAACTCCACTTTTTGAAAAATCTTAAATTTAAGTGTCAAAGCACTTGGGATAGTCATAACTTTTTATATTTATTACAACTTTCCTGAATAGTAAAAATTAACACCATTAAACGACAACATTTTTTGGGCCATTGAATAATAAGCAATTTATCTCAGAAGACATTTTGATTAACTCCATACTCTTATGTAAATTGTTTCAATAACGTAATTCAAATGCACCACTAGCAAACGCAACGCATTTTAAAATTTACATAGTCAACTTGACCAAAATATTTCTTTAAGAGGCTGAATCAAAGTTAAAGAAGTAAAAAGAAGGCGTCTCACGAATTGAACTCAAGACCAAAGAACACGTTCTTGCACATATTACCTTCGAAAAGACAAAACTAATATTCCCGTTTGTTTTAAAGATCAGTTGAGTGACGGGCGGATACACAAATGTTGTTCCAACCCTTTCCGACCGTATACGCACAATTGTGCGGATGCGATTAAGTCTCTATAATTTCTTTAATATATGTCGTTATGCGACATGACCGGCAAAAAACAATTGTGTATGATCTGTATTTGTTGATCATTGTGAAGACCCGTTATCAGGTTTTGTTTTTTCATACTATTTTGGTAGTTTTAGTTGTGTACTTTCCCCAGTTGTGAAAATGAGGCGAAAGGGTAAGTTTGCATATAAATTAAAATTCTACAAACGGGCTCGCAATCAAATGGCTGCATTAGAAAAAAGTTTCGTAATTTCTTTCAATTTAGAAAAATCTTTAGGCTTTACTAAACTGACTACATCTCTAGCTTATTTTAAGCGAAATGTATGTGTTTATAATATCGGATGTAATGAATTCAGTAAAAATATAAACCACATGTTTGTTTGGCCAGACACTGAAGGATCTTGTGGGTCTCAAGAAATTTCATCGTGTCCTACAAAGTACATAAAAACTTATAGTAAAAAAAGCTTTGAAAAAATAATAACATATTCTGATTCGTGTACCGGGCAAACTAGAAATATTAAACTTAAAAAATTTAAATACTTAATTTTACTTTATTATTTTTTCAGTTGCCAAATCGACTAACTCCACCAGTCACATGAAATTTATAACATTACTGGCATTATTTTTTTTCGCTATTCTTTCTTATAATTTTATATACCATCAGATGAAAGCTATATATGTATTTATGTATTCTACAATATATATTTGAATTTATATTGTAAAGGGAATTTTAAAAAACAATTTACATTATTTAATCGCATTTCTCAACTTTTTGTTTTATGGAGTTAATCGATTTGTGCACTGAACGGCTCATATAATGTTACAATTGACAATTTAGTGAATTGTCGGACTCTACTCTTTCTACACAATTTAATATATAATCGACGGCCAGCCTATTTATATGAGAGATTAGTATTTTCTAGGTCGAATAGAGGGAACAAGATAAATTCTATAAAATTTAATAATAAGGCCATCTCTCAACAACACGTTTTCATACACTCCATCCTTCTCATCTATTCACTCAAATACAAATGATCAATAATGCAACCAATTTCATAAATGCCATTTTCAAGCGCTTTGCACAGACAATTTTCTCTAACTTTTTTTTGATTTTTTTTCCACTTAGTCCTATTATAACTGTCATATTCTTTTTTTTTAACATTATTGTGATGATGTTTTTTTCCCTTTCCTTACTTAATTTTCGTTTTATTTGCTTAATTTTTAGGTTTTTTTCTTTTTAAATTAATTATTTTAAATTAAATATGTTAAATTAGTTAAAATAAATAACTCAAAATTAATGTTAATAACAATTGCTAAGCAATATTGTAATATAAGATTTATACTTGTTGTATTGTTTTGAACAAATAAATAAATAAATAAAATAAAAAATAAAAATTTCAAACCATTTTTGTTTTATTGCATTTTTAAATTTAAACTTTTACATGGCCCACCCACCCAGCGTTACCGTTGAGCGACTAAAGTCGCAATTTGACACTTTTTCAGCGACCCCGCCACTTTTTGTGCCCCCTTACTAAAATGAACTAAATCTGACACTTTTCAAGATTTTTGACCCTTTTTTCCCCTTTTTTAGAAAAAGTAAACCTGATATATTTATACAAGAATTAAAATTATTAGAAACCAAAATTAATGATAAATAATATGAAAATATCTTTAAAATTACAAATCCAGAAGAATTTTGGCATAAAATTGGTAATTTAAAAAATATGCTTAATAATTATTTGTATCCTAATTTATATGAATTTGTTACTTACGTATTTACTCTGCCACATAGTAGTGCGTAGGCAGAAAAATTTTTTTCGTAACTAACATTAATGAAAAATAAGTTAAGAGTTGTCACATGGATCTGGAAAATTGGATGCCTGACGATGAACTTATGAAAAAGTACAGAAGTAATTTATCAAAAAAATAATTTAATCGAATGTGAATACTAATATAACTATGAAATATATATTAAAACTCATTTTGTAAAATATATAAACCAAAACAATCATGGAAAATTAAGTAATATAGTCCTTTTTGACATTGAGAAATATCGTTGCATCCTAATTTCTAAGTATTTCATAGAACTACGAATAAATTACACAGACTAGCTTATAGACTTGTTCAATTGTTGTTGAACAATATAGAGTAGATTGTTAGTCAATATAGAGTGGATTTATAGGTTATTTAATACACCAGTTCAAAGACCAGTGGACTAGTTCATAGACTATTTAAAAAACTAGTTCAAAGGCTATTTAATAGACCAGTCCACATATATGTGTAGTAGTCTATAGAGTAGTAAATATATTATACTAGTATATGATATAATATATTGACCAGTCTATTGACTTCTGTGGTCTTTTAAATAGCATTTGAACTAGTTTTTTAAATAGACCATGAATTAATCAACTGTATTAGTCAATGGTTTATTCGATCGACTATTTTATAGACTACTACTAGTTTATGGACTGGTGTATGAAATAACTTATAAACTATTCTATTGATTAATCTATTGAATAATCTATAATCTAGTTTGTGTAATTTGATTATTTTTGTTGTTTTGTTTTGAAAAAAATCTAAATTTCAGAATATTTATTTTCCATGCCTGAACAATAAAGTTATAAAAAATGTGCCTGCATTATGATACATTTGTTCATAAAATTGTGATATATTATGACATATAAATAAATAACATAATATAAAATGTACAACTATATATCATATTTAACTTATTACAAAATGTTTCTATTTACTTCTAAAATGAACCGTTGTAACAAAATTAGTATTTATGTTTAACTTTATGATCTCAGTTTGTTTAATACAAAAATTTTCAAAATACTATGTACTCTAAGTCTTATCATATTAATTATTTGAAATGTAATTAGTAATTTTGTATAATTTTGAATTGTTTTTTTTTATTTTAAAATATATATTATATTTGTTGTTATTTTTTTTAATTTGTTACAAAATACGCAATTTTGTATAATTTTTTATTTATCCTTAATGAACTGTTTTTTAGTTATAATAATAGTTTTGTTTTGTGTTTTGTATCATTATATAGTGGGTTAGCAAAAAAAAGTTTTATTTAATGGAATTTTTATAAATTTAAAAAGGAATTTTTTATTTTTGAAGTTTAAGTGTCCTAACGTTCATAAATTTGAATTGAATTCAATCAAGAAATAAAACAGAACATATAATTTAAAAAAAAAAAATTATTTTTTTTATCTATATTAGTTCATTTTCTTTTCTTTTAAAAATGTTGCCCCTTTTTACTGCCAAAATACCCTTTATGTGCGACTTTTTGTTCAAAAATCGCCTTTTTGTGCGACTTCTTCAAAATTTCCAACGGTAACGCTGCACCCACCACTCGCATTTAATATGTAAAATTCAGAATACCGAGTACATATGTGACGTATGAGTGATATTTAATTCCATTAGTTACATGCATGACAATATCAAAAAATTTTTATTGCATACTTTTCAAAGTAAATTTACTAGTACGTGTGATATCATGCGTATGAGTAATATATTTCAAATCCAATTAAATAGAAAGTATACCCTATTAAATTGGAATTAAACATTTCCAATGATATAGCAATTAAAAGCAAATAAAAGTAAATAAAAAACACCACAATTCTATGTTATATTCTAGTGGGTACTACATCATGGCCTGCATCTTCTAAATCTGCATCTAAATTTGACAAAATTTCTAACAGTTTTTGTTTAATTGCATTTTTAAATTTAAACCTTTAAATGGTCTTGCTATTGATCAGATTTTTTGACTTTCTTTCTTTAAGTTAGGAATTATTTTCGTAAACTCATCTCTTGTTGGACTCATTCCTTCCTTTTCTTCTCAAAAATATTATTCCATGTTTGCGACTTTTCGCTCAAATATTCTGAGACGGACTTGTTTTTTTCAAGTTATTCAATCACAATTCCTTGCGTTTTTAAAGGGGTTATAAGGCTATAAATTAAATAGAATCTATTGCCTCAATTAAATTTTAAGACTCCATGTCGTTGACAGCAAGAGCGGTACGTGCAAATATTGCTAGAGTCTGCTGAATACGTATGGATGAGAAGTAGACCGACCCACTTCTATTCTTAAACTACATGACCATCCATTGCACATTAGTGATTCTTTTTTGCCAAGGTCTTTTTTGTAGGCATGCCGAAAGACTAGGTATTCCAGGCCTGACGAGGAGGAATATTTCAGTACCCTAGTGCCATAAAACGGTGGAGGTTTTTGATTTCCCACTTTATGACACTATTGAACGGAATCTCTAGTTGTTTTTTTATTAAGGTTAAACAGAATAATTCTTTTTTTATTAAAATTAATCCAAAATGATTTGTTTTAAGAACAGCTGTTGTGACTGCTATGACATTTGCTTTTACTCCAGCTAAAGGTTCATAAATGTTTAAAACTTTTGCCAGTGAATGCACAGAATACATACCATATTTAAGAAATGTTTGTTCAATGTTTCGAAGTTTAATTTTTAGTTGAAGGTAAAGCAATACTTTCAATGACAAAAGAAACAAAAATTCATCAGACGATATAACTTTATTCGTTTAGTTATGACATTCTGACATTTTTTTAAAAATTACTTACCCAAAATTCTCCAAAAATGAAATATAATTTCGCCAAATTCAATTTGATTAAAAGCTCTACTTGTACCTTGACTTTTTTTTTTTTTTTGTTTATGTTTATTTATTTAAAATATATTACAATTTTCTTACTAAAATAAACTCTAGTATAATACATATTTACATATATACAAAGTCCCAGAAACGAGCTCTCGAGTATTATGGCTATAATATTAATTTTGATTTGCAAATACAATAAATTTATATATATTAAAAAAATATAAAATTATATTTATATTTGTAATGAAAAATGTGAAGAAAAACATTACTTATATATAACACAATATTTAAAAAAAAAGTCTTAAAGATAAAAAAGGGGTTTTATACTTTACTATTCCATTATCCACCAAAACTTTTTGGTTTTTGTTCTTTGTAATATAAGAGAATCTTTATTCGATATACTTCTACCATACCTGTTACAGAAATTTGATAAATTATTGCAGTCCACAGCTTTGACATTGGCACGTCTATAATTATGATAAAAAATTGGAATACCATTGTTGTCTTGAATTAACTTTAGCCTGTCTAATAACAAAAATGATTCGGGAGGACCGAAGCCATTTTGTAGAGCATTAGATATATAATTGAAATTTGTATAATAAGGTGCCATAACCAAATTATTTTCATTACATGAAATACATCTCAAAATATAATTTCTAATTAAACTTATTATAAAATTGTCTATTCTTATACTATTTGATATATCAATTTTTTATTAGATATATATTTTACATAGTTTTTGTCTGATGATCTAATTCTTGTACCTTGACTGTACATCAAAGAACGCATAATAAAAAGTTTAAAAAATTTTTTGCAGAAATGTTTAGAATTTAAAATGATTTATTTGTACGCAAAAGAATTAAAAAATGAACTTCAAAGCAAGTTATTCCCGTGAGCTCCTTTAAATTTCGTTATTGTTGTTCGTTATAAAACCAATTGCCAGCAATCTTTTTTTAGTAATGAGAACAAACATTTTTAACAAACATTTATAAGCTTTGAACATGAAAACAATAGCCTTATCAGCGTTAGTTACCTAAAAATACAGGATTTTGTTTGGTATCACCTGAATAACGGAGAGTACATAAAGATATAAGATGTATACAAGACACTGCATTAGTTTAAATGCATGTGCTAGCAATACAAATATGCTACAGAGAAGACTGCCAAAGTTTTTACGATTCATCATCGTCAAGCTTTAATACATTAGAAAGGAAAATATTCACAAGGCAACTAGACGTACGTACTTTTACGGCGAAACTTAAAGAAAATTGTAGAAACTACGTATACAAGTTAGCATCCAAATATACTGGTTCTCGTACCAGGACCTACACGCATTAAATGAATAACAGTCCCACAAGTATTGAATTAGAATATCGAGCTTTATGAAATTAATTAAAATGAGCTTGTACAACGGAAATATTAATGCATCCATACATACAGACATATTGATCATGACAACCTACATAGCTTCTCACACCACGTATGTTGTGTATGTTAATTTTGTACGTGAGTGGCGTCAAGATTACGACCTAGCTTCTGGCAGCATTTATGTTGTTTGCGTTAATTTTATACATGAGTGGTGAGACTTATAGTTTAATGTTGACTTCGAATGCAAAATTTTTGAGAAACTTTTGATGACAAATTTATTTTCGCTCAGAGTTTTGGCAAGAAGTTTGCTGAGAGGAAGCCGTCGAAAAAATATTTTTTTTTATTGTTTCGTTTTGTTCGAGATGTCTCAGCCTATTTATTTAGCTATAGTCTAAAATGTACTGGCAGACATTGAATTGTCCAAGCTCATGATAAGTAATATTCTGACCATATTGGTCAGAATATTCGCTTACTCAAGTGCGATCACTCCTTGATTACTAGGTACTCATATAACGCGCATCGCTCTATGCCTGAAGCAATCGTTAGTCGCCTTTTTACATTCAAGGATGATTCTTAATCCCTAATCCTGTTATTGCCTTAACTTTTAATATGCTAATCGAAATCTATGCAACAAATGGTAAAAAATTACAAAGAATATCCCGATTTATAGGAAAGTTTTAGTGAAAATAGCTCGATGCGAATGTGCCATACGTGTTAATAGTTTGCATGCGACACTGTTTTTCAATATTTCCCACTGAATAAGCGTAAATGAGGTTATGGATATTGAGTAGGCGCTTTTTAGAGGGTTTAGAATCTCTGTCTAGAGCTGACATAAGAGTTCCCTAGAGGCTTGCAAATAGTTTGAGCTTTTTGAGAAGTGCCAAAATTTTTTTGTGCGCACTCAGTATTTTAACTCAAATTGCTATAACTGAAAAAGGTAAACTATTTTACGGTTTCACACGTCTTATGATAACACGTTTTCACACTTAAATGCTGGATGAATTAAAACTAAAACGACAAATTTTCTTGTCAATTACTTTGTGATTTTATTTGCATTTTTTTTCTACAAACATACAATATAACTTGACGTACAAAAAAGGGGTGAAACTAAAATAAACTTTTTACTCTCTTCGTAGCAACACATTTTGTTTTTTTATTCTACTCTATGTGGTTGATATAGCTTTCAGATGAATTAAAAGAAAAGTTTTTAAGTGGTTAACATTTATAACGTGAGGGTTTTTGATCAGACACAAATGCTTGTAGAGAATTTTGATTTCGTCAGACTATTGCTTTAGAGTTCGGATAGTAGAAAACCTGTAAGAAGAGAAATGGATAGAAGCAAAATTGGTCTAGTTATGGTCTGTGTAAGGCCCAGTACAAATTTCCACGGAAAGTAGCGATGTTTTCGGTAGATCTTGCGTTTCATCTACATTAGTGTGATCGATCATTTACTAAGCCAGTGAACTCAAATTTATTCACTACCTTGCGAATAGTCTTTTGATAGTAGGATTGTGACGATTGTAAAATAGACGAAATGCGCGTTGTTTTGTGCGAACAGAGTAGGCTTTTTGATGTGGTAATTTGATAAAAAGGGTACACGTAATCAACTATCGGAGTTAGGGAGTCCTTGTTAGAAAACCAGATACTTTTAGGTCTGTTAGAAACTATTTGTCTTTTTCCAAGCTAAGTCGAACGATGATTTAGTGAAAAACAAATTTCAGAATGAAAGAAATTCATTATCGAGTGATAAACAATAAATTCACACTTCACAACTTCTTTGAAAAAAGTCGAAAGGTCAAACACGAATTTCGTTCTTAATTTCCAAAATATTCATAAATTTGTTACGCATTTTTCCCAATTTTTAGGACACAGAGTTTATAACAGGAAATAGTGTGGGTACCTTGTGGTTGTTCATTTTGACTAGATGTGTTAATTTGTCAGAAATTCTAGTCTATTATGTTATGCTATACAGTGATTTCGCTCCAGAGTATCGTAGACACCACCTTTTTTAATTTTCATGAAAATTGCTACGTTGCAACAACTTTTAAGATGGTGGAGCAGGCCTGGCTCGTAAAATCGACTACTACTACGTAATCATTGAAGATAAATGCCAATAAATGGCTCTTAAATCGATTCAATTGCATCAAAGTGAATCTCATTGTATTGACTTACAATCCAGAATCGGTCTTTACACTCTGCAGCTAAGTGTTTGATATAATTTAGTGAATATTTGGCCATGCTTTCCTAATCTTCCGGTACTCATCACACTACTACCCAGTATTTGTCTAATAACCTTATGAGGGTTTCCTGTAGCCTGGATCCATTATCTTAACGTTATTTTCCGTAAGCCTCTTAACCACCTATATAGGGAGTGGGCCGCAGATTTTCACTAAAATATGTAAGGAGTACCCAAATCCCAAAGGAAGACATTTTTAAACCATACCTAACAGTCTCTAGAATGCTCAACATACTATACAGACGTGCGTGAGATTTGGTTACACTACTGAGACAGACCAACCTACCTATGATACTATTAACTATAATAAGTTAGAATTTAAACAACCTACTTTAGATTTAAGTCTGTAAATCCCAAATCGCCAGTGCATCATGAAACTTATCAAATACGCACATAACATATATAATTATGGATTACAACCTAGCTTCTAACACTGTTTATGTTGTGAGTACCAAGACCTACAGTTTAAAGTCATCTCTGAACGATAGATTTTTGAGAAACTTTTTCATGGCAATTTTATTTACTCTCAAGGTTTTTGCCAGAAATCTGTTGGGAGGCAGTTGCTGAAGAAATATTTTTCGATGAAGATGTCTGACCTGAGGTTCAAGCCATGGCCTCACATCTAATAAGCCAGCACACTATCTACTAGATTACAAATCCTTATTAAATACTTTTCTGAAATTATTGTAAATAACATCAGTTGCATTGTAAAATGTCACGGATAATAATGATCGTTGAGTTAGGTTAGTGGGTAGCTTTCTGTTTACAGGCAAGTTCGAACGTTCTGTCAACCAAAAACCGATAACGTCTGTCCTGAAGTGCAGGGCACTCTCATAAAAATTGATGTATCGTCTCAAGGAGCACAGCTTACTTAGGTCAACACTAATATTACATATTCCGTCATATATTACAACTCCTAGTTGGTATCTCTCAATCATCCCGAGAGTCTAATGAAGGTTGGAATTTTTCTTAAATCGCCTTTGGCTAGGCATGTTTTGTGTTTAAGTGTTTAAGAATTCTTCTCCTCAGTTTCCCAAGCGTTTCCCAAGCGCCGGACAATGGCAGAGAAAGTGGTCTGCATCCTGACAGCTTCTGCAGCTTTCCTGGTTGGGCAGACCGAGCTTGTCAGCGAAACCGCCAATAGCGCAGTGTCCCGTTAGAATTCCTGTTAGAATGTGAACCGTTCTCTCGTCATAATGACAGTAAGATGAGAATGATTTGTAGTTCGAACGTCCTCGGCCTCACACTAACCCACCCTCACCCAACCGCGGAGGGATCGTCCCCATTACGTAGGGACACGTACACACGTAAGGGAAAAGTAATGGCAACGAGAACATAAATCAGCTACAGAACTTAATCACAAGCTGAATAAAGTAATAATAAACAGGAACTACCTATGACAAGAACGAAAATACATTTTTATATAATAATTTACAAATTAATGCCAGCATATAAGCTACGTTTTATATTACAAACACTACAATTAAAATCAATTAAATCATTACATAATCTACGAAAACTAAAATTACATCCATAGTTTGTTCTATAAAAATCTAAAGAAAGAGGACGATAGTGCGGTGAAAATCTTGCTGGAATACTGAAATTCAGGTTACAAAGCAAAAACTCAGAATGGATATCACCTTTAACCAGATTAAAAACAAAACAAACCCCTAAAACAGCCCTTCTACGTTCTAAACTTGGAAGTTTTATCAAAGGTAATCTAGCCTCATATGACGGAAACCCATTAGCACAATCCCATCCTAAGCCACGGAAACAGAATAATAAAAACTGCCTCTGCACAGACTCTATTGAATCACTATGACAACGATAGTATGGATTCCAATTAATAGACGCATACTCCTAAATAGGTCTAACAAGTGTAATGTATAGCAGTCTCGTTATATAAGGATCAATGAATTCCCTAGCCCATCTTTTCACAAAACCAAGAACAGCCCGAGCCTTGCCAATCATCATACTAATATGATCAATAAAAGACAATTTCATATCCAATAATACTCCCAAATCAAGAAATGTAGTCACAGTTTCCAAGGGGCAAGAATTAATCACATAAGTGGACGAAATTACGCCCCCGCGAGAGAAAACCATGCATTTACATTTCTTCAAGTTAAGATCCATTAAATTAATTCCACACCAAGTTACAAACAAATCAATATTTCGTTGAAGAACAGCCTGACCATGATCATCATCAAAAGTATAAAATAATTTAACGTCGTCAGCATACATCAGAATATTACAATCAGAAATAGCACAAGGAAGATCATTAAGAAACAATAAGAACAGTAAAGGACCCAAATGGCTACCCTGTGGAACACCAGAAGTAACATATACAGTCTTAGACAATACATTCCTAAACAATACCCTCTGAGTCCTAAGGGAGAGGTAGGAGTCTAGCCAACGATGAATAATATCAGGAATACCGATTAATGAAAGTTTAAGAAGCAAAATTCTATGATCAACCCTATCAAAAGCTTTACTGAAATCAGTATAAATTACATCAGTCCGAGCCCTGGCAAGAAAACCCCTGAAAACATGCGTAGTAAATTCAAGAAGATTAGTGACAGTTGACCTACCTTTCAAAAAACCATGTTGGAAAGGGGATATTAAAGATCTCGTATTAAAAGAGAGATAATCCGTCACCAGTTTCTCCATTAACTTGGGAATAGCACTGAGTTTGGCAATACCCCTGTAATTGGAAATATTGGATTTATTACCTGACTTATGCAAAGGAATTATAAATGAACTCTTCCAAATAGATGGAAAATGACCAGCCCTCAGAAGCCCATTGAATATAAAGGTCAAAGGACCACTCAAAACAACAGCGCACTTTTTCAAAATACAGGCCGGAACCCCGTCAGGGCCCGGCAAGTATGTAAGTTTCAGTCCAGACAAAGACTCAAGAACAGATTCCTCATCAAATGAATATATATTAGAAATAGAGACACTTCCCACTGAATAAGGATACGAAAAACCGCTACTCAGATAAGGTCCCGAGTCCAACTGCCTATAAGTAGACTGAAAAAAGTCAGCAAACATATTAGAAATATCAAGGTAATTAGAGGAAGATACGTCCCCATAAGACATCTCAGTGGGAAACAAAGATGATTTACGTTTAGCTCGAACGAAGTCATAAAACGACTTAGGATCGCTAGCGAAGTTCGACCTGACTCTAATCATATATTCTCCATAACAGTAATGATTCATTCTACGATAATCCGCACGCGCCCTAGGGTAAAGAGCATAATCAATATCAGTACCTGATCTAGCAAACTTTTTAAATTACATCGATTTTCTGTTCCTCAACCTTGGCAGTCTAGCCGAATTCCACGAAGGACCAGAACGCTCCAAACGACCATTTACAAATGGAACACACTCCCTAAAACATTCAAATAATACCTCATAAAAGCCAGGAAAATTAATTTTGGGAAGCATATTAAATTTGAAACTCAATGATAAATACGTTCATCGACAAGCTTGTCAAACGATTTTACTACATCACACTAATTTATTGCTGAATTTAAAGAGAAGTTCTATTTCGTCGTATTCATAAAAAAACAAATTTTCTTAACAACTTCTTTAGCAAAGCGCCTTTAACAACCCTTATTAATATTTCGGTAATATTTCGATGTAGCTGCAGCAATTATTTTGATATAAGCAAACGAGGGAAACATGGGTGAAAAAATAAACTTCAATTTGTGAACATTAAAATGTAAGCGATCTTAATCAAATAAAGTTAGCGGAATTGCTTTTGTATACTTTCCACCAATTTTTGCGTTTACTCGAGTGTAATTGAGCATTAGAAAAGTTTTATAATTCCAGCAGTTAAAAGAGAAAAACATGCTTCAACATTCGCATTAAACGCAATACGCTCACTCATTAAGTTTTGCATATAGAAATACAAATAAAAATTACAGGCAAGCCCTCAACCAGACAATCTAGAAACTTTTCTCATTTTAATACCACAAACTATTTGCCATGTGGTAGATGAGATTAACTTGATGGAAAAACTAAATATTGTATGCGGAGAAGCAAGTGGATAAAAATGAAATTATGGAATGAAGGGTAGATTATCAGCGTACAGAGGAGTAGAGTTTTGTGAATACAAATACTTGTTTATTGAATTCCATGTTGGCAGCGCATAAAAAATATAATGAATGGATGCAAAAAAAAATTTTTTTTTGATGCTTAGAAAAGTGGCATGGAAAACATGAAAGAAAATCATCATGGAAAAGCTTATTATCAGTTTCACGCCATCAATTTAGTTTAACGCTTCAAAAGCATTTAATGTATGTTGAGAGACATAAGTAATATTAATTTGTGATGTGAAATTAAAATTAATTTCAACTTTCATTCACTCATTCAACATGCATTTAATCATTTTCCGAAGGTTTTAAAATTAACTGATTAACTGAGCTTTAAAAAGAACAGAACTCATCACAGCCCATAGTTATTCTTCAGTATTCCTAGCATAAACGAGTTTACATTAAGCACCGCAGAGAGTGATGACTGTTATGACATCTGAGCAAATTTCTGGTAATATCTTAAAATCGATTATTACGCGAAAGTAAAGTTGTAGTGAGGTTTCATTCATATGCATACTGCTAGGAAAATGGAATTGGTATTACATCATTACATTAAAATTACATTAAAATGATAAACAAAAGCTACAAAAACAATGGACTTGTTTACATGTTTAACAAGTAAACAAAAATATAGCAACAATATCAGTATAAAAATGGATAAAGCAACAACAAACCTTATCAGAATAAATGTAAACAAAATACACAAAAAACAATGAAACAACAGGTAAAGCAGGCAACGGAGTCAGAAAAAATTCAGTGTGAAGACGCGTGGCATGTGAAGAGAATAATTGTGGTTTGAAGATTTCCTTTATAAAGATCGATCGAAGAACTGTTATTGTTTACGCAAAGGAGTGTAAAGCAGAATAAGAAACAAAGCAATTGTTGTTGTTTACATCAAGTAGTGATTTGTGATTTGAGAATTGTGCGAACAATAAAAAATTTAATTTAAACTGAACCCAAATTATTTTTTTTTATTGTAATCTACGAGTTCATATTTCAAACGTTTTTAAAACGTAAAAATGTAACAATACGAATATAATTGGACATTACGACCCTTCCGTCATGATTACTACTTAGCTTTTCAAACCACTTATGTTGCGTGCGTTAATTTTATACATGAGCGGCCTATAGTTTATAGTCGACTGCGAACGACAAGTTCTTGAGAAGGTTTTTACTTTTAGAGCTATAGCAAAAAATCTGCAAAGAAGGAGGTGCCGAAAGAATGTTTTTCAAGATTCATTTCGTTGGAGATGTTTGGTCTAAGGTTTGAACCGTGGGAACACACTACCTACACCAACTTCTTTTCTATTACTTCGAATAAAAATAGTAATTAAGTTTAGAGGACGTGTACTTGTCAATTAAGACATGTACAGTACCCGGAGGTCGAATTGACCCATTGTACTAAATGGTAATTAAACTAACACGTGAATATTTTACTTGTGCCATATTGTTCCGCTAAAGATATAAAAAAAGTGTACGATATTAAATTGATGGCTTTTACGCACACTTAGCAAATATAAAAAAAATTGATGGAAAGTTTTGTCTGCTACTGTAATTGTTTGACTATATAAAATGAACAATGAATCTCCATTTTGTGAATTAGTATCGAATTTTTAAAATGAGGAGGAAGCGTTTTTTCTACCGTTTCACCAAATCTAAAATCTACAAATTTTGTACGGAATTTACACATTTTCTACACAGTATATCCTCATGATACCGATGATGTTGAATATTTCAAAGGAAGCATAACAAAAAAAAAAAAAAAAAAAAAAACACTCATTATATTGCATTTAACTTGTGACACTTACTCCCAGCTGTCGTTTTGCTTTTAACGTAAAGCTCTTGCGAATATTTGTGTGGCCACATTTCGAGCGACTGTCGAACGTTGGTGAAAGCAAAGATTTAAATCACAAATGAAGTAGATATATTAAATAAAAAAGGGAAATTCATCCAATGGCGATGGATTGGTCTAAAGAAAAAAAGAGCCTTAAACTGACGTACAATTTGGGGTAGTATTTAAGTTATAAAGAGGCGTATAATTTTCTTAGTTGAGTAGAGTGAAAAATATCAAGTTAAAGCAGTTTTATTTTTTCTTTGTTTTTTTTTTAATTTTTCTAAGAGGTTAGCGTTTTATTAAGGTACAAGTGAAAAAAAAAATAAATACTAAATCTTTTATAAATAACGAAATGCTACTAAGCGGTAGAATAAGTATTTAGAAAGTTGTTAACAGGATTATTTCGACGGTCCTTAAAAATATTTGAAATCAAGTGTTAATATTTAATGCTACCACATGTAGGTAAAATATATATTTAAAATATAAAGAGCAAGAGTTGTTTGAATTTTAAGATATATTTATTTTAATAAATTATTATTTGGGTCATTGCCGCTGCAAATATTGCTATTTGCAGTTATTTAACAGTTTAAGTCGAAGTCAAAGTGAAACGAATTTTTTTACATGAAATCGAATAAACTAGTCTTGAAGAAAAGTATCCAATGAAATTGTAAGATCTTTAACTGTTTATGTCTAGTATATATGGGTGCCCTGGTAGCCTAGTGGGTAGTGTGCTAGACTATTAGCGTGAGGGTCTTGGGTTCGATTCGATAAATTAATAAATTTGTTTTCTAAACACGAATAAAAATATACATTTTCTAAACAGCAAACATGCAACGTTGATTTTTATCATAAGTGTCGGCTTTTATAGGCTGTTTATGACGAGTATATTCGTTTTGGGTGGAAATTAATTAAGAAGTAGAAAAAGTTTTTAAAAACAAAATTAAACAGTTAAAGAGATAACTTTGTAGCCAATAGATATAGTATGTGTTGTGTTCAATCGTCTCAGTAATGGATCTATTAGGATCGCGTATCACAGCTATGGTAGGTTATAAGCTCTGACGAACTTCTGTTATAATGTATACAAAAAGACCCGACACCATAGTGAATGATTATCTTTCACAAGTCTGGTCAGTCATTGATGCTTCCGACAATACAGAATGAAAACGAATCAGAGGTCAATGTAACTTTTCAGTACGAGAGATCATTAGATAATATAGCATCAAAAGAAGCTACAATAACATTGAATGCTACATCGGGCTTATGTTATAGTACATCTGTACTGTTACTAATATAGCGCTCTGGATCACTCCCAGACGTAATCTTTAATCTGTGATTTTAAGATCTGACCAACGTTGCACACTGGGACTTTCGATAACTGAAATCGATATTATGATCAATTCTGAAACTCATTTGATCTCAAGAATTCTATTTAGGATCAGTGGTTAGAGACAAGAAAATCGTTTTTGTAAGTGGTGCAGCGTATGTGAACATTTAAGGCTTTCTCGTCAGTGCTATACTTGGATTATCCAATCAATAAGAATCTTATATTTTACCAAGCATTGGCCTTGGCTATCAAGGTCTAAAACGATTTCAAACTAAGCTAAAAATATCTAAAAAACTATACTCTAACATTAATTGCATATGGTTTTGATAATGAGCTGTTTGCAAACATTTATCTTCTCATTCATGCTCAAACCAATTTGTTGATTTGATGAACTCCATATCGGACAAATTAATTGAAATTTTTTTTGCTAAAAATCTTGCCCTGTTACTTAGCTATCCTATAGACAAAGACGGTTTCAATCTTTTTCTCTCGATTATAATTTTATTGACAAGAAAATAACCAGAAGTAACTAACACATGTTAATGGGCTCTGTATATTGTGAACATCCAACTTCAACAAGACGACATTATAATGGGAGATACTCGAACATGTCGATCTTTTTCATGTGTCTGCTAGCATGCTCAACGAATCCTGTGAGATCAAATTTAGAAAGTTTTGCAATCTTCGTTATGTATTTCCAAATCTAAAGGTTTCGTAAATTAATTATTTGGAGGGGCGGTTTTCCTCTTAACTAAAAGGAGTATACATCTCCTGGCATTTATAATTGATTCCTGTTAATATTTATACAAGCTGAGCTGTTTAGTGCTTGACCGCAATTGATATCAGATTACAACACATTCTGATAAGAATTTAAATGAAAGGAAGTTCGTGCATGGCAAAAGTTAATAAATTTGGCAATGGAGTGCTCTTTCATCTGTTCTCTAGATTTATACCAGATTTGAAAGAAATATCCTTGAAGAAATATTTTTTCATATTTAGTTGGAAATGTCTGACCTGGTTTTTGAATCGTGGTCTCACGTCTAATAAGCCAACACACTAGACTACGGTGACTTCAGAACAGTAGAATCAAAAATTTAAAAAGATTTTTGTGACGAAGAAAATTGTTTAATAAAGCTTGGTCGAATTTAATTTGCTTGTATTTCAGTCCATTTATTTATGAATCATAGAAATCATACGGATAACTATTATGAACGTACTTGAATTTAAGGCTTCTGTGTATTTGTAGAAGTGTTTTTAACTTTCATCCTTGCTTAATTCTAATGAGCATATGAATTATTACTAACGTACAATAAAATCGTGTTAATTAGCCTTTTTTTTTTAAATAAGTTTTTTATTTAATTTGTATCTACAAATTATTTAATTTTGTGCAATCACAAAAAATCCCACTCACATAATGAATTTGGAAAATTTCATGGTAAAGCAAATGTTTTTTGAAACCTTTTAACCACATGCCACATACAATAACGAGGTACGAATTGAAGCAGTAGTCTCCCATGTTGTTCGAACAAAAATGTTGTCTGGACAAAATTATTATTTACTGGGAATTTTCAGCAGTTCTGGAACTGTAACTGGGGTCTATTCTGATAAGCTGGTACTAAACCAGCGTATTTAAGATGGAGATTTTTGCTATAGAAAAAGCTGTATGCATGATTAAAACCAGAAACCTGCCCGCTTTGAACTTAATCATACGTGTAGATAATCAAGCTGCAATTAAAGCGCTGAGTTCCCACCATGTCAAATCAACGGGCATCAGGAGTTGCATAGATTCTCTATGCCGTATACGCGTGAATAACACCCGCCTGTACTGGCTACTGTGGCATAGAAGGAAACAAAAACGAGGACGAACTGGCACGGAAAGTACTGGAGATATCTAAGGAATAGATGATAGAGAGGATATATGGGCCCCTACAAGAATACTGTTCGAAATTGGAAAAGGCAGCAAGGAATTCAGTAAACTATAGGTGAGTAATCCGAAGGTTGTCAACACTGCTGTGTTCAGCAGTGCGCAGAACGAAGGAACTACTTGGGCTCGACAAGAAAACGGTTCGCATTCTAACATGAACTCTAATGGTACACTGCGCTATTGGCAGTTTTACTGACAAGCTCGGTCTGTCCCACTAGGATTACTACGGAAGCTGCCATGATGCCGTGCAGCCCCATCTACGACCAAACGTCCTTCTGCAGCTTTCTTCATCCTTTCCTCTGAGTTCCTCTTCCTAACTTGGCCTTAGCCAGCCCAAAACCTACACAAAACAGTGGCTATGAACGAAATATGAAAAAGTATTTCTTCGGCGACCTCCTCTCAGCAGATTTATGGCAAAAACTCTAAGAGTAAATAAAATTTCAATGAAAAGTTTCTCAAAAA
The DNA here is from genome assembly GCA_958299815.1 of Sarcophaga carnaria. NCBI lineage: Eukaryota > Metazoa > Arthropoda > Insecta > Diptera > Sarcophagidae > Sarcophaga > Sarcophaga carnaria. The sequence goes on from OY283149.1 coordinate 88,166,289, forward strand.
TATGTCGTTCGGAGTCGACATTAAACTGTAGGTCACGCCATTCAAGTATCAAAATCAACGCACGCAACATAAGTGAGCCATAACCGCAAAAATATCTCAAGCGACAAAAACGAAATTTTACAGGAGAAGGTTTTTATTATTTATTTCTTGTGCAAATTAAGTTAGAAAGTTAAAATTTTTTTGTTATAACTTCATAAATGTACAGAGTGTGACCCTGAAATTTATATAGATGATGCAGTTGATGCCAATGAATTTATTTATTACAAAAAGCGATATATGAAAAATATGTCGCTTGAGATATTTTTGCGGTTATGGCTCAATATAATGCCATGTTATTTAATTGTTTGAATATCTATTGATATGCATAGCATTTAACTGTTTTTTAATTTTATTTGTTTGTTTATTGTCATTTAAATTTTAATGATTTGAGAATATGCGGAAATAATTTTTTATCGTGAATATTATATTTGCACACTATTTGACTACTGGAAGTGGTTACATAATGTAATTACTGTGGGTAACACTCTAGACAACAGTCGTCCAATTAATTTGATCTAATCATGTAAAGTTGTTAATTAAAGTAAATGTTGATGTTTTGAAAACAACTCCCTTAAATTATCAGTGATAACTTTTATGGCCTACGAGAAAAGTATTTTTAAACAAACTATACTGTGGACGAGGTTTATTTATTTATTATTTATTATTATAGTTATTTAGTAGTGTGAAGAAGCCAAGTCTTGTGAATATGGAGTGTAATGTAGCAGCTCCCAGCCTAATGATTTGATTTTATTTTGAACCCGGTTAGCTTTCAGGTGCATTGTCATGTTGCAATTACTGTGTTTTGTGGCCCATTCTTATCGTCGTTTGATCAATGTTTGGTTCAAATTAATCATCTGTTGTCGATAGCATTCTGTATTAACGATTTCACCAAGTTTTTGAAGCTTGTGCTACACCACACCTACTTGATCGCACGTAACACACAAAATTGTCTTGCTGCCGAATGGAGTCGATGTGTAGCCGAAATTAATGGTTGTGCCGGATTAATCCATAAGCTTTTTTAAGTAGGATTAATTTTTTTTTCATCGCCAATAAGAATTCAATGCAACACTGATTTTCCATCGTGTTTTTGAAGCAAAATTTCACAAGTGGTTTATCACATGTTGCTTCTGATAGAGCATGATTACCACCATATGCCTCAACAAGTATTCGATGCGAGTCTCAAGTATTTTTATGCAAGTGAAAACAAAAAAATTTCCTCAAATCAACATTTTCTGTTACAAAATTCACCATTTTTAACACGATGATGACGATTTGATATATACTGGATATGTTTTACAGATGTTATCGCCCACAAAAAAAATAAATGTTTCCTATGAAGACAATTATTTCTTGACGTTCACTTCATACCGGTTCATCTGGTAGATATGTAAGAAACACTTTCCCTTTAGGCAAAAAAATTTGACAAAGTTTTGTTTTGGCAAACATTATTTAATACAAGGCAACAATACATAATCGGGTTTGACCCACTGTAATGTTTTTTAATTGATTTATTTTTGATTTGACTTTTTTATTTATTAAATTTGCATTCATTTATACCATTTTTTTTTTATTTTTTATACAACAAAGTTTTAATTAAAAAAAAAATAAGTTGTCAATGAATATGCATAATTAATTTGTTATTTAATAGGACAGTTAATGTTTAATAGGATAGTAAATATTAATCCAAATGGAGTATTTTTCAAATTATTTAAGGCTTTAAAAATCATTACAATTGCAAACGAAAACCAATGATAGTTGCATCATACATAGATAATATCAAAAAATATTTATTAGATTTGGTAAATTGACTAAATTGCTTAAAACTACTGATACGGTAAACCGAGTACGCTTTAAATATTATTTATTTATTTATTAATCACAATACAATTACAAATTATATTATAATACGAGCGGAGAAACCTGACCATATGTGGTGTAGTGTCACAGACCAGACTCTCTGGTGGGAATCGAACCCACAACCTTCACGCTAAAAGTCTATCACACTACCCACTAGACTACCAGGGCACCCACGTTTTATATATATTCACGGATGATATTTTAAAATACATACATAATTGGTCATTACAACACTTCAGTCAGGATTACGAGCTATAGTCTCACACCACTTATGTTGTGTGTTCTAATTTCACGCATGAGTGTCGGGACCTAAAGTTTAAAGTCGACTTCGAACGACAGATTTTTTGAAACTTTTTACATCAATTTTTTTATATACCCTCAGAGTTTTCGCCAGAGATCTGCTAGGACAAAGTCGCTGAAAAAATACTTTTTCTATTTCGTTTTGATGTCTGACCTGGGGTTTGAACACACTGCCTACTAGACTATGGCGACTTCATGCCTTTTCAAAATCAAATTTGATGTTAAATAGTATTGGATGGCCGCCATAGTCTAGTAGGCAGTTTGTTGGCATATTAGACGTGAGGCCACGGTTAAAACTCTAGGTCAGACATCTCCAACAAAACGAAATATGAAAAATTATTTCTTCGGCGACGGCCTCTCGGCTGATTTCTGGCATAAACTTTGAGAATAAATAAAATCGATAAGAAAAATTTCTTAAAAAATTTGTTGTTCAAAGTTGACTTTAAACTTTAGGTCCCGACACTCATGCGTGAAATTAACGCACACAACATAAGTGGTGTGAGAAGCTAGGTCGTAAGCTTGATTGAAATTTTGTTTTGATTGCTTATAAAACTAGCCGTAAAGCCGTATGACACATATGCTATATTTGAACTCATTTGATTATTTTTAAAAAAATTTACTTAGGATTTCTACCTAGCTTCCCACACCACCCATCTTGTGTGTTAATGTTATCTATTAGTGGCTGGACTTACAGTTTAAAGCTGAGAAACTTTTCATGGCAATTTTATTTACTGTCAGAGTTTTTACTAGAAGACTGCTGAGAAGAAGTCGCGGAGAAACATTTTTTTATATTTCGTTTGGTTCGAGACATCTGAGTTGAGGTTTGAATCACTGGCTCGCATCTAATAAGCCACTACACTACCTACAAAACTACGACGATTTTTTAAAATAAGCCTGAACGTAAATCTGAATACTTTTCTACTTCTTCCTCTTCCCTGATTTTGGTAGAACTTGGTCAGTACTGGAATTGCGTTCACCTATGGCGTCACAACGGGCCGCTATGAGTGCTCAAGTTTGCTTTTTGATATCAGAGCTACCACTCCGACCAAACCTAATGTCATTAGATGTACTATTTCTAGAATATTTGTTTAACCCTACTATTTAATTATTTGATTAATATACGATATATTTTTTTTTTTGGATTAATAGATTTGCTTCTTTGAATTTCAAATATAAATTCATTGAATTTTAAATTAAATTCTAAATTAAATTCAAATAAAAATATATTACATTTATTTAAACGCTAATATTTTTCAACTTTTTTTTATTTTTTTGTTGGCAAAAATTATTTTTCTTAGAAATAAACAGCAGAAACATGAAATAACCAGCTTTAAATGTCTAAAATAAAATTATTTAAATTTTTTTTTATAATTTAAAAAATTTAAATTTTTTTTAATTTTTATTTTTATATAATAAGAATTAAAAAATGTTTTTGCACCCACACAATTAGTCAGATTATAATCAGTATGCAGAATTGTTTTTTTTTAACAAATTAGCGGACTTACATATGTATGTACTCTAGCATGACTAAGTAGAGCATCCGAACGATGTGTATGCAATTAAATGATGTTTACATAAGCAACATTTTATTTAAATTCGCTTCAATTACATATACATATATGTACATATGTTTACATATGTATAGTGTCACTCAAACGATGTTTAGACATATTTTGAGGATGACTTTAAGAAGGTTATTTAATCAGGTGAAACCACAATTTATTGCCTGACATCGGTTGGCAAGGAGCCACGAAAAATGTAGCAGGCAAACATGACAGATCTACTTTAAATTTTGGCGGTAGAGCCGCTGCCCCCAATGTAGAAAATTCGAATTTTAGACGGCAGATATCATTTTGTAACATGATAATGATCCTAAATATTCTGTTAAATTTACAAAAGAAGAACAAATTGGTTCTAGAAAGGTCTTGATGGGCGGTCCTTGTCTGCAGATCTTTAATCCATCGCACACTTCTGGGAACCTTTCAAAGGAGGTGTTGCCTGTTATCCTGGAAATATTCAAGAATTGTGCATCACTATGCAAATAAAGTGGAACAGTATACAGCCAAAACATGTAAAAATTTAGTGGATAATATACAACGCCGTAGTCTAGCAGATAGTCTGTTGGCTTATTAGACGGTTCAAACCCCAAGTCAGATTTTTCCAAGAAATATGAGAAAATATTTCTGTGGCGACTGTCTCTCAGCAGATTTCTGGCAAAAATTCTGAGAGTAAATAAAAATTGCCGTGAAAAGTTTCTCACAAATCTATCGTTCCCACCACTCATGTATAAAATTAACACACACAACATAATTAATGTGAGAAGCTAGGTCGTAATCCCAACTGAAAGGTAGGTTTTATTCATGGATCGATCTTAAAATACAAGTTGGAGAAAAACACTAAAAATCTTCAAGACCTAACGAAAGTATTTTCAGTGGCATGGAATGATGTCGGAGAGTTTTTGAAACTTTTCCTGAAAGTTTATAATTGTTTGTAAAAGTGGAGTGCCTTTACAAAATATTAAAAAAAAACTTAAACCCGAATGATGATTTTATCCATATTTAATGTGGGTGTGCTAATTACGTGACTAAGGATATTTTTTTGATTTTACGATTTAAAGTGTCATTTCTGTTGAAATTATTTTATTAAAGTTCACTTTAATATATAAACTGCTTAAGTATACCCATAGAATATGTAACTGCCTTTAAATAAATTTTGAAAAATGTTTCGTCTTTGTTACTAGAAAAGGGTCGTATAGAAGAGTGTGCTAATTATAAGATCACCACTGTGTATAACATATTCTGTTCTCTTCAGTTTGAATAGAAATAAATTTACTACAGTGATATATTGAAATAATCTCCACTGGCTTTCTTTAACAGGAATAATAGAAAAGCTTATGATAACTTAATTTTATCTGTATTGGTAAATGGCATTTGGTATTATAATTGATTTAAAATCTAATACTTATTTTATACTCTTATATTCAGTCTACACTTTTCAACTGTATTGTGATGCATTAAATATGACTTTCTTTTCCTATATACAACTTTCACAATCTTTTGTAGCCAATCTGGTTTCAGATTCCTTACAAAGATAAAAAAATTATTTTCCAATACATCCTTTATATGTACGTATGTTCTCTTTTTAGTTTTTATTATATTCTTGCCTTATATGGATGCACATAAGTGTGTATGTATGTATTCCTGTATCACAAAGACATTTTAATTGAATTGTAGTTTCAAGAACGTTTTATAAAAACAATTTTTTCCTAATTTCCTGGAGTGCATTATACTGTTCGGTATTGCAAAAACCCTAGAAATGAAAGTTTTGTCTTCTTTCAATGAAGTGAAGTAAATGTTGCCGTTTATATGGCATGTAATACACAATTCATAGATAGTTTCTTTGATTATATTACAACACATCATTATTATTTCTCTATAAGCAATTGTGGTGGGTATCTGTATATATGTATATATTTTAAGGAGTACCGGCATACAGTCATCAGTCCGTTTTCCTGGCAAATACACAGTGGTGGTCATATAATTAAAGACATTCGTTATTCATTCTACTTTCAAAATTTAAAAAAGATTAAAAAATTTATTTTTCTGTTCTTAAATCTAAACTTTAAACGCATAATTTTGTAAAGAGAAAATATTTAAAAATTGAGTTTTTGGGTTGGCCATGTAATTAATACATTTGTGGAGTATCCTTAAGTTTTGAATAATATTTCCACATCGATGTGGTGGATTGGTCATTACAACCCTTCAGTCAGTATTACGACCTATTTTCTCACACCACTTATCTCGTGTGCGTTAATTTTATATATGAGTGGCGGGACCTACAGTCGACTCCGAACGACAGATTTTGAGAAACTTTTCATGGCAATTTTTATTTGCTCTCAGAGTTTTTGCTAGAAATCTCCTGAGAGGAAGTCGCGAAGAAATACTTTTTGTATTTTTGTTTCAATGTCTGGCCTGGGGTTCGAACCCTGGCTTTACGTCTAATAAGCCAACACACTACCTATTAGACTACGGCGACCTCACACATCGACGTGGCAAGCTCTGAAATAAATGCCGGCAGAGAGACCGAGAAGTAGCCTTCTAACACATTTCTATACTTCAACAGCATTTTTGGTATTCGTAATTTCAATTCTTTTTTAATTTCGGTTCACAATTTGTTAATTGTATTAACATTTTTAACATAATTTTAATAAGTTTAGTTTCTCACAAGTCGTGAAGAATACATAACTGCATAATTGGTCATTACAACCCCTTAGTGAGGATTACGGCCTAGCTTCTTACATCACTTATGTTGTGTGTGTTAATTTTATTCATGACTGACTGGATCTACAGTTTGAAATGGACTTCGAACAACAGATTTTTTTGAGAAACTTTTCAAGAAAATTTTATTTACTACCAGAGTTTTTGCTAGAAATCTGTTGATTGCGTTTTGTTGGAGATGCTTAGCCTAGGGTTTGAACCGTAGCTTCACGTCTAAGAAGTCGACACAGTACCTACTAGACTACGACAACATTTCGTATATATGTATGTACCTCCAGAAAAAGTCTCACTGAGTTAAGTCGCACGATGTCGGACCTGGGATTTGAATCGTGCCTTCACGCCTAGTATGCCAACACACTAACTAATAGACTACGATGAATACAATTCGTGAGGTAACCTTATTTTTAATAACTGTAGGTCCCGCCACTCATATATAAAAATTAACGCACACAACATAAGTGGTGTGAGAAACTAGGTCTTAACCCTGACTAAACGGTTGTAATGACCAATTATGTATGTTATGTTATGTATGTAATCCTACTCAATATTTGTGGACTTTATTAACATGGTGAATGGATCAGCCAAAATGGAGAATTTTACCAAGTTTATTTGATGAAAATTTGATCCAAAACATACTAACGACCGTTGAAGATGTCATTAGAAATAGATTGTGAATGAAGTTGTATCATGTTTTTCTATTCAATATTTTTGTTGTTATTCTGTTGTCATTCACTTGAAAATTAAATTTTGTTGCTTATCTTTTAAACATTTATATATAAAAGTTACCTAAATTTTCCATTGTTTATTCACAATTTATTTCACTTTAAATAAAAATATTCTGAACATTCTTTGGCTTTTACTTAGCAATGTCTAGATGAGACTGCTATAAGCAAGAACACTGTGCTGTTTATACCATAAAGAACTGACACTACTGCCAAATAAATAAAAAATAAATAAAAATAAACTAAGAAAACAAAAAGGGATTGAAATTATGAAAACGATAAAGTATTTATTATATGGAGCGAGCATACATAGACTTGAGTTTAGAATTTTTGCAAGTTTTTCGAGACAGGCGTTGTAGATATACATGCACAAGAGTTTAGGATCTTTTTTAAAAGCTTTCGTTCTTTAAATTTAAAACAAACAAAGTGTACATAAGATATAATCGATTTTTTTTTCGTTTGTCCCCACAGCTTCTATGGACTAAGCGTATTCTAAAAGTGTTCAATTTTCTATGATGTTCGTGAATCAATCCGGCTTTCGTCGATGACATGGGTTAAGTTGGCTTTGAGGTTAAGCTGTGGCTTGTAGTTTGTTGGCATACATACCAGAGATCAGCAATGAGTATTCAAAAAGATGAGTATATTCGAATCATACTCATAATTTCTGATACTTATTCGAACTCCTTTATTCGATTCTCCTTTACTCAACTTATACACGAGTCACTAAATAAGTATGATTCACATACGAACACTACAATACCCACTAGAAGGTTGTGGGTTTGCTTTGCTTTTTCTTCCTTCTTTTTTCGTAAATGCAACAACACCTAAGACTGTAAATTTTGATGCATTATTCTAATCACTCGAATCATTTATGAGTTTATAAGTATTTTTCTAAATTTATGAATCTGAATGAGTAGGCATATGAATCAAACATATTTCGAATGTTATGAGTTTGATGTCAACGTTGTCAACTCATACTCATTGCAACCTGTACTTATAAGTCAATGTTGTTGTGAGTACGAATGATTCAGAGTTGTTGAATTTCAATACTGTTGACTCACTCATACTCGAGTGATGTGTGTAATGAGTGCTTATGAGTAGCGAAAAACGATTCATTTCTTATCTCTGATACATACGTACATATATAATTGGTCATTATAGCCCTTCAGTCAGAATTACAACCTAGCTCTCACCACACTTATGTATGTTGTATATGTTAATTTTATACATGAGTGTTGGGACCTACAGTTTAAAGTCGACTCTGAACGACAGATTTTTGGGAAGCTTTTCATGGCAATTTTATTTGCTCTCATAGTTTTTGCTAGAAATCTGCTGATTGCGTTTTGTTGGAAATGCCTAACCTAGGGTTTAAACCGTGGCCTCACGTCCAATAAGTCGACACAGTACCTACTAGACTAGAGTTAAGTCGCACGATGTGGGTGGCCAGTTCAAATCACCTCCAAGCGCAATGACAATGCCTTCGATTCACTCATGCAGAAGTTTCAATGTAGCATGAGGTGTGACACGTGGCGCCGTCCTGTAGAGACTGCATGGCGTTGGTGTCCAGATCACCTAATTTAGGCCATTGACCTTTCGGACTCGCCGTTAATAGTGATGGCGTAGCCAACGTCGCTCTCAAGGAAATATGGTCATAAAATCCACTCCAAATGGAGACCTTTTCACTCTGTATTGCATACACGTGTATCTCATATTGTTTGACGTCGTTTGAAATTCAAAAAATTTGTTTGTTGTGTACTCATTCATCCAGAAATGGGCTTCATTGCTGGAGATGAGTTTTCGATAAATTTAGAGTTGTCGGTTGCCAACTACTCTAGAGCGCATACAATGAATACATGTTGCTGTAAATGGTAATTCATGGGGATTTGGCAATACAGATTAAATAAATGGCAACTAATTTCAACTGTCACAGTCCGGAAGTCTCTGTTAGAAGACCCTATGTATGTAAATGTCTGGCTGTAATGCTCCTTGGGTATGTCTTTGAGAATAGTAGCAATAATACAACATAAATAGCTTACATGAAGCGGCCTCAGCTTCTTATTGAGAACGGCAGTAAATATTAGCATAGTTATTGTGCAAACATTTCAAAGAGACAATATATTCGAAATTCATACAAAATATTCATTTTAGTATTGGCAGCGTTACTGAAGCTTGAAGCACAGAAAATTTAAATAATTATTCCTTAAAAATTTACTAAGGACATCGATTACTAAAATTTTAATTTGCTATTATGGCTTGATATTGCGGTAATGTAGTAGAGAGTGTGTTGGTATATTAGACGTGAGGCTAGGGTTCCAACACCAAGTCAGACATTTCGAACAAAACGAAATGCAGATTTCTGTCAAAAACTTTGAGAATAATTCTGAGCCTACAGTTTAAAGCTGATCCCGAACAAAAGATTTTTTGAGAACCTTTTCATATCAATTTTATTTATTCTCAGGTTTTTGTCAGATATCTGCTGAGAGGAAGTCGCCGAAGACATATTCTTTTTCAAATTGCTTTTTAGTGGAGATGTTTAACCTGGGGTCTGATTCGTGGCCTCACTTCTAAGAGGCCAACACACTACCTGCACACAAAGTAAAATCGGTTCAGTATACAATGAAAGCATTAGGCTGATAGAGGTGTTACCCTATCCGTCGTATTCACCAGACTTGACTACTTCCGACTACTAATTGTTTTCGTCGATGGCACAAGCATTGTCTGAGGAGCACCTCGATTCGTACGAGCAACTCGAAAATTAGATAACTTACTGGTATGGTTAAAAAGACGAACAGTTTTATTGGTGTGTAATCGATCAATTGACTGAAAAATGGAAAAAAATATGTAACCAGCATTCGCCAACGCTTGCTTTACCATTAAACATTTGTGTGCCGTTTTCACAAAATGACGCTTATTTCATACCGGTATAGTATTCCACTACATATGGAAACAAATCATTTAATTTTTCAAAATAGTTTTCTCTGAGCCCCATTTTCTTGCTCCAATATTTCTAAAATTCTTTACCCCTTCACACACTATACAGAGTGTGTATAACTCTTGAGTTATGGCCCTCTATTGTGCTTAAAGTAATTATAACTGAAATATATGTACGTATTAATTCATGCCAATGCTTTTAATTTAATACTTCCATTGCATATATAATATACAATGAAATGCTTTATGGCTCAGATGTGTATGTGAGTATATTCAACAAAATTTATTTCAAAATAATGCAAAATCTCTCGTGTTTTTATTTTAATATACTCGTATAACAGTCTCAGTCACAATGATATAAGAAATATTATGATTATTTGGAACGTAAAACAGACAAACAAGAGCCATAGCAACGTAGTTAACGAACTAAAATACAAACATGCATGCATGAATCCTAGTTGTAGTAGGAATTGCTTATTTTACTATTTCGTTATCTTTTCTACACAAAAGTTGGTATTTATTTTTTGCTTTTCGCACATAATACCCTTAAGTAACGGTTTATTGAAAGACAACATCTGCAACATACTCTGTCCAAAACATTAACAAATACTGTTGCAGATCTTTTGTAATGCCTTATCTATTTTGTTAGACACCTTCTCCTCAAGCGCAACAGGAACACGGCGTACTGGTTGCTGGACCGGATTTATGAAAGGGTCTATAGATAATGATATCTTAACTCCATGGATTTTCGGAAAGGGTTGTTTTTCATTTTCCTGAATTTCATTAATATTCAATCCCAATTTTAGCACATTTAGGCGAAGAGCTGTTTCCCTTTCCAAGAGAGATTGGTACGCTTTCTTAATAACATCAAATAAAGATATTATTTCTTTTCTGTTACTAACGTATATCGGAGCATCAAAAACCACCATAATTTCCAATGGATCAATGGCAACATATACTTTGAATTTGTTCTCAGATTGTAAGCGTATATTCCACATTACCGCTTCTGATACTTGTAATAAATTCCAATCGTTTTCGCTTATGAGGCTAAAACGGCACCCGGTGTCAATTATCATTTTAATATCTTTTCCACTAATAGTGCAGCATATGTTTTCCTCTTTATGTTTATCATTCCCAATTTTAAAATTGGTGTCATGATCAAACTTCCTTTTTTAGTTCTGCATGTTATTGCTAAATGTCCCTGTAAAGAACAATTATTGCATTTTGCATTTTTGGCAGGACATTCAAAAGAATTGGACAAATATCCCTTTCTTCCGCATGATTGATTGAACATTGATTTTCGTGGAAACTTTGTTTACTTCCTCCTTCTCAGTGTAGAATAGCATGCTACGAGAAGTTTTGTTAATTTGCTTGTACAGTTGGTATGTGTCAATAATTTCAAAGAGACTCTGCTCCTTTTCTAACAATCTCTTTTTCAAATCGAAAGAGGCCCAAGAATATATTATCTTGTCTTTTATGGAAATTTCCTCAATTTCTTTCCTAGTATTGCCAAATGAACATTTTGTTACTTGTTGTCGTAGCCGAAGCAAAAACTTATTAAAATTCGCGCCCTCAACAGGAGTTATATTCCGGAATAAATGCCGCTCAAATGTTGCGTTTTTTTTTTTTTGGAGAGAAATATTCACTTAGTTTCTCCACTCGAACATCATAAATTTTAATACCGTCCTTTCCGTCACTTTCTACCAATGCCCCAGGAATATTGAATATTACTTCCTGTAACTGGGGGCCAGTTAAGTGCAACGATTTCTTTCGCTGCCAAATAAAGTCTAAATGATATTAGCCATCTTTCCCATTTGTGTCGAAGAAGCGACTTCTCTGTGGCATCACAAAGAAAAGGTTTTGTAACTTCCGCCATTTTACCATTCGATGGCACTGTAAACATATCCATTAAAATTAAATACCGAATTTAATCGGTAACATACTAATATTCAATCTTCCTCGGGCAATCCAATTACACGCAATTTAATGACCATTCACATTTAGCAAATGTCAGCTGCAATTTAATGCAATTTGTGTTGCTCCACAAATCTAAAAAAACTTAAACGCAATTGAATGCTGTCTGGTATTCAACCAATCTAAAGAAAAAAATAATTCAATTTCACTCAATTTAATGCTAATATCAAATCTCCATAATTTACCACTTGTAGCCAATGTGATAACCTGTGGTTAATTATAATAAAACAATGTAATTTATATCATACAAAAACTTAAACTTTTATTTCAATTGCTTCTTTTATTTATTTTACAAGTCTATTAGTGATGACACTTAACAGCTGATGATAAGCCAACAGTCAGTGTTGCCACATCCCTTCCACCTTTTTCAGTTTTAGATTCCTTGGCCTGAATACGACGGGCACTCAGTTTCATAGGAATCAGCGTTTCGTTTCCGGTGGATGGTGGTTGATTGTTGTTGTAAGATGAAAACAAGTCATTAATAGGCAATTGTAGATTTTTGGCGGCTGGTAATGGTTCCGAGCATAGACGTTGACGATGTGTCATGTTCTCTGGAATTTTTACACCATATTTAAATTTCTTTTATATATTCGTCCCCCTCCCACGACTTTAAATTCAGTTCCATTTCTCTCAACAACTTCATAAATAGTTTTATCAAAATTCGGAATGAGTTTGTTGGGAAAAATTAAATTTTTCAATAAAACCTTGTCACCTATCGGAATATTAGATTCCTTCGCTCCTCTCTTCGTGTCAGCTTTTTCTTTTCTTTTTTGTTTGTTTATTAAATCATTATCTCTAGTTGATGCATCAATTACCTCTTCTGACATATTCTCAATGCTAGGAATCTTATCACGATACCTCTGTTAAACATTAGCACACTCGCTGCTGAATCTGTTATGCCGTGTGGGGTCACATTGTACATAAGTATAAATTTTTGAATTTCTTCCTTGTAATCTAGCTTATTCGCTTCTACAATTTTCAATCGTATTTCAATGCTATTTTCATCACAAAAGCATTTAAATTCATCGCTGACATATTGTCTGCCATTATCAGTGCTTATTGTCCAAGGTAACCCAAGATTAGAGAAAATTTTCTTCATGGCCTTAATTATAGCATCAGAAGAAATACGTTTCAAGAAAACAACTTCTTGGTATCTGGAATAGTAATCAATGAGTAGTAAAACATACTTCAAATAAAAGCTAATAATCCGTACTTTAATATTTTATATTACCTGCCACGCTCACTCTTTCTCTTCTTCTTATTTTTCTTCGAAATATGCAAAGTTAGAAGCTAGTATATTTAATCTATCTCAAAATGATTCACTGGGTGGGGCTCTACTAGGTATTGGAAGAGAATGTTAGCTTAGGTTCTTAGCTTTCGTTTGGTACCAAATTTATTAAAATTGATGCTAAATAGGCAAAGTTATAAGAGTTTACATTTAACTTGCCTTGATATCTTAGATAGATTGATATCTGAAGATCAGTTGCCACTATTTGTCAAGGCCCATTCGGAAATGGGTGTATTTGCATTGGATTAGGTTTCAACGGTTGTGAAACTAAGAGGCAATCAGGACACGATTTTACAAAGTTGTCGGCGTCCATATCAATTACTTGCCACCAGACTTAGATCGAAGACGATGTTTCATTGCCGACTCACCAGGGTGGCTCTCGTGTGCCAAATCCAATAGCCTTGATCTTAAATATGTTGGTATTATAATTCGATTTCCGCGTAGTAAAATTGATCCAATGGCTGATAATTTATGACAAAAAACATAGTATGGATTTGATAAATTCGATTTCCAACAATAATTTTCCATGCAGGAAATCGCCTGTTGAATATCCACGTCTTTGTTGCTTTCCTTACTTATTAGAGATATATGTTTAAAGTGTTAGGAACTGTATTTTGTAGCACATGAAAAATTGATTCCTCGCATGTACCATAAAAAGATTCTTTATCAGAAATCAGAAATCAGAGTCTAGATATTGAGTCTGCTATATTATCTTTTCCACTACGATATATTACCTTAAACTTGAAAGCCTGTAGTTTAATAAACCATCTTTCAATTCTTGCCGGAGATCTCGAAGTCTGTTTAAAAATGGCTTCCAACGGTTTGTGGTCAGTAACGAGCTCAAAATCTAACCCAGCAAGATAGTAGTTAAATCTTTCTATTGACCAAACTAGGGCCAAACTTTCCTTCTCGGTTTGAGAATATCTTCTCTCAACGGCAGATAAAATCTTACTTGCCAAGGAGATGATTCTGGGCTCCCTTTCGTTATCGAATTGTAGCAAAACTGCTCCAAATGCTACAGGGCTTGCGTCTGCTACGTCTCTAGCACTTAATTTAGGGTCAAAATATGAAAGATTTGGTATTTCGGATAACATCATCTTCAATTTGTTAAAGGCATATCTGCTAAATCAGCCAAAAACGTTCCTATATATGTTATTAAGCCTAAAAAACTGCTTAAATAATCTTTTGATTTTGGAGCTCGAAACTGCTGTATGATTTTTACTTCCTCCGCATCCGCAGTAAACCCATCTGCCGAAAGCACTTGTCCTAGGAACATAAGTTTTTGAGTCTTCCATACAAATTTTTCTTGATTTAGGGTAACATTGTTCTTCCTTAAAATATCCATGACAGTCTTTAATGCCTGGTCATGTTCTTCATCGCAACTTCCAAACACTATAATGTGTCGATAGCATCCCTTCAATAATTTTATGAAAAATTTCGGGAGTTGAGTTCACCCCAAACATCAATCGTTTGTATCTAAACAATGCTTTGTGTGTCACAAAGGTTGTGATTTCAAGACTTGACTCATCCAACTTTATCTGATGGTATGCGGATTTAAATGAGCTATCATCCATTGTCATCAAGCATAAAGCTTCGTTTATTAAACTTAAAGGCTGGTTTCCAGCATAGGATAGTCGTGCTTCTAAATCGAGCAGATCCTGCGCTGATAAACTTCTACGAGTTTGGTGCGATTCGATTAGTATAGTGAGCTTTATTAATCAAAGTTACCACTCCAACCTACCTGCCTACTTCACTGAAGTATTCATTTAACATTTAGCTAACTTGTCTGACTGTAACATTTCAATTTAATTTGCAATTTGTTAGTGTATTGTACTTATCTAGGATTGAATATTTACATTTGGTATACGGGGTATACTTTACACTTTACCTTTTACCAACGTCAACTTAGTTCTTTGTTCGTTATAAGAAATAAAACACAACTATTACAATTTTTTTTTTTAATTATATAAAAAGAACCTTTTTCGCATTTTTGCAAGTGCGCTTTCTGGTCAAACGCAATTAATTTGCATCGTAGAAAATAAAATTCACTTTCGGTTTTGCAGGACGTCTCTCCTTATCACTTTGTGTTGGATTACTAAATGACGAATATTTGTACATGAGTAAGTATAAGTTGAGCACCCTTTGGTAATTGAAAAAAGTATCACAGAATTTGCATAAATTTTTTGGAAAAGTTTAATTAAGTGTATTAAGTGCAGTGCAGTGAGTGTACTTTATGTGCACATTTTTTTGCAAAAGCCTAACAGAACAAAAAGATGTCAATCTTGCATTGAATACCCCAGCACGTCTATTACAAAAAAGTGCCATAAGGAGTTACGGTGAAATTTAATCTTTAATTTTGTGTGCCAGGTTTTTGGAAAATTGTTCATTTAGAATATGCTCCTTCGTGAGAAGAAAAAAAGAGATATCTGAACGATATTATTTTCTGCTTTAAACGACCTCAATAGATCTTTCAAACGAATAAAAATATTCGATATTAGCTTACACACATTTTTTTTATTTTAATTTAAAGGTAGGAAGGGCTTTATGAAAGACCCGTTACTAGAATGAAATTTACTGTGCCTATGTGTATGACAACATATTTTATACGCAATTATTTTGCTACTATTTGGTTATTTATTCGACCTACAGAGCATGTAATGTAAATGTTACATACATTTTTGTATTTTCACTTTAATTATCTATAAGTTAACCACTTTTCTAGTAGAAAGATGGATTCATTCAATAGCAATGAAATTGGGTGTCAGATGAAGTGAATATGTGCAACATTGAAAGACGATTGTGCATGTCTGAAATGCTGTTTACAGACATCTAAATACATACATATACAACTCTTCATTCACACCACTTATGTTGTGTGTGTTATGTTGTTTATCAATAAATGGTGGCATCTACAGTTTCAAATCGACTCAGAACTACGGATTTTTTGAGAAATTTTTCATTGCAATTTTATTTACTCTCAGAGTTTTTGCCAGAAATCTGCTGAGAGGAAGGCGCCGAAAAAATATATTTTCGTGTTTCGTTTTGTTGTGTGTATTACTTTTATTCATAATTAGCGGGACCTACATTTTAAAGTCAACTTTAAACAAACTACGTATTGTTTTGAGAAACTTTTCATGGGAATTTTTATTTACTATCAGAGTTTTTGCTAAAAATCTTCTGAGAAGAATTCGTCGTAAGAATATTTTTCTCAAAATTCGTTTTGCTCGAGATGTTTGACCTGGAGTTTAAATCACAACCTTACTTCCAATAAGCCAACACACTACCTACTAGACTACGTCAACTACATTGCATTTTTACATTGTCACGTTAGGCCGTTTTGTAAAACATAGGGTGATTTAACAATTTATCAGTTTCGGATTCAATGCATTTAAAACCTGTAGAATATTTCGGTGTTGCAGAAATTTAATGTTCAGCACATCAGAAAACTTTAGTGAAACATTGTCTCTTGTCTGGGTTGAATATCTCGTCGGCCTGCGCAATAAAACATCATGACTTTTTTATCCCTGATATTGTATAAGTGTGGGTCCGACACAGGTCCGCGATATTTTAATTGAATAGGAATAGTAAAAACAAAATTATTTTATTGTCGAACATTGTCTTATCTGGACTCAACCTGGCAAATTTTAAAGAATTAAGAATTAAGAATTATTATTTTAAAAAATTTGAACTTTTACTTGCTTGTGTTTGCGTATTTTCAATAACGGTTGAATTTTTACAGCTTTGGACCCACTGCGCTTTATACCGCCTTATTTAATTCACCATAAAACTAACACTGCAACTCATCTTAAGGACGTTAACGATGAAAAAAAATCAACGAAGAGAAAATAATTTTAAAGCTTCATTAAATTTACTTCCATCGTCTATGCTTCTATGAGATCTTGCTGAGCACTTACTTACAATCGTATGCAAAGGAAGTGAAGTGGCATTAGTTACTCATTGTTAAAATAGGAGGGAATTAAGTCATCTTTTATTCAGTGCTCTTATCATTCGCTAACATGATTGATTATTCTTTATTTCTATTATTTAAAGTAAAATCTTAGAGAAGTTTTTTCCAAGACAGAATTTAGACACGGACACACGTATTTCGCACGCCTTTTTAAAATAAGCGGCCTAACTTAGCAGGGAAACAGAGAAGCGATATAACTATTCAGTTGTTGAGAATGCTTGCCTTAAAGTATTTGTAAATAAAAGAAGAACAAAAAAAGGTTGTGAATAAGAAACAAAGAGGAATTTATAAGTAAAAATAATACAAGAAAATAAATATAACGACTGTTTTCATATCGCTCATACAGCTCGCAGCTGTCGGATTGGTGGCGGAAATCATCGCCAACTCAATCAATGCTTAATAGGCTCCATGCCTCTGGGCCATAAAGAAGCACGGGTAGGATGAGTGTCTTGTAGAGTGTTGGTTTTGTCGTACGAGAGAGGTCTCTGCTACTCAATTGCCTATTTAGACCATAGTAGCACCTGTTGGCACGAGTGAGAGTTTGATCTGCAGACTGACATCATTTTACTTCCATACTTTTTTCAGAAATTAAGGACAAAATAAAAATTTCAAAATAATAAGGCATGAGAAAAGCGCTACAGAAATATGTTTGTATGTATGTATGTAATGAAGTTCCCTGTTCCCTATGTACATAAATTAATGTATGTATGTCCGTTTGTATATACGTACTACGTACGCAACCACATGAAAGGGCAAGACATCTTATAACACGTAAGCTAAAGCCATATTTTGCTTACGTGAACAAACATAAAGAAAATTACGTACAATTTAATGATATTTTAATGGACGAAAAATTAAATTCAAATTAAAGTCAGGTGTTACTTTTGTAAGGCGTCTGTAATTTAATGTTGTAATATTCATTGGGGACAAGAGTTAAGAATTTATTTCTTTAATCAATTAACACTGAAAATACGCCGCATATTACCGGCTCTAGTTCCCATAGCATGCATAAAATGAATCGCAAATTTAATAAAAAATAGCGAATGAATGTGAGGTAGTTGTGTAAACATGTATACCTCTTTAATTTGATTTAACTATTTAATGTAATATTCAAATTAAATAGGAAAGTATATGACGCCTAAAATTAGTTTTTAAGCAAAAACTTCATTCAACGACTTTGACAACCAAATCATTTTGGTTCACATTGAAATTTAATAATTTAGTCTAATTTTACATGTACAATCGTAAAATATTTTATTCTAAATTTGAAATTAAAATATAAATTTAAAATTTTATATTAAATGCGCCATCTATCGTTATAAATTTAAACCATCGATTATTTTGAATCTGGCAATACTTATGTCATTCTATTCTGTTACAAAATTCAATATATAATCTCCTCTGAACATATTGAATCGATTTACGCTTGAGCAACGTTGGGAATTATTGTAAATCATCTTTTCGGATGCAGCTCATTTTCATCTTGGTTGGTACGTTAATAACCAAAATTGCCGTATTTGGGATTCAGAAAACCCACATGTGATCTTAGAGAAGTCATTGCACCTATTACAGGAGTCTATTTGATACGACTTGTGGAGTGGAGGCATCATTGGCCCTTATTTCTTTGAAAATAAGGACGGCGCAACTATTACGCAAGTATTATTACAATAAAGACACCTATCGCAGCATGATAGCCAATTTTTTTGTATACGCTCTTCATGCCATCGATGTGAACGATTTTTTGTTTCAGAAGAATGGTGCAATTTGCCACACATATCATGCGACAAATGATTTATTTTAATAATTTATTGTGTCAATCGTTTGATAGCCAAAATCAAAATGGTGATGTTAATTGGCCGCCAAGAAGCTAAGATTTGACATCGTTGGACTGTTTTCTAATGTGTTATGCCGATAAGCCAGACACATTTGTCTATTTGGTGATTCCATTACCGATTTATGACCCCATACACTCGAAACGATTCACGAATATTGGTCCTATCGAATGAGGTACTGTGAGACCAGCCACGGTAGCCATATGGATGAAATAATATTCCATTTCTAACCGGAACGATTATACTTCGCAACAAAAAAGTAAATTTGACAAAATTTCAAACAATTTTTGTTTTATTGCATTCTTAAATTAAAACTTTTAAATGGTCCACCCACCCATTTATTCACATTATGCTCATATTCATAGAGCCAGAAACATATGTATGTGACGTATGAGTGATATTTAATTCCATTAGTTTCATACATGCCAATATCAAAGATTTTTTATTGCATACTTTTCAGTGTAACTATTGTAGTACATGTAATATGATGCCTATGAGTTATATATTTTAAATTCATTAATTTGGAATTAAAAATGTCCAAGCTATGATATCGCGATTCTAAGGGATTTTTGAAAATTTTAAATTTTTCAAGATATCTCAACATAAAAGCAAATACAAAAACCACAATACTAGGCTATATCCTAGTGGATATGTAGCTTCCACATCTTCACAACTAAAAAATAAATTTGACAAAATAACTGAGCGTTTTTGTTTTATTGCATTTTTAAATTTAAAATTTTAAATGGTTTTGGTATTGATTAAACTCTTTCACTTTCCTTTTTTTAAGTTAGAAATTCGTTTCGTAAACTCATCTTTTGTTGAACACATTCCTTCCTATTCACTTCAAAGATATTAATCCATGCTTGCGACATGTCGTGCCCATCTTATTTGGTAAGAATTTGAATTTTACTTTACAAAGTTCGAATAATTCCTTGTCGGTTCTTAGGGTATAGTCATCAATCGCAACCAGCATGGGGCCAAACATTTTAAGAAAAATCATTCTCTCAGACGGATAAGAAATATTTTATAATTTTTCGTTTTGTTGGCGATGTCTGACCTGGGTTTTGAACCGCGGCCTCATGACTAAAAAGGCACTACCTGCTAAATTACAGTGATTTCAGCAAGTTATTCCAAATTATAAAAAAAATATTATACTCCTCAAATTTTCATTTTATTTTCATTCATAATAAAGGCTCTCGTCCTAGGGGATATAGGGAAACCGTGTGTAATCGCGAAAGTGGTAATGCTAGATGTGATAATCGATTTATCCTAGAATAAATTTCATAACCGCTTAGATTTTATTTCATTTTCTTGCACGAACTTGTCATTTAAATTTTTTAGCTCTTACGAAAAATTATACATTCAAAGATATATTCATTAGGAAAAGAGAGAAATTATTATTCATGGAAAAATGCATAGCAATGCTCAGGAGAATATAAAATCTGCAATAGTATTACTCAATGTAAAATATTTATAAAATAATCGTGATACACGTTAAGAAAGTAGAGGAAATTCGAAAACAAATCCTCTAAACACACTTCACGTTCTCTTTTACATACCAAAAGTTTCACAAATCTAGGCCAAAAATTTGTGATTCAAGAGGAATAAAAGTTATAAAAAGAAAAATTATTTTCCATAAAACTTTATTGCTTCTCATTGCGATTCGATATTTTTCTTTAAAATTACTTAAGAGTGGCCTTATGTTGTGCGCCATAAAATATTTAACAAACCATCTTATAACAATTAATTCAACCAGCGTTCTCTATGGATTATTTATAAAAATATTTTTAACAATAATTTTTGCTTTAAAATGTCAATTTTTACGAAAACCTAATACATAATTTAAATAATTTCGTACGATAATACGATGTTAAACGATATAAAAGCTAAAAACCAGTATCTAGATTTTTTTATTCTCGTAACAATATGTTATTATTAGGAAACGTCAAAGACTACAACCCAAACCATCTTTTGAATGAATTTGTATTGCCAAAAAGGACACAATAAATCATTAAACGAAATACCTTTATATTATACACACATTTTTTAAAATCGATTTTTGTTTTTACCTTCACAGGTACCCGTAATACGCAAGCAAATGTTTTTTTTTTTTTTTGTCTTGAGCCGGAGGTGGGAATCTTCGAAAGACACTTTTGTTCCAACAAAAGAGTGCACGATTCACCATCACTGGTGCCTACGTACTAAACCCACCCCCTACACACTTCAACCACTCTCCCTCCGCGGGACTGCCGTAAGGTATTACTTCGCGGAGAGCTGGTTAGCTTGAAAGCTTTATCACGTTAGTTCAAATTTCGCCTCCGTTCCTCCAGTCTTCGGAGTACTATCAAAACTTCAGCCATTCTCTGGCTATATTGACTCCATAGAATCCTACGATTCAACAGCTCTTCCATTAGCCGGTTTGGTCCTAAACTCGTTTCCCCGGGCCATCTAAATCTGGGACAGCATATTAGAATATGCTCCGCATCTTCCTCTTCATCTACACAGTTTGGGCATATAGGGGAAGTGTCATGACCAAATCTGTGCAGGTACTTCCTGAAGCACCCATGACCAGTTAGGAACTGAGTCACGTAGTAGTTCAGCTCGCAATGTTTGTTATTCATCCAAAGGGTTACATCAGGGATAAGGCGAAATGTCCATCTTCCCTTTAAACTGCTTTCCCATCGTGACTGCCATTTGTGCATGGAAGTCCTTCGTTCCTCCGCTTTTATAGCTGCTATTCGTCCCGGGTGCTCGAGACGGCGAAGGTATATCCTCCTCATCTCATCCGCCAATATATCTATTGGTATTGTCTTTGCCAACACCAATACCGCTTCATCAGACACTGTCCTGAAGCCACTTATCCGTCTAATCGCGCTTAGACGATACACCGAGGACAGTATCCTCCTTGTCGTCCCCACGGAGAGTGCCTCCGACCATATTGGGCAAGCATACAGCATTATCGACGTTATTACCGCCGAAATTATCCTCCTTTTGAATGGACCTGGTCCTCCAATATTTGGCATCATCCTCGCCAGTGCTCCCTGTGTTACAGATGCTTTTTCGCCGATGTATTTCACGTGCTCCTTGAAGTTCAACCTGTCGTCGATAATCACTCCCAGGTATTTTATCGCCCTCTTCGATTCGATCCTTGTGCCTCCAACGGTCACTTCCATCTTCTCCACTATCTTCCGGCCGCTTATCAAGACGGCCTCTGTTTTATGCGCAGCAAGTTTCAAACCTGCTTAATCCAGCCATGCTCCAACCTTTCGAATCGCTGTGTTCGTTTTCTCCTCTATTTCCCTTACCGTCTTAGCTACCGAGACTATGGCTATGTCATCTGCAAAGCCAACAATTGTAGTCCCGTTCGGCAATCGCAATCGAAGTACTCCATCGTACATAATGTTCCATAGTAGTGGCCCAAGTACAGAGCCCTGCGGGACACCCGCCGTCACTACGTATTCCTGCTCTCCTTCATCCGTTAGGTATATTACCTTCCTGTCCTGAAAGTAATTGTTCAGTATCTCCATTAAGTATGGCGGCGTAGCCATGTTAAAGAGGGCTCTCATAATCCGCCCCCAATTCGCTGAGTTGAACACGTTTCTAACGTCAAGTGTGACAACCGCGCAGTATTCCTTGGTGCCAAATCTCCACCTTTCGCCCTCTATTGCATCTCTTGCAATGTCGACCACTCTTCTTATCGCGTCAATAGTGGATCGTCCTTTCCTAAATCCGTATTGCAGGTCCGAGAGAGCTCCTCCTGCCTCGGCACACGTCAGTAGTCGATTGTATATAATCCTCTCCAGTATTTTTCCCATCGTGTCAAGTAGACAGATGGGCCGATACGACGATGGTTCCCCTGGTGGTTTGCCAGGTTTTGGAATGAGAACCAATTTCTGCTTCTTCCATCTAAGTGGAAAAACACCCTCGATGAAGCACTTGTGGAACACCTTCGCGAACATATCCGGTCTGAGCCGGATAGCCACCTTAAGTGCCCTATTGGGGATTCCGTCTGGCCCCGGTGTCTTCTTATCTCCTATTCCAGTGCATGCTGCGAGTACCTCCTCTCCTGTTACCTCGGGTATGGTATGAATGGCCTCCGGCTCCCTACTTATAAAAGTGTAGGGCTGGCCCCGTGGGAATAATGTACCAATGATCTCCCGTAGCAAAACTGGACAACCTAGTTTAGGCTGTTCTCGAGCACCGATTCTCTTGCAGACGACTCTGTACGCCGTCCCAAAAGGATTGATGTCAGCTTCCTGGCATATCCGCTGGAAGGATAGTTTCTTGCTCCTTTTAATGGCTCTTCTAAGTTGATGCCTTAGATCCTCATAGGAAGCCCGTTCGGCTTCCCATGTCGGCCTTCCTCTCGTACGCTGGGCCCGTCTTCTCGCCCCAAAGCATGCCGACCGCAGTCTTCGAATTTCGTCATTCCACCAGTAGCAGGGGGAACGTCCCCTACACACAGTTCTCCTAGGCATAGCAACATCACATGCAGTGTTGAGCATTTGGTATACGCCGCTCACTAATTCTTCGACCGTGCTGCCAGTCGTATGAAAAGACGACAACATCAATCTATACGTCTCCTCGTCAAAGAGGGAGTCCTTCCATTTCGATCCCGTAAACTTCGGCAATCCTTTTCCTCTCGTGTTGCGCCCAGTAACCGTCATCACAATTGCCTGATGGTCACTATTCGTGAAGTCCTCAGTTAGCCTCCACGCGGTCCGCGAAACAAGGCCATCGCTCACAAACGATAAATCTATTATCGAGCTCGATCCAGCTCCCCTAAATGTGCTTCCTCTTCCGTCATTCATCAGCGCCACAGGAAGGGAAGCGAACGTTTCCAAGAGGCAGCGACCCCTGGCGTTAGTATATCTACTACCCCATTCGGTCGCCCAAGCGTTGAAGTCTCCTCCTATAATAACGGGGGTGTTCAAGCGCACGTGTGACGCCAGCCTCTCCAGCATATGTTGGAAGTCATCCATTGACCACCTCGGGGGAGCGTAACAGCTGTAGACGAAAACTCCCTTTATCCTGGCCATAACAAAACCAATGTCCCACGCATAGGTTTGCTGGAAGGGTAATGAACCACAAATCCATATAGCCGCAGTACTAGATCCGTCCGTGATCCAAGTACCATTCCTCGGTACCCGATAAGGTTCGCTTATAATTGCGATATCGATATTCTCCTCCTTTACCCTCTGGACCAATAGGTCCTGGGCTGCTTCGCAATGGTTCAGATTAACCTGTATCAATTTCATCTCTTAGAACGTGATTTAAGAGCGCTAAGAAATTGCGGACACTTTCCGCTCCCCGCGATATGGTTGGCGGATTTCGGGTCGTCCACTTTGCAGAACATGCAAAGAGGTTCCCTTTCGCAATTTCTGGCAATATGCCCCTCCTGTCCGCACTTACGGCAAGTTCCCGAGCGGTCAACCTTACTGCTGCACTGACGAGCCATGTGCCCAAACTGCAAGCACCGGAAGCATTTCGTCGGTATGTTTCTCTCGCGAATCCTGCATATGACCCAGCCGATCCTGATTCTACTTTCCTTCAGGAGAATAGCTGCAGCGTCTGCGTCAAGGCTCACTGTGGCAGTTTGCGTCCCACCATATGCCCTCCTAAGGGTAACTACGTCGGGCTTACCGAAAATCTCGAGGCCTGGGATCTTTCGTATAGCCTCATATACATCCTCCTTCTCCGTGATCTCGTCGATGTCCTTGATCTCAATTGTCCTCATATCCTTTAGAGTGCGGACGGACGCGTTTTCTCCTAAGAGCTCTCCAATGGCTCCCTGAAGTTCTCCGTGTGCTCCCCGCTCTTGCGGAGTTGGAGTAGTAGACCACCCTTTGCGGTTCTCCTAATTTTGGTCACGTTTTCTCCTAATTCGCAAAGCTTAGGGTCCGTTTTGACTCTCCTCAGAATGTCGGCATACGACGTGTTATCCTTCGTCGCAATCACGATCGCATCTGGCTTCGTTTTCCTCTCCTGTGGTTTCTTGTTCCTCCTTTTTCTTTTCGTGACTTTCTGCCACCCTGGTTCCTTATTTACTCCCTTAGTATTCTCCTGCCGGCTCAAGGTCACATCTATAGTTTCCCTCGCTGGAGCCCCTGCTGCAGGATTCGGAGTTCTCCTCTTTGCCGCAGGAATTTCGGAGGTCTCCTCATGTTTCCTCTTCGTCTCCTAGTTCCTCAACAATGGCGATGTTTGTGTAGCAGAACTGCTGCGGTTAGTCGCCTTGGTAGTTTGTCCCTGCAGCTCGCTTGCATACAGGTCATATAGGGTTTTGATAGAGTCAATCGCATCCCTCATCGGCTGGTGGATTGACCTCCTTTTCCCATCCTCCAACATTTCAATCAGACTTCTGATTTGGTCGCCGAGTTGACCAAAAACACCGCTGGCCGCTGACCCCGTGTCGCCTCGCGACGGTTCTGATCCCAGGACCACTAATCCCGAATCTTTCCCGTTAACTGGGGATCTCGGAGTTCTCGTGCTCTGTCCAAACGGGTTTATTTCCCGATTACGCACTGGAGACCTCGGTATTTTCGAGCTCTGCCCAAAAGCATTTAGCTCCAAAGCATTCATCTCACATGAATTCGTCGGTTTATTTGTTGTATTTGTTGTTTTATTTTTGCTCATCATTTCAATTTGGGCCCCAACTCTCGGCCGTTATCCTAATCCATCGTTGTAGTCGTCACGAAAGACCCCGTGGTTATCTATGCATAAGCAGGGAGGCCACGCGAGGGTTGACACATAACCTCATGGGAATATGTGTTCAGAGCCAGGTCGACGTAAACCAGGGATTCACATCTGGTCCTACAACACCAACTTAACGGTGACAAATCAGGAACGTACCGACAGACTTGCCATAGTTTTAACGGGGCGGAGGCAATGGCAGCATTAGCCCAACAGCCATTTCGGCCAGCTTTCACACCGCCTACTAAAGTGCCGGAATACTGCCATCGTCAGCCAATATCGCCAATTCACATACTTCTTCCGGTATACCATAATTAGAACCTTACCGGGCTCGGTTCTAATGCCCGAATCACGGGCGTCGATATGATGAAACTAAGGGGACCACGGAGGTGTTACTCTCCTATTTTCCCATCTCTTGAGGGAACCCTCTGTGGGGTGATGCCTAGTTAATGGCGGCATCGGTTCGCCATGTCGCAGATAACGTCTTCGGTCACTTGTACCCTTTTGTAGTACGCCTCATCATCTGCCGCTCTTGGTCGGGGAATGCTTATTGGTTATTCGCAGCTAACCTACCTAGGGTAGGCCGTTCAGTTATCCGCCAACTACTGACCCCCATGGTGGCCTGAAGCTCAGCCCCAAGACGCAAGCAAATGTAAATCTTCGTTTATGTGGTGTGTTATTTGTATAGCTTTTAAAAAATTGCCGTTTATATGTTTTGAGGCTTGCAACCGTTGTTTGTGCCGATGTATTTGTATTTGAACCGTTGTATGTGCTCAAGGCATAAAGCAGAAAAGCAGCTACAGATTGATTTTATCAAGAAAGTTTTTCTCTGCTTCAGTAGTTACCGAAACAAAGTTAAGCCAAGCAGAATGGTAAAGACCCTGAACTATTTTGATGTAAAACAAAATCATTTTTTTTTCAATATTTAATAAATGAAAAGGAAAAATATTTAATAAATGAAATGGTAAAGCTGTAATGCTATAAACATAATAAACCTAACGCAGCAAACACAGCAATCTCTCAAGAATAGAATACATGGGTGTATATGGAAGTATTTATTTTCAAGGCAGCACGACAACAAGCAACAATTTTGCTGCTTTGCTTTTAGCTAATTTCTATTTTTATTCGCAGTAATGATAGAATTAGTGCTCACAGTGAAGAGGATTAGTGCTGTCAATGCAATAACATGCATGAGGTTTTAAAGACGTGATGCATGAAATATAACGCGAAAAAACGTTTCAGTGGCTCCATGGATAAAAAATTAATGAACTGTTTATTTTATTATTTGTTTTGCTTATGTTTTGCTGGTGTTGTCTTTATTATAATTAATGCGCTTGCGCTTGTGCTTGTTGCGATGCGTCTTTATAGCATAAGAAACGTACTAATCCCGTACTAATCTACAATTTTAGTATGTAGACATTGGTTACTTTAAGACGAATTGGATGACATCTGGCAAAAAATCTTTGAGTCTTAAGTCTGTCGTTTGGAGTCCACATTAAATATTTGGTCCTGGCACTCATTTCAGACGTTGTAATGATCAGTTATGTGTATATGTATGTAATTCAATTAAAACAATCAGAATTGTTCACGGTGTTGTAACCCAAAATGACATGACATTCAGATTCAATCTTTGTGGAACTCTCTTAATGGTGTAAAGTAGAGTCCGAAAAAAAGCATTTGATTAAATTTTTCAAACAAAAATTCTACAATAATGGAATAAAATAACATTTCCACCCTAAATATTTTTTTTCTTTCACCAATTTCAAGATGTGATAGTGAAAATACCCCCGAAAACCGTCATAATGTAAGTTAACAACGTTCCTCTAAACAGAGGGTAACTATAGCTAATACGGAGTTTAAGAATAACTCCGTAACCAAGTTTGGACAGTTCAAAATATATAAAAATAATTTTTTTGAGGTCTATGCAACTAGATTTACAAACAAAACCATGACGTTGTTCAGCTTTATTTAAAATTTTTGTTTTTTGTTGCACAGTGCAGTACAGTTCAAGAAAATCTGTACTACATCAGTACTAAATTTGGCTTTTATTGTTATTAATATTTGGCTATTTTTATGTGTTTTGTTTTATTTTTTTTGTTTTATTACCAGCCAGTTTGCCTTTAATGTCCATCAATATTAAAATATTGTTACGTTTTTACCTTTTTAAAAAGGTTTAGAATATGAGTTCGTTGATTGCTAAAAAATAAAAAATATGTGTTTTGTTTCAATTAAACTCTTTATTGTTCGCACTACTTTTATGTGCCACTGTTACAACCCCAACAATAATAGCTTTTTCACTATTTTACTTTATACTTCTGTCCGCACAAACACTAACAACTCTTCGATAGATCTTCACAACAGCGATCTTCAAATTACGACTGTTTACTTCGCACGCAACGCGTCTTCACACAATACTGACTGAATTCTTACTGACTGGTTGCCTGCTTTGTCTTGTTTTTTTATATGCTTGCGTATCAGTCTGATGAACGTTTTTGAAGTAGAATGTTCGGGGTTCCGCTTTCTCGAGAACTCTATTGCTACTTCATTTTTGTTTGTCTATTTTGCTTACGTTGTTTGTTGTTGCTTTCTTTCTTACTTGTCTGGCTCCTTTTCTTATACTGATGTTGTTGGTATATGCAAGCAAGTTCGTTGTATGTGTTTGTGAGGCTGTTGTTGATCGTTTTAATGTTAAACGAAGGTACGCCGTTTCCATTTTCGTAACAATATTTTAAATGTAAGTGATGCTGCACATCTTCATTATTTCTCCAAACCAGAAGGCAGGTTTCCCATTGCAATGTTAATGTTATGTGAACACATTTTTGTTCATTTACTTTAATTATCCAAAGCTTTAATAATTTCCTCAGATAGAAAATGTGTTTCGAAAATGTTTCGTGTAGATTCTTCAGCATGCAAATGAAAGCAGTGTTGTCGACAAAGAAAAAAATGTTTGAATGACTGATTAATACTTTGTTTGTTTTCTTCTTTTGTCTTTTTTGACTTACCTCTACATAAAAAAATCGAATTTCATTGGCAGTATATTCGCTTCATTTTTTCAAGAATACTTTTCAAATTTTGCAAGTATACAGATATCCGTATTTAGAATTTGTATAACACTGTACATACTTTCTTGCAAGCTCAACACCCAAAGCATGGCGCCTATTCATACTTAATTAATTTGCTTAGGTTTTCTTTAAACTTTGACTTGTTGAGCTCACCTTTTTTTCGTAATATTTTAAAAATTTGTTTCTTCGCCTTTTGCCTTAAGGCTTTTTGTTGAGAATCAAAGAATTTGTCTTCTCTTTGCAACTTTTCTATTTGCGTATAATTTTTTCTTTACTTTATGCAATTAGCCGCACTTAAGAAACTTTTGTTTTGGCTTTCTTCATTACCAATATCGTCGTAGCTACCGTTTCCTTCTTTAACCTCGCTTGTTGTAAAAATATATGCAGGAGCCATAATTTTCCTTTAATTTATGGTTACAGCATAAAAAGAAAGAAATTAAATTAAAAGTTATTATTTTACTTCGAAAATATTTTCTAATTTAGCATATTCACATTAATTTAATACAAGGAAAGTGTGGAAGCGCAAGTTTAAAAAAAATACACATAAAACTATAGTTTTGATTAAACTTGCCATTGTATACGAAATACAATATCCCTGGACAAAGTACACACAGCCATTGACATAACTCCACAAAAAACTTAGTCAAGTCTCGTAATCGTGTTCTCAATTGACGACGACAAAACGTGAATTAATTTTAACGGAATTTGTTTTTTACAATAAAGCCCAAATCGTTTATATATTAAACGAAACCACATGCAATCCACAACAGCATACACATACATACATAATTGGCCATTATAACCCTGACCTGACCCTTCAGTCAGGATTACGGCCTAACTTCTCACATCACTCATGTTGTGTGTGTTAATTTTATACATGAGTGGGACCTACAGTTTAAAGTTGATTCCGACAGATTTTTGTGAAACTTTTCATATAAATTTTATTTACTCAGAGTTTTTGCCAGAAATCTGCTGAGAGGAAGTCGCCGAAGAAATATTTTATCATACTTCGTTTAGTTGGAGGTGCCTGACCTGAGGTTTGAACCGAAGCCTCACGATTAATAAGCCAACACACTACCTACTAGACCACGGCGACTGCTATTCAAGTACTGATGGTAATTTCTGGTGCAAAATCATTAGTGTTATGAACGTATCCTTCATTTCTATAATGTTTCTACTGCACTCCTTTGAGTTGTCCATTAACATATATTCCTCTGTAATAATTATTCACAATCCAGGAAAAAAGGTGGATTTTTGCCGCTTAAACTAAAAGATGAAGATGATTTTTTTGAAAACTCAATATTTACTTCTGTTTGTTCAACCCTCTAATCGGCGTATTGTGATGGCTTGAGTTCTTGAATCAATTTAACTTTGTAAGAGCGAAAATTCAAACCTTTATTCTAAATTCGCATCAGTTATGTTTGAGAGATGTTTAATCGACAACAAGTCGAGTTTTACGACGTTTCTGCCAAACTATCGCAAATAACAGCAATATTTTCCACAGAACGAACTGGACAAGCATACACTTGTGCTTTAACACTTTCTACAGACCCGGTTTGTTGAAATTTGCTCACAATTCTCTTGATTGTAGACACATTTGGTTGATTATGCCGGCAAAAAAAAATACGAAGTATTGGAAACGCATTTTGATTTAAAAAAGACTTTCCGTAAAAGACTTCAACAATCTTAATGCTCTGCATAATTGTGTACCGCTGTTTTTGGTTATGTTTACATTTCAGTTTCAAATCCTTTTTAACAGTCCCCTTAGTGTCAAAGCAGATGATAGACGTATTACGTTGGATCCAGTCTTTGATCGATTAATCTCTATAAGTCCATGTATTTTGAAAACTCACAGAAGAGGTGACAGTTTAAATACTTAACTCTTTCATTTGAATTTCTGCTCTTAAATAAATTGACAAGAGCAATTTGTTTTTGGGGGTTTCGTTATATCTTGCGATCGATCATTTAAGACTGAAATACAGTTCCAGGAGCTAATGCATCAGAAATTTATTCTGATGTTTATTTATTTACGCCAAGTTTTCAATCTTGAAACTGTAAATATGGTGGAGATTACTTGTAATATTTATCGAAAATAATACATTAAATTCAGATTTTTTTAACATCTTTTCACACAAAAAAGTCTCTCAATCAAAAGTTAAAATGTATAACAAAAGGAAAACAAATATGTGTTTGTGTAAATGTGGTTTCAATAAATTATACATAAGTATGCGTGCATGTGTCTACACACATATTTGAATAAGTCATTTAAACCATCAGCAACAAAGAAAGCAAAACCAATGTAAAGAAGAGTGGGAAAATACAATTCATTTGTGCGTAGTCGCCGTCAATGAGAATTCAATTAAAAATCCCATTACAGATGACAAATTAACACACAAATGAAATAAATTAATATTTGTACTTGTATTTACGATGCTTCACTCATTCTCTTTCAGTTTGAAGCTTACTTCTCTTTTGATTTCAATAATGAAATGACGTCTCTAGGACACAATCATGCATTATTGCGTGTTTAGTTGCGTTAATTCGGAAAGTTAAAATTAATCACATAATAAAGTAACATTTAACACATGAATGTAAGAGCGTATTTAGTTCAGATGATATAATCTTACAGGTACTTATGATTTTTTGATTTTTTTTTCTCCATTTTTAACTAAAACGTTGGTCCGTATAATTAAGTCATCAGTTTTCATTTCAAAATTTTGAACGAAGATAAATGCGTTCTGGCATAGAAAACTTCTTTCGTTTTTTTGTTGTTTTGAAAATCTGCGTATACTCAAAGGTATTGAGTTTGATTAACGAGAGGCGCTTAATTCAGTGGTAAGGGTTATGTTGGCTTTGAGAACTACTGTGGTTTGAGACTTATTGCGGCTAAAGAAAACCCAACAATAAAAACTCTAAATCACACGATACTTAAACTACCCTTGAATTTAATCTGTCCTCAACTGATAGGATCTCATCTATAACAACACGTACAGATCTCGGACAAAGCTCGATGTAAATCGAAAGGAACGACTACCGACACCAAAAGTACTTCTAACTACTTACTACTATAAACCTTTAGTCAGGATTACGTCTACCTTCTCACATGTATATCATATGTATCGAGTTAAGCAATCAGTGTTCTCAAATGTTCCTAAGGTTGTCTGCTGCTACATGTTTTTCTTCATTTATTCACTGAAGTGTCATTTATTTAAGTGCAGTCACTCAAACGTCAATCCCAATGTTTAGTTAGTTTTAACAAATGTAGGTATAACAACAAAGCTATACAGACAGTCTGCTTCTACTCCTAAAACCCACAGCTTCTGTAGAAATTATTTTCGAAATGTCAATTCGTTCGGTAAAATAATAGGCGCAGAAGAGAATCGCTATTGTGCGGTGAATGGTCGTGTGATAGAAGTTAGTCTTATCTACACGTGTCAAGTAGAGCCTAGTAATGTTGCACCAACGAGTTTGATACTCCGTGCAAAATGAGTGAATAAAATGCAAATTAAACGAGACATTCAGTATAGGGATGTCCTGTAATATGTCGGAGATAGCGAGCTCCGTACCGGCCTTGGCCAACTCATCAGCTAACGTATGTAAGTTCAACGAAATCCCTATGTCCTGAAAATCCGTTTAAGAGTTACCTTTGAATAATTCGAAATTTCCCTACAAAAGCTTCGGTATTCATGAACAAACGATGAACTTTGAAAACATTTTCATTCTGGACTGAATAGTAGTATAGACGTCCGCGTAATTCAAGAGATTTATAGGACAAATCTCGCCACTCAACAAGCCGCTTTCAAAATGGCCTTGACCTCTGCCCGGAAAACACTAATTACCTATTCCAGTACCTATTAATATAATCAAAATTAGCTATTCCGTCATGTAACTTATAGCTACTCCCTCAACCATCCCTATAGTCTCATAAAATGGGGTGGATTTCCTCTTGCGCGTTGTGGCAGCTGCTGCAGAAGTAGTTATGAGGCCTTTCCAATCTCCTGTACTGAACATCTAGAAGCCAAAGTATTGTTTTCACTGCTATGAAGTTCCTGAAATAGAATCTTGATAAGTTCAATGCAAATTCTGTCATCCAAATATATGTACAGTTGTTGGGCCAGATCTGTTTGGCGTATCTGCATGTGGGTTCATTATCCCATCTTACCTCAATCAATCAAATTCATCAATGGAGTTTTTGTGCAAATCTGATGTAGTAGTGCATTTAAATTATCAGTGGCGCCCAACCTTAGAAAATACGTCGGTCTTGTTATTATCTTCGATGAATGCGTTGAATTTCACAACCTTAGATATGCTGCACACATTTTTAAAGGTCTAATGGGCACTTTACTGTAGGTAAATATATGTGTATAACCATACGATATACTCGTACAACGAATTCTGAAAAAATTCCACATACGATTTTGGTGCGTAATTCGGATCCATTGATCCAGTGAAAACTAGAATGACATTTCTTGGGATGCGTAAACTATTATCATATAAAGTACAATCTGGTATTTGTGTCGCAAAACCAGGGTCAGATATCGTTAATAGATATATTCGAACCAATCACACTCATTGTCACAATTCCTTAAAAAACGCATTTGATGTTTTTTTGTTTTTGTGTAAAGCCAGTATATACTTTTAGGATTCATAACCCAGTTCAGGCCTATTGCTCTCTTGCAACAATAAAAAGTAGTAGCCGCCTTACAGATTCTGGACTGTATATTCAAGTTCCACACAAGTGGCGTGAAAAGCTAGGTCGTAATCCTGACTGTAGCGTTGTAATGACCAATTATGTATGTATGTATTTATGTAAGAGACAAGCAGCATGCTCTTTTCATGTTATTTAGTAGGAATTTATAACACAACTGACAACTGGGTAAAGAACGAAAATTCACAATATTTTATTTTATTTTGCTGTTAGAATTACTCACATACATATATCCAATGATTTATTTACTTTTCTTATTTTTTAATTCCATCTAGGGTGCCCTGGTAGTCTAGTGGCTAGTGTGCTAGACTATTAGCGTGAAGGTCGTAGGTTCGATTTCCACCAGAGACCCTGGTCTGTGACACTACACCGAGTATATGGTCAAAGTTACTCAGCTCGCATATAATTATATTTATAAAATAATATTATTAAATAAATATTTCCATGTATGTATTCTACATAATTATTGTACTTTTATTTACTTTTAACTTTTACTTTTTATTCAATTTTATGACACTTTTGCGGTACTATATTCTGTACTTTTCTCTTCGCTTTATATGCATTGCAGCATGGTCACGATTACAACGTTTATTTTATAGGAAGACAATTTGAATAGGAATGGTCGTAGACCATTGCACTCATATCTATTGCATCAAAATGTATATTCTGGTCTATATATATCAAATATACAGTGAACAGTTTTCTCCCAAAAATGCAATTGCCTCTTATATTTTAAATTTAAATGACAAAACCACACATTGCCTCAGATTTTATTATGCATTCGGTTAAAAATTTCTACAAAAATTTTAAATTTAAAATAAAAACCACATTTACCACACGCATATGTTCAACCAATTATTTATTATTTCAAACAAAATTATCGGTCCAATATTATCCGTCATATATGTACATATATATATTAGCTTATCATCATCATCATCGTCATCATGCACCATGACAATAATATTTTATAATGGAACCTTAAATGACAACAAAAAATCGATATATTGTTAACTAAAAGGCATATACATAGAATTTTTGTTAAAACTTAATAATTAAATGGTAAAACGAAATTTAGGCCACATGCGCAAACCTTTTAGTGACCATCATGGCGTTGTGGAATGATATTAATATCATGGGTTAAATGGTATTATTTTTCGATTCAATAATGAGTTCGCTAAAACTTGTATTCCGTGCCATTATGTACTGAATACAATACCATTTAAATGACTGCCTATTGACTACGTGAAATAGACGTTCTTTTTGTGGTAGTTTCCGGCCACTTTTTCGCAAATTTCGGAAGGCATCTCGGTGATGACTTGAATAATGTTGGCTTTGAAATTTTTGGTTATCCATGGCATTGCTTCACAATAAAGTCTAAGGGGATGGGTTCAAATCAATAAAATCAAAATTCAGCTCGTCGCAGTGTGTTGGCTTATTAGATGTGCGTTCGCGACTGTTCAGACATCACGAACAGAATGGCAAAAGCTCTGAGAGTAAATAAAATTGCCAAGAAAAGTTTATTAAAAATCTGTCGTTAGGAGTCAACTTTAAATTCCATTTCCTGCAAATCATGGATCAAGTCATCACACAAAGCAAGAGTTGCGTAAAAAGATAGGTCGTAATCTCAACTATACATACATAATTGGTCATTACAACCCTTCAGTCGGGATTACAACCTACAGTTTAAAGTCGACTCCAAACGACAGATGTTCGGGAGAAACTTTTCATGGCAATTTTATTTACTCTCAGAGTTTTTGCCGGAAATTTTTTTGTCATATTTCGTTTAATTGGGGATGAATGACCTTGAGTTTCAACCGAGGCCTCTCGTCTAATAACCCAACACTGCCTACTAGACCACGGCGACTTCTAATCTCAACCATAGGATTATAGTGACCAATCAAGTAAGTATGTAGCTCAAGCCAATGACTTGAGATCATAATTTTGAATTGTAGACCACCGATTGAGTCATTTTGTTTGAAGAATCAACATTGAAAGCCTGTACCGCAAGCAGTTTGCTTGCACTTATTGCATGAGTTTCACTTTATATAGACGGAATTACAATCTGAGGTGAAATTGCCGAGAAAACTGGGGAATAGACTCCTTGGGATTTTCCGTCACACTTACTTTATTAACAGAAGCGATATATCTTGAAGTCGCTGTAGTAGATAATGTATTGGCTTACTAGACGAGAGCCCGTGGTTAAGCTTCTGACAGAGTCATCTCGAACAAAATGAAGCTTGAAAATATACTCGCATTTCTTTTGACGTCTTCCTCTGAGCATTATTCTGCCAAAAACTCTGAGAGTAAAGTAATATTGCCATGGCAATTTTCTCAAATCTGACGGTTAGAGTCGGCATTAAGCAGCCGCTCAGGGATAAAATTAACACACACAACATAGATATTGCGAGAATCGAGCTTGTAATTCTGATAAATTGTAATGACCAATTATACAATGGCTCATGTTGACCACATCAGTAACGCTTCCAGCCTCTTAAATTTTTTTTTTTAATTTTGCCAATTCTTTGCACAATAAATTGATAGTGACTACCATACTCAGCATATAATGCTTGAATAGTGATCACGTTGGTATCATCGTCCATCTTCTCAAAAAAAAAAAAAAAGTCAATATGGTAGCTATTTAACATCTGACTGCCTTACCATGCCGGCGACTGCTTTATAAAGAATTTTAATAAAGTTTTTGTCTTACCAAGGAGAACATAAAATAGTTAAAAAAAAGACATTTTAATATCGTTTATCATCCTATTGTGCTTCTAAGTATGTCTGCTCTATGAAAGACGAGTGACGATTTGTCTCGGTTTGATATGTCATCACCAAACCGTTCAAGAAATTATATTTTTAATCAAGATTTCCTTCGACGAGAAACGAAAAAAGCTTCAGAAAACAATCACGAGGGAAACTGAGAATGTTAAGGGTGTCCTGTGCTTATTGCATGCATTTGGTGGTACTAACAAAATTTTTAATTTTAGCCTTAATAAATATGCAGGCACGTGATAACATTGCTTTGGTACATGCATCTTGTGAAATAGTAGCCACTTTAATGTATTATGTTCAGAGAGCGCACATTTAGAGGTAAAATTGTCATTGAATAGTCAGGCTTTAAAGTCGCAGCAGTATAGTAGGTAGCGTGTTGGCATAGTAGATATGGGGCCTTTCTTTCGAATCCCAGGTCATACATCTCCAACAAAACAAAATATGAAAAAATATTCCTTCGGCGACTTCCTCGTAGTAGATTTCTGTCGTTCGGAAACGACTTTAAACTGTAGATGCTCCCAATTATGGATAAAATTAACACACACAACATGAGTGGTGTGAGAAGCCAGGTCGTAATCCTGACTAAAGAGTTGTAGTGACTAATTCTGTATGTATGTATTTAGCAAAAGACATTATTTGTTACCTCAAAAT
Organism: Sarcophaga carnaria; assembly: GCA_958299815.1. Taxonomy (NCBI): domain Eukaryota; kingdom Metazoa; phylum Arthropoda; class Insecta; order Diptera; family Sarcophagidae; genus Sarcophaga; species Sarcophaga carnaria. The sequence goes on from OY283149.1 coordinate 88,203,365, forward strand.
TAAAACGAGTTGAAGATATAAACTTGTGTTTGAAACTATCGAAAATATACTGTTACGTTTTTACCTTTTAAAAATGTTTGAAATGTGAGCTGGTAGATTGCAAATAAAAATAATTTTGTGTTCAGTTTTAATTAATTTTTTTATTGTTCGCACAATTCTGTGTGCTACTGTTCACAACTTGATGCAAACAACAACAATTGTTTTGTGTGGTTATTCCTATTTGCCTCTTTTACGTAAACAATAACAATACTAGTCAATTTGTTCGATAGATCTTTATAACGGAGATCTTCAAACCACGATTAATTTCTTCAAACACCGCGACTTCTCACAACACTGACTGAATTTTCACTGGCTCCGTTGCCTGCTTTGTCTGCCTTTTATATCGCATTGTAAACAGTCTAATGAATGCTCGGCAAGGAGAACGATTTCGCCTTCGCGAAATCTCTATAAATGTAAACATGTCGTTTACGTTATTGTTGTTTGTGTATTTTTATATTATATATTTTATATTTATTATTATATATTTTATATTTATATTTTATAAACTCATTTAGAATTTTATAAAATAATACATGTTTTTAGACGTTAAGGGTATATGAGTTATTTGTCTGTGTGGTATTTTCAATGCAGTGTAAGTACTGATGATAATGGTTAAACTTTTTCTAACAAATAAAATTTAAGCAAAAGTTACAAAGAAAGCAATTGAAAAACTTAATACAAGTTCTTCAACATATACAGATGTACATATGTGCGTATGTGGTAGTCAGTCTTAATTTTTAACAATTAAAGTTTAAAAAGTTGTATTCTGAAATGTTAAAATTAAATATTTTGAAAAATATTTCATGAAAAACAAAGAATATCTTATAACTTATTATGAAGTTTCGGAAACAAAAAATATCTTCATACGCCACAATGAAAAAGTTTTTACTCGTTAAGCAATTTTTACTTAAGATAAAAATGTTTAGTTTTCATTATAAATGAAGTCTTCAAATACTTTTGTCTGCTGCTTGTAAAGCACTTTTTTGAAGAGCATTTTAAAAATTGGTATACCATACACATAAAAATGCCTGTCCCGTAGATGAAAAGTAATAGCAGCCGAAAGCACCCAAGTCTAATGCTTTGGTTGTATACTGAACCGGTATTGCTTTGTGTGCAGGTGCATTGTCATGTTACAAAATTATCTTATTGTGTCTTGTGGTTTATTTTGGTATTTTTTTGATGAATTTGTTGTTCAAATTTATCATTTGGTCAATAGCGATCTGGGTTGAGGGTCTCACCGGGTTTTAGAAGCTTTCTAGTCCCACCAGATACGCAGCATCAATGTGATTTTGTAGCCGAAGTTGGTAGTTGTTTTGAATTAACGCATGATGTTTCCGATTCTAAAAATAAATCCGTTTTTTCCGTTTTCTTCATTTCTCACAACAAAATTGTGATCTCTCAACCATCGAAACAATTTTCTGCATGTTGCTTCTGAAAGAGCCTGACCACTATAGAGTGGACAGCAAAAGCCTTAGTACCCCAATACATTTTAGCAATTTGATGAATTTTTAGCAAAAGTTCGTATAAATAAAGTTTTTATACTTATTACATTAATTTATTTCTATTTTATTATAAAACAAAACAATTTTTAATGTTTTTTTTACAAAACAAAAGAAAAGTAAGGAAAAGTTTCTGATGAATTCATATTTTAGCACCGCTAAAGTGTAGGTAACCCCAAGAAGAACTCAGAGTAAATTCAAAATTTAAAGGCCTAATATAAGAAAATGGCTTAATACTCTTGCACAAAGTTCCGATATGACTCCAATGGAGTATTTAGGAGACCATTTGGAAGAACGGGTCCGCAGTCGTCATACCTCAAAAAAAAAATACATCATATTCTGGCAAATATCACCTGAAAACACCAATCAAAACTGCTACATTCAATGCCATCATCATGGTCCAAACGTCCATGATCAAAGAAAAGGTTGGTCTTCACGTCCCTTAATTGTGTGCCGTAAGCTCAACTTGTAACCCCTATGGGTAACAATCTTTTCGCGATGTGGGGGCTTAAGCGTATCTATCCTCAACCTGTTTGGGGATGTAGTGCTTAACTAAAGGTTACCCTAATCTCGTGAGAGGTCTGTTTTCGAACTGATGTCTCTTGGGCGATCTTTTCGACCCGCCTGGGGTACTCCACTAAGCCTAAAACAAAATTCAACTTAAAAACTTACTCATAAGTATATGGCGGCAAATATCAACCGAAAACGCTAAACAAAGCTGGTACATTTAATGCCAAAGGTGTTAGATGGAGTGCTTTAAGCGTTATCCGACTACATATTGGGTATAACATTTACATATATTAGGCCTATGAATTTTAAAATTACTCTGAGTTTTTCCTAGGGGGTAGCACCCACACTTTTACGGTGCAAAAATATGGAGTCACAAGAAAGTTTTTCTTTTAATTTGTGAAAAAAATTAAACATTTTTTACTGGGGGCTAATTACGCCGTTGGTGGTACAAGCAAATTCGTATCGAAATTAATTTCGATTGTACAAGTTTCTCTGATGATGGGACTCGATACCTTTCTAATCGGTTTTTTTAAAACGTGTTGTAAAAATAAATATTTACTCGATAACGAGTGGCAGAATCCTAAATGTAAATAGAAAATCGTAACTTCGAGTAAATCTCATATGAGATCGACCGCGAGAATTAGCACCCTGAAAAAAAAGAAAATGTTGATGAGATGTTAAAAAATCGATTGCAAATTTGATTTTAACTTACATGTATAAATACATACATACAAAATTGGTTATTAATTTAATACATGAGTGGCGGAAACTACAGTCTAAAGTTGACTCTAAACGACAGATTTTTAAGAAGTTTTTTTGCTACAAATCCTCTGAGAGGTAGTCGCCGAAGAAATATTTTTTATTTTTCGTTTTGTTCGAGGTGTTTGAGTTGGGACTTGAACTGTGGCCTCATGTACCTAGTAGACCACGGCGATTTCAACTTCATAGCTTAATTAGGATGTTGTTAGAATAACTGCATATTCATGTAATTGTCTCTGCTTTAAAGATTTATTATTGTGCAATAAAATTTTTAAATTTGGTAGTTTTTTTTGTATAATTTTAGTTTATTTAGTAGTTTATTTTTAATTCATTTATTTAAATGAAATTCAACAAAAACTATAACGCAAATATTTTTATTCAATTTTTAAATTGTTTTCATTTTCTGTTTCAGTTTTGTTGAAATTACATGGAATTTTATTGTCTGCATTTATTTATTATTCAGAGAAATCGATATTTGCCCGAAATAAATATTATTAAAAAAATTTGTTTTTATTTAATTTTCTATATCTAGAATCAATTGTGTTAATTTGTTTGCAAAATACATATTAAATGTTGTAATGAACACTTGCTAAATTTAAAATGCTGCGATAAATTTAATAAATGAATAATTTTTTTTTTGCTTGTTTTGTTTTTGTTCAAAAAAATAAAAATTTAATGCAATGTATTGTAGTTTACGGGGTCATATTCAAATTAATAACAACGTATGTATGTGTTGTTTTAATAAGAGAGATACATACATAATTGGTCATTACAATTCTTCAGTTAGTTTAAAGTGGAATCGGAACAACAAATTTTTCAAAAGCTTTTCTTGGTAATTTAATTTACTTTGAGGAGAGATAAGGATACTTTGAGGAGAGAACGAGATAAATAACACAGCATCAGACTGGAATATTTTAAATATTTTCGACAGTTATTATAACACTTGGTGGATCTATTGATGTCATTATGTGTAAAATGTAACATAATTCAAATGACCGCTCCTGCTTCTCTGGGTAGAGCTTATCAGAAATTTCTAATTTTCCAGACCCCGGCTCATAATTTAGGTTTGAATTTGACCTATGGCGTTGGTTATGTTGGTTTCTGGATTATTCGCAAACACTTGCGACTTAAGAAAACTCCACCAGAAAAAGTCTAATCGCGGGATCAAATCGCAGGATTTCGGTTGCTAGTTTTCAGAAGAAATCCATTACTTTGCTTCGCGATTCCTTTTGACATCACAATAAAGGAGGTTTTATTAGGACAGTCTGTTAATATTAATTTAACCGCATACCTACCAATGCTGCAGAAATCAAACGATTTAAACTTTATTACTAATTTGCAAATGATTAAATTATAAAATAGAAAACATGTCGATTTTATTTAATATCTGGCCATTAGCATTACTTTTCAGTTTTAATCACTTGTCTATGAGAGTTGCTCATTCAATACTTCGTAGACGACTTAATTTTTCCAGTTGAGTTCACAATTTTAAACTTTGTCTCAAGGTCAAATGTAAATACTTCAGTCACAAAAGTCGCAACAGTTTATAGACGTTATAATATATATAATGAAAAGAGGGAATGACATAAATAAGCATACTTGTGGCTTTTACCATTTAAAGTGAATAAAAACAAACAAATTTATTTTAAATGTCAATCAAGATTTAATGGAGTTGAGTCTTTAGGTGTTAAAAGATTACTTTATAAGAAAAGAAGAGTAAGGTGGCAATATCGTAAATCACCTCTACAAAATATCAGACTTAAGCAATGCACAATACAGCACAGAGGAATGCCTCAGTCGGGAAAACATCTTTCACAATATATTTGGAAGCTCTTGATTCTACATCAGATTCAAATAATTTCACAATTTATCTATTTTTTGCTCCATTACGAAATTCAACCCTAATTAAGAAAGATTAAGAAAGATAACCTATTTATCTACCAACTGAGTATCAATCTCATCCAAAATTTGTGCCATAATATGACCAACTTGGTTTCACTTGTTTTAGGTTTCAAGAGATCAATAAAAACCATTACTGCGCAATATTCCTAGAAAGTTCCTTGTACTATATATCGGATCTTCCATTAAGCATTTTTTATTTTTAAAGTTGAATTAAACGAAATTTTATATACGTTTGAAAGACCTATTGGCGTTATTATGAGCGGAACACAACATCGTTGATATTTCCGTCACGGCATCTCTGGATAATATTTTTATGACCCTGTCTTTTAAATCAGGCAGAATTTGAGTGAGGGAATGGAAATCCAAAAACTGCACAAGCGCTACTATAACGGAGTCAAATTCGTACGTGAGATGACTATGCCCTCAAATAGCTCATGCAGAATATCCAATGTGGCATGAGCCGTGAATCACATGTCATTGGTGTTCAGACCATCAAATTCAGGCCAAAAGAAGTTAATAATTATCGACCTAGAAATGTAGCTCAAAATACAAATCAAACACCGATTTTATCTGGATGCATTGGAAGCTTTTCGAAGTGAATTCAACAGTTTTGTTTGTCCACGCACCCAGTTATCGAGAAACCGGGTTTATCGCTGAAGACGATTTTTTGATGAAAATTAGGAGCAGTTGCTAACTGTTTCATCGTCAACAGAGTCCATTCAGTGAAAGCATGGAAATCCAAAAACCGCACAAGCACTAGTATAACGGGGTAAAATTCCTACGAAAGTTGAATTTATTCAGAGTGCTGATCTGACATAAATCGATACCGTTAGATTAAAATTTTCAAAATTCAAAAAATAAATCACGAAAGGCTTAGATGCTCATATTACCGAGTAATATATAATTTGTACGATGATTGCCATTCTATACCATTTAAACTGTCCACACAATGTATATTCAGTTTCTCATTGCCCAAATAAGTTCAATTAAATATTGCTCAAACGTCACATATAAAATGAAGTGGATGAAAAAAACCTTTCGATTGATTAGTGTTTTCATTTCCTTAGTGATAAACATTTTTTGGAATAATATATTGTGGACACCAATATTTTTTTTTTTTTTAGCAATTTCATGAATTTTAAACAATAATATGTACAAATAACTGATATTTTCTATTTTATAAATGAAACAGAGAATGAAAACAATTTAAAAATTGAATAACAATATTTGCTTTATTGTTTTTCCTTAATTTCATTTAAATAAATGAATTAAAAATAAAAACAAAATTTACAAAAAATTACGAAATTTAAAAAATTATTTGCACAATAAATAATAACTCCTTAAAGGCGGTACAATTACATAAATATGCAATTAATGCAGCAAAACGCTTTGTTCTATGCTACATCCTAATTAAGCTATTAAGTTGAAATTGCCGTAGTCTAGTACATCAAGTTACATCAAGTCCCAAGTCAAACACCTCGAACAAAATGAAATATAAAAAAATATTTCTTCGGCGACTGCCTCTCAGCGGATTTGTGGCAAAAAAGTTTCTCAAAAATCTGTCGTTTAGAGTCAACTTTAGACTGTAGTTGCCGCCACTCATGTATTAAATTAATAACCAATTTTGTATGTATGTATTTACACATGTAAGTTAAATCAAATTTTTAGGGTGCTAATTCTCTCGGCCGATCTCATGTGAGATTTGCTCGAAGTTGCGATTTTCCTTTTACATTTAGGATTCTGCCACTCATTATCGAGTAAATATTTATATTTTTACAACACGTTTTAAAAAACCGATTAGCAAGTTATCGAGTACCATCATCAGAAAATCTGGTACAATAGAAATTAATTTAGCTACGAATTTAATTGGACCACCAGTGCTGTAATTAGCTCGCAGTAAAAACTTTTGATGTTTTTCACAAACCAAATGAAAAATAAGGGAACATTTTCTGGTGACTCCATATTTTTGCACCACAAAAGTGTGGGTAATGCTCCCAAGAAGAAGTAAATTTAAAAAGGCCCAATATATCAAACTGTCCGTATATCTCTTAAGATCAAGCACTTTATTCTATTCGGCATTCAATGTATCGATTTTGTTTAACATTTTCAGTTGATATGTGTCACCAAGCACACAAAAGCAAGTCTATCAGATAATTTTTGTTCTGTAAACGTTCTTCCAAATGATTTCTTAAATTATTCTTGTAATCATACCGGAAGTTTGTGCAAGAGTATTAGCCTGCTTTGGTAAGCAAATCACTTCTCCACATTAGCAGCAGTATGATTAGGTTCATTGTTTTGTTGCAAGTAATAATCATTACAAACTCCTAATTCTTCCAAACTTTTGGTGAATTTTTTCTTTGGAATATTTAAGTACCCTCTTATTTATTTTCCTCAATAAATTCCAAACTGCCCACACCCAGTGCCGACACTCTTCGCCACAGCACAAAGCACATGCTTAACTATTTCACGGAAGTTCTTTGGATTGAACTCTCTATGCTTCTTCCTCCATACTAACCATATCAAATTAGTTTTAGAAAAATAATAATTTCTTCAGACATAGTTTAGTATGAAGGAAAATGAAATGAAAAGCTCGATCTAAAGAAACGGTTAAGCATGGTGGTGATACTATAATGCTATGGCATAATGTGTGTTGGCACCAGATGTGGACAGTTGGAATTTATTAAGGAAATAATGAATAAGAGATGGTGAAATTTGGTTGTCATATGGTATACATTGCCTTTGTTACTTGTTTTTTGAACATTAAAGTGATAGTAAGAATGGGGTTATACCTGCAATTGATTTTCTGTGTTAATTTTCGTTCATCTCCCATACCAGTTTTCTCTTATAGAGGGTTTAATAATCTAGTTTTCGTTTATAAATGCGATAGAACGGGATTAATCCAGATAAATCTTAAAAATCTTGTTTAACGTTTTAAGGAAATGCTCATTTACTAGTCCATACATCAGACATCTATACTTGCAATCAATGTCTACATTAAAAAAAAAATATAATAAAAAAAGATCCAGTAATATTCATATTTACGTTGCCTTGCCTTAAGTTAATACGGTTATGCATCACTGGATTAGATTTAAAACATTAAAACGGAACTCAAATATTTACATTCATGAATTCTACACATACGCTCTCATACAGGCATGTACACGTTTTACATAAAACAAAACCACAACACCGTAAATATTGCAACACCTTTATATGCAATCATCAAGAAATCGATTAATTATCGCCTTGACAATGTTATTGTTATTGAGGTAGAAAGAGCGGTTGGCAGGGTAATATGTGAACGCTGAAATGAAGTCCCATTGTTGTTTACTATTCGTAAATCAGCACGTTGGCTAAAAAGCAGTGGAAGCCAATTGTTTATTAAATTCACAACGTCCGGCTGCAAAAGGAAGACTGAATTTATTTTCCCGACTTGAGAAACTAATGAATAATTATGGAAAATTAGATATTTCGTGCGCACTTTACCCAGAAGAGCCGTTGTGAACATATAATGGCTTCAATAGACCTCTCAAAAGAATATAAAATTTAGATGATATTGCACGTTGAAAAAATTGTCGTTATCAACTGTTAAAGTTCCGATGCTGTTGTTGGAACCCCTGAAGAGCTGAAGAGAAGCTTATCGAAATCTCTATATTTCTTAATGAAATGAAAAGGTATATAAAAAAAAGTACAATTCAAGATTATAACTCCACTCATCGTTACATAATTTATTTGCCTAATTCGACTTTGTCAGAAGCTACTTATTGAATAGATTTCAATTAAATTCGAATTAAATGCTCAAAAAATTTATTTTAACACATATGGATATCGATGGAACTGTTACAATTAAGTAAAATTCACTGTTTAACATCTTATTTGTTCTCTTTTTGGTTAACTGTCCTTTTTGTTTACTTTTCTATCAAAAAAGAAGAAAAACAATTTCTTTTAATGCTGTCAGGTTCAATTTTCGTTCAACTGTCCAACTCAATTTGACGCCTTATTTCGCCTCTAGTATTTTGTTTAATTTGTTGTAGGCCTGATATAGTTTTATATCCAAAGAACATTTATTACAGTTACCGCTTACTCTTTTCAGCTGTCATCTGTTAACTTTATATGCCAATAGAACGAGGATTGTTTTCTCTGTGTATATATTTCTCTGCAATGTATTTTAGTGTGTATTTATTTGTATTTTTACATGAGAATAAGCCAAACAATGAGGCTACTTTTCCTGGATCACTACGCTCTTTAAAAGTGGGCTTGATTTCAGACGCACTATGTTTGAAGGCAATTTACAAATATTATCAAATGTACTCTTGTTGTAGTTTTGAAAAACGTTTGGACTCCGCTTAGCAGTTGTTTGACTTTTTGAAAACACCATCGTATGCAAGTACTGGTGGCACATAAGAATAACGATTAGCTGCCATAGTGAAAATGTCGTTATCCTTACAACAGACTCTCGCTACTTTTATGCACCATATAAGAGGCTAATTGTTTACCGGCCCTTAGCTATTACTAAAATTGTAGATTTAATTGACTGTAAACAGAGATCAGCAATGAGTATTCAAAAAGATGAGTAAATTCGAATCATACTCATAATTTCTGATACTGACATTCTGACACATGCATACTTATTTTAATATCATACTCATACTACTCATATTCAAAGTTTGCAGTACTCATGGTACTCATACTTAACAATACGCATGATGTTCTTGATTTCGACTCTCCTTTACTCAACATTTATAGGAATCACAAAATAAGTATGATTCTCGTACGAACACTACTATACTCACTAATATTGTTTGTTAAATGTTTGCTTTGCTGTCTTTGTCTTTTTCTTTTTTCGTTTTTAATAAATGCAACAACAACTAAGACTGTAAATTTTAATGAATGATTCGAATCACTCGAATCATTTATGAGTATTAAAAGTACGTATGAATCAAACATATTTCGAATGCAATGAATTTGATGTCAACGTTGTCAACTCATACTCATTGCAAACTGTAATTATAAATCAATGTTGTAGTAAGTACGAACGAATCAGTGTAGTTGAATTTCAATACAGTTGACTCACTCATATTCAAAATTTCATGAATACTTATGAGTAGCTGATCTCTGCTGTAAACAATTTAAAACGTGACTGCATCTGTATGCATTCATCACAAGTGTTATTCTAACTGATTTTAGGCAATAAACCAACACACAACTTTAACTAAAATTCGCATAGACTGGATGGGCAAAAAAAGTGAAAGTACAGAAAGTACAAAAGTATACTTTTGTCTAAAGAAATTCCACAGTCTTCACCAGATGACGTTCAATCAATAGAAAACTTTTTAATTGGGGTACTTAACAAAGCTGTGGCAAGTTTTCGCTTAAGAAATCCACTTACACTTTTCTAGGAAACTAACCCTACGTCTTGAAGTCGCCGTAGTCTAGTGGCTAGTGTGTTGGCTTATTAGACTTGACGCCGAGGTTCAAGCCCCAGGTCAGACATTGAAACGAAATATTAAAAATTATTTCTTCGGCGACTTCCTCTCAGCAGATTTCTGGCAAAAACTGTGAGAGTTAAAATAAAATTGCCATGAAAAGTTTCTCAAAAATCTGTCGATTGGAATCGATTTTAAATTGTAGGCCCCGCCACTCATGTTGTGAGTGGCCGTAATCCTGACTGAAAAGGTTTTAATGGCCAATTATGTAACCCTACGTCTAAAAAAATTTTCTGTGTGAAGAACAGTGCTCTCCTGGTCAAAAAATTGAAAAAAGAGCTAAGTCAGTTCACCTGTAAATATGTTGCTCTAATCAGACTAAAATCTCATGAAAAGTAGGAAACTATAAAATAAAAATTGGTGATTGTATTAAATCCTTTCGAAGTTCGATAACCAATTTTTAATCTTATGTCCATAAGAAAGAAATAACCAACTCTATAACTCTACCTACCACTTATAGTTTCAAAAACTTGCATTCTTCCGTTGCCGTATGCACTTTAGCTTGAGGTAAAAATTCTGAAAGAAAATGAAATTGCCATGAAAATTTTCTCAAATATTTTTCGTTCGATGTCAACATAAAATGTAGGTCTTTCCACGTATGGAAACAATTAACACGCACATCATGGGTTATATGAGAAGCTAGCTTAGAAATGTTTCGAATTTAAGTCATGACAGCAGTAAGTAGTAATAGGGACAGCGGCATTTCCTCCCCCCATTGATTTGCGGAAGTTATTATAAACGTGTATAAGTGAGCGATAGTTTCCACTGTTTTTCTATTTACTTCAGAAACATATTTGTACGAGCATTATAGTATAATGCATCTATAAATATATTTAAAATAAATTCAGGATTTTTAAAATCTTTTATTAAATTTTTATGCTTTAGAATTAACGAAAACACTTACAGTGAAGTGTTTGATAATAAGGACACAAATGTAAACTTTTGTGGTTTGCTGAGTAAGTAAGTGAGAAATTTACGAATAAGTAGCTGTAATTTTTTTCAACTATTATATCATAAAAATAGATTTCAATGCAATTTTATAATTTTGTATAACATTGTTATTAAATTAAAATTAAAATACAAATTCCAAATACAAATAAGGACACTCCATTTTCTTTTGAAAATAGTTATAAAATAATAATATAATAATAATTTAATCATACTCATAGTTGTTTTATAGTGTTTTCACACTGAGTGGTTTTAATGCAAAAGTTGGATTTAACGTTAAAACTATAAATAAAACCTGGTTTTACCATACAAAATCATTGTGTTAAATCCATCTTAAAACAATTTTTGAATTGGTTTTAAGTAGGTTTTATGAAATACAACCTTATTTTCTATGTACTAAATCAGAGCTACCAACAGAGAAATGTTGAAAACATCTGATAAAAACAAAACAAAAACAGCTGTAAATAAATAAATAAATGTAAATAAACATTTATTTTGTGTTAAAAAAGGGAAAATTCGGAATATTTTTTAATTTCTTCAATGAAAATTTTAAAAATTTATAAGTATTTAATTATTAATCGAAATGTGTGTGGTTTTTGATCACAATGAATATAGCTTCTTGTGCAAAAGGTAAGTAAGAAGATAAATATATCAAGATGAAATAACACATCGCTCATAAAATTTTTTTCTCGCAGAACTTTGTGTATATTACAAGTATTTATTAATTTCTTGAATGAAAAAGTTAAAATTCGGTAATTTTTTCATTATTAATCGAACTATAAGCAATTTCCCTTCACAATGAAAAAGTCCATGTGCAAAAGTAAAAGAAAAATATAACAAAATGTATACTCATAACTTTTTGTTTCAGGAATTTGTAAATATACCTCTAAATTGGTTAAATACTAAGTTAGTCACGATCGATGAAAGGTTTCACCAAATACAATAGTTATAAATTACGTTTCCGTAATAAAATTGTTCATCTCCTTTCAAAATTATTCTATTATTCTACCAAAATACCATTAACGTCTACCAAAATAAAATAATAAAAACCTACCCCAAAAACTAACAAATCATAAATAAACAAAAAAAAAAAAAAGACAAAATCAAAACAAAAACAGCCCTAAATGTCATGAATTTAAAACCAGATTTAAGAAAACTTGCAGTGTGAACGCAAAATCAGCTGATTATGTTTTTAATGCTAAAATCAGGTTCTAAATTTTGGTGTGAAAACACTATTACATACTTTCTCATCAAATCACATTGTATCCTTATTCTCTTTATCGTCTCTATATATGGTACAACTTTCAAAATATTTCTTCTTTTTATCGCGTTTGTCTATATCAATGCGAATTTATAAGTTTTTTTTATTATAATATTGTTACGTTTTTACCCTTTCAAAAACGTTTAAAATATGAGTTCGTAGATTGCAAATAAAATAAAAATAAATTTGTGTTTAATTTTAAATTAATTCTTTATTGTTCCCACAATTCCGTGTGTCACCTTTGACAACTTGATTTAAACGACAACAATTTGTTGTACATAATTGTTATTCTTTCTACACTCTTCCGCGTACACACTAACACTTGTTCAATAGATCTTTACAACGGAATTCTTCAAACCACAATTATTCTCTTCACACGCAACGTGCCTTCACACAAGACTGACTGAATTTTTACTGACTACGTTTCCTGCTTTGTCTTGCCATTTATGTCGCAGGAGAATGACTTTGCCTTCGCGAAATCTCTATAAATGTAAGCATGTTTACGTTATTGTTGTTTGTGTATTTTATTTACGTTTGTCCTTGCAGTGTTGCTGTTGCTTGTTTATCCCAATTTTTTATGCTCTATTTTTGTTTATTCGTAGATCGTGTTAACAAGTCTTTTGTTTTTGTTTTTGTAGCTCTTGTTTATCATTTTAATGTTAAACGAGAACACCATTTCCAATTTCGTAACAATATTTTTATTAAATAAAAGTATAAATCCGTGCTGTTAAAATAATAAGGACACTCCATTAGTTTTTGATAAAATACAATACAATATTTTGGTAAAATACAATAATAATATAATAATTATATAATCATTTAAAGAGTTGTCTTTTTTAAGTACTTTCTCATCAAATATCTAAGTGGCACATAGGTGTCCTTATTATTTTTACCATAACTATATATGTGCTACAACTTTTACAACATTTCTGCTCTTTAAAGCATTGCGTTTTTGCCACAAGGAATGTAAAAGAAGGAAATTCCTTAAAAAAATGCAGAAATGTATGAAACATATACCATAGGGCCTTCCAACAGGGACTTCCGCTCAGATGTATACTTACTTAAGTACATTATGTGTAACAGAAGTCGTTATAGGCTACTATGTAGTATGTTGGCTTATCATACGTGACACCGTGGTCCAAACCCAGGTCAGACATTGGCCATTAACAACCCGATTAACGGATTTCGGCCATCCAACGCTGACAAAATCGCCGATTTTCTCAGACCCCCGCATCAAATATCCGTCTCGCCGTAGCATCCTCCTCCATTCGAACGACATGGCCGAGCCAGCGCAGCCACTGCTGCATCAGTGCTTAATAGGGTCCATGCCTCTGCGCCCTAAAAAAACATGGGTATAATGAGCGTCTTGTAGAGTATTAGTTTTGTCGTTCGAGAGAGGTCTCTGCTACTCAATTGCCTATTGAGACCATGGTAGCACCTGTTGGCAAGAGTGATCCTGCGCTTGATCTCCAGACTGACCTCATTATTGGTGGTAATGGCGGAGCCAAGATAAATAAATTCCTTGACTGTATCAAAAGTATAGTTATCGGCCGTAATCTGAGAATCAATACACTGCACGTTTCTATTTGTCGATAACATATACTTCTTTTTGCCCTCATTTACTGCTAGACCCAGCTTAGTAGACCCCCGTTCAATAGCACTAAAGGCAACAGTTTAAATTTAAAGAAAGGAAGTGCTTAACAAAAGTCCCTATTAGTAATTCTTTGAAAGATTTTTTCTTCTTTTACGTTTTTCTTTTCATTTGACGTGAGAAAAGATTGTTTTCTTTGAAAGTAGATGTTGGTACAGACTTAATATTCCTGTGAGGTCTTATAGAAATATAAAAAACACGTTTGTGCAGATGCAAAAGAGACAGAAGCGGTGGGAGAGGAATGGTGCATAAACAATTTAAAACATTTTGTGTTGCAAATGTGTTTCCTTCTGTCTCTTTACTTGAAGTTTAAATGGCCCAAAGTTACATGCTGCTGCATAATATATTTAACAAAACATGCTTTTGAAATTAATTTAAAATAATTTTTCTTTTGCATAATTATGATTTGAACAACTTTATTTATGCATCTTCAGAGTTTCGTTAAAATGTATAAGAAAATTCCAGAGAAAATAGTAACAACAGCACAAATAACTGATTAAGAAAATTTGTAAAAATGCTTTGTAAGTTTATGGCAAATATTATTAAATGTTTATTGTTTAACAATTGTTACCGTACTGGATCCTTTTTCAATCTGTGGCTAATGTTTTTCAGTTCAATGTAGGCTAATTGCAGTCCCGAAGTTAATTTATTTCATTTGAAGCCAAACCAAAACAACAATGAAAACTTTAAAATATTATTTACTTATGGTGCCCTGGTAGTCTAGTGGGTTGTGTGCTAGACCTTTAGCGTGAGGGTCGTGGGTTCGATTCCCACCATAGACTCTTGTCTATGACACTACACCGAGCATATGGTCAAAGTTACTTCACTCGTATATAATTAGAATATAATTTGTAATTGTATTGTAATTAATAAATAAATAAATAAATATTATTTACTTATATAAAACTAGGAGTGCAAAAATACAGGATAAAAAATACAGCGGCTTCTTCAATGGCAGACTTCACAACGTGCAGTAATCCCTAATAAAAGACCCCGAATATAATAATTCTTCGCTTAGTCACCGTAGTCTAATAGGTAGTGTTTTGACTTATTAGACGTGAGCCCACGGTTCTAATCCCAGGTCTTATATCTCCAACAACGGAATATAAAATAAATATTTCTTTGGTGACTTCCTGATCTAAAACCTGAGACCTAACTTCTCACACCACTTATGTTGTGTGTGTTGAGTCGTGGGACCTCCGACAGATTTGCGAGGAAATGTTCATGGCAATTTTATTTACTCTCAAAATTTTTGCCAGAAATCTGTTGGAGAAAGTCACCGAAGAAATATTTTTTCATATTCCGTTTTCATGGAGATGCCTGACCTGGTGTTTGAATTGTGGCCTCACGTCTAATAAGTCAACACACAATCCACTAGACTAAGGCTATTTCATGTATGGAATATAGCATCGGTCAGATAGCCATCAGCATATCTCTGGGTGGAACGCATTCGAAATATTAAATTGGCTTTTTGGACCGCCATGCGGCTTAAGAAAACCCCACAAGATAAAGTCTAAAGTAGTCAAAAAATATGATCTCGTTGCTAAGCTCACATTACTTACGTGTAAGTTGTTGCTCTGATACCAGTTTTAATTATTGTGTTGAGATAAAAACATACGGAACTTTAGAAACTCTGGTATGTTAGACTACACCGAGCATGGAGTCTAATACTTATGTTGTAATTATAAATTGTGTTGTAATTATTAAAAAAAATAATTATCTCAGCTACATAAGCACAACTCGGATTAAAATTTCTTAATTTCTTATTTAACGCTGAATATCGTATAGGCGTTGCTGGCATTTGCGACCGTACGCTTTAACTTATTCAGTTGCATATCCCAAGTAAATCGATTACCTAAGTCATTTCAGTCATTAGATTAGTTCAGCTACGACCGGTAAGGTAAGGATAAATAGTCCCATGTATAAGACAGTTAAGTTACACGTCTAACAAGGAATTTTTTAGTGAATTGAATTGCTCAAGACAGTCCAATCTGAATGAAGGGTTACCAAGGACCAGTTTCTGCCAATGATAATATTTTATTCTACATCCATTACAACCCTTTTGTCAGGATTACAACCTAGTTTTTTACGTCGAGTAAAGTCGACTTCGAACGACAGATTTTTTTGAGAAAGCTTTTAAAGCAACTTTTTTTCACCCTCAGAGTTTTGTTCAAGATATCTACGCTGGATTTTGGAGCACAGGCTATCGTCTAATTAATCCACAGACTTCCTACTAAACTACAGCGGACTTTTGGAACTTATAAGTACAATTGGCGATAGGCAGTTTTTATACTACGAGCAAACTCCACAGGTTTTACCACGATTCCATGTTTTTGAGACTTTGATGAATTCGTAGACATTAATGTAAACAGGCGATAGATCGGTACATTAAAAGGAATTTTTCCATATTTGCTAATAGTTCAGAGCAATGACTGATAAATGGAAGTGATAGCCTCTTCCTCTTCTACTTCATTTCAACTCCTTCGTTACTGTGGAAAAACCAGCCTCATCACATGGCCAGTGGAAAACGGAAATAGTGAGGCACCAAATAATATGATGGCTCTGCGTAATTGACAAATGCCAGATATTTCGTCCTGAAGGATACTAGAATTCTCCAGTTTGAATTTAGTATCTGATATAAAATGATATCTGGCATAAAATCCACGTAATGTTATCTCCAATTACTGTCTCTATAAATCTCAATTCGTTCCCTTACGTTTTGAAAGTGAAAAGGATTGAAGATTCCTCTTGAGGGAGTAAGAAGGAAGTGGTCAATATTGTTAAGATATGAATTACAATGATCTGTAGTTATATTATGCAGCCGAGAGACATGCTTGTCAGTAATATTATATCACTTTAGAATTATGGTGGCTGTTTTATAACTATATTTCTAATATAAAACACTACTTGATTTTGCTTCTTGTTGTTATTGAATGATTTTTTGCTCGATACTCTGCTTCAATAATTATTCTCTTAAATTATGTTGAATTATACTTCCCTTGATCTTTGCTGTACGATTGCTGCTGACATTCACTGTATATGTTTATTTTAACAAATTCGACAGCTTAATACAATACATGTGTGGCATTGGGGTGGATGGTGTGCGAAAACAACGCACACACTCTTGTGTAAATTTGAAATTTTATACAAAATTGTGTAAAAGCCACAATTCAAAAGTATAAATAAACATTAATGGTCACTCATTTATGCTTTCATCATACATCCTCATGCGACTACTATGTGTTGTGTGATGTTTTTTGGAAGACGAACAAGTTAAACAGACCGTACCATAACACACTGGCTAAAAATTAATTTCTGTCTGTCCGATAATTATCCATTAGACAGTTGTAATATATAGCTTAAGTGTATAGAGAAAATAATTCATCACCGTAAAGCGTAAATGTCACTTACACATCGATGTTCAGCTTAAACTGTTGTTCATATTATTACATGTGTGGGCATTGTCACATCAACAATGCATTTAAATAGCAACAAAATGTATTGATAATATGAACAATTTTTTTTCTTTATGACTGGCACTTAATGGCATTAAAAGATTTAATTAATTTATGATTAGAAATTTACATGTTAACTGCACTTAAATACATGAAATACCGTCTAAAAAAGCAAATAATTTTAAGAAATATTTTAAAATTATAATCAATTTCTAAAATGCCATACAATTCATATGATTTAACATTTTCAAGGCCACTGGCTTACAGGACAACGGCTCAGGATTCAAACTTCGGGACTAATTTTTAAAGTTTTTCAAATATTTCTTATAAATGGGGGTCCCATTTAGTAGTCTCCTGGCAAATTTATCGTTCGAAAACAGCTTTAAATGGTAAATGCTACCAGTCATGAACAAAAATTAAAACACATGGAATGGGCAATGTTAAAAGCTAGGTTATAATCTTAACTAAATGATTGTAATGTTCAAGAAAGTAAACACGTAAAAATGTTTATTGTAACTATAATTCGCTAATTTGCCCTGAACTATTAAGTAATTTTAGGCTAATTAGTTATCCCACCATAACATAATGCACGATGAAATCAGCCAGCACTTCTACGATAAATGCAAAAGCATATCCGTGTGTTAAAATGAACATCATAATTCTTTTTTTAAATGATTTTATTTATTGAATCAATGGTGGCATGACATAATGTCCATGGACATTTTTAGATGAAATTAAATAGCAACAAATGTACAAGTCCTAAAAACTAAGAACAATAAAACTATTCAAACGCAATCAATATCAAGAATACCTTAATAAAGCTTTCGAATTTTACTACATTTGTAAGAGAAGATATATGTTTTTATATGGAAATGAAAGAAGTCAAAGTTGACGTAGTCTACTATGTAGCGTTTTGACTTATTAGGCAAGAGGCCACGATTCAAACACCAGGTCAGGCATTTCAAACAAAACGAAATATCAAAAAAATATTTCTTCAGCACCTTCTTCTCAGCAGATTTCTGTCAAAAACACAGAGTAAATATAAATTGCCATGAAAAGTTCTCAAAAAATTTGTCATTCGAAATCGACTTTAAACTGTATAAAAATAACAAATACAACATGAGTGGTGTGAGAAACTAGGACGTAATCCTGACTGAAAGGTTGTAATGACAAAATATGTGTGTATGAAAGAAGTAGAAATATTTGGTCAATTCACACCAGCCGTTGTATCGTTGTATTGAGTGTATTGTTGTACGAATATACAACAGAGTTGTTGTTGATAATTTTCCTGTAAAAGTCGTATACACTTATACACAAATTTTTCATATATTTTTAAAAGTTGTGTTGGTTTCGTGCTATCAAATTGTTTGAATGCCAAAAATTATGAAGAAGAATAAGAAGAAGCCATTTGGAATACGAAATGCACAATACAACATAGCGTTGAGCGTTAACAAACAACCAAGTGTATTCAACACAACACAATCGTGTGAATTGGACAATTGTGACCGCATCGTTGGCCTCGATCATTTCAAAAAGTAAATCAGCTTTGAAAATAGAAGAGCAGTTTTACTTGCAGGTAATTTTATAGCACATGATCTTGTAAAATTTGCTAAGAGTGTTTTTGGTCGTTACACAAAAAGTTGTCTTGGGCCTGACTCCACCTTATCAATATTACCTTACATACATCGATTTCTATTTTAGAGTAAATTTTTGCTATAATCTTAGTTACACAGAATCTCTGGTGAGTTAGAAGAAACTATATTATAAATGCTAGGTGTTCCCACAGGGACTTCAAAACTTTGACAGTTGATAACGGCACCATATTGAGGCTAAATCTGCCAAATTAGTTGTCACTTATTTAGTGTGTTTTGCTGAACCATCATGGATGGATACAGCATTCAACAACAAATGCGAATAATAAAATACAAAATAATGTACTGCGCACGTCGCTCATTATATTATCGCCGGAATCGTGCTGAATAATTCGAGACCACTGGTTCAGTAAACCATCCACGAAACGATTGACGAAATGATTGACGAAATTCTGGATAAGCCGAAAACCTCGCCTTTGTCCGTGAGAGTCCACAGTAGAAACCTGTCAGATTTGGGTCTGCACCCGTACAAAATTAAACTGATCTAAGGTAAACGACCATAGGCAACGACGTGAATGAGCTCTGAAGCAATGTGTAACTGTCCGTTATTTTCATCGAGAAGACATCTTCAGCGCTAAGACCCATTCCGGTATGAATGGCTACATAAGCAATCAAAATCTCCAATACTAATCCATATGTGATTTCTGAGCGTTCAATGCATTCCGAAAAAGTCATTGCTTTGAACTTTAAGTGGATGGCGTCATCGGTCCAAATTCACAACAGCAAGCATTATGGGTTAGCCTGACTTAAGGCCACAACTTCTTTTGGTCAGATTTGGATGAGAAAGCGGTGATATGCTGTACGAACATTGGATATTTTTCATGTATAATATGAGAGCATGATCATCTCAAGTGGAGGTGATGTGAAGAATTTGACCTCATTATACTTTTTGTTGTAGGATTTAGTTGAGTGGCAGATGTATGAGAATAAGCCTCAAATACCAGCGGTCTTCATAGCAAACATATCCCATAATATGATAAATTCCGTCTGATTTATGTTCATGGAAAATTGTATATTAAGGAGGCGCTCTATCCAGAGAAGCCGTTGCGGGCGTTCCTATACATAATGGCGATTCTATACATATATCACACACATTTTGTTTTATTAAAAAAATTAATGAAAAATGTTTATGAATGTATTAGACTGCCTAACACTTTAAATTTGATTTTGCTGGGTACATATGGAAGTCATATATCGTGTGACTATTAGCGAGTCTATGTTTTTTATGTAAACGTTGCAATTATTGCACTGCTCTCTAATGTTAAAGGGAATATCGGATACTTATCAATAAAAATCGTTAACATTTATTATATTAGCGAGTGATTTTGTTTTAGTCAATCTTAGTGAACTAGTGTTTGTTATCTTTTTTTAAAATTGTGGAATATCTATATAGTAAGAGGATTAGTTTCTAACGAACGTCTCTGTGTGCTATCATGACTAATTACTGCTTATCGAATAAAATTTTATTTTGAATTGCAAATTAAGAATCACAAATCACATACTAAATTTATTGCCTTTTAACTTCATAAAAGGAAAGAAATAAAGGAGGAAAACAATAGAAAATTGCAATCAATTCCAATTACCCAACATTCTCGGTCAACAAGGCTGCACTAAAAATCAAAATGTTTGAAGCATAAATGAACAAAAATAGTTTAACACATACACAGTGACAGACACAGACACACATATATATAAATTTGATGCTATTTACGCTTAAAGTTTAGAAATAAATTGTGAATCTTAAAATGCTCTCAGTGTCTTATGCAATATGACATGAAGAAGTTTAGAATAATTTGTTGTATAGAGTGGGCTATTTAAAAGTTTAAATTTAAAAATGCAATGCACCATCATTTTGAAATGAAACATCGTTCACATCGATGCCATGTAGAGCGTTTACAAAAAAATGGCTATCATGGTACGATAGGTGCCTTCATTGAAGTTGCGCCGTCCTTATTTTCAAAGAAATATGCCAATGATGCCTACACTCCACAAGTTGTACCAAAAAGTCTGTCGTAATGGGTGCATAGGCTTCTGTAACCAAGACCACGTGTTAATTTTCTGTGCCCCAAATACAACAACATTTCTTATTAACGCGCCAACCTAGATGAAAATTAGCGTCATTGGATGATTTTTTTTTTTAGCAAAATCGACATCATCGTGGAGTTTCTCGTTAGCCCAATTAATCCCAACGTTGCTCAAGCGTAAATCGATTCATTACGTGTCGTAGAGATAATATACTGAATTTTTAACAGAATAAAATGACAGTATTGCCAGATTCGAAATAACCGATGGTTCAAATTTAAACCTATAGATGGCCCACATTACTTTCAGAATCGATTAAGTCCTCCTTGCAAAACTTGTTTTCAAAGCGCAATTTGAAATTAGAATAGATTTTCCATAGAAAAATCTATAATAATAAGCACTCCATTGCTATTGTTGGATTCTATACGTAATTTTTATAAGAATATGTAGTAAACTTTTCAAAACATAATTGATCCTACACAATTCGACCTTAATCACAACATCCCAGTTACTTTTATTAAAAATATAATTACCGTTACTGTACTGGTATGAAGTGAGCGTCAGGATACAAATGTCTTCATAGAAAAGGCGAATTTTGTATCAAAAAATTGTGACTATGAATCAGACAGCATTAAATTTTTGTTTTCATTTGAAGAAAACTGTTGGAGACTGGCATCGAAAGCTCGTCGGGGCATATGGTGATCATGCTCTATCAGAAGCAATGTGCAAAAAATGGTTTCAACTGTCCGGAGATAATGATTTTGACGTGAGAAATGAGGAACCTGGAAAAAATTAAAAAAAAAAAATTTGAAGACGACGTGACGGATTGCAAACAATCCAGGAAGAGGACAGAAATGTTAAATACTGCTCAAAGAAATTTGAAGAAATTTTTCGAATTGTTACAGACGTTGAAAAATTGATTTATTTTCATTATCGTAAACAGAAAAGTTATGGATTAATCCGGGATAACGATCAATTTTGGCTGCAAAACCAGAAGACAAAGTTGTGTGTCTGGTGGAACTAGAAAGATATGAGGTGCCACATTCCATGCTATCGTGTATGTCATACCAGACAAGAGTTTGTAGTGTATTTGATACCATGTATTTTCATTATATTTGCCGCGATGGTAACTATGTTCATTGATATTAGCAAAGAAACATACGTGTCTACAGAGGGTTTGTAGATTAGCCCTTAAAGGAATAATTTAATGACGGTGTCGTTGAAGTTCTTTTTCCTAAAACCTGGTGATACCATTAATACAGATCGCCACCATAACAAATGGCCAATTTAAACCTTGCATTGATCGAAAAAAGACCAGAATGGGTCACAAGACACGACAAGATAATTTATCAACATGTTAATGTAACTGCACGCGAAGCAAAATCGGTGCAACATACAATCAAAGTATTAGACTGAGTGCTACTACCCCACCCGCCATGTTCGTTAGACTTGACACGTTTCAATTATTACTTGTCTTCTTTAATTGGAAACACTTTGGCTGAATAGTACTTCGGTTCCTACTGCGAAGTCGAATATTGGGTGACCAACTGGTTTGCTTCAAAAGACAAACAGTTTTATTGGCGTGGACCCATCAATTGCCTTGGGTTAGGTTAGGTTGGCAGATAGCTTGTTGTTCACAGGCAAGATCCCTCTAAGGCCCATGTGTCCTATTATGATACAAGAAGTTAGTTAAGTAAGTTAGGCCTCCTTGTCATGATCCGTTGGTGGTGGACTTGAACGGTGCTGTATGGTATTTTTTAAAAATGCTTGAACAAGAACTTTGTATTGTGAATTCAATAGAAGTGCTGAAGAAATATACAAGTTCAACAGAAATTACAATACTTTAAAAAATTTTAGTAGGGCAAGCAATTTGCCCATGTGGTGAATGAATACGTTGTACATACATAATTGGCCATTATAACCCTTCAGTCCGGATTACGGCCTAGCTTCACACACCACTGATGTTGTGTATGTTAATTTTTATACGTGAGTGGCAGGACCTACAGTTTAACGTCCACTTCGAACGACAGATTTTTGAAAAACTTTTTCATGGCAGGTTTATTTACTCTCAGAGTTTTTAATAGAAATCTGCTGAGAGGAAGTCGCCGAAGAAATATTTTTTTTTTCATATTTCGTTTTGATGTCTGACCTGGTATACGAACGCGGGCTTTACGTCTAATAAGCCAACACACTAACTACTAGACCACGGCGAATATGAATACGAATATATTGTGGTAAACTTTATTGAGTAATTTAAACGGTACTTCACAAGCGAAAGATGTTGTCATCTAGCAAAAGAAATGGTAACCGGTTTACTCCGTATACGAGAGACATTCATGAGATTCACAGTTATACGTTTAAGCCACTGTAAATATTCAAATAAACGCTGCCCATACATTCTACAAACATCCAATAACTTAAGCGTTTTCTTAAATTTCAACAAAAATGTTGAGTTGATACTTTACTTTGATGAACTTTATGTCATTGCGTAAAACGAGAATGTTACTATTGCCCCTACCAAATATTTATTTTTCACTTTACATTCCAAGATAGAAGAACATAACCGAACGTTTGCTTTTAATCTATGGATGCAAATGGAAAGATTCCAGGAATTTGTTCGATTGAAAAAGAGAAAATGTGATAAAATTTGAATATTCAGCCAGTCTTTCATTGCATCATATATAGATTGTGCCTTTTTGTCTTTGGTTTCGGCAAATAATACAGTTGCATTTGTACTCGGCTACTACTACAAAAAACGCTCAAGGGAAAATGTGTCTTGGCAACGCAGAATAATTTATTTTCAATATCAATGCATACGTGAAAGCATTTGCATGCATTTAAATGTAAATTTGTTTTCCAACTGTATACGATGTATAGCAGTTGTAAAGAAAATTTGAAAAAGGCAAGTAAATGCGTATATATATGTACACAATAATATGTAACGTCATTTTAAGAGTAAATTTTTTTGGTAGTTTGTAAAACGAAATTACGACCAAGATTCTCACACTACTTATGTTGTGTGTTAATTTTATTCATGAGTAGCGGGATCTATAGTTCAAAGTCGACTCGGAACGACAGATTTTTGAGAAACTTTTCATGGCAATTTTTTTCACTTCCAGAGTTTTTACTAGAATCTACTGAAAAAGTAACCAAAAATATATTTATTCTCATTTCGTCGGTTTTTTTTTTTGAGATGTCTGCCTTGGGTTTTGAACCGTGGCCTCATGCCTAATAAGCCAACACAATACCTACCAGACTACGACGACTTCATTATGAAGTTCGGGTCAAAATAAAAATGGTCCTTTGTTAAGTACTATGAGAAATAAGTTGGAACAAAAGAGGATCGTCAACCAGATCAAGATCAATCCAAGGTCAAATGTCCTAAAACCGTGAGATGTGGTTGCAAACATTTTACCACAAGCTACGATATTGAAGCAATACGTGGAATATTTTTAACGGCAGCATTACATACAAAAATCCGTTAAAAATGGAAATAAAAAAGATTCGATTGCAGTCTGCTCATTGTTGCTTTGGGGATAAAATTTCTTGATTTTCTTTGATAAGTACCATAGTAGGTCTTTAGTAAACAGCTGGAGTACTTCAGAAATTGCTGTAGAATAATTGTCCCCGCGTTATTAAAACTGAACCGCAATCATAAGATTTGATCGCTGTTCAAAATTTGTGGGGAAAGCGGGAAATTTAAATACAAAAGCAAACTTTTTCGAACGAAGGTGAAGTAAAAAGGCCCATTGGAATGAACAAATGAATTAAACTACCAATATGCAAAAAAATCTTTCTGAACCTGTGCCAAAGTAAATTAAGAATGTCATTCGCGAAAACTGCTGTCTAACTATTTTTCTCTGTATGATTAATTTAACGTAGCTTCTCACACCACTTATGTTGACGGAACCTACATTTTAAAGTCCACTCCGAACGACAGATTTTAGAGAAACTTTTTGAGGGCAATTTTACTAGACTTTTTGCCAGAAATCTGCTGAAAGGAAGTCGCCGTTTTGTTGGAGATGTTGGGCCTGAGCTTTTAACCGTGATCTTGCGTCTAATAAGTCAACTCACCAACTGCTCACCAACTAGACTACGGCGACTTCAACCTTATATACAAACATATTAAATACACACAAAGAGAAATATATAGGAACAGAGGAAAGTGAGGGTATGTTTGTTATCACTATTTTTAACAATGTAATATTATGCTTAAAGAAATCTAACGGACCAGAGACTCTTTCCTCAGACCAGCATAGTGCACTATGTCTGACACTCGAGTGAGAATATCAACATCATGAAACATTTGCAATCTAAAGCATAGATTTTACATATATGTGTGTATTTTTTTGTGTATTAAAAACAAATAGTAGAAGATCCATTCATATGATTGTTTGAAAATAAATTTTAATATTCCCTGATTTTATGGCATTGTGACTTAAACCGAAAACAACACCAACAAGAGAATAAAATACTAAAATATGTGACAGCAGATACTATTACTATATAATAGAGTGTGTGTGTATTTTACAGAATCTTTACTGTTGCTATCGCTCCTGTCTGTTTTCTTAACGCCATAATATTACTGAATTTCTCAATACATTGAGCACTTGTGTGATTTGCATTATTTTTTAAATAAATTCATTTTAATAAAAGACGAAAATCTATTGTATTATATATCGATGCAATCATAAGCACACTTATATATCAGTTACACTATTTGTACATTGACAGTCAAAACTTGAAAGCAAAATTAATAGTTTTCGTCTCTTCTCGAACTTAAATCGAATATAAGGAAATAAAGAGGACTTCTGAACTTTGATCAGTTATGATCATCACACTAAAGCTACATCTGTCAAATTAGCGCTCATTTATTCGGTTTGTTTGTAAAAATTCACCATATACGACGATATACAACTACATGTGTTCGCCAAACAGGCTCTGGTGAATTCTGCAGGTGACTGTAATACACATTGGAAAACATTTTCAGCGATAAGACCCATTTCTAGGTTAAAATTATCAAATTTGAGACGATTCAAATTCACATGAGGTCCAAGATCGTCCAATGCATGCTAGCGGCATCATCATTCCATACCTCTTTGACAGGCCATCACTGTCAACGGCAAGCACTATAGGTCGATGGCCTGAACTGGATGATCTGAGCATCAACGACATATGATTCCAAACCACATAGCCCATGGCACAATGGATATTGCCAACTAGCGAATCGATCCAGTTACACTTTTTCTTGTGAGATTTTCTTAAGTCGCAGGTGTATGCAAATAAGCCACAAATCACAGCGGTCATCAAAGTTAACGTGACCCATACCAGCGATTAAATTAAGCCAAGGTTCCATTCCACACATAGTGGAATTTTGAAATTTTGTTTTATTTAAATCTTAAGATAGGAAATGCTTTAAGATGTTAAGAAAATAAGATTGAGGTTTAGTTGTACTGCCGTATTATAAGACCTTTGTGGTTTGTGGCTTATTCGCAAATATCTAAAACTCAAGAAAACCCCACAGGTAAAAGTCTACTTACTTACTTACTTAATCGGCCATTAACAACCCGATTAACGGATTTCAGCCTGCCGCAATACATCCTTCTTGCGCGCCTACGCCAGTTGGTTACACCAATAATTGACAGGGCTTCCTCGATTTGGTCCTTCCAACGCATAAAAGGTAGTCCTCTTCGCTGATTTCCGCAGACCTCCGCATCAAATACTCGTCTCCCCGGAGCATCATTCTTCATTCGAAAGACATGGCCTAGCCAACGCAGCCGCTGGATGTTAATACGCTGCACAACGTCCATGTCGTTGAAGAGCTCATACAGCTCACTGTTGGGTCGGATGCGGAAATCATCGCTAAATCGCACTGGACCGAAGATATTACGGAGGACTTTTCTCTCGAACACTCTCAAGGCTGCTGCATCAGTGCTTAATAGGGGCCATGCCTCTGCGCCATAAAGAAGCGCGGGTGGGATGAGCGTCTTGTAGAGTATTAGTTTTGTCGTACGAGAGAGGTCTCTGGTACTTAATTGCCTATTAAGAACATAGTAGCACCTGTTAGCACGAAGGATCCTGCGCTTGATTCCAGGGAAAAGTCTAATGGTATTAAATCACACCATCTCGGTGACCAGTTCACATTACCACCACGTAAGATGACCATGGAAAAAACGCTCATGCAGAATATCAAATGTTGCATGTGAGCTGTGTAGCACATAGCGCTGTCCTGTTGAAATCACATTTCGTTGATGTCCAGGTAATTTCTGGCCAAAAGAAGTAGGTAATCATCGATCATAGTGCTCGTGTTGCTTGCTGTGATGGCCTAGCCGACGTCAGTCTCCAAGAAATCTTGATCGACGCAGTCTGCCCAAAATACGCACCAGGTGCTTGATCAGGTATCAAATGCTACGATGGTGAATTATCCATCTGTGATTGCTAAGACGTTTTCCGAGGCTGGAATTTATTGAGGAAATAATGAATAAGAGAGAGAGAGAGTATTTAAACATTCTAGGGCGCCCTGGTAGTCTAGTGGGTAGTGTGATAGACTATTACCGTGAGGGTCGTGGGATCGATTCCCACCAGAGACTCTGGTCTGTGACAGTACACCGAGCATATGGTCAAACTTTCTATTAAATATAATTTGTAATTGTATTGTAATTAATAAATAAATAAAAATAAAATAAATATTCTAAAGAACAAATTCAAATTCAACAAACTGATACATTAAATGCCAAATGGGTTAAATGAAGGGAGATCCTACTAAGAATTCTTTACAGGGATATCACTAGAAACTTTTCCAAATTTTTCTGTCAGCTTGTGAATAACATTAAACATTTTTTGTTTTACAATAAAATAGAAAGAAATTAATAAAGTGAATATAAAAATAGCAATGATTTTTACATATTATTGCTTAAAATTCTTAAAATTGCTAAAAATTTGCTATGCTACCCAGACTTTTGCTGTTCGCTGTATACAGATACGTACTGCAGACATTTATTAATACAAACAAAAGGTGTAGAAAATACAATACATTTTTTTTCAAGAATTATTATTGTGATGTAAAAAATGTAAACTATTGGAATTGATTTGTAAGGTATTGTGTAAAAATATATATAAAAAAGCATATAAAGGAAGGATGTAAAAATAATATAAAGGAATAAATCATAGTAATAGGGTTTTCTTTTCTGAAAACTGAAAACAAAAAAATAAATTCAGCAGAGTAATGTTTTCACCCTTCCTGCTGTGTTTTAAAAAAAGAAAACTAAACTCGTACTCCATATCACATGTTTAGAGCAGAACACAAAAAAATGTCATTTTGAGGGCAAAAAAATCGTAAAAAAATATAACACCATGAGTAAAAAAATTATTCCTTTTTATTACACTTTTAGCCGCACGTAATGCAATCAGTGCATGTGAATAGGGCACTTTGGGGGAAACCAACATTATCATTCAGTGGAACAAGATAATGAATTTTCAAAGTAGCTGCAAGACAAGTAATTAAACAGATTTGACAGAATAAGGATGTGGGATGAATTAAAAAAAGTAAAAGCTTTTTTGTGAATCTTCTGATATGAGTTAAAGCTTCCTCGCGTTTTAATTTGAACGATTGTATGTATGTCTGTTGTAGTATGTATTTAATGACAATCTTCTGCAGGCATATCATACCTCACCCTTCCTATTACCAAAATACAACACGCGATTTAAATTGTATTTTATGCAATGAAATATTACTTAGCAATTCTCATATACTTTCTTTGATTAAAATGTTTACGCTTAGTTATGTCGAGACCTGTTCTACAGAGTGCTGTTTAAGGATTGACTGTTTTGTAGTGTGTTGGCTTATTAGACGTGAGGCCTTGGTTCAAAACCCTGGACAGACATCTCCAACTAAACGAAAGACGAAAAAATACTTTCAACAGATTTCTGGCAAAAACTCGGAGAGAAAAATAAAATTATCGTGGAAAGTTTATCGAAAATCTGTCGTTCGGAGTTGACTTAAAACTGTGGTGTGAGAACCTAGATTGTAAGCCTGACTGAAATGTTTAATGACCAACTGTATACATTAAACCACATTTATATATTAGAAAGAGCATCTCCGGCCATTTTTTAGAGAGGCAGTAGGAGAGTATTTACAACATTGAAAGGGATATAAAAGAACTGACTGTATTCTTTTTCTAAATCGCATAGCTGCACTATTGCGCTTCTCACAGGTCACTGTCCTTTTGTAAAGCATGTCGATTCCCTTAATCGACTTCAGTACAAGATGCGCACCTGTTCTTTATTTGCTATAAAAGTTTTGTCTCAACTCTATAAAGAAGGTTTAGCGCAAAATCAAGATTAATTTTGCAGTTGAGATAGGTTCCTTTAGGAGTTGTTTGTTCTCTAGGTTATATTGAAGTGTCTTATCATAAAGGGCCTAACCGCTTGTCTACGCAACGACTTTACAGGAAAAATAACTCAAAATTATTTCGAGAAATTTTTCAAATAATTTCAACTCTGCTCATAACAAACTTTCGTCATTGCCAAACAAATTCGTGTTGTCAACTTAAAGAAAGAATAATTTCATACATGTAGGTAATTAACTCATTCCAAAAGTTAAAATCTCCCTGCCAAAGAGATTATAGTCTTAAAAATGGACTCAGTGATGATACTTCCAGAAACAGTGGGCTGCGTGGTAATGGGACATAATTATGACAAATAAGGTCATCCTTTAGCTCTTGAATTGTAATTGACTTATTGGCGTAAATTTTTTCTTTAAAACATACCCAAAGAAAGAAATCCAACAATGTCAAATCACATGAGGTTAGGTTAGATTAGAGGACGTGTACTTGTCAATTAAGACAAGTACAGTACCCGGAGGTCGGATTGACCCATTGTACAACGTCCTAGTTTCTCACATCACTTATGTTGTGTGTGTTAATTTTATACATGAGTGGTGGGACCTACAGTTTAAAGTCGACTCCGAACGACAGATTTTTATTTATTGAGAAACTTTTCATGGCAATTTTTATTTACTCTCAGAGTTTTTGCCAGAAATCTACTGAGAGAAAGTCGCCGAAAAAATACTTTTTTTTTTGTATTGCGTCTTTGATGCCTGGCCTGGGGCTCGAACCCAGGCTTTTGCGTCTAATAAGCCAACACACTACCTACTAGACTACGGCGATTTCAAATCAAATGATAGTGACGGCTAATTAACTTCTCCATGATAGGGGATAATTGAATTTCTCGAACAAAAGAGCCATTGCGTCGTTGGCTATGTGGCAAGTGGCACCATCAAGTTGGAACGACATACCGTTCAGGTCTATATCCTCAATTTCTGGCTACAAGAAGCTTGTTATCATATTGCAGTAGAAGATCGTTATCATGTTCTAATTTTCGAAAAAAAATCCGCCCGATGACACCGCCAGTTTCAAGCACTTAAAAGTCAAACGATGATTTTCGTTTCCCTAAATGCTGCAATTCTGCTTGGTGACGAATCCTCAGAGGTGAAAGTGTGACTCCTCGCTGAATACTTTTTCTTTGTAAAGTCACCATTCACTTCTGCCTATTCAACCAATTATTTGGCATATTGACGACGCTTGAAATGGTCAGTAGGCTACAGTTCTTATGTCAATTGAACTTTATATGCAATGTTTTCCGCAGAACGAATTGCACGAGCATGCACAGGCGTGTATACAGTTCCTACAGGTCCGTTACGCTGAAATTTGCACAGAATTCTACCGATTGTGGGCACATTTGGTCGGTTATGTTAAATAAAAAACTCACGAAGTGCACGAAATGAATTTTGATTTTAACGCACATTTGCGTCAAAAGCTTCAAAAATCGTAATGATCGACTTAATTGTGTACCTCTCCATGGTTGAATTTTTAAATTCAGTTTCTTACAAATCGAGGAAATACTGCGATAAATCATTAATGTGATACAGAAATAAACAACCAGGTAAACAACACTGTAGCTTTATGCAGTTGTTGACTGAAATGACAAAAAGTCAAGGACACCTAGCATTTCCTTTCATGGTATAAACGGTAAAGAAATTTGAAAAACGGCAAAACAAACACAACCACTCTTTTAAACACTTTTTCGTTCAGTTCTCCAATCAATCATTCATTCAGTTTACATTTCTTTTTTGCATTCATTTGTTTCGATGCAGATGCATAAATTTTGTTTCTATCAGATCTTCAACAGTGCTTTCTTGTTTCTTTATCAATCTATTTGAATCCTTTTTCAAGTTTATTTTTAGTTTTTCATCATCTCTACTGAGGGATAATCGAGTCTTTTTGTGTTGTTAGCATGTTAAACTACCAGTTACTGCTGTTTCTTTTCGTATGCAGGCATTTACATAGCTAAGATATCACACTAAAAAATCACACTATGACACCAAAAATATGGGAAATATTTAAGCCTCAGAAAAACATATTTAACATCTAAAAAAACTGGTATATAAATTAATTGCAGAATAAGAAGATGTTTTCGTGAAAAGTTCTGTAGGCGGCTCAATGGTCTAGGGGTATGATTCTCGCTTTGGGTGCGAGAGGTCCCGGGTTCAAATCCCGGTTGAGCCCACTGATTACTTTACGTGATTATTTTACATGACAAATAACATAATTTAATTTTAAAAATAAATTAAAAATATATAAAACTACAATACTTTAGATATTTAAAAACTTCGAATACTAGATTATCGTCAAACCACTATTTTAACAGATTTACTGCACAAATCATCTCATCATAGGCATTTTATCCTCGTGAAGAGTATTATATTATAACCAAATATTCATAAACTATAATTTCCCCTGAATACAGGCAATTGAAGCCGCCGCCATGCATTTTTGTATATTTCAGATCAAATGCTTTCTTTGGTGAGCTTGTATGCCGCCCACGTTTTTCGATGTGATTGAAACAAGTTAATCTACATTTCGTCAGACAATAGTATGTTGTTTCAGTTATTAAGATGCTGGTTTTGCTGGACAACTAAAATCTATTGCATACATTTGCGAAGAATATGTAGTTTTCTAGCACTCCGTAGCCCAAGTCTATTTTCTCAAATGTATTACTTATTGTGCGGTTTTAAAGAGGAGCACCAGGTTTGGTTTGGATCACTATGAAATACTTCTTTATTGTATTCCATTTCTGCTTCATCACAGCGTCTATTCTAAGATTTTGAAGTCATTTGGTGATTCCTAGTTTCATTTTCTAATAAATCCACACTAGAAGGGATTAAGGTCGCATGATTGAGAACACATCCGAAATTGTTTAGGGACATTTAGGAAAGCAATATCAGCAATAATTCTAGGGTCATTACCGTATTGAAAGATAAATTGATCATGAAAACCTAATTTTATGGCTTTTTAAACATAAAAATGTTCACACTTATCCTTCATTCATCAATAAACCATCGCAGCATAGCCACCACTTAAAGAGTGAAACATATTGTTTCCACCTTTGATGACGTAAATATATTTTTTGCCATCATTGAAAAATATTACCTTTTTCCCAGGACTCTGAAGCCTTTCATATATGCTCATTGGTAAACTTCATTCTCTTTTG
The DNA here is from genome assembly GCA_958299815.1 of Sarcophaga carnaria. Lineage (NCBI taxonomy): Eukaryota > Metazoa > Arthropoda > Insecta > Diptera > Sarcophagidae > Sarcophaga > Sarcophaga carnaria. The sequence continues at coordinate 88,236,099 of OY283149.1, forward strand.
TATTTCAAAGAGTGAAAGGTATTGATTTTTTCATTCCACGCAGCCATGGTAACCACTTTTTTTTTAACATTTTTCCTATTTTTTAACATTTGATTTCAATATTCTTTGCTATTTGGGAAACAGACCCCCTTGAAATTCTTTGGAATTACCGTCATGTAACTTTGAAAGAACAAATTATCTTGCTACCTTGTAATTACGTACTCATCTGTGGATGGAAAAATTAGAAATTCCTATCGTTTGGCCAATAGTTCTTAAACTTTATTTATTTATTAATTACAATACAATTACAAATTATATTCTAATTATATACGAGCGGAGTAACTTGATCATATGCTTGGTGTAGGGTAACACTCCATAGTCTCCGGTGGGAATCGAACCCACAACCCTCATGCTAATCGTCTAGCACACTACCCACTAGACTATCAGGGCACCCTAGTTTTTAAACTTTTTTTCACAAAATTTGTAACAATTTTTTGTCTTTTTGTTAGACCTAAGGCCAGAGTTCAAATTCCAGGTCAGACATCAAAACGAAAATATGAAAAAATATATCTTCGGTGACTGCCTCTCAGCAGATTTCTGGCAAAAACTCTGAGAGTAAATAAAAAATTGCCATGAAAAATTTCTCAAAAATCTGTCGTTCGGAGTCCACTTTAAACTGTAGGTCCCGCCACTCATGTATAAAATTAACACACACAACATAAGTGGTGTGAGAAACTAGGTCGTAATCCTGACTCAAGTGTTGTAATGACCAATTATGTATGCATGGGTGGTGCAACATTCCTGGTTGACGAATTTCAAAACTACTGTGCCCAGTAGTGGACACCGGCAAAACGAGGGTGCTATTTGAGTTCGACAAGAGATCGGTTTGCACTCTTGCAGGAATTCTAAGGGGGCTCTGCACTATTGCCAGTTTCGCTGACAACCTCGGTCTGCTCCACTAGGATTACTGCAGAAGCTGCCAAGATGTAGAGGAAACGGAATCGGTAGCTGCACTTCAGAGCAGATGTCATCGATTTTTGGGTGACAGAACGTTTAAAGATCTGGACATGGTGGCGAAGCTGCATGTAAGGGAACTGGCCGGTTTCAGCCGGAATTCGGGGTGATTCAAAGCCACCACTAACGGATCATGACAAGGCTTACCAGACACTGGGCCACCGAGTGAACTTGCCTGTGAATGGCAAGCTGCGCGCTAACCTAACCTATAATAATTTTTGCTTTATTGGATCTATTTTTCTTTCGTGTATTTTTATTAAAAAAACAGTTCATGAAATGTAAAATAACAACAATTTAAACAAAAATTGTACAAAAAACACTCTCAACAGTTTATATAACCACATATTCCCGGATACAAGAACTTTAAAAAACGAATGCATGGCAGTGCTTATAAGCGGGGAATTTTTTATCGAAATTCCGCACTAGAAACAAATAGCCACAAGTCATTCAAGCTGATGGAATTCTATTTGTCTCGTTGACAACACTGGCCTTGTATTCAATGGAATGTCGCCTGATCGGAGAGGGCCATCTTCTACAACTTGTTGTGGAGAACATAGTTATAACTTGAAAAGAAATTGCTAAATGAGATTTATCTGCAACATACTTTAAAGGTCAACAGTCAAGAGTGCTATTGTAGCATGAACAAGAGAATCTTGTGGCTGACTTTTTCGAGATCTAGTCACTCCTGATTAGTAGAAGAAGAGCCTTACACATTACGAAAAGAGAACACGGGTGGGTTGTACGTTTTCCATAAGCAATCAATTATTTGAGATTGCGTTGTCTCAGTTGGTCAGGACTTCAGTTTGGGACAAAATGCAGCTTCTGCTTCGAGAAAAATGAAACCATAAGAAACATTGTATGGAAATGCTTTGTACTGTTCAACTTCTTACTACTTACTACCAATAAATATGCAGTACAGCGTAAATTTGTCTACTCTAGCGCAAGGTATCCAACTTGCAGTCAAAACTCCAACACCAAGAAAAATTGGCTCGCAACGTTGGACTTGAGATAAATATCAAGAAAACCAAAGCAATGAGAATTAACAACACTAGCACAGAAAACAGGGCCAAATAGTCGAGTACGTCGATAGCTTCTGCTATCTATGCTTCTGCTATGATAACAAACGGCGGCGCAGAAACAGACGTAAATAACAGACTCAATAGAGCGAGAACAGCATTCGGGCGACTGCACTCTGTATGGAGAAGTGCATATATATATCTAGGAGTACCAAGCTAAGAATATTCAACGCTTGTGTAAAGTCAACGTTACTATATAGTAGCGAAACTTGGCTTATGTCTAACACCATCACGCAAAAGCTTCAGGTATTCATCAATAAATGCCTAAGAACTATATGTAGAATATTCTGGCCCAACACCATCAGCAACGCAGATCTCTGGACTCTCACAGAGGAGGAACCCATACAGAAGCATATCAAAAAGAAAAAAATGGGGGTGGATTAGCCATGCACTGAGAAAGAAGCCCGACGGTATTACAAGAATGGCGCTAGAGTGGAATCCCCAGGGCTCAAGAAACCGCGGCAAAAAATTGCGTAAATGGTGAAAACGGGTATAGGTTTCCAATAGTTGCAATATAATGCAATGAAATATTCCCATAATTTGAAATCCAGAATCGTTTATTTACACGAACGCGGAAGCCAGTGAACAGCACCAGCATCGAAAAGAAAGTTGTCATAAAGCGTGTGCATATAAACGAATGTTTTTAAATAAATTTAGAGTATGAAGCAAAATTTTTCGCTTTTATAAGCGCGGCATGCTTAAAAGCGTTATGTATATATCGAATAGTTAGGGAATACTATACGAGGTGTGATCAAAAAATAACCGTTATTTTCAAATTTCGTGAGTTACGTATGATCGATTTTCGCATTTTTTTATGTTATGTTGGTACACATGTCTGTTATATATGTTGACAATATCAGCCATTTTGGATTGTCAGTTTGTTTTTGACAGATAAAAAGGTTAGTCGTGTTTTGCTGTGCTCTTCTATTTTTTACTATTCGAAAAAATGGATCAAAGAAACTGTTTTAAGTTTTGTGTAAAAAATTAAATTAAATGTGCAAGGACATTTGAAATGTTGACTGTGCCTTTTGGCGACTCTACTATGAGCAGAACACTAGTTCAATTGTGGTATAACCGGTTTAAGGAATGCCGAGAAGATGTCAATGACGATACTCGTCCTAGTCGCCCGAGGACGTCAACAACCGATGAAACACTGAAGAAGTGAAGAAAATGAGTTTGTATAATCGTTGAATCATCTTCATTTATTATTTTTTTTTTTTCCAAAAATGGAGAAATTTTAATCTATGGGTGGTGTAAATACTAAAGAGTCAGTTCTGAGCATGAAAATTCAGTGTTGGCTGGAACCGACGCATTTTTCAGTTAATTCAAATCCTTCTTAATATCTTATCATCTATATCGTTCGGCTCATATCAAGCAATTTTTACGGATGTCTTAGGCATGAAACGTGCGGCAGCTAAGATTGGTCCAAAATTGCTAAATTTTTAGCAAAAACAACATCGCATGGACATCGCTTAGGAAATATAGACAATCATGGGTGTATGGCTATGACATTGAAACTAAAGCCCAATCATCCCAATGGAAGCGTCCAAAAGAGCCAAGACCGAAAAAATCACGTCTAGTTTTGTCAAATGTTTTGCTCACTGTTTTCATCGATTGCAATGGCGTGGTGCATCATTTAATCTTGCCACAAGGTCGTACCATCAATAAGGAATACTACCTTGAAGTTATGCGCCGATTGCGCGAAGCAAAAAACCAATCATGGATTTTGCACAATGATAAAGCACCAGCTCACACATCGATGCTTGTGCGTGTGTTTTTTGCAAAAAAAAATCCGTAATCAACCTCAACCACCGTATTCAACGGACTTGGCCCCCGTTGAACTTTTCCTCTTCCCAAAACTGAAGAAAGCGTTTTTGCTACGATTGATGAGATAAAAGAATAATTGAAACTGTGAGCGATGAGCGATACCAAAAAGCGCGTTTCAGAAGTGTTTCGAGGATTGGAAACAACGCTGGCATAAGTGTATTATATCTGAGGTCGGTTGCTCTGAAGGAGACAATATGGTTATTGATAAATAAATAAATACTTCTTGAAAAAATTTAAAATAATGGATATTTTTTGATCAATCCTCGTATGTACAGTGTAAATATACGGTATAAATAAATGTTAATGTCATTATTAACTTTGTTTGGTTTTTAATACTATGTATTGTATATTTAATGTAATTAAAACAAAAATATACCATAATTATCATTAAATGTTCCATTTTCCATTTTTTTCTATTTTTATTATTATTTATGAGCTCGTTTAGATCGCATTGTAAACTCAATGCTGTGATCCCAGTCATTCATTTAATTAAAGCGATTAAAATCAAACAACAACAGTTTTAAATACTAATTAAAGTCTATTTATTTGTTATGAGTTTACAATAAAATGTGTTTTTTTTTTGTCAATGAGTTTCCATGATAATTAAATTAAAAAACGTTTTTTATTACGGCAGTTATTTTTATTGCTTTTTATAGGACAGTTTTAATTGTAAAATAAATTCATCATTAAATTCATAATGAATGTCAGTGCTTTGAACGGGAAAATAATTTATTTGAATATAAAAGTTTTAATTCCTCTATTAATTGCTTTTCAAAACTATAAAACAGCATTACACGTATACGTCGTTTTGATGAAAGTAAAATTCATTTCAGCAACTTGTATTAAGACTAACATGTACTCAGTTTAAGTTATGCTTCAGATTGTCACTTCATCATCATCACATGAATCTGGAAGTACATCATTCGATGTTTATATGTCACATTGGTTTCATACTATACTCAAGGAATATTGAAAATAGCTGCTGCTCTCTGTTAGCAATGACTATTCCCCGCATATCACATGATAAGCACTCACATGTTTTCGTCTAAGAAGCGTTGATCATCACATGTTGATCCTCATCGTCACTGAATCTATATTTTGGGCTCCATTCTAAACACATACATACATACATAATTGGTCATTACAACCCTTCATAATTTTATGCATGAGTGGAGGCACCTATAGTTTAAAGTCGATTCCAAACGGCAATTTTGGAGAAAGTTTTCACGGCAATTTTTATTTATTTTTTGCCAGAAATCTGCCAAAGAAATATTTTTTAATATTTTAGTTTTGATGTCTGACCTGGGGTTTGAACCGTGGCCTTACGTCTAATAAGTCTACACACTATCTTATAGACTACGGCGACTTCACTTCCATTCTTAATAAGTTTACTCAAAGTCTACACTGATTTCAAAACGCTGGTTGTTAACCTCAGTTTAATCTTGGATTGTCTAATGCTTCACTCAGCTCTCCTCTTATTGTAGTTTAGCAACAAAAGTTTTGAATCTACTTGGCTGAAAAAAGTCCTTTACTCTCTCTATATTCTTTTTCATTGAGCAAACCTTTCTAAACATTTTCTCCAACTCCACAGAGGGATTCTGGTCCCATCATCTGTTTGCTCATTGCCGAGAATTTGAACATGTCATGTAGTTTGTACCTCCAATTCAAGTTAAATTGGCCACATTTTTCAAGGGCATAGATTTTGTGTTTGGAAGATTCCCGGAAATCTCCCCAAGACTGTAATTCATTCTGGAACTACCGCTCCTGTTAAACGGTCCGTTCTTGATCTATCTGTATGAAAAAATTGTAAGGCAATGTTAATGAATTTTGCAATTTGTTGGAAGAGTACTTCAAGAATAATCGCGTTGATTTCCGCGTCCGATCACAACAATGGGCTGTATGAGCTTCTCAATGACATGGACCTTTTGCAACGTATTAACATCCAGCGTCTGCACTGGCTCGGCCATGTCGTTCAAATGGAAGAGGAAGTACCGACGAGACGGATATTTGTGCCGGTGATTTAGGGAAGGCGGCGAAGATGACGGTTTACGTTGGAAGGACCAAATCGATGAAGCCCTGTCATCGATCGGTGTGACCAACTGGCGAAGGCGCGCAAGAAGTAGAGACGTCTGGAAGGATGTGTTAAGACGTTAATCGGATTGTTAGGGCCAAAGAAATAAGCAAATAAAAACTGATAAATAGGCTGTGCAGCAATCGATATTGTAAGCTATCATTAGTTTTTATTTGAATTAGGAACACAAGATGGTATTGAAAAATCAATTTTTAAATTCTGTATATACATATGTACGTAAAAGTTCTTGCAGTTTTATGATAGTTTTGAATTTTTATAACTGCTTCACTTTTAGTTCTTGATTTTATTTCCGTTTGTACGGTAGTTGACGACGACAGTATTGATATTTTCAACACAATGGTGACAGCACAAGCACAATCTGGCGGTGATGTAATCATGTATTTAAATTTGTATCTGTATGGGTATCTATTCACTGGTAGATACAAACACAAACATTTTTTGATTTGATTGTTATTAAATGGAAATTTTGACCACTTCCTATCGTTCTTACTGATTTTGCCCCAGTTAAAGAATTCAATTGCCTTTCTCTTGCTGCCTTCTGCTGACTTTTTATTGTAATTCGTAATTATATGTATTTACTATATATATATGTGTGAGTGTTATTATATCTTTATTTACACACACAAATATATGGGCAATTTCGTGTCAAGTGACCCAATTTTTAAAATCGTAGTCTTCCGATTTGGATAAAATTTGCACCAAGGTTAGTACTATTGGATAGTAGGCCAGACACAAAAACAAAAAGAATCACAGATCATCAGATATGCGAAATATTTCCGACAACTTATTGAAAAAATTCCCAACGCTTTCAAAACGTTTGCTAATTTGTGGATCGTGCAGGAAAATGATGGGAAAGTTGGACACATTACCGGTTATTCCAGATGAGAACAAAATCAATTCTGAAAATGATGACAGTTCTGCAGGAGATGATGGTTGTTCTAACTTTTCTAAAGTTTTGCTAGGACCAATAGGTGAAAAGTTACACACATTTTAAAAAAACCCTGTATGACCAAAATGTCCAATTTGACCCCCTCTAACTCCGGCAGTTCCTGACTGATAGAGCTGAAAATTTGTGTCTGGCCTACTATCCAATACTACTCCAAATCGGAAGAAATCGATTTTAAAAATTGGGTCACTTGACACGAAATTGCCCATATACATATTGTGGTTTTAACTACATTAATGGCTAATTTTGATAGTTGGGGTCAGTATCACGTAGGAAATATGAATTTATTTCCGGCTTATTGATTCGCTTACTTGCTTTAAGAAAATATTGGGTAGGTAGGTTTTAGGAGAGTAGGCTAGCCAACGAAATCATGCTAATTGATGCATGCACCTAAGCCAGCATGTAGGCGTGTTGTGCGCTCACCATTAGGAATGTCACCTTATTTTCTATGGGAGTCTGTATCTCGTACAAACTTCCTTAACTTCTTCTAGTTTTTTTTTTTCTTTAAGGAGAGTTATGTTTGGTATAGTGTCATCCCCAACATATTGCGATCTCGTTCTTACGCAAGCTGGGCAGTGACACAAAAGGTGGTCCATCGTTTCGATGTCTTCACCGCAAGCCCTGCACCACGGCTCTGGTGCACATGTAAGGCGAAGTGTCCCGTAAGTGTGCTCAGTGCAGTGACACAAAAGGTGGTCCATCGTTTCGATGTCTTCACCGCATGACATGCATCTTCATTTTCCATCACACCAACACGGCTCTGGTGCATATGTAAAGCGGAGTGTCCCGTAATTACGCTCATTAGCGTACTTAGGTAGCCCTTATTTATGTATATTCGGGTTGTTATAGATGAGATCCCATCATACTAGTTTAGGTTAAACTTAACTTAACGATTATCTTCTATTCCCAACTCTATTTCTTATTTTCATTCACATCTTATTTCCCTAACTTCTACTCTTTTAGAGATAACAGCAGTATTTGTCACTCATATTCTTTCTATGGTAGGCCGAGAGGCCTTTGGAGAATAAAGCCAAAGGACGTGATATGAATGACCCACTCACATCCGACCTACAGTCAATCTTCGACATTTTCAATATCGTAGAATTGTAATGGAACCATCATTATCAATGTTGATATTGTGTACTCGCTTGAAGGGGCGGCGCAAACTCGATTTCAGCAGTAGGGTACGTGCAATATTGCTAGACTCGGCTAGACACATATTCATTCATTCACACATATTCATACTTAAGGCTCACTGTTCTTTTCGTAGGCACGTCGAAAGACAAAGAGACAGTCAGGGCCCTACGTTTGTCATAAAAAGACGGAGGTTTGTGACCTGAGACCTTTGACCGAGTTCTCTAATATAAAGTCTGCTGCAATTGCAAGATTTATTTTGGACTCGGGTTGGTTTCTTCAAGGCAATGTTTGATCTTCGAGTAGAATTGATTGCGGTAGCGCAAATGTTTCGCCTCAGCCACCTCACCTAATCTTTCTATGGGCATGAAAAATAAATTAAATTACTTCGAAAATGTGGCAGTTGATGGATCATTTTGTAATTGATTACGTTTGATTATGTATTGCAATTGAAATAGAATGAAATTTTTAGTTCCCACTAATTTTACAAATTGAGAGATGGTAACTGATAGACAACGTTTTAAAATTTCTGTTGAAAAGCGAACATTTTCCCAAAACCATAAATTTATGGTCGGCAGCTGACAGCACAAATTAAGATTGATAGCCAGTCATAATCGATGCTTCACTATTTTAATATATCTCCATAGATTCTATAGTTTTGAGCACTAGCTGGTGTCTGCAGTTTGTGTTTTAATTTCCACAGATCTAAGGCGTTGTGTGCCACTCTTCATTTAACCTGCAAGAACCTACTAATCGAATGTATTTCTTATAACAAGAATGTATGAAATACACCAAAGTGTGTGTATAATACATAAACGTAAACAATTTTGGTTCCATGATTCTATAAAAAAGGAAAACATCAATGAAAGAAGAACTTTTCAATGCAAAGCATGTATTATTTCGAATATCGTATGGGTGTACCACGAAGTATAAAATACTCATATATATATGTATCACAACCTTATCTATAAAGAAAAATACATTATCACATTAGTGTGTGTATAAAGCCTATATGTAGACTTTGTTTCAAGAATCGCTTGTGAAATTTTGATTCAAAAACACGATAGAAATTTAATGTTGCATCGGATTGTTACTGACGATGGGAAATTGATTTATTTTGAGAATCCTAAACGGAAAAAATCATGGGCTAATCGGGACTATTAATAGCTGCAAAGCCAAATCAATTTGGAAAGACCAGAAGGCTGTGGTGTACCAAGAGCTTCTAAAACCTGGTGAATAACAGATCGCAACATACAATAAATGATCAGTTTGAACCACACATTGATAGAATAACGACCAGAATGGGCCACAAGACACAGCAATATAATTTTGGAACATGGCTATGCAACTGCACACAAAGCAAAAACGGTTCAGGATACAATCCTGGCCACTTTCTTCAAAGTAATATGCGTTGGCTGCTTAGATTCCTATGGGCAATTCGAAATTTGGGTAACTATTTGATTTGCTTCAAAAGACGAGCAGTTATATCGGCGTGGAATTCACAAATTGCCTGAAGGATGAAGAAATGTAAAATTTTTGTTATTTCACAAAAAAGTAAAAATAAAGAAACGCTCATTTCATACCGGTACACCTGGTAACATTTCCATTTTCTTATTAAGAATTTGAATTACAACAATATTCAGTCCCACATGTATTAATATTGATCACATTGTAAGTAATTTCAGCTGTAGTCCTGCGTATTTTGGTTGACACAAAACAAAACAAAACTGTTCTTATCCTGTCTAAAGCTTATATTATTAGCATGTGTAAAATATATACGTATGCATATGTACATTTATATTTATATGGCAAATACAAACATAAACCCTAACATAATTACAGATTATGGCCAAATGTTTGCCTCAAGATTGTATGACAGGAATGTGGTTTCCATTCGTACATAAGTTGACAGTGAAATGCGGTTTATCTTTGCCGTGTTGTTTGTGGAAGTAGTACTTATAAACACATGTTTGGTATGTGGGTGATTAAATTAATTTGTGTTAAATGTTTAGTTCTTTCCTTTTTTGTGTATTAAAAAATTTCTTCTGCAATCGGAATTATTTTTGTAGCTTTTAAAATTTAGCATCTGATTTTCGTAATTTTTTCTTTCCTATTCAAACAAAATTCCAGAATTTTATGAAAGATATTAAAGGATAAAATTTAAAGGGAAAATAATTTCTTCTCAAATAGATGACCACAGTTTAATCGTTATTGCACTTTGTTTCTTTGATTTGAAAATGAAATTCTTACTGATTTACAGCAGTGTGCGATGGTTCGATAGGTGTCTCCATTGACCGTAATGGTTGTGCCGTCCTAATTTTCGAAGAAATATGGGCCAATGAAACCCCCACTTCACTAGCCGCACCAAACAGTAATTCGCAATGGATGCATTTACCCACGTGTGGGTTTTTAAGCCCCAAACATGGCAATTTCGTGGCATTCATGAATACAAATAACATACCCAGATTTGGTGGTGTGAGAAACTTAGTGGTTGTAATGTAAATACTTCTTCCACATGTGGGTTTTCTGAGCTCCTAATAAAGCAATTTTGCTTATTAACATACCCACCAATATAAAAATGAGCTTCATCCGAAAAGATTATTTTTGTCGAAGTCGACGTCATCGTGCAGTTTCTCGTTGACCAAGTAAATCCCTACGTTACTCAAGCGTAAATCGATTCATTACGTTCAGCGGAGATAAGATACTGAATTTTGTGACAGAATAGATTGACATAAGTATTGTCAGATTCGAAATAACCGATAGTTTAAATTTAAACCGATAGATGACCCACCCTCTACGTTAAAAAAAGTATTGTTACGAAAATGGGAATGGTGTTATTAAAATGATAAACAAAAGCTCCAAAAACAAAACAAATGAACTTGTTTACATGATCGACGAATAAACAAAAATATAGCAACAACATCAGCATAAAAAAGCGATGAACAAGTAAACAAACAACAACAACACTGCAAGGACAAACGTAAACAAAATACACAAACAACAATAACGTAAGCAACATGTTTACATTTATAGAGATTTCGCGAAGGCAAGTCGTGAAAAGTGGCACACGGAATTGTGCAAACAATAAAAAATTGATTTAAAACTAAACACAAATTTATTTTTATTTTATTTGAAATCTACGAACGAATTTTTAACGTTTTTAAAAAGGTAAAAACGTAACAATATTAAAAAGTGTAAAAAATAAATAAATCGCTGTATTGTCTCCTTTAAGCGTATTTTCCACGACAAACTTCAGGATGCTGCACAGTAACAATAATAACTGGCCTGCACCCAGGTATTTCCTTTTGGAATTTGATATTCATTCCCATCTGCCCTGAATGTATATGTTGGGCTCGCGAGAATCTCTATTCTGTGTAAGTGTATTCTGCGTCTACAGAGCACTCTCAAAACTTCGACTATTTCCTTCAGGTAATTCCTTAAGAGTTCGCGTCTAATTATATTTTGCCAACATAAGTATTGATTGCCTCAGACTCACTTGGTATGCGAAGAGTTTCCGTTTCTCTTCATTATACTTTTCGTTGATTATACCTCTACAGAAGGGTTCTGGTCACATAATAGTTTAACTACCCCATCTCGCAAACTCGTATGCTTGCACATACATAACATACATACATAATTGGTCATTACCACCCTTCAGTCAGGATTATAACCTGGGTTCTCACACCATTTATGTTGTGTGTGTTAATTTTATAGATGAGTGGCGGGACCTACAGCTTAAAGTTGACTCCGAACGGCAGATTTTTCAGAAATTTTTTCATGGCAATTTTATTTACTCTCAGAGTTTCTGCCAGAAATATGCTGAGAGCAAGTCGCCGGGGAAATATTCTTTCATATTTCGATCTGTTGGAATGTCTGACCTGGCCTCACGTCTAAAGCCAACACTACAAGACTACAGCGACTTCTGTATATTGCCTAGAATTCCCATATGTAGGGCCTGTTACTCGTGGATAAAATTAACGCACAATACATGGGTGGTGTGAGAACCTAAGTCGTTATCCTGCCTAAGCATTGTAATGACCAATTAAGTAAGTAGATAACCTTCTAATTTTTTATGCATTCTTAACAACGCGTTGCAATCATATTAAATTTTCCGATAATTTATGATTTTAATAACAATTTTACATGAAGTTTATATAAAGTTTACCAAAGAAAAATGGCAAAAAAAATAAAATGGAACACCAAAACCGTTCAGAATTCAAGTTATTATGCTTAAGACTATAAATAATCGTAAAGTGTTGTCCAGAGTATATTGTTTTAATTTTGGGAAAACAACCCGAAGTTTCCCTACCAAAGGATTTTTATTTTCTTATTTCAAATTTTTGCGAAAAAATCTGTATTTACCCGCTAGTGTCTGATGGTGGTAGCCACAAAATATTTTCTTTACGCTTCGGTTTTTATGTTCAATATTGTAAGCAACACATAGAGAGCAACATAATCATATACTGCTCTGTTGTGGCCTAAAGTTTACATTGAAAGGGTTACAGCACTGAAGGGAAAGGCAATATTTGTTTCATAACTGTAGTCGTTGCAAGCAAGTCAAACCATTTCCGTTCTTCTTCTCGAAATGTTTTTATTTCTTTGTTTTTTCAATATTCTTCTTTAACAAACAGAATCATAAAATGTATGCAAAAACTTAAACCTTCATCTACTAGTATTTTTATCAGTAGCCTTAATCTATGTATTACAATGTGTAGTATTTTTATTATTGGTTAGATTGTAAAAAAATATTTTCCTTATTTGATGTATGGATTACGCAGGAATAAAAAGGAAACATGGAAAGCAAGTAAACTAATAAGGATTTGGCCAACACAACTTTGCATCTCTGAAAGAAAAGTTGCCTTAAAAGTAAACAGTTTCACGATTCTTGTCAGAAAATTTAAAAACAAATCTGGACTTTAGACATTTTAAATTTGAAATGTACCTGACTTAATGAAAAAAAAATGAAGTGGCTATACAGTGTCAAAAGCTTACCAAACGATTATGTTTTTGAAGGTAAGTGCTGTCAGTTCCTCTCGAAGATTTCTGGCATACACTCTGAGAGTTTTTAAAATTACCATGAAAAGGTTGCTCAAAAAACTTTAGTTCGGACTCGACTTTGAACTGTATGCTCCTATACTCATATATAAAATTAACACACACAACATAAGTGGTGTGTGAAGTTAGTTCGTAATCCTGCCTGAGGGGTTTATGCTGTATGTGTATGTATGTATTTCCTTGAAAACGAATTTGCCCATGGGGCATCAATGTCGTTGATTACCAACTTCTTTGGCCTGAATTGGATTATCTAGACACCAACGACATGGGGTTTTAATAGGAAGGTGCAATGTGCCAAACAGCTCATGCTGTATGAGTTATTGGAGGGCATGATCAACTCGCGGCGCAATCGTGCAATTTGACTCCATTATAACTTTATTTCTTGGGTTTACTTGAGTCTTTGGTATATGAGAATGAGGCACAATGGCGATTAGCAGATGTTGTATACCTTCATCAGTGCAATAATTATCAAATTCTGCCGAAGTAAAGGCAGTACCCCTGTCAGTAATAATACGAACAGGGTTACCAAATACGGTTGATTGCTTACGTAGTCGATCGATCACTTCACCTGTACCTGTACTTTTCGTAGGATATAGCCATACGAATTTGGAAAATGCATCTACCACAACTAAGATATAATTGTACATCTTACGAGTCGTCTCCATTGGGCCTACGTGGTCAATGTGATAAGTCATCAATGGTTTGTCTGCTTTATCAATTGGGTTAAGTAGTCCCTTTTTTTACCAGATTTCGCCTCCGCCATTATGCATTGAACGCAACTTTTTACAACACTATTTACTTTCACTTCTAGATCAGGTATAAAGAAAGTTTTCTCAATAAAATCTTTAGTCTTCTTTGCGGCAAAATGCCCTTGTCAGTGAGCCATCTCTATGATTTCCTGCTCCATACTTGAAGGTATGACAATGAGCTCTCTAGCGGGCTCTTTATGTACAATACCATACTTTGAGTAATAATCTTCATATGCGTGAGTTTCCAATATCTTACTAATTGCTCGCAGCCAGTCGTCTTTCAATTGTGCTTCTTTTATTCTACGACGTAGTGAATCCTCCATCATCAGGCAGGAGACTCGGCTTAGAGCATCCACATGACGCATTTTATGGCCTGATCGATGTTCAATATCATAGTCGAATTCCTGAAGGAAAAGAGCCCATCTTGATACTCTCAAAGGTACGTCTTTCTTCCTCATCGTCATAGCAAAGGCATTACAGTCTGTTATAATTTTAAATTTCAGGCCCATTATATATACTCGCCACTTCTTAAGCGCCTCTATTATCGCCAGTACCTCAAGTTCATAAGAATGGTATTTTTCTTCTACAGGTGTGGTTTTGCGACTCATGTATTGTACAGGGTGTAGCTGCATATCCTCGGAATCTCTTTGTAATAGAACTGCTCCATAGCCATGCTTGCGGCCCTATGCTCCCTAGAGGAGTAAGAGGAACATATATATATAGCCATGCTTGCTTGCATCCGTATGGATTTCAGTTTCCGCAGCAGGATTAAACAATCTCAAAACGTTGGCACTAACTAGTGCGGTCTTTAAATGCTGGAAAGCTAGTAATTGTTCATCGTTGATCTTAAACTTCGAGTTCTTTCTAAGCAAATCAGATAATGGTTTTGCAACCAGTGCATAATTCGGGATGAATCGGCGAAAATAGGATGTTAACCCTAAAAAACGTTGCACTGCCTTTGCACTAGTTGGAACTGGGAACTGCTCAATTGCCACCGTCTTTTCTTTTGAAGGTAATATCGTATTATTTTCCAGCACATAGCCTAAGAAAGTTATTTTGGTCATGAGGAATTGACACTTGCTCCATTTAATGCGAAGTCCGTTTAGTGACGCGACGTGTAGTACCTTTTCCAACTTCTCTGCACCTTCTTCTTCATCTTTCGACGGTATGACGATATCGTCCATATACACCACCATTGTACCATCTTCTATTAAGTCACGGAATACTGCTGAAATATATCTGCAAAATAAATCTGCGAGTTCGATATACCGAAGGGAACATATAAAACCTCGTACTGGCCTCTATGTGTTACAAAGGAAGTGTATTTACGACTATTTTCTTCGACTGGCACGTGAAAGAATCCATTTTTAAGATCCAGTGTGGTATATACCTTCGCATCTTGAAGCCGCTGTAGCACATCGTCTATTACTGCCATTGGAAAATTATCCCTTACAATCTTCTCATTCAATCGGCGATAGTCACAGCATAATCTTTTAGTTCCGTCTTTTTTGCTAACCAGAACCACAGGTGAGGAATAATTTGAACTGCTGGGGCGTATTATTCCATCTTTCAGCCATTCTGCGACTTGTTGGTCAACAGCAAGCTGGTCTGCGTAGCAAAGTCTTCGTGGGTTGTGACATACGGGAATATCGTCCTTAAGTAATATCTTCATCTGAAACGGATGCTTACTTGGTTTCATTGGGGTGTACTCACTTATAATATTCAAGACGTAATCTCTTTTATCACGTCTCAAATGAGCTAAATCAACATCAGGAGTTTCCGTGGATATACAAATTTCACCTAATTTGCGAAAAGCATCATCTAATTTAGGTCCCAGTGGATCTAAGATTTCATTTAGCGTCGGTCTTCTAAAAAATGTAACGCCTTCAGCATCTATAGAAACATCAACATAGTTCAAGATATCGTTTCCCAATACTGCTGAATACAAAATATCCCCTTCGTGCGCTACATAAAACTTTACCGTCAAAATAACTCCGTCTAATTCAATATCAGTCATAAAAGAACCAATCATTTTGATCTCTCTTCCGCCTATGCCCAACATCCTTCTGACATCAGGTTTCAACTTAACCCCATTCATCATAAGTAGATTATCATACCGAACGCAGCTTACGTCACTTCCCGTGTCTACCAAAGCTATCACTTTCAGACCCAATATGTTCACATCCTTAAAAATTCTATTTGGTTTATTTATCATCAATCCATGATCACTTTTCGTTGACTGAGACGAAGAGAGGGTATGCATATTAAATTATTTTCTTTTATTCGCGGTTTGTTCATCAGATTTTTCTCGTCTGCTACAATCTGTGGACTTATGACCAAATTCGTGGCATCTAAAGCATTTAGGTTTCTTCTCGGTGCACTCAGAAGATTTATGACCCTTTGCAGCAGCATCTTATTACCTTCCTCTTTAACAACGGTTGCAGCTTCTTGTCTTCGGTAGGGTTTGGTAGTATTCGATGACATAACTGGTAGCTTGATCTTCTCATAAATTTTTATCTTCGTTTTCAGGTTGTCAATATTAATGGCTCCGTAAAGTACCGCCTTATTTGATCTACTATCGGGTATGCCTTCTATAAAATATTCTATGATACTGCTCTTATCTAAATTTATGGAGGAACCAATTTCCATTAGGCAATATAGATATTCTCTAAAGCTTTCATTTTGACGTTTTCTGTGGGCTTTCAATATGCGATGTATTTCAATAGCTGATAATTTCGCACCGAACTCATTATCTAGAGCGACTTTCAATGTCGACCAATCCCGAATATTTGGTTGACTCCTGACGAAAATTTTTGCTGCAACAGAGAGCAATTGTCGCGCATATACATATTTCTGTAAATCGTTCCACCTTACAGTAATAGCAAACTCCTCAGAATCGGTTAACCACTGCCTTATCTCTGGTTGGCCTTCGCCCGAAAATTAGGACAATGTATCCTCAAGGTCCCTTAGTGTGAATGTCGAGGGTCCATGATGTTCTGTACATGCTGGTTGCCGAATATCTGAAGCCGCTTCGCCATATTCCGAATCCGCCCTTTCTCCCTGCCGCCCATACCCCAAATGCCTAATCAATCGTTCCTGCAATACTGTCTTCTGCCCGCTAACCTCTAACCCTAGCTCTGTGCACTTATCCCTCAAATCGTCTAAATTAAGGCTCAAAATTTCCGACAGTTCCATCTCCAACCACCACCACAATACAAATATAATATCATAAAATTACAAAGTTGAGTATAATATAAAAATGTTTAAATGAGTAAATTCAATAAAGTTAGAATAAGAATAATAAAGATTAAGATTAATTAAATTGAATTTAAAATAATAAAATTAAATACATATATCAATTCAAAATTCTGTATTGCATACAGCAGGGTATTATATATTAATGTACAATAGGTTAAGGAAAATTAAATGGTACAAAAAATGATGCGATCTTTCGCTGTGATTGTACAAAAACAAAAATAAATACAAGATATTTCAGTAGTCATTTACGTTAAACAGAATACATATGTGTATGCAAAAAAAATCAAAGTTTATGTTTATAAAAGGAATATAAAAAAAATTATATAAAGAAAAAAAAACAAATCTCACGCCTCGTTCCATTCATCAAAGTTTCGCCGCTTCTTCGTATTCAGAATGTGTGTGTCTGTCGCTGTGTTTCGTCTCTGCTACACCCTCTTCATCACACACACATACAGGTCGTCAGCATCGTCTGCGTTTCGTTTTCTTTTCAGTCTCACTGCTTCTATCACTTTAAAATTCTTCTAAGCAATGCGCGCACACTCACTATCTTTCTTAAATGTTTGTTTTGTTTCTGTGTTTTCTCTTCAATTAATGTTATTCTTTTCCTTATTTAATGTCTTTTTTCATGTTCATTTCGTCTCAATATTCTTTCTCTTCAATTAATGTTATTCTTCTCTTTATTTAATATCTTGTTTCATGTTCATTTCGTCTCAATATTCTTTCTCTTCAATTAATGTTATTCTTCTCTTTATTTCATGTCTTGTTTCATGTTCATTTCGTCTCAATATTATTTCTCTTCAATTAATGTTATTCTTCGCTTTATTTAATGTCTTGTTTAATGTTCATTTCGTCTCAATATTCTTTCTCTTTACAACAACAAACACACCTCAAATTTGAAACAAAACTGTTACATCACACACCATCACAAAATTTATTTTTTATTTTTTAAAGTTCTTTAAGCATACATAACATACGCGTTTTTTCTCTCAAATTGCAGGCGTCTCGTTCTTTCTCTATAAATGTTTGTTGCTGTTTTTCTTTTCTTCTTCTTGTTGTTGTTGTTCTTTTCGCGTAGATTCACTTGAATGGTAACACAAGCAGCTCTTTAAGTACAGTAGCGATTAGCTTCAGTACGCTTTCGTTATTGTTTTTGTTGCTGTATTTTCAACCGAATAATATTCTTCTATCAAATACAAACACTTCACTTTATGGTTAATTTCTTTTGCTGTATTTCGTCTTGAATCACTTTGTCTTTTTTTATATTCTTTTCCAAAGTTCTTTTCTTCCTTCTAAACTCTTTGCCTCACTGAATTTCAATCCCGGACGAGCCCCCAATTGTAGGATTTGTGGATCCTACTTGTCACCAAACACTAATAAAAAACAGTTAATTCAATTTCATTCAAAGGCTTCAATTTATTTATTGGTTATATTATTTTATTGTGTTGTGCGTTGGTCGGTGGTAAAACTGAGACTAAAACTAAAACTAAAACTAAAACTACTACCAATCGTTCCCCTGTTCCCCATTTCATTTCGTCTCCCTTCTTCCCGTCTGCCTTAACCCTCTTTTGGCGAGTCCCACATAAATGTGAGATATACACTGAGCGCAAAAAGTGAGTATACACCACTGAAATAATTCATTTTCTTAGGATAGCGAGAAAAGTAAATGAGAATAGTCGAATTAATTTCCAAAAATAAAAACGTTTATTTATTACTTATAAAATGTTAAAACAAAAACAACAATTCATGATTTAGGAACTTTTTTATACTTAAGAACAAAAGTGTTAACTCACTTATGGCGATCAGTGTATATTGAAATTCCTTTGTTAATTTTAGCAATAAAACGTTAATTTCATCCTGAATAATATATAATTATTTAAATTCAAATTTTGGCAGGATTGGAATAACTTTGGTAGGTCTTAGAAAGAATATTGGTAGGGAAAAAATTTTCTTTGTGGCAACGCTGGTCATGAATGAATTTTACATATTAAATATCAGCCATGATGTGAATAAATATAATCGATGAGCCATTTTAAAGATTAAATTTAAAAATACAATAAAACAAAAACGGTTTGAAATTTTGCCACATTTATTATTTTTTGTGAAATAGAATTGTTCTTGTTAGAAATGAAATATTATTTCATTCCGCCGCTGCTGGCCTCACTGTACCTCATTCGGATCGGACCAATCTACGTGCAATCTGAGTGTATGGATTCGTATCTCGGCAATGACATCACAAATGTTGGCCTTCATATGCTCAATTATTTCAGGTTTGCCAGAATTTTCTTTATCTGCGCCCCACAGAAAATAGTCCAACGGTGTTAAATTGCAGTTTCTTTTTCGATGAATTGAATGTCGGGTATTGGTCATATGTTTTGCATCGTATTAGAGTTGCTGATGCCCAGGCAAGCGGAGGAGGTAAATGCGTTGGATGCCACAGACGAGTTGAAAAATTCTCGCCACCGGCGAAGCTGCCCTCTGTTATCATTAATGTCATCTGTTCCAAGAAATCTCTTTCTGCTAAGCTTCTGTACAATTGCATATATGTTCCTGACACTCGGTTGTGATAGCAAATACAGTAAAGGCAGGCAAATATCTGAAAGTTCTACACATTAATTACCAAAACAAAATAATTTTTAATGAAGAGAATGGAGGACTGCCATCGCCTTTATTTCTCTCTATTATCACTTTATTTATTTTCTAGTAAGAGTTCTTTTAATCAAGTATTTGCGTGCTGAATATGTTGTGGGGCTATTACAAATAATCCTAAAGTGATAGGTTTGGAATCTGGGTTTTGTATGTTATTTTCACTGTGGAAGCAGGATTAAGTATTTCCTGAATGTACTGATTTTAATGGAGATTTAAAACGTTGTACACTCCGCCAGTTTCAAGCTAATCTTCTCATAATATTTAAAACTATTTTTATCATCACAATAATTAGAAACTCCTTAACTACTAACTTAAGTAAATGGCTGCTTAATTTAAGCCACATTTATTTCAGGCTCTTAGCATTTTCGCTTAAGTTTGTTAATTATTTTTATGTTTAGCTTTGGAAAATTTATATTCGCTTAAATAACACACACTTTATAAGCTAAATTAACAGCATTTATCAGTATGACCATAAATGTTACGCTGACATTAATACTTTCGCTATTTAAATGTGAAGTCGCCGTGGTCTAGTAGGTAGTGTGTTGGCTTATTAGACGAAAAGCCAGGGTTCGCGCCCCAGGCCAAACATCAAAAAAATACTAAAAGTATTTCTTCGGCGACTTCCTCTCAGCAGATTTCTGGCAAAAACTCTGAGAGTAAATAAAAATTGCCATGAAAAGTTTCTCAAAAAATCTGTCGTTCGGAGTCGACTTTAAACTGTAGGTCCCGCCACTCATGTATAAAATTAACACACACAACATAAGCGGTGTGAGAAACTAGGTCGTAATCCTGACTGAGGGGTTGTAATGACCAATCATGTATGTAAATGTCATTTTAATTGCTTAAAACGTGCCTAAATAAGTAATAAACGACAGAATCACTAAATGTTTAAACCTTTATGCGAGCAAAGCCACTTTTAGCCATAAACATAACCCTAACGACACCAAAACAATTTTACCGACAAGGACAACCATGCAAACCACCACCATATTTGCTTAACAAGAGAATTTATAAATTGTTTGGGAACAATTCATGTAAAATATTATAGCAGACCGGCCGCAAATACAAGAGGAGCAGAATTATTTTTTGAATAAAAAAAAATACTTTTGGTGGCCATTCAATTAAAGTATGCTTTTAGACCTGCAAACATTTGTTTAAAAATAACCCGCCAGCCATTGTGTTTTCAATAGAATATAAAACACCAGCATACATGTACTCTGTATAAATACTGGCACACATATGTAATGACACATATGTTTCTTTCAATGACTGCTAATGAAAACACTTATTCATGCAAACATTCCTTTAAAGGCTGTATTGTTAGCCTTTAATGAGTGCATTCTTTTAAAATAGCATTCAGTCGGAAACATATAAATGTACGTAACTTTTTTTAAGTCTACTCTATCAATTTGCATGTGATATTACATGACACGGTGTGCTTCTATTGGGTCTTCAAATATGCACTTTCAATCTGTTTTGCCAAATCACCGTGGACAGTGATTTACAACCATATCGTGAGGATCGCTTCTAGCTTCTCACCAAACTTTTGTTGTGTGTGTCAATTTTATATAAGAGTGGCGGGACCTATAATTAGAAGTCAACTGCGAACGACAAATTTTTAACAAACTTTTCATGGCAATTTTTTATTTACTGTCAGAGTTTTTGCCAGAAAGTCGGCCAGTCGCCGGAGAAATTTTTATTTCGTTTTGTTGAAGATGTCTGACCTGTGGTTTAAACCGTGACCTCACGTCACGTAATAAGTCAACACAATACGAACTTCAATAGAGCGACTACAAGCCGACATTAATTATCATAGAAAAATCATCTGCAGCGATGAGGGTCATTTCTGGATGAATGAGTCCGTGATCAAGCCTTATTTTAAACGATACTTGGGGCGATACAAATCCAAATGAGTTCTCGAGCATCGAAGCAAGTATCCCAATCACTGTTTGCTGTGGATTTTGTGCTGACGGCATCATCGGTCCATATTTCTTTGAGAACGTAAATGACCAGGATATCTCTGTTAATTGCAAGCGCTTTAGGTAGGTGATTACAAATTTCTTTTGGTCTGAAATGGAAAATCTTTTGGGGAATTTTTGATGAAGTTTCTTCAAATATAAAAATAGGGTCGATTCTGGATTTACTTTTATATGGAAAATAGACTTATACCCCTTAGTTGGCGACCACAATTTTATCCCCTTTTTTGAACACAAGACAAAACATCCTGGGGTTCAAATCTTCGGACAGAGTATTTTCTTCCAAACATATAGTTTCAGTAGGTTGTTGCAGGTATCTATATAATTCATCAACTCTGACCTTAAAAACATCCGCAAACAATAGGTCCGCTTCTAGGTTTTAATTAATTGTATTTTCTGATCGGGTAGTTGCAATTTGAAATCGTCGTAGTTTAGTAGGTAGTGGGTTGGCTTATTAGATTAAAATCCCAGGTCAAACGTCTACACCAGAGATCAGGAATGAATCGTTTTCGCGCTCCTCATAAGTACTCATGAAATTTTGAGTATGAGTCAATCAACAGTATTGAAATCCAACTACTCTGATTCATTCGCACTCAGTACAACATTGATTTATAAGTACAAGTTGCAATGAGTATGAGTACAACGTTGACATAAAACTCATAACATTCGAAATATGTTTGAATTATGCACCTACTCATTCAGATTCATAAATTTAGAAAAATACTTATAATACTCATAAATGATTAGAGTGATTCGAATCATTTGTCAAAATTTACAGTCTTAGTTGTTGTTGCATTTACAAAGAAAGAGGATAGACACATAAACAAAAAAAGAAAAAGACAGCAAGCAGAGCAAACACACAACCTTCTTGTGAGTATTGTATTGTTCGTACGCGAACAATAATTTTGTTAAGTATGAGTACCATGAGTATTTCAAACTTTGAATTGGAGTAGTATGAGTATGACATGGCGGCCCTATGCTCCCTAGAGGAGTAAGAGGAACATATATATATGAGTATGACATTAAAATAAGTATGAATGCGTATAAGTATCAGAAATTATAAGTATGTTATAAAATGTTGATACAGCCACTCATGGATAAAATTAACACACACACAATGGGTGGTGTGAGAAGATAGGTTGATACCCTGACTGAAGAGTTGTAATGACCAATTATGTATGTATGTAGTTGTAATTTGAACTTAATTTTTGTTTAATGACAGGCTTACGACGCCATCAACATTAAATGATTTTGGGGTATCCTTTTAGTAGCTTTTTGCGTTTGATACCAGCTGACCGTTTTCGTCGGTGCAACAATTAATTCCAGTATCAAGTCTCACATGTTACTCTATTTATTTCCTTGTACGCCGGAAAAGGCGTTTCTCCTTTCTCCTGTTTTGATAGATGTAATGTATTAATGTGGTTTTCTTTATTATTTCATAATTCTTTGTTATTTACATTTCTTCTTATTTCTATTCTTAGAAAAGAGGTGCCAGATCAAATTATTTATTCATTCAAGCTAACAATACTTCAGATACCTAACACGCTTATACTATAAGTAATACTTTTGAAATATCTTTGTATTATATTAAATTATACAAGAAAGAAAAATATAAATCTATGATAATATAATTTAATTTACATAATTAATCAATTTCAAGTTTTTTTAAACACTTTACCATCAACGCGTGGCCTTAACTCTCTACCAGCTGCATTTGATGTTGTTTCAGATGCTTCTTTCTTTATATTTTGCTCATCATGCATACTAGTACCATCAGTTCGTTCTACTTCACAATCACGGATTTGGTCCAAATGGCGATTGATTTCACGATTATTGTGAGCAAGAATGCATGTGTATGAACGAGGACAAGTTTGTTCTTGACAGTTGTCTGTGACCAACTTGCTTTATTTGGATTTCTGTAATCCCGAATCAAAACACTCTGTCCATTATTAAATTCAGCATTGCGATTGCCTTTGTGATTCAGAACGCTTTTAATTTGAGATTCTCGTATTCTGTCGCCTGTCATTGGAGGTCTTAAATTATTAAATTTTGTTTTCAATGATCTGCCGAAAAACAACTTGGCTGGTTTTTCTCCAGTGGTACAATGTTTTGAATTTCTATAGTGTGCCAAAAACCTATTTAAAGCGGTATGAATAGGACAATTTTTATCTGATTTCAAATTAGAAATAATGGATTTTTTTAAAACCTTAACGAAACTCTCAGCCTGTCCATTTGTGGCAGGATGACCATGTGGAGTTAAAATATGTTTAATATTATTAATTTCAAGAAATTGGCGAAACTCATCTGAAGTGAATTGTCGGCCGTTATCACTGACCAATATGTCAGCCAGACCATATCGACAAAAAAGTTCTCTGAGTTTTGCAATTGTAAATGAAGTGGTAATCTCTTTGGTCAAAAAGACCTCTGCAAATTTTGAGAAAGAATCAATTACTATAAACAAATAGACACTATTAATCGGACCAGCAAAATCTACATGAATGCGACTCCAAACAGAATCGGTTGGGGTCCATGGTATCAATGAACTTTTCTCAGGGGAGTCTAACAGTTGTTGACAAGAAGTACAAGATTTTATCATATTCTCAATGTCCTTATCTATACCTGGCCACCAAACGTAGAACCTCGCCATAGCCTTTGTCTTAACTACGCCGAGATGTGACTCATGTAGTTGGTTAAGTACTGCGTTTCGAAGTTTCATTGAAATGATAACACGATAACCCCACAAAAGGCAATCATATTCAACAGAAAGTTCGGTACATTTGTTAATGTAAGGAGTAAAATCTTCGTTTTGCAAGACATTAACTGTTCCCTTACGAACACATTCACATACTTTAGATAATATTAAATCTCGTCTAGTTTCTCGTGCAATCGTTTTGAAATTAATAGCAAATTTGTTTTCTGATTCTATTAGGTATTAGGTTAATATAGTTACTTTCAATAATATCTTTTGCTGAATTTTGTTGTGGCATACGAGAGAGTCCATCAGCACTATTAGAAAATCCTTTTATGTACTCAACGGAATAATTAAACCCTGACAAAATGAATGACCACCTTTGCATGCGTGCAGATGCCATAATAGGTAAGCCTTTGTTCTCACCAAATAAAGCTGTTAGCGGTTTATGGTCTGTTCTTAAAACAAATTTGTTGCCTAATAAATACTGTCTTAATTTCGTAACGCAAAATATAATGGCCAGTGCCTCTTTTTCCAATGTGCTGTAATTTCTTTCACTTTTTGTAAGAGCCCTAGAAACATAAGAAATTGGTCTTAAATTATCGCCCATATTATGTGAAAGAACGCCAGCAATAGCGTTATCACTTGCATCCGTAGTCAGTACAATTGGAGTTTGAGGATTACTTGATCTGAAGTAACATCCGATTTAATTGTCTCGTAAGTTTTCTGACATTGATTAGACCAATTGAACTTATTTCCTTTCTTCAACAACTCTTACAAAGGTACCATTTTCTCTGCATAATTATCTATAAATTTTGAATAATAATTCACCATCCCAACAAAAGCTCTAACTTCAGAAATGTTAGTTGGAACTGGTGCATGGTATCTTTACTTAGACCATCACAGTCTATTGAAAATCCTAAATAAGAAATTCTTTTCTGAAAAAATTTACATTTTTTGCGATTTAGTGTTATGCCTGCTGATTTCAATTTATACAAAACTTCCTTGAGAGTGATTATGTGTTCCTTAAGATTTTTTCCAGTTACTGTTATATCGTCTTGGTAAACTACGACATTAGATACGCCACGTAACAGATTTTCCATTGTTTTTTGAAAGATGGCTGCAGCAATTTTAATGCCGAATGGCAAACGTTTAACTTTAAACGTGCCAATATGTGTACTAAGAGAACATAAAAGTTGCGACTTTTCGTCTAAGAGTATCTGATTATAAGCATTGGACAAATCAAGTTTAGTGAAAAGTTGTACACCTTGTAACGAAGCAAATATTTCCTTTATACGAGGGAGGGGATATTTAAAATCTAGTAAATGTTTATTTAAGGTAACATTATAGTCACCATAAATTCTCAGATCCCCATTTGGTTTTAAAATAGGGACCAATAGAGTTCCCCAATCGGAATTATCCACTTGCTCTAAAATTCCATCTTCCACCATTTTACGGAATTTCATTTCAACCTTTTCTTTCCATGCTAAAGGTACTGGGCGAGGCTTGAAAAATATTGGGTTTGCACCCTCTACGATATCTAGAGAAACTTTACTTAGTTTATAAGCACCTAGTATACTACTAAAAACTTCTGAAAACTCTGATTCAATTTGACCAACAATGACAGACAAATTACTTGTATCTCCTACAGAGTTCACTTGCATTAACTCAAAATTAAACGTTCTTAAAAACGTGCGGCCTAGCAATGGTGGACTATTAGTGTCACTTACAACAAATGTCAAAATTTTTGATATGCCTTCGTATGTTATTTTTGCATCGTACTCAACAATAATAGGAATTTTGTGACCACTATAATTTACGTACGGAATTTTACACTTTCGGAGAGGTGCTTTCATCTGATTCTGATTGTAAAATAATACTAGCGTGCAGGGTGCTCCCGTGTCACATGCAACAGTAAGGTTAACACCATCAATTGCTACTGGTAGTGAGTATACACCACATGAAGTTTTATCTCTTATGCTAAAACAAGAATAATCGAAAACATTATTAACTGAGTTATCGCTGTCTGAATCGGATACATAATTTACGGTTTTTGCATGCTTTTCGGGACATACTGATGCTAGGTGTCCAATTTTTTTGCAAGAATAACATTTGTCTCTAAATTTGCAGTATTTCGCCTCATGGTTTTTCCATCCACAGTGTACACACTTATTTCTGTTGACGCCGTTGTTGTAACTTACACCGCTGCTGCCTCGTCTACTTCCATGATTAGTGTTGTTGTTTTGACCGTTATAGTAACTTTCCCGGCTGTATGTTTTGTTAATGTAATTGACATTTAAGTCATCACACGTGGTCTTCGTGGCTAATTTTGTTTCCATTATCAAGGCCTTTCTCAACGCTTGTTCTAATGTGAGGGATTCATCCTCTCCACAAAGTTTTTCAAAAATTTTAGGTCTAAGCCCGATAATAAAATGATCAAGAATCATTACGTTTAGGTGTTCAGCAAATTTGCAGTTTAATGCCATTTTTTTACTCGTGCGTACCATCCACTTACAGACTCTCCTTCCTCCCTTAAAGATGTATGGAATTTTTTTCTTTCACTAAATACAATTGTTGGTGGAGTGAAGTGGGTTTCTAAGATTTCACATAACTCTTTAAAGGTCTTAGTTGAAGGAGAATTTGGGTGACACGAACTGTGTAACACTGAATAAGTTTCAGCTCCAACTGCTTTGACAAGTGTAGATTTTTTTATACTTTCATCAGTGCATTTTATTTCGAAAAAATGAATTTCTAATTGCTCCTTCCAAATTGTCCAACTTAAATTTGAATTATATTCTGGAATGCCAGAACATTGAACTAAAGTAACTACGCTCGTCGCCATTTATGTAATGTATTAATGTGAGTTCAAAACTTGACTGGTTTTCTTTATTATTTCATAATTCTTTGTTATTTACATTTCTTCTTATTTCTATTCTTAGAAAAGAGGTGCCAGATCAAATTATTTATTATTCATTAACAATAGAGATATTCTCTACCGTTGATCTATAACTATTAAATCCAAGGTATGTCCTCTCGCGAACTCCACATATTACCATGAGTTTCTGTTTTACTGAGGAATTATTTCAAAGCCATGCACTCAATCCATTGCATTATAATGAATTTCATATTATGGTCTTCTTTTCTTGAAGTTTTTGTATTGAAGTAAAGAGAATGAAAAGAGCGAATAGAGCATATAAACTATCCTTTTAAGAAATACCAGGAAAATTCCATACATAAATTAATTAAAAAATAATAATTAAAAAATGTAAAATAGTGTGAAGACACAAAAATTAAAAGAATTTGTATTGTAATCCAAAGTTTTCACAGGATAATTACTTTACTATACTAATGTACAATAAGAGTATGTTAATTAAATGTTAAATGTATTAACGCATATGTATGTATGAGTATGTATGAGTAACTTGAAAAATACAACAGTTGCACAAAGCCTTTGTTGAATATTCTGGTAATTTTTTATTATGTTTTAAAAAGATTAAAAGAAAACAATAAATAAAAAACCAAAAAATTGCATTGGAGCCTGCATTGGTAGCCCTGATAGTCTAATGAGTAGTGTGATAGACTATTAGCGTGACGGTCGTTGGTTCAATTCCCACCAGAGTCACTGATCTATTACACTACACCCAGCATTAGATCTACGTTACTCGGCTCGTAATAGTTATAAAATAATTTGCAATTGTATTCTAATTCTGAAGTAGCCGTAGTCTAATAGGTAGTGTGTTTGCTTATTAGACGTAAGGCCACTGTTCAAACCCTAGATCAGACATCCAAACGAAATATAAAAAAATATTTCTTCGGCGACTTCCTCTCAGCTGATTTCTGGGAAAAACTCTGAGAGTCAATTAAATTGCCATGGAAATTTTCTCAAAAATTTGTCCTTCGGTGTCGACTTTAAACTGTAGGTCCCGCTACGCATGTATAAAATTAACACACACAACATGAGTAACATAAGTATGTATATGCTATTCAAGCCGCTTAATGGATAGAAGAAAATAAGACATCAGAAAAATTATAAATTGAAACTTCGTTCTATGCCACTAGCTGTAGTTCAATAATAGTAACAAATTTTTCTACAGGCAACGACTGACAAAAGCGCTCACTACTGTGGTAAATAATAAAGGAGTAATAATAGATAAGGAAATCGCCGTAGTCTAGTAGGTAGTGTGTTGGCTTATTAAACGCAAAAGCCTGGGTTCGAGCCCCAGGCCAGGCATCAAAGACAAAATACAAAAAGTATTTTTTCGGCGACTTCCTCTCAGTAGATTTCTGGCAAAAACTCTGAGAGTAAATAAAAATTGCCATGAAAAGTTTCTCAATAAATAAAAATCTGTCGTTCGGAGTCGACTTTAAACTGTAGGTCCCACCACTCATGTATAAAATTAACACACACAACATAAGTGATGTGAGAAACTAGGACGTTGTACAATGGGTCAATTCGACCTCCGGGTACTGTACTTGTCTTAATTTGACAAGTACACGTCCTCTAACCTAACCTAACCTAACCTAATAATAGATAAATAAAGTAAATTTAATTAAAATAAAAAATTATTATTTTTTCTTAAAGTTCATGTGTTAGTAAGTATACAAGAGTACTGTAATAAAAAATTTAAAAAAATATTAATCGAATACAGTTTTCCCAAGATATAAGCACATCCAAAATTGCTTGTATAACATTGGATCGGTAGGAGTGAGTCGGATCGATGAATAGCCCGAGACCTGCACCAGGCCAGATTAGTAGAAGAAGAGCTTTGCAAATCTAGAAAGGCAAAAATTGGTGGATTGTAGGTTTTCTATCAGGAATCAATTAATTGAGATACGGCTTTTAGATGGGGCACAGTGCAGCCTCTGCATTGAGGAGAATGAAACCGTAAGGAAACATAACGAAAAAGTCATGGAAGTCAGAGTAAAAGAAACAAAACAACTAAAAAAAAATTGTTTATCAAAAGGCTGAAACCTGAGAACGAGTGGATTGCAACCAAGATTTTTAGAAAATTTTAGGAATATAAATCTAAAATTATAAAACAGGTTCATATAATCTTAGAAATTAAATTAAAGGGAATAATGTAAAAGTTTATATATACACAACATAATTGGTCATTACAATCCTTTAGTCTGGATCTAACTTTTCAACACCAGTTATGTTGTGTGAGTTAATTTTATACATGAGTGTCTGAGATCTACAGCTTAAAGCCGACTCCAAACGACAGATTTTTGAGAAACTTTTGAAGGCAATTTTATTTACTCTCAGAGTTTTTGCCAGAAATCTGCTGAGAAGCAGAAGGCGAAGAAATATTTGTTGCCTATGTCTGACCTGGGGTTTGACCCGTGGCCTCAGGTCTAATAAACCAACACACTACCTACTAAACTGCGGTAACTACGTATGTAAATATACCAAAACATATTATGTTGCATTAATCAGAGTGACAATTTCAACACAAAAATGATCCAAAGAATTATTAGGTGCGATAAATATTGGTTTTTAATAAGACAGATTAACATTATGTAGTGGGCACCATAATTTCCAGATCTTAATCCATTTGAAAGCATCTTGGATATTCTGAACAAAACGACAAATCGTGAAGCAGTAATACAGCCAAAATAAACTATCTCTCATAAAAAATAGATACAAAGATAGTAGAAAGGCATATTGCAACCAAATAGTGCTTAAAAACATAGGACTCCGCACTATATTGCTTAAACAAATAAAATCATATGATATTTAAATTCTCATATTTTTTATATTCCGTTCCATATTGTTTGTATTTTCCCATTTTCTTTCCCATTAGAAACACACATTGTTTGAATATAATTTATTTGAGAGGAAATGAGAAAACCCTGTTTCCGGAAGTATTACAATTTATTGTGACAAAATTGCATTTAAGCATCCGCAATGTTACAAATATACATACATACATAAGTCATAAAAGTAGGATTATAAAAAAAATATTAGAAATACAATATATCGAGTGTTTTGTGTGTTTCAAAATTGGTGATATTGAATTCAAAGAAAAAGGAGTTTGAAGCTTGAAACCCATTAATTGGAACCATTACTCCATAAAGATACGTGACAGATGTAAGAAGAGATCATAAAGTGTTACAGAAGTAGACTTTTGAAAGCGTTTAAAATTAGCATAACTCATTCAAAAGCAATGAAATTATGTGACACGAAAGATTATTTTGCATGCCTCAAACGCTGTTGATCGCTTTAGAAAGAAATCGTATTTCCATTGGATTATCACTGACGGCGACAAATAGATAAATTCCGAAAACTCCAATGACAAACAATCATATGTGAAGTGTAGGCAACGAGCAAAATCTATTGTCAACCCTCTGATCTATCCATTGTGTTCGAATTTCAAATGCTGTTTGATTGCTTCAAAAAGAAATTATTTTTGCATCGGGTTATCACTGGCGGCGACAAATGGATTCATTACGAAAACTCCAAGTGCAGATAAACATATATGAAGCGTAGGCAACGAGCAAAATCTACTATCAAGCCTCTGCTCTATCCATTAGGTTTGAATCATGGCCCAAAAATTAATTCGCTAGAAGCATGCATTGGCGGAATAACGTTCTAAATATGCAACCAAACAAGAAGCCATAATTTTCCACACTGACATCTTTTGGCCCCATATAGCAGTGCCGGTCCACCTGTTTGAAATACAGCGGATGGGAAGTTTTACCTCACCGACCATATATCCCGCATTGTCTCTTCTGGCTACCATAGCCTCACTGGAATTTACTTTATTTCAGAACAGGGCATTGGTCCGAGTAATACGACGATCGACTCTTTGGGAGGGATTGTATAAATTGCAATTCAATTGTATGTTCTTTCGAAAAGCTATCTTAACACGTTGACTGCCACGTCACCCATATCCGGGTGACAGTAAAGTTTCTGATCGGGCTGCGTCACCCGTATTGGGGTGAAGCTTATTTGACTATGGGATACGCGTGGCCTAAAGCAGATTTTACTGTAAACGCGCGCGGCAGTCAACTTGTTAATAAAGCATTTATTTCAAATAAAAACTACCCGTTTTTAAGTTATACTCCCAATATATTTCCAAATATTTAAAATATAATTTAATTTGATCTTATGATGCAAAATTTCGTGGAATACACTTTTAAATATTTCAGAAATAATGACATTTGTGGAATACTATAATTAAAATAGGAAGTCGCCGTAGTCTAATAGGTAGTGTGTTGGCTTATTAGATGTAAGGCCACGGTTCAAACCCCAGGTCAGCCATCAAAATGAAATTTGAAGAAATGTTTCTTCGGCAACTTCCTCTCAGCAGATTTCTAGAAAAAACTCTAAGATTAAATAAAATTGCCATGAAAAGTTTCTCAAAAATTTGTTGTTCGGAGGTATACATTGGCTACTGACAAGGGAAAAATGTTGCTATATTGTCATACTCACCTTTAGACTGTAATAGAGCTGTTCATGTAAAAAAAACATCGATGTTTTTTGCCATTCGATTCATCATTAATTAACATCGATGTTATTCGATGCATCAATTAAAAAAAACATCGATGTTTGCGATGCATCGTATTTATTCTAACTGGAACTTAACAAAATTAATTGAATAAAAGTCGAATTATTTTAACATTTTGAATACAAGAATTGTTTATTTTATGAGACATTTTTTCATTAAATTCAGTGTTATTAGATTATTACGGTCCTAATTGTGTAAAACATGACATCAAGTTATATTTATATGGATAGAAAAAAAATTTTTTTTTAAATATATGGGTAATTTCGTGTTAAGTGACCCAATTTTTAAAATCGATGTCTTCCGATTTGCATGAAATTTGCACCAAGGTTTGTACTATTGGATAGTATGCCAGACATAAATTTTCAGCTCTATCTGCCGGAGTTAGAGGGGGCCAAAGTTGGACATTTTGCTCATACAGGGTTTTTTTTTTAATTTTTTTTCAAAATGGGCCCTTCTTTTTTTTTTGCTCAAATGGGATGCGAGTGGGATATCTATCAAAAAAATTATTCTTTAATTCAAGAATAAGATTTTTCAATATTATTTCAATATTTTATGATAAAATTGAGTTACTAGAGCTTCAGTTTCGCACGCTAAAGCTTTTCCCTTCTTCTCGCTTGGAAGTGTATGAATCCCATGCTCAGCAACCAAATTTTTAGCAATTCTTGCTTTTCGTTGAGACGTTCCAAAATCGGTCATTATTTTTGAACAACTCCATGACGATTGGACAAGAGTAAGAAGTTGAATTCTTTCAGATCTACTATGTGACGTTTTGTACTTCCTTTTTATTTGTTCAAAAACTTCTACTGCATCCTTGTGATGTTAATTTTGGCACTCATTATTAGGTCTTATAGGTTCTACTGAAAAGTTAGAACAACCATCTCCTGCAGAACTGTCATCATTTTCAGAATTGATTTTGTTCTCATCTGGAATAACCGGTAATGTG
The DNA here is from genome assembly GCA_958299815.1 of Sarcophaga carnaria. Lineage (NCBI taxonomy): Eukaryota > Metazoa > Arthropoda > Insecta > Diptera > Sarcophagidae > Sarcophaga > Sarcophaga carnaria. Next base: position 88,268,994 of record OY283149.1, read on the forward strand.
TCCAACTTTCCCACCATTTTCCTGCACGATCCACAAATTAGCAAACGTTTTGAAAGCGTTGGAAATTTTTTCAATAAGTTGTCGGAAATATTTCGCATATCTGATGATCTGTGCTTCTTTTTGTTTAAGGGATTACAACAAAAAGAAGTCAACATTTCCTTTTTGGAAGCGGAAGCCATTGTAAATAACGCACGTCCAAACTTTAACACTGTTTATAAAAAACTAATTTCCGAATGTCCTTAGAATGCAAATACTTTTTTAAGATCATATAGGTAGTACGTTTTCATGCCAAATATTGAAAAATCTTATTCTTTATCTGGAATAACCGGTAATGTGTCCAACTTTCCCACCATTTTCCTGCACGATCCACAAATTAGCAAACGTTTTGAAAGCGTTGGGAATTTTTTCAATAAGTTGTCGGAAATATTTCGCATATCTGATGATCTGTGCTTCTTTTTGTTTAAGGGATTACAACAAAAAGAAGTCAACATTTCCTTTTTGGAAGCGGAAGCCATTGTAAATAACGCACGTCCAAACTTTAACACTGTTTATAAAAAACTAATTTCCGAATGTCCTTAGAATGCAAATACTTTTTTAAGATCATATAGGTAGTACGTTTTCATGCCAAATATTGAAAATCTTATTCTTTAATTAAAAAATAATTTTTTTGATAGATATCCCACTCACATCCCATTAAGCGATTATAAAGGCCTTAAAGGAAATTGTATAAGCTTTCTTTTGAGAAAAAAAGGGCCCATTTTGAAAAAAAAAAATAAAATCAAGCGATTTTAAATCAAATTAAGTCATTCTTAGAGGGTTTTTGTTTAAAAACATTGTCACTACTTTAAATGAGTTGCAATCTGCTACTTAAACAAAAGCTGCCGGATGATACGATACATCGACATTTTAACGATGTATCGAAATCAAAACATCGATGTTTACGATGCATCGATTAACATCGAACAGCTCTAGACTGTAAGTCTTTATCAATTATGAAATAATGGGTAGACATATGGAGAGATTGTTAACCTTCTAAAGATATTTGCTCATGTTGAAGATCGTTTGAAGAGGAAGACTTGAAGAGGAGATAGACATGTCATCTCCCGATGTCTACCACAACTTAGACTTTTCACCCTTTCTAAATAGTCCAATTGATCTATTTCTAATTTATGCCAAACTGAGCAATCACTTGATTGACAAATTGAAAGCCAATTCTAATCAAGTCGAGCAGAATGCTGTTTGTCGAAATCTATTGGGCAGGATGTGTCACTAAACTGGCTTTACTCTTATTTTCGATAAAAGAGAATTTGGAAAGTGATTGCTTTCATATTACGAACGTATAGCTCAAGCCTATTTTAAAATATATTTTTGGTACTATTTTGATGTACATGTCGATGCCTCCGTTCTATAACATTCTAAGTCGAAATAGTGTGTTTTGAGTTATGAGCTCTCAAAGTTACCACGCGATATACGACTATATGTGTATTCTAAGTAGATTTTTTCCTATAACTGCGAAACGGATCGGCTAAGATGCGCCGTCAGTATTTACGTTAGAGAACGTAGAATTTAAAAATGCAAGAACATTAAAAATGTTCTAAGTACACTTAGAATGTTATAGAATGGAGGCGTCGATGTTAAAGCAAGGTTTCCATACTGCTTAACAACGCAGAGAAGTATGCGTACCAAAAAAATAATATAATAATATAATAATATAATAATATATAATAATAATATATAATAATAAAATATAATAATATATAATAATAAAAATATTGCTGTCCTTAGGTTTAGGTCGGAGTGGTAGCTCACTTGAGCACGCATAGCGACCCGTTGTGACACTACAGGTAAACGCAGTCTCTGTACTGACCAAGTTCTATAAAAACCAGGGAAGAGGAAGAAGTTGGTCAGCGCAAGGGCTGCACATCAAAAGCACGACTACCCTACGCTGGAAAACCAGCAAGAAACTTTGATAAACGAAACTATATCCTTGGCGTTAATAGATGATATCTCCGTCAAGCTGACAAGAAATGGAGAGCCAAATAAGGCTGAAATATTGATTCGTTGTTTTTTAACTTCTTGACCTTTCTCCTTCAACTACATGGAAAATTTTACGTAAGGATATAATATCACTTGGCTATAAAAAATAGCTCGTACAAGACATGAAGCGTTTAATTATGTTCATTTCATGTTCAATGACAATGTTAGGAAATCCTCAAGTTATTAACGAATTTCGACTTACACACTGTCAGTATCATTGGCCTTTATTTCTTCGAAATAAGCATAAAGCTGCCTAAAATTTTTTTTCTTGAAATGAATAAGATAAACATCAATGACATATGGTGCCAACAAGTCGGCGCAACTAAACATACAGCGCGCTTAACAATCGATTTTTTGCAAAACCTATTTGGTACAGAAGAGATCCCATTCTATGGATTTTTTTCATGGGGCTATGTTAAGTCATTCATTTCTGGAGACAAACCAACATTGAAGATTATATTGAAGACACAATTGATAGAAAAATTAATCAAAAATTGTACTGATCGAATTGACCAAATATGCTGGTAATTCCAACAATATTTTTGTATAGTGTTCACACCACCTAAAATTATTTTTAAATTCAACCTGACTTTCGTTATTATTAATTATTTTATGTTTTCTAACATTTTGTTCAATTTTATATAATTTATTGAAAATAAATTAATAATTTATTCATAGTGCCAATGTAAACAGTCATATACGTATATTGTTTAATTAAAAACCATTTAAATATTTAACACCATATAAATTATGATTTAACAAAAATTTATGTAAATATTATAAGGCAAAAAAGAATTATTGGATTAAAAAAACAATGCACTGAATTATTACATACATACATTACATGTTAGAGGAAGACCACATATTTTACACAACATATGCAAATTAAATTAATTAGACAAAGTATTATGAGTTAATATTTAAGGGCAACATATGTTTTAGGCCATGATTGTACATTTCGATTTTTTTGTTAAATTTTACTTACACCTCTAAAACTGGCAAAATTATGTTAGGTTTTCTTGTAACCTTATATAACAGCATAAAATTTGTCAACATATACCTTTTCTTGTCCAAAGTGTGAAGGTTATTGTTTACAGGCAGTTTATTATTCTGGGGAAAATCTATATCCTTTCCACTTTTAAGAATTATTAAAAAGTGTCGTTAAATTAGAGAGCGAAAGCATTTTGTTTGTATATACTTGGGAAAGAAAAAACTCATTTGCTTGTTCTAAATAGAAGAGCCTAAGACAGTCCATTCATAAGCAAATGCAGTTTGTAAATAAAAAGTATAAATAACTCAGGACTAGAGCTGTTACTCTACGATTGGCAGGTGTATTATTATATCGGGTGGGCCTTTTATCGGTTTAAATTTGAACCATTGATTATTTAGAATCTTATGTTATTCCATTCAATAGATTATCTCCACTGAACGTAATGAATCGATTTACGCTTAAGCAACGTTGCGACTTATTGGACCAGGAAGAAACTGCACTATGATGTCGATTCTGCCAAAAAAAAACAAAAATCTTCTATTCGGATGAAGCTCATTTCCATCCAGTCCATTGCATTGCGTCTCAGAAAACCCACACGTGACCTTACAGAAGCCAATGTACTCATTCGTGCTCTTCGTGGTATTGATGTGAACGATGTTTGGTTTCAACAGGGTGGTCCAACTTGCCACATATCTCGTGCTACCATCGATTTATTGCGTCAAACGATTGAATGGTGATGTCAATTGGCCACCAAGAAGCTGCGATTTGACACCGTTGGACTATTTTCTGTGGGGCGCCGTTTAAGAAAAGTGTTATGGCGACAAACCAGATACTATTGAGCATTAGTAATGCCTTTGCCGAGATACGACCCCAAACATTCGAAAAAGTGCACGATAATTGGTCCAATTGAATGTGGCATTGTTAGGCCAGCGGCGGCAGCCGTATGAATGAAGTAATATTCCATTTCTAACCGGAAAAATGTTAAACCGTTTTTGTTTGAACTTTCCACCCTTTATATGTATATGTATGTATAATAAAAGTCGTTTTCTTTCCGATTTTTTTCAGATTGTCCTCTTTAAGTTTTTGTCCCTAAAATTTTACTGCCGGACACATATTCAATACTCCAGAAAGTTATTTTCTAAATTAAGTGCATTTGTGTAAAAATTTTAAAATGAATGGAATTAAGTTACTGCTTTAGTGCACGTCTCTGTACAACGAGTAAGAACTTAAAGAATAATAGAATAAAATGGCATACAACTATTAATTGACATGCCTTACTTTCCAGAATCATTTATGAGTATTCTAAATATTTTTCTAAATTTATGAACCTGAATGAGTAGACGTATGAATCAAACGTATTTCGAATGTTATGAGTTTTATGTCAACGTTGTCAACTTATACTCATACCAACCTGTACTTATAAATCAACGTTGCAGTGAGTACGAATGAATCAGAGTAGTTGGATTTCAACACTGTTGAATCACTCATACTCAAAATTTCATGAGTACTTATGAGTAGCGAAAAAACGATTCATTGCTGATCTCTGATACGTAGATAGTTTAGAAAAATTTAAAATAATATTAAAACGTTTAAAAGAAACGAATGCAATGAACTTAAGGAAATTTAAAGGAAAATTTGTACACAACATAACATTCATAACTGGTTACTACAACCTTTCGATTAGATTACAATCTAGGTATTCCCACTTATGTTTAGTGTGAGTTAATTTTATACATGATTGGCAGAACCACCAGCTTAAAGTCGACTCCGAATGACAGATTTTTTGAGAAACATATCATTGAAATGTTTTATTTACTATCAAAGTTTTTGCTAGAAATCTGATGAGGGGTATTTAAAGATGTCTGACCGGGTCAGGAAATTTTTATTGTGAGAAATTTATTGATTCGTTTTTTTTTATTATTTTTATTAGTATTGTATGTATTTGGTTTTCCTCTCAATCGCCTTGGGTTTCCTTTTAGTAATATCCTTTATAAATTTTCAGTTGCTTTAGAATATTTCGAATACAATTCTTTATTGTATTCAATTTTTTCTTTAGCAAACTGCAAACGTTGTTTATAGAGTGGACCAATTCATGTTAGATTTACAGTGGCTCACATACATACATACCTAATTGGTCATTACACCCCTTCATTTAGGATTACGACCTAGTTTCTCACACCACTTATGTTGTGCGTGTTATTTTTATACACGAGTGGCGGGACCTACAGTTTAAAGTCGATTCCAAACGACAGATTTTTGAGAAACTTTTAATGGCAATTTTATTTACTCTCAGAGTTTTTGCCAGAAATCTGCTGAGAGGAAGTCGCCGAAGAAATGCTTTTTGTATTTTTGTTTTGATGTCTGGCCTGGGGCTCGAACCCTGGCTTTACGTCTAATAAGCCAACACATTACTAGGCTACGGCGAATAAGCTGTGGCCCTTTAAAAAGTTGTATTCAGGGAACATGCTGGTCAGTCTATTATATCAGCAACAGTGACCGATTTTTTGTTCTCCTGAAACATAATTTTTTCTGTGGAGATTTATTTATTGTATCCACTATAGCACCCCTTAATAGGAGCGTACAAAGTATTAATGCTCCAGAGGCTAGTGAAAATTATCAAGCTGACATTGGATTGCATGTCCTTCGCAATGAATGGCTCTACAAACAGATCAAAAACTCCCACACTATTGCTGGGATGAGAAAGAAATACATCGTGATGGTTTTAACATGCTTATATCAAAAATATGTCTTACCAAGTGGAAACCCAGTAACGGAATGCTATGGGCTCTTATCAGAAGGTGTATCGCCATTGTCTATACTCGACAGTCAAATTCTAGCCACACTGTACGCTCTTCCATCGAAAATATATGTTGATGGTCATATACGATTTCAATGCCGAAATCGGAAATTACTACGAAAAAGGAAGTTTTCTCGAGTTTCATGTTAAGACAACCGCATCGGTATGTTTGAAGATATTAGCAATAAAAAAACCTTAGAGTTCTATCTCAAAATTTGTCACAGGCGGCTTAAAAACCGTTGCTATAAGAACACACCATTAGTCTGTGCTAATTGAAGATAACTACACAGAAGTTGAATGTAGTGAATGTAGTCGCCGTAGTCTAGTAGGTAGTGAGTTGACTTATTAGACGTGAGGTCTCGGTTCAAACCCTAAGCCAGGCATCTCCAACTAAGGGAAATATGGAAAAATATTTCTTCGGAGACTTCCTCTCAGCAGATTTCTAGAAAAAAATCTGAGAGTGAATAAAATTGCCATGAAAAGTTTCTCAAAAATCTGTCGTTCGGAGTCGACTTTAAATTGTGGGTCCCGCTGCTCATGTATAAAATTAACACACACAACATAAGTGGTGTGAGAAACTAGGTCGTAATCCTGACTAAAGGGTTGTAATGACGAATTATGGTGTGAATGATGATGATGAGTTTAAATGCCGGCTAGAATATTGTAGGCTTCTAGACTTCGTCAAAAAATTATTCTCACTCCGTTGAGCATTTTTTAAAATGCAGCTAATAAAAGATTTGAAACCGAACAACCCTCTTTGTGTTGAATTTTTGATTATTTTTTATGGGACTACATTAAGTCATTATTTTATGATGATATATCGGTAACTGTTGAAGCATTTAAAGCCAATAATCAAGCCACTACGATAGATAAATTTATTAGAAAAAGTGGTCGAAAATTTTACTGACCGAATCGACGTCTTCATGAAATGACCTACCAGATTATAATAAAAAATAAAAAATGACAATAATTCGAAGAACAGTTCTGTCTTGTATTATCATTTGTAGCTTTTGAAAAAATTTTAACCCATTAAAACCAGAACAATAAACAGTTTCCAAGATACATTATCTCGTCATGGATTTCAAATCAGATGAGCGCTTCATTCCAGACATTTTTCTATAAATCTTTATTCAACACTTAACGGATATTATTATCCGTATAAGCAACACAGACTTTGTGACATTACTCGTATAGGGCAGGTTTGAAATGATTTCATTGCAAATAAATTTCTGCAGCATGTTTGTTTGTATTCAACAAATCTATTGCCATTATTTTAATTTCCGGTAATGGTCTCTGATGAATGCTGTGTTACAACACAAATATTTTATTTATTCCATTTTTTTTTAATTTGCTGGTGATTTTTTTATTAAATAACAAACTCATGAATGAATGCATCAGCAGCATAACTTTTCTCCATCTTACTCTTGTTATTTTTTTGCTATGCCCTAGTTACACTTTGCCTAAAAAATAATTTAAAATTTATCTTAAAATTCAATTACAAGAATAAAACTTTCCATCTCGATATTTTCTTTTAACTTGGTTTTCGTAAGGATAAGAAAAACAAAAACAAAAACTTTACTTAATGCAGGAAAGAAATTCTACTAGGAGAAGAATTAAATAATAAGAGCGAAAACAACAAATGCATTTGGAAGTGCCGGAAAGGTTTGCTATTAAAAAAAAATTATCAACTGCACAGAAACGGAAGGAAGTCACACCACAGGCAAACAAAAAAATTTAAATTTATTTTAAATCATTAATAAAAAATAATATAAATAGACTGCAATGAGTTTATTTCAAATATGTTTACTTTGAACAAATTTTTTCTTTAGCATTTTCTGAACTTCAACATTTCACAATCAATGTGATGGGCTACTGTGATTAACCCATTAGTGCCCAGTGGCAACTTAAGTTGCCAGCAGAGTATCCTCTGAGAGAAAATTCAGTGTAAAATACAAAACGGTAACCGTTAGAAAAAAAAGTAATTCGGGCATTAATGGGTTAATAATAAGAACTTCCTTAATATCAGAATATAAAACTTGTCTAAAGTAGATTGTGTCAGTAAAAATTAATAATTAATAGTTTGTATCCTCTGAGAGAAAATTCAGTGTAAAATACAAAACGGTAACCGTTAGAAAAAAAAGTAATTCGGGCATTAATGGGTTAATAATAAGAACTTCCTTAATATCAGAATATAAAACTTGTCTAAAATAGATTGTGTCAGTAAAAATTAATAAGACAGACACACAGTTACTAAATTATACATACGGTTAACAATTTTCAGAAATTTTTTAACTAATCCGTCTTCATTGAAAATCTTTATAATTGTCTGACAATTTTCTCGATTTTAAGACGGTCTTGGTCAAAAAATTACTGAAATTTGTTAACTTTTGTGGGCCTGCACAGGCCAACAAACAAATGGTTAACAAACAAATTGGTTAACAAATTTCAGAAATTTTTTAACCAATCCGTTTTCGGATTTTCTCGATCTTAAGACGGTCTCTTTGCGTACGTATACTTTTGTGACCCTACACAGGCCTGCGCAGCCCACAAAAGTTAACAAATTTCAGAAATTTTTTAACGAATACAAAAGACCGTCTTAAAATCGAGGAAAGTTGTTAGACTAATATAAAGATTTTCAGCGAAAGCGGATTTTCAGAAATTGTTTACCCCTATGTATACTTTAGTAACTGCGTGTATATAAAAAGTCAGGATTACGACCTAGCTTCTTATACCACTTATGTTATGAGACCAACAGTATAAAGTAGCCTCCGAACTAAAGATTTCTGAGAAACTTTTCATGGCAATTTTATTTAGTTTTTTCAAAAATCTGTTGTGAGGACGTCGGCGAACAAATATTTTTTTAATATTTCGATTTGTTGGAGGTGTCTGCCCTGGGGTTTAAACAGATATACAATAAGCCAACACAATACCTAATAGACTACGGCGACCGGATACAAAAGATTTGTCAAATTAATAAAACCTTTTATATTAAAAATTAAAAGAAAGAACTCTACAGGTAGGGTGTTCCACATACGGATAGTTCGGCTAAAGTCCTACTGATCACAAACGAATGTGCCCTGCGAGAAGTTTGGGTGCTACGTAAAAACATACGATTTTCCGCAACAAGTTCCTTTATCTCGCTAGAGCAAAATCTGTAACGTAGTGTGGTGGTAGAACAGTGTAATGTAAACCCCAACGAATCAGTGGAGTTGAATACCCTAATGCCATCAATGAGCATCTTTGCCCTCTCCTTTACGTGGTCGAGAAACCTCAAAATAGACTTCGAGGCACCGGCTCATACATGAGAGTTGTATTCCCTTCTCGGTCGAATATAAGTGGAGTAAATAGTAATAAGATCAGACGAAGTGAAGTATTTCTTGCATCTTTCTAAGAAACCGAGGCATTGGAATGCTTCTTTCGAAACTTGAAAAATGTGGAGGTTACAGCGACCATCAAGCTGAATTTTCATGCCCAGAAAATCAAGAGCTTCTGGCTCCCTAATATGCATACCAAACATAACTACGGATGAGGCAATATTTTTGCTGCCCTTATGTGTTAATAAACAGCACTTTTGCCCATTGAAATCGACTCTATTCATTTGCCTTTTCTATTTTGACTGTATATAATGTTTTTTTATGTTGACGTGGTATTTATTTTGCCTTCTGTTCATTTATTTGTTCCACAGCTTATACAACTTTTGTTCACTTTTTAGTGTCAATTATTCATGGTATCACAATGGCCTATTTGACGATTTAGTTTGAAGAATTTTTTCCTCTAAATCTGTGTATTATTGTGCTGATAAAAAATGTTTTTTGTTTAATTACGTCTATGTGAACACACATTGCAATATGTTCGTGCGTGGGTTCGATTACAATCAGAAACTGTAGACGATGGCAATCTGTTTAAATTAAAAAAAAAAAATTAACAAATGGCGACGATCTAATGTTGGTTAATAAAAATAAAAACAAACATTATTCCAAACACTGTTTGCCACCTCCTGCAATTCCCTCTTCCAATCACAAAACATGCACCTTAGTCCTGAGTTGATAAAAAAAATATGTGGGAACGATATGTATGTATATGTGTATATTTTATTTTGTTTATTATGTTTCTATGTAAACAAACAATAACCATACTTAACATTAAATTTTTTCCACTTTATCACCCATGTCAGACTCATATTTATGCAGCTCTTTATAATGGCAGAGTTTCTTCATCCGTATCCCTTGTTTGGTATCGCTGTCATATTTTTTTTATTATCTTTCAGCACAGTTTCCACTGCATGTTTATATTAAAATTCATCAAATACCCACACACTCATTAACGTTATTGCATCATTAAGTAAAACCATAATGTATACAACTGACAACAAAAGTTATGTTCTAATTGTGTAATGGTGGATGACTTACAATTTAAAAGAAATAAAGAAATTTTCTTTCTTATTCAAAGAACTCTTAAAAGATTAACCTGATATACTTCTTCATTTTTGCCTGTCACTGATTTTATATGGAATAATAAGTGGGTTTTTATTGGTTTCATCAATCACATACAAACATGCATACATAATTGGTCATTACTAACCTTCAGCTATGATTACGGCCTAGCTCTCACATCCCTAATGTTATGTGTGTTAATTTTATACATGCGTGGTGGGACCTACAGTCTAAAGTCAACTCCGAACGATAGATTTTTGGAGAATTTTTAATGGCAATTTTATTTAGTCTCAGAATTTTTATGAGGAATCTGCTGAGAAGGAATCGTCGAAGAAATAAGTTTTCATATTTCGTTTTTGTTGGAGATGTCTAACCTGGTGTTTGAACCGATGAATCTATGTTATATCGATTTATCGATTGGTTTTCTTAAGAAAATGAAGAAAAGAGAAACAGAATACCACAGAATTGATGTGTAGTGGTATTAAGGTAGAGCGATCAGACAATTTATTGCACTGTTCTCAACCTATATAGGTTATCCCTGTTATGTCTCCCACAATTCTGTTGGCCTGGTAAACTTCAAGAAGCTATTATGTTTAGAAGCTTTGTACACAACTCAAATCACTTCTCATTGTAATTACTCAGTTCGAGGGTTTTAACTTTAGAATAGTATCTGCCTCTATTAATCTCCCCTTTTACCGGATGTACTCTTCCAATCTACTGAACTGTACTGGCTTCATCAGCAGCACAGAAGGATTTGCCTGCTTATTACCATGAGTTCTACTCTAATCTTGAGTCAATCTTTTATTAATATTCTTTTTGTTCAATTTTGTGTAGAACACGTCGTTCGACGGCAACACACGAATATTTCACTGTGGTACCGAACACCCCGCTTCTGCTACATTACATACTACATGGTCCCTCTCTTAAAAGAGTATCTAGTAACTAAATTATTTTTTTTCGCTTTTATTACTCAATTTCATTGTGAAGCATTTCGCAAAATCATGGCATAATTAATGACAATTAATAAGTGAACTTTCTGCCGATAGATTTGCTAGGTCACAATGCTTTGTGATGAATCTCAAGTTAGAAAAGTATCCCATTAACATTTTTCTTTAACGGCACCCCACAGAAAATAGTCCAACGGTGTCAAATTGCAGCTTATTAAACGGCCATTAAACGTTTGACACAATAAATCGATTGTGGCATGAGATGTGTGGCCAGTTGCACCATCCTGTTGAAACATCGTTCACATTAATACCACGAAGAGCTGGTATAAAAATATCGGTTATCATGGTACCATAAATGTCTTCATTAGCCGTAATAATTGCGCTGTCCTGATTTTCAAAGAAATATGAGCCAATATATGAGTCTCTCGTAATGGGTGCATTGGTTTCTGTAAGACTACATATGGTTTTCTGAGCCCCAAATACGGCAATTTTGCCTATTAACGAAACCACCAATATGATTTTCTTGGGAAAATCGACATCATCGTGCAGTTTCTCGTTGACTCATCTAGCGAAGCGAAAACAAAGCGGATGGACATGCGGCTTTAACTCTTGAGTCATATCTTTTCTCAGAATTCGACGTAAACTTGTGCCTGAAATGTTCAATTCTTGAGAATGATGACGAGTTCATGTTGATTGATTCTTATGCACACTCTCAGCTAATGCTTCAATATTTTCTGGGTGTACGCACTGTATGAGCACGATCACGTCTAGGCGCATCAACAGTGAAACCAGTTTCACGAACTTTAGCAATAAACTTGCGTATACCGGACAATGTTGACCCAAACTTTGTGCAATATTTTCCTGCAATTTCTGACTAATTATCTTGCTTCTGGAAATGAATTTCCAATAAATCCCAACGGTGTTCCAACGTAAATCAATTCATTACGTTCAATGGAGATAATGTACTGAATTTTGTGACAGAATAGAATGACATAAGTATTGCCAGATTCGAAATAACTGATGATTGAAATATAAACCGATAGATGGCCCACCCGATACATACACTTAGCGCCAAAAGTGAGTAAACACCACTGAAATAATTCATATTCTTAGGATAGCGAGAAAAGTAAATGAGAATAGTCGAATAAATTTCCAAAAATAAAAACGTTTATTTATTACTTAAAATATATATATATACTTAAGAACAAAAGTGTTGACTCACTTATGGCGCTCCGTGTATGTATATACCTACACTTTGTTGTATGCTTTCAAAAAGTGCTGGTAATTATTTATATTTAAAATTTTAATTGATCTGAAGATTAGCGATTCTGTTGCCTACAAAGTCTATTTCTTTATTTATTAATTGCAATACAATTTCAAATTATTCGCTAATTGTAACGAGGTAAGTAACATAGACCTTATGATCTATGAAGCATAAAACTTTGGAATCGAACCCATGACTCTCACGCTCATAGTCTAGCACACTATCCATTAGACCTCTCTGCAAAGTTATGCGCTGTTTGTTGTCGTGTACCTTCTTATATTTTACCATATGATTTATGATTTTATATTTTTTTTTTTTTAATTATTGTATTTTGTTTCTTTTTTTCCAACTTTTTAGTTAAAACTTAAAGAAATTTATTTTCTTTTTCTTTTATGTTCGCTATGTGTCTCTGTAAATATGGTGATAAACAGCACCAGTGGTGGATACATGAATTTATATTAAAAAATTAATAAATATTGTGGTTGTTGTTCTTTTTTTAATTTTGTTTTTATTTTACGCACAGTTTATTCTTTGTTCTATTTTTGGTCTTTTGATTAATCAAGGGATTTAAGTAAACGACACGATAAATTTGTATTTAATTTTAATAAAAAAGTTTTTCGTTGTATGTAGTGGTGGTTGTTTAAGATGGTTAAATAAAGATGATGCTATTAGGGGCCATTTAAAGTTCTTGGAATCATTTTTGTGATGGGGAGTTATTTAAAGAAATAAAAATGTTTTTTTTTTTCGTTTTAAATGAAATTCGTTATTGAAATTTTATCGATTTATATAGAGACCTTAAGACATTTAATAAATGTAAGTAGTTTTGAATGACCGTATTGTTGCAATCTACATAAACGCTAGAAAGTAAACAAATATTATGCTAAGGACATATTTTCGCGAACCGCGTAGAGGAGACGCAGTGAAAATATTACAGCAGATTTTAATACTAAATTCTGAGGTCAATTCAATAGACTGGCACTGAACGTATACCTAACCAGGCCGGCATATTTCAGGCGACCCATTGCTGTAAGTATGATTTATATTGGAAACCTAGCTTATAAGAACATACAAATATTATGCTAAGAACATCTTCTCGCGGACCGCTTAGTGGAGACATATTGAAAATATTACAGGAGATTTTAATACAAAATTCTGGAGTCAATTCCAATAAACTAGCACTGAACCTATTACCTAACTAGGTTGTCATATTTCAGACGGCGTATTGCTGTACGTATGATTTAGATCGGGAGCCTACCTTAATCGAACTCGATCACATGTGTGGATAGTCAAGCAGTAAACAAAACAAAGAAAGTCAGGAGTTGCATAGACTCTCTTAAAACAAAACCCACCTCATCTGGTCTACTGTGGCATGAGGAAAACGAAAAGGCGAACGAACTGGCAGGAAGAGATCGGAGTTGTCTGAGGAGTAGATAATAGAGAGGATATTTGCGCCCCTACAAGAATATTTTTCAAAGTGAACAAAGCAGCATAAAAATCAAAAAACTGTAGGTGGTTTAAAACTTCTGTGTCTAGCAGTAGACAACAGTAAAACCAGGGAACAGCTTAAGTTCGAGAATAGTTCTCAATCTAACAGGAACACTGCGCCATTGGTAGTTTCGCTGAAAAGAAATATGGAAATAGTATAACACCTCTTATGTGAGTGCCCTACACTTCCAAACAGACGTCATTGGTTTTTGATTGACAGAACGTTTGAAGATCTGGGAATGGTGACGAACGTGTCACTTCGTAAAATTTGGTATACACTTTTTCCAGAACAAACGAAACGCGCATACAAAATTAGGCTCGCTCGTCGTCCACCTCCCATGCAATTTAAATCGATTTTTTCACGCAGAAGTTTAGTAAAAGTCGTCAGAAAATTTATAAAATTTTCGCAAGTCGCCGTAATCTCTTAGATAGTGTGTAGGCTTATTAGAAGTGAGGCCACGGTTCAAACCTCAAGGTCAGGCATCTCCAACAAATCGAAATTTCAATATTTCTTCGGCGCCTGCCTCTCAGCATATTTCTGGCAAAAATTCTGAGATTAAGTAAAATTGCCATGAAAAAGATTTTTCAGAAATCTGTCATATGAAGTCGAATTTAAATTGTAGGCCCAATACCCGTGTATAAAATTAACGCACTCAACATAATTGGTGTGAGAAGTTGCGACCCAACAATCCTGAATGAAGGGTAGTAATGGCCAATTATGTGTGTATGCATGTAGGACTCTGAAAATGATTTCATTCAAAAGTTTTATTCGCTTTGATGTCCACCCGTTCATTGATTTTGGGACGAGCTTTTAGGCAAGTTGTTGTCTTCATTAATGTCGCAATTAGGCACTGTTGTAATAAAATTTGATTTTAACGAACACACACATACATCTACATATATCCCATGCTCTAGTAAAAGCTTCAGTTGAATTTTACGAAATCTTTTCAAAATATTACCATCGTTTCCATAAGGTTTACAAATTTTTTGAGCAGCCTGTGATAGACAAACAATATAGAGATACAACATTTTAACCCCATCTTTTTTTGTCTTGGACCGGAGTTGGGAATCTTCGAAAGACACTTTCGTTCCAACAAAAGAGTACACGATTCACCATCACTGGTGCCTACGTACTAAACCCACCCCTACACCCCCGCGGGACTGCCATAAAGTATTACTTCGCGGAGGGATGGTTAGCTTTAAAGCTTTATGGCATTATCTTAAAGTTCGCCTTCGTTCCACCAACTTTCTGAGTTCCATCATTAATTCAACCATTTTCTGGCTGTATTGGCCCCATAGGAACCTAAAGTTCAACACCTCTTCCATAAGCCGCTTTGGTTCCAAACTCGTTCTCCGGGCCATCTAAATCTGGGGCAGCTTCGCATCTTCCTCCACATCTACACAGTTTGGACATATAGGGGAAGTGCCATGTCCAAATATGTGCAGGTACTTTCTGAAGCATTCATGACCACCACCGATCCTTTGTGACCGAATAGTTTTCGATTACCCAATATCTTGCTTGTCTGTATGGGCTGCGGAATAGCAGAAATTTTCATCGCCTACCTAACTAATTATAATTAATTTTTCTTAATTAATTATATTTTCCCTTGTGCTATTTTTCCGTAGTGCTTTCTAATGGTGAAGGTACAGCACTGGCCATTATATAGTCACCTAGCAGCAACTCGTTTCCTTGCCGTTCGCATCTTGAGTTTAAATCAAGTGTCCACAAACACTACTCCCTCTTTCCACCTTCATATAACCTATTTTCCTTAACCTGCACAATGTACTGCATGAATAGGGGCCATCCCCTGAGTGCTGGTTTAACAAAAAAAAAAAAAAAAATATACTACGCTCATAAAAACTTTTGAAAACTGTTGCCACAAAATATTTTCAGTTGGCTCATGGCATACGGCACACGGCACATTCTCCATTCTTTCTGTGAAGGTCAGCATTGTTGGTAAACAGTATGTAGCAACACTGAGCTCTGAGGATCCCATACAATACAAGAAAATATTACATTTTTTTGGAGTTTTAGCTCTTAATTGCACATAATTTATCTGTTTAACACACAACACAAGCGAAATTTCGCCAAACAGTGTCTTGCAAATAGAAAAATAAGGAAAGAATTTCTGAAAATTATAAGGATTTTGCAGAAGATCAATGCTTTCCAGATGCTTATCATTCAATCTGTACCACTGTCTTCGCGTGCTGGCATGGGTCAATCGTAATAAATACTAGCATCAGTTTTGTACAACTTTGCGTTGTCGTGTTGCTTTTTTTATTTATTTTCTTTTTTTTTCTTCAATGTTTTTGCTACGGAGAAAACTTTATGAAACTGTTTGCAACATTTTTTTAAAAACTTTCGCAGATGCAGTTCACATTTTCAATATTTTATGCACGTAATTGCAAATACTTGGATCTTTTTTGTTGTTTTGTATAACGCAGTAAGTTTGTTTGTTATAAATTGCCAGTAAACATGAAGATTTTCTATTTGCAAGGTTGGCCATTCAATATTAACTGAAAGATTAAATTTATTTAAAGTATTTAAAATTATGAATTGTTGTACGATAAATAAAGACGGAATTTGGTTAATTGGCCGGATGGTAAACAACATTGCAAACCCTCTTGAAACTACTTCTACACAGCGTTACCGTTGAGCGACTAAAGTCGCAATTTGACACTTTTTCAGCGACCCCGCCACTTTTTGTGCCCCCTTACTAAAATGAACTAAATCTGACACTTTTCAAGATTTTTGACCCTTTTTTCCCCTTTTTTAGAAAAAGTAAACCTGATATATTTATACAAGAATTAAAATTATTAGAAACCAAAATTAATGATAAATCATATGAAAATATCTTTAAAATTACAAATCCAGAAGAATTTTGGCATAAAATTGGTAATTTAAAAAATATGCTTAATAATTATTTGTATCCTAATTTATATGAATTTGTTACTTACGTATTTACTCTGCCACATAGTAGTGCGTAGGCAGAAAAATTTTTTTCGTAACTAACATTAATGAAAAATAAGTTAAGAGTTGTCACATGGACCTGGAAAATTGGATGCCTGACGATGAACTTATGAAAAAGTACAGAAGTAATTTATCAAAAAAATAATTTAATCGAATGTGAATACTAATATAACTATGAAATATATATTAAAACTCATTTTGTAAAATATATAAACCAAAACAATCATGGAAAATTAAGTAATATAGTCCTTTTTGACATTGAGAAATATCGTTGCATCCTAATTTCTAAGTATTTCATAGAACTACGAATAAATTACACAGACTAGCTTATAGACTTGTTCAATTGTTGTTGAACAATATAGAGTAGATTGTTAGTCAATATAGAGTGGATTTATAGGTTATTTAATACACCAGTTCAAAGACCAGTGGACTAGTTCATAGACTATTTAAAAAACTAATTCAAAGGCTATTTAATAGACCAGTCCACATATATGTGTAGTAGTCTATAGAGTAGTAAATATATTATACTAGTATATGATATAATATATTGACCAGTCTATTGACTTCTGTGGTCTTTTAAATAGCATTTGAACTAGTTTTTTAAATAGACCATGAATTAATCAACTGTATTAGTCAATGGTTTATTCGATCGACTATTTTATAGACTACTACTAGTTTATGGACTGGTGTATGAAATAACTTATAAACTATTCTATTGATTAATCTATTGAATAATCTATAATCTAGTTTGTGTAATTTGATTATTTTTGTTTGTTTTGTTTTGAAAAAAATCTAAATTTCAGAATATTTATTTTCCATGCCTGAACAATAAAGTTATAAAAAATGTGCCTGCATTATGATATATTTGTTCATAAAATTGTGATATATTATGACATATAAATAAATAACATAATATAAAATGTACAACTATATATCATATTTAACTTATTACAAAATGTTTCTATTTACTTCTAAAATGAACCGTTGTAACAAAATTAGTATTTATGTTTAACTTTATGATCTCAGTTTGTTTAATACAAAAATTTTCAAAATACTATGTACTCTAAGTCTTATCATATTAATTATTTGAAATGTAATTAGTAATTTTGTATAATTTTGAATTGTTTTTTTTTTTATTTTAAAATATATATTATATTTGTTGTTATTTTTTTTAATTTGTTACAAAATACGCAATTTTGTATAATTTTTTATTTATCTTTAATGAACTGTTTTTTAGTTATAATAATAGTTTTGTTTTTTGTTTTGTATCATTATATAGTGGGTTAGCAAAAAAAAGTTTTATTTAATGGAATTTTTATAAATTTAAAAAGGAATTTTTTATTTTTGAAGTTTAAGTGTCCTAACGTTCATAAATTTAAATTGAATTCAATCAAGAAATAAAACAGAACATATAATTTAAAAAAAAAAATTATTTTTTTTATCTATATTAGTTCATTTTCTTTTCTTTTAAAAATGTTGCCCCTTTTTACTGCCAAAATACCCTTTATGTGCGACTTTTTTTTTCAAAAATCCCCTTTTTGTGCGACTTCTTCAAAATTTCCAACGGTAACGCTGCTTCTACAGTTCCCTTAGCACCAAAATCTGTTTAATTATGATCGTCATATTGATGTTTCATTAATTTTTGTGAGTCTATTACATCTCAACATAATTAAATCTTTTGGTTCTGAAGTACATACATACATACATAATAGGTCATTGCAATCCCTCAGTCAGGATTACGACTCAGCTTCTCACACCACTTATGTTGTGTGTATTATTCTTATACATGAGTGGCGGAAACTAGCTTATTTCCTTGACAAAATTCTGGATGCTTTCAGTATCGCAAATGACATTTTCCTGCTCAGCACCTGCCTGCACCTATTTATTTACTTCTGGAATAAGAATCTACATATTGGGTTCGAGATGACTCTCCACTCTGTATAAAGCACTGTATATTGCGTTTACAATAGACCGCTTACTAACAACAGGTTATTCCTGAATTGTCTGATGAATGACTCAAGTCTAGTAATTTCCTAAGAATACTTTTGATTGCATATTTATCTCCCCTTTCGTTGACTCTGCCTTTAAAAGCATCTGTTCCCATAACACAGAAATTTTCCATCAACCTGGAGGCTCCGCCCTTGGCTAGTGCGTTTGCCAGCTCATTGCCGAGAATTCCGGCATGACTTGGGATCAAGCAGAGAGTTAAGTTTTTCCGAAATTTCATACATCAATCTGGAACTAAAAGCTGCTTCTCCTGTCCCAAGATCTGATCTTGACCTCTCTGTATTTCTCTTTTACGGCTCTGATTGCGAACGACTTTAAAAAATAATAGAATCTACTGATTCTCTCCAGGAGACTGTTAAAGAGGGTCTCTCGTCACTCAATTATCTAGGTAGCGAAATTCCTTAGTAAATTTCATGCTAGATTTGCCTGCCATTATCCGAACCTCTTGTCTTAACTACCGACTTAATTCAACGGAGCTTATAGTGCCGCTATAGGACACATTCTCATTGGCCCTGTTATATCTGATGTAGTCCAACTGTATTTTTCTGTTATTAAATTTGTTTTCTCCGTTATCAAATTTGTTCTGTCAGTTAAAAAAATTACACCATAGATCAGTATTGGCCTGACATCCAGTGCAAAATTCCTAACTTACTTGCAAGCCTGCTGCATATCCCAATGGCATGTTTTGGTCTTCCTGAGATGCTATGTATATGAGCTCTTCATGCATGTACTATGCAGTGATATTCCTAATATTTTACCTTAATTTTCTGTGACAATATCTCGCCCAAAAGTCTAACCTTCGTCTATCTGGGAAGTTTTCTCTTTCTTTTAAAAAGATACTATTATAGTCTTGCCTAGGTTTATCTACGCAATCACTGAATACACCATTGACTTACAATCGAATAACTCTTTCAATGATATTGCAAAGACACTCTTTTGATGGTTTTATTAAAGGGGCACCAACAGCAAAAGGCAGCTTCCTTATAGGATTCCTTAAAAAACGGAGATCTGTTTATTAGACGATGAAAAATGTTTGTTGGCTGATATGTCATAGCTTCCTGGACAAGAATCCATTTTTTTTCAATCCATGCAAAAGCACTGAGGAAGAATTCATTTGGTTTCTTCTGACACCGACATTTATGTTAATGAGTAAAGTGTACCCATTTTTCTGGCTAGATTTTGTCGCTTGTCTCTAGATATACACACATACATGGCGGGATCTACAGTTTAAAGTCGTTTCCGAGCGATAGATTTTTGATATAAAAAAAATTTGTGTGAAAATTAAAAAAAAGAAAATATTTTCCAAATAAAACAACTTTGGAGGGTTCGAAAAGTATTAAAGGAAATAATTGTTGGGTTCTGCTCAACTAAATTTACAACCAACTTTATGTAAGTACTCGTATACACTTTTTTGTCACATACATGCATACATAATTGTTCATTACAACCCTTCAGTTAGAATTACTATCTAGCTTTTCGCACCACTTATGTTGTGTGTGTTAATTTTATACATGAGTGCCGGGACCCACAGTTTAAAGTCGACTGCTAAGGACAGTTTTTGGGAAACTTTTCATTGCAATTTTATTTACTCTTAAAGATTTTGCCAGAAATCTGCTGAGAGGAAATCGCCGAAGAATATTTTTTTTATTTCGTTTTGTTAGATATGTCGGAACTGTGGCCTCACGTCTAACAGGCCGACAGGCTATTAGAAAATTTTTGAAAAAATTAATTTTAATTCTATAAACATCGCAATGTGGTGGCTCACTAAAAGAGCACTTTAAAAATTTGGTGCCATTCTTTGTGCAAGTGGCAATTCTGTAATTTGGCTGCTTAGAACCATAATTATGAGAAAGTATTCTTAATGTGTTAATCATTTAAAGAGTTGTTTATAATTGTAAATAATGTGGTTTTTGGAAAGTATGACTCCTATTTGTCAACACATCGGTTGGTCTCTTAAAATATTGCTATTTGAAAGAACTTTTTTTTAGAAATAGGGTCTGGCTTAACCTATTTCTGCCACATTCATTTGTATTTGATTAAGATTAAATTTAAATTTTTAAATTTCAATTTAATTTAAAGAGCATTTTATTTAAAAGATTAAGAGTTAGATTAATAAATACATTGAAATGCCTACGTTAACGTTCGAATTTGTTTTCTTTTGACTAGGAAGATTAATGATGCTGTAAACACAATATACGCAACGCAGCAAACACAGCAATTTCACAAAAATAGAATACATACGTGTCTATGGAAGAGATTATTTTAAAGGCAACTCGATAATAAGAATCGGTTCTGCTGCTTTGCTTTGCGTTTAGGCTAATTTCTAAACACGTTTGACATAAACGTTAACATTATTGTTCTACTTTTGAATTTATTTTGGTTTATCTTTCTATTTTAGTTTATAAAGGGTGTTTTTTATAGAGGTATAGAACTTTAAGTTGGCATTACTTTTCAAGATTGCGACCGATTTAAGAGCTGTCAAGTGATTTATTCTCAGTTTGGTTTGGCAACTCATCATGAATAGACTCACGCCTGAACAACGCTTGCAAATAGTGCAATTTTATTTTGAAAATAATGGTTCTGTGCGGAAATCGTATCGCGCACTACATCCATTTTATCGTCGACAAAATCGTCCATCAGAGCAGTTAATTCGATTAACCATGGAACGTTTTCGCATCACGTTTACTCTTATTGATAACTCGCATCCCCAGAGACGCTGTACGGTGCGTACAGAAGATGCTATTGCTGCTGTAGAGCGTAGCATTGAGGAAGATCCGAATGAGTCCATCCGCCATCGTTACAATCAATGGTGATCCGGTATAGAGCCATGATTACTAACTTTTTCATTCCTGAATTGAATAACCATGATGTCCAGGAGATGTGGTTTCAACAAGATGGCGCAACATGTCACACAGCTCGTGCCACAATAGATTTATTGAAAGACACGTTTGGTGACCGCCTAATTTCACGTTTTGGACCTGTGAATTGGCCTCCAAGATCTTGTGATTTAACACCGCTAGACTACTTTCTGTGGGGCTATGTAAAGTCATTGATCTATGCGGTAAAGCCACAAACGCTTGACCATTTGGAAGACAACATTCGCCGTATTATTGCCGATATACGGCCACAAATGTTGGAAAAAGTCATCGAAAATTGGACGTCCAGATTGGACTACATCCGCGCCAGCCGTGCCGGTCATATGCCAGAAATCATATTTAAAATGTAATGCCACAAGATTATCTTTCGGATAAATAAAATTCATGTCAATCGAATAATCCATCGTTGTTTTATTGCAACCTAAAGTTCTATACCTCTATAAAAAACACCCTTTAGTTTTAATTTATTTTGTTTTATTTAGTTTATATTCGCATAATTTTTTATACCACAAAGCAATATTTAAAATTTTTTAATTCTGTGGTATATTATTGTACATTCGAATTGTCATTTATTTTTATTTAAAAATCATTGGATAATAATTGCATATTTTTTCATTCAAATATGCTTATGTATACATATGTAAATATAATTCATTCCTATATATTGATTTGCCATCAACACAATAACTTTTGTGATTTTATTTTTGTCATAATTAAAATCAATTTTCATTTCCACAATGGCCGTAAAATGTTAAAATGAGGCCAATGGAATTGAATGCAAAAAAAAGCAAAAATAATAATAAAAATAATTTAAAACAGTTAGTCAATGATAGAATTGATTTTGGAAAATATTTAAAATTATAAGAAATATTACATACATATGAATATTACGTGCATATAACAACCAAATAAAGAGTTTCATTGCGTCCAATTTTCGGTTTGATAGATTTTCTACAAGAATATTTGTAGCAAATAAAAAAGATTCTGTTAAAATTACTCACCAACTTATTATAAATTCAAATGTTTTATATATTTTTGATTTTTATATTTATACATACATACATAATTGGTCATTAAAAACCATTGTTCACGCTGGCCACCTTACTTTTAAGTCTTAGATATAAATTTAGTTTAAGTGTATAAACCACCCCTGTGTTAGTATAAATCAATTGTGAATTATAATATATATAAACGAAAAGAGATCACTATTCGATCCACCCCCGAAGCTAAAGGTACGTTTGTGTACATAAATAAATAATAATTGATTATTTAATCTAATACTTTTGTACTTTATTTACCCCAACTCTCGCCAAATATTTTATTTTATTCGTTCCCCTCTCACCACCAAAACCATCAATAAGGCTTACATCACTTATATTGTGTTAATTTTATACACGAGTAGAGGATCCTACAGTTTAAAGTTGATTCCGAAGAACAGATTTTTTAAGAAACTTTTTCCAGGCATTTTTTTACTTCTGGAGTTTTTGCCAGAAACCTGATGTGAGAACCGCTGAGAAAGAGGAGACTGTTATCCACTTTCTTTGTCAGTGCCCGTCTCTTCCTAGGTGTAGATATAGGTTATTTGGCTCCCCATTTCTTGTCAGCTTGACGGAGCTATCATCTATTGATATCAAGGATATAGCATCGTTCATCAAACTTTCTGGCTGTTTTTTCAGTATAGGGTTGTCGTGCTTTTGATGTGCAGCCCTTGCGCTGACCAAATTCTTCCTCTTGCCTGATTTTGGCAGAACTTGGTCAGTACAGGGACTGCGTTCACCCGTGGCATCACAACGGGCCGCTATGCGTGCTCAAGTGAGCTTTGTGAAATAAGACCTACCACTCAGACCTAACCTGATGAGAGAAAGTCGGCAAAGAAATATGTCCTCATAATCCGTGTTTTTCGAGATGTCTGATCTGGGGTTTGAACCGATTCACGATTTTTTTAGCCACCAATGAATTTAATCTGTATTATTACAAAACAAACAGTAACAAAACTATGTAGAAAGCTACTGATATCTCAGATAACGTCAATATAAAATGCAAACAGATGCCAGTCATCAATCAATTAGAAACATAGCACGAATATCATAATCAAACCTACTGATTGATATGAGGGACTAGAGGGATTTTTTTAAACGATGTTTCTATCGATTTTTCTAACGCATTTGCCAGAGTTGAAACCGCAGTTTCCTTGTAATATTAAGATGCATTACATAAGTTTGTCATTATATCAGCTTCTGAGGACAATAAGGGCAAGGTTACTTGAACATGACAAAGAAAGAGTATTGGAAATACTAGTATATATTGGAAAAAAAAGAGAGGGAGAGGTAGACATTGTTCCAAAAATGGATTTTAGGCAATCTTACCGTTTGCCAGTTCATAGACAGATTTGAATCCAGCATCACACAACCAAGCAAAGCCTAATAATTGTAACTGACCTTTGACTAAAACAATACTTGTATAACAGAGTGATAGTAGAATCTCTCCTCTTTAGAGTTGGATTTCTGTAAAATACCCACAAAATTCATATTTTATAATCACATCATTGCGCTTTACAAATAAATTTAAAAGTTTAAATTAAAAAATTCAATAAAAAAGTATATGGGGTCGTATCTCGTCTATGGTATCTCTAATGTTGGCCTTCAAGTGCTCAATCATCTCTGAATTGTCGTCATAACACTTTTCTTTCACGGCGCCCCACAGGAAATAGTCCAACAGTGTCAAATCGCAGCTTCTTGGCTGTCAGTTGTCGTCACCATTTTGGCTAATTAAACGGGTATCAAACGTTTGATGCAATAAATCAATAATGGCATGAAATGTGAGGCAAAAGGCACCACCCTGTTGAATGCAAGCATCGTTCACATCACAGATCAGGTACAAAAAATTGGTTATCATGGTGCGATAGGTGTCTCCATTGACCGTAATGGTTGCAACGTTCACATTTTCAAAGAAATGTGGCCCAATGATGCCTCCGCTCCACAAGCCGCACCAAACAGGCACTCGTAATGGGTGCATTGGCTTCTGCACGACCGTGTGGGTTTCTGAGCCTTAACTACGGTAAGTTTGCTTATTAACGTACCACCAAGATGAAAATGAGTTTCATCCGAAAAGATGATATTTTGGGCAAAATCGACATCATCAGGCAGTTTCTCGTTGGCCCAGTAAATCCCTAGGTTGCTCAGGCGTAAAGTCGCCGTAGTCTAGTAGGTAGTGTGTTGGCTTATTAGACGTAAAGCCAGGCTTCGAACCACAGGCCAAACATCAAGACAAAATACAAAAAGTATTTCTTCGGCGACTTCCTCTCAGCAGATTTCTGGCAAAAACTCTGAGAGTAAATAAAATTGCCATGAAAAAGTTTCCCAACAATCATGTAAAAAATTAACAACATAAGTAGTGTGAGAAACTAGGATGTTGTACAATGAGTAAATTCGACCGACCTACATACATAATGATCAATTATGTATGTATCTATGTAATTTTAAGGAAGGGATAAATTAAACTATGCTTTTAGGTTAAAAAAAACTTTCGAATCTTAGGTAAAGGACCATTTTGGTCCACTTTGTATTTCTCACAAATAATTCGATATAAAACTCTTTTGACCAAACATTTTAAATAATTTAAATTGTTACAAAAGTTCTGGGATTCCAAATTTCTATACAGATATGTATACCACGAGTATAAGTTTTAATTCAGTTCGTGTTCAGCTTTTGATGTGTTTACATTCTCCAAAAAAAAAATGGAAAATCGACGAAATTTGGACAGCAGTGCTATTGCTGAAATTCTAAATGAAGCTGATTCAGATACTTTAATTTTTTCCATATTAGAAGAAAATATTGAAAGTGATGGTGATATTGATATGTGTCAATTTGATATGTCAAATAAGGAGCTTGTGGTGTAGATGCATTATACATTGCGAAGAACAAAATGCAATGGAGTGCAAATCCTTTACCGCGTCACATTGGAGCTTCAGCGGAGAATATTATATCATCACCACCAGGTCCAACACGTTTCGCGGTGTCCAGACGCTGCGACGGAAAATACAACCGTACCTTGGAAACCAAAAAATGATAAGCTTGATAAAAATCAAGGAGAGCGTGTTGTGTTGGAGTTGACAAAAGGATTGAAAGGGCAAAATATTAGAGCTGATAACTTTTTTTCATCTTTTGAGTTGGTGAAAAAACTTTCACAAAGGAAACTGACATATGTTGAAGCAGTTCGGAAAAACAAAACTTTTATCCCACCGAAATTTTCAAAAAAGTTCCTTTATATACATCCACCTTTGCTTTTAGTGAAATCGCAACACTTGTTTCGTATACCGGCCATAGAAATAAAGATGAATCCGATTTCAGTAATCATAAGAATAAACCTGCAATCGTTTCTTATTATAACTCTACTAAAGATTTGTTATATTTTATCATTATTTATCGTTCTGCTGATCAAATGATTAGCTACTACAGCACTAAAAGAAAAACAAATAGATGCCAAAATGTTCTGTTTTCAAATATAGTTGATATAACCGCATTGAATGCATTTATTTTATATTCAGAAATTGATTCTTCGTGGTCTGCAAATTATTCAAATCGAAGAAGACCTGATTTTTACGTCAGCCAGCTATGTGCCTATCAGAAAAACACATGTTGAAAAGGACAGTCAAACCAAAAAATCCATTTGTGGCAGACCTATCAACAATAACAATTATCGAGATAAAATAGTGTACCATCTACAAGCGGTAATATACAAAAGCCAGGTCCTAGAAAACGGGGAATTTACAATTGCTGTAAGTCCAAATTTGATACCAAATGCATTATATGCAATAAATTTGTAATTTAAGCCAAAAACAATTTGTTCATCTTGCTGCGAAAATAGCAATAAGCCTTAATTATTTTTTCTTACTTTTACTGATATACAGAATAAAATAAATTGCATAGACCAAAATGGTCCATAACCTAAGATTTGTAACTTTTAATTTTGTTCTGTTCGATTTCATCCTATATAGCTAAAAACTAACTAAAACTAACTAAAAAAAAATTTTTACTAAAATAGTTCCAACCTAACAGCAGGGTTAAACATCATTTCATACAATTTATTACTCTGGTCTGCTTTACAGCTAAAAACCACAATTTCTGAAAAGTTCAAATAACAATATGTATATTAAACAATATTTTTTCCTTTAGTTGAATAATTTATTTTACAAACTACCTACAGCTATATAAATACCACTGTGAACATAAGTAGTATGTTTATGGCGTTTCTCGACCACTAACTCCATACAAAATTTGGCTCATGCCTACGCTACAGTCGGTAGTGTCGGTTAGTCGATAGGTTTGTAACATGTAATGTGAAAATTTATATACGTATGCATGAATGATTGGACGGACAGAATGAGTGTGTGCGTAACATGTAATGTGGATCTACACCTATATAGTTGTTGTGTGTTTTTTATTTTTTTTGTATATTTAATTAGAAGGATCTTTAATTTTAAATGTGATAAGAAAGAGTAGGTTGGTTGTGCGGTTGTTTTTATTTTTTTTGTGTGATTTAATTTGAAGGATCTGTAATTTTAAGATGATAACAAATTCTTGGCACGTATTGTTCATGATCACAGGTAGAAGAAATAGAAATATAAACTATTAAGAAAGGGTAGGTTGGTTGTGCGGTTGTTTTTAATTTGATGAGAAAGAAATGTATAGTTGTGCCTGTGGGTTTTTTTTTTCACGCATAAGTATAAGTAATATCTGTTTTCACATAATTGAATTTACTGATTGATCTACAACACCCCAGAGTATAAAGAGACTTGCTTTTAAGGATTTAGAATTTTTTAGTTTTACTGTTTTAAATAAATGAAATTATAGAATAAAGGGATTAATTAAAACAAATTAGTTTTTTTTAGGTATACATATTTTATTTTTAGATTTTGTTATTTTGTACAATACAATACATATATCTACTTAATATAATAATAGTTAAACATTCGTTTATACAGATTAAATAACTTAAGTGTTAACAAATATTGTGTATAGAATGTTTGACATCGACAAATGTTGAAAGATTGTGAATAAGTATTTTCACAATAATACAAACGTATGACATATTAATACATAAAAATGGATAATTTACATAATTACAAGTTCTTAATTCATTTATAAGTTTCATAAATAAATCTATATGCTCTTTATCAATCTGATTACTATGTTTTGTTAATAAATAGTTCTTCCAATTCAGCTGATGTTACCATTTTTGTTCCCCTTCTTTAAAAATTTAATAGTAGGTTGTGTTAGTGCGGGACGATGTACTCTGAATTATTTCATTTTAATTTATATTTATTGAATAAAAATTTTAAACACAAGTGCCCACAATTAAATGTATTAAATTTTTGGTTTCGTTCATAATTATATTCAATAGGAAATTTTAAGTAGTTGACAATCTCAAGTGGTGGTTGTAAGTTTCCAAAGCTATCAAAGTATTCTTTATAGTTGTGGTTTTTATAATATGCTACCCAATGTGTTCCCATACCATTTGAATCATCTAAATTAACAATACCGCATTCTTGTTTGAATGGTTTTTCAGGTAAAGAATCACGCATGAAAACACCCCTAAAATGTTTGAGATGTCTTCCATATTTATTCAAATCCAAATCTGTTAATGGGCGATTGGGTAGGTTATCTAATAGTTTTTTGGAGCTGGACTATAATAGAGACCATATCCAGTTTTATATGGTTTGAGGTACAACCCTTTACCCATTGCAATTGATTCCATATATCTATTATGACGGTTAGCTTCAGCCAATTGTTCTTTTCCATTTTTGATAGCATTTACTGCTTTGACAATAGCGGATCCTCCACTTGCCAAACCACCAAGCGCTGACAATGCTGTTAGTACGGGAATAAGTGGAAGAAATCCTCCAATTTTCGGTACAGGTATAACTCTCGGTATTATAATTTCTGCTCGCTTTTTCCCTTTAAAATTTGAATGAATAGCCTTTTGAGCTATTTTAACAGCATCATTTATATCAAGGGGTTTCTGTTCTTTCAATTGTTTTAAAGTTTTTCTCACAGTAGCTGTGAATAATTTCTTATTACAGTTATTCATTTTTCCTGTTCTCGTTCTTTTCGAATTCTTTCTTTTCTTATGTCTCTGCTCCTTCAAACCTAATCCAAATTTCACTTTAGCTTTCATAGCGTTTGTCACAAACCACGCGTTAGCACGTTCTTTAATATCACTATCTTTAGATTTAACTCGTTGCCAGGCTTTTTCAGCTAATATTTGATCTGCTTGATGTCTTGTGTCTATATCTTTTGATTGTGAATATGCAATATCGTGCTCTCTACAAGCTGCGTCTAATAAATTTATACCCTTATCTCCTCTTGCTAAACGTTTTTCAAGTTTTGTACCAGGTCCACAAAACTGATAACCAGGTAGATGTAATTCAACAGGTACTTTATTTATTAAGTTGTTTACAAGTCCCCTTCTCATCTTACACTGGCTGAGGTTTTGTTTTGACTGTAGATTATAACAAATTTTTTTTTCGTTACTTTTATACCTCTTCGCAAAAATAACTGAAATCAAGACGATCTCCTATATATACAGCAATTTATATGATTTCAGTATGTTAATTTTTTGATATTGATTTTGATCTGCTTTGTATCTGATCACGATCTACTTTACATCTGATCACGATCTGCTTTGTATCTGCTCACGATCTACTTTATATCTGATAACGATCTACTTTTTTGGTTTTGTCTATTTTATTTTAATTTTTTTATTTTTTTTTTTTTTTTTTTTTTTTTTTTTTTGACATTACCATGTTTTAGGTATACATGTTCTACCTCAATGTTTAAATTGTTTATTTGATCAGCTAGATCATCATGTATTTGTGTTATATGTTTTTCGATTACGATATTTTTGTTTTTATGGTTATATTTATTAAAACCTTCTCCAAATTTATTAATATAAGACATTTCTTTCACTCTTCTAATAAATTATGTTAGCTTCTTTAAGTTCTTCGATAATAGAGATTATTTCGTTTTGATGATTGTTGTGACCAGAACCTTCCGATGAAAGAAGTAAACGTAGTCTGTCAACTAGTTCATTAGGATCATCCCAATGTATGTAATTTGATCTCAGATTATTTTGTAATTTTAGCATTAAACCACTGCCTTTTGTTAAAATGTTTGTTGTTGTTTCGAATAAACGTTTAATTATTCGTATATATTTGAAGGCTCGTGTTCCTTTCACTTGTTCATTAGGTTCATAGCGACGTTTATGTGCATTGGTATTAATTAAAATCTCTTTATATTTTTTCAAATCATTTTTAGAATAATGGAGAGGTTTTTTATGAAATACTAGTTCAAATAATCCACGCGTCATTTTCAATTTCATATTCCCTATCTGCATAGTATTATCTCTATTAAATATTAATTTTTCCTTGCCATATCTCCAACTACCGTCTACATCTTGATTAAAACCATAAATTTTATCCAATTGCTTATTATTAATAAGTGTTTGTATATTTTCAAATAATGGAGAGCTTTTCGTCAGCTTTAAACATTGTTTTCTTTCCAAGTTCTTGATACATGTACTTGATACAGGTCTATTATGGTCATAGTTTTTTTCACCATCATTATCATCAGTTGAAATATTTTCATACTGAAAATCGTTATTATCACCGTTTACATCATCATAATCATCGCCATCATCAATAGTGTTGTCTATATCTTTATGCTTATCTTCAAGTTTTCCGATGATTTCATTATCACCATTTACATCATAATAATCATCATCATCATCAATAGTGTTGTCTGTATCCGTATGCTTATCTTCGAGTTTTCCAATGATTTCATTATCACCATTTACGTCATAATAATCTTCGTCATCATCTATAGTGTTGTCTACATCCTTATGCTTATATTCAAGTTTTGGGATGTTTTCATTATCATCATTTACATCATCATGATCATCGTCATCATTAATAGTGTTGTCTATATCCTTGTATTTATCTTTAAGTTTTCCAATGATTTTTTTAAGTGGTTTTGTTATTGGTTGAAAGGTATCTTCTAATAAATTAACTCTATCTATTTGATTCAGTTTAATATTTTTTAACTTTTTCTTTAGAACAGCCCTTGTCTTTACAAGATCTTCCAACACTTTATTATGGTAATTTTTAGACATTATAATAATTTTTTTATTGAATTTGATCTGGTTATGATCTGCTCGCTATCTGATTAA
The DNA here is from genome assembly GCA_958299815.1 of Sarcophaga carnaria. Lineage (NCBI taxonomy): Eukaryota > Metazoa > Arthropoda > Insecta > Diptera > Sarcophagidae > Sarcophaga > Sarcophaga carnaria. The sequence continues at coordinate 88,300,027 of OY283149.1, forward strand.
GATCTGCTTTGTATCTGATTACGATCTGCTTTATATCTGATCACGAACTGCTTGCTATCTGGTCACGATCTGATTTATACCTGATCACGATCTGCTTGTTGGCTTGTGTCTATATCCATTGATTTTGAGTACGCTATATCGTGCTTTCTACAATCTACATCCAATAAATTATTCCTTTATTTCCTTTATTCTTGCTATTCGTTTTGAAGTTTTGTATCAGGTCCACAAAACTGATAAACAGGTGGATGTAATTCAACATATAATTTGTTTATTAAGTTGTCTACAAATCTTCTTCCAATCTTACACTGATTAGGTGTTTTTCTTTTGACTGTAGTTTATAACCATTTTTTTTTCATTACTTTCATACCTCTTCGCATGAAACACTACACCAGCTATACTAGCAAGCTGTACTAGCTATACTAGCAAGCTGTACAATCTGTACTAGCTATACTAGCAAGCTGTACTAGCTATACTAGCAAGCTGTACAATCTGTACTAGCTATACTAGCAAGCTGTACAATCTGTACTAGCTATACTAGCAAGCTGTACTAGCTATACTAGCAAGCTGTACAATCTGTACTAGCTATACTAGCAAGCTGTACTAGCTATACTAGCAAGCTGTACTAGCTATACTAGCAAGCTATACAATCTGTACTAGCTATACTAGCAAGCTGTAGTAGCTATACTAGCAAGCTATACAATCTGTACTAGCTATACTAGCAAGCTGTACTAGCTATACTAGCAAGCTATACAATCTGTACTAGCTATACTAGCAAGCTGTAGTAGCTATGTCAGCTATACCTGCTATACCAGCTATACCTACTATACCAGCTATACCAGCTATACCTGCTATACCAGCTATACCTGCTATACCAGCTATACCAGCTATACCTGCTATACCTGCTATACCAGCTATACCAGCTATACCAGCTATACCTGCTATACCTGCTATACCAGCTATACCAGCTATACCAGCTATACCTGCTATACCAGCTATACCAGCTATACCAGCTATACCAGCTATACCAGCTATACCAGCTATACCTGCTATACCTGCTATACCAGCTATACCTGCTATACCAGCTATATCAGCTATACCAGCTATACCTGCTATACCTGCTATACCTGCTATATCAGCTATATCAGCTATACCAGCTATACCAACTATACCAGCTATACCAGCTGTACCAGCTATATCAGCTATACCTGCTATACCAGCTATACCAGCTATACCTGCTCTACCAGCTATACCTGCTATACCAGCTATACCAGCTATACCAGCTATACCTGCTATACCAGCTATACCAGCTATACCAGCTATACCAGCTATACCAGCTATACCAGCTATACCAGCTATACCTGCTATACCTGCTATACCAGCTATACCTGCTATACCAGCTATACCTGCTATACCAGCTATATCAGCTATACCAGCTATACCTGCTATACCTGCTATACCTGCTATATCAACTATATCAGCTATACCAGCTATACCAACTATACCAGCTATACCAGCTGTACCAGCTATATACCAGCTATATACCAGCTATATACCAGCTATATAGCAGGTATAGCAGGTATAGCAGGTATAGCAGGTATAGCTGGTATAGCTGGTATAGCAGGTATAGCTGATATAGCTGGTACAGCTGGTATAGCTGGTATAGTTGGTATAGCTGGTATAGCTGATATAGCTGATATAGCAGGTATAGCAGGTATAGCAGGTATAGCTGGTATAGCTGATATAGCTGGTATAGCAGGTATAGCTGGTATAGCAGGTATAGCAGGTATAGCTGGTATAGCTGGTATAGCTGGTATAGCTGGTATAGCTGGTATAGCAGGTATAGCTGATATAGCTGGTAGAGCAGGTATAGCTGGTATAGCTGGTATAGCAGGTATAGCTGATATAGCTGGTACAGCTGGTATAGCTGGTATAGTTGGTATAGCTGGTATAGCTGATATAGCTGATATAGCAGGTATAGCAGGTATAGCAGGTATAGCTGGTATAGCTGATATAGCTGGTATAGCAGGTATAGCAGGTATAGCAGGTATAGCTGGTATAGCTGATATAGCTGGTATAGCAGGTATAGCTGGTATAGCAGGTATAGCAGGTATAGCTGGTATAGCTGGTATAGCTGGTATAGCAGGTATAGCAGGTATAGCTGGTATAGCTGGTATAGCTGGTATAGCAGGTATAGCAGGTATAGCTGGTATAGCTGGTATAGCAGGTATAGCTGGTATAGCAGGTATAGCTGGTATAGCTGGTATAGTAGGTATAGCTGGTATAGCAGGTATAGCTGACATAGCTACTACAGCTTGCTAGTATAGCTAGTACAGATTGTATAGCTTGCTAGTATAGCTAGTACAGCTTGCTAGTATAGCTAGTACAGATTGTATAGCTTGCTAGTATAGCTACTACAGCTTGCTAGTATAGCTAGTACAGATTGTATAGCTTGCTAGTATAGCTAGTACAGCTTGCTAGTATAGCTAGTACAGCTTGCTAGTATAGCTAGTACAGATTGTACAGCTTGCTAGTATAGCTAGTACAGCTTGCTAGTATAGCTAGTACAGATTGTACAGCTTGCTAGTATAGCTAGTACAGCTTGCTAGTATAGCTAGTACAGATTGTACAGCTTGCTAGTATAGCTAGTACAGCTTGCTAGTATAGCTGGTGTAGTGTTTCATGCGAAGAGGTATGAAAGTAATGAAAAAAAATGGTTATAAACTACAGTCAAAAGAAAAACACCTAATCAGTGTAAGATTGGAAGAAGATTTGTAGACAACTTAATAAACAAATTATATGTTGAATTACATCCACCTGTTTATCAGTTTTGTGGACCTGATACAAAACTTCAAAACGAATAGCAAGAATAAAGGAAATAAAGGAATAATTTATTGGATGTAGATTGTAGAAAGCACGATATAGCGTACTCAAAATCAATGGATATAGACACAAGCCATCAAGCAGATCGTGATCAGGTATAAATCAGATCGTGACCAGATAGCAAGCAGTTCGTGATCAGATATAAAGCAGATCGTAATCAGATACAAAGCAGATCATAATCAGATAGCGAGCAGATCATAACCAGATCAAATTCAATAAAAAAATTATTATAATGTCTAAAAATTACCATAATAAAGTGTTGGAAGATCTTGTAAAGACAAGGGCTGTTCTAAAGAAAAAGTTAAAAAATATTAAACTGAATCAAATAGATAGAGTTAATTTATTAGAAGATACCTTTCAACCAATAACAAAACCACTTAAAAAAATCATTGGAAAACTTAAAGATAAATATAAGGATATAGACAACACTATTAATGATGACGATGATCATGATGATGTAAATGATGATAATGAAAACATCCCAAAACTTGAATATAAGCATAAGGATGTAGACAACACTATAGGTGATGACGAAGATTATTATGACGTAAATGGTGATAATGAAATCATTGGAAAACTCGAAGATAAGCATACGGATACAGACAACACTATTGATGATGAGGAAGATTACTATGACGTAAATGGTGATAATGAAATCATCGGAAAACTTGAAGATAAGCATAAAGATATAGACAACACTATTGATGATGACGATGATTACGATGATGTAAACGGTGATAATAACGATTTTCAGTATGAAAATATTTCAACTGATGATAATGATGGTGAAAAAAACTATGACCATAATAGACCTGTATCAAGTACATGTATCAAGAACTTGGAAAGAAAACAATGTTTAAAGCTGACGAAAAGCTCTCCATTATTTGAAAATATACAAACACTTATTAATAATAAGCAATTGGATAAAATTTATGGTTTTAATCAAGATGTAGACGGTAGTTGGAGATATGGCAAGGAAAAATTAATATTTAATAGAGATAATACTATGCAGATAGGGAATATGAAATTGAAAATGACGCGTGGATTATTTGAACTAGTATTTCATAAAAAACCTCTCCATTATTCTAAAAATGATTTGAAAAAATATAAAGAGATTTTAATTAATACCAATGCACATAAACGTCGCTATGAACCTAATGAACAAGTGAAAGGAACACGAGCCTTCAAATATATACGAATAATTAAACATTTATTCGAAACAACAACAAACATTTTAACAAAAGGCAGTGGTTTAATGCTAAAATTACAAAATAATCTGAGATCAAATTACATACATTGGGATGATCCTAATGAACTAGTTGACAGACTACGTTTACTTCTTTCATCGGAAGGTTCTGGTCACAACAATCATCAAAACGAAATAATCTCTATTATCGAAGAACTTAAAGAAGCTAACATAATTTATTAGAAGAGTGAAAGAAATGTCTTATATTAATAAATTTGGAGAAGGTTTTAATAAATATAACCATAAAAACAAAAATATCGTAATCGAAAAACATATAACACAAATACATGATGATCTAGCTGATCAAATAAACAATTTAAACATTGAGGTAGAACATGTATACCTAAAACATGGTAATGTCAAAAAAAAAAAAAAAAAAAAAAATTAAAATAAAATAGACAAAACCAAAAAAGTAGATCGTTATCAGATATAAAGTAGATCGTGAGCAGATACAAAGCAGATCGTGATCAGATGTAAAGTAGATCGTGATCAGATACAAAGCAGATCAAAATCAATATCAAAAAATTAACATACTGAAATCATATAAATTGCTGTATATATAGGAGATCGTCTTGATTTCAGCTATTTTTGCGAAGAGGTATAAAAGTAACGAAAAAATTTGTTATAATCTACAGTCAAAACAAAACCCCAGCCAGTGTAAGATGAGAAGAGGATTTGTAAACAACTTAATAAATAAAGTACCTTTTGAATTACATCTACCTGGTTATCAGTTTTGTGGACCTGGTACAAAACTTGAAAAACGTTTAGCAAGAGGAGATAAGGGTATAAATTTATTAGACGCAGCTTGTAGAGAGCACGATATTGCATATTCACAATCAAAAGATATAGACACAAGACATCAAGCAGATCAAATATTAGCTGAAAAAGCCTGGCAACGAGTTAAATCTAAAGATAGTGATATTAAAGAACGTGCTAACGCGTGGTTTGTGACAAACGCTATGAAAGCTAAAGTGAAATTTGGATTAGGTTTGAAGGAGCAGAGACATAAGAAAAGAAAGAATTCGAAAAGAACGAGAACAGGAAAAATGAATAACTGTAATAAGAAATTATTCACAGCTACTGTGAGAAAAACTTTAAAACAATTGAAAGAACAGAAACCCCTTGATATAAATGATGCTGTTAAAATAGCTCAAAAGGCTATTCATTCAAATTTTAAAGGGAAAAAGCGAGCAGAAATTATAATACCGAGAGTTATACCTGTACCGAAAATTGGAGGATTTCTTCCACTTATTCCCGTACTAACAGCATTGTCAGCGCTTGGTGGTTTGGCAAGTGGAGGATCCGCTATTGTCAAAGCAGTAAATGCTATCAAAAATGGAAAAGAACAATTGGCTGAAGCTAACCGTCATAATAGATATATGGAATCAATTGCAATGGGTAAAGGGTTGTACCTCAAACCATATAAAACTGGATATGGTCTCTATTATAGTCCAGCTCCAAAAAACTATTAGATAACCTACCCAATCGCCCATTAACAGATTTGGATTTGAATAAATATGGAAGACATCTCAAACATTTTAGGGGTGTTTTCATGCGTGATTCTTTACCTGAAAAACCATTCAAACAAGAATGCGGTATTGTTAATTTAGATGATTCAAATGGTATGGGAACACATTGGGTAGCATATTATAAAAACCACAACTATAAAGAATACTTTGATAGCTTTGGAAACTTACAACCACCACTTGAGATTGTCAACTACTTAAAATTTCCTATTGAATATAATTATGAACGAAACCAAAAATTTAATACATTTAATTGTGGGCACTTGTGTTTAAAATTTTTATTCAATAAATATAAATTAAAATGAAATAATTCAGAGTACATCGTCCCGCACTAACACAACCTACTATTAAATTTTTAAAGAAGGGGAACAAAAATGGTAACATCAGCTGAATTGGAAGAACTATTTATTAACAAAACATAGTAATCAGATTGATAAAGAGCATATAGATTTATTTATGAAACTTATAAATGAATTAAGAACTTGTAATTATGTAAATTATCCATTTTTATGTATTAATATGTCATACGTTTGTATTATTGTGAAAATACTTATTCACAATCTTTCAACATTTGTCGATGTCAAACATTCTATACACAATATTTGTTAACACTTAAGTTATTTAATCTGTATAAACGAATGTTTAACTATTATTATATTAAGTAGATATATGTATTGTATTGTACAAAATAACAAAATCTAAAAATAAAATATGTATACCTAAAAAAAACTAATTTGTTTTAATTAATCCCTTTATTCTATAATTTCATTTATTTAAAACAGTAAAACTAAAAAATTCTAAATCCTTAAAAGCAAGTCTCTTTATACTCTGGGGTGTTGTAGATCAATCAGTAAATTCAATTATGTGAAAACAGATATTACTTATACTTATGCGTGAAAAAAAAAACCCACAGGCACAACTATACATTTCTTTCTCATCAAATTAAAAACAACCGCACAACCAACCTACCCTTTCTTAATAGTTTATATTTCTATTTCTTCTACCTGTGATCATGAACAATACGTGCCAAGAATTTGTTATCATCTTAAAATTACAGATCCTTCAAATTAAATCACACAAAAAAAATAAAAACAACCGCACAACCAACCTACTCTTTCTTATCACATTTAAAATTAAAGATCCTTCTAATTAAATATACAAAAAAAATAAAAAACACACAACAACTATATAGGTGTAGATCCACATTACATGTTACGCACACACTCATTCTGTCCGTCCAATCATTCATGCATACGTATATAAATTTTCACATTACATGTTACAAACCTATCGACTAACCGACACTACCGACTGTAGCGTAGGCATGAGCCAAATTTTGTATGGAGTTAGTGGTCGAGAAACGCCATAAACATACTACTAACATAACTTAATACTGCAGTTTGTTACAAAGATTTAAGTAGAAAAAATAAAGGAAGAAAAATGTAAAGTGATGCTGTGGAGCTGATAAAGAATTTCTTGTTAAAATGCATCAAAAAATTTTCAACAATAAAACAAATTTCTGAAATTTGTATATATTGTTTCTCTTTTGTCTTAAACTTGTATTGATTTGAATAAATCTCGTTTAATCTTTAAATGTTGCATTGATTAAGACCTGTTGATTAAAAACAAAAATTATTGAAGATTTAAATTATCAATGAAAACCGTAATGCACCATATAAATTTTATTTACTCTCTTATTTATTAACGAATAAATAATTTATTTATAAATTGAAATCCATTTTTTATGTCTGTATGAGGAACACTTTTTACTTTCATCAGTTTGCATGTGAGAAACTTGTGAGTGATATGCAGAATATAAAAGAAAAATTAAATAATAAGTATACGCCAGTTGAACAGAAAATTTATGTACAATTATGACGTTTTTTAGAAATATTATCTCTTAAAAAGAAAACATTTCATTATATTTAATGTATTTCGTAAACAAAACAATGTTTTTGTGTCTTTCCACATCAAAAATGAAAAATCAAAAGTACATTGGTTTTAGACTGTGCACCAATGTAGACAACAATTTCATAGTATTGGGCCTTATGGCTTATAATTGAATTACGAGTAAACATTTTTTACAGTGTTTTCGCCTGAGGTTATATTTTTATTGATTAAATCGAACATACTTCCTCAGCAGATTTCTGGCAAAAACTCTGAGAGTAAATAGAAGTGCCATGAGAAGTTTCTAAAAAATCTATCGTTTGGAGTCGACTTTCAACTGTAGGTCCCACCACTCATGTATAAAACCAACACATATAACATAAGTGATGTGAGAAGCTGGGTTTTAATTCTGACTGAGGGGTTGTATTTCATTGTAATTATTGTTTGGGAATGAGTTTTGTAGAAAAATTAACAAGTATTTTATCTTGATTTAATGAAAATTGCATTGACGTTTTTAGTTTTGGATGTTATGTGACTAGAAATCCTATAAAACCTAATGCATTCTCCAAAGTTTTGAACATAATCAGGTGAATAACATACGTTGCAGCTGTAATTAACGAAACTAAAAATGTTTTTTTATACTAATAATTGTTGTTAAAAGAGAATACACACTTATAGTGCCATCACTTTATTTAGTTTTATCACTGATAATCTAAGTAGTTTATTCGATAAGTTAGATAAGTTTATTCGTTAAATTTTAGCTATAAAAACAGAAATAAAATATTTATGAAGGGAGTTCAATTTGAACTGAAAACGAGTTTGTTTCTTTTAAACACTGAATATTTACTCTTACAAAATGAAGAAAGTGTTTAAAAATTCTCGTTCTTTAAAAGGTATAAATTTAATAACAATATTGTATTTTCATAAGAGTAATTATTTTCCGCACGCCACAATTTTAAAATATTGTAGCATTTAAATTCCTTTAACAGCCACACGTTAAATGTTGAAAAAATTTTCAATCTCAAATTATATCGCCGTTTTTGTATTTTAAAATTTGATTGAATTTATAAAAAATTTTGTTGTTTTTGCTAAGTGAACTTATAAATAAAGTTTTGTTGTCATGTGCACATTATTTAAGTAGACGTCCTTGATAGTAAATTAAATCCTAGACAATTACTGGCAAAATTAGCATGCAAACAGCTAAAATAACAGTTTAACAATAGACACCATCCTTAATAGCGTATAAAAAAGCCTTTCGCTAAATGTTTTTATGCCCATAATAAACACTATCGGTATTCATGGGAATTTATGCAGCAACACACAGACAATTTTTTTTAGCAGAGTGTGTGCTTCAATATGACTTCAGATTTAAAATGTAAAAGTTTTAGGAACGTTTTTAGTCTGGAATAAAACCAAAATTATTCTCTGTCTGTCTGTTATTTGTATCTCAACTACTTTACAGCACCTATGATAGCATACACGATGCTTAAGAGGACTTTTAAATTTTTAATCTTAGTATTAGTGCTTAGTGCCAATAGCCATAGCAGTAACAGTGGTGATGTTCAAGGTGTATTGACAATTGCAAACTTTTATGTTTATCTGTTTGTGTTTAGCATTTAGGTCGTATGCCAATTTATCATAGATGTTATTACAGTAACAAAAAAAATTATTAAAAATATTTTTGGTTATTGCGAGGGCAGATTTACATAAAATTTATGGTTTCTTACTGAGATTTCAATAATTTATAATATTGTATATAGCTCCCCACATACATACATTACAACACTTCACTCAGAATTCCGACATAGTTTCTCACACCACTTGCGTTGTAATTGTTAATTCTATACATGAGAGGCGGGACATACAGTTTTATGTCGATTCCGAACGTAAGATTTTTGAGAAAGTTTTCATGACAATTTTATTTACTCTCAGAGTTCTTGTCAGAAATCGGCTGATAAGAAGTCGTCGAAGAGATATTTTTTCATATTTCGTTTTGCAGCAGATGTCTGGCCTGGGGCTTGAACCGTGGCCTCACTTCTAATAAACCAATACAATGCCTACTAGACTCCTGCGACAATGTTACAGCTCCACATCACAATGCAAATCAAAGACTATCAAAGGTATACGCCAGGAAATAATTCGAATTCTTAGAAAAATGTACGTGGTATGCAGAACTCTCAGCTTTATTCTATCAACACAGCAAATGCAACGTAGCCCAAGGTAAGTTGCATGGGCATTAATTATAATAAAGGGAGCAGCAGCAAAGCAAAAGCATAACAAATAAAAAATAAAGATTTCATGCAATCTTTATCAATAATTGCACTAAAACGTTTTTTTTTTTATATAAGTTTCATACATCGAATTTTTAAAATGCCTATTTCATGCATATTATTGTATTGACAGCATTAGTCTTCGCTTTGCCAACACTAATCCTATCACTCAGACCAGTAATTCTACCATTGCTGCGAATAAAAATAGAAATTAGCCTAAAGGCTAAGCAGTATAATCTTTGCTTGTTGTCGCACTGCCTTTCAAACAATCAATTCAATATACACCCATGTATTGCTGTGTTTGCTGCGTTGCATTTATTGTGTTTATACCGTAACTAAGTGGGCGCTACATTCAAACAGTACGTATAACTTGCATTAAAACAAGAAAGTCTCCGCTATTATGTCAATTTTTCATTCAAGCAGGATTCAATATACTAAAAACTTTACCAAGTTTTGCAGTGCTTGATAGTATCATTGCACTCTCCGCCTAAGAAAAATGATATAAAAATACTGCAACATTATAAATACTGCAAATAAATAAACGCCGTACATTTTCCCACTGGTAAAATTTCCCTTTGATATAGAGGAAACACCGCACAGTGGTTGCACTTGTATGGGAAGGAGCGACAAAAATAATTATATTAAACATATAGTCTTGAAATTTTCACAGTACATTTCGGATATAATAACCACAATATTCTAAAAAAATGGGCGCGGTCACTTGCCCCTACCGCCTATTTTTTAAATTTTTTCCTGATAAAATATTCAGAATAAATTTTCGGTTTTCCAGAAATCTTTCAAATACGTGTTTTTCTGCAAATTAAATTTAGTACTTTATTGTTTTCAGAAAAATATCAAACATAAAAAAAGCTACTTTTGCAACAATTCAATTGTAGATTTTAGTAGCGTACTTTTCTTTTTGCGTTCAAATTGTAAATCTAAAATACGTGAAGCTGCATGGTAAAGCAAATTTTGTAAATCTGCTTCAGCTTTAGGTTCACTCACGGCGATATATTTTGAATTTGGATAACTGTAACTAGGGAATAAACTGAAGGAAACCTTAGAGATTACAAAATTTCGAATATGACAATACTGTTGCTTTGTTAAATTTGTGTCAATTATTAATGCAATAACTTCAGCGGCATTTGATTCCGAACAAGCTTGCTTTGGTTCTGAACATAGACTACGTAAGGCATCCCCTGCAGTCGCATCAGTTTCTGCCAACTTTCATACTCTTCGTTGTTTTGTTCTTTTTGAAGAACTTGAGAAATCAGATGAAGGGCGACCACGTTTATTCGCTTTTAATACTTGTTCTTTAGATGACACAGAAATGTTTTTCAGTTTTAACAAAACAACCTCTTTTTCAGCTAACCAGTCTGAATGATTTTTTAAAACGTCTGATTTTAAGCGGTGATTCTTTTTCCAAATGTCAACAATTCTTTTACATAAATATTGTACACATTTCAATAAATCACAAAACGCAACTTCTTCGCATTCAAAATTAATTAATTTGATTACTTCGTCATAAACTTGCTGTGATTTCGCCGAATTTGAAACTTTCTTAGAGCACCAAAGCTCGAAAATTGTCATTCGTGAAAATATGCATTGACTGGATGTTTCTATTATGTAGAATAAAAAAAAACTATTAATAACAACAAAAATGCCAGTATTATTAAATCAAACGAGATACACAACAAATTTTCAAAACACAATAAACACAGAGGTTAAGCCAGTATATTAAATATATAGAAAAAACTGCAAAAAACTGCACTTGAATTAAACACAATTTTTTACTATAGATGTGTATCAATATTTACAAACCAATTTGGTCATTGGCTTTCATTGGGAAACTAACTAAAACTCTAATTATTTTTTACAAAGAATTTCAAACGGTGTTAATAAAAACACTTCTTAAAAGTCAGTACTTTAGGAAAACTATAACACAATTTATTAAGTTATTATTTCTTAAAAATAATATTAATACCATTCACATTAATTTCCATTTTAATTATTTTAATTGGGCACTTTAATTAAATGTATTTTAACAATTTGATATTCACTTTGTTTTCACATTCGCTTAGTCAACTTTCGTCTTCTATATAAAATCGCACTTTAATTGTTTGCATTTAAAAATTACCGTTAGATATTATCAAAACAAATTCAGAAAGAGAAATTTGATGACATTAGCGACTATTTATTTCGCTACAAACCCAATATAGAAAAACTTTTTTTTTTATTTTTGTCATATGGGCGTAACCACTGTGCACCGATGTGTTATTTGCTAGGAACGTTTTGTTGTGCTGTATTATTATTATCTTTTTTCCATCTGTTGTTGAATATTTTGGTTGTCCATTTCAAACTGCTTTCAAATCCATTCCAAATATTGTATTGAATAGCAACTGACCTCTAGGTATGTATATTGAAAGTCGATATCCAAAACACATGTCTGACATTGTACTCTCTGGCAGCAAGATAACATGGCCCAAGCCTAGGATTTCAAAAAACTGGTGATATTATGAAGTTTAATTTCTATCACTCAACTAATTTGGAGCGCAAAATTTCTTTTCATTAAATTTCTCTTAGCTTCTAGCGTTAATTCGTTTTTAAACAATAAAATTTTATGTTGGCGGATGCCGTTGGGGTTTATAATAGCAAATTCTCAGAATAATTCACTGGTTGTCATATTAGCCTTGAAATAAATTACTGGTCAGGGTAATTACTGGTCAATAGACACTAATTAGCTAATTAGCTAGGTCCCGCACAGTCTAGACAATTACATACACCCATATTGCATTGTCCAGAATAATGAAAAGTATCTTGGGCTTCCACTTTATTGTTCAATGACATGGTAACAAACTTTACAGACAGTTCGTTTGATACCAAAGAGGCCTATGGGTTCATGTGTTCCGGCCCCACTGCATGCCATTGCATACGGATTCATAAAATTTTACAAACACGAAAATGTTCCTTTGGATCCATGCAGTTTTATTAAATCACTTGGGCGTCACCTTTCATATTTGATTTCGGTCATAAAATTTGGTGAGAACATATTAAGGTAGACCACCAGCAACTCCCAATAAACTGATTTCAGGGATTGTGATTGTGTGAATACTTAACGTTATTACTTTGAGGGTTGTTACGAGAGGCAGACTAAAAATATTTATTATAAATACTATGTTATATTCATACTTATACATAAGTATGTATGCGAGTGTGAAACAGTTTCTGTAACACAAGACCAGTTATTGGTTTATTTTCTGTATAGCTTCTAGGGTAGGTCAACGTTGTAATAAAATTGCATGGTTTTGTTGTCTCTGAAACAAACAATTGTTTTGTAGGTTTTCAACGTTTTTCTCTCTTTTTTTTAACTTTAGTTTTGTTCTTCTAGCACAAGGGCGTTGCTATATGCCTTCTATTTTCACCAGCTTCGTAATTTTGCTAAAACCTTGCCTAATGCACTGTGTATGTCGCAAATAAGGTCATTAAAAGTTTGCATTGGAATTTGTAGTCTGACGTTGAAAGCAAAATCTTGGAGAACAAGTTAAATCACTTGGTTATACCGATGGTGATGAGGAGGTTTAACAAAGTCAACGACAACAAAAGAGATATTTTGTAAAATATTTCATCGTATGTAATGGCCAACGACATAACGTGCTAGCTACCTTGTGGTATGTGGAGTAAATTTAAATTTTAAACAAGAAAAAGTAAATATCCTGAATTGAATATCATTGGAAATTTTGCCTATTTTGGCAAAATTTTTTGTACAAAGGAATACATAACAGAATGGCTTTATAATCAGCGCACAAACCCAACATACCTTCGTCAACTGCGTATTGTACAGGAATAGGTAACATTTTTATTTAAACTCTTTGAAAATTAATGCATTCCGTGCCAAGAGTACATAAAATATTTCGTCTAAACTTTAGTTCATATTCTCTTCACTTTGTATTTTAAATTTAAATTTTAGGAATTTATGTTACACGTGTTATAAGCGTGTTTTTTTATATTTTATTTTGTATTTACACATCCCATAAGAGGTGTAAACTTGATTTAGATAATCTATATTCAAGATGAAAATACCATTCAAATGTTTAGCGGCTAACCAACTACTAACCAACTAAGGATGACCCAAAATTATTTTGCATCAGTAATGCTCTCGACTGTTTAGAGAAATTCTAAATTTTAGGCTTTTTTTCTTTACCCAAAAAGAAGAAAAAAATTGATAGTTACTTAACCTTTCATTCTTATGGAAACCACATTTGAAGTATCTTCCCGCTAATAAACGTATGTTAGATTAAGTTAGATTATGTACTGTGCGCCACTCACTTTGGATGTAAATTTTTGGTTAAAAAGTACAAGAAATGAGAGTCTAATCACCATCTCCTACATCTCAATGAAAGATCTGAATCCTGATAACAAACATAATTGGTCATTACAACACTCAAGTCAGGATTACGACTTAGCTTCTCACACCACTTATGCTCGGTGTGTTAATTTTATACATGAGCAACGGGACCTACGGTTTAAAGTCGACTTCGAACGACAGATGTTTTTGGGCAACTTTTTATGGCAATTTTATTTATTCTGGGAGTTTTTTCCAGAAATCTGCTGAGAGAAAGTCGTCGAAAAACATTTTTTTCATATTTCGTTTTGCTGGAGATGCCTGACCTAGGGTTCGAACCGAGGCTTCACGTCTAATAAACCAACACACTACATACTAGACTACGGCGACTCCGACTCTCTAACCAATAACTTATTTCAATTATGTTCTGCCGCCATAAGATTTTATAATCATTTCATAGAGCGGGCTTCTTTAATAGCAAGTGATGTTATTAAAAAAGCAATTCTATGAAACTGTTAATGGTGAAGGGCAATCTCTTCATAGTTAACCAGTGAGCTTGGACATTACTTACTTACATCCTAGCTTCTCACACCACCCATGTCGTGTGTGTTAATTTTTTATACATAAGTGAAGGGACCTACAGTCGACTACGAACTACAGATTTTTTAATAATTTTATTTACTCTGAGAGTTTTGCCAGAAAACTGCCGAGAGTAAGAAGTGGTTTTGTTCGATATGTCAGGACTGGGGTTTAAACTCATGACCTCACGTCTCGTCACACTTTCTTTACTTTCTTATTTAGCATTTCCAAGACATAGTTTTCGATAACCGTACTTTTCGTGAATAAGCATTCAATATATTTCGCTGTATTATTACGTATTATTTGTAAGGGAAAGGAACGACTAAAGACTTGTGTTCCTCATTATATCCATTGTAAATTGGTTAAACTAAATTGAGTTTTTTCAACGTTTAGGTGACATTTTTATTTAGTGCTTTACTTAAAGGCGAAATGCACAAAATAGTGATAAAAACAATTCCAAACATTCTATAAACTCTGGTGGTATAAAATAAAGCAGCCTACTTTTCCACTCACTTCATTTACACTTTCTGACAGTGAGTGGCATGGACAACGATGTTTTAATTGCGCCAATATCTCCATGAATGATAATTTAATTTTAATGGAATTAAATTGTACACGATAGAACAGCACAGATTAAAATTGACTTTAGTCGTCATTGTGTTGTCTGACTAAGCCATTGAAATGTATGCTCATGCAGAAGGTACATTAATTAAAACGATTTGTTGGCGCAAAATTTAATTTCCGTTACAGCATTAAATCGTTTTCGATTTTAGGATGTTATGTTTTTGAATTTACAACTACTGGATGGAGAGAGATAGCAAGACAAAATCAGTTAATAAATGAAAGTCCTTAGAGTCATTTGATTAGGCCTTTTTAAGATCCGGAGAAGAGTAAAAGTAATTTTCATAAAATTTGATTTCCAATAATGATTTCTATTTACTATTAATTTTTATCGTTTATTTACAGATGTTTAACAAAAATTTTAATTAAAAATTCCATTCAAAGGCAATCTGTCCATAGTAAATAAAAAATAAACATTGCCATAAAAAGAGTATGATGGTACTGTTTAGCACAATCTGATATGTCAAGGCTAGGATTTGAGGTCACTAGCTCTCTTCTAGTAACCAAAAAACTATATACTAGTCTACGGCGGTATCTTTTGTACCATACACAGTGCACAGATCAATCGTGCTATTGTCGGTAAAATAAAAAAAGGCTTAAACCATGAGAAAAACTATGATTGCGCAATTAGGGCATTTTGTGGAATTAAAGTCTTAATTGAGTTTTAATGGGCGTGTGATCCAGAATTTTTCTTCTTATATCACCAAGTACAGAACAGGGACATAAAATATTGTTACGTTTTTACCTTTTTGAAAAATAAAAATAAATTGGTGTTTAGTTTTAATTAAATTCTTTATTGTTCGCACTACTTTTGTGTGCCACTGTTTACAACCTGACATACATATATAACAATAATTGCTTCTTCGCTATTCTTCTTTACTTATAACGCAGATTTTTACAATCACATTTCATTACATTACAATTATATTTCATTACATTACAATTCCTACCACAACTGTTTTCTTCACACGCAACGTGCCGTCACATAAGACTGACTGAATTCTTACTATACGTTGCCTGCTTTGTCTTGTCTTTTTATATGCCCACTTAAACAGTCTGATGAAGTTTCTTGAAATCGAACGTTCATGGTTTCGCTTTCTCGAGAACTCTATCGTGACTTCATTGTTGTTTGTGTATTTTGTTCACATTGCTTGTTGTTTCGTTCTCGCTTACTTGTCTATCCACTTTTCTTTCATACTAATGTTGTTGGTTTATTTGCAACAAGTTCGTTATTAACGTTCGTGTTAAACGATGTTACACCGTTTCCATTTTCGTCACAATATGTTTTGTGACCTCTTTTCCTTCGTCATTGTTATAGCTTCACTAACTGCCGGTAAATTATGTGTTTCCAATTGCGGGCATATACACCAAGCGATCTAGAGAAATGCCAATATCATAAATGAATTCAGTCGAATTTTTTATTCTGCCAGCTTTTGCAGTCGTGTCGACTATGTTGTTATCCCCAGTCTCGTAACCTATTTGATAATATCTGGAAAATATCTTACTATTTGTTCCAGTGGCATACAATTACAATGCTTCAGAAGATGTAGTTCACTCGTTATCATGATCACAACCATCTTTATAATCCACTCATAATCCAGTTTGTGGATTTTTTTTCTGTAAGTGAAATACATACATACGTACTCGTACATGTATAATTGAGCATTACAACCCTACAGTCAAGATTCCGATGTCGCTTCTCATACTACCCATGTTGTGAAGCGTTTTAGCAAGACTCAACGTTTGTTATCATAGAACCCCATGTGAAAGAATCACATGGAACATATTAGTTGGGAACCAGGATTGCTATAGAAAGCTGGTCTCACATCAATCTCAAGTCTAGATTTGAACAGTCATTTAAATGGGAATATCAAGTTGCAAATATGTATTTCACGACGTAGGCTAGTAGGAAGTATGTTGGGTTATTAAACGTGAGGCTACGTTTCAAATCCCATGCACAACGTCGCCAATCAAACGATATATAAAAAAAATATCTCTTCAGCGACTGCTTCTCAGCAGATTTCTGGCAAAAACTCTGAGAGTAAATAAAATTGCCATTAAAAAATTTCTGAAAAATCTTTTATTCGGAGTCGAGTTTAAAATGTTGGTCCCGCTACTCATGTATAAAATGAAGACACATAGAATAATTGGTGTGAGAAATTAGGTAGAAATCCTGACTGAAGAGTTGCAATGATCGATTATGTATGTATGTATGTATTCCTGTCCTGTTGAGATTATCAGATCGCGATAGCATGAGATACAAATATCAATAAGATGTATTTATTGAAAATACGAATTTCAAAAGAACTTTAATGTCCGGAAATACAGATGCTTGCATCTTATATATTTAGAACGGCTAAGGAAAAATGGGGCTACTCAATTCTATTGGAAAAAGAAACAAATGAGGACCCTAGAAAATTTTGTATAGATGATGTAGAAACTAATTTAAAGCAAATCAGAGTAAAATGTTTTAAAGAAGTGATGGTTTGTCAAGGACTGTGATGTTGAATAGAAATAATTACGAAATGAATTAAAAAATAATAAGACATTTGGTTGTTGTAGTATTCTATTATACGTACACTACTTTGCCATGCAAATTTTCTCAAAAATCTGTTGTTCGGAGACGAGTTTAAACTATAAATTACGCCACTTGTGTATAAAATTAACAAACATAACATAAATTGTCTCAAGAACTAGGTCGTAATCCTGGCTGAAGAGTAGTAATGACCAATTATGATAAAATTATGACGCAGATTAGTTTATAAATTTAGAGAGTGAACCGAAACTATATTAACCTTCCTATACCCGCGCCAAAAAGTGAAACACCAATACCCGCGCACGGTCTGTGAGAGCGACAATTGTATAGCCTTATATCCTTGGTATTATTCCAAAAAAATTAATTTGAATCATGTTTAATATTAGAACTGAATGTTCTCAAGTATATGCAAAAAAAGAAAATACAGAAAAATATTTTTTAATTAAAAATTCATTTATTTCAGGTATTTTAAAAAGGCAGTTTTTCGTAAGGGCTACGAAAACTTATACAAAAATACACTTATACTAAAAATAAAAAAATAAAAAATTAATATTTTTAAAGATAACAATATGTAAAATAAAAATAACAAAAAATAACACAAAACCAATGAAAATATTTAAAAAGTTACTTACACAAAAGTGTTACACCAATACCCGCGCACGGTCTTACATACCGATTATCGTTGTGTGTGTTTACTCGTGCTTTTCGCAGATACTTCTTATTTGCACAAAACCGAAGCTTATTACGAATAACGGAGCTACCAGTGATATCAACTTACTGGCATTATTTTTTTACAAAATAAAAATTGCAATAATAAAAAATCGGTCTCACAGACCAACGCGCGGGTATATGAAGGTTAATTAAAAACGTACCTTTTCTTCTGTTTTTGCATATGTAACAGAATGGTAAATATACTAGTGTATTCCAAAGCACATACAGTGGACGGCAAAAGTCTTAGTACGGCAATATATTTTGACAAAAAAAGGCACCATAGTGTTAATACTCTAGCACAAAGTCCTGATATGACTTCAAGAGAATATTTAGGAGATCATTGGAAAGAACGGTTATGTAATAGCTAAACCTTAAACAAAAGTCCAACGAAAAACTTGCTCATGCTGCCACCAGCAAACACTAAACTAAACTTGTATATTCAATTCGAAATGGGTTAAATGTACTAAATACAAGGATATATTAGGCCTTTAAATTTTAAATTTACTCAGGGTTCTCCTTGGGGGTAACTATGGAGTCATCTGAAACTTATCAATATTTTTCTCTTGTTTTATGAAAAACATTAAAAATTTTTTGTTTTATAATAAACCAGAAATAAATTAATAAAATAAATATATAAATTATAAATTTAAATACAAACTTCTGGCTAAAATTCATGAAATTGCTAAAATATATTGCCGTACTTCTTGATGCTTTCAATATGAACAAACTGATCCACTGATTACTCTCAATTGGGTTCGAAATATAAAAAAGTCTTTGTAAATGTGAAGCAAAAGTTTTTTTTTTTTGATTTTCATAAAAACATTGGCAATTCTTACACTTCATCTACAAACATACATTCATTATTTTTTATTTTTCCATTTTTAATTCTTTTGTTGTTCAACTATCACTTGAAATGTGAATAACTTTCTAACCAAAATAAATCAAAACTTCAGTGATGCCAAGATGTACTTGCTCACACGAATAGCTACATATTCGACATGCACACAAGTATTCATCAGCATATGATGTTTTCAGATGAAGTTTGTATCAACAAATTCCCACTGAATTCAAAGTTTATTCTAAAAAGAAAAAAAATTTTAAATTTTAATTTCGAAAATTTGTTAGAAATTGTTCATTCATTTTGTCTATTGTGAGTGGAGCAAGTTGCATGATAATGTTGCCATTAATTTGTCTATTTAGCAGATTTAAAGTTTCTGGAAAAAAACAAAAAGAGTATTTTTTGTTAAAAAAAGAAACAAATAAAACATTTTAATGTTAAACAATGCAGAATTAAAATTTATTTTTAAATTTCATGTATGTAAGTTAACATAAAACTTTTTATTTAAAAAAACATCCAAAGGTTATGAGTGTAAAACTAAGATAATCCCAGAGATTAAAAATATCTTATTTGAAATGTTTTTAGTTGTGAAAATAACAAAAATTTTTAAATTTTGACGAGTGCCTTAAACGATGAAAACGATAAATTCTTGAAGTTTAAGAACAAAAAATAATGTTTTGCTTGACATTCATTTAGGGCAGATGGAATGAAGTTACAAACGTAATAAAAGGACGAAAAACTTTTGGTTCGAACTGATTGACTGTTAATATTTATTTGAACTCGTTAAAAACATTTAATAAAAATGGAGAGATAGTTTCGAAACAGCGAAGTAATACCAGTTGGTGTACATTTATTTTGGGTTGTAGGAAATATTTTATAAGTTTAATCGAAGAACAAAAATGTTTAGAAGATCAGATTTTAAAATTGAAGCGATAATATCTTAAGCTGGTGATAGGTAGGTAGGTAAGAGGGGTGTCTTTGATACAAAAACTAACTTGAGCTCGCATAGCGGCCAGTTTTAATGCCACTTGGTGAGCACAGTCCCTGTAATAAACGATCTCTACCAAACTCATCGAAGGACCAACTTCTTTTTCCTTCTACTCAGGAACTTCTGTCCAAATAGTATTCTGTAGGGAGATAAACAATGTTCGATTAGGCTGGGGGATTCACATACAAAATGGAAGTAAGTCCAAAAAGAATGATAAGCCAGCGAGACATGCCATTGCGTCTAGTCGCGGCGAAGTTGGCTGCTTGCTCAGCAAGTAATGCAGTAGGAAGCCATTTAAGCATTGCGAGCAAAGCTTTTACAGAAGTGGTACGAATGGCTTCAGATTTTCTGACCACGTCAAGGAGCGGGGTTCAAGGTCGCATGATTATCAGCATACGCCCAAATTTTCTTAAGGAAGTCTATATCTTCTACAAATAGCTTTTTGCAGTCCACTCCTATGAGGTTAGTTAAGTTTGGTGGACTGTTTTACCTAATATATATATATGTTCCTTTTACTCCTCTAGGGAGCATAGGGTCGCGTCTTACCCAACAAGGGGATTTTTGAAGTTATGAAAACTGAGAAAATGACGCAAAAATTGTTCCAACATTACCATGTCCTCTCCACATGCCTATTATATATATATTATATTTTCAAAAGTTTAACTTTAAAAATGCAATGAAACAAAAACGGTTTGAAATTTATATCTTTTGTTATAAAGTTCCGGTTAGAAATTGAATATTATTCCGCTTTTATGGCACCCGCCTCTGGCCCCATAGTACTTCATTCTATCGGACCAGTTCCCGTGCACTTCTGCGAGTGCATATTGTCGTATCTCGGCAATGGAATCGCAAATGTTGGTCTTCAAATGCCCAATTGTCTCTGGTTTGTCGGCATAACACTTTTCTTTAATGGCCCCCCACAGAAAATATTCCAACGGTGCATCTTTCACATTAACACCATGAAAAACAAGAAACAGCCATTACCATTATGGTTATGCCGTGCTCATTTTCAAAGAAATATGGGCCAGTGATGCATCCGCTTCACAAGCAGCACCAAAAAGTCACTCGTATTCGTTACATTGGCTTCTGTAAGTTTACGTGAGGGTTTTCTGAGCCCCAAATACGACACTTTAAAACATGATGCAATTTATTACTGTAGTCAGCTTATTCTTTTTACAGCTTAAAACCACAATTTCTGAAAAGTTTAAATTTCATGTCCTCATTTCTTAAAACAATTTCGTTAAATAATTTATTCTACAAAATACCTACAGCTAAAGCAATATCTCTGTGAACTTAACTTAGTACTGCAGTTTATTGCAAAGATTTGAGTGGAAAAAATAAAGGAAGAAAAATATAAAATAATGCGATGGAGCTGATAAACGAATTCTTTTTAAAATGTAATCGAAAAGGTTTCAACACTAAAAACTAAAACAAAACTATTGAACTTTTTTGTATTGTTGGAAAAGGATGTTGTTTCTCTTTCGTCTTAAGCTTGTATTCATTTAAATTAGACTTCGTTTAAATAAATTTTGTATTGATTTGTATCAATTGCGGAAAAACAAAATTATTGATGATTTAAAAAATCAATGAAAACCATTTTGCACCATGTTAATTTCATTAATTAATTAATTAATTAATTAATTATTCTTTTTAATTAATTGAAATCCATATTTTGTCTCCGCATGAGTAAAACATTTTACTATCGTCAGTTTCCCTGAGTGATATAAAGAATATAAAAGAAAAATTAAATAATAAGTATACACCAATTGAACAGAATACAACCACTTTTCGTTTTTACAAATACTCACAGTAAAAAGTGGTCATCAGATAGAGTTTTCCTACATTCTCAGTCAGAACAAATTAAATTCGTTTTCAAATGTTACTATATTTTCATGATATTTGATGCATTTGATATAGAAAACAATGTATTTTCATATTTTACTGTACGGAAAAAAATCAAAGATGTTGCGTAAAAATTTCTTTTTTTTTTTATTTTTGATTTTACAATCTAACCTTAGGGTATTGCCGCTACCCATGCAAGGCCTAACGTTGAATCCGGGAAAATATGTTGTGTGAGAGCGGGAAGGGAGAAAACATTTTTTATTCATTTATGGTCCCCAATATATTTTTAAACATTAAACCTTGTAAAATTACCTATTACCTATAAAATATATAAAATATAAAATTAAATATTAAAATAACAAGTTCTCTGATCTTTTAAATCATCCAAATCATCTCTAATAAGTCACCGTTTGTTCGTTCCCTATTTGTTTAAGGATGACGTTGGCCAGGTCATCGATAAATTCTCCAACCACCCTGGTAACATATTTTTATGGATGTTCCTTGATTAAAAGTCTATTGTAAGTACGTTTATTATTATCTTCAATAAGAAATTTAAGAGTATTTTCTGAAAATCAGATTTACGAAACGTCGAACAATATGAGAGAATCCAATTGCTGTAGCAAATAAAATGCTGCAAGTCGTTTGCTTGCTTGTGATACCACTACTATTGCTTCCACTTCAATAACTGCTGTAATGGATTGTAATGAAAGCTGACGATGGCAGTCTGTAAGACATAAACTTTCCCAGTATCATAAGTAAATTGCAACCGTAGTTATTGCCATCAAGCCCAGCCATTGAATAAACAAACACATGATAGCAGAAAGGCAATACAGTTTGCAAAAATAACAAGACACACCTTTCTCACCTTCACCATCTACTTATTTAACTGACGAAGGTATTGAATCAGTTGCATTGAAATGCAAATTTTTGAGGTAAAAGTTTTCCTCGCTATCATACGTACCTAAGAAAGGAATTTTCAAAAATGAAAGTAAAGGAAAGGTAGTAAAAAATTAAAAAAGAAAAGTATGAACTAAAAATAGTTCAATACTGAAAAGGGACAAAAGCATGCATTGGATTTGAGGCAGCGAGAAATAATGCATATAAAAAGAAAATAAATTTAAAGTACAAACATGTCAACACAGTTCATATCACGTTCACGTGAGCTGACCATGCCCTCAATTCGTGTGGAACGTAGCGCCATCCTGTTGAAACTACATATATGTCTTTGGTGTCCAGATCATCCAATTCAGGCCATAAGATGCCCCTCGTTGGCTGTAATGAATATCATCTTGTATTATTTATTGACTTTAGCAAAGCCTTCGACATGTTGTTGTAACCAAAGCTTCAATCAATTCTAGAAAGAAATGATATATGTACGTGGGAAGGTATTATTATGGTTTGCGGACTATCTGAACCCTCGCAGCAATTGTGTAAAAATAGGTAATTAATATACAAGGACAGAAGTTAGAAACGCTTCTACACGTATTCTTCTTAATGCTCAATAATATGAAAAAATGCGACATTTCGCCAAAGCTGATAACACAACTAATGTCGAAAATACAAAGGAAATTATTCAAACCCTTGATAACGTATCAAAACAGTGTCATGGCAATGGACTGGTAATTAATACATTTAAAACATCGAAGTTGTATGGCAATGGTTCAAACCCCAGGTCAGACATCTCCAACAAAACGAAATATGAAAAATATTTCTTCGGCGACTTTCTCTCAATAGATTTCTAAGAGTGAAATAAAATTGTCCCCAAAAGCTTGTCAAAAATCTGTCGTTCGGTGTCCACATTAATCCGTAGGTTGCGCGATTGTTCCATAAAATTAACACACAAAACGTAAGTGGTGTGAGAAGCTAAGTCGTAATCCTGTCTGAAGGGTAGTAAAGACTAATTATATATACATCTGTATATATTGATTTTCTTTTCAACAAAGGATAAATGGACATCCTTATATTCCAGGAAGCACATGTGATTATTCAACAAAGTTTAGACTGTGTTGTTTGAAACTAAAAATTTTAAAATTACCGCATTGTACAAAGACACAATCTTTATAATATCCGTCCATTACTGCCCACATGCGAAATACTAAATGATTATCCTATTTATCTCCTCCTCTTATTTCCCTACAAATAGCAAAGGACAGCAAAACCAAATTTTATGTATGTTTGTGTTCAAGATGTGACCACATATCTGTGATACAATTTCTAGACATATACATATTTGGCTAAATCTGTGGTGAGATATGTATTTTGTTCTTTGTGACATGTGGATGGCCAATATAAGTTGCGGCAAAATATCAAAAGTTTTGTTAATAGATACAGCAGTTTACAACTGTATTTAATTTGTAGGACATATGGGTCATTATTTGTGTTTCAATATATTGTTCACAAATATATGCACGTGACAGGTGTAGTGTTTGTGTTAAATATTATAATTAAATAGTACAGTAGCAGTGTATTTAATAGAGAAACGAAGCTTTCACTCAAGCATTGTCGTAAGAAATTTTGAAATTAACTTCATTTAATATGCATACAACCTCCACGTAGTCCTTCCAACATCGTTCAAATGTTTGGAAAGGTAAAATTTTCCGCGAATCTGGTACATAAATCAGGTTGAATTTGAACGATGGCATGGGACATGTTGGCTGTGTTCGCGTATACTCTATAAGAAAAATTCTGACGGGGTCCATTCGCACACCGAGATTGTCCCAGTTTATGAGGTGAGCATGCCCTCAAATCACTCGTAAAAAATATCCAATGTGGCATCAGCTGCGTGGCACGTAGTGCCATCTTATTGCAAGCACGTGGGTGCCGTTGAAGTCCAGACTGCCCAATTCAGGCCTAAGGAAGTTGGTAATCATCGACTTATAGTGCTCGCCGTTGACATTGATAGATTGTCCAACGTTGTTCTCATAGAAATATGGAGCGGTGACATCGCCAGTCTAATACACACGCCAAAGAGCGACCTTTTTGTATTGCATTGGACTTGGATATAATATGGATTAAATACGCCCCATATTCGACAAATTTGTTTGTTCATGTTCGGTAATCAGTTATGACTTTGATAAACAATTTTATTATTAGCACGTTTTGTTGAATACGAACAACTTAAAGGCGCTCACCAAGGCACGGATCGCAGTTAATATTGCAGCTTCCGACCATCGATTTGTCGACTATAACATAGCAGTCGACAGTAGGAACAATTTAGAGCACTGTCCGAGTACAGTATACCTGCGAAGCTGATAAGGCATTGCTCTGTCGAGGTAGAGAAGGACTCGCCGAACCTTGATTTTTCAGAAAAGACGCCATGCATTCTCTTTAATTTCGCCGTGGACAATATTCATTGACCACATCAAATGCTATGGAACCGCCGCCTTTAGTGCTATAGGACGCCAAGACTAGTGTGACTAGTTAAACTAAATATATGTTGTCGATAAGCGAACGTCGAAAGCCTATACATTCAAACCACTTGTACACCTACAATTGGTAGCATTTGTTAAATGACCGTTTCATTTTCACTCTAAAATTAGTAAAGGATTGAACAGGATGCTTCTATATATTCGTTGGAAAAATTTTAAAATTTGTACGGAACTTTATTTTGGTCTTAGGTTAGGTTAGGTTAGAGGACGTGTACTTATCAATTAAGACAATTACAGTACCCGGAGGTCGAATTGACCCATTGTACAACGTCCTAGTTTCTCGCACCACTTATGTTGTGTGTGTTAATTTTATGCATGAGTGGTGGGACCTTCGAACGACAGGTTTTTGAGAAACTTTTTCAAGTCAATTTTATTTACTCTCAGAGTTTATTCCAGAAATCTGCAGAGAGGAAGTGGCCGAAGAAATACTTTTTGTATTTTGTCTTGATGTCTGGCCTGGGGCTCGAACCCTGGCTTTACGTCTAATAAGCCAACACACTACCTACTAGACTACGGCGACTTCAAATATTTTATATTTATTTTATTATTATATTTATTTTGGTCTTAATTATTATAAAAATTATTAGTTCTCAAAATTTTAAGTAAAAAACGGCAACGGGTATGAGGAAATATTAAGTTTTAGGTCTTCTGTTGTAAAATTGTTATTAAACTAGAAAATTTGTTTTTGTTTCAAGTTTTTTATTTAGAATTTAAGTTCATAATGTATTTTCTTATATCATACACGTATATTAGAAAATGTTAATAAAATGCAAATCCATCCACGTAATATTTAAACCACTTTCTGATATCGAATTCACATAACGACATCTGTCATTAGTATCAGAATGCAACAGGGAATGCCACATACTCCATTACGGGAAAAGTAATTTACAAGGGATATGAACGTGATAAGTGTTTATCAATTTTCCTGAAATCGTGTAAATGTATATATATCCCAGTAATGTTTTTATACCTAAATTAAAATGTATGTATATACTGGAACATAAGTTTTTTAAATATCATAGCCGTTGCGTTTAAAAGCTATGTAAACAGTAATTAATTTAACCTTAACTGACTAGCAATCGTGATTAGGTATAGAGAGTAATATTTAAATAATATTTTAATTAACTTTGTTTCGGTTAGGTTAGGTTAGGTAAGGTTAGTGTGGTAGCTTTCACACCAAAAGCTCACTTCAGTAAGCATAGCGGCCCGCTGTGACGCCACTGACCAATTTCCTCCGAACCAAGGAGGGAGAAGTTTGTCAGCGCAAGGATGCATTAAAATGTACTTAATTACATAATGATTAAGATATAAATAAAAAAGGTTGCGTTGTCTAGCAAGTTATGCGTTGGTTATGTGCCCAAGTCAGACATATCGAACAAAACAAAATATGAAAAAATATTTCTTCGGCGACTTCCTCTCAGCGCATTTCTGCCAAAAACTCTGAGAGTAAATAAAATTACAATGAAAAGTTGCTCAAAAATCTGTCGTTCGGAGTCGGCTTTAAGCTGTAGGTCCCGCCACTCATGGATAAAAATTAACACACACACAACATATGTGGTGTGAGAAACTAGGTTGTAATACTGACTAAAGGGTTGTAATGAACAATTATGTATGTGTATACATGTGAAGTGTCTACTTATGAGAGGTATTATTTAGGAAAGATTACACTACTCCGCACTATATTAAAATACAAATCAGAAAGAGAACTACAAACAGATAAGAGTGTCCCACCAGTTGTGATATATTGGATTGGCTATGGCAAAATTTTAAACACAGGATACTCTACAAAATAATACTCATTTCACAAAGGTATTAGAACTTAAAATAGTGCAAGAAACTTTTTTATAACTATTTTGAAAGGAAACGGAAGTGTGGTTATCTTTTTCACATTTTAATTTTAATTGAAAATCATTTTTATATTAAAACAAAACTTTTTTAAAATCGCAATGCAATGTATTTTTATGATATATAAGCTGCAAATATATGTAGTTACTTATCAGCAATTTTAACACTTTACTGACTTTCTGATCAAATCTCTAAGTGTCACACTGGTATCCTTAATTATTTTCACATGACTGTGTTTATCCTGGAGAGAATATTAAAATTAATTTATGACGTAAAAGTACAAAAATATTCTTTGCTATTAAATAAATATAAAACAAGTCGCTGTAGTCTATTAGGTAGGGTGTTGGCTTACTAGACGTAAGTCCAAGGTTCAAACCCCAGGTCAGACATATCCAAAAAAAACAAAATATGAAAACAATATTTCTTTGACAGATTCCTGGCAAAAAGTTTGAGAGTAAGTAAAAAATTGCCATGAAAAAGTTTCTCAAAAAACTGTTATACGGAGTCGACTTCAAACTTTAGGTCGTGCCACTGATGTATAAAATTAACACACACAACATAAGTGGTGTGAGAAACTAGGTCGTAATCCTGACAGAAGGGTTGTAATGACCAATTATGTATGTACATATGTATGTATGAATTTTATCACTTTACTTACTTTTTGATCAAACCTTTAAGTGTTACACTGGTGTACCTATTAATTTTTACATGACATATGTGGACCCAGGGTCTCAAGAGGTTAAAATAAGTTATTTATGTAAAGTCCAAAAATATTCTTCGCTGTACAAGAATTTAGTTTTTATTCTATTCAAATAATTCAAGTAAGAAATGAAATAAATACAAGGAACTAGTGTATATACATGGTAGCTGTAAAGTAACAAAGAAAAATATTTTAAAGTTTGGCATAAAATTTACACCACACATGCATTTCAAAAGATTTTTGCTTAAAGTTTTTTTTATTAGAAAATACATTGTAGCTACGGGAAATAGTGACCCTAAAGGCGACCACAAAATAACAATATTTACAACGTATTTATTTTCCAAGAAAAGGCAGTTAAATGCCTAGTATTTTATTAAAATAAAAGAAAAAATGTTATGTAATGTTACGGTAACCAATTACGGTAATTTTGATATTGCAGTGTTTGATTAAGACCAGTCATTATTTGACCCACTTACGTCATTCAAACCATAGTACAGACTGTTTACAATTGAAAGTGTTTTATTTAACCTGCCAAGTATTTACGTCAGAATTTACAATTCATAACCGCAAGATATTATTGACAATGGAATATATTGTGATGTGTTCAAGACTGGTTGAAAGTAAAAGTCTGCATATACATACATATGTATTGTAAAGCACAAAATAGTTGGATGGTTAGTTAGCCTCACGTTAAACGTTATTAATTGACATTAAAGGGCATATACATAAATACATATATGATAGTGTATGTTAAACCACATATTTCTCTGACAAAGGCGAATGATTAGGCGATATGAGAAGACATAAATTAAATTTAATGTTTAGTGCGTAATAAATTTCAGCAGTTTGTGCTAATTAAATTAGTTCATCGTGTTCATTGTTGTGCTAATTTGAATGTAAGTAATATATGATTAATTAATTCCTTGGCATGGAATCACACAAACGCAAGAACAAAATGACGTAACACAGCGTCGTGTGTTGGTTTTCAAATATTCCAACGTAACCCCTTAAAAAATGTTAAAATATTCCAAAATTTATCTGAGAAATGTAAACAAAAATAAAATTAAAGTGTTATTAGAACGGTTAATATTTTGTGAAGACTCCGAAGCTCTTTAAAACTGATAAAACTGAAAAACTGTGGCCAACAACATTTTGCCATACCCAATCCAATATCACACGTAAATAGCCTGAATTAGTTCCCAAAAAGAGTTCCACTTAGGTCAGCACTCATTGTAATACCACAAAAAATATTTAAATCGTTGATATTCCAATCTTATATCCACAAATGCTATTCTGTCTTTCCTCCCTCCCATAACGTATTCTAAAAACTGATATTATTCCATTTTGCTGAGTTCAACCTTAATCTATTAATCAACTTAAATTTACAGGAAGAAAATTAAGTAAAAATATATTTTTTCTTAATTTGTTTGTATTGTGTTGTGCTTTAACACCATCTTTTCTCATTTCTAAACACACAAATTTCTTTCATTATTCCATGTGAAAAAAGAGTTGGGGATAAAAACTGTAATTTGCGAACAATATTATACAAATGATCGTAATCAAATAGAGTTCACGCAATTAATTTTCTGCTTTTTTTCTTTTGTTATTGCCATATCATCGTTTGAATGGAAAAAATATATTCAGAATCATTATAATAGCTTTTATGTGACTAAACTGTATAAAATGGTTTAACATCAGCATTAATGCAATTTTGACCGAAGGGTTGTAATGCCAAATCTCATATTTGTAAAGGTTCTATCAAATGTATATAGAGGAAGAACACAAAATTATTTTTCAAATTTGTTTTAAGGCATTAGGTGCATATGGGAGCGTTTTGTGCCTCAATTTGTATGATATCTATCAAACAAACTCACAACTATGAACATCCCATTTTTCATCGTATTAAAGACGACGAATTTTGTACCCAGTAATTGATGATTTGCTGAAGTCATTAATTATTTATTTTCAAAAAGTTTGAAGACCTTGTATTGCAACAACATTGAATGCAGATGACAGTTTGAGTCTGAACAAATGCCAGAAATGTTAATTGTTCCACAAGAAATAAATTCTGATCGTTTAAAAGCTACGTGAAACAGCCAAACGAATAAGAATTAATTGTTAAAAATTTGACCAATGTGTTCAGTGACACTGGCTACGCCTTAAGAAAAGAGAAAGCTTTACAGCCTAATTCACATGATTTTTGTCATTCTTACAGAATATCTAATCGTCATCCTGTTGCAACCACATACCGTTGGTGTCAATATCATCCGATTCAGGCCAGACGAAGTTGGTAATCATCGACTCTATTGCTCGCCGTTGACAGCGATGGCCTGGCTAACGTTGTCATCAGAGAAATATAGTTCGATGGCGCTGCTAGTCCAACCTCCACACCAAAACTACGGCATTTCTGGAATGCTTTCAGCGGTCTTGGATCTCATGTGGATTCGTATCGTTGTAAATCCGACAATTTTGCTTGTCCACTCATCCAAATGATTTTTCGATGAAAATTAAGGTTTGTTGCTAACAGCTCCAGGGCCCATACAGCGTCGTTTACCTTAAATTTCTTAGTCTGTTGAATTATGTTGTGGCTTGCGATAGGTCAAGTTCCTGGAAGCTACGCGAATTCAACTGTCTCTGATTCTTCTGCACACTCCTACGGGCAGCGGCGATTTTTGTAGATTGTGTCGTGTACTAGTGGACTCAAATTTATCCACAAGATTGCGAATTGTCTACTGGGACATCGTAAAATGAGCAAAACACGGGCTATATTGCTCAATAAAATAATTTTATTATTTACACGCGTCGTGTTGAATGTTATACCTATTCAAGGTGATTTGGCAAAACAGGCTTTCAATAAATAATAATAATGAATAATTGTCAACTCACTTCACAGATGCAGCATCAAACGATGGCCTTTATCAAATATTAAAGTCTGGAAGTATCTATTATTTCTAATATTTCGTGACTCTCTATTTAGTTTAAGAAGCAATTTCAGTTCAGCCGCTATTATTGCCTTTGACATGAATTCAGAACGATTAAAAACGTTTTTTTTTAGATTTCCTGAGGAGTTTTAGGCAACAAACATATTGTGTGGCATACAGCATCAGGATTATAAGAGACCTGTATGGATTACAATTAATTCGTTTGAAGTGAGCATTGGCAAAAAATAATGACCATCAGCTTTTTATCTTTTAAAGAAAACTTGCAGCCATTTAATCAATAAATTTTTTATGAGAATTTCGAAACAAGCTGTACAACGTGATATAAGAATAAAACCGTATGAGAAATAAGGGACAGTTTAAGTGCCATTTTTTTAATTTTTATTTTAATAGTTTTATGTCTCCCACATGGCGACCATTTAAAATGATTTTGGTTTTTCAATGATTATCCGAAATAAAAAAGCAAAACATAAAAGGCGAAAAACGTTATATTCGAGAAAATCGAAAAGAAAAATGTCTTTATAAAACGAAAAATAAAAATCTTTGAATGTTGAATGAATTATGCAACAGCAATAGAACTAAACTAACAGGAATGGATATAAAATTTGAGAGATTTTCGTTATTGAATAGGAAATTTATCTGAAATGCTGGCTTGCATGTTGCATGATAAGCCAGTTGCAACGCTCTTGTGGGGAGTATAGGCCCTCAACGAAGAGATTTCAACATTATCTGTCACATAGGAGCACAGATTTTATAATATTTGTCTCAAATAAGTTCAAGTAAGTTAACTTGCTTAAGCAGAGGTTGGCATTATTTTATCAAATTCTTTTTGTCATTGTTTGGGACATTATGACTTTCATTCATATTCAATTTATAAGAGCAGTGCCTATGCTAGGCTTAGAAGTTGAAGTTACGTCAATGTATTTAAGTATCCAAATTTTTCCTGAACTTTATCGTCAATGGTAGGTTTTATATACGTACATTTGTATATCGCGTCCTTTAATTTATGTTCAGCTAGTTGTTTGTAGTTGCACCAGCCCAAAATGCAAAAACTGCCTGTTACAGAGATATTTTTTCAAAAAGAACAAATTAAATGATACTTCATCTGTCACCTGCCTGGATCCAGTAGACTCTGTGGTCATAGCTGCCAGATTTGACGATTTATCGTCATTTTGACGATTTTGAGCTCCAAAAATATGATATTGACGATTTGACGATTTATGCCCTTATTTTGAAATATTATATTTTTTAGAAATTAAAAATTTACATCATATTCCTAACTTTAGTACATTAAAAGCAACTTTAAGCCACTTTAAGTGCTATATTTTTAAGTTACTTTCGAATATCTGTGATGATTTTTCAGTATTTTATTCCTTTTTAATCCCTTAAAAGCCAAAAAATGATAATCCTAAATAACCACGTAGTTGAGAATAATTTATCACTTGTCGTTGCAGACAATTTTAAAAATTCGAGTATAGCTTATAATATTACCATCGGAAGAACAAAGGCAAGCGCCCTTATTTTTGTTCTATGACCAACACTCAAGTGATGGATGGCATTGTGTCTGGAACTATGAAAATATGTTATGGGAAGAAGGAAAGAGCGAACAGCGTTTATGGACACTAGGCTTGTATATTTTTATACTATAAGTAACAGGAAAGACATCTGCAGGAATTTAGGTCCACATACGAATAGGCCGACTAAAAAACGTACTTTTTCTGTAATGCAGTGTGCGATCCACTGGCCAATCGACCACATACGGATGTCCTGGCCGAGAAAGACGAGCATTACGTAGGAATATATGATTTTCGGGAACAAGTCCCCTTATTTCGTTCGAGTAAAATCATTTTGTACTAGTGATAGAACAGTGAAACACAAACCGCATTGCAACGATGCACCAATGATTCAATGTAGTTGGATACACTACCGTCATTAACGAGCTACTACGGCCTCTCCTGTACACGGTTGAGAAACCTCAAAATAGACGTTGAGGCACCGACCTCATAAATAGTATAAATAAAACCTTAAGAAGGAACTAAAGGAACTGAAAAATGTGTCGGTTGCAGCCATCATTACACTGAATTTTCATGCTTAGAATGTCAAGAGCTTCTGACTCCTTAATATTTACGCCACCCATGGTTTAAGATGATGCAATATTATTGCTGCCTTTATGCGTCAATAAGCAACACTGGGATATATTGTTTAAACCTTACAATTTTTTTTCCTGAAAATGATATAACATTTCTCCATTTTTGGAAAAAAAAATTAATAAATGAAGATGAGGGACGCTAACTTTTATTTCTAACAAATTCTTTTTAAATGTTTTGTTTTTGAACTCAGATATGTACATGCATCGACTTTATACTATGTATATATATATATTTTACTGCAATAGAAATAATTTAGTTTTTTAAATGATTTTAATTTATTTATTTATTTTTCTCACGATTTTTTGACGATTTCAATAAACGTCTTTGACGATTTTGACGATTTTTTCTCAAATATTCGACGATTTGGTGCCTCACTTATCTGGCAGCTATGTTTGTGGTTTTAAAAAGTGTTTCGCATCGAGACTTAGTAACAAAACAAGTGGTGTAATCTGAAACATACATACTCTCTTAAAAGATGGACTACTTTGTGGTATACCGATGGGTCAAAAATGGATCTTGGGACAGGAGTGAGAGTTTCTAGTGCGAGTGTGAAATACTCATAACACATGGGAAAGGTTAGCTTAGGTTATACCATCGTAAGATGTGCTCAATTTAATTTGAATAGAAGGACAAGACTTAGCAATGCCCTCTGACAAACAGGCCGTCATTCGAGAACTTGTCTCTTAAGAGGTAAAATCGAAGATAATATGGTAATCGATCTTCTTCCTCTGCTGCGTCTCTGATCATGCAAACAAGCAGATAACATTAATGGGGTTGGTTTTTCTTAAATACATACATACATAACACGTAATTGGCCATTATAACCCTTCATTCAGGATTACGACTTAGCATCTTACACCACTTTTGGTGTTGTGTATTAATTTTATACATGAGTAGCGGAACCTACAGTTTAAGGTCGATTCCAAACAACAGATTTTTTGAGAAACTTTTCATGGATATTTTGTTTACTCTCAAAGTTATTGCCAGATATCTTTTGAGAGGAAATCACCGAAGAAATATTTGTTAATATTTCTTTTTGTTTGAGATATCTGACCTGGAGTTTGAATCGTGGCCTGACGTCTAATGTGCCAAAACACTATTAGACTACGACGACATGCCTGCCATGTATTTATTGAAGAGGATGTAGTGAAAATGTAGCCTGCGGCTATATGGTAGGAAGCTCATTAATAAACTTCAATCTGGTTTACATTTTCAGCACTTCTAGAGGTGCATCACCAATGCTAGCTGCTATTGTTCTTCAAGACTGGAATTGATACAGGCTTATGCACGCAATACATGCTGGATTGTAAATATTGTTATAGAAAATAATGGTATGATTTTAATGGCTATTAGACAGCTCTAAAAAGTGTGATTGAATGCTCAATAAACTCGTTTTACGATTGCTTCATTATCTATGCTACAGTGTGTTATGTTGCATCATCTTGTTTCGACTACAACCAAGTCCAATTGCTACATTAAAAAATCAGTCATTTCTCAAAGAAATACGATCAAATGCCGCCCACACATAAATCGCATAAAACATTGCATACTTCAAGCTGCATTGCACCGCCTGGAGTATCTCTGGCGACTATTCTCTTTGTTGACGTCTCCATTAACCAAAATATTTACGTCATTGTAGAAAATAATTTTAGATTTCATAATTAAAATTTAACATATTCCTGAGCATTATTGGTGTTGTCGCATGTCAGGAATCTTTTTTTATACTGACAACTATTCAAAGGAATATGATCCATTGTCGGAATGTTTGTTTCATTATAATTTCTCCCTTGGGTTGACTTAATACTAACTCTTACAAACATTTATACTTTTCCAATGTAACTGTTACAGTTTTCCCACACTCTTTTGACAGGCTTTATAAATATTTGTACTAACTGTGTGTATGTTTTATAGTTTGAAATGCAATGCAAACTTTATTCCACAGCTATGCACATGAACTGAACATGACTGCCATGTTGCATCAATACTATTACATTCACTGGTATATGCCTTCAAGCATAGTTGAAAATATTTTTGTAATCCTGTGTGTGTGTGGAAACGTTGACATAATTTACGGTTTTGCAAGTGTTTTGTGCGTGGGTAAGTGTATATAATACGAATACATACACACACAACTGTGTAAATTTGTAGCTTTTTGTGACAAATTTGTAATTCAATATGAAATTATAATTCGAAATTACATTGCCACTAATGGCCAATACATTGCCGACTGCCTCATTATGCTCATTACATATTGAGCTAACTGACACCAACTTTTTGTTTTAGTCCTAATTATATCGGTAAAATCGTAATTTCTTTTTCATGCTGCTGCTATTGTTTTCGATTTGATGTTCGAATGGTATGCTGTTGTCAGATGACAACATATGTTATTGGGAGCTACTTTTTGACAAGCTGTGCTTGTTAAATATACAATTCCTATCATACTGCAAGGTTTGGCTTTATATTTAATAGTATATGGCAAAAATAATAAATTTAAAAAAAATTCTAAATGCCATTTACATACATAAACAGTGATATTTTACTTATCATCTCATGTATTTATATTGTTACATCAGCTGTTGTGAGTCCTATTAGTAAGGTTGTCACATCAACGAACAAGTCAGACGTATCCAATATATTTATTTATGCCAGAAAACTAAATTATTTTGCATAAAGCAATGTAAGAGCATGTTGCGGTAAGACATGTACTCGATGCGGCAATTAGCGGATGTCATTGCCTACGTTGAAAGGACCAAATTGAGAAAGCCCCCTCAGCGATTGGTATGACCAACTGACGAAGGTACGCAATAAATAGAGGCGCCTGTTAGAATGTGTTAAAGCTGGCCAAAATTCGATGAACGCGAATTTAGTAAGTAACTAAGCAAGTAAGTAAGTAATGCACACTGGCCAATTGATGCCAAAAGTGATCATTGTCTTTCTGCTTTATTTTATTAGACGTTTGATTTTCAATATTAGTCAAGTCACTCACTGTTAACTATAATTAACAGTGAGCTGTCGAGGTTTATAAAAATTAATCAGATTTACTTGACCGCCATATTGGACCCGCCATTTTGAAATTTTTGAATCTAAATGAAGATCTGTAATCAGAGACCCCACAAACCCCAGAGTAACAATTTTCAAGTAAATCTGATGAATTTTTAAGGACCTCCGTACTGTGTTTCTTTTTCACTTGCATCCCTTGACATAAACCCACCCCCTACTTTAAGGGTGCATGCAAACAATTTGGCTTTGGGCTCATTTTGAAGAGCAAAGATCAATTGTCAATTTCTGACAATAGCGATGGCTCCAGCACGTGTTTAGCTCTATTTTTACGGGTTTCAGCCCCCTTTTTCTCGAAAACATGACGTGATGGAAAGTTTTTGAACCCAGATTCGTGTTCAGCAAAATGCATTCGGAAACACCGACGACTTGTAAAAAAAAATTTTGGAAAGAAGCTTATAGTACAGCAATGTTCCTTAAAGAAAATACTATACAATAGCCCTGTAAACAATTATTTTTGCGTGTAATTTTAGGGAAAAAATTTTATTTAACTTATAAAATTCACCAGGTTTAACAATTAATAATATATTTGTTGTCTATGCTATCAAATTTTACCATCAAATTCAAATAGAAGGAATCTATTTAATAACAGTTTTATTAAACAAACTAAGCCACAAGACTCCTTTTATAATATTCATTCACCAAATAAAAAACCAAAAGAAAGCTACAGGAAATTCTAAATAAATTCTTATGAATTCTAATTAATATGATTAATTGTTATCGCTTAAATACACTCCTATTTATGTTAGTATTGTATATATAGCCCCTTTTATTTGATGAATTGCTTTAATTTAAAATATTTACTTAATAAACTTAAATGCGTAAATAAATAGAATAATAGTTGCATATTTGAAGAACAAATATAAAAGATAAGAAACTAAAAATATTTAAAGTTTTTAGTTTATTTCATACGCCAGCAGGATTATCCTTTAAGCCTATTTAAAGGAATCACTTGAAAGCTGTCATATACTCTGTCAGAGATACAGTTGTGGACATATAATTAAGACATAAGTATGATGTTTCATTTGTTCGGTATTTTTTTCTCACTGGAAAGCTAAGTTTGATCTCTTTTACACTTGTTTCCTTCTTTACTTTTCTATTCTATTCAATTTGGTTACAAAATAAGTCATTATTTAGGGTAAGTGTTGAATGTGAAAAATATTTTTGTGGCATATTTCTCAGCATATTTCTGACAAAATATCTAAGCACTTAGTTCAGTATTTGACTAGCCGATGTACAGATGTTAGGTTATGTTAGGTTAATGTGGTAGCTTTGGTACCAAAAGCTCACTTGAGCACGCATAGCGGCCATTTGTGACACCACAGGTGAACAGGGATTACTGATCAAGTTCCTAGGAACCAGAGAGGGAGAAGTTGGTTAGCGCAAGGGCTGCACTGTACAGATGTTATTGGAAAGAAATTTGTAAATCATTCATTTAACGACTGTTTAAAGTTTAGTTTTAAAAACTGAAAAATGAATGTTGTTATCTTTTTTTAGTTTTGAAAATACAACGAATAATTTACTATCGCTACGAATGCTTTAATTATATGGCCATGACTGTAAATATAAACTTATAGCCTCTTTATTCCCTTTTATTAGACAGTCTGTTATCAAACACTTGGATTTTTTTTTTGATTTATTTGTTACGACAATACTCAGATTATTATGAATTGAAAATTTAAAGATAAAAGATTCATAAGTATTACAAACAAAAACTTTTTAGAAGTGGAAGATTTTATTTTCTTATAAATATATACACAGTGTGTTAATAAATTTATCGTAGTATAGTTGGTACTGTGTTGGCTTATTAGACGTGAGGCCACGGTTCAAACTCCAGATCAGTCATCTCCAACAAATCGAAATATAAAAATATCTCTTCGTCAACTGCCGCTCAGCAGATTTCTGGTAAAAACTCTGAGAGCACAATAAAATTGACATGAAACGTTACTCAAAAACTCTATCGATTTGAGTCGACTTTAAATTGTAGATACCGCCTCTCATGTTTAAAATTAACAAAAGTTGTGTGAGAAGCTAGGTCGTAATCCTGGCTTAAGGGTTTTAAAGACCAATTATGTTTGTATGTATGCATATGTTATTAAATTAAAGAATTTTACAACAAAAGTTTATTTACGAATGCCTCTAGAAAGGGAACATTATTGGATAGAAAATTGTATCCATACCTTTTTAAGGCTGGAATATTCGCTGAGATTACTATGGAATTGGTGCAACAAACGTGGACTGTACTATTCAGCAAGAAATAATCGTTATAAAGACTGTCACTTAGCGAATTGAATAGGTATAAACAAATATTTGGAGGTAGTAAAACGCTCATTGGATTCTGGAGGGTGGTAACACAACATCTAAGGCTAAAAAGATATTACTCCAAGAGACAGCAATACATTTAACAGTTACCCTCATGTTGAGGTCCTTGATACGGGGACGTTGATGTTGTCAACGAAAAGGCGGAATGAACCAATTTGTGTAGAGACCAGTAAAATCTAGAATGCATGTTCAGACACTCATTGAAGCCATAATGTAACATATCTCACAACGACATCTGGAGCATGTCCAACCAAAGGTCGGATTAGAATATTGGTCTTTAGGTACATACCATCAGTGTCTGGGAATACCTTGCAATGAAATCTGCAGAAGCTGTAATGACAACGAAGGAAAGCTGACCTGAAACAACGGTCTTTATGCACATAGAATTTATTAAAGTAACATGTCCAGCCAAAGGTAGTCTGATTTATTGGGCCAACGAGAGACTGTCGAACGAAAAAAAATCAATTTTTCGGATGAAGCCCATTCTCATTCCGGTGGGTATGTTAATAAACAAAATTGCAGTATTTGGGGTTGAGGAAACCCAGTCGTGATCTTACAGAAACCAATGCACCCATTACGAGTGACTGTTAGGTGCGGCTTTTGGATCGGAGACTTCTTTGGCCATATTTCTTTGAAAAGGACGCAATCATTACATTCAATGGCGACATCTATCTCACCATCATAGCCGAATTTTTTGTACCCGCTCTTAATGGTATTGTCGTTAAGGATGTTTGGTTACAACAGCGTGGTGCAACTTGCCACACATATCATGCTATAATCGATTTATTGCGTCAAAGGTTTGATGTCCGTTTAATTATCCGAAATGGTGATGACAATTGGCAGCACAAAAGCTGCGATTGGACACCGTTGGACTATTTTCTGTGGAGCAATGTTAAAGAAAGTTGTTATGGCGACAAATCAGACCCTATACACTCGAGAAATTAAACGAAAATTGGTCCGATCCGAATGTGGTACTATGAGGCCAGCCACGGCAGCAATATGAATGAAATAATAATCTTCTAAGTGTACTTAGAACGTTTTTAGTGTTCTTGCATTTTTAAATTCTACGTTTTCTAACTTAAATACTGTCAAAATTTGGTTAAGATGCGCCGATCTGTTCCGAAGTTATAAGGGAAAAATCTCCTTAAAATACACATATGGTCGTATATCGCGTGAAAACTTTGAGAGCTCATAACTCAAAACACACTTTTTCGACTTAGAATGTTATAGAACGGAGGCGTCGATATGTAAAATTCTTTCATAAGTACATATGTGACGTATGAGTGATATTGAATTCCATTACTTTCATGCATGAAAAATCAAAGATTTTTTATTGCCTACTTTTCAGAGTTATTATTCTAGTACATGTAATATGCTGCGTATGAGTAATATGCTACAAATTCAATTTAAATAGGAAGTAAGCCATAATTTCCAGTGGATTTTTAAACATTTAAAATTTTCCTAAATCCTACATCATGGATTTTTTTCTTAAAATCAGGCAATTTTACTATTCAAAACTTTTTGGACTATTGCGTTAAAATTTTTATGTCTCGGAGATATCGTTGAATGTCGAATGTTATTTTCTAAGGTTGTTTGACTTTTTAAGCTGATTCTGAAATTCATTTAATTTAAGTTAAGAAACCAATTTTTTAACACGTTCTTTTATATTTTGTATATACAAAAACAGCAAGTATATATATACAATAATACACAAATAAGAAGAGCTTACGTAAAAGAATGGACAAGTAAAGTAAAGCAAAACTCTGTTTAGTGCTTAGAATTATATCTAGGTATGTAAACATTTTTCACAAATCCACTGCATTTGAGAGCACAACCTTAATGTAAAAATAATTCACTTTTTACAAGTGTTGCAGACACCCACAGACTCTCCCTTGCCTTCCAAAATTTATCATGAAACCCTAGTAGTCAAACATTCCAATTCGCTTAAAACAATTCTATACTGCACGAGTCGTTCGGCTGACAAATCCAGTTTAGTGTTGGCTTTGCCTTTTTGTTCTTAATCATGCCGACACATCCAAAGTAACATCTGCCTAATATTATGTATAAATCCAATGCTTGATAGACTCAATAGTTTACAGGTCTTTAGAAAAGTTTCTACCATATATTTCCATACATATAAAAATAATTTGTGATCCAGTTATTTGGGCATCATATTATTTCATCGTGTTAAAGATGGCGAATTTTGTACCTGAAAATGATGATTTATGGGAAGCATTAATTTTTTTGTTTTTGTAGGAAGAACGTAAAAATAATGCGCATCGAATTCTTGTCGATGCATATCATGCGGGATCATGCTACATCAGAAGCAGCATTCAAAATATTATTTCGATGTGAGAAATAAAGAACTTGGAAGACCAGCAAAAGAGTAAACAATAATGGATGAAGATGGACAATTCGAATCAGAAACTATTGGCAGAAGTGTTAAATGTTGCACAACAAAATTTTTTTTAAAAATGGATGCCCAACGAATTGAATGGCATAGAGATGAAAACCGGAAAGTCACTTATGACTTTTTTCTTCAAAGACACGATAGAAAATCAGTGTTGCTTTGAATTGTTAATGGCGATGAAAAATGTATTTATTTTTAGAATCCTTAACGGAAAAAACTATGCATTAAGGTGGGACAACCATCAACTTCGACTGCAAAACCAAATCGATTCGGCAGGAAGACAATCCTGTAGGCCTGGTGGGACCAGAAAGGTGTGATCTACCACGGGCTTCTAAAAAGTTGGCTTATTAGACGTAAGCCCACGGTTCTAACTCCAGGTCAGACATCAAAACGAAATATAAAAAAATATTTCTTTGGCGACTTCCTCTCAGCAGATTTCTGCTGAGAGTAAATAAAATTGCTATGAAAAGTTTCTCAAAAACCTGTCGTTCAGAGTCGACTTTAAACTGTAGGTCCCGCCACTCATGTATAAAATTAACAAACACAACATGAGCGGTGTGAGAAGCTAGGCCGTAATCCTGACTGAAGGGTTGTAATGGCCAATTATGTATGTATGTATTGATCGTAATACGACCAGACTAGGCCACAAGTCACGACAAGGAAATTTTAAAACATGCGAACAGTATTGGCATGGAATCTACAAATTTTCTAAAAAATGGAAAAAAATGTGCACGCAGCAATGTAAAATTCTTTGAAGGATGTTTGCTTAACCCTTACCCTGTATTAATGGGTCAAAATTGCACAAACAGTTTTTATTGTTCATTTATTCTTTAAATACTCATCGGGTTTTTTTGAAACTTTTGTATTTTTGTAGTGAATATAATTAAAATTTAAAATATACTTTTTGTAGCTCGTTTCACAAAGCTTATGTAAAACCACTTACGCAATTGGTACTTTTGGGTCAAAATTGTCCAATGCAACAAAATCAATTTACGCATATGATACGGGCTTCGTAACAATTTTGTGGGCCTTGACAACATCATAACTAGCAACAAAACAGAAAATTATGTGATAATAATGCACAATTCTTATTTGTTGTTTTTGTTTTTTATAACGGTATTACAAACTGCAACAAAACCAAAAGAAG
Source organism: Sarcophaga carnaria (assembly GCA_958299815.1). Lineage (NCBI taxonomy): Eukaryota > Metazoa > Arthropoda > Insecta > Diptera > Sarcophagidae > Sarcophaga > Sarcophaga carnaria. The sequence goes on from OY283149.1 coordinate 88,342,294, forward strand.
AGAATAAATAGTGTAAATATTTCATTCGTTTATGTTTTTTTGAATTGAATACAAGTGACAAAAACTTTTGCTTATTTTGGAACAATTTAATCAGAAGAGATAAGAAATTTTCTTATGCTATCAGACTCAGGCGATGAAAGCCCCAGGACACATCAAGTGAAGATGAAAACGATCTCGTTTCTGAACCTGCATCTGACTATGACCCCAACTCCTCGTCAGGCGCTAGCATGGACAAACTACGGATGTAGTTTTAATGTATCTAAACAGGTCATAATAAATTTGACTCCTGGCCCAACGCGTTATGTTATTTCAAGAGCTGATGGTATAAAATCTTTTCTTCTGTTATTTATGCCCAGTGATAATATAAAATTAGTTGTTAATATGACTAATTTCCAAGGTAACTATAAGTGGTAATGTATTTATTAGAGTAAAGGCTATACAATGGGTTCATTTAGGTCAATCTGTATTTGGAAATAATTGGATTTCTCTAGACGACATAACAATCGAAGCATATTTCGGGCTACTTTTGTTGGCGGGTGTATTTAGATCTAACGGTGAAATTTTAGAATCTCTATGGGATGACCGCAAAGATCTTTATTGCCAGAAAAAAATTTTGCAACTAAAAAGCAAACTTGAAAACTGTGCTCACTTCCTCTTCGACAATGGGAACAAAACAAAAATAGGATATCTACCTAAAAAAAATCGATCAGTGCTTTTGCTTAGCACGTTCCATCACGACGAAAAAATAAGAGCAAGCTCCAAAAAGTCAGAAATAATTCATTTCCATAATGAAACGAAATCAGGGGTCGATACCTTTAGATCAACTTATAAGAACTTACACATGTAAAGGGAGAACTAATCGATTCCCTCAAGCAATGTTTTACAATATGTTAGATATATCCGCCTATAATACCTATGTAGTTTTTCTTAAAATTAATCCACACTGGAACGAAAATAAGAAACTGGAAAAAAAAGCGACGCATATTCTTGGAAGACTTAGGCGTGCAGCTTATAAGCGGAGAAATATCTCGTAGACCGAACATGCCACAAAGTAGTCCTGCAGTCGTAAAAAGTCTTCAAAAGGATTCTGCTGAAGTTCCGCAAGCAAAAAATTTAAAAAGGGTACGTTTCAACTTTTGTTCAAATCGTTCTAACAGCACCAAATACGTAAATAAATGTTCTGAATGTCAAAAATTTATTTGCAAAAAGCGTTCTGAGACCAATATTGTATGTAATGAATGTAAAACAATAAAATAACTGAATAAATTTTATAATTTTTTGTATTGGGCAAATTTGACCCACTAATGTCATATGCGTTTTATTTTTGAAGTACAGGATAAGGGTTAAAAGCCTTCAAGATTTATTTTGCTGATAAGTGGGTTTAACAAGACGGAACCACATTACATAGGGCGTTAGCTACGAGCAATCTACTCAAAGGAAGTCTTGATCAAGTCATATGTTTACGTCGATAAATCTGGGGAAATTCAAAACCTAGAAACCAAGAAGAAGCCTTGCATGCTCTAACATCAAATAGAAGTTTTATAACTTATAATGGGTAAACTATAAATATATCGAAAGATACCTTTCTCTGCGAGTCACTACTATACTACCAATGAACGACGTGTATACGGGGTATTATTGTATAGCGAACAGTTTATCTTAGGTGGATCATGTAATAAAATCGATAGCACAGTGTTATTAATTATAGTGTTTGGTTAAATTAAAATAAAAGAAAATAATTATTTTTTTTTATACGAATGTAACCGCAAATACTGGGTGAGCCAGCTATTGGTTTAAGTTTAAAACATCGGTTATTTCATATCTGGCAATACTTATGTCATTCTATTCTGTCACAAAATTCTGTATATTAGGTCCACTGAAACTAATGAATTGATTTACGCTTGAACAACGTTGGGATTTATTAGGTCAAAAAGAAACTGCACGATGATGTCGATTTTGCCAAAAAAAAAAATAATCATATTTCAGATGAAGCTTGTATTCATCTTGGTTGTTACGTCAATTAACAAAATTTCCGTATTTAGGGCTCAAATAACCCATATTTGGGTAATGCAACCATTACTGTGGGCGCAGTTTTTACAGCAGAGGCATCATTGGCTTATATTTCTTTGAAAATGAGGACGGCGTAACAATTACGGTCAATGGAGACACCTATCGCACAATGATAACCGATTTCTTAGTACCCACCCTTCATGGTATTGATGTCAACGATATTTGGTTTCAGCAAAATGGTGTAACTTGCCAAACATCTCATGCCACAAACGATTTATTGTGTCAAACGTTCGATGGCCGAACTTAGCCGAAGTGGTGATGTCAATTGGTAGCTAAGAAGCTGCGATTTGACGCTGTTGAACTATACTCTGTGAAGCGCCGTTAAAGAAAAGAGTTATGCCGACAAACCAGGGACAATTGAGCATTTGAAGGCCAATGTTGCCGTACAATCGAAAAAGAGTACGGTAATTGGTCCGCACGAATGAGGTAATCTGTGGGCTGTGGTTGGTATAAGAATCTAGGTACTAATCTAGGTACGATGACCCAAAATAGAATACGTTTGCGATTTATTGAATAAAAGGATTTGAAGCATAGTTAGAAATTTAAACGTCAACCGAAAAATTATAAGCACGGAAAGACTGTATTAAAAATGCTCTTTTAAATATCATTTGAAAAAGTCTTATGCTTAACAATATTTTTTTTAAAATGTCATTTGTTGCAATGTAAACCGATCTTAAGAAATGTATTTCAATAAAACACCACTTTGGGATGTAAGAACCCAATTAATTCACGCATGGCGAGGTAGGGATAATTTGAATGCCTACTCATGAGCAAGTGATCGAAAATGAGGAGGCGAATATTTTATCTTGAACCGCTTGTCAATAAATTCTACAAACATTTCTTTTCCTTTTATACTCACAAACAATCCCTTTCCGTCTAAAATTAATAATAAAATCCTGGTTGCCAGACATTCCAAATCGCCTTAAACAATTCTATACTGCACGAGTCGTTCTGCTGACAAATCCATGCTTTACTTTTAAAGTCTGAATCATGCTGAGACATCCAGAGTTAAATCTGCCTAATATTACATGCAAATCAAATGCTTGATAGACTCAATAGTTTACAGGTCTTTAGAAAAGTTTCTACAATATATTTCCATACATCTTAAAATCAATTGTAATCCATTCATTTGGACATCATATTATTTCATCATGTTAAAGATGGCGAATTTTGTGCCTGAAAATGACGATTTACGGTAAGCATTGATTTTTTGTTTTCGTAGGAGGAATGTGAAAATAAGTCGCATCGAATGCTTGTTGAGACATATCATGCGTGATCGTGCTCTAGCAAAAGATGGTTTCGATGTGAGAAATAAAGAACTTGGAAGACCAGCAAAAGAATAAAAAATATGGATGAAGATGGACATTTTGAATCAGAAATTATTGACAGAAATGTTAAATGCTACACAATAAACAATTTTTGACTGTTTGAAAGTTATGAAAAAGATCTAAAATTCTGAAAAATGGATGCCCCACGAATTGAATGGCACACAGATGAAAACCGAAAAGTCACTTATGAAGTTTTCCTTCAAACACACGATAGAAAACCAGTGTTGCTTTGGCAATGATTAATGCATTTATTTTTAGAGTCCTTAACGGAAAAGTGTGACAACCATCAACTTCGGCTGCAAAACCGAATCTATTCGGCAGGAAGATAATCCTGTGTGACTGATGGGACCAGGAAGGTGTGTGCCACGAGCTCCTAAAAAGTAAAGAAACTGTTAACACAGATCATTACCGAAAACAAATGATTAATTTGAACCATGCATTGATCGTAATACGACCAGACTAAGCCACAAGACACGGCAAGGAAAGTCTGAAACATGCGAACTGTTGTATTGGCGTCTACAAATTTGCTAAAAGATGGAAAAAATGTGTACCCAGCAATGTAAAATACTTTGAAGGATATTGGCTTAAAAGCCTTCAAGATTTATTTTGCTGATAAGTGGGTTTAACAAGACGGAACCACATTACATATGGCGATAGCTACGATTAATATACTCAAAGGAACTTTTAATCAACACATTTGTCTACGTCGATAAACCTGAGAAAATTGAAGACCTAGAAACCAAGAAGAAGCCTTGCCTGAACTAACATCAAATAGAAGTCTTTAAACCTATAGTGGATGTACTATAAATAGATACCTTTGTATTTGAGTAGTGGCAATGAACGACGTGTATACGGGGTATTATTGTATAATATACAGTTTGTACCAGGTTTAATGGATCATGTAATAAAATTGAAAGCACAGTTTTATCAATTAAAGTCTTTAAGTAAATTGAAATAAAAGAATATAATTTTTTTAAATAAGAAAGTAACAGCAAATATTGGGTGTACCATCTATCGGTTTAAATTTAAAACATCGGTTATTTCGTATCTGGCAATACTTATGTCATTATGTTCTGTCACAAAATTCAGTATGTTATCTCCACTGAATGTAATGAATTGATTTACGCTTGAGCAACTTTGGGATTTATTATGCTAACGAGAAACTGCACGATGATGTCGATTTTAGCAAAAAAAAATCATCTTTTCGTATAAAGCACACAATTTCCGTATTTGGGGCTCAGTTAACCCACATTTGGCAATGCAGCCATTACGAGTGACTGTTTGGCGCCGCTTTTGGGGCACAGGCTCATATTTCTTTGATAACGGCGCAACCGTTACGGTCAATGGAGACACCTATTGATACTTGCGACACATTGAATGCCACAATCGATTTATTGTGTCAAACGTTTGATATCCGTTTAATTAGCCATAAAAATAGGTGATGTCAATTATTCGCCAAGAATCTACGATTTGACGCTGTTGGACTATTTTCTGTGGAGCGCCGTTAAAGAAAAGTGTTATGCCGACTAACCAGGGACAATTGAGCAACGTTGTCGAGATACGACCGCATACACTTGAAAAAGTGTACGGTAATTGGCCCGTACGAATGAGGTACTTTTGAATTTTACTTTACTTAACTTTTTCGCTAATGCATACAGGGAAAGTACTTTATACACATAACTATAATTATATATAGATAATTATAATTAAAAATATTTAAATATTTGTTTTAAACTTTTTAACATCCTAAATGTTCTAAAATTTTATTAAATTTAAATTTTCTTACAGTTTCAATTGTCTTAAGTGTAAAGTTTATTGTAAAATATTCTTCAATTTATTTAAATGCAAACAATGTAAGTTATATTGTCCTCTATACCGACACAAGAAGTCATAAAAAATTTTACATTGGTCAATTACAATGTAAATATTTTTCCATTTTTGTTTGTAAGTCAAGCATAAAACATAAAATAATTTTCCCTGCCATTACTTTCTTTATATGTGCCATATTTATTTTACGTAATCTATATAACACAATTGGAATCTAGCCATAGATGACAGTATATACATACTTGTAGAACAATGCTAAGTATAATTAATTACAACATTTGTTGCAGGGACAATGATAAAATATATATGTACTAATGTACGACAGATGGCCAACCATTTTTATAAAGTACACAACAGAGAAGCAAGCGCTGACATTTTTTAATGGCTAAAGATGTAGCTAATGTTGACCGATTTACTGAACGCATTTGGTACGATGTAATGAATCCATTATAATTTATTACATTGTCTTTTTCAAATTGAAAGGAACCTTAAGCGCACTTGGCCTAATTTATTCGTACATTAAGGAAAAAATGTTTTTTTTTGTTTATGAAATTCAAACTGTTTTTGGTTTAAATTCATATGTATTATGGGTCAGTTTGCAACCGTTATATTGATTAAAGGAATGAAAGAAAAAAATTAAATTTAAAAGGTAGGTGAGTAGGTAGGTCAAGGATTTCATGACACTTGACATACACCTAAGCCATCATGCTTAATGTGCTCTTACCATTAGGAATATCACCATGTTCTCTATAGGAAGTCTGTATCTTGTATAAAATTTTTTAACTTCTTCCAATCCATTCTTCTGAGATGAGTTATGTCTGATATAGGATCTCGATGTTACAAAAGCAAACCGCACAAAATGTGCTGCGTCGTGAAAAGATAACTGATAACTATTTCGAAAGAACTGTATTTCGGCCGATTAAATATTAAAAAGCAATAAAAACTGAACAGGCTACCATTGCAGGGTCTGCTTGCATTCTTTTGCCTTGAATTATTTTGCCTTTACCTTTATCTCCGGTGAGACGCATCCACAGGTTCTGATACGCGAAGTTGTGTGAATGTGTCTTTTGATGATAATCTTGAAAGTATTACGACCATTTCTATGTTAATATCAAAGTCATAGAATGTTAGAGACTATCGCAGATTAAATAAGTATGTTGGCTTATTAGATGTGAGGACACGGTTCAAATCCTAGGTCAGACATCTCCAACAAACACGATATACATGAAATAATATTTTTTCGGCGATTCCCTCTTAGCAAATATTTGGCAAAAACTCTGAGAGTAAATAAAATTGCCACGAAAAAGTTTCTCAAAAATCTGTCGTTCCGATTCGACTTGAACCCATTCGCTGCCAAGGACGAGTATACTCGTCTTGGAAGTGCGGGATACCCTGTCAAAGACGACTATACTCGTCCTTGGCATGGTATTATAGCATGCAGGCTTTTGAATTAGCAATTTTTTTTGCCACAAACATAATATAAAACTTGAAAAATACTACAAATAAAATTTTTTTGAAAATTAATACTTTATTTCTTATAGAGAATGATCTTTCACGCAGAAATCAACTTCATTCTGTATTTATAACATGATATTATATGTGCTCTTACCAAGAAATAACAGGGTTTTGGTAAACAATAACACTCAAAATATAAATGGCAATGGGAATGACTTCATATAACTTAGGCTTGGCTTGGAATGGGTTAAACTGTAACTGCCACTCATGTAAGAAATTAACACACACAATCCTGACTGAAGGTTTGTAATGACCAATTATATGTGTACGTAAATACCAAAGTGAAGAAAGTCTGAGAGAAAGAATGTGTTGTAGCGAAAGGGAGAGGGAGATAGTATAGCTGAAGACAGTTATAAGCTCGGACAAAGATAACATGTATATACATCCCACCAAGCTCAATCAACCCCAGGAATAAATTTACCAACGTATGTATTTTTTACGAGGTGGCAAAAGCTGTTGTATACGATTATTTTAAACTAGGCGGTTTAATCTCTTCAAAAATTACTCTGAAAATTTAACAATCTGAGTTCTAAGACAAATGTCTTAGATTCGACATGATATTCACAATTATTTATTAGAAATTATGTGCTCCGGAAATATGTCCTTAACGAATGTCGAAATTTTTTATTTACCTTTATCCTCCATAAGCTTCAGAACTTCTCAAGCTCGAAGAGGTGATTTTGCAGATCCCATGCTGCTCTATGGAGATTCTTATGTATGCTAAAGTAATGTCATCAGCAAAAATATCTTTATAATGGTCATCTTGTTGAAGTTGTATTTGTAAAATTAGTTGCCATAGTTTGGTGTGGATTTTACGATAGTGGAGCTACGCTTCATAATTCTTTGAAACCATATTGTGAGTAATGCTCCAGGATTATTAAATTTTTTGCCTGAATTTGTCGATAGAGCTACGTGTGACTCTGCTCATACCGCTTTAGAAGTTTTGAACAAGCGATTTGAGCGGTGGGTATATCACATAGGGATTGTGAAACTGAACACCTATATCGTGTGGTATGACTGTTAGACTTTTTCTATTGGGGTTTTTTTAAATTGCTGGTACATGTGAATAAGTCACAAAAACCACAGCGGTATTTAAATAAAAAAAAACCCAAGCCATCGATCAAATTCAGCCTGAAGTCCACACACTACCCATGGCGACCTCACACACACTTTATTGTTCCATACTGTATTTATACAAGAGCTAATAATAATTGAACAAAACCAACATAGAACTGCAACTCCAACTAAAATATTAAATGTGGTTCTGTTTATTTTCAAAATAAAAATATTTCAAACAATATATCACAAACCTAAAAATACAATTTCATATTTTATTTCGTATCACAGAAAATGCTTTTTAACTTGCAGTTGAAAACCAAATTTTTAACAAACGTGAAAAAATATTTAACATATATATGTATGTATGTATGTCAACGTTTTAACTATCTCTGTCAAAAGTTTTCAACATTCAGCCTTTAATATAAAAGTAAAAGCGAATGTTTGACGTTGGGCTGCATATGGGTTTATTCGGTTGGAATGTGTTATTTGTGGTGGCTAGAGCTGGTAACATATTGTGGTTGAATATATCTACAGTGTGGTTAGTGCTGATGGCATTTATGGCGGTTTTGTTTATGTAAACTTAATCTCATTTCATTAGTTCGCTAAAAAAGAATGATTTTTATTGGATTTTTTCATATTTCACATTTGAAAGACAAGAATTGGTAATAGTTATTCAAAACTAAGTAAGCTACCATACACTGCAATGCTATTTGTTGTGGTATTTTAAATTTTTTTTTGAATTCTAAAATACGGATACATTAACCTTGCCAGTCGACTGTCATATATTCACAGGGTTTAAAGTCGGTTCACGTCGTGCAACCCACTTAAATGGCGACCGTTTTGGTTGTGAATTGAAATAATAGAACCAAGTTTTGCACAATGTTACATAGCTTCTGTGGAGAACAGCTTCAAAAAGCGCTTAAAAGGATCTTATATACAATGTGGATGTCATGAATTGTTAGTAGCTATCATTTAAAGAGTATAACAGTCGTGTTATATTTTTCATATACATTTTTTTTTCAAATAAACTTTAAGTTCAAAAATTTTCAAAATTTTTGATGGATCTTGATGGTTAATTGGAAAATGCGTAAATTTCACGTTTGAGCAACCACCAGAAGTTGGCCAATGTTTGCGCAAAGCGAAATAATAATATTAGTCGACTTCTGGTAGTTGCCCAAACGTAAAATTTACACATTTTACGGTAAACTACCAAGATCCATCAAAAATTGTCAACATTTTTGAACTGAAAGTTCATTTGATTAGGTGGCATATATAAAAAATTCAACACTACTGTTATATTTATATGAGGACTACGGTAATTTTCGTCCGATTTTATCAAACGATGTGTCATATTTTTTAATTAAATTTGGCAATTAACAACCGCTAAACTTGAAAATAATAAGAAAAATAAATCTGTTTTTCCAAGTACACCCGATAAGTTCACTCATAACATAAAAATTTGAATCATATGTTTATTTATAATAGGGTTTTGTCAAATAAAAGAAGTTTAGAGGTTTCGAGAAAAAAATTTAAAAAAAATATTTTTGATTTCTACTCAACAAAACTAACAAGCTACACTATGTCATTAGCTATATTTGGTGTATTTTGACTATCGCACCGTGTAATTGATGTTTTTTTAAATTTATTTTAATAATATATTTCTATTCTAATATAAACCGAAAAAAAAAATAAAAAATAAGGGAAATTTTCTTGTCACTCCATATTTTTGCATCGCAAACGTATATGTACCCCCAAGAAGAACTCCAAGTAAATTTAAAATTCAAACGACCAACATAAAACCAACCAACCAACCAACATACAACATGAAAATGTTGTCCGTCATATGTAGTAGGATATCCCTTAATATCAAGCACTTCATTTAACCCAATTGGCATTAAATGTACCAGTTTTGTTTAGTGTTTTCTATTGATATTTGCCGCCATTCACACTTTAGGGGTTATCCTAAATAGTCTCTTGGAGTCATTTTGGAACTTTCTGCAAGAATATTAAACCTGTGGGGAATTTGATACGCAAATCATACCTTCGCATTCGCAGCAGTATGTTTGAGTTCATTGACTTGTTGCAAGATTCTTAATTTTTCCGAACTTTAGTTGAATTTGTTCTTTAGAATGTTTAAATACTCCAATTTCAAACTGCCCAAACCTGGTACCGACACACGTCATTTCTGTTTCTTTCTGCGTATAGTACATCAAAATAAGTTACAATAAAATGCAACAGTATCGATGAAACTAAAATAGAAGTGAACGGTGAAAAAGAAAATATGGAATAATTGTTATCGAAAAAATTACGAAAAGATCGGGAAAGTATTCCACAGTTTTATGTGGATCTGAAGCCTATAGACATAAAACTTAAGAATAATGAGACTCATCACATTAACAATTACGAAATTTCCACAAAAAAACGATGACTTTAAAGGATGACTTGATGATACTAGTACAGTAAGTACAGAAGTTGCGTGTATTGTAGTCATTCGTCAAACGTTCTAACCTTTATAAGTCAACTAACAGGGGTTATTAGAAGTCGTCGTAATATAGAAGGTTGTGTGTTGGTTTATTAGACATGAGACCACGGTTCAAACCCCAGATCAGATATCTCCAACAAAACGAAATATGAAACAAAAATTTCTTCGGCGACTCTGAATAGCTTCTTAAAAATCTGGCGTTCTGAGTCGACTTTTAAAATTAACACACACAACTTAAGTGGTTGCAATGACCAATTATGTACATGTACAGATGTTAATTTTTCCCAATGGGATCTAACCAACTTTTTAGTAGTCGCCAACAAATATTCCAGCCAGAACTTCATGTACTGATGCTGTGATAAGTAATACCGCTCCAACGCAAAAATAATTACCAACAAAGCCAATGCCTTGAAACCACTATTGACAAATTAGTCCAGACAATGAACAGCTTTATGATTAACACGATCAGTTTAAGGCAGGATATGCTAAAAATGTAGTCTACATTGTTAGAGGCGACGATTGGCAAGCGTTAAACCATCAGAAGGTCTGCTACTGGAACGCAAACCACATACGTTAACATAAAAATGAGACTGAGTTCTTTCTCACTGAAAAATATATTGCCGTGCTACTAGTATCTGAGACCCAATAGACGTTAGAAGCCTGTTTAAAATTTCAAATTGCACTTTATATGACTGTAAGGATATAAATATTAATAATACTGGCTGAAACGATAAAAATCTATTGTTAGTTAAGTCTGCGGATATGTTTCTATGACCTCAATAGATAGTTTAGACAGCTCCAGTAGGTGTCGATTTTTTGTGCTTGAATTTTACGTAATTTTTATCATTTTATCGTAAGAAAACTTTCTATTTTTAGGAACAAGGTAGACGAAGTAAATTAAAATAACAGAACCAGAATAACAAACCCATGTCAACGAAAACGATTTAAATGGCTTGACAGCAGGACATAAAGAAAGGCAATAGAGATTAAATATTAAATCCTAAAATTTCAGGTATTTTTATGTAAAGCATAACAATAGAACTTAATGAAAAAAAAAATCTAAATCCCATTGTTGTATGATTGGTTTCCTTCAAGGATGTGTATTGTACTTGGTTCCTTTTTACGCTTCTTTGAATTTTTCTATCATTTTACTTTCAGTTTCATGTGTTTGGTGTGGTTTGTATTTCGTTTTGGCCAATTTCTTTTAAACTCAAATTTTGTTGGTTTTTTCTCTTAATAATGCCTTTCGACGGTATGTTTTGAAGTTCCGTTTTATTGCATTTTATCAGTTTTCTTTTACTTCAACAACACAAAAACTAAACCTTTATGACATTATTTGCCAAAGATGCTTAAAACTTACAAAGCTACGCTTGTAAAAATACTTTATCAGCATTCGTATCCTTAAAAAATCAATTTATTTGTAAATTCCTGTCATAGTAATGTACATATGCGAACAGTGAAATGAAGAAATTGTAATTTAAATATAAATTAGGTTTTATAAGTTAGTAGGTGTGTTCAACAACTTGCGATCTGGTATTATAGTTTTCATATTAAAATGTCCGTTTATTATTTGAAAAAAGCATGTCAAAGTTTCAGAAAAACAAATTGTAAAGTTACTGTTCACAGCAGAGGCATTCCTTGACTTTCTGCCAATTAGTGAATTAATGTTGGCTTATTAGATGTGAGGCAACGATTAATAAATATGAAAAAAAAACTTCTTCGGCGACTTCTGGCAACAGATATCTACCAAAAACTCTGAGTGTAAATAAAATTATCATAAAGAAATTTCTCACAAATCTGTATTTCGGAATAGACTTTAAACTAGAGTTGGGTTCTTTAGCTCTTTTGAGTGTTCGCTCTTTCTAGTTCAGCTCTCTGTAATGAACTAGTTCGTTCTTTTAGTTCAATAGTTCAGTACTTTTAAACAACTCCGCTCTCTTTCTCAATTTTATTTATATTTAAAATGATGTAAACAATACATATATACATTTAAAGGAATTAATGCATTCCGTGTATTTATATCAACTTATTGAATAAAATAAAAACAGTATATAGTATAGTATTTAACACATTTTCATTTTTATTAATTCATTTATGTGCTTGAAGCGCTTTTTAATCAAAATTACTTAACTAACTAATAATAACAACAAAACTTATCTAAATATATACATATATTTAAAAGGAAAAAAATAAATTGAAAAATAAAAAATGCAGCTTTTGAAAATCTTAATTTAATTATAGGGACATAAAAAACAAAAATAAAATAAATACAAAAAATAGAAACTAATAGTAATTCAGTCTATTGCAATCACATTTATTAATTTAATTAAAAAAAAAAAATTTATAATATGTTTATATAATAATATAATATACATTGTATTTACATTTTTGATATAAAGTTAATAGTAACTTGGCTCACATGTTATTGTGTAAAAACACAAGAGTGGAAACTTTATTTGGTTTGATGAGGGTCCTTCTTTCGTTTATTATTTGTCCTGTTGCTGAAAAAATACGCTCACATGGTACAGATGTGGATACTATGCAAAGGCGTTTTAAAGCATACATGTACACCCTTGGATACAAATGCCTGCGTTCATTCCACCACGCATGAGGGTCTTTCCTTCTTTCCAGGTACTCCTCGTTTAGGTACTTATCGAATTCTCTAATTCCAGCAGCTATGTTATTGTCAGATTTTGTAAGTTCATGTCGAATTTTTTCCAAATATTTTTTTGTGGAACTTCAGCAATACTTCCTTCCGTATCAGGTGTTTCAGTATTTGGTAGTCTAATTTGGCCGATTCTGTTGCGCAATAATTTCACAGCGTTTTCATAGGAGCTGTCATTTTTAAAACCTAATTTTTTAAATCTGGGATCTAGGATTGTGCTCTCTGCATATAAACTACTTCGTTCTAGTTCACCAAAACGATTAGTAATTTCTCTTTTCATCACGGAAATCAGTACTTTTATTTGACTTTTAGTTGCGTTAAAATCAGAAATTACACTTTCTAATAGATTACACAAAACTAAAACTTTTGATAGGGTTACATTTTCAGCTGAAATATCTTTCGTAACCTCATAAAATGGCTCGAGAACTGGTATTAGTTCGTCTAAAACCTCCCAATCTTGAAGTGCCAAAGATAAATCGGGTTTTGTGAGCGACAGGGTTGAAATTACAGCATCTTTACGGCAACAATCCTGTTAAGCATGTCGTACGTAGAGTTCCATTGTGTTGGAACATCCTGCTTTAATTTTAGCTCTGGGAGTTTCATTTGCCTTTGAGATTCTCTTAGCTTTTTCATACCGTGTGTGCTTTTATTGAAAAATTCTACAATTTTTTTCACTTTAGAAACAGTATCACTCACCTCCGCAAGTGCTAATTGCACGATCAGGTTTAATGAATGGGCAAAACAGCTAATTCCACTCCAATTTCCCATACGTATCGCTGCAGTAATATTTGCCGCATTATCGCTCACAATTGCCGTAATTTTATTTTCAATACCAAACTCTTGCACCTGTTTTTTTATAAAATTTTTTAGGTTTTCGGCAGTATGTCTGTCATCATATTTGTCGCATGCAATTAAATGTGATTTTAGTTGCATATCTTCGCTAATATAATGAGCAGTTATAGCCAAGTAGCTATCATTTGTTTTCGAAGTCCATCCATCGGTAGTTAAACAGACTGCTGTAGCAGATAATAGTTGAGATTTTACTTGGCTTAAGATATCTCCATAAACCGCTTCCATAATATTATTTGATATAGTTTTTCTTGTAGGAAGCGTGTATCCCGGACAATTTGAGACAAGTTCTATTAGCCGTTTGAATTCCGGTTCTTCTACAATTCGTAGAGCATGGTGTCCTTTGGCTATCATTTTCAACACTTGTCTATCGATTAGCTCAACAGTACGTACGGGTGGAGGCCTATGAAAATATTGTGTTATATTTTGTTGGGGTTGCTGAGGGAGCGTTGCACTTTGCCTGGATTGGAAGCTGGTAGAAGGTTGTACGTCTGGCATGTCTTCTTCAAGTACCTCTGGTGGAATTGTAGTCTGTCTTTCTTGATTTAATGGTGTAAGCGGATGTTTTGTTCTCATATGTCGAGAAAGATTCCCATGAGAACCCCCAGCAATGCTTAGGTTTATTTTGCAATATTTACACATTGCTCTATTACCTTCTTCTGCCGTGAAATGAGTCCATATTGCGCTAAATTTTCTTTTTTCAGCCAATTTGAAATATAAAAATTCACTTAGATCACTTTGATCATCCGACACTATACCAATAAAAATTCACTTATATCACTTTGATCATCCGACACTATACCAATATGAACTCTTTCGAATAACTAGTGCTTGATTCACCCATGTTGTCTATTTATATATGTGGCTCTCTTCCTGAGAAAAAAATGTTTATTACAAATAACTCTCATTTTGATTTTTTACCCTGATTCTGTAAGTCGAATGTTTTTTTCCAGAAAAAAACATGAAGAGAGCTATTGAGCAGTTTTTCATAGTGGGTGAATGCTACAGAAAACTCTCAGTAAGAATAACATTTGTTTTGTGTGACGTCACACTTGTACGGTTAGGTAGCATGACCACATTCAACCCATTTTTCAATTGCGGCCCTTTTAGCACTCTTTTGACATTATTGCTATGACGAGAATAACATTTGTTTTGTGTGACGTTACACTTGTAGGGTAGGTAGCATGACCACATTCAACCCATTTTTCAATTGCGGCCCTTTTAGCACTGTTTTGGTATTATTGCTATGACGGAAATTTCCTACAATTTATTTCTTTGACAATTTACCTACCTGCTCTGAAAAATTTGAATACCCGGCAATAAATGAATGAAATCTAGTGTTTAGCGAGAATTTTGCAAATCCAGATTTTGAAATTGAACCCTTTTCCGATTATTGGCAAGATTTTTTGACCTACCAGTGTCGAAAAATTTGAATTTCTATCAAAAAGTTAAGTCAATGGATTGGCGGAAATTTTGATAATTGAATCGTTAAAAACAATAATATATACATAAAATATAAATATTAAGAAAAACATAAACATAAAAATATAAATTTAAATTTATTTATATACATATATAAATAAATACATTTACAATCTCTTTGTCTTATTTAAATTTTTTCAATCTTATAGATTTTTAGTTGACACTATTATTTATAAAAACATACTTATTAGCGTAACAGACCAGATTATCTTGTGAGAGTCAAACTCACAATCGTTACCCTATGCACTAACTTTCCATGGAGCCCACTTAGAAATTTATTAAAAGAAATATATTATAAAATTTTTTTTAGCTATTATGTGCTATTACTTCTAATGTATAAAATTTGAATTATATTCAAGAAATTCAAAAGCAAAAAATTTTAATTTTAATACATCGTCAAAAATTACATATGTTTTTATAAAAGTATATTTAATAAGAATTTCTGTGGATATTTCTCGCCTAACCCTTCTTTGAGTTAAATTGAAAAAATATATTATTTTAATTTGCTTATTTTTTTATTTTTTGCAATTTTCGCGCTTTTGTAGGAAAAATGTTGCCATAAGTTATTTTATTAGTATGTGGTAACACCGCCAATGATGGCACTACCATTTAACACTACGATAAACAACAGAAAAGAACGAATAAGAACGAAATGAACGTATAAGAAACGAGAACAAGAGCCAACTGAACTACGGAGCTAAAAGAACTCATTAGTTCAGTTGGCTCTTTTAGTTCAGTTGTATGAATAGTTCAATTGAACTAATTCGTTCGTGAACTACACAACTCTCGTTGAATAGTTCATTTGAACTATATAGTTCGTTCGTGAACTCCACACATGAGAACGATAAACAAAATAAAAGAACGAAATGAACGAATAAGAAACGAGAACAAGAGCCAACTGAACTACGGAGCTAAAAGAGCTCATTATTATGAGCGGCTCTTTTAGTTCAGTTGTGTGAATAGTTCAATTGAACTAGTTCGTTCGCGAACTACCCAACTCTACTTTAAACTGTAGATCCTGCCACTTATAGATAAAATTAACATACACGCATAGCTGCCAGATTTGACGATTTATCGTCATTTTGACGACTTTGGGCTCTAAAAATATTATTTTGACGATGTGACGATTTATGCCCTTATTTTGACGATTTTTAGAAATTAAAAATTTACATCATATTCTTTACTTTAGTACATTAAAAGCCACTTTAAGCTTTGTATTTACTTTGCAGTTGTTACAATTGGAAATTTATATTAGTAGTTACAAGGAGTAAAGTATTATATTTTTAAGTTTCTTTCGAATACCTGTGATGATTTTTCTGTACTTTATACCTTTTTAATCCCTTAAAAGCCAAAAAATTACAACTCCTAAATAGCCTCGTAATTGAGAATAATTTATCACTTGTCGTTTTTATCACTTTTGTTGTTTTTATCACCTGTTGTTTTAAAAATTCGAGTATAGTTTCTAATATTACCATCGGAAGAACAAAGGCAAGCGCCTTTATTTTTTTCGTACGACGAACACCAACAGGGGATAGGTGGCATTGTGTTTGGAACTATGAAAATATGTTATGGGAAGAAGGAAAGAGAGAACAGTGTTTACGAACACTAGGCTTGTATATTTTTATATCATAAGTAACAGGAAAGACCTCTGCAGGAATTGAGTTCCACATACGAATAGTCCGACTAAAAAACGTACTTTTTCTGTAATGCAGTGTGCGATCCATTGGCCAATCGACCTCGTAGATATACATAATTTTCGGAAACAAGTCCACTTATTTCGTTCGAGCAAAATCCTTTTGTAGTAGTGACAGAACAGTGAAACACAAACCACATTGCAACGATGCTCCAATGATTCAATGGAGTTGGATACACTACCGTCATTAACGAGCTACTACGGCCTCTCCAGTACACGGTCGAGAAACCTCAAAATAAACGTTGAGGCACTGACCGCATAAATAGTATAAATAAATAGTGTAAATAGAAGCTCAGAATGTTAAGAGCTTCTGACTCCTTAATATTTACACAACCCATAGATTAAGATGATGCAATATTATTGCTGCGCTTATGTGTCAATAAACAACACTGGGATAGATTGTTTAAACCTTAAACAATTTTTTCCTGAAAATGATATAAAATTTCTCTATTTTTGGAAAAAAAATTAATAAATGAAGATGAGGGACGCCAGCTTTTAATTTCTAACAAATTTTTTTTAAATGTTTTATTTTTGAACTCAGATACATATGGATACAAAATGTTATTTATGAAACTGAAAGAAAGCAAAGAAATAATAGAGGGGGTAAGATACTTTCTTTTAATTTATTTATTTACTTTTCTGAAGATTTTTTGACGATTTCAATAAACGTCTTTGACGATTTTGACGATTTTTTCTCAAATATTTGACTTTGGTGCCTCATTTACCTGGCAGCTATGCATACACGACATAAGCAGTGTGAGAAAATGGGTCGCAATCTTGGCTGAAGGGTTGTAATGACGAATTTCGTATATATGTAAGTATACCTCTTTGTTCCTTTAAGGAATATTGGACGGTTAGAAAGTATCTTGCCCCCTCCCCCCTCTATTATTTCTTTGCTTTGTTTCAGTTTCATAAATAACATTTTGCATCCAAGCAGGTAATTAGCTTACAGTAGTAGGTTCCATGATGATTAGGCATTGGATTGCTGTTTTGAGTGTGGTCGTTAATTAGTCGCAATTAGAGCTACTGTTTCAGGAGACGGAGACTTTCCGTCTTTTCTATTCAATAATTTTGACCATTTTACTTGTTTGATCCAAACTCACTTATTATTGACATTAGAGATCGGAACCAATCGTTTCATACCCAGCATTACCTTTCTTGGTTAAAATATTTTCTTGTCACCACTTTGATACTTTAGATGGTCTCATCCAAAATCTTTTTAGCACAATTTTAATTCAATTTTCGTCTATTTGCTTTAGTAATGATTCGCTTTCGTTGCGTTTTAGCAATGAGTTGCTGTTAATTGATGTGGCACCTAAACATCGCGCTTCTTTGTGTATCCAGTATGCTCCAATAACTATTTGATGATGTGACATCTCGTACTATAAAAGTAAATCTATTTTATTTTTATACTTTTGAATTTTGCCAATTTATTACTGTTAATATATTGCCACAGCCTATTAATAGTATAATTGTCTACAAACATTCAAGTTGTTGTATTCTGGCTCTCTAAACTTGAGCAGATTTGCCACAGGTGATAATTCTTGCTGGGTTAGATGATGTTCTAATAAATTTTTAAATGTAAATAACTTTTCACACACCAATTCAAACAAATTACGCTGCCACCTACCTGATGCAATCAATATTAGCGGAGGCACTACATTTTAATACCAACTACCGACCATTTGTAAGTGAATGTTTTCGAACACTCAATTTAAAATTTTTTAAGTGCCAAATCTGGCAGAATTTGACCGATGGCATGGATTATATATTTTTTGATGAATTGTTCAATTCATGCCAAAAGGAATTGGAAATCACCACCCATAGCGTTCGTCGTTGGTAGTTGCATTGTACACCCTTAGATCCCATTCCATTCCAAATTTAACAATTTAAATGTTTACATACCAATTCATCCAGAAATAAGCCTCATCGCTGAAGACGATTTTTAATAAAAATTAGGATCAGTAGCTAATTGCTACAGAAGCAATTCAGTGAACACACGTCGTATATGGTCATCAATGGTGACTTGGAAAAACAGTCTAAATTACTGACAACCAAATTAACAGATTTAGCTTCAAAAAAAATAGTCGCTTCAACTGTAAAAGTTCGAAAGTCCCTGTTGGAAACACCCTTTAGAAAAAAGCGGCTCGAGTTTTTGCACTTCCCCCAGCAGGTAACGATGAGACTCCTCTAATATGTTATACTAGGCTGAGGTCTTCGAAACAGCTTCCGTTTTTGATTGTATGGATTGCTGTATTACTCCAGATTATATACAAATTTCTAAAATTTTTCTGCGAAAGCGTGTCTGGAATCAGTCTGTTATATTTCTGAAATGTTCCTTCAAAGCACGCAAGTATAGTGCACGCTCTAGTCTTGGCGCATCAACCAATGAAACCAGTTTCATGAATTTTAGGCATAAACTTTATTACCTCGCATTATTGATGTTTCCCTGCGACCAAATTTTGTATAACATTGTCGTACAATTCTCGACCGATTATCTTTGTTTTGGAAATAAATTTCAAATAATCCCAATGTTGCTCAAGCGTAAATCGATGCATTACGTTCAGTGGAGATAATATACTGAATTTTGTGACAAAATAGAATGACATATGTAAGTATTGCCAGATTCGAAATAACCGATGGTTCAAATTTAAACCGATAGATGACCCACCCAATAATTGCTCTAATGAATATTGAACTGTTAAAAAGTGTCTGCGCTCCTGTTCTATTATTTCTTTGCTTTTTTTTTCAGTTTCATAAATAAAATTTTCCACATAGTATGTACCAAATTGGTCATCACATTCCTTCAGTCAGGATTATGATTTAGCTTCCATACTACACTTATGTTGTGTGTGTTAATTTTATTCATAAGTGAAGGGACCCTACAGTCAACTCTGAACGAAATTTTTCTAAAAGAAACTTTTTATGGCAATTTTTATATACTCTCAGAGTTTTTGCTAGAAATCTGCTGAGAGGAAGTTGCCGAAGAAATGTTTTTTCCATATTTCGTTTTCATCGATATCCTGACCTGGAATTTGAGCCATGGCCTCATATCTAATAAGCCCAACATACTACCTACTACACTATGCCGACTTCAAACTACAGCAAAAATTGTACAAATTTGAAAAAAATATATTCATGCATTTGAACGTTTGGCATTAGGTATAATATTTCGCTAGATACATTGAATTGTCACTGTGTCGGAAAATCATGAATCTTCAACTTTTCTGTCTTTTTCTACTTCAATTTGCAAAAGAACACTTCTTTATTACCTATGGAATTAGCTTCGCAGCCATTTACCTCTCTTTTGCAAGGTTTTTAATTTCTTTTCCGTAGTGTTTCCTGACTAAAAAAAATCTAGGACTATACGGTATGCATTAGTATGATTAGTTCTATTTTCTTCCTTTTCTACATGAATTGAGCAATTCAATTTATCAATAAACTCGAAGTGATAAGAAGAAACGTTTGAAATTTATAGTACATACATATGTACGTATATGCACATGTAATAAGTAGTCTACAAGAATCTAATGAGAAAGAATAAAAATAGTTTATAGCACATACCCAATATCAGTTCCTACATTAGAACATATTCTTTCGATTCAATGTTGATGCAAATTGCAAGTGTAAAGGAAATAATTACCGTTGCTCATTTATGTATGCTTAATTAGAAACTAAAATGAAAAGTAGCTTCAAAGGCATAAACTCTGTGTAGGTGTGTTGCAATTTCAATTTGAAAAGTGCAAAAGTGCAATGCTCCCCTTTTAATAAGACACCATACAGACACAGAGAATACTGACACATATTAGAAATAAATACATAAAAAATGCTTTGCAATCAATAAGTTTCTGAGTGCAAAATAGTTAATATATGGATATGGCGAGAAGCGAAAGCTTTGCAAATATGTGCGTTATTTATTACATTATATTATTTAATACATCCTATGCATATATAATTGGTCGTTTAACACTTGAGTCAGAATTACGACCTAGCTTCTCTCACCATTCATTTTGTGTGGTTTAATTGTATACATAAGTGGGGGACCTCTAGTTTAAAGTCGACTCCGAACGACAGATTTTTGAGAAACTTTTCACGGCAATTTTATCTTCTCTCAGAGTTTTTGAAAAAATCTGCTAAGAGGAAGACGCCGAAGAAATATTGTTTCATCGAAATAGACGAATAGACATGGACCGTCGCTAACGACTTGCAGGCGCAGAATGGACTTTAGATCTGTTGGAAACTGACCCTAACTTCTGCCGAAAAATTATCTTCAGCGATTAGGCCCATTTCTGGACGAATGGGTATGTGAACAAACAACAATGAAACGACAATAATGGGATTCAAGTGCGTCCTATGTATACCAAAAAGGCTATTATTTGTAGTGGATTTTGAACAGAACGGCGCTTCTTGCCACGCGGTTCATGTCAAGTAGGATACTCACACACACACACAATTGGTCATTACAACCTAGCTTCCCACACCACTTATGTTGTGTGCATTAATTTTAAACATGAGTGGCGGGACCTAGAGTTTTTGCCAGAAATATGCTGAGAGGAAGTCGCCTAAGAAATATTTTTGCATATTTTCGTTTTG
Source organism: Sarcophaga carnaria (assembly GCA_958299815.1). Classification (NCBI taxonomy): domain Eukaryota; kingdom Metazoa; phylum Arthropoda; class Insecta; order Diptera; family Sarcophagidae; genus Sarcophaga; species Sarcophaga carnaria. The sequence continues at coordinate 88,363,857 of OY283149.1, forward strand.
ATGTCTGACCTGGGGTTTGAACCGTGGCCTTACGTCTATTAAGCCAATACACGACCTACTAGACTACGGCGACTTCATAGTTCTCGAATAATTTAGTTGAAAAAAATATTCGCGTTTGATTGTTGAATATAAAAAAGCTCTTGATTTTGGTATTTAGTTAACCTTAACAAATAATTATTTATACTTCATTTGTTTTTGCTGTGGAAACTTCTAGAAACTGAATTGACGTAGTTCCCTTTTTGGTCTCTCGTTGTTTTGTTATTGTAATTTCTTTATTGCTGGTGTTTGCCCAACGACCCTTTAGTCAGGATACGAATCATTTCGAATAATTTACCAAATATCAGCTTGTTATTTTTCTTTAGATTTTGTTTTCTGGAGGCTAATTCTATGTACTTCAAAGAATTCATTGTACCAAAGCATAAAAAGTCAAAGAAGAACGTTGATGTATTATCTGTGCCCCGACCTTAACAGCTAGGTGGATAGGTATGCAGAGATGGCTGTCCATGCAAAGAGTTTGGATGTATACATTAAGGCTACATAGGGCCTAATGTGTTACCCTCCAGTCCCGCAACCACCAGCAGCTTTAGATAAAGCGACCCATACTGCCAAAGTCAATGTAAGACTGTTCTTCAATATCACCTATACAGTAGGTAACAGGAAGACTTTTTCTCCTAAGAAATAGTGCTGGGCATGTAGCCAGTAGAAGCCAGTAGAAGAAAATTTTCCTCTTCTCTATAATCTGAGCAACTTCAGTAAAATTCATGTCCAAAGCAGGTGCGCCTTGCAGGCGTGTACATAATGCAATGTCTCGTCAAGACGCCAACAAGATTTTCTTCGTCGTTTTGTCCATATCCGAAGCCTCCCATCCATTGTTAATCTCATTGCCATTTATAAGCTTGTAGGATTTCAGAGAGATTCGAAAAGTCGATTACTTATCGGCGAGTTGGATGATTTCCCACTCCTTGCTAGTCCATATGCTATGCATTTGGATATCATATTGCTTTGTTATCTCATTTAGATATCTGCGATAGCTGCACACTGTCTCGGAATTTATCACGTTTGGAATTCAGTGCTTTAAAATCACTTTCTTCTGGCAAAAACTCTGAGGGTAAATAAAACCTGCCATGAAAAGGTTTCTCAAAAGTCTGTCGTTCGGAGTCGACGTTAAATTGTAGGTCCCGCCACTCACGTATAAAATTACATGAAAAAATTACACACAACAAGCTAGGCCGTATTCCTGACTGAAGGGTTTTAATGGCTAATCATGTATGTATGTAAGTATGTAATAGCTTTCGCAACAGATTTTATTGTCATCATCTCTGCCTATTGCCATCATCTCATACCTTTATTAAATGCTGATAACGGGTAAATTGTATCCATTGGACGCTATTGATTGCTCTTTCAAAAGTATTATTATTTTGCATATCTTTGGGAAAATCCGAAAGAAACTTTCTTACCTTTTAAATTTTTCTTTAACATGTTAGGGGGTAGGTTAGATTTAAATATCGATTCTAGCCCAAGGTTATAGAAAGAAAATATAAATAAGAAAAAAAGCTAATACAAAATAAAGGAAGAAGAAAAAAAACGAAATAAAATATCCTGCCAATTTATTTCATCAATTTCCAAAATACTTACTTACCCAATGAATTACCAAACAAATGTCCACAAGCTAAAGTAGTCCTTGACTAGATTATCTTATATTTTCTTTAATTCTTTCATTCTCTTGCTCAATCCATTCATTTCTTTTCTGTTGATTGGCTTGTCTTTTCGAAATATTTATTTTATCTCCAGCTGCTTGGTTTCTTTCACAGGATGTATAAATAAATTAAACTTTACCTTGGTCTTACTCGATATGTATTTGACCATAAATCTTTTGATCAGAGCTCTGCTGACATTTTAGCATATTGTTGGCAATATGGCCAATATTGTAATTTAATTTATATTCTATTTCATGACAATTTGATGGAAATGGTTTTATAATCGAAACAATAAGTATGTCGTCCATAATATTACAATTTTTTATTTATTTGGAATTAAATTCGAATCTTTCAAATCATTGCTAAAGGTTCAAATAAAAGGTGGACATACAATTAAAACATACTTAAAATATCTCATTTGTTCATAGCCTGATATTTGAACGGGACTTTTTCATTGGAAAGATAAGCTTGATGGTTGTGAAAACATTATGGCCTGCAGATCTTCTTCTTTTGCGGGGTCAATTCAAAAATGGACCTACATGTTTAGAAGTACATTAGACGAAATACAATGCTATCATTCGCGGAGAAAACTTTACTTTACCTTAATTTGGCACGTTCATGCCAAACAACAACAATAAGCCTAACTATACTTTATCACTTATAAAGAACTGCTTAGAGGGACAAAACGTAAATGTTTGAAAGTGACCAACTCAACCTCTGGTTGAAATATAATAATGTTACGAAAATGACAAATCAAGATTCTGGTGTTTTGCTTTTTCATCGCTTAACAATAAAATTATAAAAAAAAGTTACAAAAACAAAACAATGCAGTAAGCAATCCTGTTTACAAATTATCATACTGCCTAATATAACAACAAACATCAGCATAAAAAATGGTAAACAAGTAAATAAAAATACAATAACAAACACCAATATAAAAAATGGTAAACAAGTAAACAACAAGTAAAGCTTTTGACACTGTTGATCATGATATTCTTTGTCACAAGTTGATGGAAACCTTTGAATTTTCAACACCAGCAGTAAAACTTTTACGTACACACAGTTACTAAATTATACGTACTGTTAAAGAATTGCCGAAATTTTTTAACTAATCCGTGTTCGTTGAAAATCTTTATAGTTTCCTTGATGTTAAGACGGTCTTTTGCATTGGTTAAAAAATTTCTGAAATTGAACTGAATTGTGGCCCTGCACAGGCCCACAAAGGTATACATCCGATTTACCAATTTCACAAATTTCTGAACCAAAGCAAAAGACCGTCTTAAAATCGAAGAAAGATGTCAGACAATTATAAATATTTTCAAAAAAACGGATTGGTTAAAGAATTTCTGAAAGTTAACAAATTTCAGAAATTTTTTAACCAAGACCGTCTTAAAATCGAGAAAAGTTGTAAGACAATTACAAATATTTTCAACGAAAACGGATTAGTTAAAAAAATTTCTGAAATTTGTTATCCGTATGTATACTTCTGGGGCTATGTGTACATACCTGTATAAGAGAAGTCAGACAGTGAACTATGGCGATGCAAAATGATTTAGCAGCCTGGTCCGGAGAGGTGTACCACAGGGGTCAATTCTCGGACCACTGCTTTACATAATGTATTCTAATGACCTACCTTCTCGTATAACTCACTGTGTAATTCAAATGTATGCCGACGATGTCCAACTCTACATTAGCTGTTTTAAAACTGACATCGACAATTGTATATTGAAACTGAACCAGGACCTTGACAGAATATTTAAATGGCCCACTGCGAATGGTCTTTGCTTGAACGCTAATAAGTCTAAATCTATCATAATTGGAAAAATTGGCGTTTTGCCGAGCTTACTGCCACCATTAGTCGTTGGGGACTCGCTCTTAGAATTAGTACAATATGCCAAGAACTTGGTTATTACTTTTAATAGTCAACTCTCCTGGACTGACCATGTTAATATGATTTGTGGGAAGACGTATGCTATGCTTAGGAATCTTTGTAGGAGTCAGTGCTTGGCGAAGACATACCTGATTCCAACCCTCTTATATGGATGTGAGCTTTTTGCGGGTTTGGACTCTGTCAGCAGGAATAAACTTAACGTGACGCAGTAGATACAGTAGCATATCGTATTTTGCCTACAAAATCTACGACATGACACTGGAAAACCTCTTAAAATATCGTATGCTAATTTTTCTACACAAGATTGTTTATTCAGGGGAACCGAATTAACTATTTACTAGCCTAAAATTTTCCAGAACTAACAGGGGCTATAGGATAAACGCCGTAAGGTTTCAGAAACAGGTGTCTGAAAGGCACTTTTATATCAATGCAATTCGTTCATGGAACCAACTTCCGCCAGGAATTCAATTGAAAAGCAATATAATGCAATTTAAAACTGCATTTTTAAGACACTTTTCTTTTCTTTAAAATTTACCATTTAATTCAATCCAATTTAAGTCAACCTTAAATTTAATTAATATAATTTTGCTTTCTTTGAGATATTTACATACATATATATATAACTATTACCTTAATCATAACATTGTATAAACAGTACTATTAAATAAGATTAAATGCTTGTTGTGCTGAAGTTAATCAATAAATAAATAAAAAAATATAATAAAATAAATAAACAAAAAGACTCTAACATCACTACAACAACAAACGTAAACAAAGATGTTTACATTTAGAGAAATTTCGTGAAGGCGAAGCCGCGAACTTTCGTCTTCAAAAACATTCATCAGACTGTTCACTTTGAAATATAAAAGGCACGGCAAAGCAGGCGTCTGTGTTAGTGAAGTTCAGTCAGTCTTGTGGTCAGTGACGCAGTGTGTTTGAAGAGAGTAATCGTGGTTTGAAGATCTCAGTTACAAAAATCTGTCGAATAATTGTCTATTAATTGTTATTATTTATGTAAAGGGTATAAACAGAGGAATAACAAAGAAAAGCAATTGTTGTTGTCTACATCAAGTTGTAAACAGTGGCACACAGAATTAAACGACTAATAAATAATTTTAATTAAAACTAAAGACGAACTTATGTTTATTTTATTTGTAGTCTACGAGCTCGTATTTTAAACGTTTTTAAAAGGTAAAAACATGACAATAATATTAAACATATTCTAAAATATATACGTTATCATACATAAAAGCTCGGCTAAAAATACACGTGTTGCTCTAAAAAGTTAAAGAACGCCCACACAAAAAAGTCTTTTATGACCCGAAATAAAATGGTATTTAATGCGGAAAATTTGCAGAACTGAAAGAAATATTTATTTGAAATTATAAGTGAATGACAATCATTTTCATTTACAATTAAATGGGCATAATATTTCAAGAATTCCTGTCGGTACCCTAACAATGTTTGCTCTTATGTTGTTTTTCGCGGCTAGGTTTAATTGCTTAGTAAATTCGTCTCTTCATAGGTAAATGGTTTCGATTGCCATGTGGTGTGTAGAACCATCTTACTGAAGCTACATGTTAATTAAATCTAATTTTACCATTTTGGTTAGTACTCACCGTACGGTAACTTTTTTACTGACTTTAGAACAACAACACCTATGTTGCGTGTGTTAATTTTATACATGAGTAGCTGGATCTACGTTTTGAAGAGACTGTGAACGACAGATATTTGAAGAAAATTTTTCGTGACAATTTTTTTTTGGCAGAAATCTGCTGAGAAGCAGTCGCCGATAAAATATTTATTCATATTTCGTTTCGTCTACGATTTGTCTGATCTGGGGTTTGAACAGTGACCTCATGCGCAATGGTATTGTTACGTTTTTACCTTTTAAATGTTTAGAATATGAGTTCGGTGATTGCAAACAAAGTAAAAATAGGAAAAATATGTGTTCGTTTCAATTAAACTACTTTTGTGTGCTATTGATGTAACCAACAATAATTGTTTGTTCACTATTCTACTTTACACTTCTGTCCGCGCAAACACTAACAACTCTTCGGTACATCTTCACAACAGCGATCTTCAAACCAGACTGTTTACTTTGCACGCAACGCGTCTTCACACAAGGCTGACTGAATTATTACTGCTTTGTCTTGCCTTTTTAAAATCAGTCTGATGAACGTTCTTGAAGTAGAGGGTTCTTGTTTTCGCCTTCTCGAGAATTCTATTGGGAATGCATTGTTGTTTGTGTATTTTGTTCACGTTGTTTGTTGTTGCGTTCGCTTATGTTGCGTTTCGTTTTCTATTACCTTCTCTTTCTTACTCGTGCTCTTTGTTTTTGTAGCTTTTCCTTATTGTTTTAATGTGAAATGATGTTACACCGTATCCGTAACAGTATTATTAGGTAAAATATGTTACTCCTTTGGTTTGGATATTTGTCTTCTGTTTTCATATGTTTATCCAATAGCGTCTGCTTCTTTGACATCAGGCGAAAATTTTATATTGTGGCTACTTTTATCATTAAGTTTGTTTATGTTTCTAATTTCTGTTACTAATTTCCATATAATTACCAGAAACGTAATCAATAGATTTGTTGTATTAAAAATATTTCAGTTTGTTTATCTCTTCTGAAATACATTTTACTTCCGCCGGTAATTTTTTTTTACAATTTTCCTCTCTGCAGTTTATTTTAATAGAAATCAGTTTTCATTCCATAAAAATCAATTTGCTTTGTGTGAACGTGTTGATTTATAACATGAATAAACGCGAGTGTGTGTTGTGAATGTTTACAAGCATCAGCGTAAGCATATGTTTTTATATTCAAGAATTAATGCTGGTGTGTCTCTTTCGCAAGCAAGTGTGTAGGTAAGGATGTTTATAAAATCATTTTAATGTGTTTTATTTTAAAGTTTCCTCTGCTCCTGTCTGTACATCGTATTTAAAGTACTTACTTCACTTGATAACTCAGATGCTAGTCTTTATAAATCGATTTTCTTAATGGAATAAAATTAAAGTGATTTATAAAAAATAGAATTTATTTTCCTACTTCTCTTCTTCTGTGATATGTGGCACATATGCCATATTTTCTTCTGGATTATTTTGTTACTAATAATAAATGAAAATAAAACTCAAAATAATTTTGTTCTTAAACTATGTATATAACATTGAATATTCTACTTTTTTTTACCTTAAAAGTCACATTTAAAATTTGTCTTTAAGCGTGTAGCAAGTTTCTTATCTTTACTATCTCCTCGACAGTTTTGCTTCCAATATTTTTTTAAATACAAAATTTAAAGGACACATATGACTCGATTAGCTGTAATAAATCTGTTGGCTACATGATTACCTCTGATATAAAAACTCTTTCTAATTAGCGATATCTCTCAACCAGATACATAAATCGATTCTACTTTACATCTTTGTAGAGGATATTGACGCTATTGAATGAATAACAGATTGTCTAACGACATTAACCGTAGATCGAGTCTCAAAAAAAATTCATAATTCTAGCTTATCATACTTTTAGTACATAGAAACGTCTCGGTTATTGATAGATTTTGTTACAAAAGTTTAATATTTTTATTCATTTTTGTAAAACTATTTCATATTATTACATTTTATTATCACATTTATGAAATTTACGCCAAAATTTTTGACATGGTGTATATTGTAACATGGTTTTTTACGTAAAAATCAAATACTTCATATCAGCTTAGTTTTATTTTTTTCTAAATGGCAATAATTTATAAGTTTCCAAATGTTTAGATGGGGCTGTTTATTGTCACTCGCATCAGTAAGATTCTCAATTGAAGGCTGGCCGAAATCTGATGGTGCAAACCATTGTTATATTTCGTTAGAAAAATTTGTTGACAACATCATGTGAGGTAAAAAAGTTTCCCGTTGCAATAAAACATCGATTATGTCAATAACAATGCTCTCTCTTTGATTCCTATCTGGTTTCCCGTATACGGGTTTCCCAAATACGGCTGTAAGTAGTTGCTATGCAAGGAGCATGTACTTGAATCTAAAACTGCGAAATCGATTTCGGTGGACCACGAAATTTATAACGACCATCAAATTAAATTAGTTACTCATCCATAGCTAAAAAATTATTGGGATTCTAAAAAGCTGAAAGACTTTCAGCTCATTTTTCAAAAAAGCATAGTAGGTGTAAATTTATCATCATTTCCGAGTAGCACATTATCAAAGCGAATAATTCTGTTATATCATACGTACGTAGTTGACCGAAATACTATCATCTGAAATATATATGAAATAAAACATATGACGCAACACTTTTTTTAATGTTTGTCTGCCACGTGAGATAAATATGAGAAGAGTAGTATGATAGGCTCTACAACATTTCAAGAAACAACCGCTAGCAATCTGCGTGAAAATTGGAAATATTTCCTCTTTCCAAACTATTAACGGCACATAGTTCTTTGTTGGAAGTAGTGTCATCTTTGGCGATAAACATCCTATTACCATGTTTGTTGCTGCCAATACTTTCACCAGTTCATTGGACGAGCTCTTGTTTTCTCTTTTTCAGAGTCTTCAGCAGCATGAAGATTACATACAAACATACAAATCGATCGTTACAACCTGCGTTCAAAATTGGAAATGTCTGAGCTGAGGTTTGAACCTTGTTCTGATAATTTAACACGCTTCATACTCGACTACGAATACTTCAATAAATCTCAAGTATATGTCCAAAACAGAAAATTCAACTTTTTCACTTTAATCCAACACTTAACTTTCAATTCCTTATCAAATATCATAAATAATGTATTATTTACGATAAAACTTCACAAAATCTTTGAAAACTTAAAAAGATTACGTACACAACCCAAAGAATCTCTAGGAAAGTCGTATGTATCAAAAAGATACAAAAGATTGAATTATGAATTTTTTAAGTCCTGTCTAATATTTTTTTTTATTTGATTTAAAATAACGACAATCGCAATACTAACGAATTAAAAAATATCAGACATCTAACTTTTTCTGAATTAAAGTTATATTGTCTCAAAAATTTAAATATATCAGTCGTCGCCGTAGTCTAGTAGGTAGTGTTTAGGCTTATTAGACGTAAAGCCAAGGTTCGAGCCCCAGGCCAGACTTCAAACAAAATACAAAAAGTATTTCTTCGGTGACTTCTTCTCAGCAGATTTGCGACAAAAATTCTGAGAGTAAATAAAATTGCCATGAAAAGTTTCTCAAAAATCTGTCATTCGGAGACGACTTTAAACTGTAGGCCCCGCCACTCATGTATAAAATTAACACATACAAAAAAACAGAACGACATTTTTTTAAGAAAAACCTCGGGCATATTTAAGAACCTTCCAGACTTTCTAAAATTTAAAACATTTCTATGATGGCTGAGTAGTCTAGTAGGTAGTGTGTTGGCTTATTAGACGTAAGGCCACGGTTTAAACCCTAGGTCAGACATCAAAACGAAAATATGAAAAAATATTTCTTCGGCGACTTCCTCTCAGCAAATTTCCGGCAAAACCTCTCAGAGTAAATAAAATTGCCATGAAAAGTTTCTCAAAAATCTTTTGTTCGAAGTCGACTTTATACTGTAGGTCCCTTCACTCATGTGTAAAATTAACACACACATTATGACTATGGTATGAGAAACTAGGTCGTAATCCTGGCTGAAGGATTGTAATGACCAATTATGTATGTAAGTATGTAATGATTTTTTTATGTTCAAGGGTCGCTTATAACATGTCCTTCAAGCCAATGATAATTCCCTGCCTAGCACCTCATATGCACTTAAGTGGTACTTCCTGGAATGCATTAATGGCCCACAGGCTCTAATAATATGTTTTGATGATTTATTTCCATCACAATACAATCTAAGTTGTGTTCAAGTCAATGACTATCTTGAAAAACAGTACTTTGAGTCTCTACAATGAACTATCAAAATACTTGTTACCTTGTTCGGGTTATTGCTGCATAGAGTGATGAATGACTTACACCTATTTTTATTTTCATTTCCTTTTGTTTGATAAGAGTCTTTGCCTCTTTTTATCATTCCTTTCGTTACGCAAAGCATTTGGTCTCATCATGACTTGGGGCTATAAGAGGTAACTTTAGTTTCCTTACCTAGCTAATTCATCTTCACTAGATAGTTCTATACTATCTACGACTACCCGACCCGACTACATGAATGGCGGCCAGTCTGTTAAATAGTATTGTTATGTCCTGCCTTTTGTATCTTCAATTTAAGTTGAATTAAGCGCATTCTTCAATTGCATAGACTTATGAGTTTCTACCTGGGGATTTATTGTGGAAAATTCGTTATTGACTCTTATATATTTCATAGTTCAAACGTTATATAAAGACTTTTAATGCAGTATTAAAACGAATACTAAGCAACCACCATTAAACTCTTTTCACACATGTTGACAAAATAATATTTTTTTTCTAAAATACCGGCAAATATTTAAATACACTTTAAACATTTTGGGGAAATTGAAAAAAATCAACTTCATAAATTCTTGTACGGTTTCTGAATGAAATTTAACAAAATTCTTCACTTTATAAATAAAGTCAACCCTCCTATAACGTCGTACTCTCAGAACGCGGTTTCCATATAACACGGTTTCCACATAAGGCGGAGCTGAAATTGCGGCAGCCCTATAACGCGGTCCTCTTACAGCACGGTTTCCGTTCAACAACATCCCACAAATTCCTTCCGCACAGCCTATGAATGACTCTAGTAACTATATATTGTAAAACGGTTTAATATCAGCTTTATTTTCGACGCAAAGCACAGCCGAGATATATAAACAACATGCTAGCTTATCTCATAGCCGTCTAGGACATCGGTTTCAGTCATCTCAGAGCTCTTTCACAGTACATACGTTTTATTGGTGACCAAGTCTTTCAAAAAATTTTCTGCAACTCATATCTGCCAGTGAGGATGAATGTCCAAAAAATATATAATTTTACAAAAGTCTTCCTTATTTTTGTTGGAAAACAGTCTTTTAGTTTAATTTTGCTTCATTTTTTTACCAATCTTTATATGAAGTCTTTAATTCAATAAAAAATAGTTTATAATTTATCTTGTCTTGGTCTCCATACAACGCGGTACGAATGATAGGATTCGTACTAATTCCGAATTTCTTATAGCGCGGTTTCCATACAACGCGGTAGACGGTTTCCATACAACGCGCTACAAATTAGCCTGGTTTGTACGGTTAAATCCGGGTTTCTTATTGCGCGGTTTCCATACAACGCGGTACGCATTCACCGCGTTATAGGAGGGTTGACTGTACATACATACACTCGTTGTAGTAATTTTAGTGTCCATAAACCCATTATACAGTATGACCAACTAGGCAAGCCTACATGAGAAAATTCTTCAAATTTTTAGAAATGCATTCGGGAAAATTAATTGTGTTCGTGTAGACGATTAAAGCATCTTTAACGATCAAAAGTTCGTAGTGTAATATACGAGTAATGATGCGAAAATGTTTGAATTTGAATACGAAATGCAATGTGTTGGATTGCACATATTAGGGTGTACAAAATGTAATGTAAACAACTCGTATATGCTTAGTCTATTTAGTGGTTGAGTTAAAAAATTTTCACGGCCCTTAAATGCAGTTGTTTTTCATAATAAAAATCACTTCCAAACATTGCTTAGGCATGCTTAGTCCGCTAATGTAAAAAAGAAAACTTATCAATAGAATATGAATGTTAAAAAAATATAATATCGTGTCTATCTATTCTGTCGCAAAATTCAGTATATTATCTCCGCTGAAGTAATGAATCGATTTGGGTTTAAGCACCATTGGGATTTAGTGGGCCAACGAGAAACTACACGATAATGTCCATTGTACCAAAAAAAAATCATCTTTTCGGATGAAGTTCATCTTCATATTGGTGGGTACTTTAATCAGCAAAATTGCCATATTTGGGCTCTGTAGCCAATGTCAAAATTTCAAACCGTTTTTGATTTATTATTTTAAAATTTACACTTTTAAATGGCCCATCTATTATATTTATTTACAATATGGCTCATATTTAATATGTAAAATTCATTCATGATAAGTACATATGTGGCGTATGAGTGATATCGAATTCCATTACTTTCATACATGTCAAAATCAAAGATTTTTTATTGCCTACTTTTTAGAGTTTTTATACTAGTACATATAATACGGTGCGTATGAGTAATATGTTACAAATTCAATTTAAATAGGAAGTAAGCTATAATTTCTAGTGGATTTTTGAACATTTAAAATTTTCCTATATCCTACATCATGGGATTTTCTCTATCTTAAAATCAGGCAATATTACCATTCAGAACCTTTTTGGAATCATTGCGTTACATTTTTTTTGCCTCGGAGATATCGTTGAATGTCGAATATTATTTTATTAGGTTGTTCGACTTTTTAATCTGATACGGAAAATCATTTAATTTAAGTTAGGAAATTAATTTTTTAATACGTTCTTTTATATTTTGTATATACAAAAGCAACAAGTATATGTAATAATATACAAATAACAAAAATTTACGTAAAAGAATGGACAAGTAAAGTAAAGAAAAACTCTGTTTAGTACTTAGAATTATATCTACAGTATGTAAAAATTTTTTACAAATCCCATGCATTTGAAAGCACAACCTTAATGTAAAAATAATTCACTTTTTACAACTGTTCCAGACACACAAACAATCCCTTTCCGTCCAAAATTTATCATAAAATCCTGGTTGCCAAATATTCCAATTCGCCTTAAACAATTCTATACTGCACTAGTCGTTCTGCTGACAAATCCAGTTTAATGTTATCTTTGCAGAGTTAAATCTGCCAAATATTACGTATAGATCAAATGCTTGATAGACTCAATAGTTTACAGTTCTTTAGAAAAGTTCGTACCTTATATTTCTATACATCTTAAAATCATTCTCATCCTGTTAAAGATGTCGAATTTTGTACCTGAAAATTATGATTTACGAAAAGCATTATTATTTTTTTGTTTTTGTAGGAAGAAAGTGAAAAAAATCGCATTGAATACTTGTTGAGATATATCATGCGTGGTCATGCTCTATCAGAAGCAGCATGGAAAAGATGATTTCGATGTGCGAATTTATAAGAAATCAAAAGTTATTTTATCCTCTTCGATCAGACTGTACAATATTTACTACAGAGTAGATTTAAAATAAACACACTCTGATGTTTATAACTGATATTAAAACCAACTAATCCAAATTAAACACACACACATACATACATACATACATATAAAAATGAAAAGTAATAGAAAAAAAAAATGAATGAATGAAAGAAAATAATGAAAAATATAACAACAAACAAATGCTAGCATACATTATAAAAGGAAAACAAAATAAACAATGAAAAGTTAGAACTATAAACTATTCATGATATAATGTATGTACGTACAGTGTACAGTGAAGAACATATAATTAAAACCTAAATATGATGTGGCGTTTATTCTGTTTTTTATATGATTTCTTGATATTTAAATGAAACTTTTTCCTTTAATTCCTTCATTGTACTTCAATTCAATTCAAGAAAATTTAAACTAAATTGAAACCTTTTCAGTTTTGCTGCTTTAATTATGCATTCTTAATATAGCATTATATAATACTGTTACGAAAACGGTGTACATATGTAGTTTAACATTAAAATGAGCAAAAGCTACACAAAAAAATACAACGAACTTGTTACACAAACAACAATGAAGTCGCGATAGAGTTCTCGAGAAGGCGAAACCCCAAACGTTATATTTCAAGAACCTTCATCAGACTGTTTACGTGGGCATATAAAAAGGCAAGACAAAGCAAGCAACGAGTAGTAAGAATTCAGTCAGCCTTGTGTGAAGACGCATTGCGTGTGAAAAAAACAGTCGTGGTTTGAAGATCGTCGTGGTTAGTGTGTACGCGAACAGAAGTGTAAAGAAGAATAACGAATAAAGCTATCAAAATTTGTAAAACCATAGCCAGGGAAGATGTGATAGTCATAAGAGCGTCTAAAGCTCTAAGTAGCTAAATGCTAAATTAGCATTATTATATGGCATTAATATATCTCACGTGGATGCATCGCAAAAATAACTCCAGCTTAGATTTCTACAACAAAAATGAAGAAAAATGTGTTTTTTGGAAAATATTTTATCGGGAGACGACATTTAACCAACATATATACATAATTGGCCATTAAAACCTTTCAGTCAGGATTACGGCCTAGCTCCTCACGCCACTCATGTTGGGTGTGTTAATTTTATACATGAGTCGGGACCTACAGTTTAAAGTCGAATCCGAACGACCGATTTTTGAGAAACTTTTCATGGCAATTTCATTTATTCTGCCAGAAATCTGCTGAGATAATGGAACAGATTGGCGAATTCACACCCGACAACATTGTTGACGCAATGCTCGAAAGCGGGACGAAGTGGAGCGCTGTGAGAAGATACGTAGAATGTGTACTCCGCAGATAGAAGGTCGACCTTGATACAGTGCGACAGAATGATACATGAGAGGACGAGCCAATAGCATGCAGCTGGGTTCAAATATGGCGTGGGAGAGTAGACAACGGCCCTAAACGGGACGTCGTTCCGAACTCTTTCTGAAGAAATGCAGATAGCCGTCCCGGGAAGGGAGTATCCCCAGAAGAGGAGGAGGGATTTTAGTGGTCACTGTAAATGCGAAGGCCCTACCTCACACGCCAAAAAAAACTGTGTATGGCATACAGAATAGTTTATAACGAGTGTTTATGTGTTTCTGTGGAAAAATTCATTGGTAATATACTATGTATGTATAACTGGACTAGGGCTTGGGTATATGCATGTTTGCCTGCATTGTTTCTCAGAAATATTGTCTTTTAATAAACCGTTACTTTAGGGCATTATATGTTAAAATAAGCACAACCATGCCAGTGGAAATAACATTACTTAGTACTACTACAGCTGAAGCAATTTTACAAAGCATGCATAGAGCTTTGTTTTTTGTTGGTATATTCCGTGTTATTATGGATCTTGTTTGTCTTCATTTGGTACAAAATACATAAAAAATATTTTTAAATTTTTATGTAGATACTTTAGTTCTACTTCGTATACACGATGACATGTAAGATTCTCCTTGTTTAAAAATATATTTCAATATTTTAGCTTTCATTTCTACAAGAAGATACATAGAGGGAGAGAGATGATATACACACCAACATATATATGTGCATAAATTGTAAAATACTCTATCATAAATGGAAAATTTTATTTAACACTATAATGGACAAACACATTCAGCAATGCAAGCACACATTTTAGAATGAAGCGAATATATTAAGAGCAGTAGTGACATACATACATACATATTTGGCCATTACAACCCTTCAGTAGGACTACGACCTAGCTTCTCACACCACTTATGTTGTATGCATTAATTTTAATACATGAGAGGCGCGACCTACAGTTTAAAGTCGTCTCGCAACGACAGATTTTTGAAAACTTTTCATAGCAATTTTATTTGCTCTCAGTGTTTTTGCAAGAAATCTACTGAGAGGAAGTCAACGAAGAAATATTTTTTTTTTTTTAATATTTCGTGTTATACCAAGTATACTTGGTAATAGACGGCGGATGCTCTTGCTAAATTAGGTTCACTTTCTGAGGGCAATTTGATAGTTGGTTCTGATCTCCCAATCTGCCAGCTCTACGGCCTCATCACTGGATGGGCCAGGGAGGAAGAGACGAGGTGTTGGAGAAATGGATTGGAATATTTTGTGTCTAGGTGTCTATGGCCTGTTATAGACAGTGACAGAACAGGTTTGCTGCTGGGCTTAGATAAATCAAGTCTCATAGTAAATTTAAAATTCAAATGCAAAATCTATTTAAACGTTGTACGCAATATTTAGTAAGATATCTCCTAAGATCACAGCATTTCATTTGACCCATTTGGCATTGAATGTATTAGTTTTATTTACCGTTTTCCACCTTCATGCACTCATGAGTAAGTATTTCGGCTAACTTTTGTTTCAGGTTTAACGGCTACGCAACCGTTGTTCCAAATGATCTCCTAAGTACTCTCTTGGAGTCATACCGGAAAAGGAATTGTCTTTATTGAAACCGAGCTGGGCAAGAGAATTGGAGGAAACATTATGAGAATACCCGATAAAGCTTGAGAGCAGTAGAATAGATTATATGGTCGCGGTATTTAGTTGCTACTTTCTGACAAGAATAATAGTAGGTGGCCTTAATAGTTACGGAGTAGCAAGGAGTAGAAAAAATTGTAATTTTTCCAATAAAGAATATGTAAAGAGGACTTCATCGCAATGCAATACAGTTCTCCTTTCCGATGAATCAAAAAATCCGATGGAGTAAGCAGATTTCAATATGGACATGTAATAACGTGGAGTTGCTTCTCAGTTGATAGCTTAAACCCCACAAGATTATGAAGAAAAATTAAGAAAAAATTAGTAGCATCCTCTTTCTCACGTATGTGGCAAACTGCCACTGATTTGGCAAGGCGATGATGTTCTTGGACATTCGTCAAAATTAATACAGGATTTTGTAATAGTAATCTTACATTAAACTCATAGAACATCTGCTGCAAATTGTAAAGAGAAAACGAGAGCTGACACATTGGGATCAAAACTAACTATATCGAGCTACAATTTCAAATGAAAGTTTTGCAACAATGTCATCTAGCTTGTTTTGAAGACGTCGTATTCTAGTAGGTAGTGTGTTGGCTTGTTAGACGTAAAAGCCAAGGCTCAAACCCCAAAAAAACAAAAAGTATTTCTTCGGCGACATCCGACAAAAACTCTGAGAGTAAATAAAATTGCCATGAAAAGTTTCTCAAAAATCTATCATTCGGAGTCGACTTTAAATTGTAGATCCCGCCACTACAACACACACAACACAAAGTAGTGTGAGACACAAGGTTGTAATCCTGACTGAAGGATATTATTAGTATCGTATGAAATAATGAAATATCTCTTCAATGTAGTTACCAATATCACAGTCAATGTTTTTGTAAGGTACTCCACACTATATATGTACTTACGCCATTGTAAATAAGCTCCAGTAGCCCCATTTGTTGATTTCATCATTCCTCTTTTCTTGTCTTCAGTTTACGCTTTAACAGCTACAGCTTAATTCTGACGATGGCGGTCTTTCAGACGAAAACCAACTCAATTCCAATTACCTGCCTTTATTCTTCCTGGTGAATGCAACGAATGAACAAAAAGATGCAACACAAATAAGGGCAATAAAAGTGCAAAAAGAAAATAATTTTATCTTCCGCGTTCTTGTGTATGAAAATAATGCTGAATATGCCTTTAAAAGCAATTATGAAAACAAAGGTATGAGACTTTTCGTTTTGCTTCGTTGCCTTTATAACAGAGAAAGCAGACATAAATAATATTTAAGCAGGAAATAAAATGAAAAAAAACAAGAGTTCAATTGGAAGTACTAAGAAGGTTTGAAATTGAAGTTATGCAGCCCACTACTGTAAAAACAAAAAGAAGTTAGAGTACGAAGCTATTACAAATGCAATTTAAATTAAATATTCAAACTCTCTAATAACACAAGAAGGCGTGAAGTAACATGTTCAGTGACCTGAAATTGGTTCCCTTTTTTGAGATCAATACTCAGGAGATGAGCCCTATCCATGCAGTGTACTATGTTGGAATACAGGAAATATAAATAGTTTATGGTAGTAAGGAAAGAGGATTTAGCATGCGACAATGCTTTTATGACCAGTGTAAGTACCTTCCTCACTTTTTTTTGAGAATAGCTTTTTAATTATAAATTTCCCTTTCTCTTCTCCATTGTGAGTAATCACACATGTAGTCAACATATTCTAATAGGTAGTGTGTTGGCTTATTAGACGTGAGGCCTCGGTTCAAACCTGAGGTCAGGCATCTCCAACAAACAAAATATGAAAAAATTTTTCTTCGGTGACTTCCTTCTCAAAAATCTGTCTTTCGAAATCGGCTTTAAACCGTAGGTCCTACCACACACATATAAAATTAACACACACAACATAAGTGTTGTGGTCGGAATCCTGTCAGGGCTGTAAAGACTAATTACACGGTGCGTCAGTCAAAATATACCCAGCTAATGACATATCGTAGGTTGTGAGTTTTGTTGAGTAGAACTAAAAAATATTTTTGTATATTTCTCGAACGCTCCAAACTTCTTTAATTTGACAAAACGGCACTTTTAATCTTTTCGCAGAAATTTATTGATTACCCAACTTTTTTTAACCTATTTTCAAAATCCGAAGTTTTTTGATATATGGTTCAAAATTTACATGTTGTGAGTTTTGATCGGGTGAACTTGGAAAATATGATTTTTCCTTGTTTTTTCAAGTTTACTTACGTACTTAATTGGTCATAACATCCCGATTAACGGATTTCGATCTGCCGCAACACATCCTTCCAGGCGCCTCTTGTTTTCCGCAAAATGTGTCAATCTCACGATTGGGCGACTACTAGAAGTAGGCTAATATTTGTTTTGGCCTACTTCTGGTGGTGGTTTAAATCTGATATTGACACATTTTCTGACAATTTTTGAACTGAAAGTTCTTTTGAAAAAATATTTGAAAAATATAACACGCCTGTTATACTCCTTAAATAATAACTACGGTAATTTTTGTCCGATTTTATCAAACGAAGTGTCAATCTATTCACAAGAGAATGCACTTTAAGAATATCATCACTTATTTTATATCTTCTAATTAAAATTTGCTACTATGAACGGACAAACTTGAAAAATTATGAAAAAAATTCGCTATTGCCAAGTTTACCTCATCAAAGCTCAAAGAATATTAAGTCAAATAATATACGTATGTATACCGTTTCAAAGGCCCATCGCTTCTCTTTCCAATAAATTTTAAATTTGTGATATTGGTTTAGAAATGTTTGTGTAATCAATCATTTTGTGCGTAAAGTAAAAAAAACCGTTTTTATCAAATAAAATAAGTTTGAAGGGTTCAAGAAATATAAAAAAAATATTTTTTAGTTCTACTCAACAAATACTATGCAACCTATACTATGTCATTAGCTGGGTGTATTTTTCTAATATTTTGTCGCATAGTGTTATGGACGTATAACACATATAATGTCATACAAACAAAAACCACCAAAGCATCTGATGTAAATTACACCCCCGGCCTCGTCACTTGAAGTTTAGGACACTACTAACTAAGCGATTGGGACACCCAATTTTGATAATCACACAACTTGATTAACCATTTTATGGTATCAAGGCTGCGTGTGTTATTTAGTTCGCTATACTTACTACATCTTGCCGTCGAATCTATTAACATCTTTTATTGCGTTTTTTAAACAGTGGATATAAACATGCTAAATTCACAAAGTAAATACTTTTCTTATATTCGTTTTAAATTTTTTAAAAACAAAATCATTTTTCCTGTTATTCATTGTTACCATATTGTGTTTTAAATGTTAAATTTTAGTACAATTTCTTTGTAACAAAAAACTTTAAACGCAACAAATAAAAAAAGTAAAAAAATATAAATACAAATGCAAAAGAATTTATTGTCGATATTTCGGTAAAATGAACTTTGCACATACAGCACTACAAATTATCAACTAAATACCTACAATAAGCACTGACCGTCAGCGTATGAAAACTTTTAAATGATCCAAGAAATTAAATATCACTCATACGTCAAAGCATTGCTATTCAGTACAAATAACCGATTATTCCATTCGTTTTAAGATCGTCCAATTTTTAGATTTTGGCCGACTAAACTAAAATTTAATCATATACACAATATATGTGTTGGGATTCCATGAAAAAATTAAAACCACATTTTTAGAAATATATATTTAAGAAAGTATTACACCACTGTTCGAATGTATGCATTTTTTCCTTCTAAGCTTGAGCCATTTCGTTAATATAGGAATTTAGACCCACCTAGATAAATGGAATAGCAATTTCGAACTAAGCAGAGCAACCTATAAAAGTATGGAAAAAGAGTTGTGATTTTTTTAGAAAGATCTTAAAACTTATTGTAGAAATATGAATTTGAATCCCACCAGAAATATTTTAGTCCCTCTTTATAAACAGAGGGCTGTAATTCTTATGGTGAATATAATAGACGGAGGTACACACGCGTATACCGAGCTTATGTAAGTAATGACGGTAAATGGAAATTTTCACTCGGTTGATGTCATTGTACTAATTTTATCTTTTCTAGAAAGTAGCTTTAAGAGCACCACTGACATTTGGACAAAAGAATTCTGGATGATGAAATTTCTACTTGTTTTCATACCTTGTTATAGAACGTTCTACATGCTGTAAGTGAGCTGGAAAAATAATAAAGCATTCGTGAACATGCAGGTATTGCCATATTGTATTACGATTATCTTTACAAAGTTTTATCATAAAAGCCTAAGGCAATTAAAATCACAGGTACGTCTGCTCTATTTCTGTAATAATCGCCGGATAAAATTTTATATTATAATCAACGAGTATGTATACATACAACCAAATGTGTTCGTTAACATCATGTTCAAGAATATCCTGCAGATGCCAATATTTCAGGAGATTGGCAACAGTGCTTTTAAAAATTCATACATGATTTATAACCACAATAAAATTTCTGTTATTGAAGGTCTTTCAGTACCTAATCAACTTATCTTATTCTCTGACAACAAATTGGTTAGAAGACGGGCTTGAAACTATTGCCCTGTCGAAATCATTGTCCGACAACATTCAAAATATTGTTACGTTTTTATCCTTTTAAAAACGTTTAAAATATGAGTTCGTTGATTGCAAAAAAAATAAAAAAATTTGTTTTTAGTTTTAAATCAATTCTTTATTGTTCGCAGAATTCCGTGTGCCACCTTTGGCAAGTTGATTTAAACAACAACAATTTGGAGATCTTCAAACCACGATTATTCTCTTCACACCCAACGCGTCTTCACACAAGACTGACTGAATTCTTTCTGATCCCATTGCCTGTTTAGTCTTGCCTTTTATATCGCAGGGTAAGCAGTCTGATGAATGCTCTTGAAGGAGAATGACTTTGTCTTCGCGTAATCTCTATATATGTGAACATGTTGTTTTCGTTATTGTTGTTTGTATAGTTTGTTTACGTTTGTCCTTGCAGTGTTGTTTTTGACCTCTTTTTATACTGATGTTGCTATAATTTTGTTTATTCGTTGATCATGTAAACAAGTATATTCTTTTGTTTTTGTAGCTTTTGTTTATCATTTTAATAACATCATTTCCATTTTCGTAACAATATAGTAGCTATTTCAGCCCGAAATAGTTTGAACGACAGTGGGCATCAATGTGTTTCAAAGAAGAGAGCTTATTTGCGGTTATGTGCTTTGAAAACTTGACAAATAAATAAACTGTTACATATCAAATGTCAAGCGCCTGGAGAAGAAGAAAAGCTAGCCTGGAACTGTTGTAATAAGAGTATAGAAATTGAGTTTGAGATTTCTACGGTTTTGAGATGGTTTATAAATGAAAGAAAATTGGTGTTTTCATTGATTCTTATTAAATATTATATTGTTACGAAAATGGAAATGGTCTTACATCGCTTACCATTAAAATGATAAAAAAAACTACAAATACAAAAACAATGCACTTGTTTACATGATCAACAAATGAACAAAAATATAGCAACAACATCAGTATAAAAAGAAGGGATAAACAAATAAACAAACAGACAACAACAACACTGCTAGGACAAAAGTAAACAAAATACATAAACAACAATAACGTTAACAACATGTTTACATTTACAGAGATTTCGCGAGGCAAAGTCATTCTCATTTAAGAGCATTCATCAGACTGTTTACCCTGCGATATAAAAGGAAAGACAAAGCAGGCAATGGGATCAGTAAGAATTCAGTCAGTCCTGTGTGAAGACACGTTGCGTGTGAAGAGAATAATCGTGGTTTGAAGATCTCCGTTGTAAAGATCTGGGCAACAATAGTTAATGTTTTCGCAAAAGAGTATAAAGAAGAATAACAAACAAAGTAAATTATTGTTGTTTACATCAAGTTGTGAACTGTGGCACACAAAATTATGTAAACAATAAAGAATTTATATAAAACAGAACACAAAATAATTTTTTTTGTTCGCAATCTACAAACTCATATTTTAAAAGTTTTCAAAAAGGGTAGAAACTTAACAATATTATTTTTTAATCAACAACAACGCTAATATTTACTTCATTGGTCATTATAACCGAGCTTCTCATAACACTTATGTTGTGTGTATTATTCTTACCTTTTCCATCTCTTGTCCTCTTTCTATCTAATTTTTCTATTATAATTTGTTTTTTGTTTATTCCTATTCTTGTAATTTCTTTCTTATTTTTTTATTGTTTCTTATTATTCTTGTCTTTTTCTACAATAAACACTCAATTTTTACTTCATCTATACAACAATATTACGACTTAAATATGAATTTAATATCCCTGTCGATGCCTAAATATTTAATGTAAATAAAAATTATTAAATTTTATTTCCATTTGACAGAATTTTTCAACAACACTCTAAAGTACCATATATGCGTGCCTGTGTCTGATTGTATTTCTAAATACAATCGTACATGCATGTCCATTAACATATTTTTTTTGCATGAGTTCACGCTAAAAATCGGAAAGTGTCTACATTTTGTTTCCCTTCCGGTTGACCGAAACATATAATATTTTACATAAAATATTTCCGTTCGCGGACACATGTTTCTAAATTGTATTCCTCTCTTTTCTCTTTCTAAACAACATTTTACCAGAATTTGAAGGCATGTTATGGACATGCTACTGTACGTAACATTATATTGAAACATGCTTGTTCATGGTGTCATTTGAGAAAATTGTTTCTTGACCGCGTTTACTGCATTGATTGTAACAAAATAGTTTCCACAATACATCGGACGCATTAAAAGTCTGGATATGGTGTCTATAAAATACATATATTTTTTAATACCTTTTAAAAACGTTTAAAATATGAGTTCGTATATTGAAAATAAAATAAAAATAAATTTGTTTTTCGTTTTAATTAGAATTGTTTATTATTCGCAAACTCTGTGTGCCACTGTTCACAACTTTATGCCCTTTGCATAAAGAATAAATCTTACTAGACAATTATACGACAGGTCTTTGTAACGGAGATCTTCAAACCATGATTACTCTCTTCACACGTACCGCATCTTCACACAAGACTGACTGAATTTGCCTTGCCTTTTATACGGCGGTGAAAACAGTCTGATGAATGTTCTTAAAGGCGAATGTTCTTGACTTCGCCTTCACGAAATCTCTATAAATGTAAACATCGTTATTTACATTTATTTTGTTTAGCATTTTTTATGCTGGTGTTTGCTGTTATATTAAGCAGAACGATAATTTGTAAACTGGTTTGTTCGCTTCATTGTTTTGTTTTTGTAGCTTTTGTTTATAATTTTAGTGTTAAGCGATACAAAAGCAAAACACCAGTATCCAAATTTTTCATTTTCGTAGCAATATATAAATGCCTGTATTGAGCGCAATTGCAGCCACGGTGGTATATTTTGCATCAGCTAATTTGGTATAGAGTAGTGTAATACATAGAGACTGGTTAAATTAGTATTCTCTTGACATAAAAATATTTATACTTGGTGCCCAGTATACAACTATACAAGGAAACGTAACGATAAAGCTATTGCAGAAATAAACCTGTATGATCTCCAACATTAAGTGTGCATAAGCAAAATATGTTGATCAGATAAAAGCTAGAAGAATCACAATGTTGGGGTCTACCGCGAGCGGATCTAGGTTAATAATGTTTTTAAATTGCCACAATCAATGAAATTTCCAACAAGTTTTTTTAATTTAATGAATTTATGGGATGATATTGATTAAAACAATTTATTTGACATCATACATATATACATAATTGGCCATTATAACCCTTCAGTCAGGATTACGGCCTAGTTTCTCACACCACTCATGTTGTGTATTAATTTTATAATTGGCGGGACCTACAGTTTAAAGTTGGCTCCGAACGAAAGGTTTTTTTGAGGAACTTTTCATGGCAATTTTATTTACTCTCATAGGTTTTGCCAGAAATCTGCTGAGAGGAAGTCGCCGAAGAAATATTCTTTCATATTTTCGTTTGATGTCTGACCTGGGGTTTAAACCGTGGCCTTACGTCTAATAAGCCAACTAGACTATTCAGCCATCATAGCAATGTTATAAATTTTAGAAAACCGTATGGGAGTTTCTTAAATATGCCCGTGGTATTTCTTAAAACAAGAGCTGGTAGGTAGGTATGTAGGTTTGAGAACGAATACCATGTAAATTTTACCCGGAAGTCATGTGACTTTTTGTGATAGTCCTAAAGTTACAAAACAATAAATGAAAAGGATCAGGATAAAAGATGAAAAGAGAGGTAATTAGTATACCAAGCTTAACTTGTCATGCAAACCTATATGGAACGTAGACGAAAAAAGTGTATATATGATGTCTTTACAACAATCACAAATAATCTGTAAAAAAAACAAAAAGTAGATTGTCACGATAACATCATTGCCGGCATTACATGCATGAGCTAAGATCCGAATTTGCCCCCAAAAAACAGTTCTTTTTATACAGAATCCTGCGTCTGCTTAGAAATAGGTGCGAAATTTATCTGGGGGATCCAAATCCATATTTTTACAATAAGTCTCTAAACATTTCTAAAAAAAAGTCGATTCAAAAAAAAAATAAAAATAATATGTGTTGTTTATATGGTGCACTATACCACATTGCATACCATCTGAATACCAAATTGCCTGCACATTTTTTTCAATCGCTCTTGATAAGTCTTGTAATGCTTTTCTAAAAATCTTTATAAATATCGGTACTTCGCAAGAGGTTTCTAGCAATCGTCACACATATAGCGTGTACAGTGAGCTTCAAAAGTAAATTTTTTCACTTGTAGAGAGAACGAAGAAATTTGACAATATAAATTTGACAATGAAACTGTCTTAAATGTCTTAGAAATATTGGCAACTTTTTGGATGTAAGTTTTTTTAATTCAATGTTTTTTGAACCGGTCTTTTGAACAAAACATAAAAATTTTTAGATTATCGATTTACTCTACACTATCAATTTTGTACCTCTCCTAGGAAACATATTTTTTTTGTGTTTTTTTTTATCAAAACAAATTTTAAATTTTAAATCTGCGTCATTCATGGATCATGAATGAAACTCACTTTTTTAATTTTTACGTCAAATCACTGCGACACCAACTAAATAACGCAACATATTCAAAATTTCGTCTACTGTCCACTGACAGGTACCTGTAGACTGGATCAGTTAATGGGCGCGAAAATCGAAAGATGATGGAAACGTCATGGTATACGAAATGTAGTACACACATTATAGGGCCGAACACAATCGGCTCTAATCGAATATAAAATTCTTCTTTGTTTTCATTTTTTTCACTTTGTTACAAATGCATACACTCAGTCACTGAAAATTGCAAAAAAAAAAATAATAAAAATTTTAAAAATTGTAGCAAAATATGATTCATTTTGAAATGCTGGCACTTTCAAATCTTTTCTGGTGAATGGCATAAATAGGAAATATTTTGTTTAAATTTTATTTACACTTCACATGCATAAATTAACCAAATATAAGCCCGACAAATATAATATATGCACATACATATGTATGGCACACAGACGCATAAACTAAAACGGACAGCAATATTTTAGTATACAAAGTTTTATACATAGACATATGGGCGGATATATGTAGGTATACGAATGGATGTATGTAAATGCTTCCCTTGGTGGATTAATTTCAAATTACTCATAAAATTTCTGTTTATATTTTTAAACAATTTATAGTCGAGTAGAATGAAAGATACAATGTTTTATCAAATTCTTACTGCAGTTCAAATTGCTCAAACCCAAATGTATTAGACTGTAGGGACTGTTAAGTATTCGCTTGTAATTTTCATTAATAGACAACAGCATTAACAATATCATGTTCAGATTTTCTTTAAAAAATTTTTCAATTCTACCACGTCTTGACTGTTATGATGATGAGGATGTAATACTTTTTGCCGTTCATAATGTCCACATGTTCACCCGTATGTTGATTTTTTTAATGAATCACATTCATGTGCATAAATTTCTAACCAAAATAAACAGCAAAACAACAGGAGCTCTGTCATCTGCTTAATGCACATGATGTTTGAAGTTAAAGTTCGTTGCATAAATATTTCAATTTACATTCAACTTTCTCTTTTAAGGGAAGTAAAGAGTTGAAGAATTTGTGTTGTTGCAAGAAATCTGCTGAGAGCAAGTCGCCGAAGAAGTATTTTTTCATATTTCGTTTTGATGTCTGACCTGAAGTTTGAACCGTAGCCTTACGTCTTAATAAGCCATCGCACTACCTACTATAGACTACGGCGAAATACCAATAGATGGCTCCGTTTTTATTCGTAACTTTCATTCATTTCTGTACTTGAATACTAAGGTTTATTTTTTCTTCAAAAGTTAAGCCAATTGCAGTAGGATTTAGAAATTTGATCTTTTCTGGTCCAACAGGTATTCGATCAACAAATTGTTTACTCTCGAAGTTTTGTTTACTCTGCTACGTTCAAGAATACTTTTACTAAACTATAAACTTGGTTTGCTTGAATACAGATTGATTTGAGCCAAAGTTATTATGAAGTGAAAGTTACCCCACGTCAGACGTCTCCTACGAAACGGGATATAAAAAAAATATTTCATCGGTGACTTCCTCTCAGCAGATATTTCACAAAATCTCGGAGAGTAAATAAATTTTCCATGATAAATATTCAAAAAAAAAATCAATCGTTCGGAGTCGACTTTAAACTGTAGATGCCGACACTCATGGATAAAATTAACAAAAACCCAACATAAGTGGTGTGGGAAGCTAGGCCGTAATCCTGACTGAAATGTTGTAATGTATGTATGTAAACCTTTGAAAAACGTATAGAAAATAGATTTTTCAAGTAGTTCGCGGTGATGTTAGAGTCTTTAGCTCTCATTCGTCTATAAATTAGGATTCTTACTCACTAGCCTACGAAGACACAAAGCAGGCAATTAAGAGAAAATAAAAAAGTGATATAGGACACCAAAGACTAGGAAAGATACGAGTAACAGAGTCACGCCAAATATCTACCAGTTAAAGGCTGAAGATTGTGCCCAAAAGAGTTATCTAGCATAGCAGTATATCTTAAGTGTCTGTCTCTATAAAATAAGATCTTAATTTTAGTGGAAGATCTTTCGTAATAGACAAAGCCGTGTAATTAAGCTGCTAAATTTGTATTAAAAAAAACAAATGAAATTTTTATCTGCATTAATGCAAATGTTACTTAAGGAAATGAGTACGTATTTACATATTAAAGTGCGAATATTTGTAAATATTTAATGTTTTTGTGTTGTAAACAAGCAATAATCACACTCAACATTAAAATTTTTATGCTTTGTCAGCCAAGTCATGCTCATACTTTTGCTTTACATTGTTGTTGTTATCCCTTGCTTGTTATTGTTTTGTTTTGTTTTTTTTTATCTATTTGAAAAAATTTTCATAGGATGTATTTATTAAAATTCAAATGTACGAGTACATGTACTCTTTGTACATGCTCATTAATGTTATTGCATCATTATGTGCAACAACAACAATGTATACAACTGGTAAGAAAAATTACATTTTAAATATAGAACAACAAAAACAAAGAAAAATGAATATTTTTCATGTTTCCATTTTAATGATGCCCCATTTATTTATAAACAAAAGTTTTCTTTTTTCTATTTAGAGATTTGCATTACTGTTCTGCAGTTTCAATATCCTGGGGATATTTCTTTGATTATTTCTTCATCGATTTTAATCCATTTAATGTTGCTGCAATATAAATTGAAAAATTATGAACGATTTATTTTTAGCTTTACATTACTTTACTCTACTTACGGCAATACCGTCAAGTCAAGGAATGAGAGGACAATAGATTTGAAGAGAAAAAATTCATGAAAGTGGTATTAAAAGCATAAATTCTAACAAATATACAGTGGACAGCAACAATCTTAGTACGGCAATATATTTTGACAAAAAAGTCCCCACAGGCTTAATACTCTTGTATTTAGGAGATCATTTGAAAGAACGGTTACGTAATAGCTAAACCTCAAACAAAAGTCAACAGAAAAACTTGCTGATGATGGCACAAGAAAACCCTAAACAAACCTTGTATATTCAATTGAAAATGGGTTAAATAGAGTGCTTGATCTAAAGGGATATTCTACTAAATAGAAGGATATATTAGGTCTTTGAATTTTAAATTTACTCAGGGTTCTCCTTGGGGGTACGTATGGAGTCATCTGAAACATTTCCTTATTTTTCACTTGTTTTATGAAAAACATTAAAAAATTGTTTGTTTTATAATAAAACAGAAATAAATTAATAAAATAAATGCATAAACTATAATTTTTATACAAACTTTTGGCTAAAATTAATGAAATTGCTGAAATATATTGTCGTACTAAGGCTTTTGCTGTCCACTGTATGTATTTTGTAGTTTATAATACAAGCATTAAGTAAGTATTGTAATCGAAATCATAGTCATGATAACTATTTTATCGGGTGGGCCATTTATTGGTTTAAATTTTAACCATCGGCAAGTTCCAATCTGGCAATACTTATGTCATTATATTCCATCGCAAAATTCAGTATATTATCTCCACTGAACGTAATGAATCGATTTACACTAGAATAACGTTCGAATTTATTGAGCCAATGCAAAAACGCACAATGTCGTCGATTTTATCAAAAGAGAAAAATTATCGTTTCGGGTGAAGCTCATTATCATTTTGGTGGGTATGTTGATAAGCAAAATTGCCGTATTTGGGGCTCAAAGAATCCAGACGTGGTTTTACAGAAGAAAATGCACTCATTACGAGTGACTTTTTGGTGCGGCTTGTGGAGTGGTGGATTTTTTGTACTCGCTCCTCATGGTATTGATGTGAACGATGTTTGGTTTCAACTGGATGATCATACATCACACAATCGATTTATTGCATCAAACATTTGATGGCCGTTGAATTAGCTGAAATTGTGATGTCAATTGGCCATCAAGCAGCTGCAATTTGACACCGTTGAACTATTTTCAGCAGGGCGCCTTAAAAAGTGTTATGCCGGCAAACCAGACCAAATTGAGCATTTGAAGACCCAACGTTACCGAGATTCGATCCCATACACTCCAAAAAGTTTCATTTTTAAATTTAAACTAATTAATTGCCCATCCGTTATATGGTAATTAATTATGTGATGCCATTGCCGAGATACGACTTTGTACACTCGAAAAAGTTGACGAAAATTGTTCGAATAAGATACTGTTTTGTGACCAGAAAGTTGTGGTGTACAACCAACTCTTATAATCTGCTGAAACCATTAACACAGATCGCTAACGACAGCAAAATATTTTTAATTTTGTTTAATGTTTAACGAAGCCGCCATTGTCTAGTACGTAGTTTGTGGGCTTATTAGACGTAAGGCCAGGGTTCACACCCCAGGTCAGACGTCAAAACGAAAATATGAACAAATATTTCTTCAGCGACTTCCTCTCAGCAGATTTCTGGCAAAAACTCTGATAGTAAATAATATTGCCATGAAAAGTTTCTCAATAATCTGTCGTTTGAAGTCGATTTTAAACTGCAGGTCCCGGCACTCATGTATGAAATTAATACACACAACATGAGTGATGTGAGAATCTAGGCCGTATTCCTGACTGAAGAGTTGTAATGACCAATTATGTATGTTAATGTTTAATTGCTGATTTCATACCGGTACACCTGGTTAACATATATGGTTTTAATGCTAGTAGCGGCAGGTATGTGATACCCTACGAACTTTTCAGCCCAATTCAGATTTGCTTTAGACATGAAGTATTTCATTTTGTTTTCACATTAAGACTGACGTATGTTATTTATAAAAAATATATTTGATGTAAGGCGGCTGTAGTTCAACAAAATATCGCATCAACCCAATTGCAATAAATTATTTTTTAGTACTTATTATCCCCCTTTTTTATGTAATACTTGTATTTGTATTTTAATTTCCTCTTACAAATTGCTATTATTTCTTTTTAGGATTAGTTGCATAGTTTGTCATTATTTTAAGCTTCCATTTTTAATTCTCTTTCTTAACATTAAATTTTTTATTCCTTAGTCTGTATTGGAATGGAGTTTATTCATTGTAATAGATTACAATGTTTTTAGTTTTTGCAATATAAAAGAGCGATAAAAATAATGGACTTTTCAACTCAAATGTTTCTGAATTCAATACCGAAAGGAATGCAAAAACTGATGTTGACAGATTACCATTGATGACTAATTTGTAAATTGCAATCGCTAAATAATTTAAAATTAAAATTCATTCTGCAATGGGATTGTTTTAATTTATTTTATAATTTTATTAATGCAGAAATCTTCATTCTTTGCTGATTAATTTAATGTTTTCAGACATAAAATGGAAGTAGTTGACATAAAATTCTGAAAATATTTCTGTGAACTAATTTGAGGCTGGTGATTCAGAAGTTATGCATAAGACCAGGAGATGTTCAACATATTGAACAAAATATCTCAGGGGCATAGCTGCCAGATAAATAAAGCATCAAATCGTTAAATATAAAAAGAAATGATCGTCAAAATCGTCACACACGTTCGTGAGGGTGGAAATTAAAAGCTACCATCACCCATTTCTATTTCTGATTTTTTTTTTCCAAAAGGCGAGAAATTTTATATCATTTTCAGGAAAACAGAAGACGAAATACTTCACCTCATACTTCACCTTTTTACTATTCACACTACTTATATACAAAAGAGAATGGAATAGAACTCTCATGTATAAGCCGGTGCCTCAACGTCTATTTTGAAACTTCTCGATCGCTTGCACGAGAGGGCGAAGTTGCTCATTAATGACATTAGGATATCGAACTCTATAGATTCATTGGAGCATCATTGCAATGAGGCATATGTTTCATTGTTCCATCGCTATTACAACAGATATTTCGAGCGATATGTCCCCGAGAATCATGTATTCCTACGTAACACTCATTTTTTTCGGCGAGCACATACCTATGTGGTGGATTGGCCAGTAGATCGCACACTTCAATACAGACAAAATTCGTTCTTTAGTCGAACTATTCATATGTGGTGCAGAGGTTGTAATTTTTTGGCTTTTAAGGAATGAAAAAGGCATATTGTACAGAAAAATTATCATAGTAACAATTGCTTTTAATGTACTGAAGTAAAGAATATGACGTAAATTTTTCATTTCCCAAAATTGTCAAAATAAGGGCATAAATCGTCAAATCGTCAATATGATATTTTTGGAACTCAAAATGACGATAAATCGTCAAATCTGGCAGCTATGCTCAGGGGTCATGTTTCTCATTATTACAATGTAATTTAGTAATAAAAAAATGTAATTATAAGTGTATTCGTGTGATTATTATAAAACAATTATTTTTGCTGTTTACACAGGTAAACCGGTAATAATAAAATTGTCTATTTTTTACTTTTTATTATTTTAACTTTTAAATTATTCTTCTTTTCGAGAATGTCTTAACTTAACAAAATGCAATGACAGATTAGAAATTAAACGATACATTTATTTTACAGTAAACACTCTTTTAATAACGGTATCAACCTGCTAGCCGCGCCGTAGTCCAGCAGGTAGTGTGTTAGTGTATTAGACGCGATGCCAGAGTGTCGAGTGTTGCATAAAGGCAAACGAAGCGAGTCGCTTCAGACAGCATCGGCAGTTAGACAGGGATGCACACTGCCCCCTCTACTATTTATAGTAGTCCTCGACTAGGTGCTATCAATACTGGATAGTAAAAAACGAGGAAATATGTGTTGCATCATATAGTAAATGTCGATGAAAAATGAATATATTATCATGAGTTAATCCGGAAAAACCATAAACGTCGGTTTAAAAGCAAATCAATTCGGTAGAAAACAGTGCTGTTTCTCTGTTGGGATCAAAAAGGTGTGGGCTGCCATGAGCTACTAAAACCGGGTTAAACTGTTAACATAGATAGCTACCGACAACAAAAGAGCATTTTGAATCATGAACTCATTGAGAAATGAACATAATGAGCCAAAATACACGGCAAAATAATTTTGCAACATGACAATGCTTTTGCACACAAATCAAAGCTGGTTTAGGGTACAATCAAATTATTAAGATGGGAGCTGCTACCAGCTTATGGGCTGAGCCGTAAGAAGATTTCCATGGGGAAGTCAAAAATTAGTTTGTTTTAAAGGACGAATAGTTTTATTGGATTGGAATTAACAATTTGCCTGTAAGATGAAAAAAATGTATAGCCAGTATTTGCCTATGTTTTGGATACAATATTTATTTCCCATTGAAAATTATTGTTTTACTTTCATTTCATACCAGTACACCTGGTATATTGATACTAGACTCGTAAAAGCAAAACTTATATGCCTTTTGTTTACTTATGTATGTATGTAAGTGGGGTTTATAACCCTTCTTCATGTATATATATAGGGGTGAAAAATAAAAGCACATTTGAGGGGTGTTATCGTATTTTCATATGAATACTGCCTAGAAAATTATCGTTCTTTCGAGGCATAAATTAAATCATTCATTCAACTTTTGTTAGGTACTTTTTCAAGTGTTGCGGGTGAGACATATAACGTTTTGTGAATTATAAAAAACGCGCCACTTTTGCCACTATATTAGGTAAATAATCGTACATGAAATGTGTACGATTTATTGAAACATTACATTGCCTCCTACACATACTTTTTTTAACTTCAGTTGTGCAAGGGGTTTGTTTTTCACATTAAATTATTTGAGTGGAATGAATTTTATTTTGAATTTCTGTTTGAACGTACTATATATCACGACAAGTATTATTTCCAGTATTAAGTATTTATTTGCACAATTTTCTAAATGATTATGTCTCAAAAACATTCAAAATTTTATTAACAGTGTGGGTACAGGAATAAATATTAAGTTTATAACACAATTAAAGTTAAAAGTAAGTGTGATTTTAGTACATTTTGTTATCTGTTGTCTTTCGCATAAACACTAAGAAATATTTTATTTCTTCGTAAGCTAAATATCTATCTTTCTATGAAATATTGAAACATATTTACGAGATCGGTAAAGAAAAATCATGCCATACAAGCCAGCGGCTGCAGTTTGATAAGTCTAATGAGACATATAGTCAAAATTTTCATCAGAATTCAGAATTCATTGCAGAATTTATAAAAAATATGATAAGATAATGGACGCTAATATCTCACACACAATTTGTTTCACTTAGATTTATAAATATGAAGTACTCAAGGATGCACCATATACTAGAGATCAAAGAATATTTTCGATAATATCTCACACACAATTTGTTTCATTAAGATTTATAAATCGGAAGTATTCAAGGATACACCAGATACAATAGATCGATTAATATTTTCGATAATATCGCAAACACAATTTGTTTCATTTGGATTTATCAATTGGAAGTATTCAACGATACACCATATACTAGAGATCAATGTATATATTCGATAATATCTCACATACAATTTGTTTTATTTAGATTTACAAATAGGAAGTATTCAAGGATACAACATATACCAGAGATCAATGAATGTTTTCGATAATATCTCACACACAATGTGTTTCATTTAGGTTTATAAATAGAAAGTATTCAAGGATACACCATATACTAGAGGTCGATGAATATTTTCGATAATATCGCACACAATATGTGTTTCATTCAGATTTATAAATAGGAAGTATTCAAGGATACACCATAGACTAGAGATCAATGAATATTTTCGATAATATCTCACACACAATGTGTTTCATTTAGATTTATAAATAGGAAGTATTCCAGGATAACCATTTACCAGAGAGCAGTGAATATTTTCCATAATATCTCACATACAATTTGTTTCATTTAGATTTATAAATAGGAAGTATTCAAGGATACACCATATTCTAGAGATCAATGAATATTTTCGATATCTCACATACAATTTGTTTCATTTAGATTTGAAAATAGGAAGTAATCAAGGTACACACTATACTAGAGATCAATGAATATTTTCGATAATATCTCACATACAATTTGTTTCAGTTAGATTTATAAATAGGAAGTGTTTAAGGATACACCAGGTACAAGAGATCGATAATATCTCGCACACAATTTGTTTCATTTAGATTTATAAATAGGAAGTTTTCAAATAAAAAATTTTGAAAATGCCTGAATACAAAAGAACAGATTTATGAAAAATATTTTTCATTGAAAACTGAAAATATTTTTTTTGTGCTGTATCCAATGGTTTACATACAGTTAGCGTGAAAGGTCTATGGTCCATAGGAGTTTGCTTATTAAAAAATTTTGAATTAATGCTCAAATTTTGGACCAAAATACTGAAAAATTTTTTGCTTTTTGTTATCGGTGAAAAACCATATTTATCCGGCATAGCAAGTAGTTGAAACATACACTTCATTAAAGCACTTAACAATGTGTGGTTTTTTATACATTTTTTTCCAGTAGTTGCTTTTTGTAGAAAATAGAAATATTTTTTCCAAGCTTTCTATATAAAAGTTATATTTATTTTTAACTATCACTCATATAAATTTACATATACATATGTATCTATGTACGTTTGTATAGATTCAGATAGTTTGCTATTAAATACCTGGGGTATAATTTGTGAGATTATTATTAATGTTCGAAATGTTTTCATTTTTGTTTTGTGTGAATGTATCAGCATATTTTTTCATACTAAATTCGAGTGGCTTTTTATATATTTTATGTAGTTTAGAAAACCAAAGGAATACCATATTTCTCTTGCGTTACATATTGTATTGGTATACCAGAAGTTTATTTTATATTTATGAATTTATTTTTAATATTTTTAATAAAAATTTCACAACCATATTTACTCTTTTTTATAACAATTGGATCCTAAACTTAAAGTTTAAATTCTATTTGGCCGTTATAATGTTCAGAAGTAAAATACAACTGTAATCCAAAAAATTGATTGGATTTAGTTTCGCTTACAATAGTAGTAGTAGTAGTAGTAGGAAGTGTGTTGGGGATGTGAGAGCACGGTTCTAACCCAATGTCAGACATTTCCAACAAAACGAAATATGAAAAAATATTTCTTCGGCAACTGTCTCTCAGCAGATTTCTGTCAATGACTCTGAGCGTATATAAAATTGCCATGCAAAATTTTCTCAAAATTCTGTTGTTCGGAGTTGACTTTAAACTGTAGGTTCGGCTTCGCATAAGTAAGTGGT
Source organism: Sarcophaga carnaria (assembly GCA_958299815.1). Classification (NCBI taxonomy): domain Eukaryota; kingdom Metazoa; phylum Arthropoda; class Insecta; order Diptera; family Sarcophagidae; genus Sarcophaga; species Sarcophaga carnaria. The sequence goes on from OY283149.1 coordinate 88,398,739, forward strand.
GGTGTATTTATTTTGTTTAATTTTCAAATATTAAAATCGTTTAGCTTCCAAATATTCAAATATTCGAAATTAAAAAAGGAAAATAAACTGTTTGTTTCTATCCAAAAATTGATTGAGGTTTTTTACTTGTGGAACATAACATCATTTCAATGTGCGCCAAAGCTTCTGTGGGTGGAGAGAATTTGAAGTGTCCAATTTTGTATTATTGATGGCCTGGCCAACAACGTTCTAAAAAAAATATGGACCGATGATGCTAACAGGCCTAAATCCACCCCACACAGTGGATTTTGTGGATTGGTATCAGCCCATTTTCGGGAATTTGTGTGATCAAGTGTCCATTCATCTTACTTACTTAATTTGTTATTAAAACCCTTGAGTTAGAAGAGCCTTTAGAGTAGAACTCAATAAGAAAGATTTCTCATCACAATACAACAACTCGAAACATTTTCATAAAGAATGATAATTCATAAAGATAAACAAATTATCAATCATTTGATTAAGCAGAAAAACTTCAAAAACTTCATGAAGTCGACGTCGGAGTGTCAATAGACGCTATCACAATCCAATTTCTGCGTATTTCTTTGTTAAGGAGTAGTTGGTGTAAGCTTCTCGAAGCCAACATGTTGAACTGAATAAATATTGTTCCTCGCGTGACTGAAACAAAACTAAGGAAATTGAAGTTAAACTTGGTAGTGATGTCATCACTTGTGAAACATACAAATGTAAAAACATTTTCTGTCAGTCGGAAAGGCGACGCTCTTTTTCTTTGTGAAATAGTCGATTCAATCTAGCTATTGTGGGAGATATTTTTTTTACGTGCAATTCATTGTGTTGGATCTAGGAAAAATATGTTATGGATAGGAAGAAAGGAGGTAAGAGGGAGTAGTCTTTGTAGATACTACATTTGAAACGCCTTATATCATAAGTAACGAGAAATATCTTTGCAGGAAGGATCCGGCTACCCAACAAATTATGTCTGTAATGCAGTGTACCATGCACTGATCAGTCAACCACAAAATGATGTGCTCTGCGAGAAAGACGAGCGTTATGTACTAATACAGGATTCTAGAGAATAAGTCCCCTTATTTAGCTAGAGCAAAATCTGTTGTAGTAGCGATACAGCAATGAACCTCATGCCACATTGCGATGATGCCCCAATAAATCAATAGAGTTGTTTGCCCTTCCGTCATTATTGAATACCTTTGCCGTCTCGTGTACGCGATCGAGAGGCACCGATTCTGGCATGAGAGTTGTACTCCATTCTCGGTTGGATATAAATGACGTAAATAGTAAGAAGATCACATGAATTCCTCCATTGTTTTAAGAAACCGAGTCACTTGAAAGTTTTCTTCAACATTTGCAAAACGTGGTTCCAGCGAAGTTTACACTGAATTTTCTAGCTATGGATACAGATGTGTAATGTATTATTAATGTGTGGCAACAACAAGTGCAAGGCACTTGGTGGTGGCACCTATTAGAAATGAGATGCCTTAGAAATATGTCACTGTTAAATCTCTTTCGATCATTAAGGGGACCACTTGTTTTATACGTGGAATTAGAATTTTTAAGAGTCTGCAATAAGCCATGGGTTGAGCCATGGGCCCACTTAGTGAACTTTCGTGGTAAACTTGTTCAAAACGCTTGTTACCTATGCTAACTTAAGCTATCCTATCCTTGTTTTTATCTGTTCTGTCTGGTTACCAATTGACATACATTTTTATTACAAAATATCAATATTGGTATTTTCCCTCAAAGTATGCTATTCTTGTATTGTAATGTATTGTACATTCGGCAAGCAATACACTGCACAGCATGTAGTAAAAAGCGTAAATATTTTTCTCAGTAACATTGACAGTGCAGTTATGGATAAGGGCGAGTAGTTTTTTTCCCATCACCCAGCTGGTAACGATGAATATTTCATTTTATATTTTTTATTGCGTATTGTTTATATCCAATATTTTTTGCATTACAATAGTTTTAAATATTATATGTTTTACATCATATAATAAATGTTGAAAAGAAAAATTATTAATAATTTTCAATTTTTTTACTTTTTTGGTTGAAAGTTTTGTGGAAATATTTTCCTTTCCATTCACTTTTCACTTTTTCTTTTTTTTTCAGGAAATTTTATAAAGCCTTGTCCAACAAAAGAATTTAGAAAAATAAAATTGTTTAGATTTTATTTACAATTTGGAGTGTTTGAATTTCTTATTCATTTTATGGAAAAGAACCCAAGTTTTGGCTACTAAAGTGTTCATTCGTAAAGTATTCGAAGAATAATTTGTAAGGGTGAAACTTAAGTAAAAAATGTTATTTGTTATTTATTATGAAATGTGTGGTCAGTTACCTTATTTGGAATACAGGGTGTCTCAAAAATATGTGTATATAGTTTTCCATATAAAATCAATATTAAATTGCTGCAGAGTATAGGGCACCCATGGTCAAGATGATTAGATTCGATTCTTACAAGGGCCCCTGGATATTTTGTGATTGTTTGATTGTTGACATTATGTATGATTAAACCGCAATAAAACAAAAAAGTGAGAATTATTACAATGCAATCCTGGAGAAAAATAAAGTGACAAAGATTTTATACTCGTCGTTAAAAAGGCAAAAAAGATGTCATTGAACACCCCTCTTTCCTGTCCCCTATAACTATCTTTATGTTACTTCAACAAAATGAATTGCATATGTAAGAGACATCTCCTGAGCGTTTGCCTACAAAAAATCAGTAATTCTTGGTAATTCGGTTTGGATCCATAGAGTCCTCTCATATATATATGTACATATTGATACGTTTTTACCTTTTAAAAACATTTTAAATATGAGCTCGTAGATTGCAAATAAAATAAAAATAAATTTGTGTTTAGTTTTAAATCAATTCTTTATTGTTCGCATAATTCTGTGTGCCACTGTTCACAACTTGATGTAAACAACAACAATTTCTTTGCTTGTTATTTCTCTTTACACTCTTTTGCGTAAACAATAAAAATTGTTTGAAAGATCTTTATAATGGAGATCTTCAAACCACAATTATTCTCGTCAAACACGCCGCGTCTATACATAAGACTGACTGAATTTTTATTAACTCCGTTACATGCCTTGCCTTGCATTTTATATGGCAACTTTTACAGTCTGATGAATGTTCTTGAAGGCGAATATTCGCGGCTTCGCGATCTCCAGATAAGTTATCAAAAATTGTATTAATTTTTTGCTTAACCTGACAAATGAGATTAATATTTCTAAGTTTTCTCTCTAGACTCACTAATTCAAAATTGTATGTGCAATTGAAAGCGGTTTTTAGAAAACATTGCAAAAAATCAAAACTTTTTTAAGGTGTTTATTTATATTTTAAAACTAAATTTTAAAATTTCACTCTACATTTTCTTTTTTTTTTGCACGATAGTTTATAACTTTTCAAACAGTCTTAAAGGATAATTTAATCTGGATTTCTGTTTTTCTTTGGGTTAAATTAATGCAAAAAATGAAAGAAATTCGAAAGGAAAAAAATATTTATTATTCGTTTCAATTTTCCTTTCAACATGATTTTTTGATTTTCTCCAATTGCTTTGATTTTCTTTACTGTGAAATCCAAATATTGACGCAAAAGTGTTGGAGCATAAATGAATTAATTTTTTTACTAGTACAACGCTTTAACTGATATTGAATTCATGTTTTGTATATAAAATAATGCAGATTTAAAAAGTTAAAAGTTTTATATCACGGAAATGTTTTATTCACGAAAATATTGTATTTAAAGAATTCTATTTTGGTTTTACTTGTTAAAGACGAAGGAAGACATTTATTTTTAATTTTTGTTTTGAGTCTACAATACAGTTATGAAATCATCGTAGTCTGGTCAAACATCAAAGCAAAATATACATGTAAAAAATAGATCTTCGACGACTTCCCCTCAGCTGATTTCTGGCAAAAATTCTGAGAGTAAATAAAATTGCCATGAAAAGTTTCTCAAAAATCAGTCATTCGTAATCGACTTTAAATTGCAGGTCCCGCCACTCATGTATAAAGTTAAGCACACACAACATAGGTGGTATGAGAAGCTAGGTCGTAATCCTGACTAAAGGATTGTAATGACCAATTATGTATGTGTGTATAAAGTTATAAACTTTGAGATAAAATAGCTGTAGTTTATGCCAACGTTTTCCCTGAATCTGATACATTAATCTGACTGAATTTGACTGCTGACATGGGTTATATTGACTTTGAGGACCTCTTTATTTCGTGAGTTATTCGCAAAAAAATTCGTCATAAAACAACCCTACAACAAAAAGTCTAATAGGGTTCTATTGCGAGATTTTTGTGGTGAGCTCAAATCACCTCCACGTGAGATGAGCATGACACCAAACCGCTCCTGCACAATATCTAATGTAGGATCAGCTGTATGGCACGTAGAGCTGTCTTGTTGAAACCACATGCGGTTAGTATCCAGATCACCCAATTTAAGCTAAAAGAAGGTAGTAATCTTACATACATACATAAATGGTCATTACAAAGCTTCAGTCAGGATTACGACCTAGCTTCTAACACCACTTATGTTGTGTGTGTTAATTTTATATATGAGGTGCGGAGCCTATAGTTTAAATTCGGCTCCGAACGATGATTTTCTTTGAGCAACTGATCTGGGGTTTAGACCGTCTAATAAGCCAACATATTAAATAATAGGCTATGGTGACTTCAATATAATGATTGTCATTGACAGCGATGATCTGACGATAATTATTTTTAAAGCATAATAGAACAATGACGTCGTCAGCCCAAAATCTACAGGATAGAGTACTAAATTGAACACTCTTGGATCTCAAGTAGATTAGTATAGTAGCAAATTGTTGGTTCATCTACCCACCCATTCATCTAGAAATAGGTCTCTTCGCTAATATATTTTTTTTATGAAAATTAGGGTCCATCAGAACTACCATTGTGATTTATCTGAACAGGCAAAATAAATGACAGCTAGTCTAATAGATTTAGCTTCAACTGTCAAAATTTGGAAGACCTTGTTTAGAGACCCTATTTCAAGAATGTTAAATATTGTATACACTAAAAAGGTTGCAATCCGAAACCGATTAAATCGCAGTAACTAATTTATGGTAATAAAGCTATTTAAATAAATAAATAATTTTTTCAAAGGACTTCTAGACATTTAGATACTCATAGAGAAAAGCCCAGCTGCACATTATTTATTTTGATTTAGTTTTCCTTTTAAATAATTTATTTAAATTCATATTTTCGGTAACTTTCATGCTGTTCTGGAATTTAATATAATGAAGGCAATATCGATTTGTTTTACATGTAAATTAAAAAATCTCTCTCACAAGTACATGACTTGCGAGTACTTATTTCAAGGCTACCACATAGGGTTTCATGTAAAATGTACAAAAAATCGAGAATGGTGATTGTTTTTTGTGGTTGATGTTGTCTGTATCCAGGTATAATATATTATATTAATATTTAATAAGTTTGTCACTTAGTAACAAATGACTTTCGATAAAAGCTTTACTTGTTATCCAAAAAAAGAAACATCAAGAGAAAAACCTATAACCTATAAATAGATCAAAAATTTTCTAACCAAAGTAATTTCAAAAGTAGAACTGTTGCAGGAAGCAGAATAGAATGAGTCTTACTTAATACGTATTGCACAGTGAGGTGTAAATAAGTGTTTAAATCTTGTTTTATGCTTTCTCACCATTAAAAAATATGCCCAGGAGGCTGTTTCTTAAGATTAACTCTGTATGGATGTATTCTATTAGCTTCTCTGCAGATGAATGGCCATCTCGTTTTTATTTCAATATCACTATGTCGGGAAATGCTTTTGGGGATAACCAATAAGTCTCTCGCTAACCCCTTTAGAAGCACGAGGCATTCTTAGACAATATTAGATGAGATGGAAATAACTCTTAAAACAGTTTTTCTTTAAAAAACTTGTTAAGAAAGGCTCTGATACTCAGTCCGCATGTCGACATTCTTTATCGGGCAGAGTAACGGATTCAACTGTACTGGAAAGGTTTCACAACGGACTTAATCGCGTGGTCGTGATCCAAAGCTTCCTTTTCGAATAAAATTTAGATGTTGTAAACCATATGAATAATTAGAACTCAAAGTTTGAGTTAAAAAGCTACTGGAACGTGAAAATACCAAAATTTACAAACAAATTTATTTTTTTTTAATTTTATCCTCTGATCACTTTACACTATTTTTTGTGGTATACATTAATTCGTCAGGTATAAAAAGTTCATAAGTATATATGTATGTAAAGTCTTCATATATATGGTATGAACATTTAAATATTTCTGCATGCCTAAGTATATTTCTTGCGTTAGTTAATATTAAATGCGATTTCCGGGTAAAACTCTGAGAGCAAATAAAATTGCAATGAAAAGTTTCGTAAAAATCTGTCTTTCGGAGTCCACTTTAAACTATAGGTCGCGCCACTCATGTATAAAATTAACACACACAACATGAGTGGTGCTAGGCCCTAATCCTGACTGAAGGGTTGTAATTATGTATGTTTGTAACGGAAAACTCAAAGAGTGTCATGGTGGACATTTTAACGATATTTTATTACACAATAATGTCATTAATAGGTATTTCTAATTTTCCCTTTGTTATATTTAAATTTAAAGATGGGAAGCGCTTTATAAAATACCCGATATAATATATTGCCTATATATTCCGCTCTATTTGCTAAATTTGTTTATGCTCATAATCCAAGTTCAGTATTCACTTAACTTTATACGTCTTGTGAGATGCTTTTATTGATAGTATCATCCGCATTATTTCAATTCTCTAGTTGTTTTGAATGACTCACTGTAATTGCGCTTCTCTCTTAACGAAATTCACTTGTACATATCTGCAGCGGGTTCTGCAGCGGTAATTTCGGAAGCATTCCTTGTTGGGCTATGGTTTTTTGTTTTTGATAAATTTTCACCCAATTCGCACTTTTCATCGCAATTCGGAATTTTTGTGTGTTAATATTTCTGGTTAAAATGAGGTGTGTTCTTTGGTATAAAAAAAGTTTTAATAAATTTCGCACATATCGCCTAACTGACCAAAGTCACTGGAAATTTCTTTATTAATTCTGAATTAAAGTAAAGATAGAACCTTCAATATTTCATATTCCTTATTGTAAAGCAGACAACATGCTTTTAAAATGTTTTTATCTTTCAATAACATTTTAATGAACTATTCTTACAACTCATTATCATGAAAGTATAAATAAAACATTTTATGTTCCATTTAAATAAACATTTTCCAGTAAATATGAAAATTAACATGAATTAACAGTTAAAAACTTTACTTGTTAATATACAAGTACAAATGAAAGTCTGCTCACAGAGTTATTATGACAACGCACGTACAGACTTATGTGCGAGGGTGAATAAATAAATCCATTCACTTCACGCTTCCGGGGTTAGACATCTCCAACAAAACGAAATATGAACAAATATTTCTTTGGCGACTGCCTGTCAGCAGTCCATTGGCAAAAATCTTTAAGAGTAAATAAGTATTGCCCTGAAAAAGTTTCTCACAAAATATTTCGTTCAGACTTGAGTTTAAACCATAAATCGCGTCATTTATGAACAAAATCAACTTACACAACACGGGTGGTGTAAGAAGCTAGGTCGTAATCCTGACTACAGAGTTGTAATGACCCATTATGTATGAATGTATGTAGTCAGTGATAGACATCACCAAGTAATTCAAAGAGAAATGAAAAAACAGAGTATTTTGCGATAATATGCCTAGAAATATGTAAAGAATTAATTTTTTTACCCGCCATATCTTCCATATTTTATCCCAAGTGACTCAATCTGAAAAAATGATGTGGCAAAAACAGATTTTACTCTAATGATGTTGTCGTCCAACTTCCTATGTCTACATGATAAAAGTGCGGTGAAGCCTAATAAAAGCTTCAATTGTAAAACATAATAACAAACAGACTACAATTGACATAATGTTAAAGAAGACAATAAATGCAGGGTGATTAAAATAAAATTTGAAGAAAAAAAAAGGGTTTTATATGAATGTCTTAATGAAACTCTTAAAAGTTTGTCGTTATGCCTTTTGTTAAAAGAATATTTGTTTTCAAGAAAGAAACATGCAAACCTAACTTGTCATTTCGAGTTCTGTGTATACTTGTGCTCTTTCAATACCCTTTTTATGCCTTATTGTGATGCTCACTAAAAAGTTAAATATTGTTTCATAAGCCAAAAAAGAAGATTATCTGCCATTAAAGTCCCAAAAAAGCAAGAAGATATATGTAAAAATATTTGCTTTTCTACAATATTTTCTTTACATTTGATACAAACTGTCTGTTGAATTTATTTCTTCTCCATCATATCCACATACATATTACCACATTGAAAATTATGCCTCCTTTAGTCGCCGTGTTCTAGTAGGTAGTGGCTTATTAAACGAAAAGCCAGGGTTCGAGCCCCAGGCCAGACATCAAAATAAAATACAAAAAGTATTTCTTCGGCGACTTCCTCTCAGCAGATTTCCTCGGCTTTAAACTGTAGGTCCCGCCACTGATGTATAAAATTAACACACACAACATAAGTGGTGTGAGAAACTAGGTCGTAATCCTCACTGAAGGGTTGTTGTGACCAATAATGTATGTATGTTAGTGCGGGTTTTAGAATATCAGTGGAGAACAATTCTGAAATTAATTACATCTCTTTAAGAATTTGAGACAAAACATTTTTTTGCGCAAATGTATGTACATTAGGGCGGCTTCTAACGATGTAGAAAAATTGTTTCAACTGTTTCTTGCTCCCACGCTCGAAGTTTGTACGAAATTCGAAAGTTGATAACGACCATTTTGTCGAAAGAATATCTGTCATATCAGTTGTCATTTATTCAGTCTATTTTGCCATACCGCCATGAATGATTGTAGGTAACGATGTATATTTATTGAATTGGCTCTGCAGCTGTTAACATCTGACCCTATGTAGGTAGGTAGATAGAAGTGGCTTTCCCCTCGATGGAGTCCTGAGCGGACACACTTAGGCCGCACACAGGGCCCATTGTGATACAACAGTGCCTTATTTCCCCTTATTCCAGGAACCATTCGGAGCTTCCGATGAAGCGACTCAGACTGCCAATATCCATACACGACAGTCCATCCATTTCCTCCATGTAGTAGGCACCCAGGTACGTCTTTCTCCTCCGACTAAGTGCCGAACATGTGCGCAATAGGTGAAAAATAGTCTCATCTTCCTCTTCATCTCCACAGCTTCTGCAGAAATCATTTACAAGGTGTCCAAGACCAAGACGCCTCGCATGCGTTCCTATAACGCAATACCCCGTAATAACTCCGATAACAGAGCTGAACCTAGTCCTTTGGAGTTTAAGCAGAGTCGCCGTACGCCTTCTATCCAGCCTCGGCCAGATCTTTTGCGCCGCTCTGCCCTTATCCGAAGTTGCCCACATTCTGTTAACGAGATCTACGGTTGCATTGTCAATTATAAGTTTGCAGGTCCCCAAAGGGATAACATCTGACCCTAATATATATCGAAAAATTATCTTCATCAAACCATATTTCTTTGAATAGGATATTGATCATGTCAGATGTTTATCAACCAACTTCTTTTGACTTAAATTTGATGACTTGGACAACCTCGACAATGACAAGTTACATACGCTACATGTAGCACAGCGTTAGGTATTCAGCACGAACGATTTGAAATAACGATCATCACGTGGACGAGTCGCAACGTCTTATTCGCATAAGCACTAAGCATCGCGTTGGGTCTAGTACTGTGCTGGCTTATTAGACGTAAGGTCACGGTTCATACACCAGGTCAGATATCAAAACGAAATTATGAAAAATATTTCTTCGGCGACTTCTTTTCAACAGATTTCTGGCAATAACTCTGAGAGAAAAAAAATTTCCATGAAAGCTTCTCAAAAAATCTGTAATTCGGAGTCAACTTTAAACTGTAGGTCCCGCCACTCATGTATTTAATTAACACACACAACATAAATGGTGAGTGTAGCTATGTTGTAGACCTAACTCCAGGATTGTAATGACGAATTATGGATGTATGAATAGTGGTTTTCGCATACACATACATATATACATTTTATTCATAAGTGGCGAGTACAGTACAAATTTGAGCCTGCAATTTTATTTACTCTGAGTTTTTCATAGAAATCTGCTTTGAAGAAATATTTTTTTTTTCATATTTCGTTTTATTGAAGATATCTGACCTGGGGTTTGAACCGTGACCCCATGTCTAATACGCCGACACACTACCTACTGGACTACGGTGACTTCATAGCGGTCATCACAGTCAGCATAAATCAAGCCATCTCTCAAATTTAGCCGATGTATGCCGCTGAAAAATTGGACATTTTAAATACGCTCTATACAAAGGAGACTTGGGGGAGCTTTGAACGTTGTTATTTTATTTCACACAATAATGAGGCCTGAACTATTTACAGAAAACGCATTAAAAATTTCAATGATATTACACACTCGGTATGTTTTATTTGAATTTGAAGATGGGAAGCTTTTAACAAGATGCCCTATATTCCCTACCGTGAATATAATCATATGTATGTATATCGTGTTGTTGTTCCAATTTTCATTGGGCGTGAGGTATTTCTTAAGCTGTTTACAGTAATTGTTGAAATATTATATTTTTTTGTAATTTTTTATTTAATATTTTATAGGTTAAGGGTCAGACTAAAGAAACTCAAATTTCTAATATTATTATGGACTCTGCGATATACATACATATATACATATACAAATAGATGACTTCATCCAACGTATAATAGCCACTTTCTGTATTATAAATAAATATAAATTATTAAAATATATAAAAAATATAAATCTGTAAATTATTAAAACACTTTTCCTTCTCTTATATACAAGTATTTTTTTTTTGCCCAAAAATCCAATCTTCTGAAATCGCTTGCCTTACAAAAGTTGGCAGTTGAAGGCTGAATTTCCTTTTTTTTTTTTGTTCATTCATTATAAAAGTTAATTAAAAATGTAGACTTTTTAAATACATTTCATGGTATTATTTACTGAACACAGACGAAAGCAGTTCAAATCTTTTTTATTAAAAATTCTTAAGAGAATATCGCAGAATGATGAAATATTTGTTTTTCTTGTCATTATTATATGTGCTAGAAATCAGACAGTAAATTGGATAGTGGGATCATTTTACACCAGGGACTCTGGTCGCTTACACTACATTGTGCATGTGGTATTAGTCATTGTAGTCGTATTAATTTTATTCAAATAAATTAAATATCAAATAGAAAACTTATATTCGACAACTAAAAGCAATTTTTGACGCTGTAAACCGAGTAAATTTTTGATTTTTGGCACAGTTCACTCTGATTTGAGTTGATTAATCTCATTTGCCTACGGTATGGTGCATCACATCGAATACTAGCCTGTAGTACCTGCTCATAATCATCACTGGAAGATTATCAGCATGCCACGTTACCCTAAAACACAAAAGTGGTGATTTGACTTCCGTTTGAGGGCACTACAAAAAAAATTCAGCATCCATAGGTGAACTTATCTGCCTTTTCATTTAATGTACGAATATCCACGTGCTTTGTATGCTATCAAAAGCATGCACGATATCTAAAAAGAACATTCGCTCTTTTTCATATCAGTAACCAGTTACTGAATTTCCCTTCTATGAATTTCTAGCTACATTTACCAAAGATCAGCAATGAATCGTTTTTTCTCTACTCATAAGTACTCATAAAATTTCGAGTATAAGTGAGTCACCAGTATTGAAATTCAACTACTCTGATTCATTCGTACTCACTACAACATTGATTTATACGTACAAATTGCAATGATTATGAGTATATTTAGAAAAATACTCATAATATGTACTTATAAATTCGAGTCACTCGAATCATACACCAAAATTTACAGTCTTAGTTGTTGTTGCATTTACAAAATAAGAGGAAAGAAAAAGACAAAGACAACAAGCAAAGCAAACACACAACCTTCTAGTGGGTATTGTAGTGTTCGTACGCGAATCATACTTATTTTGTTTTTCTTGTAAACGTTTGGTAAAGGAAAGTCGAAATCAACAACATCATGCGTATTGTTAAATATGTTGTTAAATATGACTACGATGAGTGCTTCAAACTTTAAATATGAGTAGTATGAGTATGATATTAAAATAAGTACGAATGCGTATATTTATCACAAATTATAAGTATAATTCGAATTTACTCATCTTTTTGAATACTCGTTACCGATCTCTGATATATACATACCACAATTGGTCATTACAACCCCTTTTATCAAGACCTAGTTTCTCACACCCCTTACATTGTTAACTTTATACATGCGTTTTATTATTTTAAAAATAATATTTAAAATAATATTTTTAAAAATTGTTAGGCAAATAATGTTAAAAGTTTGTTGAAAACAAACTTTGAAAATAAAAAATTGTGAAAGAAGAACACACCGTAATCTAGTAGGTAGTGTGTTGCCTTATTAGATTCGAGGGTCCAGTACAAACCTTAGTCGAGACAGCTCAAACAAAACGAAATATGAGAAAATATTCCTTCACAGACTTAATCTCAGCAAATTTCTGGGAAAAGCTCAGAGAGTAAATGAAAAATTGCCATGAATCATAAAAATCCGTCATTCGGAGCCGACTTTAAACTATAGGTCCCACCACTCATGTATAAAATTAACAAACACAACATAAGTGGTGTGAGAGACTAGGACGTTGTACAATGGGTCAATTCTACCTCCCGGTACTGTACTTGTCTTAATTGACAAGTACACGTCTTCTAACCTAACCTAACCTAACCTAGGACCAACAGTGCTCCCTATACGCAAGTTTATTGCTAAAGTTCGTGAAACTGATTTCATCCGAAACTATCGAAGCTGAGCCTGAGAGTGTGCCTTAGAATCCATCAACAATAACTCGTAATCTGTTCTTAAGAATTGAACATCTCACGCACCAGTTTACGTCGAATTTTGCGAAAAGATCTCGCCTTACAAAGTTCAATTGGTTCAGGAGTTGAATCCGCATGATCATCGGCTTCGTTTTTGCTTCGCTAGATGGGCCAACGGGAAACTACACGATGATGTCGATTTTGCAAAAAAAAAAAAATCATCTCTCCGGATGAAGTTCTTTTTCATCCTGGTGGGTTCTTTAATTTCCGTATTTGAGGCTCAGAAAAACCACTCATGGTCTTACTGAAGCCAAAGCACCCATTACGAGTGGCTACTTTATGCAGCTTATATAGCGGAGGTATCATTGGCCCATATTTCTTTGAAAATGAGAACCCCGAAACAATTACGGTCAATGGAGATACCTATCGCACCATGATAACTGATTTTTTTGTAACTGATCTTCATGGAATTGATATGAACGATGTTTGGTTTCTATAGGATGGTGCAATTTTCCATACATCTCATGCCACAATCGATTTATTGCGTTTAACGTTTGTTGGCGGTTATATTAGCCGAAATGCTAATAATTGGCTGCCAAAAAACTGCGATTTGAGATCGTTGGACAATTTTCTGTGTGGCGCCGTTACGGGATACGACGTCATACACCCGGAAAAGTGCACAAAAATTGGTCAATCGAATGAGGCACTGTGTAACCTCAACCAAATGAATGAAATAATATTCCATTTCTAACCGGAACAATTGTACTTCACAACAAAAAAGTAAATTTCACAAAATATCAAGCCATTTTTGTTTTATTGCATTTTTAAATTTAAACTTTTAAATGGCCCACCCACCCATTATATGTGACAATATGGAAGAGTAGCTTAAGTCGACATAAGAGAAAATTGAGTTAAGGCGTTTGGCGTATTACAGAAGCAAAGACGCTTAAATGTGTATAGTCCGTTTGAAAGAATTCTGTTTTTTATCAATGTTATGTACTTTTACTTTTTAGCTTAAGTTTTTTGAATCAATAATGCATTAATCAAAACAACTTAGTTACTTAAAACAACATAGTTTTGTTTACATATTCAAATTTTCCATCCATCATATAACGGTATCGCTTAACTTCACTTAAGCTGTATAAATGTTAACATTAAAAAAATAAAGTCATTATTTTCAAACAACTTATGTTTACTTAAAACTACACAATATATATTCTGTTTATTTAAATATTTAAACAGAAGCGCTTAAGTTAATTAAGGTCCAGTTCAACGCAAATTTCAGTTTCGAAAAAGCGCTTAAGTAGAAAGGGCGTAATATCTTCTGAATTCAACAATATTTTTTTAAAATAATCATCCTTCTTCTCTAATAAACATGTTACCAATATATTAATTCATAAATTATTCGCAAAAATCAGGCAGAATAAAAAGTTACACAAAATGATGATGATGATGGTATCTCAAAAATCAATTTTCGACTTAAGCTACTCTTGCCGCAGATATTTATTCACATCATGGCACATATTTAATATGTAAAATCCATAATGCGGAGAACATAAGTGACGTATGAGTGATATCTAATTCCATTAGATTCATACATGACAATATCAAAGATTTTTTACTGCCTACTTTTCAGAGTAACTTTTTCAGTACATGTAATATGATGCGTATGAATAGTAATTTGGAATTAAACATTGCCATATCATGACAATTCTAAGGGATTTTTAAAAATCTTTAATTTTTTGAGATATCCCAATCTAAAAGTAAATACAGGAACCACAATTCGACGCTATATTCTAATGGGTGCTATATCATGGCCTGTGGCTACATAGTCTGTATCTTCCACATCTTGACTGGTCCACATCTGATCTGGATGACCAAATGCTTAGCCGAAGGCTATTAGTTTTAAACGACACCGAAGCCGCAATGATACCCGAAATTTTCTCATTTAACGTATATTTTGATTGAATATCAATATGTTACATTGGTGTCCTTATTATATTTCACATCACTGTATTATGTACCACACTCAATGGTGTAATGTAGCAGTTTGTTTGTGTTTGCATATAATATTTATATAAACAACATTTATTGTACGCTAATAATGGGTAATAAAAAATACCATTTTGTTAACAAAAGAAACACAATCAAATAAAATCATACACATACAATATTCGAATACGTATGACTTTTAAAGGACACATTAGAATTTACACACAATAAGCACGTAAAAGGCAATCAAATAACAATTTAAAAAATATTTTTATTATTATTATTCATTCTTAATTCTCATTTCAAAACAATTGCATACAATTCAAGTGTTCACAGTAGAATTTTCTAAAATTGCACAATTCGTCATTACAATTCTTCAGTCAGGCTTAGGATCTTAATTCTCACACCACTTATGTTAAGTGTGTTAATTTTAGACATGAATGGCGGGACCTGCAGTCTAACTTCGACTCCGAACGACAGCTTTTTGAGAAACTTTTCATGGTAACTTTTATTTACTCTTAATATTTTTGTCAGAAATCTGCTGCGAGCTAGCCACAGAAGAAGTATTGTGTATCCTTCGTTCTGTTGGAGCTATCTGACCTGGGATTTGAGCCGTGTCCTCATGTCCAATTACTACCTAGTAGACTACGGCGACTACATTAATATTGTTACGAAAATGGAAATGGTGTTACATTGTTAAACATTAAAATGATAAACAAAATCTATCAAAAACAAAAATTATTGATTTGTTTACATGATCAACAAATAAACAAAAATATAGCAACAACATCAATATAAAAACGCGATAAACAAGTAAACAAACAGGCAACAACAACACTGCAAGGATAAACGTAAACAAAATACATAAACAACAATAACGTAAACAACATGTTTACATTTATAGATATTTCGCGAAGACAATGTCATTTTCCTTTAAGAGCATTCATCAGATTGTTTCCCCTGCGATAGAAAAGGAAAGACAAAGCAGGCAACGGGATCAGTAAAAATTCAGTCAGTCTTGTGTGAAGACACGTTGCGTGTGAAGAGAATAATCGTGGTTTGAAGATCCCCGTTGTAAAGATCTAACGAACAATTGTTAGTGTTTACGCAAAAGAGTGTAAAGAAGAATAACAAACAAAGTAAATTTTTGTTGTTTACATCAAGTTGTGAACAGTGGCATACGGAAATGTGAGAACAATAAAAAATTTATCTAAAACTAAACACAATTGTTTTTTATTTTATTTGCGATCTACAAACTCATATTCTAAACGTTTTTAAAAGGGTAAAAACGTAACAATGCCAATGCCTGTATTATCTGGCACAAGTGTGCTTCAGTAAGCACATTACACTGTATGACTTCATATTTTAGTTACGTTTTGTATATCGGTTGCAACATTTACTATAAAAAAGAATTCAAAATCACTCGATACTAGTAAAGACGATATCCAGTATTTTTTCACATAGATGAATACAGATATTTGAACTGCGGTACTCCTTCCGATTTTATTAAGTAGTTAATGTAACATCTTGACGACAGAATTGACAAAATATATATCGAATCTTTCAAAAGGTGCTTCCTATTTTTAAATTTAAGAACAAAAAGTATGTATGTATATAATAATATAATAGAAATTTTTTATTCATTTGTAAGACTTTGATTGAAGCCATTACGCACATCACATCATTTAAGTATCCGCCATCAATCAATTTTCCGTGGTGCATAAATCAGGCAAATCATTTGACCGATGGCATGGGTTATACATATTAGCTCTAATCGTTGTGATTTATGGCTTATTCGCATACACCATACCTTCAAATCGCTCATGCAGACAATGAAATGTGGCAGGAGTTGTTTGGCACGTAGCGCCATTCTATTCACCAGATAACATTGGTAAGTTGGTAATGTGGAGTTATAGTGCTTACTTTCAGTTCTCAGGTCCAAAACAATAACAATTTCGCGGTCAAGAATTACAGTTTTTAAACAACAACACCATCAAACGAAATAGTCATTAAAATAACCTATTACATACATACATACCTATTACATATACTTAACCGCAAAAATTTAAATAGTTGAACTCAAATAACCTTAAGATGCGGGCTTCTTGGGGACGATTGCTGTAGACTGTCTAATGGTGAAGGTATAGCACTGGCCATTATATAGTCACCTAGCAGCAACTCGTTTCCTTGCCGTTCGCATCTTGAGTTTAAATCAAATGTCCACAAACACACAAACACTACTCCCTCTTTCCACCTTCCTATAACCTATTTTCCTAAACCTGCACAATGCACTGCATGAGTAGGGGCCATCCCCTGAGTGCTGGTTTTACAAAAAAAAAAAAAAAAAAAAAAAAATCACTGTGCTAAATTCGCCAAGTTATGAGCTGCGACGAATTTTCCTGCTCAATCTCGGCACATTTGCGTTTCGTTGACACACGAGTGTTAGTTGATCGTTTACAGTGCTCTCGTTACGACGATTATTGCGATTGTTACCTGATTTCGTAACACGCGTTACATACATACATATATACATATGTATATGTATATACATACATACATAATTGGCCATTACAAACCTTCAGTCAGGATTACGGCCTAGCTTCTCACACCACTCATGTTTGTGTATTAATTTTATCCTTAAGTGGCGGGACTTACAGTTTAAAATCGATTCTGAACGCCAGATTTATTTGAGAAACTTTTCATGCCAATTTTTTATTTACTCTCAGAGCTTTTGCCAGAACTTTGTTGAAAGGAATTCGCCGAAGAAATATATTCTTCATATTTTTTTTTTCGAGATGTTTGACCTGGAAGTTTGAGCATTGGGCTCACATCTAATAAGCCAACACACTACGTACTAGACTACTGTGACTTCAATCGAAATACGAACCCAAGAAATGTTTTTAAATTTTCATATAAAATAAAAAGTCTTTTGAGAAAGCGCTATTCTATCCTACATTAAATTTTTGAACAGAAATCTCTCAGTAAAATATTCACAATTTTGTTTGAGTATTTCTTGATGAGACCTTATCGACATACACTTAAGGCATCTTGTTGTGAGCTCACCATTATTGAATACCACCTTACTTTCTATATTATCTGCCTGTATCTTGTACAAATTTCGTTAACGTCTTCCAGTTCAACGCCCCGAGACGAGTTATGTCTGGTAAAGTATCATCCCCAAAAATATTGGGATTTCGTAAGCTAGGCAAAAGCACAAAAAGTGCTCCATCGTTTCGATGTCCTCACCGCATGCTCTGCGTTGATTATTTTTGCCCACGCCAATACGATACAGGTATACATGTAATGCGAAGTGTCCTTTAAGTACGCTCTTTAGCGTACTCAAGTCGCCCTTATTTAGTTTCAAAATGCTCATGCTCAAAGTATTTCCCTAAAGTACTTTTGTAATTCTTTCTACTATATCATTATCCCACAATACTCGATGTATAGCATACACACCCACAACCCCGCACTTTCCCAGATTGGTTTTTTAAGCACTGTAAGGCCTTGGGGTATCCAAGCTTATGGTATGTAATACACTGACTCTATTATGCAAAATAATCGATTCCTCATATCCAATCACTCCATGATAACTATGTACTCATATAAAGCTTATCTTAGCATGACTAGTGTAATTGTTACTTGCCTTTTTACCCTCCAGAACGTTCATGTTATGGTACTATTTCTAATTTATGTATCTGTAAAGACGTTTCAAAAACCGTATGTTTGGCAAAGTTTGGTTTATGGTTCTTCTATATAGGAAAATAGCCACCCGTGTAACGACGAGTACCTATGTGCATTCATGGATCTGTTTGACCAAGAAAGTCGATCTGATATTGAGTCATTCAAATGGTTGCTATTGATGCGCATTAAGCGAGAGATCGTCCAGTGTACTGTACTCTAGTGATAAGATTTGTGAGCGATACGTCGTAAGAGCCGCATCATATCCAACCCGTATCTCTATAATACGAATGAGGAGTATTGTTTCCAATGCTGTTGTGGATGAGCTTCGCATTGCATCCGCTTATCCCTAAACAATATATTGGTTAAACCTTTTGAATTCTTCTAACGTTACATTTCCTCTCCATCGATATCTACCACACACTTCTATACAGTAAGTAAATATTTATAATCAGTGGTAAGTTATATAAATGACTTGTTAATTATACTCGTAACCGAGCAAATACTTCCATTGTTATGCTGCTTCACATTATTTAGCTTTCCCAACATTGTTTCGTACCTCCTTGTTTAAATTTCACCCCCTTTGATTCACGTTTATTTATATTAATTCATGCATTCAAAGCCAACGATGCAATGTCTCTGTTTTCAACTGTATGGTTATTTGCATGTGGCATTAAAAGTTACTTTGCTTGTCAACTTGCCACACACAGTGGAATTTTATAAACTCAACTTATAGAAATTCCGTAGTTGAACCGCAAGATTCTTAAAATTACATTTTTTTAGAATATTATAATTTTCGTTTAAAGACAGACATAATTGGTCATTACAACCCTTCAATTAAGATTATGATCTATCTTCTCACACCACTTATATCGTATGTATTAATTTTATACATCAGTGGCAGGACCTACAGTTTAAAGTTGAATCAGAACTTTGAGAAGTATTAAAAAATAAATAATTCTGCAAATAGTTGTGAAAACGGCAACCACTTCATTTTGTACTTCGGTTTCATATCCTCCTGCTTTAAGATTTTCTATTTCATTATGAACTAGTACGTCATTACTATTGCCTGCCTTTTTATAGACAATAAACAAACAGGAATAAAAGTGTTTTAAGCAGAAAAAATGGTTCTATTTATTACGAGAGATAGGTTGGGTTGCAACACATTCGATATGTAATTATATTTTAACGTATGGTTGGTTAGAGAATATAGCTTCTCAACAATATGTTTTTATTTACAAAACTTTTAAGAACTTATTCCCATACAACATGCAACGCCTTGTCGAAAGTATTAGACGCCATTAATGTGAATTGTTTATAATAGATTGCGCTTAAAAGTAAAGGAGTTTCTTGATGAACACTTGAGACGTGTAATAAATAAATAAAAATTCTCAGGATACGCTCATACTTATAAAATATTGGAATAAATACACCATAAAGGGTGCCTCAGTAAGAGCGGACTTTTTAATTTTACTGTCGGAATTGTTTGTATATCGAGAAGAAAAGGGGCCGTTGTTTCTGTTTTTAGAAAAAGAGGACAACAACCAAAAAAAAAGACCCGGACATTTCTATAAAAAAGTAGGACATTAAAAAGTAAACTTAGGTTAGAGGACGTGTACTTGTCAATTCAGACAAGTACAGTACCCTGAGGGCGAATTGACCCATTGTAAACTTAATCGTTTAACAAATTTAAATTCATTTTATTTGACTTTAAAGTGGGAATATCAAATATTTTTCCAACAAAACAAAAAAGTCATAAAGCCAAGTACACATTTAAGTAGCCTTGGTCATGTCACGCTTAAGTTGCCGTGTGTGTAGAAAAAGTTTTTCGATATTCTTTGTGGGATTTTTTCAGGCACTTTTTTTTCCTAGGATAGATACCTAAAAAGGAGGACGGAAAAAGTGGTCAAATAACAATCCTACGAAAGGACAACACGCTATAATTGTGAAAACTAATTTGAAAAGTTATGCTGGCACCGCTCGCAAGCCTCGAAGATTTTGCAGACGAGAAAGTGCAACTAATGTATGAAGTATTTGAAGATTGGACAAATAATTTTAAGGACATGGATCGGTTACGGACAGTAAGACTACTCTGTGTCAATGCATCGATTGTTTTTTCCTTTTCCTTATTTTTCTCTTGTTTTATGAAAAACTTTAAAAAATTGTTTGCTTTATAATAAAACAGAAATAAATTAATAAAATAAATTTATAAACTATAAATTTTTACACAAACTTTCTGCTAAAATTCATGAATTTCTTGTTGACATCATTCCTTGTGCCATAGCACAACATTTTATGGTTTTTAAGCAATAATTTGTACAAATAATTAATATCTCTTATATTTAATTATTTTTTTTTAATTTTCTTTTGCTATAAAACAAAAAAATTTTAATGCTCTTTACAAGCCATAAGAAAAATTACTGAAAATTGCTGGTGACTCCTTATTTTTGCACCGAAAAAGTTTAGGTATCTCAAGAAAACCTTGGAGTTAACATAAGTTTCAAAGTCCCAATTTATTAAAATGTTATACTAAATACTTAGTAGTCTACCCCTTAAGGAAAAGCAGTTCGTTTGTCATTGAATGTAGTAGATCTGTTTAGTGTTTTCCGTTGATATTTGCTGCCATGCACTCATAAGCTAGTTATTCAGTTGCCTGTTGTTTCTGGTTTAGAAACTACGTAACTCTTCTCACAAATGATCTCCTGAATACTCTATTAAAGTCATATCGGCACATTGTTCAAAAATATTAAACCTGTGGAGAGTTTGGTAGGCAAATCACATCTACACATTAGCAGCATTATTATTGGGTTCATTGATACTAACCATTATGAATTCTTAGTTCTTCCGAAATTATGATCAATTTGTTCTTTGGAATGTTTAAATACTCTCTTTTATTCATTATTTCCTCAATAAAATCCAAACTGCCCACTCATGGTTATTGGGATACTTTTGCTGACCATTCGCGTTTAAATGGACACACAATATTCGCGTCATTTTCAAGTCAAAATCAAAGAGTTTTTTTTTAAATGTTTTGAATAGGCTTGTTTGCGTAACATTGGAGGAATTTCATAGAATATACATACTCGTACATACATACATACATAATTGGGCATTACAACCCTTCAGTCAGGATTACGACCTAGCTTCTCACACCACCTATATTGTGTGCGTTAATTTCATACATTAGTGGTGGGACCTACAGTTTAAAGTCTATTCCGACAAATTTTTGAGAAACTTTTCATGACAATTTTTTTTACTCTTAGAATTTTTGTTAGAAATCTGCTGAGAGGAAGTCGCCGCAGAAATACTTTTCGTATTTTGTTTCGATGTCTGGCCTGGGGCTCGAACCTTGGCTTTGCGACTAATAATCCAACACACTACCTATTAGACTACGGAGACTTCTACAATGTTGCTATAGTGGGACATAATAATTTGGCACACAGGCAGCAGACGTCTGTTGCTCATAGTCCTCGATGTCTTGATGTTGCAGGTGTTCAAAAGACATCGGAATAAATCGCAAAATTTGCTATCTTAATTAAGTTGAATTATGTATGTATAAATGTATTAAGCTGATGACTTCTGTCTCGTCGCTAGATAAGCGACCTGAGCTAAAAATTTGATTTTTTTAAGTAAACTTTCATTATTTGAATGTATTGTTACGGCGTGAAACAATTCTTAATGACAAATATTGCTACATAGAAATCTCAACACAAACCATAGTTTTCGATATCAATAGTTATCGTGCAGAAAATAAAAAACATTTGATATTTTTAATAGTAAACGAAATATGTTTTAATTTATTTGTACTGGCTGTCTAGATGGTATTTAAGTCTGCCAGAGTAAAGGTTGCAATTTCGATATTAGACTCTGGGTTGTTGCATTACACAAAGCATATGTAGAGAAACAGAATATGAGTCATAATTCTATTGTACTAAATAAAGTATTAAAATAAATATTGAAATATTGCATTCGTACCTACTACCCACATGTTCGGTTCTGGAGGCTCTGGTCTACTCCGAGCATAAGATCTAAGCTACTATCACTAGTAATAATTATAGTATGGAAATAAATAAATAATTCAGCCCTATAAACTATGGGGCGAAGTAACCCACATATATTCTAATTTTTATAAAAATATAAACCAAAAATCTATTTTATATGAATTTTCCTATTTTGTTTTTGTTTTAATTTTTTATTCTTTAAATTGTATTCAAAATTGAATTTCTATTCAAAAATATCTGAAATTGAAAAAATCAATAAAATTGTAACATTACCACCAAATGAACTCGCAGGAAAACATTTGGCAATACAACCTAAATATCACACATATTGAAAGCAACACAACAGAACAGAGCAAAAATCAGTATGGAGTGGAGACGTCACTCAAATATTCAGCATCACAGAAAATGTATGCAATTTTGATGTTTCGTGTCACAAATATAATTTTATGAAATAAATCAACTCTTAATGTGTATATGAGTATAAAATATTTACATACATTTAAATAACATACATGTTTTTCATACAGTACATACAGTAAACTCTTGGTAAAATTTTCTATTCAGCAAATTTAAGCATTTTGAAGCTTTGTATTTACATACATGATATATGTACATACATGAGACATAATATAAGTAGCATGTTCGCCACTATGAACAGATCTTCAAACGTTCTGTCACTAAAAAACCAAAATCGTCTGTTCTGAAATGCAGGGCATTCACCTAAAAGGTGTTGCAGCGATTCCGTTTCCTCCATATCTTGCCAGCTTTTGCAATGATCCTAGTAGGATACACCGAGCTTGTCAGCGAAACTGCCAATAGCGCAGTGTCCCATTAGAATTCCTGAAAGAATACCAACCGTTCTCTTGTCGAATTCAAGTATTCCAATGGTTCTCCTGCTGTCCTCTGCTGGACATAGCAGTTTTTAATTTCGGCAACCAGTTCTGCTGCTTTTTCCAATTTGGCAAAGTATTCCTGTAAAGGGGCATATATCCGCTCTATTGTCTCTTCCTCAAACATCTCCGATTCCCACCGTACCAATCCGCTCGCCTTTTCGTTTGCCTCTATGCCACACTTGACCGAAACGCAGTAAAGGCGGATGTTGTGTCGAACTATAGAGTGTAGAGAGCTCATGCATATTCTGACGCCCTTTCATTTGATTAGGTGGGATCCCAGCGTATTGATTGCAGCTTTTCCACACATATTATCACGTTCGAAGAAGGCAGCTACCCGATTTCAACCATGCGTGCAGCTTGGTTTATACAAAAATGTTTGCCTGGTTAGGCAATATGTACGACCAGTTTAGTGCCAGTTTATCGAAATAGACTCCAGATCCAGTTCCACATTACATTTTTGAGCCATAGGCGAATATTATTATATTACCGTCTGTGATAACAACTTCAGTAATCCATTCTTCCCGTGTGGGAGTCTGAGTCTTTCATGTTCGTGCAAAATAGTCTCTCGTACCTTGTAGTCACGTCTACAACTTGCATCTACTTCATGCATGCTTGGATGTAAGAAAGGAGTATATATATTTGTGACTGCCCAACTCTGTGGGTTTTAAACTTAGACAACAGAGTAGATGTCTTTTCCAAGTCTGGAATATTTTATTAAAGTTAGTGGCTTTCGTGGGGAATTACTAAGAAAACACTTTTTGGTTCAGGTTATTTGCAAGCAGAATATATTCAAGATGTGCGGGCAAATACCACTTTACTCAATCGGGCTTCTTATGCTGTAATTATAGGACACTGTATTATTAAACGTACATATGTATATCTAAGCATTTGGTCTGTCCACTTTACAGCTATTGAAGGAGTTATTTGGTACAAGGAAGAAAAGGAATCTGTGTAGCACTTTCTGTGTGAATATCCGGAGGTATGGAAAACTAGACTAAATGAAATGGGGCAGGGTATCACCATCTGAGATTAAAAAATTTTTATATTAAAACTCTGAGAAATGTCTAACTAAACAAAAAGTGTACTCGGCTTGCATTTCACTTCAAATCCTAATATAATCCAAGAAATATTGGATTTTTACTGAGTATTCATAATAGCTAAACTATTGTGCTACCTTAATACAAGTGATTTTTTAAAGCCATTGATGTACCATATGTGTGTAGTTGTAGGTGTAGTTTTATATTACATGTACATAAAGGAAAGGGTATTCACATGTAGTTTTAAATGTACTTTGGAACATGAAGTAACATGTAAATAAGATATAAATATCAATGTGTCCAGTTGGCAATATAAAATGTTCATGTGATATAACATACTTATTGCAGTGATATCGGATGCTATCTGTAATATTGTCGTAAATATGATTGTCAACATGTGACATTGTATATAACATTAGAAACACCAAAATACATATATTAAACACACCGAGTCTTCACTCTAGACTGACTGAACTTTTACTAACTCAGTTGCCTGCTTTGCCTTGCCTTTTATATGGCAACGTAAACAGTCTGATGGATGTTCTTGAAGACGAATGCCTTTTCGAGATTTCTATAAATGTAAATATCGTTGTTTCATTATTGTTGTGTGTGTATTTGCTTTACATTTATTCTTGTGGTGCTTGTTGGTATATTTTTGTTTATTTGCTTATCGTCACTTTTTATGCTGTTTGTTGTTGTTATATTACGCAGTGCGATAATTTGTAAACGAGTTCATTGTTGTTTTTGTAGTTTTTGTTTATAATTTTAATGTTAAACGATGTAAAAGCAAAATACCAGTATCTAGATTTTTTCATTTTCGTAACATTATGTTACTTTTGACCAAATGCTAAATTTGTTATTAAAATTAAAATCTAATTCGGTCTTCATATTTTATCCTGATTTTTAGCACCAACCATTGATGTCAATTAAATTGTGCTTACTAAAGTGCCTGATTGTTTATTTTTTTATTTTTACCACCTTTTATTTGTAAATCAATAAATTCCAGTATGTTTTATCATATTTAAGTGATATATATGTTTGAATGTAAAAGCAATTGATTATTTACATATATTTACATAATATTTTGCAATTGGTAGCTACATATGAAATACATATGTAGTACTAGTAGTTTCCACAACTTACCAAAAAAATAAATTTTTTTAAAAAAAATTACAAAAAATTATAAAGAAAAAAAGATTTTATTGTCCTGTCTCTAAAAGAGCACACATGTAAATTGATACTAATGGATAGAATACTTAAAATTAAAATAGAATTGGTTTTGAAAATCAATTCATTTTGTCAAATATTGGCATTATCGAGAAAATAATATATACACAATCATTTAAAAAACCTGCAACAGCTACAGCATTCAGCAAATTATTTAAAATTTCTTTATTATTTAATCATTAATCCGTTTTTTTTCAATTCATTTTTCTTCATTGGATTTTTCCGGAGAGGTTAACAACATGTATTAAAATCTTAAAACTAAAATAAATATTGCCAATGCGCACAAAGCAGTAGATTACTTGCAATTTGGTTTGGATAACTAAAAAGTTTTATTAAACATTTTGATTTCTTCCCGAATAGTAAGAATGTTGAGATCCCTATGGTTCTGATGTACCATGGATCACACGTAATCATTCTTAAAAGTTTAAACTATCTTCCCTATAATTTTTCTACATCCGATGATGAGGCTGTCCTACATAACTGGATGCCATGTGAGCATATTGGCTTTATAACTGCTTATACCTTAAGATTCAAGTCCAGTGTAGTTGGGCGGATTTAGTTTTGTGATGAGTCCATGTAAGATGGCGATCTAGGTGCAAACCGAGGTAGTTGATGTGGCTTTGTTTTGGTTCTCTTAAACCATTAATTCCGAGGGAAGGACAATTTTTTCTTTTAGACGTGAAAGTTATGTGGGCACATTTGCTAACATTAAATTTAATCTTTCATTTATCTAACCATTTCTTTAATTCATTAACATAGGATTGGAGCCGTGCGGATGCTAGTACAGGGTTTTCATAAGTGCTTGTATATGCAGTGTTATCCGCAAAGGTTCAAGTGTTAATAATGGGTTCGTTGGCATGTCTGCAGTCCACAACAAATGCAAGAATGGGTGCTAGAGTGCTTCCTGGGGAATCCTGGTGGAAATCCTTTTACGGGAGGATAAATTAGAATTTGACTTGGTATGAAAATATTTGTTTTTTAGACGTTAGCGGGTAATAACCTTATAATTTTGTATACAAACAATCGTGCCAGACTTTGTAAACTGTTTTTTTGCTTTACACCGAGCAGCCTAAAGTTCAAAATGATCACTTTGCAAGCCATATGAATACAATAACGAGGAACACTTAATTTAATTTCCAATTTAAGTTTATCTGACATTATAAAATGAAAAAATGAAATCGATAAACAGATTTTTCAAGATAATTTGTGATTGAAATAACAATCCCCACTACCATGCTGATGTTAAATTTGCCCATAAATTTGCTTAATTTATCAGTAATTTAAGATGTTTAATACAAATAAATTTTATTCTTGGAATATATACTTTCAACCTTGACTTACTAATATTTGTGTGTGTGTTTCTTTTTTTGGCATTGAAAAGGAATATATTTTTAAAAAAAGTTTTCCTTTTAAATTGTGTCATCGTTTTTTCATTTTATTCTTTTAATTTCAAATTTCCTATTGAATAATAAACACCCTAGCGATTGTGCTTATTAAAAAGCCTTGTTACCCTTGTCAAGTACACAAATATCTCTACACACAGATAGACGACGACCTTGATGATATGCTGTCTACGTATCTAAACTAAAAAGACAAACGTGCCAGTTAAAATAACAATTTTACAATAGAGTCTCTATCTTGGATAGAGTACGTCGCAAAATACAACCTCTTTTCATGCTCAAAATAGATATAATCTGGTATTCATATGCTTGTATACGACAAGCTTATATATTCTTTAAAGACTGTAGCACCCACACACTCTTATAAATTATAATTTCAAATATTGAAGTTCATAAAATGTTTTTGGTCTGCAATGAATTGAAATGTCTTTTTCTATTTCTGTTCGCCTGTTATAGAAGTCTGGAAATATTTGTATATTTACCAGTACATATTATAACGAATATACGTAGGAGTACATGTGCCGTTGTAGCAGCAATTTAAGTTGGAAAATTGTAACATTAGCTACACACTATCAGAAGTAGCAGTCGAGGTAGTATTAACCATGCATATGCAGTATGCTAGTAGATAAGTTTTTATTATTATTTGCTCAAGTTTAACATTTAGGTCGTATGACAATTTATCATTCATGTATTTACACACGTGTATGTAAGCTTTGTAAAACGCATAACGAGGGGCGATTGATGAAAATTACAAAGCTCATTTCATAAAGTTCGCTACATTTTGCTAATTGAAACCAAATATTTATTTCCGTTTGATATCCCCAAGGTAACTCGCGACTTTAACTGATTGTGAGGCTGTAACAGGCAAAATCAATCAAAAAAAAAATAATTTACAGCAATCTTCTGACGAAAACTGTAAGAGTCAAACTAAAATTATCATGAAAACATTCTCAAATCTGTCGTTCGAAGTCAACATTAAATTGTAAGTCCCTTCACTTATGGATAAAATTAACACACACAACATGAGTAGTTAAAAGCTAGGTCGCAGTCCTGGCTAATTGGTTTGTTATGGTTGTCAATAAGGAAGTAGGTAAAGTAAGTTTTTTGATAAGTGTAACGAATAACTCATTGAATGGTTATTTTTTCGTACTGTTTCTTAAGCAGAACTAAGTGACTTTTTGGTTATATATGCCTACCCTTCCAAGATTACGTTTGATTCCATTAGATTTAATTGGCAGCCATCTGAATGAGCGTAGCTTACTTGAATCCTATAAAAGCCGGTTTTAACACTAATATTACCTATTGCACCCTGGCTAGTATCTCCAAGAGTTTTATTTAGGTGTGAATTTTATTTAAATCTTCTTCAGCTAGACGCGTTCCGTCAATAAATAAATAAATTCATTCACTAAAATTTGGTCTTAGTTGTTGTTGCATTTATTAAAAACATTCATCAAAATTTACAGTCTCTCTTTACTCATTGCTGATATCTGTTGTGCACCCAGAAGCCAGTGTACCGTAATAACTGTCATGAGTTTCCTAAGATAGAATGGATTAAGATTTAACTTAATTTTTGGTCTGCATGTATCCCATATCGGGCCAGATCTATCTGGGCTCTTCGCAAGTGAGTTTATTATCTAATCTTTCTTTGTGTGAGACATTATTTCAATCTCAATTTTGAAGTCAATTAAATTTACCATTATGCCAACTTCCAGGCCCGGTGTATATGGACTGTTTTCTCCAGAGACGACCCACGTGGTTGGAAAATCTGAGATGTTGTGAACATATTTTCTGGGGATCTAATACTAATACTTTACTGTTAGTATATGTACGTGTATCTCCCCCGATATTCTCTCATATCGGATTCGCACTACGGAAATATTTCTATAAACATTTTATTTTATTTCATACTGAATAATGCTTCAGTAATCTTGTAGTTAGTGTAATTTAAGTTTCAGTTGTTCTGTTTCAATAATGTTCTCTGGGAGTTGGGAACTATTATTATAAATTGATTTGTTCGCCATCCTTATTATAAAACCAGGTATAGTGTAGACGATATACATAATTTCTTAGATCAACTACACTTAAGATTTGCGTGAAACCATAGTTTCTATAATTCTATGCGTTTTTCTAAGTCGCTACGTCTCACTGTCTAGCTTGCAAGCACTTGTTTCGCCAACATATATCGTGGTAGTAAACAATGCCTTATATGATGTACATATTCATAACAGATGTAAACATCGTTTGAGGATTTCTTTTCTCTGAAGCCAACCACCAAACTGCGGCCCCGTAGAATAGACTATGTTTGATTATTGTATTGTATTAAAAATAAAAACGATTCATGGCAAGTAATAGTGCTAAAAATGCTAGAGAGGTTCGTCATTTTACCATGAATAGAATAACGCTTGCAAACTTTTGCACCAGGCAGATCAATCGTTGTTAAGTTTAAAAGAGGCCATAGCCTAAAGAGGCTATTACTGACAAGAACATCACAAAAGTCCAAAAAAGTAAGTTTTGATAAAAGCACAATGGTATAGATAGAGATAGTTGAGACCCTAAAGGTATTAGAAAAATGTGTTGGACCTATCGCGCATAAGCATTTTGGTATGCGAAAGCTCTGTCCTTTGGTGGTGCCACGCGAGCTCATAATCGGAACTCATATCGAATTTATATATCGATATGTGGCAATGGAAATGGTCATAGTCTAGTAGGTAATGTTTTGGCTTAGTTGACGAGAGACTGAGAACTTCAACTCCCGGTGTAGAGATCTCGAACGTAACGAAATATGAAAAAATAATTTTTTGAGAGTAAATAAAATTTCAATGAAATGTTGCTCAAAAAATTTGTCGTTCAGAGTCGATCCCATCACTTATGGATAAAATTAATACACACAACAGGTGTGGTATGAGAAGTTGGGTCGTAATGCGGCCTAAAGGAGTGTAATGGCCAATCAAGTAAGCTAGGATGTGTCAATGGGTAAAACATTGGTCTATTATTTCGCACCCTTATTAAAACGAACGCTATTTGCATGGACTATACGACCGCGCTCTAAGGCTAACAAATATGCAACAGTCTGACAAGGTTATGGCAATACAATTTTGATGATTTCTATTTTCTATCATATTATTTTTTATTAATTGAACAATTAATAACAGAAACTACTGTAGTCATATTGGACAATATCTTCTACAAATACGAAATACATTCGTAGCCTATATTGCATGCTTTTTTTCAATTGTATTGTAATTGAAATAAATTTTTCGTTAACCTTGAATTCTCCAATTTCTTTGATTTCATTTCTTGAAATTGTAGGTAAAATGTTAAAAATTGTTTAAGGCTTCATAAACTTACTTAATGGCACACCCTCGTATGCTCGTAAAATGTAACATTTTAAACATTTGCATATATTTTTGAGTTGGTAAAATAGAATAGTTGTGAATTTGAGTAGAGAATAGAAAGGATTCAGTTGAAAATAAAACTTTGAAATCGTGGCAATAAAGACTTGTGTGTGGCTTTGGAGAATTTAAGAAAAGATTTACTATATCAAATTGGCATAAGTTTACATTTAATATTTAATGTTTAACATTTAAATATACCTAAATTAAAACGTATTTGTCATCTGATAACATCTTTTATCATAAGCTTTCTAAGTATGTCTTTATAAATATAATCCAGTTTTTTAAAGAACTACACTATGCGACAAAATACAAAAAATTAAATACACCCGAGTAACTACCAACTACCTTGTTGAGTAGAACTCAAAAATCCTTTTTTTATCCAAACTTCTTTTATTTGACAAAAACAGTTTTTTTGGACTTTACGCACAAATTTAATGATTACACAAACATTTCTGAACTCATGTCCAAAATTTAAAACTTATTAGAAAAGAGAGAGATGGGCCTTTAAAATAATTTACTTATACATATATATTGTTTGACTTAATACGCTATGTGTTTTGATGAGGTAAACTTGACAAATGTGAATTTTTTCATATTTTTCAAGTTCGTCAGTTCATAGTAGCAAACTTTAATTAAAAAATATAAAATAAGTGATAACATTCTTGTGTAAAGATTGACACTTCGTTTGATCAAATCGGAAAAAATTACCGTAGTTATTATTTGAAGAGTCTAACAGTCGAGTTAATTTTGCATATATATGTTTTTCAAATGAACTTTTAGTTCAAAAATTTTCAGAATACTATGTAAATTATAACTACTGAAATTTTTGTCCGATTTCATCAAACAAATTGTCAATCTCTTCACAAGGTAATGCACTTTCAGAATGACATCACTTATTTTATATTTTTTAATTAAATTTTGCAATTAAGAATGGCTAAACTTGAAAAAATAAGAAAAAATCATTTCTTCAAATCTCATAACATATAATTTTGAACAAAATGTTTATGTATACCGTTTTAAAGGCTAATCTGCCCCCTTTCTAAAAAACTTGGGATTTTTAAAATAGGTTCAAACATATTTGGGTATTCAATAATTTTGAATGAAAAGAAAAAAAACCGTTTTTTGAAATAAAACAAGTTTGGAGCGTTCGAGAAAGATAAAAAAGTGTTTTTGAGTTCTACTCAAACTTGTGAGTAACTCGGGTGTATTTTCACTGTCGCACCATGTTATTATTCTTTTAAAAATAACCCAAATGATTTGGATATGTTTTCTCTTACACTACCTTAGAATTAATTTAAATTTAATCACAATTAAGGGCAGTGACAGACAACTTTTTATGACCTAGTGTCGTCGTCAATCAATAAATTTTGAACAGCCCACATCTGGTGCCGGCACACGTGCCCCCAACATTGTACCACCGAGGCCATACTCAACTATTTCACGCAAGTTCTTTGGATTGAACTCTTTATTTATCTTCCTCCATATGCAGGCATGTCAGATAAGTTTTGGAATGATGTGGTTTCTTCAGACGAGTCCAAATGAGTAATTTGGTAGGAAGGAAAATGAAATGAAGAGCTCGACCTCAAGAAACGCTTAAGAATGGTGGTGGCATATAGCAGTTTAGAATTTATTGAGGAAATAATGAATAACAAAGTGTATTTAAACATTCTAAAGAAAAAATTCGTCGAAAGTTTAGAAGAATTAAGAATTCGTAATGATTATTACTTTCGACAAGTCAATGAACCAAACCAACAGTTTCTGTCCTCAGACTACTTGTCGATAGTTTAACAAAGAACTCAAATCATTTCATATTGTAATAACACCACCGATTTTAGATGGTCTCAGACCAGTTCAACTTAAGCAGAATATCCTTGTCGCTTACAAAAACTTTTTCCTATTTGCAGAAAAGGGCGTAAAAGTTTTCCTTCTCTCAAGTTGAGAAATTGGCTCATTGCCGGGAACTCGCTCTTCACCTAATATCTTGCTTTGCCTAGCGAATTCAGATTTCTATTGTAATCTGCAGTCAGCCATAAAAGCTGATTGCTCGGCTCACAGGCTGACTGCCAGATAGTTTTGTTATATCCCGTCCTCTTTACTTCCAGCCCAGATCTTTCCATGGCGTAAACTTTTGCTTAGAAAAAAATTATAAGTTTCACGACTGACTCGAACTAGGAGACACAACTTCTATTCCACAATTTGTCTTTGACCTATCCGTAAACCACACAATATAGCTACTGTTAGAAGTTTGAGGGATCAATTTTGTTCACTTCCCAAGATCATAGAATTAACTCACACGTCTGAGGAAAGTCTAAAGCTCTTTGAAACTTTACTTTTATTGGATTATATTGATTAGTAGATAATACCGGCTGGGCCATCTATTCGGTTACTTCAAATCTTGGACTTCTTTTGTCATTCTATGAAGTCGCCGTAGTCTAGTAGGTAGTGTGTTGGCTTATTAGATGCAAAAGCCTGGGTTCGAGCCCCAGGCCAGGCATCAAAGACAAAATACAAAAAGTATTTTTTTCGGCGACTTCCTCTCAGTAGATTTCTGGCAAAAACTCTGAGAGTAAATAAAAATTGCCATGAAAAGTCGTTCGGAGTCGACTTTAAACTGTAGGTCCCACCACTCATGTATAAAATTAACACACACAACATAAGTGGTGTGAGAAACTCGGACGTTGTACAATGGGTCAATTCGACCTCCGGGTACTGTACTTGTCTTAATTGACAAGTACACGTCCTCTAACCTAACCTAACCTAACCTTTGTCATTCTATTCTGTCACAAAATTCAGTATATTATCTGCACTGAACATACTGAATCGATTTGCGATTGATCAACGTTGGTATTTATAGGAAATTGGTGCCAACGAAAAACGATGATGTCGATTTTGCCAAAAGAAATCAATCAAACCAGAGATGAAGATTTGAAGGCCAAAATTAGCGATGCCTTTGCCGAGATACGAGCCCATGCACTCGAAAAAAATCACGAAAATTGGTGCGATCGAATGAGGTACTGTGGGGCCAGCTGAGGCAGCTATATGAATGAAATAATATTCCATTTCTAACCGGAACAATTTTGACAACATTTCAAAACATTTTTGTTTTATTGCATTTTGAAATTGAAACTTTTAAATGGCCCACCCAGCCATTATATTTACTGACATTATGCTCATATTTAACCGTTTGACTGCTACGCGGAGCAAAAGCGCTGCGTTCATTTGATACGAAAATCGCATTTGCGCTCCGAATTTCAGTGTAAAAATTTAGTCAAATAGCAAAAATAAAATTAAAAGGCTAGATATAGGGTCTTCTCTTTATACATAGGTTATTAGAATTTTGTAGATTTTTTTATTATAATAATTAATTGCAGTTTTCGAGCAGTTTTCGAACGTTCTCACCAGGACCGCTTAGCATTCATTTATGGTTAATATGTAAAATTCACAATGCGGGGAACATATGTGACTTATGAGTGATATTTAATTCCATTAGATGTATACATGACAATATCAAGAAAATTTATTGCATACTTTTCAGAGTAACTATTCTTGTACATACATGTACATATGATGCGTATGAGTAATATACATATTTCAAATTCCATTAAAAATAATGTATACCCTATTAATTTGGAATTAATATGGAATTAAGTTACAATATGGCAATTCTAAGGGATTTTTAAAAATTTAAAATTTTTCCAGATATCCCAACCTAAAAGTAAATACAAAAACCAGAATTCGAGGCTATATTCTAGTGGGTGCTACATCATGGCCTGCATCTTCTAATTCTCCATCTAAATTTGACAAAATTTCTAACCGCTTTTGTTTTATTGCATTTTTAAATTTAAGCCTTTAAGTCGCCCACCCCGTATTACTCTAGTAATCTGTTCTGGAAGCTGCCGTTGTCTAGCAGGTAGTGTGTTGTATTAATAGAGGAGAGGCCACGGTTCAAACCACTATTTCTTCGAACATAATGAAATATGAAGAAAACTATTTCTTCAGCGACTTCCTCTCAGCAGATTTCTAGCAAAATCCCTGAGAGTAAATTTAATTGTCATAAATTATAACATTAATCTACATTTAATTTGAACAACAAATGAAATGTTAACAATTTCCCGTCAAAAATGTTATTATTTTGTCGCAATTGTCGCAATTGTGTGTTTTCTATGGTCGGAAAAATAAATTCATGCACAGAGTTTCACAAAGTTAAAATGTTTTGGTCAGTAAATTTAAAATCTATGTCAACATCAGCTTTTGACATGAGTATTAATTGGTTTCACACTTTTTTAATTAAAAACAAAAATTTTAATAATAAAATAAAATAAAATGAGGAGTACGAATATGGAGAACGTGAGTGTTTTGATAATTTCAGCTATTTAAACTAAGTGAGTAGAAAAACAAAATTATTAACGTTTCTTTAACTAAAAATATTTTCTCATCTTATTTCTTCATTCCTCGTTTCATTAGATATGTCTGACCTGGAAGGTATGTATTATGTGGGCTACATACATACATACATAATTGGTCATTACAACCCTTGAGTCATGATTACGGCGTAGCTTCTCACTCAACTCATGTTGTGTGTGTTAATTTTAGACATGAGTGGCAGCGCCTACTGTTTAAAGTCGATTCCGAACGACAGAATTTTTTTTGAGAAAATTTTCATGACAATTTTATTTATTCTTAGAGTTTTTGACTGAAATCTGCTGAGAGGAAGTCGCCGAAGAAATATTTTTTTCATGTTTCGTTTTGATGTCTAAAATGTGGTTTGAACCGTGGCATTACGTCTACTAAGCTAACACACTATGACCAATGTGGCATACTCTGTGTGGGGCGTAGCGCCGATATGTTGAAACCTGATTACGCCGATATCCTGATTTTTTAATTCAAGCCAAAAAAAATTAGTAATTATCGCTCTACAGTGTTAGTCTTTGACAGCAATTGATGACCAAAGTTCTTTGAGAATGACTATGGACCGATGACGTTGCCAGTCAGAAACCAATACCCATACCATACAGTGACTTTTATGGAACGCATTTGACGCTCTAAGATCTCATGTGAATCTATATCGTGCCAAATTCCACAACTTTGTTTGTTCACGTACCGTTTTATCCAGAAATGATCCACATCGATGTAGATGATTTAGTTGTCTAGTGTGAGGAAATGAGTTTATACTGTTCATTTACCGAATGTCTCTGATGCATTGTTACAGAAAGTTATTGTTGTTGCTTTAAAAATTGTGAGCCTTTAGAAAACACTGTCTTATGTAAGAATTATTCTAATGAATTGAATGAATGAACAAACCATTCACTTAGTCATTTAAGCTTTTGAATTGTGAGCTTTAATTAGAGCTCTTACAGATTTTTAAATACCGGAGGTACAATGTATATGTATTCGATTTCTGTTGTTGTGCTGTGTAGAATCTTTGTAAGATATTTTAAATTCAAATTTAAAAGCAGATTTTGTGGTTATTCACTTGAACTTAATGTTTCTCTTTTAATTTTTCTATATTTGCATCCCATTTTCAGGCGTACATTTAATTTATGCTGAAAGATTTGTTAATTTAAGTTTTGGTCTTAGAATTTTCTTGTTTGCATTTGAAATTTATACACAAAACTATTCTGGATTTGATAGTTGTATTCTAATACTAAAAGAAGATTTTCTTCTAAAGAGTAAACACAAGAAAAAAAGAAAATTTAAAATTTTTAAATACTTGTTTTATCTTTCAATCATTTTCATCAATTCATTTAAAGACAATCTACTGTTTAACATAAAATTTTTTACAAGTGTCATATGTTGTAAGTATTAGTTATCGTATGGCTTAAGTATCAATCTTCGCAAAACAAAGTTGATGCTTTCTATTAGGCATTATTGAGTACAAATTTTTAACTTACCGACCCTAAATGAGTTTCAATTTTCTTTATCCAAGAGAATTAAATATGTGGAGGTCATTCTTGATACCAAGCTCTCACAGAAGGATAACATTATTGATAGGGTTAGGAAAACCACAATAGCGCTCTACACCTGCAAAAGGACCGTAAGCAAGATCTGGCGTCTCAGACCAACCATCGCATACTGGCTCTATCGGGCCGTGGTACATGTTTAGTGGACGGTACACAGACACCAATGCCACTGATGTATAGAGTACGCAGGCAGTCAGCTGATCTGATTACCATTGCGCCCTATTCTACTCCAACCAATGCTTTAGATCCAATACTTAACTGGCTCCTCTCCCACTTCCTATTGCGATATAGGGCTGAGTTAGTGACAATAAGACTCATTGTGGTCAAATCCTGAATGAAATATTCGATTCAAATAGAACATTCGATTTTAGAATTCCGACTAGAAAATTTGGGTCCAAGGAACCGGAGGTTCCCAAAGGGACTCTTGGAGTTTACACTGATGACTCGAAGATAAGTGGCAGGGTAGGCTTTGGTATCTTTATTAAAGGTCCTAATATTAAACTTTCATATTGGCTGCCTGATCACTGCAGAGTTTTTCAAAGAGAGGTCATGGTAGTTCTGAAAGCAACGCAATGCTTGTTGAGTGGCGGGATTTTCTTTGAAAATTTGATTTACTTGCATAGCCAGGCTGCGATTGAGTCCCTAACGAACGTCGTTTTAACATCCGTTCTTGTCAATGAATGCAGAAGTTCCTTCGAGAAATTTCGATTCCGTTACACAGCGATACCGTTAAAAATTACATTGCCTATGAGCTGGCCAGGGCCAGTACGGAGCTAGCAATCTTCAACATGTTACAAGCCATAGTTACTCCCATTGCTTCGGTTAATTTGGATATTATCCACTCGTTTGATGAGAAGGCTCCATCTCGATGGCTGTAGAAAGGTACGTGCAATATGGCCAGACTCTGCTGGACGCGTATGGATAACAAGAGCAGTGATTCCTTAAATCGAATGGCGATTAATCGCACAATGGCTATCCTTATGGGCCATTGTCCTTTTGGTAGGCATACCGAAAGTCTCGGCATTCCAAGTAATGACGTCTGCCGGAGATGTGGCCTTGCACCCCAGTGCAGTACCCTGCTCTTGTATTGAAGAGAAGTAGGTCTGACCTCTCATTTTCTGATATCGTTGACCGAGCACTCTAATATAAAGAATGCCGCAATACCAAGATTTATTTTGGACTTGGGGTGGTTTTCTCTAGAGTAG
Organism: Sarcophaga carnaria; assembly: GCA_958299815.1. Classification (NCBI taxonomy): domain Eukaryota; kingdom Metazoa; phylum Arthropoda; class Insecta; order Diptera; family Sarcophagidae; genus Sarcophaga; species Sarcophaga carnaria. The sequence goes on from OY283149.1 coordinate 88,436,439, forward strand.
GTTTGACCCCCAGGAAGAATTAGTTGTGGTATCACTATGGACGTAAATGCTGGCCTAAGTGGAACCTCTTCCTTCGAGGAGGTCAGTTTTAGATTTTATAGCGCAGAGGCATGGGTACTAGGCACAGATAAAAATGACGGTACCGTTTGCGTTGGCGGGGAGTATAGACATCGGATGAATCATGAGCTGTATGAGCTTTATATTGACATCGACATCGTTAGACGTGTGAGTGAATATGCTCCGGCGAAAACATCTCGGGAATATATACCCGAGGCAAAGCGCAGAAGAAGAAAAGATTCCAATATCTGAGAACGAAACAAAAATAGTAAAGACATTAACTGGGTTGCAAGTAGAGAATGAGTATTTTTTTTCTTTTCTTTACTAAGTGTTATTGTGATATGAGTGTTTATGTTTGGTTTTTTTTCGTCTTATTCACGTACTCTTTTTCTTCAATTTTAATTATTATTATTTTCTTATTCTCTAAAAGCAAAACAGATAAAGAGCAAAAAAGATACACAAATTCCTGTTTTCTGTCTATGAGATTGTTTTCCTGGACATATTGGTGTGGGATATTATTAGAAAAATAATGACATGTGACATTATTGTTCTTTTTGTTGTATTTGTAATAAACATCCCACACCTACAAATACAAAACCTAAATAAAATATGTAATGTATACATATAAAAGCTCAAATAATGGAGTTCTTATTTGCTTTTATCAGAATTATGAGTAAGAAAATAACAAATAGGTGCGGATGTAATGGCAATGGAATAACATAAACGAATATGATTGTAGGGTAAATGCAAGGAAATCGTTATTCAGTGCTAATAATATGATGAGGAAAGGAGACCAAACGTGCGAAAGCACAATTATGATCCATGAAGAACTATTTTTTCAGTTCCCTGGTTTTCCCGCTTCACTGAAATTCGGCAACCAGGTCTGTCGGACCACCCACTATTTATAGAATTCCGTGCGGCTTTTTCCAATTTTTGAAAAAAGTCCTGCAGAGGCACATGTATCCCCTCTATTGTTTCTTCCTCGAACATCTGCGAACATTCCTTCCGTAGCAGTTAGTTTGCCTTTTCGTTTTCCTCTATGCCACAGTGATACGGAAACCAGTAGAGCCGGATGTTATATATACGTAACGACGTATACAGTCCATATAAATCCTTTGATTTGACGATATGGAACCCCATATTGCTGATTGCAGCTTGACTGTCCACACATATACAAATATGATCAAGTTCAAAGGAGTTAGGTACCCGGATTCAATCATACTGCAGATTGTTCAATAGCAAAAATCGCTGCCTGAAATACGCTGGCATGGTTAGTTGATCTATATGACCTGTTCAGTGCTAGTTTGTCGGAAAAAACCCCAGACCAGTTCCGCGTTCGATTTTTAGGCCATCGGTAGTTATAGAGCCGCCACCTCTGACATGTTCAGAAATCCATTCTTACAGTGTAGGAATGTGAGTCCTGCATGTTCGTCCCAACCGGAATGTAAATTTACAAACTTATTTTTACTCCCTTCTTTCTTTTAAATCTATTTAACATTATTCATAATTAATAAATACTTTGATTCTTTGCCAACTAACTGCGTTGATCAGATTTTTTCATGCTTAAAAACAGGACAATTTTTTTTTTCTTTTGAAAACATTTCAAGTAACATGTAATATATAGTACATATATCTATATATTCAAAAGAATCACGTCGTGCTGTGACCAACAATAGCGAAATATTGCACTTGTACGCATTAGCGATGAAATTATGTTAAAAATAAAGAAATACCAGCACGCAAACAGTCAGTGTCGATGTTGCTACGGAATATCCATTCACTCATCCTCATACTCCACTTACTCGTCTCAAATTCCAAGTTTGGTAATGCGCAGTAATGCCTTAAAGCTTACGATTATAAGGAACTACTTCCACTTATGATGTTGAAAAAATCTCCAAATCGCCAATATAAAATCTCAGCTGCGCCGTGGCAGTCGATCACACATAAATACCTCAATGTACCATCAATCAAAAGACAGATTGCAAAATATTTTAATAAATACCAAATAAAGTTATCACAAGAACAGCGTCTTCAAACAGCGACTTCCGAACTTTGTGAAGCTACATCTCTCAAATTAGTTGTCATATATTCAGTCTGCCAAATCAACGTGTATGACCATTGCCATGACATGTGTTCACTAAATGGGCTCTGGAACAGTTGATAGATGCTTCTAGTTTCCATCGAAAAATAATCTTTCGCGGTGAGGCTTACTTTTAGATGAATGGTTAAGTGAATAAATGGAAGTTGTGACGATACCAATTCACATCAGATTTAAGAGCATTCAATACATCCCCAAAAAGTTGATATTATATGAGAACGACGTTGACCAGATCATCACTGTCAACGGCGATCACTATTGGTAGAATTGGTATTGGTGGTCAACTTCTTTCGGCCTGAATTGAATGAACTGGACAACATCGATATGTGATTCCTACAGGACCTTACTACGTACCACACAGCTAATGCCTCATTTACATTCTGCACGAGTTCTTGAAGGCTTTTCTTAAGTTGCAGGTGTATGCGAATAAATCATAGCGCTCCTCAAAGCTAAAATAACCGACTCCATTAATAAAATTCAATATTAGGCTCCAGAATCATGAATAAGAAGAATCACATATGAAAAAAAAAAATAAATAATAAAAATGTTTTTTCTGGCAAAAACTCAAAGAGTAATTAAAATTACCATGAAAAGTTTCTCAAAAAAATCTAAATTTAAATAAATACACACAACTTAAGTCCTGTGAGAAGCTTGGTCGTAATCTTGACTGAAGGGTTGTAATGACCAATTATGTATGAATGTCATAGGATATTAGACACTTCGTTAGCTCTCCGCCTAGCAAAGGCGTGCGGACATTTGAACGATGTTACATTTCACACAGAATGGTATCAACAAGTCATTCAAACGAATAAAAAATTTCCATGATATCTAAACTCACTCTGTTTTATGCCTTACGCTCGTTATATATTTTCTGATTAACCCAGGATATGAAACCTCGATCACAGATTTCGAACTTTAAGAATCATAAACCTTATATAATGTGCCTCATCCTTGGACAAATCCCTCTTGCTTATGATTCTACATTGAAGACCATTTTATTTCAATAAATTCTAGTTTACATGACTTTATGCAGATTTACTTAAGACATATTCTCTTGTCTATGCCGTTGGTTTTCTGGTCTTACCCATATTATTACATTTAATTACTTTAATTTTCCTTTTCCCTCTAGAAAGTAATCCTTGAAACCAGAAATATCAATGTGTGTTTGACTCTGTAACAAATTGGATAAAGAATAAAAAACATTTTTGAAAATGGACAACATACCATACACAGTTTGTCGATTTGTTTAACGTTAAAAAGGAGTGGGTAACATCTGCCTAAACATACCACACATGATGTGCTATAATTGCAAAACCAATATTGTGGTAAAAAAAAAATTTCAACGTCAAATAAAAACCAACAAAATATTTCTACAATGCAATGGATATTGAAAATTTCTATTTCTATTCTATTAGAAATAGAATTTCAAAAGAAAAGAACGTCTGTAATAAATTAATATTTGCATGCATGTACAGGGGATAACAAAAGTATAGATACCCCAATATATTTTAGCAATTTTACGAATTTTAAGCAATAATATGTAATAATTTTTGAAATTTTTTGTATTTATGTTGTTAATTTATTTTTCCTCTTTCAGAACGTCGCCATACTTTCTGATAGCCAGGCGGCTATCAAAGCTCTAAATTCCAACGTAATGAACTTCAAGACGGTATACGACTATCGCAGACATATCCATATCGTTTAGGCACCGGGGCACAGTGGTATTCCTAGTAACTGCAGAGCTGATGAACTTGCCTGGCGATGCACGACCATCGACTTTAGGCATCCCTATGGGGACCTGCAGGCTCATAATTGATAATACGATCGTCTATTCCATCAACGAAAAGTGGGCGGCTTAAGACACGGGTAGACGGCCCTTAAAATTTGCCAAATTTATTTTTTTGCTGTGAAGTAAAATTGTTCCGGTTAGAAATAGAATATTATTTCATTCATATGGCCCAATTCGATTGGACCAATTTTCGTGCACATTTTCGAGCGTATGCGGTCGTATCTCGGCAATGGTATAACATATTTTGGCCTTCAAATGATCAATTGTCTCTAGTTTGTCGACATAACCCTTTTCTTGAACGGGGCCCCACCGACAACAGTCCAACGGTGTTAAATCGCAGCTAATTATACGGCCATCAAAGGTTTGACGCAGTAAATTGTTTGTGGCATGAGATGTGCGGCAAGTTGCACCATCCGATTGAAACCAAACATCGTTCACATTAAAACTATGGTACAAAAAATTTGTTAACATGGTGCGATAGATGTCTCCATTGACCGTTATGGTTGTGTCATACTACCAATAGGTACATTGACTTCTTTAAGACAATGTGTGGGTTTTCTGAGCCCTAAATACGGCAATTTTGCTTATTAACTTACCCGCCAAGATGAAACTCAGCTTCACCCGAAAAGATGATTTTTTTTGGCAAATCGATATCATCGTTTAGTTTCTAGTTTACCCAACAAACCAACGTTGCTTAAGCGTAAATACATTCATTACGTTCAGTAGAGATAATATATTGAATTTTGTGACAGTATAGGATGACATAAGTATTGTCAGATTCGAAATAATCGATGGTTCAAATTTAAACCGATAAATGGCCCATCCTCTGTATATTAAGCATTTATATTTCCCATTGTTCCTAAACATAGGAGCATAGGGCCTCAATGAACAAATTAAGATTTATCTATAACTTGGGATACATCCCCAGAAACAGTCTGTTGGTTTTTTGGCTTCTGCTTCGACTTATCCTCTTCACGTGTTGGATAGTCTAACACGCCTACGACTTTTTTGATGACCTAATCTCGAGCTGTTTTCGTGATGTCGTCTTGGGGCTTGCGTAACGTATGCCAGATTCATCTCCACTTACAGAGCAGGATTTCTAGATGTACTGGTACTTACTTGGTCTCAGTTTCCGCAGAAGTTCAACATTGCTTATATTATAACATTTGACCATATTTCTACGCATAATTCTACGTAAACACCGGTTAAGAAAAGCCTTCATCGTTTCATTCCTCGTTTAACATCCGCATAACATTTGCATCGAATACCCTCAACTTAATCTCACTGAGAACGTGAGTGCTTTTCCATACCTTGTCCAGCATGCCAAATGCAGCAGGTCCCTCTTATATTCTGTTAAGTATGTCGGTTGTTGATCCACCAGTTTTTTTAAATAAATAAATTTACTTTTAGAGTTTTTGCCAGAAACTTGCCGAAGAAATAATTATTCAGTTGTTCGTTTTGTTGGAGATGTCTGACCTGGTCTAAACCGTGGCCTCACCTCCAAATCACTACCTAATACACTAGGACGACTTTAGCACATTTGAAAAATCGGTTATTGTTATAAATTCTAAACAATATATCGGTTTAAATTTTAACCATCGGTTATTTCGAGTCAGGCAATACTTATGTCATTCTGTCACAAAATTCGGAAATTGCACGAAAATGTCGTACAAAATTTGATCGCAGAGATGGACTTGTACAGTGCGTTCATCAGAAAATATCGAAACTGTTTACGTCGAATTTTGCGAAAAGATATCTGTATGACGCTTTTCAAAGTTCAGTTGGTTCAAGAGGTGAAGCCGCAGACCATCCGTTTCGTTTTCGCTACACTAAATGGGCTAACGAGAACCGCGCGACGATGTTGATTTTGCCAAAAAAAAATCATCTTTTCGGATGAAGTTCATTTTCATCTTGCTGGGTACGTTAATAAGCAAATTTGCCACATTTGGGGCTCACAAAACCATCGTACGTTGGATACCCGTTTAATTAGCCGAAGTGGTGAGTTCAATTGGCCGCCACAAGATGCGTTTTGACACCGTTAGACTATTTTTTGTGGGACACAGTAAAGAAAGGTGTTATGCCGCCAAACCAGAGACAATTGAGCATTTGAAGGCGAACATTCGTGATGCCACTGCCGAGATACAACCGCATACACTCGAAGAAGTTCACGAAATCAGGTAATGTGTGACCAGCCGCTGCAGCCATATGAATGAAATAATATTCCATTTCCAACCGGAACAATTGTACTTCACAACAAAAAACTATATTTGGCGAAATTTCAAACTGTTTTTGTTTTATTGCATTCTTTAATTTAAACTTTTAAATGGCCCACCCGTTACATACAGCGAAATGCCCGCATGGCCCAATAGAGGGGCAATAGCTATACGTTTATATGAAATGTATACCAAACCTTAGGATGAGTTGAGCCAAAGTCGAAAGAGTTCATTATTAAGTCATAAGGGTGATCTGAAGCGACATTGTAAGGCCTAATTTTAACTCATAAGCCTGGAAAGGGGTTCGAACTGTTTTTCAAACAAGTTTACAAACAAGAAAAGTTTATCTTCAAAGTGATGATAAACTCAGGGCTGTAATTGAAGATGGTTATAGGGTGATAATCAAACGTGTTACAGACAAGATGTAGAGTATAGTGAAAATTAACATCTTAAAAGACAGCCATAATAAAAATAAAGCACAAATGCACACATGTATGTGCAACAGTTGTAATTCTAAATTTTTCCATGACTGTTGAACTCTATTTTTAGTTGAAAAATTTGTCAAATTTTCTTTTATTTTTAGTACTCGTTCTGCCAAAAGATGAATTTAATCACAGCGAAGGGTTTACAGTATACAGTACAACTAGTAGTAATCTCAGTTTTTGTTTTCTATGCCTGCATAATAATGTCAGCAGTTTCTGACATAATAATTAAAATACCGCATCAGTAACAAGGGGATATAGCTCAGTGGTAGACCATTCGACTGCAGATCGAGAGGTCCCCGGTTCAAACCCGGGTGTCCCCTGTAAACAAAATTTTTCTTTTTAAAAATTTTGATCAAACTGAATAAAGAGGAAGAACTGGTATAAAAATGTGTCAAAAAAGGCTTGGTTAGAAGACATTTCAGTTATTTATGTTGTATAATATATTCTTCTAGTTAAAAGCATGTGTTAAGCATACCTTTGCCTCGTTGCTCTTGGTGTCAAGGGCTGTTAAAATTGTTTAAATTGCGTTTTACCAGCATATTTTATTAACGAAGTCTAAATTTGGTTGGCTTCTCATTCTAAAGAAAATCCTGCAAATTCCCAATGGTATGTAGGGTCTTCCAAAATGGACCTCCAAAATTTAACAGTTGATATCCTTGGATGTAAAGACCTTATTTGATTTCGTTTTATTGAATCACATAATTTTTTCATTTCCCAACCTGTCGTATGAGTGTTCAGAAATTGTATTACTTTTCGATATTACTCATACGTCCGCATATTTTTTTGTAGAAATCGAAAAAATATGGGTTTTCACTGAATAACATTGCTGTTCACGACAGAAGCTTACAATATAGAACTGTGGGGCACAATTGATAAAAAATAGCAACTGAAGCTCATTCAAATCGGACAGAATCTCGAAAAACACAAGCTTTTCTCATCACCCAAAAGTTTTTTTATTTCAGTAAGAAAGTAAAATAATGATTTAATGTGGCTGAAATTCTGTATTGTTTGAAATGAATTTGGTTTTTGTTTCTTTTGATTCCATAAGGAACTCTGGAACGTATTCTCCACCATATTATTTATATTCAAATTAAGAAATTTTGCATGTAAATTCTTAAATAAACGTTTGGGTGTTATTTAGGGGTTTTCATTAAGCGCTTCCTATTTTCAAGTTTAAATTAAACAAGTAATGACATTATGTGGTAGAATGGAGTGGTAGCTTTCATATCAAAAGCTCACTTGAGCACGCATAGCGGCCCGTTGTGATGCCAAAGGTGAAAGCAGTCTCTGTACCGACCAAGTCCCTACAAACCAGGGAAGAATATAAAAAGTGGTCAGCGCAAGGGCAGCTCATTTAAATCCAGCCTGAAAGTTTAATGAACGAAGCTTGACATCAATAGATAAATAGGTGATACCTCCTTCAAGCTGACAAGGAACCTCGCAAGATATGGGAAAAGAAAGTGCATAACCGTCTGCTCACTAGATCTGCACCCACGGCAGAAGTCATTAGATGGAATCTGCATTCTTTCCGTGTGGGTTCCCATAACAAAATGACCTGTAACGACCAGTTACGACTACGTAATTGGTCGGTGCGCCTTCTATCCCTAGAGGGCCAGGTAAGCCTAGCGGTGAAGCACTATTCTTCATTGACCCTGGATAGGTTGGCGTCTCGAAGAATTTCCACGCGATAAGTAGTATCCTTAAGTAGATTGAAGAGGATTCCGGAAGTGGTGTATTAGCCCTAGCGAGCTCGTCGGCTCTGCATTTTCCTGGAATATTACAGTGCCCGGTGACCCAGACAAGTGTGACACTGAAGTGGCCAGAAAGAACGTCGAGACAGCGCCAACATTCCCTGAATATCCCGGAGTTATTCACAACGTACGACACGCGGGTAAAAGGAACACCGTTGACGGAGATCCATTGAGCAGCCTGGTATATGTCTATTTTTTTCGCCTGAAACACGCTACAATAATCCGGTAGTCGAAGGGAACTGTTCAGATCCATTTGCCCAGAGTAGACTTCGCTACCAAACCCGCTATCGAGCTTAGGCCATCGGTGTATACATTCAGTAGTTTCAGGAGGACGATCATGTCAAGGGCCCAGTCGCCCCTGCTCGAAATCAGAAAGTGAAAACCCCTGTCAAACCAATATCATGACATTATGTGTATAAGAAAACATAGTTCAAATATTCGCCACAACTTTACTAGATGCAGCACATCTCAAATGTGTAATTTTCTGTACGTGGGTTATGTCGGCTTTGAGGACCGCTGTTGTTTGTGGCTGAATACACCTCGGAATTAAGAAATCTGCACATGATAAATTCTTACAAGGTCGTAGCACAAGCTCTGTGGTCTGTTCACATCATCTCCACATGAGGTGACCTTGCCCTGAAATTTCTTGTTTAGAATATCCAAAATGATTTGTACGGTAGGTAGCGACTTCCAGTCGAAACCACATGTCATTCGAGTCCAGAAACATACAATTGACACAAACAGAAGTTGGTAACAATCGATCTATATATGATATATGATGTTAGCCGTTGATCGTCCTCAAAGAAATATGACCCCATGCCGCCATTAGTATAAAATTCAAAATACATAGCAATTTTTTGGATGCATTGGACGCTCTTGGATTTCATATGGAAAATTAATCAATTTTGTTTATTCATGTGCCTATGCATCCAAAAATGGGCCTCATCACTGAAGATGATATTTTGATGAAAGAGATGATGATCGAGATTACTAGATAAACGTGTTATAGAGTGCTATATTCATGGTCATTAGGCAAAGCAGACTGAATGAGTGACAACTAATTTGAAAGTTGTAGCCTCAAAAATGTGGCGGTTTTCAATGTCTTTTTATTTTTTGATATTAAACTCTAACAATCTTTACTCACTTATTTAAATTGGAGAAATTATTCATTTTTTATTTAAAAACTTACTTACTTTTCAGTAAGATATTTACTTACCTACTTAATTGGCCACTCGAAACCATTACAAAGGATTACAAAGCTAGCTTTTCATACCACTCATGTTGTTTTTTAACTTTATACATGAGCGACGGGACCTAATGTTTAAAACGTTCCCACGACAATCGTGTCTTCGCTCCGGAACGACCCGACTCATCATCGGCCAAGGATTGTCAACCCAGCGAAAGCAGTATCAACCGGAAGTTTTTTTTCTCAAGGGAGATACTTCCGGAGACAACAGCAGAACTGTTACAACAACAACAACTGTTGAAAATCGGACTCCGAACTACAGATTTGTCCGAAACTATTCAGGGTGATATTATTATAATCTCAGAGTTCCCACAAGAAATCTGTTGAGAGGATGTCGCAGATGAACTATTTTTTATAATCCCTTTTGTACGAGATGTCTGACCTGGAGATTGCACCGAGGTCTTATGTCTAATAAGCCAACACACTATCTATTACGGTGACTATGTTCAACATTTTAAATGTTGCTGTTTATTTATGAAAATTTGAATAATTTTTAAACTTTAATTCTAAAAATGTATAATAACAATGTAAGCCTACACTCAGTTTTAAAATTTAATTTCGAAACAAATTAAATAAAATGCTCTATTTATAGACTATTTATTCGAAGCAATAAACTTCAGACATATGAATTTAATTAAATACCATTTAATTGTATATGATTGTCTACGATTATAAATGCAAAAATTCTATACATTGGAAATGAAAATTAAAATATATAAAATAAATATCATCATTATGTAATAATTTTTATATTTTGTGAATAATTTCATTTAATTAAAAGCCTTTTCAAAAAAGATTATACTTCGCATTGACGAAATAAACGAATTAAAAACGAAAATCGCTTTAAAAATGTTTAAAAGTAATTGCATAGTGATAAATCAGTAAAACAAAGGCGCGTTGAATAAGTGATAAATGATATTAAAACTTATTTACTACTAGTAAAGCCAGATATGTTGCGCTATCCCATTTTATTGGGTCTTTTTTAAGCGATTTCTATTTTTAAATTTAAATAAAACAAAGTGTGTGAAAGAAATCTTTGATATTTTTAATCGTTTGAAAGATCTACTACAGTCTACGACTATATGCTCCTTAATCCTGGCTCCCTAGGCAAATATTATCTTGTCGTTAAGCTGTTAATATATTTTTTTAATTTTGTTTTTCTAACGATTTCAAAAAACGTCTTTGACGTTTATTTTTCTAATATTTTCGACGATTATATGCTGTAGTTCTCTGGCAGCTATGTATACAGGCCATGTACTTACTGGAATATTACCTAGAATTATGGTTTTTGGATTTACTTCTAGGTTAATATATCACGAAAAATTAAACATTTTTAAAAATCTATCAGAATTGTCTTACCATAACTTAATTCCAAATTAATTGGGTATATTTTCTTTTTAATTCAATTTCGAAATATATTACTCATACGCACCATATGTACATGTATGAACTAGAATATTTACTCTGAAAAGTAAACAATAAATTGTTTTTGATATTGTCATGTATGAATCTAGTGGAATTAGATATCACTCATGCGTCACATATGTATGTACTTATGAATGAATTTTACATATTAAGGGCCATAATTACAACTTGCCATTGAACTTGGGTTTAGTTAAAGGTACCTTTAGCTAAAGGGAACTGTAGAGTTACCTTTAACTTATTTTCGTTATTACAACTTACAGATAAAATTTTTCAAAAATATGGCAGTGCCGGAGCAATGTCGATAAAACTGCTCAATTATACAAGTTTTTTTAATGCAGTGGCAACCGCGGGCAAGTTCAAACACAAAGTGACCTTTAAATGTTAAAGGTAGGATGATCCTCCCTTTAGCTTAACGATCACTTCTATCTTATTTAGTACTCATAATAACGAAAAACAATTTATTTGTCCGTTAAAATCCTCCCTTTATTTAATGGCAAGTTGTAATAATGGCCCTAAATATGTGCCATGATGTGAGTAAATATAATGGGTGTGTGACTTAAATGCTTAAATTTAAAAAAGCAATAAAACAAAAATTATTGGAAATTTTGATAAATTTATTGTTTAGGTGTGATCTACAACTGTTCCGGTTAGGGACGGAATATTATTTCATTCATATGCATGGGGTCGTGTCTCGGCAATGGTGTTACGAATGTTGGCCTTCAAATGCTTAATTATATCTGGTTTGTCGGCATAACACTTTTCTTTAACAGTATCCCACAGAAAATAGTCCAACGGTGTCAAATCACAGCTTCTTGCCGGTCAAGTGACATCACCATTTCGTCTAATTAAACGGCCATCAAACGCTTGACGTTTGATGTGCGTTATCTCTTGTTTGTTGAAAAAACACTTTTTTTTAACGGCATCCCACAGAAAATAGTCCAGCTTCTTGGCGACCAGTTGACATTACCATTTCGACTAATTGAACGGCCATCAAACGTTTGATGCAATAAATTGATTGTGACATGAGATGTGTGAAAAGTTGTACAATCTTGTTGAAACCAAACATCGTTCACATCCATACCATTAAGAGTGGGTACAAAAAAATCGGTGATTATGGTGTGGTAGGTGACTCCATGGCCGTAATGATTGCGCCGTGCTCCTTTTCAAAGAAATATGGGCCAATGATGGCTACGCTTCACAATCCGCACCAAACAGTCACTAGTAATGGATGCATTGGCTTCAGTAAGGTATTATGTGGGTTTTATGAGCCCCCAATGTGGCAATTTTGCTTATTAACGTAGCCACCAAGATGGAAATGAATTTCATCCGAAAAGATTTTTTGGCAAAATCCAAATCATTGTGCAGTTTTCCGTTGGCGCATTATTTCATTACGTTTAGTGGAGATATTATACTGAATTTTGTGACAGAATAGAATAACCGATGGTTCAAATTTAAACCGATCGATGGCACATCCGGTATACATACACATATATTTTTTACTTCAAAAAAATATAAGAAGTTTAAAAGGGTTTATATTTCAAAAATATATTAACATTGTGTTAAATATATCTGCAGGTATAAAAATAAAATATAATAAATAAAAAAACACATAACTTAAGACAGCATTTCTCAGACAAAATCAAAAATAATGTTTATCATTTCGATATCTCATACAGAGTAAGTAATCAAGGTTTTTTTATAGGACATAATTATAATCCTGACTAAAGGATTGTAGTGACCAATTAAGTAAGTAAGTTTGCAGTTGTCCTGATGGATCAATATTTCTCTTTTATTATGCATAGTCGAGCTGTTGAAGGTATAAATAGGAACAAATAATTTTACCATATCACATTCAAGTTTAACGCATAAAAACGTGTCTTAAAATTGTTTATTCTCTTCGTTAAAAAGGCTACAGGTATATCAGGAACTTTTTGTTTTAGTTATGAAAACAATTTTTTGCAGAACGCAATTTCATTCATAACGTAAATCATTTTTCATTCCAAACAAATTCTACGAAAATTATTTTAAACTTTTTATGCCGGGTTCTTTGATGTTTGCTTATGTTTCGATGTATTGTTTTCATAACTTTTGTTTAAGTCGACTTTGTCTGAGTGTTTAAAGAAATTTTAAAAGAAACAACGTTTTTTATATAATTATTATAGCCTTTATTTCATTTAGTCACTTGCAGTATTATAACATTGTTTAATGAATTTCATTTAATCATTTCATTTAATTAAAAGGCACGTGGCGGAATTATATTATTTCTATGGTAAGAAAAATTTACAAATAAATCTTTAAAAATGTCATCGCAAATCTCTAAATGGAAATGTTAAGCAGTCTGTCATATTATTTATTTTTTTGTTGTTATTGTAAAATAACATTTAGTCAGAATTAAGACCTAACTTCTCACACCATTATGTTTTGTATGTTAATTTTATACAGGAGTTGTGTGTGTTATTTTTATACATCAGTGGTGGGACCTACAGTTTAAAGTCGACTTCGAATGACAAATTTTTGAGAAACTTTTCATGGCAATTTTTATTTACTTTCAGTGTTTTTGCCAGAAATCTGCTGAGAGGAAATCGCCGAAAAAATACTTTTTGTATTTTGTTTTAATGTCTGGTCTTGGGCTCGAACCCTGGCTTTACGTTTAATAAGCCAACACACTACCTACTAGACTACGGCGACTTCCAGGGTATATACATCTGCCGAATTAGTTGTCATTTATTCAGTCTATTTTGTCAAATTACAGTGGACGACCATAGCCGAAGACGTGTGTGCTCTGAATGGAGTCATCAGTAATTAGCAAACTACCCTAATTTTTTTATCGAAAAATTATCTTTAGTGATGAGGTTCATTTCTGGTTGAATTGATCATGAGTAAACATAATTTTCGAATATGGGATGATGCCTATTCATATAAGACCCAAGAACGTCCAATTTCTTAAACAAACTTATTGGGTTTTTCATTAAATAAAACAAAGTGTGTGAGAGTTATCACACAATTTTTTTATTTGCTTGAAAAACTTATTGATGCTGTTATGTGTACAATATAACCAATATAACATAGTTCATATGTCCTTCAGGGCCTGTCTGGGCGAACGCAACCGAAATTATACATTTTTCCAGACTATGGCACATGCATCAGATTGAATTTGACCAAAGGCAAACACTTGCGATTTAAGAAAAGCCCACAAGAAAATGTCTAAAGTTTGGAAGTTGGTAACCAACAATCTATAGTAACATTTTTTGAATGTATTTGATCCTCACATGTGAATTGGTATCGTGCCAAATTCAACTGTTTTGTTTGTTCACTCACAGAGAAATAGGTCTCATAGCTGAAGATGATTTTTCAATACAAATGAGGGTCAGTTTTTTTATAAAACAATTTTATTACTTACACGTGTTAACCGAATAACTGACAACTCGTTGGACAAGAAGACCCTGTCGGAAGATCCGATATTAAGTTTTCAAATTTATATTACCATGTTTTTTTTTCTCTGCTAAAAAGGTTCGGAGCAAACATATGTGACCAAATTCCACTGTTACCTCTTACACAGAAAAATTAATTCAACTTTTCTTAGCCATATTTTACATTTGAATTTCAAACAACATGGTGAGTTTCGCCCGCAAATGGTGTAGTGATAAAAAGAGTAGGAAGACGAAAGCATATGTTTTCTTTTACTTGTCGGTGATTAATTAAAAATTTTTGCGGTTTGTGAACAAGTTTTACGTATACATACAAACATAATTGATCATTACTAACCCTTCAGTCAGGATTACAACATAGCTTCTCACATCACTTATGTTGAGTGTGTTAATTTTATCCTATGTTCATCGCAATAAACGGCATTATTGATTTCAATATTTCATATTAAATGTCAATTAATTATTGCTCGATAAATTCATAAATTGTTATAATATTGATTAAAATTTGAAATACAGCACTGTCATAAGTACGTTCAGTGAGCATATTACAATTTTCCGAACACTTTCTATTGATATTTGACAATTCAAATATCAACAACGACAAGAAAACAAAAAAAAAAACACCGAACAAAACAAAAACAATGTTGTTCAAATAACCAGCTGTTTTGTTTACCAGCTGTCAAATGAATATTGAATAAGCAGCTGAACTGCGTATGTCTAAACACTTAAAATATTGTAATCAATAAACCGAATATTGACTTAATAAAAGTGGGTGTCTGAACATAGTATCATACATAAGTGGCGAGACCTACAGTTTGAAGTGGACTCCGAACGACAGATTTTTGAGAAACTATTTTATGTCAGTTTCATTTAAATCTCATAGTTTTAACCCATTTTTTCATATTTCGTTTTGTTGGAGATGTCTGAACTGGGAACAAGTTTTAATATAATCAAAAAATTCACACTTTTAAGTCAGCTGTTGGCGTATTTGATATCAGTGTATTACATCATTTCTGAAATATATACAGACAACTTAACGCATTTGATAAAAATATCTTACAAACTTAATTATTATATTACATCCCACAAATATTACATCCATCATGGCAAATCTAAAACATATGGTACCCCAATATGGCATTTAAAACATGTGGCACTCATATTAAGAATTCTCAATTTCTACTTCTTCAACTATTTTAATGTAAAAAAAGGGAAAACAACTTCAATTTCTGAAAATTCTAATAATATAAGAAATCCTAGTCAAATAAAGTTTGGTGGAAATTACGTTCCTACGTTTCCAACAATTTTTGCTTTTATTCTAGTGAAAGAAAGCATTAGAAAAGTTTTCATAATTTCTGAACTGAAAACAAAATTATTGCACATGAATATTAACGCAATACGCTTATTTAATTCTGTAGACAAATACACAAGACAATTTAAAAGTTTTTCCATACAAATGCCCTGAACTATTGGGTTGTCCGAAAAGTAATTTCGTTTCCTCCGGATAGAGGATTTATTTGTATTTTTGTGCACTCAACTTCACACTGCTTTGAAAGCTTATATAGTAAGGCTTGTGTATGAAAAATTCCAATTAATTCTACGCTGTAGTTTTTGGTTGGTGCGCTTTTAAATATGAAGAGCGATAAGCAGCATTTTCGATATATCTTACTGTTTTACTACAGAAAGGGTAAAAATGCTGTTCAAACCAGAAATAAATTGAAATTGGCCGATGTGTATGGAGAAGGTATGTACAGGGTGGCTGATATGTATTGCAACCAACTTCAGGTTGTTATCATTTGTAAACCGCTCATCTGACAGCTGACAGATTTATTCCAGTGACAGCTCATTTTATTATTTACAAGCTTACAAAAGCATTTTGATCTGTTGCATTCAGAAAAAAAGTTATTCGTGATGGAATTCAAGCGTGATAGTGTGATTGCTTTATATTTGGCTGGAAAACCACAGGTGGCTATCGTTAGAGCCCTCCAGCATTTAAATGTGAATAAATCTTTTGTTTCTCGTACCATTGCTCGTTACCGTGATACTGGCAGTGTTGTATCGCGTCTAAAAAGTGGACGAAAAAAACGGTAACAACACCAGAAATGATCCGAAAAGTGAAGGCCAGATTTGATCGAAATCCACGCCGCAGTGCTAGAAAAATTGCTCGTGAGCTGAACATATCGCGAGAAAGGATGCAACACATATTGAAAAATGAGCTTGGACTAAAGCCATTGAAGTTCTAAAAAGTGCAAGAGCTCACCGATGGACAAAAAAAGTTAGACTGGAAAGAGCCAAGGAGTTACTTCGCTTGCAAGAAAGTGGCCAGTTACCGAATTTGGTTTTCTCCGATGAGAAGCCATTCCAAATTGAGCAGTTTGTGAACAAACAAAATGATCGGGTTTACTTGCCAAAGAGGTCAGCTGAAAATTTACACCTGCGATTGGCCACCAGAACTGAAGCGCCGCCGATGGTAATGGTGTGGGCCGCGGTAACGGCCGATGGTCGCTCCCCGCTCGTATTCATCGACCGTGGGGTCAAAATAAATTCCGAATATTATCGGGAAAATGTCTTAAAGACAGTATTGAAGTGAGGAATACAAAATCGTTCAAATACGACATAGCTTCAATGGGTCGAGTGCTTCTGGAATATAAAATTTTCCTAAATTTGACCGATGACATTGGTTATGTTGGCTTTGAAGACCCCCTATTGTTTGCGGCTTATTCACATATACCTGTTATTTCAGAAAACCCCACAAGAAGAATTTTAACGGGACTAATTTACACAATCTCGGTGGCCAGTTTACATCCCCTTTACGTGCGATAACCATGCTCTCAAATCGATCGTAAAGATCAAGATGAATAAAAAAAAGTAATATTGCAAATATAACAAAGCATCTACATACCAGGCAAAACCGGTTCAGAATACAATCAAAGCATTAAGATGGCAGCTGTTATCCCATCCGCCGTATACACCAGACTTGGTTCATTTTCACTACTATTTCTATTCATCGATGGTACACGCATTGGCTCTGCAGCACTTTGATTCATAAGAGGAAGTCCAAAATTGACTAATTTGTTTGCTTCAGAAAACGAACAGTTTTATTTGTGTGGAATCCACAAAATTTTCTGAAAGATTTAAAAATGAACCCAACAATGGTCAGTACTTTGATAGGAGTAGAGGGGATAAAAATTAGTGTTTTATTATCAACAAAAAACACTCGGTACGGTATACCGATAAACCTGATAAAGTGACAGTTGTGGAAAATAGTTCTTTTTTTTCAATTTTGAATTCGAATATATTTTCTTAAGTTTTTTAATTTGACAATTTTTCTTCACACTTTTATACGTTTTAAGGCAGAAATTGAAAAGAAATAGATTTCCATTTCTATGCAATTTTTTTCTTGTTTACACAGGTGTGAGTGCAATTGAAAATGTTCTATTATTTCAGATGTTGATTGGCTTTTCAACAGTATTGTAGTTTAAATATATGCAGGAAGCATTTAGGCTAATTGTATCAAAACGCAAAAATGGCTTGGATTCTAAAAGAAAAAGGAGTACACAGAAAAGAAAAATGTAAATTTCATACTTTTTTCTTCTTACCTTTACATAGTAAAGACGAACCACTAAAAACCGGTTTTTTTTAATTTATGCCTTTAAACTTAAAGGTCAACACTGTTCCTGAGGCATCTGTTAAAAGACTCTTGTTAAAAGTTGTACAAACTGGGTCATATAGTTGGTGTTTATCAGCCAATCATTGCGAAATCAATTGCTTTTTGGGAACGAAATGGAAATAAGTGGACTTTGTGCAAAAAAGTTGTGACCAATAGCTAAATCCATATGAATGGCTCGACAAAAAAAAATTTAAAACTAACAATGAAGTCATCTTGAAAACATATCAATTTTAATTACCTTGACTTATTTTCTAGTTTAGAAGAAATGATTAACCATATGGTTTTTATCTAAAAGCCAGTGTTTCAAAAAGTCTAACACAGTAGAAACTAAAAAATCGAAGAGTTGATTCTAATTAAGAGTATTTTATAGTATAGATTGGTCGTCTTTAATCTGTCACACATATACAGTACAGATGAAATCAGTAAACAACCAACACCAAATTTTTTTCGCCGTTTTAAAGATGGGATTTTGTACCAGAACATGATGATTTGCAGAAAGTATTAATTTTCAAATACTTCTCGATTCATTCAACTGTTTAGAGATACAGATTTTGATGTGATAAATGGAGAACCACCAAAAAAGTTCGAGGATGCCGAATTGCACAGAATGTTGTTTGAAGATGACATTGAGTCAGAAGCAAATAGAAGAAATGAAAAGACCTAAAATTCTGGAAAATCGGTGTCACACAAACTTAATAGCAGTCCATCTGTCTGTCGACCGAAAAACTACTTGTGAAATTTTGGTTTAGAGACATGATAGAAAATCCGTGTTGCATCGCATTGTTACTGGTGGTGATTAATAAATAAATAAATATTTAAGTATTTAATCTTAGTAAGTACCCATCACTCAGCTGTACATCCTTACAAGGTTTTTTGTGTAGGAGCCCTAAAGTCTTATTTGGAAATCTGTTTTCAAATATAAAACGCAACCTATAACAAAACAAATAAGCATCAGTTCTTTCAGGCATAAGTTATTGCGGTTTTTACTTGTACGTGTTAAAATCCAAGTAGTAAGTCTTAGTGTCTGTTACTTGGGCGTATTTCGCGATTATTTGTAAATAAGATACCGTTTTTTTATGTTTATATTGAAGGGCGGAAATGTCATGAAAATTCGTCTCGTGTCAACTGCTTTTGATATTTTTCCTTTCCTTCATAAATCCTTGTTTAGAATAACGGTATACTAATAATAAGTAATTCACTCCGAAAGCTACAGAAATGATAGTGAGACACAGATGTAGACAATAATATGGTGAATAGAAACTAAAAAACTTTCAGATGCTGTTGCTTGTTTTCTCTATGATTTGTTTCCATATTCATAATCACCTTTGTTGCATCGTTCTGGTAAAGACAACCAATTTAGTTGCGTAGAAGAGAAAAAAACTGAAAAAATTGAGAGTACTATAGCAACTATATTTAGGATTATTTTGTTGTCTTACTCGTTAGATTAAATTGTTGTTTTTTAATCTTCTTTTGTGAACTATACCAACTCCGCCTTAATGTGTATCCTTTGCATTAGGCATACAGTACGAGTAGGTCTTGATGTCTTATTTTGATTTTGTCTCCTGATTCCACCTAACTACCGAAAACCTTGTGTATACTTAGCAGTAATGTTCAAATAAATTCAGCGATTTATCAGTATATTTTTTAAAGTATAAACTTCCTTATTAAATGTTTTGGATTTCAACAAAATACAGAGACTAGCGTGTATTGGTAAAACCGAGGCAATGAAAACCTTTTCTACAGCAGCGTTGGAGGCTTTATTGGATTTAAGTCCATTGCACATGGTAGTGGAGACCAGAGATTTGAAGATAGTTGAACGAAAGTTGAAGCGGAATTTGTGGTCTTAAAAATTAAGTGTCGTTAGTTCTCTCCTAAACAGTCACTTGGACAGAACAAGAAGACTCTATGATCTTAGGAAATGTCCCACAAGTACCAAACTTAGTAGCAAACAAGAATGCAGGAGCCTAGAGGCTACATACATATGTAAGGATAAGTCGAGAACGAGGCGTAAAATATTCCGACCCAGGGAACTACTTAAGTTCGACAAGAGAACGATTCGCAGGAAGCTATGAGCTATTCGCCGACAAATCCGGTCTGCTCCACCAGGATCATTGCAGACTCTTATGATGTGAAGAAGATGGAATCAGTAGAACAACTTTTATGCGAGTGTCCCGAACTTCAGGGAACTGGCCGAGTTCATCCGTGGCGCGGGGCTCATCCCACCACCAATAAAATATTATAAAGGGGCATACCTCACACTGAGCAACAAAGTGGGCCATATGGGACACTGAGTAAACTTGCCTTGAAGTTACCCGCTAATCTAACCTTACCAAAAATATTCCGAGCATAACGCGGGTATCTCCAAGCGGAAGTCTATGCCATCAACCCGAATTGAGACGAAAGCACAAAGGACGAAGTAAAGAAATAAGATCTGACAAAACCATCCGTAGTCTAGTAGGTAGTGTGTTGGTTTATTAGACGTAAAGCCAAAGTTCGAGCCCCAGGCCAGACATCAAAATAAAATAAAAAAAGTATTTCTTCGGCGACTTTGTCCCAGCAGATTTCTGGTAAAAACGTTGAGAGTAAATAATGTTGCCACGATAAGCTTTTAAAAAATCTGTCGTTCGGAGTCGACTTTAAACTGTAGGTCCCACCACTCATGTATAAAATTAACATACACAACGTAAGTGGTGTGAGAAACTATGTCGCAATCCTGACTGAAGGGTTGTAATGAAAGGGATAGGCAGACAGTCTCCGCATCAATCAAAACTTTTGTTGGGTAATTGAAAAAGCTGTTGATTTGTGTCATCCATCAGACTATGCAGGAATAATCAGAACTGAAATCGGTTACCTGACTTTTGACAACGCACTGTAGACTGAAATAATATTTGTACAGTATGTGAATGATCGCTAAATTCCTCTTCTAATGTGTTCAATTTAATACATTTTAGAAGGGTGCATCTGGGTGCATATCAGATGCTGGGCAGGATATTGTCGTTCTAGACAACGAGCAAAATACTAAATACTAAAGGCCGCAAGGAGGCATTGTAGCGCTATTATGTGTAGAGTAGGGACAGTACAATACAGCTATACATGATGACGAATACGGCAGTAAATTCTGCAAATATTAATAACAGACAAACTGGGAATAGTTAATATTTTACACCCTACAGACATGACATGAGTTTACTAAGAAAATGTTTAGCGTGCGAATGCCATTAAGAATACGCCACCTATTACAATTATATACTTCAAATTGTTGATGAAAATTCATTTGATAAAATCTTTATCTCATCATTGAATAGTTTTTAGTACATATGCATGTCTGAACATGAAGACAAAATTTAATTTCGTAATCTTAATTTTTTCTTACCATAATTAACCCTTATTTATGCACGATTTTATAAAAGATTAAAGAATAAACACAAACACAGACAAACAGGACACAAAAAACCTCAAGTCAAATGCATTTTACAATTTCTTTAGAATTTCACTCTTTTAAATCTCCATTATATTGCAGCAAATTCCCAGTTCAACACAAACAATTTATTATTTATGTATGCTTGGCATACTGTAAGAATAATAAGAAAAAGACACATACTTCGAGCGAATGTATTGACTTTAATTCTGTTGCCTCAATAAGATGTAAATAAGAAGAGGAAAAATGTTTGCCATTTAAACCACCAGACTTCACTATCTTTTTTAGTGAATTTTTTTTTAGGAACTGTATTTATTTCCTTTTCTTGCTCTCATTGCTTTTAATATTCAAGTGTTTCAGTAGTCTGCTAAAAAAGAAACATCATAAAAAAGTCTAAGTAGAGAACATTGTCAAGTAGTTCTACTCAATAAGAAAAAGTGACAGTTTTGTTGTAATTAAAATATAATTAGAACATTTTCTAATACGCCTGTCTGTATTCTTATTGTAGATTGCAGCTTTAACAGACGCAAATCCACATATTTTTTATTGCAGTCAACAAATTAAGTATCATCCTGTCATTTGAATGCCTCTTTTTAGTTCATTTTAATGTTTATTTTAATTTTCATTAACTTTTAATTTCGATGTGTCTAAAGCATTCGACAAGACATTCGAAATTAAATTTTATTAAACAATAACTGCTGGTGTGGCACGGAATAGTGTATCAGGACCTGCCTTATATATTTAATATGTATTGTAGACATGCCGTTGAACAGATGTGGTGATGGCCTTGCTTTCATTTACACACATGAGAATTTTTAGGAATCATAACGGTATTCATTTTATATTTCACACATAATTTATTAAATTAAAACAAACTAAAAAAATTCAATGACACCTCACACACACTTTGTTTAACTTAAATTTTAAGATAGGAAGCTCATGATGTCATATCATTTAGTTTAACCGTAGATCGAGTCTTAAAAAAACTTAATAATTCTAGCTAATGTATTTATTATTATTAAATATTTATTTATTATTAAATTTTATTAAACAATAACTGCTGGTGTGCCACGGAATAGTGTATCAGGACCTGCCTTATATATTTAATATGTATTGTAGACATGCCGTTGAACAGATGTGGTGATGGCCTTGCTTTCATTTACACACATGAGAATTTTTAGGAATCATAACGGTATTCATTTTATATTTCACACATAATTTATTAAATTAAAACAAACTTCAAATTTCAATGACACCTCACACACACTCTGTTTAACTTAAATTTTAAGATAGGAAGCTCATGATGTCATATCATTTAGTTTAACCGTAGATCGAGTCTTAAAAAAACTTAATAATTCTAGCTAAT
The DNA here is from genome assembly GCA_958299815.1 of Sarcophaga carnaria. Classification (NCBI taxonomy): domain Eukaryota; kingdom Metazoa; phylum Arthropoda; class Insecta; order Diptera; family Sarcophagidae; genus Sarcophaga; species Sarcophaga carnaria. The sequence goes on from OY283149.1 coordinate 88,459,385, forward strand.
TTATTTATTATTATTAAATATTTATTTATTTTAATTCATTTTAAGGAAACTATTTTATATTATTGCATTTCATTATCAATTTTACAAAATTTTTGCCAAAATTTTTGACATGATGTACATGATGGCTTTTTAAGTCAAAATCAAACACTTCATGTCAGCATGGTTTCACTGTTTTCTAAATGGTAATACTTTAACATCGAGCACCCTTGCTTTGTGGCGATTTATAAGTTTCCAATTGTTTAGATGAGGCAGTTCGCATCAGTACGCACTCAATTGAGGCTGGCTGAAACCTGATGGTGCAAACCATTGTTATATTTCGTTTGAAAAATTTCTTGTCAACGTCATGTGAGGTAAAAAGATTCCCGTTGCAATATAACATCAATTATGTCAATAACAATGTTCTCTCTTTGATTCCTCTCTGGTGTCCCGGATACAAGTTTCCCCAAATACGGCTATAAGTAGTTCCTACGCACGTAGCATGTACTTGAATCTAAAACTGCTAATTCGATTCCAGTGGACCACGAAATTTATAACGACCATAAAATTCAATTAGTTACTAATCTATAGCCACAAAATTATTGGGATTATTAAAAGCTGAAATACTTTTAGCTCAGTTTTCGAAGAGGCGTAATGGTGTAAATTTATCATCACTTCCGAGGAGCACGTTATCAAAGCGAATAATTCTGTTATCTCATACGTACATATTTGACCGAAATACTGTAATCTGTGAAATAAAACATAGGACGAAACAATTATTTCTAATGTTTGTCTGTCACGTGAAATAAATATGAAAAGAGCAGACTCTACAACATTTCAAGAAACAGTTGCTAGCAATCTGCGTGAAAATTGGTAAAAAAAATGTAAAAAGAAACAAAATAAAATAATGGTACTTTTTCTTAATACTACAGGGTACATAGAAGAATAAAGAATATCAAATTTGATATTACAGGATTGTAAATATTATCACAACTAAGTCAGGCATATGTCGTGTCTTAAATTCGTGGCCACCACTGTACATACATAACCTGCCATTATAACCTTTCGTTATAAATTTGGAAATGTCTGACCTGAGGTTTGAACCCTGGTCTGACGTCTAATAAACTAACACTCTACATACTAGAATACGACTAATTCAATCAATATCAAGAGCATATCAAGAACAGAAAATTTAACATTTTCACTTTCATCCAACACTTCACTTCCAATCCCTTCTCAAATCCCATAAATAATGTATTATTTACGATAAAACTTCACAAAATCTTTGAAAAATAAATTACATGCATAAGACTAAAGAATCCCTAGGAAAGTCAAAAATGATACATAAGCCAGAATTATGAATTTTTTGAAAAATTTTAAGTCCTGTTTACAATTTTCTTATATTATTTGGTTTAAAATAATGGCGATAACAATACTAATGAATTACAAAAATATCAGGCATCTAACTTTTTCTGGATAAAAGTTATATGATCTGAAGAATTGAAATGTATCATTTTTGTTACAAAGCTCGATTTACGCGTAACCCATATTTCGTATTTTTTAATTTAAATCTGCTAAATGATGTAATATGTTTTATTATTAAAATTTAAATTTAACAAAACCAATTTATATCGAAATCAATTCAATCAATTGTGTTTTTCCATTCTCGCCAATACGATTAGTGTCGATTTGCATTTCGAAACAATATTTGATTTTTTGCTTTAATTTATGCACTTTCATTACCCAAATGTTAATAAATTGTGAAAATAAGAATTGATTTGACTTTTGGAACAAAAAAAAAAATAATAAAATAATTGTGAGAAATGGTGAATGAAATAAGTTACAGAATAGTTTACTTGCCTAGGCAAACATATTTGACGTCAGAATATGAAATTAAGCATCACCTGTTTTTAATAATTTGCATAGAAATAAAAGGCAGTACTAAAGTAGAGTAGAGTCAAAAATGTAAAGGAAATAGAAAGATTTCAAAATGCTCGAATAAAAAGCAATTCTCTAAAATATAACTGTCGCCCAGTATTCCCTCTTTCCCTACTTCTATAAAATATCTTTCCTGCATTACAACCCAACACAATCCACTGCATGCATAAGGGTCATCTACTGACTGTTGGTTGCCAAAAAAAAGTGTAGCTTCAAAAAGATGGCCGTTATAAACTCGAAAGTTGATCAAATAAAGACATGACATAATACAGTCACAAGATGTTTTAAATGTATTTAAAATTAAAATAAATAAGAAATCGAGTTTAAAACATATTGAGCAGTTCCACTAATTATTTTGGCTTAATAAACCCTGGTTAAAAATTTTTTTTTAATTTTAAAATTAAATAACAGATGGGGTTTTGCTTTGAGATGAATTAATATTTCTCTGCATCCGCACTATTTACAGCAAACTTTAGGGCTCACCTTAGACTTTGTCATCATCATCATAATGCGCTGAAATGGTGTACATTTCTGTACATCAACTTGATAGTGTTGGTCTTAAAGACTGCGATGTACTCCTCTAAATTTTTAGAAAATATTTCCAGCGAAACTAAATAATTATTTTATTTTCGTGAATAGGAACAATTGTAAGAGTACAATTAGTAGCCTTAGTCTAATAAATAGTGTGTTGGCGTATCAAACACAAGGTTAGACATATCTTACACAGAAAATATAAAAAAATTTCTTCGGCGATTGCCTCTCAGCAGATTTATGGCAGCAACTCTCAGAGTAAATAAAATTGCCATGACAAGTTTCTTAAATAATCTGTCGTTCGGAGTCGACTTCAAGCTGTAAGTTCCGCTACTCATGCAGTAAATTAACTCACACAACATGGAAGCTAGGTCGTAAGGCTGATTAAAGTGTTGTAATGACCTATTATGTGTATATGTATGTATGTACAGGCGAATGACTTAAAAAAGTACAAATTATTATAAAATTTTAACATTTCAATGGAATTATATTCGGAATTCAATTTACCTATCGTATGTACAAAAAAATTATTGTTAAGAAGCGCAGTAAATAAATACGCACAAAAAAACGTCAATAAACGTACTAAACTTGATAACAGTTTAAATTAGTGTCAGTATTGACATTTTCAATCGCTAATAAATTAAAATTTCATTTAACTTTTTAGAAATCTATGAAAACACTACCAAATTACAATTTAAAAAATGTACTGAATTTTTTTGTTTGTTTTCGTTTGACTATTATTTGGGAAATATATAAAGAAATTTGATCAAAAGCTGAAAAAAACATACGAAATACATCCAATTTATTCAAACACAGCTTGCAAATTACAATTAAAAATGCTACAATTTCTAAATGAAAAAGAAACGAATGAAAAAACACTGAGAATGTAATTAAATTTGAAAAGAAAAACACTTCAATTCCTTTTTCTATTTTCATGCAAATAACACTCAAATTGTTTAATTTGTGTTTTTATAATTTAAATAGATTGTGAATAATTTGAAGAAAACAAATCAATTCGATGTTAATGAAATTTACTCTAAATTTTAACAAAAAAACCTAAAAGATTACATATTTCATGGCAATTTTATTTTTTAAAGCAAACATATTCTTTAAGTTCTCTTTAGCAATCGTCCTACTCTTTTCTAGATGACAGTATATTTAGCATTCAGCTCTTTGAAGTTTCAATCTTCAAAGAGGATTAATATTGTTACGAAAATGTAAACATCGTTTAACATTAACGATAAACAAAAGCCACACAAACACATACAAAGAACTTGCTTGCATATACCAACAACATAAGAAGAGGAGACAGACAAGTATTAAAGAAAGCAACAACAAACAACGAAAGCAAAATACACAAACAACAATGAAGTAGCGATAGAGTTCTCGACAACGCGAAGACACGAACATTCCATTTCAAGAACCTTCGTCAGACTGATACGCGAGCTTATAAAAAGGCAAGACAAAGCCTCTAAATGGGTCGAATAGCGACGATTATAATAGCCGAAAGACCTAATCTTTTATCAAACAATTGGAATATTACGTCATCTGTAACTGTGTCTGGTGTAATTTCTAGGGATTCAGAAGCTCCTCATATTCTGGGTATGAAGGTTCAAGTCATCGTTTCAATGGAATCAATACATTTTTCAAGTATCGAAGAAAACATTACAGTCCCTTCACCCCATTAGGTACATACCAACATACATACATACAACACTTTAGTCAGGATTACGACCTAGCTTCTGACACAACTGATATTGTGTGTGTTAATTATATACATAAGTGGCGGGACCTACAGTTTAAAGTCGATTTCGAACGACATATTTTGTATGAGAAACTTTCCATGGCAATTTTATTTACTCCCAGAGTTTTTGCCAGAAATCTGCTGAGAGGAAGTCGCCTAAGAAATATTTTTTCATATTTTCATTTTTATGTCTAACCTGGAATTTGAACCGAGGCCTCACGTCTAATCAGCCAAAACACAACCTACTAGACTACGGCCCCCATTAGGTACCCCTATCGTAAATACTACTTATATCGAACTTACAATGGTTTTCTCGGACTCTGACAGGAAAAGCCGAAATATCTTATTAATGATGGTAGGATGTTCAACTTATTCCTGTTCCAATTAGATTTGTGTTTCACTGTTATATTGCTACTAGAACGGATTATACATACAAACATATATAATTGGTGATTAAACCGTTTCAGCTAGGGTTACGAGACCTAGCTTCTCACACCATTTATGTTGTAGGCATCAATTTCATCCATGACTGGCGGGACCTACAGTTTAAAGTCGACTCCAAACGACAGATTTTTGGAAAACTTTTCATGGTAATTTTATTTACTCGTACAGTTTTTGCCAGAAGACTGCTGGTTCGGTCGTAATCTTGACTGAATGTAAATATAATATAACTTACATACATTCGTAAGTGTGTAAGATTGGAGTGTATATCTAAAATTTGAAATAAGACGTGTTTCTAATACAATATCTCTGTTGTTAGCATTGGTAAAATTTTAATTTGGTATTTTGTGCGAAAATTCTTGTTTCTTTTGTGGCTTCCCTAAAGAAATCCAGGTACTTTTACCACGATAGAAAATGTTTTATTTGCCTCACATTTTTGTAATTTTTTTCAACCCTTAAGTTTTAATTTTAAAGAAAATAATAATGCTTCGATGCATTTACTAGTGCACGGAACTGACTTCCATTGTCACTGTTAGAAACTACAATCGTTGATATTTCTTCTCATGGCTGAAAATCTAAAATTATTCATATTTACATGGTCATGACCTTCAATGATATGCTTTTGATTTAAAACAAAATAAATTTAAGAAATGAAAAAGAATGTTAAATGCTCTTTTTTAAAGATTTTATGCATACTCTGCACACTATCGGCAATATTGCATTACTTTCACCATGCCTTCACTAGAGAAAAATCGATTAATTATTCCCCCTACAATGCTGTTGATATTGTGGTAGATACACTGGTTGGAGGAATAATGTATGAATGCTGACATGATAATTCCATTACTGTTTATTATTCGTAAATCAACATGTTGGCCAAAGATGTAAAAGTCAATTTTGTGTTAAACTTACAACTTTCGTCAGTAAGAGGAAGATTGAATTCAATTTCCTGGTTCGAATAATTAATGAGTAAAAGAATAACAGAAATCAGCAAATTCAGTAACATAGGCAAAGGGATGGCTTTATAACGATGATTGAAACATGTGTATGTTTACTGAATAAATAGTAATAATGGTAGAATCATAATAAAGAAATAAAAAGCAATAAAATAGAATAATAACCTTTGTCCTTAACATTATCTTATCGATTCATAAATTAACTTTTATCGATAAATTTATACCAAATTAAAAAATGGAATTAATTGAATGTAGACATATTTCTGCATTTAACCCTTTCACGAACATTAGGCCATGAGAAGCAAAGTTATCTCTCTTTAGGATGATTCATTAGAGATCCAAAAGATATATTTTGGAACCAAATTACCAATAGTGGCTTTCTATTTTTTTCTTGGGACATATACAGTGGTGGCCTTATAATTAGAAACGACTTAGCAACATGCTTGTTTGTTAATTTGTTTTACAGTTTTCACTGTATACCTGGGATCAAAAGCTTTGTTTGGAGGACGTCTTACATATGTTTTTCCATCAGATTGGGACAAATTGAACTTATATTGGTCACTCCAGAGAACTCTGTTCCAGAAACATCGTTTCTAATTATAAGGCCACCACTGTATGCCCCAATGTTCGTTAAAGGATATAATTTATATAAATTTTTTCATTCGCTAAAATAAAGAGAAAAGTAATTGCTTCCAGTATTTGAGGCACTAACGTTCATTTCTTAATAAAATGAAGTATTTGCTACAATATGTAGTAGTGAAATTTTTAAATTACAGTAAAGTTCCAAGGGTTTTTATCTGTATACAAATCGAATTCAAATAGGTAACCAGTATCCATTTCAGTGTTTCCCTTAAATTTCATCATGTGCTCATAGTTAGGTTGTTTTTTGCTGAAAGCATCTTAAACACCTACGTTGTTACAAGGTACTCCATATCTTTTTCCCCTCACCAGTAATCTCTAAATTACCGCAAAATATGATAACCCATAGAGAATTCTCGACAATTTTTATCGGATTATCGAATTAATTTTTGCAATATTTCTTGTATCAAGATATCAAATTGTATAGTTAAAAAGAATACTTGAAAGGAATACACCTGAAATAGGAAAAACTTTCGGAATGTATGCTCTCTGGGCATATTTAAAAACAGGTTAATCATTTCTAAGTGGTACAGAGACAAGTTTAATTGCAAATGTTAAAGAATTCTGGTAAAAATTCTGATTATAAATAAAATTGCCATGAAAAGTTTCTCAAAAAAATCTGTAGTTCAGAGTCGACTTTAACTGTAGGTGCCACGCCACTCCTGTATAAAAATTAACTCACTTAACATAAGTGGTGTGAGAAGCTAAGTCTCCTCATCCTAACTGAAGGGTTGTAATGACCAAATATGTATGTATGTATGTATGCAATTATATTAGGAGCTTAAACAATGGATCTTACTACTTTTAACTGTTTTTATGTTGATAAGGTCCTACAAAATCAGTTTACGTCAGTAAGTGTTTAAAAACATGACATGGGCATTATGAACTTGTTGAAGCTACATCTGGTGAATCAGTTGTCATTTATTCAGTTTATTTTGGAAATCACAGTGGACTACCGTATACAACAACGTGTGTTCGCTCAAGCAGTTGACAACTGACCCTAATTTTCATCGAAAAATCATCTTCAACGATGAGGCGCTTTATATATACAAGGAGCTTTCTATTTCCATGAATAGTTTCCTTGATCTCTTGGAACTCAAATCTTGTAAGCTCTCGCGATGAAAAAACAAGAGCAGTCGAATCAGTCATATTATTGCAAAACTTGGGAGTGGGCATGGTCCCCAAACAGGTTACCTTTCTCAGCTCAATAATGTCGCCATTTAATTCAATAATTGAGAAATTTGAATTGATGAAAATGGAGCAACGAATCACTACCATCATTATCTTTTAATTCATTCCCCTTTTCATTTCTTTTCATTGGGCATGCAACGTCCATAAACTGTTGTGACTGAAGTATTTACGTTTGGCCTTGAGACAAAGTTTAAGATTGTGAACTCAACTGAAGAAATTAAGTAATCTGCCAAGTACTGAACGAGCAATTTATAGACATAAACAAGTGAATACAACTGAAAAATACACAGACAAGTTAATCGCCGGATATTAAATAAATTGCACTTGTTTTCTACTAAATGCGTGATTTTGTCGTGTTTAGTTCTCTTTTTTTCATTGTAATTTAATCATTAACGAATTAGTAAGAATATTTAAACTGCTGAATTCCTTCCTTTAAATACTTAATAAATTTATTAAATCATTTTAAATTTAATACGTGTTACGTGTAAAATATTTATAAATAATATATTTTGAAAATAAATTGAAAATAACTTCTCATGCACTATTATTTATAAACACTTTTGAATCCAGCTAAACAAAATAAAATAAAAACAGTTATTTTTTATTCGTTACTAGCTGTACCCTGTGCGTGTTGCTGCGCCACCAACAAAAAATAATTTGAAAGAAAGACATTACACACAAATCCAATTAATTATGAATCATTTTATGAATTTTGTTTCCCGCTGTCCAGATGATTCAGACGAACGGGCCTGAGTAGTACGAATTTGATCAGTTTCGAATCTCACTTGTCGTAGTTCAAGTGATTAATGCGAACGGGTCTCAGCAGCTTGTACTCGAAGATTTTCCAGTCTCAATGCTTCTTGAGGTGTAGGTCTACCAATTGCTTGTCGCTTTGGAGGCATGATTGCATGGGAGCGACGTGAAAAATGCATTTAAATTTATTAGAATCTCACAATGTACCCAATGGAATTGAACTCAATAGCATTTTTAAAAATTAAAATGTTTCAAACTTGTGATTGACATTTTACGGGAACGAGTTACAAAGGGTGTTTTTTATAAAGGTATATAACTTTAAGTTGGCATTACTTTTCAAGATGGCGACCGATTTAACAGCTGGCAAGTTCATCATGAATAGACTCACGCCTGAACAACGCTTGCAAATAGTGCAATTTTATTTCGAAAATAATGGTTCTGTGCGGAAAACGTATCGCGCACTACGTCCATTTTATCGTCGACAAAATCGTCCATCAGAGCAGTTAATTCGATTAACCATGGAACGTTTTCGCACCACGTTTACTCTTATTGATAACTCGCATCCCCAGAGACGCTGTACGGTGCGTACAGAAGAAGCTATTGCTGCTGTAGAGCGTAGCATTTAGGAAGACCCGAATGAGTCCATCCGCCATCGAGCACAGGAATTGGATCTGTGTCCATCCACTTTATGGAAGATTTTGCGGAAGGATCTTGGTTTGCGTGCTTACAAAATCCAAATCGTGCAAGATTTGAAGCCAAACGATCAACAAGTAAGGCGTAGATTCGTCGAATAGGCCCAAAACCGGTAATCTCGTTCCCGATTTTCATAAGCGAATTTTGTTTAGCGATGAAGCGCACTTCTGGTTGAATGGCTACGTCAACAAACAAAACTGCCGCATTTGGAGTGAAGGTAATCCCCAAGTGTATGTGGAAACACCGTTACATCCAGAAAAACTGACTATTTGGTGCGCTTTATGGGCTGGTGGAATCATTGGTCCGTACTTTTTCAAAAACGATGGTGGCCAGAACGTTACAGTCAATGGTGATCGGTATAGAGCCATGATTACTAACTTTTTCATTCATGATGTCCAGGAGATGTGGTTTCAACAAGACGGCGCAACATGTCACACAGCTCGTGCCACAATAGATTTATTGAAAGACACGTTTGGTGACCGCCTAATTTCACGTTTTGGACCTGTGAATTGGCCTCCAAGATCTTGTGATTTAACACCGCTAGACTACTTTCTGTGGGGCTATGTAAAGTCATTGGTCTATGCGGTAAAGCCACAAACGCTTGACTATTTGGAAGACAACATTCGCCGTATTATTGTCGATATACGGCCACAAATGTTGGAAAAAGTCATCGAAAATTGGAAGTACAGATTGGACTACATCCGCGCCAGCCGTGGCGGTCATATGCCAGAAATTATATTTAAAATGTAATGCCACTAGATTATCTTGCGGATAAATAAAATTCATGTCAATCGAATAATCCATCGTTGTTTTATTGCAACTTAAAGTTCTATACCACTATAAAAAACACCCTTTACTAAATGTTATTAAAATCATAAATGATGAATCCTAAAATGTCTGGTATTTGTCCGATCAACACATGATCATATGCAAAGTTTACGATTCAATTCATTTTGAATAATTCTCAGTAGCTATATCTATTGCAAATTAATCGCACTGACTTAGAAACCTCCGTCGACTACAACTTTGTTAAAGACCATAACATGATCAAATGCACAGTTTACGATTTAATTCATTTTTAGTAATTTTCAGTGGCGCCACCTGTCGGAAATTAGTCATAGCACCTTAGCACCTTCGTTGGCTCATGTGCAACAACTTTGCTAAAAATCATAACATGATTTAATACACAGTTTACGATTTAATACATTTTTAGTAATTTTTAGTGGCGCCGCCTGTAGGATATTGACCATACCAACTTAGAAACCTTCGTCGGCTCATGCGCAACAACTTTGCTAAAGATTATAACATGATTAAATGCACAGTTTACGATTTAAATCATTTTTAGCAATTTTCAGTGGCGCCACCTGTCGGAAATTGGTCATACTATATTAGGAACGTTCCGCGGCTTATGCGCAACAACTTTGATAAAGATAATAACATGATCAAATGCATAGTTTACGATTCTATTAATTACATACAAACAAGCATTAATTTTTATATATATTAATTACTGCAAATATCGATTTATATGAAAAATAAATAAATAATTTCAATAAAAAGGAAAAAATAAAAATTTATCCTTATTTTACTCTAGTGTTTGTGTGAAAAGAACTGAGTTCTGCATCCACAGACAAAGCCCTGATGATTTGTATTATCTTCTGAGGTACTCCTATTCCTTTCAATACTTTGGTGTGGGTATACAGGAGAGTCAGCTTTAGCAAGTTCTTAATACTTGGCTTCACTTTCTCATTACATTGATAGATTTAGTAATTTTCCCTTGTAGATACTGTTGGAACCACAATATTTTTATTGATTTTAAATTTCATTCATTTATTTAATCTTTTCTGCACTCATGTATTGAAATGCATTCAATTGTCTTTTGTAGCCTAATAGCAAAGCTGACAATGATTGCAATTTGAGACCATTTTGCTAAAGAATAACATTGAAGTACTGTGTTGCTCCTACGAAATTAGCCTTTTAATGGCAATCTGCCAAACAATTCTATTTTTTTTTTATTTCAGAAATATTTGTATTGAAAAACACAATGTGGAATTATACGGTTTCAATAAATATTATTACTGCCTTTGTTAGTACGCAACAAACTAAACGAGCTGTCAGTCAATACATCACTGAGTCTGAGTCTGTTGTATCCAAACTATAAACAATTTTAGGCAATGCTTTGACAGGATAGCACATAAGAAAACAACAGAATATTAAAAATAAATACGAAATATAAAGAAAAACCACTAAAAGACGGAATAAAGAATGCAAATAACTGTAATTGGTGACAGGAAACAACAATCATCCGTATAGAGAGAGAATTTTAGTACAGAATAGATAAAAACGGAAAACTGGAGAATAAAAATTTAAATAACACAACAACAAAATTTGTTGCACTAGAAGTAGTTTAAGTGGAAAATTAAAACTTATCCTTGAAAAACAACAAAATTAAATACAAAACTTAATAATTTATTTATTAATTAGAATCCAATTATAAATTTCGTTATAATTTTTATGAGCTGAGTAACTAAGACTTTCTGTTCGGTGTAGTTTGAGAACAGACCCTCACGCTAATAGTCCAGCGCACTAGACAATCAGATCGTCCAGAAAACTTAATTGTAATCAAAAGAACTTTTGAATATTTAGATAAGCAAATGTTTTCGTAGACTCATCTGAAATTGATATAATATGGTATGTACGTATATACAGTGGAGAGCAAAAGTCTTAGTACGGCAATATATTTTAGCAATTTCATGTTTCAAGTTTAGTCAAAAGTTTGTATAAAAAATTAATGTTTTTAAATTTATTTTAAAGAAAAAATTTGTTGATGTTTTTCGTAAAACAAGAGAAAAATAAGAAAAGTTTCAAATGACTCCATAGGTGCACCCAAGGAGAACCCTGAATAAATTTAAAATTCAAAGGCCTAATATATGAAAATGTTTTCCCTTGTATTTAGTAGAATATCCCTTAATCTCAAACACTCCACTTAACTCATTTGGAATTGAATATACAAGTTTTGTTTAGTGTTTTCTTGTGGCAACATGAGCAGGTTTTTTGGGTGACTTTTGTATGAGGTTTAGCGATTACGTAACTGTTCTTTCTCAAATGATCTCCTAAATACTCTCTTGAAGTCATATTGGGACTTTGTGCAAGAGTATTAAGCTTTTGGGGACTTTTTTGTGAAAATATATTGTACTAAGCCTTTTTCTGTCCACTGTATTTTGCAAGCTATTATGCACTGAAATAAAAGTAGCAAATGCGTGAGAAATTTTGTAATTTCATTAATCCTAATATTTTTAGGAAATTTATGCAAACATTCTATGACTATAAATTCAATGTCCGACTGCGAGAATCCAAGTATGATCATGCATAGTAACTTTGTATAATCGGAGCGTGGCAATTATTTATAGAACGCCTAAAATCTTTATCCACTTATTTAGTTTCTACATACATACAAAATTGGTCATTACAACCCTTCAGTCAGGATTACGACCTAGTTTCTCACACCATTCTGTTGTGTGTGTTTATTTTATACATGAGTGGCGGGATCTACAACATAATCGTGTGAAAAACTAGGTCGTTTAAAGTTTGAAGTCGACTCCGAACGACAGTTTTTTGAGAAACTTTTCATGGGGATATTATTTACTGTGAGGAGTGTTTGTTATCGATAACTAACCAGGGATTATGGCTTGACGTCTAATAAGCAAATCTACTAGATTAGGGCTACTACTGGTCATATTACAATCAATTAATCAATTGCTAAAGCACGGACGTTGGCATGATTGAGCATAACGAATGCTCTGGTGCAAATCTTCGCAGGCTGTCCTCGAGGCCATCTTGTCTCTAGAACCATTAGACATCTTCCTCCAAAACATGAAACAATATTGCATGAAGTAGAACCGAATCGCCCGGGTTTTAGATGCGTCTACATGGTACCAGAAAATGTTTTAAGACGAACGTACTAAACTCACACTCCCATACGGCAAGAACAGGTTGCCGAAGGTGTCGTCAGTGGCGGTAATATGACGATTTGATGGCTCTAAAATAGAATGTGAAAGTGGATCTGGGGTCTCTTCCGATAAGCTGGTCTGAACGGGTCACACAGATTATCTAATCAGGCCAGCGTACTTCAAGAAGATTTTTGCTGTTGAACAAACTACTTGTATGATTGAAATCTGGAAACTACCTTTTTCGAACTTGATGGTATTAATCAGTCAAATCAATCAAATCAAAGCGTTTCAGAAGTTGCATGGACTTCCTACACCGTATACATCGACACAACATCCGTTTAACGGAATTCCAGACCACTGTGGCATAGAGGTTCACGAAAAGTCGGACAAACTGGCACAGAAGGGATCGGAGATGTCTGAGGAATAGACGACAGAGGGGATATATGCGCCCCTACAAAAATACTTTCTTAAATTGGAAGAAGCAGCATGGAATTCAACAAACCAACGATGCCCCAACATACCTGGTTACCGAAATTCATAACTGCTGTGTCCAGCAGTGTATAGCAGGAAAAGCAAAAAACTTGGGTTCGACAAAAGAACTTATAGCACTCTAATTGAAATTGTTACGGTACATTACGCTATTTTTAGTTTCGATGATAAGCTCGTTCTGCCCCATCAGCATTACTACAGAAACTGCCAGCATGTGGAAGAAACGGAATTGCTACTGCACTTTTTATGTGAGCCGCCTGCTCTTCGAAACAAACGTTTTTGTGTTGCAGAACGTTTGAAGTTCTGTGCATGGTTTTGAACATAACACTAAGAATCTCAGAGTAATTCCAACCCACCACTAAGGGACAAAGGGGTTTACCTAACACTGTGTGCACAATTGGCCATATGGGCCACCGCATCTCAAAAAACTAGAACAAAAATTGGCAAATAACAACGCTACTGTAACCATACTTTAAATTTCCATTGAATTTACTTTCTCGTAAATTTTTTTGATCTCATTCTATAATAAATTCTACATTTTATAAGCTTTTTTTATTCTTTTATGAAACATAGGGATGTCTCAAGTTATTTCTATTTTTTGTTTTATTTTCTTTAATGGAACTTTTTCAGCAAATTAGCTAATAAGTAAACTGATAGGAGATAGCAAGATAGAAGGTTTGCCAACCGTCAATTCCTGTAAGAACACTCTCAGTCTAAAATCGGCTCTTTGCTGTAGTGGCAAGGAACATATTCCAATTGAGTTTTCCCCAAGACGGACTAATCTTCTAAATCAACAATACAGCACAATATTTTCATTGAAACTCTTTTCAATTTTCTTTTAAGAGGACAACAGTTTAAAAAAAAAACTTGTTTAATATACCGGAAATAAATATTTACAAATATTTACTGACATGACCACAAACAAAAATATCAGGCACGGTCACTTGTATTGGTATTGTATTTGTGGGACTGAACAAAGCAAAAATAAAGTTTACTGTTGCATGTTATCGGTATGTTACACAACAAAATAAAAAGGGAAAGTTCTAAAGAGTGACAGGAAATGAGTAACATTGACACAGATTTTACTTCCTGAGCGTGACAGTCACCCCTTCCTAGTGGTTATAAAAAAATTATTTTGTTTTCATGAACAAATATTTTTTTAAATAAAAACAAACAAACCGTTTAACAACCCACAATAAAACAACAGACTGTTGTTGTTGAGACAGCAAAACAATCAAAAAATTGCAAAAGATACGTGTCATCAAAAATTTATAAACATAATAAAATTTTTTGCTATTTTAACAAAGAAATAAAGTTACAAAATTGATTTCTCAATCCTCTTTTAATCGATTTTATGTATGTATGTATGTATTTTATTTTTGCAATTCAATGAAAACCAAAATGAAAACAATAAATATGTATAAATAGAATAAATTCACGTCATCCTTTAAAGCATTCGATTTGAATAGAATTTCGGATTAGGAAATTCCATCCAAAACAGGCTAAAACAAGTTGGTAATTTTCTACGCGCGGAAATAATAAAATTGTTTTAACAAAATGGGTACCCTGTCCGGACAAAATACCGCGCGATCTATTTTTGGATGAATGTAGTTGACCAGCACTGTACATATGTGCCACGATTGGGTTTGTAGTCTATTGTGAACAAAATCGTCAACTATCGAATATTTTACTTATTTTTATAACTGCCATAGTCTTTCGCACTATCTCTATCCGATCAATCATGAATTATCATGAATTTTCAAGTCGTTTCAAGTGTAGCAAGCCATCTACTGTGCTTGTACGGCCACACAGAGAATTAATTATTCTGCTTTTAACGATTTAAATGTATTGTTGCCTCAGAGATTTGATCAGGCTTGACATTACCGTTTTTCTATTTTCTTCAATGAAACTGAAAGATATCTTTAGACAAATGCAGTATTTCCTAGGTAACTAGCAAGAAATTCTAAAAGTCAAAGGGCTTATTGACTTATCCTCATGGAGAATTGACCATAAAAAAAATTAATTCTGCAGTAAATAACATTTTGATGCAACTTAGACTACGACAAAGATAATACCCGTCTTTCGTTAACGCTTACTCTTACACTTGGTCTCTGACACTAATTCAAACTCATGAACACCCACACTCAATATGTTAATTTCATTATAATTTTACCCTTTGATGGTTTTATGTTAATTATTACAGATAGAAAATCATTACGGCCACCTCTTTAATGTTGTAGTTTATGTTTTCGCACTTTATTTTCCATGTATTCTCATCTATTGTACTCTGAGCAGACATTGATGAACAATGTTCGCATCAAAGGCCACGTACTTATAAGGAATATTAACAGTGAATATCAGAGAATGGCACACTAACTTTAATTATCCTACTAAGAATTAAACATACAGGTTTTTTACCCTTTAACTGCATGGTATTTTATTGCTTAAACCTTAAACCAATGTCCTTATAAAATTTATAGGATCTCAGGGATCAATAATCTAATAAAAGCAATATTAAATTCAGTTACGACAGATAGGCCGAGGATAAATAAGCGCATATAGAATGTTGTTCAGTTACATGTCTGGCAGGGTATTGAACTGTTGTAATGCTCAAGACTATTCAAACTAAAGTCTGTCGATTACACGTTGTGCCTTTCTTTTAAAAACATTGGAGAGGTTCCTCGATGTTAGGACTTTGATTGATCCATCACTTTTAACTGTACCCCAATATGCCTACTGCAGTAGATACAACACTCCACTCTCTCATTCTATACGTGGAAAAAGACTACACTTCCTTGACATTGAGGATGCAATAACAGTAACATCAACCCAAACGCTATAGTAAAGGCTCTTAATTCTCTTAACATGGGACAGGATCTGTTTAGGTTTATGGAGCTGCTCCTCTACTACTACTGTCGAGGTACACCGCAAGGCAGTGTCCATTGCTCTTGCAATCAGTTCCCTTTTGAAAAAGATCGAATCTATTTGTAATAAGGCACGACATTGTCATTGCTATGTCAGGAATATGTCCACAAACCAGTTCAATTTCACGCTAACGGTTTTATCAAATTGTTGCAAGTAATTTGAGATCGATACAATTCTTTTCTCTGGAAGAGAAAGATTGCGATCTTCTCCTTTCCTAGATGCAAGAACTGGATCTCAAGCATGATCATTCGCGGCTTTATAATAAGGCTCTGATAATAGAATTGGTAGTTTGAAACTCAAACTTTTCTCTCTGACTGCCACATCAATGTAGAGTGTTTAAGGCTAAGGTATTAGCCAATGTATCCTCATCAACGACCGTAGTCTAGTAGCTAGTGTGTTGGCTTATTAGACATAAAGCTAGGACCCCAGGCCAGACATTAAAACAAAATACAAAAATATTTCTTCGGCAACTACCTCTCAGCTGATTTCTGGTAAAAACTCTGAGGGTAAAAAAAATTTTGCCAGGAAAAGTTTCTCAAAAATCTGTCGTTCGGAGTCGACTGTAAACTGTAGGTCTCGACACTCATGTATAAAATGAACACACACAACATAAGTGGTGTGAGAAACTAGGTCGTAATCCTGACTGAAGGGTTGTAATGACCAATTATGTACATATGTATCCTCATCAACGGTATTCCTTTCACCTGTATCTCAAATTTTGCTGATAACCAATCTGGTGTTCCCTCTCGAGCGTTACGGTCAACACCAAATTCGTATCGTATCCAGCATTGGCGCTTGCTTACGTTCTGCTTTTGAAATTATCATGTTTTCTAACTTTGAAAGGTTGCTGCGCAGCACTTTGCGCACCGAATGTATTTGTAGCAAAATTATACTAACGCATTAAGAGTTGCTTGATTTTCAAAAATTCTCATTCCAATGCAAATTATATAAAGCAAACCAAAGTAACCGGTGTTAACGCTTTCCAATTGGAACATTCGAAATTAACCACGCGTTAAAGAGTTAAGTTGGCTGCACAGAACTGTCATGCAGCATTGTTTTATTCTATCATGATGCTATATTAGTTGTTATCACGTCAATCAAGCTATTTACTGTACATTATTTAATTTTTATTTGTATGATTTGTTAAAAAGTTCCAACGCTTTTATTTAGGTTGATCTGTAAGGGTTACGGATTGTGATTTATCCTCTCTTATTTAGAGATAATTTTCTAACCATAATGAATGTTTGGTGAAATTTATCGTAGTTTTTCAAGCCTGGTAGAAAATACGTTGGTATAAGAATACCTGTGCCTTAAACTGAACAATATCTTCAACGATTCACAGCCATATATTTATGAGATACTTTGGATAAAAGAATACAACAATTATGCAGCTTGGAGTTAACCCTCTCGTATATTCCTCTAAAATTGATGCCTCCTTGTCACTTATCTTCGACTTAAAACCATCATTGAAATCTCCGTTGTAGAGTGTGTTGTCTAATTAAACGTAAATCCTCGGTTTAAACCCCAGATCAGACATCTCCGAAAACGAAATATGAAAAAATATTTCTTTGGAGACTTCCTCTCATCAGATTTCATTCATATCATTAAATCTACTAGATATTATGGCTTATTTCCTATTTAATTGAATTTGTAACATATTACTCATACGCATCATATTACATGTATGTACTACAATAATTACTCTGAAACTTATGGAATTTGATATCACTCATACGTCACATATGTACTTGTCATGAATGAATTTTACATACATATTAAATATGTGAGTAAATATAATCGATGGGCCTTTTAAAAGTTTAAATTTAAAAATGCTATAAAACAAAAAGGATTTGAAATTTTGCCAAATTTATTTTTTTGTTGTGAAATACTATTGTTCGGGTTAGAAATGGAATATTATTTCGATTCGATTGGATCAATTTTCGTGAATTTCGAGCGTATGGGGTCGTATCTCGGCAATGGCATCACGAAAGTTGTCCTTCAAATACTCGATTGTATCTAGTTTGCCGGTATAACACTTATAGCAGCGCCCGGCAGAAAATAGTCCAACGTTGTCAAATCGCAGCTGGCTTTATATGTTAATATCAATGGATTCGACAGCGTAATACAATGCGCGTGTGTTTGTAATGCTGAAAACATACACACACTATTGTGTATAAAAAAATTTTACAAAAGCCATAATTCAATAGAGTATAAGTAAATATTAATGGTGAATCATTTCTGCTCTCATCACAGCCTAACTGTGGGTTTTTTGTTTTTTGCAAGACGTACAAGTAAGACAGACCATACAAAACTAAGTATAAATTAAATTGCATTTGTCGGATAATTATCCATTATTCATAAAATATAGCTTAAGTGTGTAAGAAAACTTATTCATCACTATACAGCGAAACTTAATTTAGACATTGATGTTCATTTCAAACTGTGATTCATATTACAGTCGTAATGGCATTAAGAGGTGTAATTAATTTTTGATTTTAAATTTACATCTTAAATGCGGTCAATATTTAATGCTCAAATACATGAAAAATTTTGTAAAAATATGTCTTTAAGAAATATTTGAAAATGATAATAATTTCAAAAGTATTATTTATTACACGTCCCATGGCTCTGGAATCTGCACTGAGATTGCTATAGAATTGGTGCAACGGTGGGAGTAAACCCACCCAAAAACAGAGTTAAAACTACTCAAAAGGGGAACAAAGTCGCTAAATTTGTTACCCCTAAATCTGCACAGATTCCATCTATGTTCATCGAGGCGACTGCCAATTAAACCTTACTTATATTAAAATAGCCGCAGTTTAGTAGGTACTGTGTTGGATTATCAGGCCTTAGGCTACGATTCAAACTCCAGGGCATACATCTCCAACAAAACGGTATATGAAAAAATATTTCTTCTGCGACTCTTCTCAGCAAATTTCTGGCAAAAACTCTGAGAGTAAATAAAATTGCACAATGAAATGTTTTTCAAAAATCTATCATTCGGAGTCGTCGTTAAACTGTAAGTCCCGCCACTCATGTATAAAATTAACACACACACAACAGAAGTGGTATGGGAAGCTAGGTCTCGTAATCCTGACTAAACGGTTGTAATACCTAATTATGTATGTATGTTGTATATAACTTATATTGAAGCCAAAATTCTTGCATTGTTTTCTCTTATCAAATCGAACCATTTCCGTCGTTTTCATGTGTGGTTCGCTTTATAGTTGCCGCTCTAATCACCCAGTCTTGGTGAGCTATTTTCGTAAGTAACTCCAACAAAAGATCATGGGGATTTCCGTACCTAATCAATCGAGTATATTATAGCTCCCCCATTAACTGTCCCCTGGGAAGAATCAGTCGTCGCTATGATTTGGTAAAGCTTCGCAGAAAGAGTTAATAATAAGAACGAATATAGCAATCTGGATGCCGCATACTCTTTTGAATCCTTTTGGGCAGGGAAATAGGACAACATCCTGAAGTTTGTAAGAACACATACGCTATACATATACTCTACCATCATACCTTTGTGGAGCATATAAGAGGTTCTATGATTGCAATACTATTGTCTCTCTTCTTTTATACCCGTTATAAATGAAAACTCTAGTCATTATTTATTGATTAAACTGCTTATTGACTAAAAATTTATTTTCAATTGCAATTTAAGAATCATAAACAAACTAAATTCCATGCCTTCTAATTTCATTAAAGCAGAAAGAATTTAGAAACAGGAAAACTAGAGAATATTCAAGTCAATTTCAATTACCCAACAAGCTTGTCCACACCATAAAGTCAAGAGTGTTGCAATAAAAATCAAAATATTTAAAACACAAATCAACAAAAGCAGTTTTACACACATATGCAGGCATTAATTCTTACACATAGAAATCCATCTACCATTTGATTTCTTCAGCTCTAAGTTAGGAATGAAATTGGGTTGTGTACAAAATGTATGTACATCGCCTACAACATTTTCAATGTCTTTTGCAATAAATGCATAGACTTGTGCAGATTTAAAACACTTCATAATATAAGTACCCTGCCTTCTTTAATTTGTTCTTTCAAAATCGACTAAATGCTGCCTTTAAAAACTTGTTTGACAAAGTGGAGATTGAAAGTTTCAAGAGATTTTTCCTAAATATTCCTTTTTCGATTGCTATTGTTGGCATTAGGTACAGGAATTCACAATTTCCAATCCATAACTGACCATACAAATCCATAAATCGTTTGTAAACTGTATTTCTCTATATATTTTCATTTGAAGAAAATTACTGGATAGTTGCATTATGCTGAAGAACGTGCGAGACAACAACAAAAAAAAAAAAAAAATTAAGACATCGAATTGCAAACAATTTTGTATAAAGGTGAGGTAGAAATCTTATATGTTGCACAATAAATGCTTTCTCGTTGTTTGGTAATGATTGACATGATTGTATGACTGACAGAAGAAAAACCGAAAAAACACTCGTGAAATTTTGTTTCACAGACAGGACGATAGGAAATCAGTTTTGCATCGAGTTGTTACTGGGTATAAAAAAGGTCCGACTACTCATAGTCTTAAGCGATGGGTTACGCATTGACTGAGCATTGCCACTATTCCTAGGAGGAAGTCGAAAAATAGGTGATTAATTGATTTGTTTCAAAACACGAACAGTCTTTTTGGCGCGCAATCCACAAATTGCATAAAATGCAAATGCAAATGCAGCAGTCAATTATAACGTTTTTACTTTCCCATAAAAAGTTTACGCAAAAAAATCTCCCATCAAATAAAGTGTGATGGTTCTTGAAAATTTCCCAAAAACGAATATTCTGTTAATGTCATACACTCCCCGGTCATGTATAACATTTAAACACACGACATGAGTGGTGTGAAAAACAAGGTCGCAATCCTGACTGAAGGTTTGTAATGACCAATTACGTATGTATGTATGTACATATGTCATACACTCTCTCTACATAAATAATTTACAGGATACTATCCGCTCTCGGCTACACAAAAACTTGAGACGTCATACGACTTGTATGATCGCCTAAATAACCTTTTATAACACACGTAAGTTTTTATTTTTTTGGAAGAAAAGTATGATCGCACATTTTTAACGATATACAGATGATCTAAATGTCATTGCATAGAAGGAGAATGATACTGTTGCTCCTACCAAATATACATATTATTCACTTTTCAGTTCCCAGATAGAACATAAAGGAACATTTGCTTTCAATCTATTGATGCAAAAGATTCTAAGAATTTCTTCGATTGAAAAATAGAAAATGTGATAAAATTTGAATATTCAGTCGGTTTTTCATTGCTACATTTGTAAATTTTGCCCTTTTTTGTCTCTGGTTTCGGCAAATAAAGTAGTCGCAAAAGGAAAATGTGTATTGGCACGCAGAATTTTATTTTCAATATCAATGCATACGTGCCAGTATTTGCATGCATTTAAAATGTAAATTTCTTTTTCATCTCTGTATGTACAATGGAGAGCAAATATCTAGGTGCCATAATACATTTTAACAATTTCATGAATTTTAAGCAATAACGTGTACCAATAAATAATAATTTTTATATTTATTTTATTAATTTATTTCTCTTTTATTCTAAAACAAAAAAAATTAAAGATTTTACAAACAATAGGAAAAATAAGGAAACTTTCTTACATGTGTTTTTCCTTGTTTTTTCTGTTGATATTTGCAGCCATTTTTTTTACGTAAATGTACCTAACCGCACCAAAGGGGTAGTCGTCACTATCTCCCGTGTGTGGGGCCCTCACCCACTAAATCTCCTCCTCCTCTTTTGGACTTCTTATGCCCACTCCGGAACTACCGTGGTATTACTTCGAAGTGGAGTCCGTCTGGCCATTAGGCCCCTTCATATCCATATCCGCGTCCGGATTGCGTAACGAATTCCGAGAAGGTGTTCTAGATTTACTAGATTTTAGTAAGATTTCAGCGTATCTGACTATACTATTCCAATTCTCCTCACTGTTCAGAATTACATACATAATTGGTCATTACAACCCTTCAGTCAGGATTACGACCTAGTTTCTCACACCACTTATGTTGTGTGTGTTAATTTTATACATGAGTGGTGGGACCTACAGTTTAAAGTCGATTTTAATTTTATTTTCTCTCAGAGTTTTTGCCAGAAATCTGCTGAGAGAAAATCGCAGAAGAAATACTTTTTATATTTTGTTTTGATGTCTGGCCTGGGGCTCGAACCCTAGCTTTACGTCTAATAAGCCAACACACTACCTACTAGACTACGGCGACTTCTAAGCAATAATATGTACGAATAAATGA
Organism: Sarcophaga carnaria; assembly: GCA_958299815.1. NCBI lineage: Eukaryota > Metazoa > Arthropoda > Insecta > Diptera > Sarcophagidae > Sarcophaga > Sarcophaga carnaria. Next base: position 88,481,911 of record OY283149.1, read on the forward strand.
TAATTTTTTTTAATTCTCTTTTATTATAAAACAAAAAAAATTAAGGATTTTTACAAACCATAAGAAAAATAAGGAAACTTTCTGGAGACTCTATAAGTTTTGGTATTCCTAAGCAGAACTCAGATTAAATTTAAGATTCAAAGACCAAATATATTGAAAAGCTATACACAATATTTACTAGGATATCCCTTAAGGTCAAGTACCCTTTTAAATCAATTTGACATTACATGTCGCAGTTTTTCCTTGGGTTTTCTGTTGATATTTGCCGCCAATGTGCTCATGAGCATGTTTTTCAGTTGACTTTTGTTTGAAGTTTAGCGGCTTCTTAAACTTTTATCCAAATGATCTCCTAAGTAGTCTTTTGCAGTCGATGTTAGGTAAATCATATCTTCACTTTAGCAGCAGTATGATTCGGTTCATTCACTTCTTTGAAGTAGTAATCATTACGAATTATTAATTCCTTTGAATGTTTATTTATTATTCGAACAGTAAAGTTTTTTGTGCAGGCGAAAAGCAGAGACTGAAAAGTTGAGAACGACTATAATTCGAAGTCCTTTGTCGTCTTGTTCAAGATTTTCTTTATGTTGTTGATGATATTTTATTGAAAAGAAAAAAATAAGCAAGAAAACAATCAATAACTGCACAATCAATAACGGCCGATTATACTGACCGTAAAATAGACGGATTGCTCTAAGAACAGATTGTTCAAAATAAATTTATCCAATTGGAAAGTGTTTTCTGGCTTTAAATTGCTTGGAAAAAATTACTGAACGTAAATGCTAACATAGTTTGACATGCCCAGCTGTCAAACCTTTGCTACATCTCTGTCGATAATTCTCATGCTGCTAAAAACACATTTGGCATCGCCTTAGTCTAGTAGAGAGTTTGTCGGCTTATTCGACTTGACGCCTCGTTTCAAACCCCAGGTGAGTCACCTCCAACAAAACGAAATATGAAAAAAATGTTTCTTTGGCGAGTTCCTCTTAGCAGATTTTTGGCAAAAACTCAGAATTTTTCAAAAATCTGTCGTTCGAAATTGATTTTAAAAAATTAAGAAGGTTTGATAGCTGTTGTCTTACAATTACTTTCTACTTATAATTGTAATTAAAGCCGTACTAGTGCTATTTTAGTCTTTCTTTGTCAATTCGACTGATAGTTGTCAGTACAAAATAAACTAAAAAGTTTATCGCAAATTATGAATTATTTAAGTCCTGATTGTGGAAAAATAAATATTTTACCCGATAAAATAATACACAAGTCATGTAGAAATTTATCAACGGAAATAATATTGACGAATAAAACATTATCATACGCACGAAGCCATCAGTTCGTTTCAGTTTAGAAGTATTCAGTTTTAATTTCGTATTATTATTTGGTGAAGTAAAAACTACAGTACAACTAAAATGTATGCAAAACAATAAAAAATATTTCTTTGAAGTATTTGCGGTTGTATTTGCACGTTTCCTCTGAAATAAATTTCAAACAATTTCAATATATAAATATGCATACATTCATATACGAGAGGCGTTCAAAAATAACTTGATATTTGACATTTCTAAAATATTTACTTGTAAATCGCTTTTAATATCGTATACTTTATCATGATGTAGTACATTGCGAACAGTTGGAAGTAATAATCAGTTCGATTTCTTCGTTCTTTAGAACTTTAGAATGAGTTGTTCTTTAGAATGCCTAATTACTCCGTAACCACTGGTAAACGGCTGTATATTAGAATGAACAAATTATAGCTTCGCTATCCCTATATACACCAGCTGCTCGCTTATTAGTACTTATTATTGATATAGAATTCGTTATCGGTATTTTTTTACCGTTCGAAAAAATATGTTAATATTGTTAAGTTTTTACCTTTTTAAAAACGTTTAGAATATGAGTTCGTTGATTGCAAACAAAGTAAAAACAAATTTGTGTTCAGTTTCAATTAAACTCTTTATTGTCACACTACTTTTGTTTGCCACTGTATACACCTTGTCGCATATAACAATAATCTGCTTGTTTAGGTCGTTATTCTTCTTTTGCTCACAACCATTTTGTAAGCAATACCACTTGCAGGTTAAATCTGCATAGCGGAGATCTTCACAATAGCGGTCTTCAAACCACGACTATTTACTTCGCACGTGCCTTCACACAAGACTGACTGAATTATTACTGACTGTTGTCTGCTTTGTCTTGCCATTTTATATGTCCACAGAATCAGTCTGATGAATGTTCTTGAAGCAGAATGTTCTTGTTCTCGCCTTTTCGAGGGTTCTATAGCGACTGCATTGTTGTTTGTGTATTTTGTTCACACTGCTTGTTGTTATGCTCGTTTACGTTGTGATTCGTTATCTATCCCTTTCTCTTTCTTAGTCATGGTCTTGGTTTACTTGAAACAAGTTCGTTGTATTTGTGTGTGTAGCTTTTGTTTATCGTTAACGTTGAACGATGTTTTCATTTTCGTAACAATATTGTTACGTTTTTACCTATTAAAAATGTTTAGAATATGTACTCGTAGATTGCAAATAAAATAAAAATAAATTTTTGTTTAGTTTTAATTAAAATTCTTTTTTAATATCCGCACAATTCTCTTTACCACTGTTCACTTTATGTAAACAACTACAATTGCCTCTTTTGTTATTCCTTTCTTTATACCCTTTGCATGAACAATACCAATTACTGGGCAATTATTCGACATATCTTTGAAACGGAGATGTTCAAACCACTATTACTCTTTTCAAAAACACCGCGTCTTCACACAAGACTGCCTGAACTTCACTAACTCCGTCGCTTGCTTTGCCTTGCCTTTTATATGGCAAAGTAAACAGTCTGATGAATGTTGTTGTCTTTGCTTTCACAAAATCTCTATAAATGTAAACATTGTTGTTTACGTTTATTCTTGTAGGGTTGTTTGTGTATTTTTGTTTACTTGTTTACCATTACTTTAGCTGGTGTTTGTTGTTATATAAAGCAGTACGATAATTTGTAAACAGATTTGTTCGCTGCATTCATTTGTTTTAGCAGCTTTTGTTTATAATTTTAATGTTAAGCGATGTATGAACAAAACACCAGTATCTAGACTTTTCATTTTAGTACTAATATATTGGAATTACTACAATTTTGATCTAAGACGACAATATGCATTAGTGAGCAAAACAATATTTTGAAAAAATTAAAAAAATTCTTTAATTTCTGCCTAAACCTCGTAAAATTATTGCGCTGGTGACAGCAAAAAAGGGTAACGACTTTGTGACTTACTTTTAGTAACAAGGGGCAATGGCGCTTATGGTTGTTGTACGCATACAAGTACAAAAACACGGCTGAATGCACAATAAGCTCTGAGGTAACATATGAACAAACAACACAACGTCAAGATGTGCTACACAACTTACAGAGAAAAATTAGAAGGGAAAATAAAAACGAATATCCCTCACAAATTTTAAGGTCTTTAATATTAAAAGGAATTTAAACGAAAAGTTAAACATTTTACATTGCATTTATGAATGAAAATAATTTTAAAGACAATAATTTTTAAAGCGATAATCGTTATACAACAGATCTTACAACTGAATTATGCTAGCAATTAACGGCAGAAGTAAAAATGTTGGTAGGAGGAAAGCTGTCTGAAACATTTGATAAAAATCATTCGATAAAAAGTATCTGCAAATTTTTGAAGAAATTAAATAGGATGAGTAAAATGATAAATCGGCTAAGATGCAGAGTCTTAAATCATATCGAGATTTCTATTAGAGAAAATAATCCTTATTACAGAAGTAAATTGATATACTTTTTAAGCCTAATTTATTGAAAATTTCTGTAGAAACAATATAAGAAATTGTGTAAAATTTGAACTAAGGCTCCTTCAACATCAATCATTTGCCTTATTCTAGAACGGTTCAGCTATTTAGATATTTCAGATATTCAGATATTTGCTTTGAAATAGAATTTTCGAGGCTTCCATTCGGTTATTTGGAAAAGTATACCACAAAGATAACTTAGAGTGATTGATAAAAACTAGGATGTTGTCAAACTTATTTTTAATGTTCAAAAAACTTAATAAACTCCTGTGTTCCGCAAGGCTCTGTTTAACTATATTCTTTATTTTCATCAAAGATCTTCCTTTCTTTAACTTCTAAACCTATCTACTCTCTTTCAGATGACAGAAATATTTGTCATTCATATTCTTTTAATTGTAGATCGAGCACTTTGGGGAATGAGCGGAAAAGGCATAATATGAAAAGTGCACTCTCGTCTGACATACGCTTAATTTCCGAATAGGTTCGGATGAATAGGAACGAATTTAATGCCCGAAAGATCCACTGTTGTTTATTGATACATATGCTCAGCAATAACATTGTATCATCTGCATCTACGGGTGGTGTAAATGTAAGAGAGTTGATGATGTTCTGGGCTTGAAAATTCAGGTTGATGTTTCCGGGAACCAGCACATTTTTCACGTGTCAAAAGAAGCATTAATTTCTTCATTTTATCTGCTTACTATTTGCACCACTTATATTCGACCGAAAATGGAAAACAACTCTAATGGCCAACGCATCGAAGTCTATTTTGAGGCTTGTCGAAAGCGTTCAGGAGAGTACAAAGGGGTTCATTAAAGACAGTAGGGTATCCAACTCTATTTGTTGTGTTCTACTGCAACGTACTTTGTCCAAACGAAATAAGGGGATTTGTTCCCGAGAATCATGTATTCTTACGTAACACTCGTCACATCCGTTTGTAGTTGATTGGCTAGTGGAACGCACACTGCAATTACAAACAAAATTCGTTCTATAGCCGAACTATTCGTTTATGGAACTCCCTTCCTGCAGAGGTCTTTAAAGAAATTCAAATCTAGAATCCACAAAGATGAATACCTCTTTACTCCTTACATAACATATTTTCTTAGTTCCAAAACAATGCACTACGTAAGTAGGGACTATTCCCTGATTGTTTGTTTACAAAAAAAATTATTAAAAAATAAACGTAAAATATTACAAGTTAAGTAGTAAAAGGAGTATTTGACTGAAATGCCTGAACGCCTATCATTTTAACTGTTAAATGTTTTTTATAACCAGAAATAATTGAAGGCGTTAATTGCAACCAGAAAGATGAACTTGATATCGACATTTACACTAAAATTGCTTTTGTGAGATATTTTGTGTATTGCTTTTAGCCATAAATTTGTTCTTTGCATTCAATGTAATCGTAGATAATGAAATACTACAACGAAAGTTGTACTTCAAATACAAATCGTATATGAGAGGTATACAAAATACCAGCACATGGTGCTAAAAAAAATTGGCCATACCTGACGAAAATAGTTTTAAAAATTTTTAAGTCGACACCAACTTCAGTAACCTATTTTTTTACATACCAAAATCATATCAAATCATTATATGATTTGTTAAGATAGGAAATTCAATATTTAGTAGACTTTTTTATAATTTCAACTTTTTGAATTTGAAGAAATTCAGATTTATGGGAAATTCTGCAATAAATCATTAACGAATTGGAAAACTAACAACTCAGCACTATGTCTTCTTCAGTTATTGAGTTGCCGACAGACTGAAGCGACAGAATATTAAAAACGCATAGGTTTTTTCCATGTTTTCACAGAATAAAACACAAAAGATATGAAAGAAACAATCAATCTTTTTTGCAAACTTTTTCTTTTCTTCTTCTTCTTGTTTCTTTCATTCTCCACGTTAGTCATTCATTCCTATTCAATTTTCTTGCAGTCTTCTGTTTCTATTAAGATGCATAAATTTCTTTTCTGCCAACTTTCATTTGCTTGACTTTTTTTTCTATTGTATTTGTTTTTCAAGTTTGTTATGGAGGAATAATAGTTTCTTTTGTTGTGTGCCAACTGTATTGCGGTAAAGTGTTGTGAACTTTTTTAAAGCTCTAGTTTCTCTTAGCATACAGTTTTTTATATTTTTCATTGCATACTTGTTAAAAAAACATTTGCAAGGACAAACGTTAACAAAATACACAAACAAATATAACGAACATAACTTGTTTACATTTATAGAGATTTCGCGAAGCCAAAACTAATTCTCCTTCGGGAGCATTCATCAGATTGTTTACCCAGCGATATAAAAGGCAAGACAAAGCAGGCAACGGGATCAGAAAGAATTCAGTGAGTCTTGTGTGAAGACGCGTTGCTTGTGAAGAGAATAATTGTGGTTTGAAGACCTCTGTTATGAAGATCTATTGAAAAGTCATTTTTGTGTACTCGGAATAGTGTAAAGAAATTGTTGTTGTTTAAATCAAGTTATTTTTATTTTTATTGGCATTCTACGAGTACATATTCTAAACGTTTTTAAAAGGGTAAAAACGTAACAATATTAAACGAAGTTTGGGTCTACATGGGCATCCTGTTGTAGATAAAATTGCATGTTAATCAGTGCATGTAAAAAATTTTCAAGCCCTTTTGCTAACACTACACAATCATATAATGAAATCTGTTTTTACTAACATATCTTACAGATTTATGGTTCGTGACACATGACCGCGCGAATTTTAATACAGAATCAGTGAATTGCACATACATACATACATAATTGGTCACTACAACCCTTCAGTCAGATTTACAACCTAGCTTCTCACAACATTTATGTTACGTATGTTAATTTTATAACTGAGCGGGACTCCAAATGACAGATTTCTGAGAAACTTTTTCATTACTATTTTATTTGCTCTCAGAGTTTTCGCTTCAGAATTTGTTTTAATATTTCGTTTTGTTGAAGATGTCTGACCTGGAGTTTGAACCGTGGCCTTAAGTCTAATAAGCCAACATACAACCTATTACGACTTACGGCGATTACATCAGTGAACTACTAGTTTTTGGAAAAACTTTCCTGAATATATGTCGCGTCCTTTAAACCCATTACATTGACGATTGCACACGAAGAACAAACAGTAAGACGAAGAGTACGACAAAAATGGAAATGGAATATTCAAAACACTGCTCGGGTCTTAGGATGAGGTGTTCTCCCAATAATTTAAGAAACCAAATAAATCCATGGACGAATTTAAAACTTCTTTTCAATAATAAAACTAAATGAAGAAATAAGATTAAGAAAAAACGAAAAATAAAGACCACATTACATATATTAATATGGGTTTCTACTGTAACTGTAGTTTATTGTCATTTATTATTCTGTATGTGCTCTCTTTGATTAAAATTAAATAGCAGCAGCAGCAGTTAAAAATAGTCATTAAAATGTGTTTAATTGTTATGACTTTATAAAGAAATGAGTTTTTTTTTATTCACTTTTAATGATAATTAAAAAAAAATTGCATTTTATTATTGCAGATATTTTTATTGCTTTTGTAGGACAGTTTTAATTAAGGAATAAATTCGTCAATATATTCATAATGAATATCAGAGCCTTGAGCTACAAAATAAACATTTTCTTAATAAAAAAGTTTAAATTATTAATTATTGTTGGTAATTAAGCGTAAATCATAAGCTGATCAAAAATGTTAAAAACATCTTAATCGATCTTAATAATTTATTTAATTTTTGTTGTTAAAGCAAGGAATTTATTAATCTATTAAGATGGGTCTGGAAGTAAATGAAGGCAAAACAAAGTATACGTTGTTGACAAGTAAGAACGTGCGGAGTATTGGATATCTTGTTTATCTTGGTTCTATCGCTACCATCAAAAATAATGCCAGTCTGGAGACCAAGCGCAGTATCGCTCTTGCCAACAGGTGCTGCTATGGTCTCAATAGGCGGTTGAGTAGCAGAGACCTCACTCTACAACACACTCATCCTCTCCGTGCATCTCTATGCCGCTAAGGCATGGACACTATTAGGCATTGATGCAGCAGCCTTGATAATATTCGAGAGAAAATTCCTGCGTAAGCTCTTCGGTCCAGTTTGAGTTGGCGATGATTTCCGCACACATTCAGCTCAGCTTTTGGTCGTTATAAATTTCGTGGTCCACCGAAATCGAACTATTCTTGATATGCTCTTGATACTGACTGAAGTAGTCGTAGAAATATATGTAATATTCCCGCTGCTGAAGACTCTGAAGAAGAAGAAAATATAAGCTCGTCTTATGAACTGACGAAAGTAATGGCAGCTACAAACATGACAATTGGATGTTTATCGCCAGAACAGAGAACCGTATATCTTTAGTAGTTTGGGAAGAGAAAATATTATCGATTTTTTCGCAGATTGCTAGCGGCTGTTTCTTGAAATATTGTAGAGTCTTTCTTACTGCTCTTCTCATATTTATCTCACGTTACAGACAAACATTAGAAAAAAGCGTTTCGTCCTATGTTTTATTTCATAGATATTACAGATGATCATATTTCGGTCAACTACGTAGACATGAGATAACAGAATCATAGCATTGATAATGTGCTACTCGGAAGTGTTGAAAAATGTACACATATTACTCCTTTTTGGAAAACTGAGATGAAAGTCTTTCAACTTTTAATAATGCCAATAATTTGGTTGATGTGGATGAGAAACTAATTGAATTTTATGGTCGTTACAAATTTTGTGGTCCACCGAAGTCAAACTGGCAGTTTTAGATTCAAAGACGTGCTACATGCATAGTAACTACTTACAGCCGTATTTGGGGAAACCTGTATCCAGGAAACCAGTGAGGAATCAAAGAGAAAGCATTGCTATTGACATAATCGATGTTCTATTACAACGGGAAACTTTTTTACCTCACATGACGTTGGCAACAAATATTTCTAAAGAAATATAGGAATGGTCAGTACCATCAGGTTTCAGCCAGCTCTCAATTTATAGTGCTACTGATGAGAGTGACAATAAGCTGACCCATCTAAACAATTGGAAACTTATAAATCACCACAAATCAAGGGTGCTAGATGTCAAATTATTACCATTTAGATATAATTGATATTTTTTGTATTTATTTTTATTAATTTCTTTGTAAGTTATTATAAAACAGCAAAATTTGTAATGTTTTTTTACAAAAATATTCTATTTCCAGTTTGATACAAACTTTCAATTACTGAAGTTGTTTTTTAATAAAGACATAATAATTCGCGTTCTAAATAGCATTAGGATACTAACAAAAAAACAAAAAGAAGCATATCTGTGTCCTAAATGTGTTATTATATATATAATTCATGCATGTACACACCTTTGACGATGAATTGAAATGATGTTGTATTAAAATAATAGCAAAATACGATCGGGCCATATACAACCAAAAATCTCTTTAAATTTCAATCTGTTGTTTAATTTCTTATTTTTGTAGATATCTAATCCAATAGTTTTTGTAAACAAAAGTTGTAATTAAATGCTACGTATACAGCTACGAAAAAAAAATGTTGCAAGAAGGCAATGAAAGATGAAAACAACAAAAAACGGTTTTTTTTATCACGAACATATTCTGTTGGAACATGAAAACATACACCAAAACAGATTGAAACTCTCGGTAACCTGTTACAAATCCGACTAGTCACGTTTTTTGATTAGTTCGACTAGTGAGTACACAAGTTTACACGGTTTTTGCACCTGAATGTGTGCCAAAATTTATTTGCTTTTATTTTAAACCTTTTGAATTTAGAATAAATTTAGAGTGTGATAAGAAATATTTTATACAAAATTAAAAACGAATTTAATTAAGAAATGTTAATGGACAATCAATAAATCAATAAATAAAATCATCAATAATAATTTAAAAAAACCAAAGAGTTCGGAAATAGTCAAAGCAATTGATTGGATTACATTACCAGCAATTCATTTGAACAAAATGTTTCCCATACCGCCACACAGAGCCAGAGAAATTCTCAAAAAAATTTTAAAATTTCCTATCAGTAATTTTGGTAATTTTATCGGACCAGGCAAGTCCACGAACGACCAGATCTTCACACTACTCCAAATCCTGGAAAAGACTCACGAAAAACAAGTCGACACACAACATCTTTTTGCCGACTATAAGGCAGCCTCCGATAGCCCCATAAGGGATCGTGTTTTTGCCGCAATGCCTGTACTCGGTATACCATCGAAGCTGATAAGGCTATGCAGAATGGCGTTGAGCAACTTCTGGAGCTACGTCAAGGTAGAAATGGACCTCTCCGAATCTTTTGATACCGTGTGAGGTTTTAGACAGGGCGACCCGTTATCATGCGACCTATTCAACTTCGTCATGTAGAGTGTTCTGCGAAAGGCAGGAGTGCATCGCATTGGCACTATTTTTCAAAAAAGCGCCCAGTTGCTTGCGTACGCTGACGACATTGACTTCATAGGGCGCACCAAGCAAGATGTTACTGCTGCCTTTAGTGCTATTGAACGGGAGTCTACCAGAATAGATCAGGCAGTAAAAGATGGCAAAACAAAGTATAGGTTATCGACAAGTAGAGATGACTATACTTTTGATACAGTCAAGGAATTGATTTATCTTGGCTCCGCTGTTACCACCACCTCGGATAATCTCACGATGCACAATCCAGTGTCCTAATTCTACCCTGGATATACGACTTGTAGCTCTTATTGATCCTTTCCCAAAAGCCTAAAGACGATACGACCCCATTTATATAGTACTCCCCTACATATGGATCAGCACCTAAAGGCTTTTACTACCCTGTCTTCTAGATGCTGTCATCATTTTAGTTTCCTATACAAGATAACAACCAAGTATATCAACTGGTTGGATTTCCTAATCTCTTTATGAATTAAATAAGGGATATTATAACGGTCTTCGCCTTTCTTGCAGACATAGGCAAATGCTGTACCATCAATTTACATTTAACAACATGTTCACATTAAACACCATGTTTACATTGATAGAGATTTCGAGAAGGCGAAGTCATTTGCCTTAAAGATCATTCATCAGACTGTTTACCTGCGATATAAAAGGCAAAGGAAGGCAGGCAACCAGTCAGTAAAAATTCAGTCAGTCTCGTGCGAAGACGCTGTGTGTTTAAAAGAGTAATCGTGGTTTGAAGATCTGCGTTATAAAGATCTGATCTTGTTATTGGTAACGCAAAATAGTGCAAAGAAGAATAAAAAACAAAGCAATTGTTGTGGCTTACATCAAGTTGTGAACATTGGCACACAGAATTGTGCGAAAAATAAAGAAAATAATTATAACTAAACACAAATTTATTTTTATTTTTATTTGCAAACTACGAGCTCATATTTTAAACGTTGTTAAAAGGTAAAAATGTAGCAGTATTTATTGAAAATGCAAGGATAAATAAATCTCCATAAAGAATTTAAACCATTAAAACAAAAAAAAAAATAATAATTAAAAAATTCAAGTGACCGTATAAATATGGAATACACTATATAAGCTGAGAATGAGTGCCATTACTTATCAGCAATTCTTATTATCTTTCACATCAGTGTAGGTAACAACTTTGCTTTTTATTTGACTTTTTTTTTCAAAACAAAGAAATTTGAGTCTCTCTAAAAAACGAATTCTGAAACTGAAATTCTTTTTTTATGAAATTGGATTTCCAGCCAGCCATTGAAATCAATCGGTCGGCAAGTTGTAGACGATAAAAGTTAGAAAACAACACCTCTTGTTTAATATGTTCAATTTTATGATTCCATTTCTATACGTATTAACAGTCTCGAATGTAGAATGAAATTTCTGTTCATTTGCTATTTAATTTGTGTAATTGAAACTCGAGCATGGTAAATGGGCCAATACAAAATAAATGTTGAAATAACGAGAGACGTATACGGTTACGACTAAACCCTATTAAGCAATTGTTTTAAAATACTACGTAAATTACTTTTTCCATAAGTACTTTAGACGATGTTTTCCACTAAGTTTTAATCTGATGCTGATAGTGTGGGGAAAGTGTATTGTATTGACTTTAGAAGTCGCCGTAGTGTAGCAGTAGTGATTTGGTCTATTAGATTATATAGTTAGGATTATGATCTAATTTCTCACACCACCCATGTTTTTTTTTAACTCGTTATAGTGGGGGGGACTGGACTAATAGACAACAGACACAATCATCTGCTCCTCATCTGACGATGCACACGCAAATTAAGAAAGGTTTTTATCTATGAGTGGTGGGATCTACGACGTATAATTTGTATTAAAACTTAGAAAAAAATCTGTAAAATTATATGTTTACAGTATTGTTACGTTTTTACCCTTTTGAAAACGTTAAGAATACGAGTTCTTTACACTCTTCCGCGTACACAATAACAACAAACAATTAACAAAAGATGTATTGAAATCTTTATAACAGAGATCTTCCAACCACAATTATTCTCTTCACACGCAGACTGTCTTCACACAAGACTGACTGCATTTTTACTGATCCCGTTGCCTGCTTTGTCTTGCCTTTTATATCGCTGGGTAAACAGTCTGATGAATGTTCTTGAAGGAGAATGACGTAAACGTGTTGTTTACGTTATTGTTGTTTGTGTATTTTGTACACGTTTGTCCTGGCAGTATTGTTGTTGCTTCTTGTTTACTTGTTTAACCCATTTTTTTACACTGACGTTGTTGCTATATTTTTGTTTATTCGTTGATCATGTAATCCTTTGTTTTTGTAGTTTTGTTTATTAGGTTAGGTTAAGTTAGGTTAGAGGACGTGTACTTGTCATTTAAGACAAGTACAGTAACCGGAGGTCGAATTGACCAAGTGTACAACGTTCTAGTTTCTCACACCAATTATGTTGTGTGTGTTAATTTATATATGAGTGGTGGGACCTACAGTTTAAAGTCGACTCCGAACGACAGATTTTTGAAAGACTTTTTCTTGGCAATTTTATTTACTCTCAGATTTTCTACCAGAAAATCTGCTAAGAGGAAACCGCCGAAGAAATACTTATTGTGTTTTGTCTTGATGTCCGGCCTGGGGCTCGAACCCTGGCTTTACGTCTAATAAGCCAACACACTACCTGCTAGACTACGGCGATTTCAATTTATTTTAATGTTAAATGATAACACCATTTCCATTTTCGTAACAATATTCTCTAACATACTTAAAATACATTCTACATTAAAAGCATTTTTAAAGTTACATGGTTCTGTCAATAATATTCAGTTTTTTTCATGGTAAAAATAAATAGTTTTGTCACATCAACAACAACTAAGTTTTCAACAAGTTTAAGAAAACTTTACCCAACCTACTAAAAGTAGTCATAAGTTTTTCTTGAACAAAATTCATAGTTTTGAGTGGATAAATTAAAAATTTTTGTAATCATTACGAAACTACTGTGTAACAGTAGCAGCGAAAATTTTGTTAAATTTAGATAAAAGAAGAAAGAAAAATATGTATTTTGTTGAATATTTTTTTAAACAACATTACCTGGCCCCATTTACACCTACAGAATGTAGATTCTGTAGTATTTACTACAAAATTGTTTACAAAAAAACTTAAAATTTTTTAAAGACGCCTGCTTAATATGCTAAGTATAGATATTGAAGCAACATCTGTCAAAATAGTTGTCACTAATTCAGTATGTTTTGCCTAATCATCATGTAGTCCTGTGTAGTCGCTGAATGGGATCTGGAGCAATGACAATTTGATTTTAATTTCATCGAAAAATCATCTCATAATTTGAGTCATTTCCACACTCTCTGCAATGCTCTAAATTTTTTTTCAATTCATAACACCCTCTCGTAAATTGCCGTTTTTATAGGTGGCACTTTCCAGAAAAGATTTCGATTACGAACTTGGAAGAGCTAAACGTATTTTGATGATATTAATATGACGACGTCAAGGTTAGGTTAGGTTAGCGTGGTAGCTTTAATTTACCAAAAAGCTCACTTGAGCACGCATAGCGACCCGTTGTGATGCCACAGGTGAACGCAGCCTCTGTACTGACCAAGTCCCTCCGATCCAAGGAGGGGGAAGTTAGTCAGCGCAAGGGCTGCACATCTTCAAAAAGCACGACTACCCTACTCTGGAAAACCAGCCAGAAAGCTTGAAAACGAGGCTATGTCCTTGATATCAATGGACGATAGCTCCGTCAAGCTGACAAGGGTCGGAGAGCCAAATAATGACGACGTCAAACGTTTACTAATTCTTTTATTCGATTTTGTGGGTTATCAGAAGATACATGTTCGAGTAGACAAATATATCTGGAAGCTCATCGATACTCTAAGTAAGATCCTTTTTGTATTCATTTCTAGACTAACTCCTACACTACACTCCTGTTGTTATTAAGTGTTGGTCCTAAAGGGGTTGATGTAGCAATCAGTATGATATGTTTCAGTGTAGCGCTTTATTAATAATGCCAATGCTTTCTAAAACTCTCTTGCATTAAAATGTATTCAATATCGACTTAGGATACACAAAACAAACATAATTGGTTTTACAACCCTTCAGCCAGGCCCACTAATGTTAATTTTATACATGAGTGGCTAAACCTACGGTTTAAAGTTGACCCCGAACGACAGATTTTTAAAAAACTTTTCATGGCAATTTCATTTACTCTCACAGTTTTTGCCAGGAATCTGCTGAGAGGAAGTAGAAACAATATTTTTTCATAGTCATTTTGTTGGAGATGGCTGACCTGGGGTTTGAACCGTGGCCTCACGTCTAAAAGCCTACATACTACCTATTAGACTAAGGTCATTTTATGATAAAACTAATCAAATAGCTTGGATAGGACAATGAAAACAAGATATTACGGTGTTTATTTGATCAGCTCAGCAGCTTTTCAATTTAAAAAAATGTAATGACCAGTAGGTCTCAGTTAAAATTAACATTGAATAGCTCTACTACATCACCAATAATATCAGCAGTATAACGGTACTTATAGATCTATAAAACTCTTAAAATTTTAATTGCTTTCGCAGCAACATAATAAATGTTTGTGAATCAATATTGTGGCCAAAAATATTCTTAAAACAGAAACATCAGTGCGTTGCGTTGTTATTCAAGATTTATAGTCGATGTTGCATTTACAAACAAAAACTGATGCTGAACAACATTTACAATACACTTAAGTTAAATGTATGCGTTTGGTAGTTAAACGAAAAATAAAGGAAAAGCAATGTTAGAAACAGAAACAGATTAAATCACTTTAAGCTACAGAAACAATTGCTAAAAATAAGGCGAAAAAGAATAAACGTTAGAGATTTATATTCTCTTTCTCATACCTTTGTTCAATAACGCTTACGAAATTGAATACTGAAAAGGCAGTAGATGATTATGTTGCCCTAGAAATCTTGTTTTCTTTTTTCCATTGCCTTACCAAAAACCAAACTGAAGTGTTGAGAAATCCTTTCGTGGCTACTAAAACCAGAAAGCAGATTTTTAAAAGAAAATAAGTAGCAATTGGTATGGAAACTAAAGAAAACTGAAAAAAGCTGTTAATCACTTTGCACTAAATTAAAATTTAAGGTTATTTACAACAACAACAAAAATAAAATTAAAACCACTTTTGGCTTAAATCTAAATTATTATTCCTTATTATTCTTGTTATTATTTCGGTTTACCGCCAGGGTATTACATCAGAAGGTCTACAATCGTGTGGGCCATCTATCGGTTTAAATTTGAGTCATCGTTTATTTCGAATTTCGCAATACTTACATACATACATACATAATTGCTCATTACAACCCTTCATTCAGGATTACGACCTAGTTTCTCACACCATTTATGTTGTGTGTGTACACGAGTAGAGGGATCTACAGTTTAAAGTAGACAACTTTTATTTGCTCTCAGAGTTTTTGTCAGAAATCTGCTGAGAGGAAGTCGCCGAGGAAATATTTTTTGTATTTTGTTTTGATGTCTGGCCTGGGGCTGGAACCCTGGCTTTACGTCTAATAAGATAACACACTACATACTAGACTACGGCGACTACAATACTTAGCAATACTTATGTCATTCTATTCTGACCCAAAATTCAGTATATTATCTCCACTGAACGTAATGAATCGATATACGCTTGAGCAAAGTTGAGTATTTATTGGAAATGTATTTCCAAAAAAGACAGTTGGATGGAAATTGCACGAAAATGTTGTACAAAATTTGATCACAAACCAACCGTGCCCGATATAAGCAAGTTTATTGTTAAGGTTCCTGAAACTGGTTTCATTGTTGATACGTAAAGACGTGAACGGGCACAAACAGTGCGTACAGAAGCTGTGGCTGAGTGTGTGCCTGAAACTCCATCAACATCAGCTCGTTATCGCTCTCAAGAGTTGAACATTTTACGCACCAGTTTACTTCGAATTTTGAGTAAAGTTCTCGATGTGACGTCTTACAAAGTTCAATTGGGTTAAGAGGTGAAGCCGCATGACCACCCGTTTCGTTTTCGCTTCGCTAGATGGTCTAACGCGAAACTGCATGACAATGTCGATTTTGCCAAAAAAGTCATCTTTTCGCAAGAAGGTAAATTTCATTTTGGTGGGTATGTTAATAAGCAAAATTGCCGTATTTAGGGCTCAGGAAACCCACGCGTGGTCTTACAGCAGCCAATGCACCCATTACAAGTGACTATTTTATGCGGCTTGTGGAGCGCAGGTATCATTGGCCCATATTTCATTGAAAATGAGGAAGCCCCAGCAAACACGGTAAATTTTTTTTACCCGCTTTTCATGGTATTAATGTGGAAGATGTTTGGTTTCAACAGGGTGCAAATTGCTACACATTACGTTTGAAGATCATTTTAAATGCCAAAGGTTTTCTCTTGATTATCACGTATAGCGGACTTAAATAAAACAGAGCCTCTAGTGCCGCTCTCTATTTTGCACTCTGTCTTTGTATCTTGTCCAACTACATTGGAACAATTGTCTCATAGGTCGCTATTGGTCGGATCCTCATGATATACTTCCAGTACATAATTCCTGGGTAGCCTCCGAAGAATTTCTGATGTTACCTCAGAAGTACAAATCTTCTTGTAATTTTGGCTGGGTTCATTCTGAGGGCCCCCTGTCATGTAACAAGCGACTTATAATCTCAAGACCTCTATGAATGATCTATCAGAGTTTCCCTTCAAATTTGTATCTAATCATCTGTATATGTTTGGTAGTTAATCCCCATCTCTGAGAGTTTTGTCAGATTTTCATCCACTACGATGCACCAGAAATATTTTGTGTTTTCAGTTTTATCAATCTATAGAAGTAGCTTGAGGATCTACAACTCCTCTTCACACAAGACTGACTGAATTCTTCTACTCGTTGCTTGCTTTGTCTTGCCTTTTTATATGCCCACGTACTCAGTCAGATGAAGGTTCTTGAATTTGAACATTTGGGGTTTCGCATTTTGGAGAATTATATCGCGACTTCATTGTTGTTTGTGTATTTTGTTCACATTGCGTGTTGTTGCGTTCTCGCTTACTTGTGTATCTCCTTTTCTTTCATACAGATGTTGTTGGTTTACTTGTAACAAGTTCGTTGTATTTGTTTGTGTAGCTTCTGCTCATTTTAATGTTAAACGACGTACACCCCTTTCAATTTTTGTAACAATATGTTCTGCCCGTAGTAGTCTTATGTATATGTGTATGAGTATTATGTTTACAACGTAAAATTGCGTCAATTACATTGAGCATTTGCTACTTGACTAGTATCGTTCACTTTTAAATGAAAATAATTTTCCTCATATTTGACAAGAGAGAAAAAATTTAGAATTGTTCGAAAATGAAGTTAAAACTAAGCTCATAATTTATGCACTGCCACTTAAGAAGTCAGGGCAGCATCTTGAGGAATCATATGAACCGTGTAAGGTTTACTTTAAATTTTGGTCGCACGAACGGAATAAGATTACCTTCCAGAGAAGTTCCGTACTTGGTGGAATACAATTAAAGGTTAACAAAATCATTTCATTGTGTAGTTATTCTAATAAACTTTACTTTCGGTATCACGATTATTACCACTAGAATATAGCCTCGAATTGTGGTTTTTGTATTTACTATTAGGTTGGGATATGTCTAAAAATTTAAAATTTTTAATAATCCCTTAGAATTTGGAAATGCTTAATTCCAAATTAATGGAGTATACATTCTATTTAATTTAATTTGAAATATATTACTCATACGTATTACATTACATGTACTAGAATAGTTACTTTAAAAAGTATGCAATAAATTTTTTTTGATATTGTCATGTATGAATCTAATGGAATTAAATATCACTCATACGTCACATATGTTCTCCGCATTGTGAATTTTATATATTAAATATGAGAATAATGTGAGTAAATATAATGGGTGGGTGGACCATTTAAAAGTTTAAATTAAAAATTCAATAAAACAGAAATTATTTGAAATGTTGTCAATTTGACTTTTTTGTTGTGAAGTACAATTGTTCCGGTTGGAAATTAAATATTATTTCATTCATATAGCTGCAGTTTTTAAGTTTTAAAGAGCTTTGGATTTTATTGAGACGTATGAGTTAACTCTATGATCTTAGGAAATGAACAAAATTTATCCCTCAGACTTCTAAGTGTAGCAACATTGTGTGGTATACGGATAAGTCAAACACAAATAGTGTAATAGAAGTTGTGTCCCCTAGTTCGAGTCAATCATGAAGCTCACAAGTTTTTTTAAGCAAATGTTTAAGTCATAGCAGGATGTGCTTAATTCAACTTAGGCTGGAAGTACAGAGGATGGGACATAATAATACTATCTTACAGTCAGCCTGTCATCCGAGTACTCAGCTTCTATGATTGGCTGCAGATAGGAATAAAAATCTGAATCCCATATGCAAAGCAAGATCTCAAGTGATGTGTGAGTTCCCGGCAATGAGCCAGTGGCTCAGTTTGAGAGAAGAGTAACATTTACGCCCTTGATGAGGTCAGAAATTTTCTGCAAAATAGGAAAAAGGTTTGGAAGAGACAATGATATTATGCTTACGCTGAACTGGCCTGAGACCATCTAAAATCTGTGGTGTTATTACGATATGAAATGATTTGAGATCTTTGTTAGACCATCGACAACTAGTCTGAGGATAGAAACTGTTGGTTGGGTTTACTGACTTGTCAGTAGTAATAATCATTACGAATTCATAATTCTTGTGAGCTTTCGACGAATTTGTTCTTTAGAATGTGTAAATACCCTTTGTTATTCATTACTTCTTTAATAAATTCTAAACTGCTACACCTGGTGCCACAACACATCCTCACGGAATTCCACTGCCACCACCATTCTTAAACCGTTCTTGAGATCGAGCTCTTCAATTCATTTTCCTTCATACTAAATTATATATTTTGGCTCACCTAAAGGCAACACATTATTCCAAAACTTATCTAACATGCCTGCGTATGGAGGAAGATAAATAAGTGTTCAATCCAAAAAACTTGCGTGAAATAA
Organism: Sarcophaga carnaria; assembly: GCA_958299815.1. Taxonomy (NCBI): domain Eukaryota; kingdom Metazoa; phylum Arthropoda; class Insecta; order Diptera; family Sarcophagidae; genus Sarcophaga; species Sarcophaga carnaria. The sequence continues at coordinate 88,501,130 of OY283149.1, forward strand.
TTGAGCATGGCCGCGGTAGTAAAATATTGGAGGCATGTGTGTCGGCACCAGATGTGGGCTGTTTGAAATTTATTGGTTGGCGACGGCACCTGCTCGCAAAAAAGTCTATCACAGCCCTGAATTGTGATTAAATTTTAATAAAATCCATGGTAAGAGAAAACAGCGAAACCATTTGGGTTATTTTTAAACGAATAATAATTCTTTAAAAAACTGGATTATATTTATAAAGACATATGTATTTAGAAAACTTATGATAAAAGATGTCATCAGATTGCAAATACGTTTAAATTCAAGTATATTTAAATATTAAACATTAAATATTAACATTAGATGTTAAACGTTAACGTTTATATAGTAAATATTTTCTTAAATTTTCAAAAGTCGTACACAAGTCTTTATTGCTACAACTTTAAAGTTTTATAATCAATTAAATACCTTCTGATTGAAATATATTTTGAGAAATAGTTTTTTTAATATTTTAAATATATGTAATTGTAAATTTTTGTTTTTAATAATATTTGTTATGTTGAATTATTTTAAAGGTTCTTCTTATTCTTAGCAGTACTATTAAATAAGATGTTATCTGGTTATACTGTATTTACGCTTTAATAAAAAAATAAATAAATATACGGAACTGTTATATCATATAGAATTTGGACGGAGATTTTACATAATTTTTCAATTTATATAAATCAATAGTTCCGTTGCGAATGTATGTATGTATGTGTTCTGCATGTCATTCAAAAAAAGCACAAACACTATAAATGGATGTCTATTTAAATTAAGACTGTAACCAAGAAGTCGCCGTGGTCTAGTAGGTAGTGTGTTGGTTTATTAGACGTGATGCCTCGGCTCAAGCCCAAGGTCAGACATCAAAACGAAAATATGTAAAAAAAATATTTCTTCGGCAGCTTCCTCTCAGCAGATTTCAGGCAAAAATTAAAGTTACCACAAAAAGTTTCTAAAAATCTGTCGATTGGAGTCGACTTTAAACTGTAGGTCCCGCCACTCATTTATAAAATTAACACCCACAACATAAGTGGTGTGAGAAACTAGGTCCATAATCATGACTGAAGGGACCAAATTATGTATATGGAATCAAGAATAAATAGAAAATTAAAGTAAAATCATAAAAAAATTCTGAGTGGCAAAATGTCACTTAAATGGAGAGCATTTTTTGAATTATGCTCACAAGAAGAATGAAAAAGGAAAAATTTTTTAATTTTAATTACAGCAAATATACTCTGTATATCACTTAATGTGTTATAATAGGTACAGAATTTATTAAATATAAATGAACATTTGAACATTTCAGAGAAAAAAAAAGAAAAAACAAAACAAAACAAGGAAGTACTGCGAGAACCACCAGAAAAGACACCGAAGAAAACTAAATGTGGTAGAATATTAGGCAGTTCCTTTAGATAGCAGTCAGGTACTTAATTTTTCTTCCTCTTTAAATTTAACTTCTATTCAAAAAACGGAATTAAGGTCATTAAAATGGCCTGAAATATCTTTTTCTTAAACTTTTCTTTTATACCCGTCCTATGCACTTTTAATTCTGTTCTGATAATAATAGAGGGCTTACTATTAATTCTGTATTTAAATGTAAACTATGAAAATGAAAATTGTAAAGAAATTATAGAGCAGGCCTTACTTATGTTTCTAATAGTTCGCGTTGCTATTCCCTTGTTTTTTTTTTAATAATTCTCTTTTAGTAAACACGTTTAAGTTGGGCGCCACGAACAATGTAAAGGAGCATTTAATTTGGAACATAAAATTATGATCAGAGGAGACGTAAATTCCTTTTAGAAGTTGTTTTATCAGAGCTTAATAAATTAATGAATATAGGAAGGAAGGAAGAATATTATTTTTATTTTTCTTTTTTTGTGTGTAAACAGAATTGTTTTTACCAACAAACACAAAAAAATTATATATATAAGTGGTCATTACAACCCTCCAGTCAGGATTACGACTTAGCTTCTCACACCACTTATATCGTGTGTGTTAATTTTATACATGAGTGGTGGGGCCTACAGTTTAAAGTCGACTCCGAACGGCAGAGTTTTGAGAAACTTTTCATGGCAATTATATTTACTCTCAGAGTTTTTGGCAGAAATCTGCTGAGAGGAAGTCGTCGAAGAAATATTTTTTCATATTTTCGTTTTGATGCCTGATGTCTAATAAGCCATAACGGCTAGTATTCGGCGACTACAAAAAAAAAAAAAAATAATCGTAACTGATAACCAAACGTACCGATTTGCTTGTCTTTTAAAATTTTCTTTCTGTGTAAAGCCTTTCTTTTTGTGCTTGTTTTTCTTATATTTTCGCAAACCCAGTTGAAGGAAAAATTTTGACGCAAAACTTTTGCTTTTATAATTGAATTTAAGGACAAATACTGTACCAAAAATGGAAAGAAAGAGAGAGAAAAATTTTATTTCTGGTTTAGCCTTGTTTTACAAACTGTCTTTTGCTTCCACTGTCGTGACTTCCTTCATTTGTGATTGTCAACCATAAGAGCAAAAAATGGCGAGTTAGAGTTGATTGTGCCTACCTCAGCATTCATTACCAATCATTTTAGAACAGTCAGAGTATAACGTATAACAAGAAATACAGTAATGTAAAGAACAAACAAACACGCCGAATGACCTTGTTTGTGAAAAATTAAAATTATTAAGGACAACATTACAAATACTTTTTGATTGGTGGTGGGTGACCAAACTTGCAATGGCAATAATGAATGCCAATTTTATTAAATGTCTCTTATTTTTTCTTATATTCATTATTTTCTATAAATTCTGTGATGTTCTAAATATTGTCATTAAATTGTTATGCGCGAAATTTAAATATTTGATAAAGGTCTAGTTTCCTAGCAACGACAACGCTGCTATTGTGTTGATATTTATGATTTTCTCCAGAATTTCACTGACTTCTTAATGATTGAAGATGGCGCAGTAATTACTGTCAATGAAAACACATATCGCACCATGATAACCGATTTTATTGTACACGCTCTTCATGGAATTGATATGAATGATGTATGGTTTCAACAAGATGGTGCAACTTGTCACACATCTCATGCCACAATCGATTTATAGCGTCAAACGTTTGATTGCAGATTAATTATCCGAAATGGTGATGTCAATTGGCCAACAAGCAGCTGCGATTTGACACCATTGGACTATTTTCTGTGGGACGCCGTTGAAGAAAAGTGTTATGCTGACAAACCAGAGTTAATTGGTGTGAGACGCCGGTAAAGAAAAGTGTATTGCCCTTTACAATCGAAAAAGTGAATGAAAATTGCTCCGATCGAATGAGGAACTGTGAGGTCGGAAACGGAAACAATTGAGCTTTACAACAAAAAATTTAATTCGGCAAAATTTTAAATCGTTTAGGTTTTTTGATTGAAAAAAAAATAAAATAATAACATATAGTATGAAAAAGGTTTCTATTAAATATTCAAAATTTTGTTTAAAAGCCACTATATATGACACATTAAGTAGCAGTAGCAGTAGTCAATGCAACTGGATATGTTGTCACGTACATATGTAGGTACATATGGTGCTTGTGTATACTATATTTCCCTTGCTATTGCTACAGATCGTACTGTGTTTTAACAAATAATGCCCTTAAGTAACGTTTTATTAAAAGACAGTCTTCACAAATAACACTTTCACCGAACATCTTTAGATCAACACACGAACATACTATGTTTTATGTAAGAAAATACACAAACACGTTACAAACCATCTCGTTTATTGTTGAAGATTTCTGTGGCCAGAAGCAATAACCGCTTAAGTCCATATCTCAATAATATTCTGTTTTGGAAAAGTTATTAAGAAGAACTGTATTGACTTAAGTCTTTAAGAAAACTATTAAATATACTTTTTTACATACATGCATGCATAATTGATCATTACAACCCTTTAATCAGAATTACGCCCTAGGTTTTCACACCACTTATGCTGTGTGTAAATTTTGTACATGAGTTCTGGAACCTGCAGTTTAAAGTTGATTCCGAACGACAGATTCTTGAGAAATGTTTTCATATAAATTTTATTTACTGTCAGAGATTTTGCCCGAAGAAATATTTTATCATATTTCGTTTTTTTGGCGATGGCTGACCTGTGGTTTAAAACCCGCGGCCTCTTTTTAAAATACCTGCTGGACCTCGGCGACCACTTGTATAATTTTTTTTGTTCTTAAATGGCTTATAATATTTATAATATTTATAATATCGAAATAAATTTCCATATGTAAGAGTCCTGTCATAAAAGCCAAAGCAAACATAGACGATTATGGCAAGTTTACTGTCTCGAGAAAAACTAATGCAATAGCAGTTTATACCAAAATACACCAACGTAAATGTTTGTATTAAACATTTCTTTAATAAATTGAGTATTCATTATGATTTTTTTCTTAGCAGTGTAGGTGTAGAAATTTTTGATTTTGCATCACATATTTTCTAATACTGACTTAGACCCTTATGGCTTGTAACCACATATTTCTTTCCCCATTTTTTATTTGTGTATGACTTGCGAAATATTGGGTTACTACATTACATCAGTTAGAAACATATCAGTGTGTTCAATTTACAATATAAAACACCTTCCTCTTTGGAACCAAATTTTGTACGACATTTTCGTGCAATTTCCGACCAATTGACGTTTATTTTTAAATAAATTTTCAATAAATCCCAACGTTGCTGAAGCGTAAATCGATTCATTAAGTTTAGTGGATGCAGAACATTATAAACGTTTGATACCCGTTCAACACTCTTTTGAAACAGACATTCTTTTTACGGTGTCTGCATTGATTTTTCTTCTGGAGAGAAACAGAATCAGGGTAAAAATTCAGAATGAGAGTAATTTGTAACACACATTTTTTTCTCAAGAAGAGAGCCACATTTAAAAATGGACAACATGGGTGAATCAAGCACTAGTGTGTTCTACAGCAACACCTGAAGCAGAAGTAAATACCTATTAAAGTGGTGGAAAATGCATGAAGAAGAATATCCATCTTTATCAAAACTTGCCTTGCAAATTCATTCTATACCTGGAGCAGCGCTGCTGCCGAAAGAGCTTTCTCTTTACCAGGTAATATTATTACCGAAAAAAGAAACAGAATTGGAATTAAGTCCTTAGACAGCTTAATTTTTATGAACTCCTATCTTAAGAATTTTGAAAATTAAAATATCCCTTCCCTTTTTGTTTTTAAAATGTGTTTTATGCTTTGTAATGAAAGATTGGTTTCTTTATTTTTTATATTTATTTTCAATATTGAAATTGTTTCTTATATATTTAGTTAATTTTTATCATTATTGTTATTTAATTTTTGTTTTTATTTGGAGTAAATTTCTAATACCGTAGGATATTTTTGTAATAAAATATTGTTTCTTTTAAAACTATAGTGTATTTATTATTATAATAAAATACTTCTTTTTTAATGATATATTACATTCATAACAATAAAAAATCTAACTAAAACACTTCATTTTTCTCATTATTTTAGAATACATTTATTTTTGTTGTTGTAAAAAGTGTGTATGATTGGTTTTACATTCTTGAACGAAAAAGACACAAGTTTCTTTTTCCTTTAAATGTGAATAAATGCAAATATGCACACTCGTTGATTTATTGCTTTTTACCAAAAAGTACTATGTTTTTTGTGATCGTTGTTTTTCGGTTTCGATCAATGTAGGCACCGCAAAAAGAATGTCTGTTTCAAACGAGTGTTGAACAAGTGTCAATCGAACATTTGCAGAATACTCGAAATGATCGGTTTGAATGCGGTGTATCATGATTGTTTTTCAATCACCGGTCGCAGTTGTCTGTACGAAACTAATATAATTGAATATCACTCATACGATACATGTTTGTCGTTTCGTATAAAAAGTGAATGGAATAATTTAATTCGAAGTTTACTCGAATATATTTAGAATGTTATGTTATTTTTGGATAGTTTTAATTCCTGGAAGACATGTAAATTGGGTGATAATGGCCGTTGCTTCAAGCAGAACTATATATATCTCATTAAAGATCTCAGTGTGAAGCCGGAAACTCTATAAATCCACTCTAAAAAGATTATTTCAATTGAAAAACGGAATATGAAATGACTGAAGTAGCATAACTTTAATATTTTATTCAATTCTCAAGTTTAAAGCATCAATAAAAGCAATGATAAACGCAAAAGATTTAGCTTGCAAGCATGCCTCTCTAACTACGAATTCGACAAGAACTTAGCTTCCAATAGGAACTTTAAAATTTAAACAGCTTATAATGGATACATCTGTCAAATTAGTTTTCAGTTATTCAGTGTGTTTTGTCAAATCACAATGGACAGACTTTTCTTTCAAAAACACGTGCAAATAATAAAACAATTTTATTAAATTTTGAATTTTGCTCCGCGTGCTTCGTCTGTTTTGTAATCGTCATAATAGTCTTATCCAATCACTTCTTAGCAATTAGTTATCGTCCATAAGAATTCGTACTATTGCACATCACAACTTGGCAAATTTTACATCGTGGACTGGCTTCCGTACAAAATTCAACTAACTGAATATAAAGGACCATAGACAACACGTTTTTTAGCCGATTGGAAACTGGAACAGCTGTCAACTGATCTTAATTTTCATTGAAAACTCATCTTCCGCGGCAAGGTCACCTGTTTGGTGTGAACTTTAAGCTGGCTGGCCATATTTTTTTGAGAACAGCGACTACTGTAGATGTCTATCGGCTTCTTTGGTTTGCATTAAAAGATATGTATAACAACAACATGTGGATTATATAGATTAAACATCTCACGAAGTAGTGATGTGAACTATCCACCGAAATCTTAATATTTGGTTCTGTTAAACTTTTTTATATTTTATTAAGTTGCAGGCGTATATGAATAAAGCACACTATAAAGCTATGAGATAAATGAAGATTCCAGCTTCTTTAGAGTTGCCTGCTGACAACAATAAAATCGTTTCCAAAAATTGTTTCCTTTACAAGTAAAATTTATTGTAAATGTTTGGTTGTCAGTTACCCATCTGCTATAACATTCATTTACGCTTTTTTTTCCCTTAAGGACTATTGGGTTATAGGTTATATCGGTCCAATGATTTTTTCTGTATATACCTATACAAGATTAAAAAGTGATTAAATGTTTGTGTATTCGCCGTAGTCTACTAAGTAGTGTGTTGGCTTTTTAGATGTGAGGCTACGGTTTAAACCCTAGGCAGACATCTCCAATGAAACTAAATAGGCAAAAATATTTCTTTGGCGACTGCCTCTCAACAGATTTCTGGTAAAAACTCTAAGAGTAAATAAAATTGGCATGAAAAAGTATCTAAAAATTTGTCGTTTACAGTCTAGGGATCGCCACTCTTTTAAAAAATTAACACACACAACATAAGTGGTATGGGAAGTTAGGTCGTAACCCTGACTGAAGGGTTATAATCACTAGTTATGTTTGTATATGTACACATCGCTATACTTTTAGTATTTTTAGAAGCAAAACATAAGATTCCATAAGTTTCAGTGCAACTAAGCGTTTAATTATTATGTCTGGGGAAGATTACTGATATGAGTTCCAGTTTGCCACAATTTAACCAATATCTTAGCATTATGGCGACAATATCATGGTGTGGATTTTTCTTGGCATGATATTAATTTTGAGGATCTGTTCGAGAATGAACCAACATTTTTACAAAAGCTTTGAATTACTTTTGAACTACTATTATACCATACGCAAAAAACGTATTGCTAATGTGACACTTCATTTACAACAATGACCCAAAATACACTTCAGGACTGTGAAAAGCTGCTTAGAGGAACAAATCATAAATTTTTCTGTGATTGCAACTTCGGAAAATACATTTGGGATGTTTATTCTGGATGGACTAAAAAAGAGCTTTCAAAAAGATACATAGTATACACCATTGCTATAGAGTGCACCGCTTTTAGTTGGTGCATGACCGTTTCATTTGCACACATATACAACAAGTATCAATACAGTGTACGATTTAGGGTAATCCCAATACTACTGCGTAATACTCAAACAGCGTTAAGCGGAACACGTTAAGCGGAGTCTTACTGTACCATCATTACGAATTAATTATATGGCCAACATTGTATGTATATGAAGGTCAATATGTATTTCTTATGTTGTTTTTAAATTTTTTTCTTATCCTTCTATCACTTTAATTTTATTTTCAGCAGCTTACTTGAATTAAATGATTTCTTTTCGTTTATTTTTTTCGCAACAGAAAATTGTTTTTTCTCAGGTTTTCTCAAAGCCTACGAAATGAAAAATCGCTCATTCATTCACTCTTTCGTATTGTATGGAATTCTTTTATTTGCGTTGAAAAAAACGATTAACACTTGTACTTACGATAATTTTGCCCATTCAACTGATGTTGCAATAAAGTTTAAATCATCAATATAATTGCCTTGTTGTTGAAATAACCGCAAGAAGAAAGAAATACTGTTTTTGCGAAAATGGAAATCAAATTAAATTTAATTGATTTAACAAGAGCATGGAACATAGTGAATAGCGTTAAAATACTTGTGTTGAATCCGTGGACTTTATGTGGGGGAACTGTTGCTCCCAACACTAAAAAAGGAACCAAAATTGGGAGGATTTCTAAATCTCTGATACACAATAAAAACAACACTTTCCTTTTGTTTGACACTGTTAGATTTAATATCCTTTACGTCACTGTGCACTTCACTGCACTGAACTTCTCCGACCTTCACTTAAATGGACTTCTTTGACCTTGCCATTATTAATTATAATTGTAATTTTAAATTTGCAAATTTATTTTGAATTTCCAATATTTTTTATTTTTAAATTATTTATTATATTAATTAATTTATTATATTATATTAATTAAAGTCTTTAACAAATTAGGTGAACCCTTGTGGATGGTACAAGAAAGAATAATAATTAACAAAACAAAACAAAATTTAATTCCAAAAACAACACTAATATTAAGTATAAAAAGCTTTATTCTATACTGCAGCGCTATCTGTTTCCAGTTTGCCATCGATTAAACAATTTTTTTTATGCCGCCAAGGATGGGAAGTTTGGACTGTCAGACATAAACAACTTGCAAATAACGAACAGCCAGATTATATAAACAGTAGAATGGTTTAATTACCTTTAATTTTTAGTCCCAAAGTCATTCTAATTAAATTATGCCAGAAGTTATCTTAATAATACTGGCTTAAGTGTCACTATAGATGCATACTTGTAGTAACATAGAATTGTCATGATTATTGATAGATTTTGTTAAAAAATTTAAATATTTTTATTTATTTTAATTAATTTTAATAAAACTATTTTACATTATTACATTTTATTATAACTTTTTTATTAAATTTACGCCAAAATTTTTGACATTATGTAATATGCAGCAGGTTTTTTTACGTAAAAATCAAACACTTCATGTCAGCTTTTCTTAATTTTTTTTCTAAATGGTAACATTTTGATAATTAACACCCTTGCTTTGTGGCGATTTATAAGTTTCCAAATGTTTAGATCGGGCAGCTTATTGTCACTCCCGTCAGTAACGCTCTCAATTGAGGTTTGGCTGAAACCTGATGGTACAATGCATTGTTATATTTCGTTGGAAATATCTGTTGTCAACGTCATGTGAGGTAAAAAAAATTTTGCCGTTGCAATAGAACATCGATTATGTCAATAAAAATGCTCTCTCTTTGATTCCTCTCTGGTTTCCCGGATACAGGTTACCCAAATACGGCTGATACGCATGTAGCATGTACTTGAATCTAAAACTGCCAATTCGATTTCGGTGGAGCACGAAATTTATAACCACCACAAAATTCAATTAGTTTCTCATCCACATCAACAAAATTATTGGCATTATTAAAAGCTGACTGACTTTTAGTTCAGTTTTCGAAAAGGCATAATAGGTGTAAATTTATCATAATTACCGAGTAGCACAATATCAAAGCGATTGATTCTGTTATCTCATACTTACGTAGTTAACTGAAATATTATTCTTTTCTAATATCTATGAAATAAAATATAGGACGAAACACTTTTTTCTATCGTTTGTCTGTCACGTGAAATAAATATGAAAAGATCAATAAAAAAGACTCTAGAACATTTCAAGAAACAGCTGCTAGCAATCTGCGTGAAAATTGGTAATATTTTCTCTTCCTAAGCTACTAAAGGCATACGGTTCCAAGTAGTACCATCTTTGGAGATAAACAACCTATTGTAATGTTTGTTAACGTCAAAACTTTCGTTAGTTCATAAGACGAGCTTCTGTTTTCTTCTTCTTCAGAGTCTTCAGCAGCAGGAATATTACATATATACATACATAATCGGTCATTACAAACTTCCGTTGTAAATTGAAAATTTATGCTGATAGATCAGAAGCTCTACACCCATTATTTAAATTAATTTTTTACATACTTTAACGGAGGGGTATATATATATATATATATATATAATATCTCTGAGAATATTTATACCATCAGCCAATACAATACAGTATTCTGTAAAAAGTACTCTACTGCTGCGTATATATGAGTAAAAATTCCACACAATATAACATATAGAAAAGTTCGGATAGGCGATGCAGTTTACGGAGATGAAACTGCAAGCATATTGTACACCTGATCTTGTTCTGATAATTTTGATGTTAAACTCTGAGAGTAAATAAAATTGTCGTGACTTTAAACAGTAGATCCTGCCCCTCTTGTATAAAATTAGCACACACAACATAAGTGGCGTAAGAAGCTAGGTTGTAATCCTGATTGAAGTATTGTAATGACCAATTATGTATGTATGTAAGTATTTACCCATTTACATTTCAAGAATGCTCGACATATAAAATTGGCAAGAATTTTCGTATGCAATTTATATTTTTGAAGCTCGAATGATTACAGGCGATGAAAGAGATGGAAAAGTCGATATGACTACATTACAAACAACTAATTCTTATCCTACTGTCTATATGAAAACGAAATCAATTAGATATGCTGTGTTATAACAGAAGTATTTCCCGGAGACCACTTATAACTTTTATAAATTTTCAGTACAATTTTCTTATCCATGAACTCGAAAATGCGATATGCAGCAATCGATATTGCGATTTATTTCGTTTAAACTGTGAACATGTAAAATGGAGTTGAAAAATAAATTTTAAAACTTTCTCTCTGCGTTAAAATTGTTGCAACTTTATGATGGTTTTGAATTTTCAATGACGCGTTTTGAATTTTAATGACTGTTACGCTCTTACTTCTCAAATTAATTTGTATTTGCATATTTCTATGTATAATGGTAGATAAAAAAACACAAAAACAATTTTAAAAAGCATTATTAAAAAGTAAAATATCACGTGCTAGAAACAAAGTTTGTGGCAATTTCGCTCATTTCCTTTCACTTTTACTAACTTTGCCCCACATTCAAAAAACCCAATTGTCCTTGTCTTTTTGCTGCTTTCTGCCCAGTTTTTTACGGAAATGTATGTTGATGATATTCACCAGGCTCTTTTTTGTGTGTGTTTATATGTGTTAGTTTTATTATTTCTTTGTTTACCCACACAAGTAAATGTTGTGGTTTTAACTATATTAATGGCTAATTTCGTTGTCTTTAGTTGGTGCGAGTATCACGTAGGTATTATGTATTTATTTCAAGGTTATTAAACAACACAGTTTATTTCCTTTAAGGATGCATAAATTAGAGAAGTGGAATTTTGCTTTAAAGCAATATTGTTGTTTTAATAAAGGAATTTTATTACCTTGAAAAATAAAAGAACTTTAGTACTGTTAAGAATACAAGGTATTGCTACCAAAAATCAATCAATCCTTTAGTCAGGATTACAACCTAGTTTCTCACACCTCCACTCATGTTGTATATGTTAATTTCTTACAGTGGCGGGACCAACAATCTAATATCAACTCCGAACGAGAGATTTAACCCTAACCCCCTTAACATGGGTGAACCGTTAAGGTTAAAGTCCAATATCTCTTAAATAGTAAAAAAACAGTTTAATGGTAGCCAACCTGTGTTATCCCGCTTTGATACTTCCGATGGGTTCCTTAAGGAGGGTTCCATTTATCATTAGTACGAGAGCTGCACGGACGTTCGTGTATCCTATTATAGGATTACCATTTTCATGGTTTCAGTTGCCAATTTCACTGTAAATGGCGTTAAAAATCCACGACGTGAGATTAGAAGATTTTTGGCACTTGGACAAAGGCAAGAGAATATAAAAAACGTACCCAAACTAGCCAAGTAAACTGTATTAACCCATTCACTACCAATATATTATATATATTATAGCATGCAGTCTTTTGAATTAGCAATTATTTTTTGCCACAAACATAATATAAATATGTAAAAAACTTGAAAAATACTACAAATAAAATTTTTTACACAAATAATACTTTATTTCTTATAGAAAATGATCTTTCACACAAAAATCAACTTCATCGTGTATTTATAACAAAATTTTATAGCAACTAAATCACTTATGATACCTCATCTTCATGATAGGATTTATAACAAAGTCCAATACATAATGGAGGTTTATCAGGATAGCTCGGACAGAAAGACCGGGTATCCTTTCGAATGTTTTACGTTGCACAAACTCTACATTTGCGAGTTTGGTTTTTCTTTTGTTGTGTGGGAGGAATAGCATCAAGATAATGAAGGGAACTTTGTTCTTGAGGTATGATTGACGCTCTGACCAAGAAATAACAGGGTTTTGGTAAACAATAACACTCCAAATATAAATAGCAATGGGAATGACTTAACATGATTTAGGCTTGGCAGCGAATGGGTTAAAAAAGGGCCCAGGACTATCTATTTTTTATGTTTAGTGCTTTTGCTTTTGGTCCATAATATCTACTCGTTCCTTGTCTGCCCTTGTCTTATTGTAATAGTCATTTATATCTTCTTTGCGCTAAAAGCAGACTCCCCTTAAGTATATTTTTCTTCTCCTTCATAGCAAAAGACAAAAATAAAAGTGTTCCACTGTTATTGAAACCATATAATGGCACTCCAAAATTATCTATTGGGCTTGGCCGTAGCTCCTTAGGAATGTAATCTTTGTTTCAAAAAAGAAGACTCTCATTTTAAGCCGATTGCTAGTTGTTATATTTATTCCAGATTCTTTGCAAACAGCTACCAAAGCTACAACAATATTTTCTGCCACAAAATTACTTGCCGCTTACCACCAAGCGCTGTGTTACACAACCAAAATACTTTCCTTCCGTATTTAGCCAAATTTAAGGCAATGTATTATGTAAAGCTGGGATATTGTTCAACGATTGCCACATTTTCATTCGGATAGTAGTTTCCCTGTAGGTTCTTAGTAAACATGTAGTCGCCTTAGTCTAGTTGATATTGTGTTGGCTTATTAGACGTACGGCCTCGGTTCAAATACCAGGTTAGACATCAAAACGAAATATGAAAAAATATTTCTTCGGCGACTTCCTCTCAGCAGATTTCTGGCAAAAACTCTGAGAGTAAATAAAATTGCCATGAAAAGTTTCTCAAAAATCTGTCGTTCGGAGTCGAATTTAAACTGTGGGTCCCGCCACTCACGTATAAAATTAACACACACAACATGAGTGGTGTGAGAAGCTAGGCCGTAATCCTGACTGAAGTGTTGTAAAGGCCAATTATGTATGTATGGCTTAGTAAACATATTTAAAATATCAGAAATAGGTGCACCATTATCAGTTTGTTTGAGTGCCGATCCTATGATTGCACTGTCAGAATCTGCTACACGTATTATTTATTGAAATCTGCCTGGCAATTTTACTTTGCTCTCAGAGTTTCTGCCAGAAGACTGCTGAGAGGAAGTCACCATTTTGTTTGGAATTCCTAGGGGGTCTTGTTTCATAGCCAACCTACTTCCTACTAGTCTCCAGCGTTTTGTATTCGACATCTTTTAATCTGCCTTTTCCTTCCTAAACAATCCTTTTAGATTTTGTCCAATTTGAATTACATTATTTTCATTCCGATTCTGAGTGACTCATACATACTGATTCCATTTACAAAGAAAAGAGAAAGCAAACCCATAAATCTTAAAAAAGTATGTTGCTATCAGTGGTATAACATGGTTTTAAAATTTCATATGGGCTATAAATTTAAACGACTACATCTTTGATTGTGTAGTCATAGTTAGTGGTTATGACACTATTGCCATTTCCTTTCCTCTATGAGGAAAGCAAAACAAAAAAAAAAAAAAAAACTTTAATTCACCTAACGTCAAAAATAATGTTATGCGTGATTAAGCTTTTTGAAAAATTAAGAAAATATTCTTTTTTATTCTTTTTATTGTTCACAGAAAAACTTCCAAAAAACTTGAAACATATTTACATTAAATATTTGTTCTGTTTTATGTCCTTATTTATATAAATAAACTATGTATCCTTAATCCAAATCAAACTGAGTTATATCTTAAGGGTTATACATAAATGGATCCTTCAACAAGGACTTTCGCACTTGGACATTAACATCTCGTCGAAACTACATCCTTTAAATTAGTTGCAATTATAAAGTCTGTTTTGCCAAATCACAGCATGTAACAACACCTGCAAAGAATAAATTTTTTTTTATCAGAATGGATGTTTTGTCTTAATATTAATAACCCACTCGCATTCAACCTACAGGTAATCTTGCAAGTCTAAAGCTCTTAGAATTCTGGGCATGAATATTCAAAGTGATGTCTGAAACTGATATATTTTTCATTTCTTTCTTATAAACACGCTACAAGATATGCTTAATTGCATATATTTACTTTACCACTTACACCAGTTCCTTCATCCAGTAACATCAACTCAAACAAACCCTATTTTGAAGCTCTTGAACGCATACAGGGCAGGTGGAATGTGCTTACTAGTGACGATATGGTATCTAAAGTTATTAATGCATTATTGATAGGTAGTAACTACAATGGATAAGGCTTTCGTTATATAAAGTGACTTATTCTCTAAAATCAAATAATTAGATACTATTTGCAGTTATTCTAAAGCCTATCTATTTGTAATCGTTTAGCACTAACCTTATGTAAAACTATTTTCTTGCAGAAGATTTTCCTGCCCTATATCAACATTTGACGCTTTGGCTTACGGTGGAAACATATTGTTACGGAAATGGAAACGCTGTTTTGCTTTTACATCGTTTAACATTAAAATTATAAAGAAAAGCTACAAAAACAGAAACTATAAACTTGTTAACATGATAAACAAGTAAGCAATAATATACCAACAAACACTGCAAGAATAAGTGTAAACAAAAATACACGAACAAAAATAATAAAACAACGATGACTCCATTTATAGAGATCTCGAAAAGGCGAAGCCTTCAACATTCGCCTTCAAAAGCATTAATCAAACTGTTTACGTTGCCATATATAAGGCAAGGAAAAGCAGGCAAAGAGTTAGTAAAAGTTCAGTCAGTCTTGTGTGAAGAGAGTAATCGTGGTTTGAATATCCGTTACCAAAATCAGTCGAACAATTGTCTAACAATTGTTATCGTTAAATGCAAAACACTACAAAGATGAATAATAAACAAACAATTGTTGTTGTTTACATAAAGTTGTGAACAGTGGCACACAGAATTATAAAGAATTATATATTATATTATATAATAAAGAATTTTAATTAAAACTAAACACAAACTACGAGCTCATATTTTAAACGTTTTTAAAAGGTAAAAATGTAACAATGTATTCATAAAGAAAAAATATCAAACCGCTTAAGCATTTTGTTTAATTTTCCATTAATTTTTACCGTCGACGACAATAACATTCCAGTAAATATAAACGGAGGTAACACACCATATCTCTTGAATTTGTTTTGCCTCAGCTAAAATTTGTTTTATTTTAAAACAAATCATTAAATATTTCAATTCCAATCTTAAGGTTTTTGGGTCTTTAACGTACTGTAAACACCAATATTGTGTCATATTCTCCTTAGCAAACTTTATAAGCTTCTCTAGTCATAATTTTACTAACAAAATGTGCCATTTTTCACACCTTGATGGAAATAACAACAATTGCTACACAATTATTCGATAGATCTTTGTAACGGAGATCTTCAACCCACAATTACTCTCTTCAAACGCACCTCGTCTTCACACAAGGCTGACTGAACTTCACTGACTCTGTCGCCTTCTTTACCTTGCCTTTTATATGGCAAAGTACTCTGATGGATGTTCGTGAAGGCGAACGTAATCGCTATAAATGTAAACATCGATGTTTAGGTTTGTTATTGTAGTGTTGTTGGTATATTTTTGTTTACTTGTTTACCATATTTTATGCTGGTGTTTGTTGTTATATTAAACAGTACGATATATTGTAAATCAGGTTTTGTTTTTATAGCTTTTGTTTATAATTTTAATATTAAGTGATGTAAAAGCAAAACATCAGTCTGTCCCAATCGCTAATTGTGTGGTTAAAGAAAAAAATTTTAAAATTCTCAATAAAAAAATTAAAAAAATTTTAATTATATTCTGATTAATTTTCAAATATTATTAATTGGATGCATATATTTATCGCTAATGTGTGAATATACATAAAAAATATTGCTAATATTATTGAAAATATAATCATTTCAATAAATAAATGGCATTAAATATGTTTACTTATGCGGAAAAAAATATTTTCTAGTTACGTCAAATAAAAACTTCATTTATTATATATAAAAAATTTTGAAAATTTTATTAAATGGTTAAGTGAAATTATTATTATTATGCAAATTAATTTCATAATAACATTAGGTTTGTTTTTGAAGTCACCGTTGTCTAGTAGGTAGTGTGTTGGCTTATTAGACGTAAAGCCAGGGTTCGAGCGCAAGGCCAGACATCAAAACAAAATAAAAAAGTGTTTCTTCGGCGACTTTCTCTCAGCAGATTTCTGGCAAAAACTCCGAGAGTAAATAAAATTGCCATGAAAAGTTTCTCAAAAATAAAAAGACCGGTGCTCTCTATTAGTATTACTTCGCTACTTTTGCCAGAGTATAATAAAATACACAATATTTTATTTAAAAATGTAAATATATCGTGTTATTGTTGAATTTATTGAAATATTGAATTTTGTCGGAAAAAACTTGTTTTGTAAGAAAACAACTTTAATGGAAACTTTTTCGTATCTCAAAAAACTTGGAAAAAAGGGAAAACTTGGCAAATGACAACGCTGGTTCAGAGGCTTATTAGACGACAGACATGTTGAAAAAATATTTCTTTTATCGTCTTTTAGTCTTTGAGCAAAAAATCATAGAGTAAACTAAAGGTGACATGAGAAGGTTCTTAAAAATCCTTAGTACGGACCTTAAACAGTCGATACCGCCATTCATGGATAAAATTAACGCACACAACATGAATAGTGTGAGAAGCTAGGTGAGTAATTTAATTGGTGTGTAAAACTTTCTTTGTAATGTAATATCAATATAACTGATACGTTTATTAAAAATTAAAAATGAAACTGAATAACCACAAATTCACTTAATTTTTTCTCACAGTACAATTGTTATTTACTAACCAATCCAAGCACAATTTTCCTATGGGTAAGGTAAACAGAATTTAATATTTATTTTCCTTACAAACAGCATAAATATTATCTGAAGATATGCAAAGTAAAATTTTGTTTTACATTTCAATCAACAACTGGAATAACTGAATATTTTCCTGAATTTTTTTCTTTATGAAACATGTTTGGCATTACAAGTCAAATTTTTTCAATTATGCCTTTAAGGAAGCAATGTGAAACCGTTGGAAAAATATTCAGAAAAATGTTTGAAAGTTAAAAAAGGCAGTAGTGGTCTTGTATTAGCACCATCATGTAACCAAGTTTTAACATTTTTACATGATATAATTGCAGTTAAATATTTGTTATGATGTACTATGAATTCACATCTATTCTTCCTCTTATTAGACGTGAAGCCACGGTTCAAACCCCAGCTCTGCCATCTCCAAAAATACGAAAAGATGAAAAAATATTTCTTCGGCAACTTCCTCTCAGCAGATTTCTTGCAAAATCTCTAAGAAAATTGCCATGAAAAGAAAGATTCTTAAGAATCTTATATTCGGAGTAGACTTTAAACTATAGGTCTGTATAAAATTAACACACACAACATGGGTGATGTGAGAATCCAGGCTGTAATAAACAATGATATTCATACGTATACTTAAAACTATGTACGTATATAGTAAAAGAAATTCAAACACAAAAGTTCATTGTTCACACCCCATTAAAGGTGGACAAAATCATCAGTCCTTGTGCTCATACCGAAAAAAACATGCTGCGTGACTATAGCTTATGCTGATGCCGTGGTGGTGGTGACTTCTGGCAATATCAGTAATTCTGCAATCTGCACTGGAATTACTATCGAAATTGTGCAACGAATGTGGACTGGAAGTAAACCCAACCAAAACAGAGTTATAACTAAAGTGATACAAAATCCATTAATTTCCCACCTCTAGTATAAAAGGAGTAGCACTCACTCCATTCAATAGCGTTAAATATCTTGAGATTATATAGAACAGCAAACTTAATTGGAATTTGAATACATAATCTAGAAATACTAAGGCGCTTACTGCTCTATACTGTTGCAACTGAGCGATTGTTCTGAACTTTACTTGTTTTTGGCCATCAAACCATCTAAACCGCAGTTTGGTGGTTGGCTTAAGAGAAAAGCAATCTTCAACTGCGGTTTCAGCGAATTATAAGGATCGTTGCGAATTCATAAGTGCCTTTAGAACTATATCATCCAAGGCATTTCTTACCATATTTAACTGCTTGCTATCAAACATCTTGGAGAAACAAGTGGCTCCAAACACAACAATGAGTCCTGATGGTCAAAAGAGCATGAGTGTAGAAGCTATGGTCATGCCAAAATCTTGGCTATCGTTGGTGTCAATATCGACTAAGTTACACTTGTGATAATGGGAATATTTTTACAGTTCTGTAATTTTATTTCTTAAGATTTGTTGTTTTTTTCTTAACCCCCATTAAAGGAGAAGAGAGTTGGGCCAGGTTAACCATTTCATTATTTTATTTGCTCTTTCACTATTGTGTGTGACTATCGATAACATTACATATTTTTGTTTGACCGAATGGTGTTAGGGCCCTCAAGGCTGGTAGTAATAATAAGTGTATGGGAAAAGAAGTTGAATTTTTAAACAGGTAACTAACATAGATCGCCTATTCACAGATATGTGTAAACGATTAAATATCCCTTTCTTTGTATATTTTGTTGTATTAACCCGTTTCATGTGTCATTGTGTCAAATGAATGTTTGCGTGTGCCTTTGTTAATCCCGCTGTCTTCTGTCAATGATAAAAGCGCTTGTGGGTAAAACATGTGTACACACAAACAATGACGAGTTCTCTCTTTATAATCATTTCATCCTTTTATATTATGAGATATTATAAGAATTAAGAAAAAGGCTAAAAAAATCTACTTCGTTATATAAAAAATACGAAGTTTACTGACAAATTTAGTAAATTTTTAGAAAAATGTTTACTTTTCCGTCAAATGTGGTATAAATACATACATAAATACATACATAAATACATATATAAATACATACATAAATACATACATAAATACATGCACAAATACATACATAAATACATACATAAATACCTACATAAATACATACAGAAATACATAAATACATAACACATAAATGCTTACATAATTGGTCGTTACAACCCTTCAGTCAGAATTTCGATCTAGCTACACGCACCACTTATGGTGTGTGTGTAATTTTTACATACATGAGTGATGGAAGGTACATTAGTCCCGGGCTTAACATGAGGATCGGCACACCTTACGGTGCCCTGATTACGTTTTAGTCAAAAACAGCTGAGTGTAAGTCGCCGAAGAGACATTTCCTAAGTTTCGTTTTGCTGGAGTTGTCTGACCTGTAATTTGAAACGTGTCTTGCAATACAGTACCCACAAGCCGACTTCATAATGAAGTATTCTTTTCATAATTTCTTCATTTAAACGTTGCAATAAGTTATCACAGTTCTTTGTTGTTTTTGAAGCAATCATTAAAATGTATTCCTCTCGCTTCTTAAGAAATACATGTTCTATTTGGACTCAATCTTCCGCTTCTACAAGTTTTTCTATGCGCTTCCCATCACATAACATAATTGGTCATTACAACCCTTCAGTCAGGATTACTGCATAGCTTCTCGCACCACTCATGTCGTATGTGTTAATTTTATACATCAGTGGCGGGATCTACGAAGCGCATTAGTCTTTATGTTTGACCAAATTTCGCTCTTTTTATAAAACAATGTTTGTTGATAACGAAAGTTTGTACTTGTTTGGCAAGGATACGTTTGGCCACCCATTTTTTTAATCCTGGATGGTAATTTTTATACAGTAAGGTTACTCTTCGTTAAATCGAAAAATATCGAAAAATTTTTTTTTCGTCTACTGACTGCAAGCTAACGTTGTTGAAAAAAAGAGCGAAATTTGGTCAAACATAAAAGACTAATGAGCTTGTCGATTCGACGAACAGTAACCGTCCAGAGTTAAATTCGTTATGGTCTACGAAAATTCTTAGTTCTTGTGAGCGAGACGAAATCGACAGTCTCAGATTGTCCTGTACACTATCATGGCAGTTTTCGACATTGTTAAGTTTGTTTCTTTCATAAGGGTGTTGGTCTAATTTGAATTTATCTGATTGGAATTTATCCACCACATTATGAGTAGTCCTCTATGTAGGATGATCATGGCGATAGGCGATACACGCCGTACTTTACCCAAACAGAACGACCTTTTTGATAAAACAATTTTATTACTTGCATGTGTTGTCGTCCATGGTGATTTGGGAAAACAGTCTAAATAAATTGCAACCAATTTGGCAGATGTGGCTTCCAAATTTCAAAGTTCTTGTTAGAAGAGCGTATACTGTATCGTACAATTATTTTCATTTCATATGAAGAACTGAAACTACAATATTTACCGTCGCAAATATTGTCAATATTGTATTAAAATGCAAATATTGATCCAATTAATGTGCAAAGTAATTACACAGTTGTTGTCCTGCATATTTTGGTTGGTACAATACATATGTACAAAACTTTTCTTATCTTCTCTAATGTTTATATTAGTCGAACACATGTGCCAAATGTTAACGGTAAATACCAAACACACATAATTACAGAGATTTGCCTCAATGTTCGCCTCAAGATTGTTTTACAAAAATGTGGTTTCCTTAAGTTGACAGCAAAATGTGGTTTATCTTCTCATTGCTGTATTCGGAAGAAGTACAACGATAAATCCAAAGAGAATATGATGGTCATTCAGAAACATATGTATGGTTGTGGGTGATTAAACTAATTTGTGCGAAGTATTTCACATAATATTTCTATTTGTTTGTTTGTATTTTTCATTAAAACAAAATTGAGTAGTGAAGGCTAATGCGCTGATTTTAAAAGAGTTTCACTCGACGATTTTAAAATTAAGCAGACAAATTTAGAGAGTAGTATGAAGTCGCCCCAGTCTAGAAAGTGGTGTATTTGCTTATTAACTTGAGGCCTCGGTTCAAACCCCAGGTCAGACACCTCCAATAAAATCAAATACGAAAAAATATTTTTCGGCGACTTGCTCTCAGCAAATTTCTTGTAAAAACTCTGAGAGGAAATGAAATTGCCATAGAAAAAATCTCAAATATCTGTGGTTCGAAGTCGACTTTTAACTGCAATTCCAGTCATTCCTGTATAAAATGAACACACACATCATAAATGGTGTGAGAAGGCAGGTCGTATTGCTGACTGAAGGGTTGTAATGACCAATTATGTATGAATGTATGTAACCAATATCAAAAAACTCTGTTAGCAAAACGACGTTTACCACCCTGTTCTAATTGCAAATTATAAGTTGTTCTTACGAAAGCAGTGCCTAAAAAGAAGAATTTTTTTTAATTGTTTTGTGTTTCTAAGTTTTCTCTGGAAGATTGTGTTAAGATATTGATTGTTTTTCTTAATTTTTTGGTCATATGCGATATTATTCCAAAACATTGCCAAAGTTTTGTTTCTCATTTGTTACTTCAGGATTTGTTTTAAGTTCTAACTGATAGAAAAAGTTCTTCCATTATCACTATTCTTTATATCCTGTACAGAGAAAAGCATACATCCTACAACATAAACTTAAATATATGTACATACATACATATATGAATTTGATATTGGTTTCTATGTTTTAATTCCAAAATACTTATAAAAAGAATTTTTGCTTCTGCGAATATTTTAAAATTTTAAAATGTAAAATGAAGTCGCTGTAGCCTAGTAGGTGGTGTGTTGGCTTATTAGGTGTAAGGCCACGGTTCAAACCACAGGTGAGACATCAAAATGAACAAATATTTCCTCGGCGACTTCCTTTCAGCAGATTTCTGGCAAAAGCTCTGAGAGTAGATAAAATTGCCAAGATAGAGATTTTCAAAAATCTGTCGTTTGGGGTTGATTTTAAACTGTATAAAATTAACACACACAACTTGAGCGGTGTTGAGAAGCTAGCCCGTAATCCTGACTGAAGGGTTGTAATGACCAATTATGTATATGTAGGCTCTGCAGTCTGTAAAAGGCCGATTTCTTATTTAATTCACTGCCTTGGACTGCTGCAATATTTTTGACATATGTTGCCAATAATGGGTGTTGGTAATCGCAGAGTGGACGAAGTGACGAAAATGATTAACATTTTCCTATTAAAATAAAATTAAACCATACACTGAGCGAAAAAAGTGAGTAAACACCACTGAAGTAATTCATATTCTTAGGATAGCGAGAAAAGTAAATAAGAATAGTCGAATAAATTTCCAAAAATAAAAACGTTTGTTTAGTACTTATAAAACGTTAAAATGTTAAACTTTTTATGCTTAAACTGTTTTATACTTAAGAACAAAAGTGTTGACTCACTTCTGGCGCTCACTGTATATAATTTTTTACTGCCGAAAAAATTTAAAAGCTTATTATTAAAATTATAAGTGCAATAAAAAGCATCGTCTAAAGTGATGAATTATAAAACCCTAATAAACATGTGTACACTCATATCTAAATATATAATTTTAGCAAAATTAATGTGTTAAAATATTTTACGTCACTTTTTCATATTTTCGTACCCCATAAATTACCATTATTACAATTATTATCGCCATTAAAAACTGCAGAAACTCTATGACCTCAGCGTCGTAAATGATGTAATTAAAACTTCTTTAAACAGTATCATTATGGTTTAAAGTTTACTAAATGAGTTTGTTATAGCGGGTTGTGCTTTTCATAAAAATGAAACAAAATTTTAAATGAAATAAGATTATATACACGCTGTATATTATAATAAAGAAACAATATGATATAGAATTAGTAAAGTAAAGGCAGATTGTTTGTAGTCTAGTAGGTAGTGTGTTGGCTTATTAGACGTTAACCCACGGTTCAAACCCCAGGACAGACATCAAAACGAAATTTCAATATTTCTTCGGCGATTTCCTCTCAGCAGATTTCTGACAAAAACTCTGAGAGTAAATATAATTGCCATGTAAATTTTCTCAAAAAATCTGTCGTTCGAAGTTGATTTTAAACTGTATGTCCCACCACTCATGTATAAAAATAACACACACAACATTTTTTAGAGACCCAACAGCGTCCACCGCGTATCCAAAGAATCACTAGAGAGTATGGAACTTCTATTAGCCTGAATTGCATAATCTGAATAACAACGACATGTGGTTTCGACAAAACGATCCCACATGCCACACAGATTGAATATTCTGCACAAATGATTTGAGGGAATGGTTATATCATTGAACTGGTCACCGTGATCGTTTCTCAAGTCACTAGTGGCTGCAAATAAATCACAAACAATAGCGATCCTCAAAGCCAACATGATCAATGGCATCTGTAAAATTCAGACTGATTTATTTGCCAGAGTCATGATGTATGTACATATACGCCCCATGGAGCCATGGCGGATATTTGATCGATATGTTAACAGCTCTTACAAATCAATAAAAAAATGGTCAGGCGGTGTGTTTGGGTCATAGTTTTTTGATGAAGATGAAACCAAAATTGAACTGACTGTGAATGGCATTCTTTATAGGAAAATGATAGCGAAGATCTCGATGCTTTGGAATAGATCTGGATAATTACGCCATAAACAATCGATTTATTGGGACAAAGTATTGCAAGAAATTCGAAAATCAATTGGACAGCTAACGCACTGTTCTTTTATATATATTTATTTTTTTTTTTTTTTTTCTTCGTATATTATTTATTGAATCTTTCCTTTCAGAATTTACAATAAGTATTCAAATCTTAACCTAAAATACAATAATAAAAGTTGTTATTGCCACTGCAACGTACAACTAAAAGTGCACATCAAAAGTAAATTTATCTGATCAGATCATTTGTTTGAACCCTTTTGAGACGTCTGTGACCCTCGAATACAAGTAAGTCTCTTAAAAGACGGTTGGGATGTTCTGTAATCCTAGAGATGTAATTGACACTTGCTATTTTTATTTCCTCTCGAACTAAGGGCACCTTCAGATCTTTGTGGATGTTACTGTTTCTCATATACCAAGGAGCACCTGTTATTATTCTAAGAAGCCTAGATTGCCGCCTTTGAAGCTTCTCTACATTGGATGGTGAGGCTGTTCCCCACAGTTGGATACCATAAAGCCAAATAGGTTTCAATACTGACTTATACAAAAGCAGTTTTAGTTCTAGATCAAGGGTTGACTTAGGTCCAATAAGCCAGTAAAGCTGTGCTGTTCTGAGTTTGATCTGGGTAATTTTGGCAGCTATATGGTGAGCCCAGGTAAGGCGACGGTCGAGATGGATGCCCAGATATTTTACACTACTATGTTCTGGTACTGTCACACCATTAATCTTGATGGGCGGACAATTTCCCTTTCTCAGTGTAAACGTGATGTGCATGCATTTAGAGACATTGACTTTAATCTTCCATTTCAGCATCCAACTTTCCAAATCACTAACATGAGATTGAAGTCTTTGTGACGCAACTGTAGAATCTCTATGAATACTTAAAAACGCCGTATCGTCCGCAAAAGTAGACGTGTGAGTCACTAAACTTGTAGGCATATCTGCAGTGAACAATAAGTAAAGGAACGGCCCTAGAATACTTCCTTGTGGTACGCCAGCAGATATCTTTCTGCGGGAAGAGGTGACATCTTTTGATTTTATTTGGAAATATCTATCCCATAAGTAACTTTTTAGCAATTTATGCACATTCTTTGGTAAAAACTGTGTGATCTTAAAAAGAAGTCCTTCGTGCCAGACCTTATCGAAGACTCGAGATATATCAATAAATAGCGCAGAGCAATACTGCTTGTTCTCAAAAGCACGTCTAATTAAATTGGTAATTCTGTGCACTTGCTGAATCGTGCTATGTTTTCGCCTAAAACCAAACTGATGGTCGGGAACTATGGCGTTGGCATTAATATGCGGTATTAAACTATTAAGCAGCATTTTTTCGAACATCTTAGAAAGTATTGGGAGTAAACTTATTGGACGATATGATGATACTTGCGTTATGTCCTTGCCTGGTTTAGGTATCATCACTAAATCAGATAATTTCCAAGATGCAGGAAAGTAGCCTATTCGCAACATAGAGTTAAAGATGAACAATATAAAACGCACGGCCGATGTAGGCAAATTTTTAATCATTGTCGCAGTTATTTTGTCACAACCAGGTGATTTGTTCGGCTTTAGGCTCTGGATGACGGCAATCACTGCAGACAGCCGGAACTTGATCGGCCTACTAACCACATCGTCGATTGTAACTGGGGCAATACTAGAAACAGAATTGTTTGGTGTAAAAACATTCTCTAAGTAGTTGGCAAAAGCGTCCACTTTCTGTTCTGCGCTTTTTGCCCAATCACCGTGCTGTAGTCGTAAAGGGGATTCATGCAAAGTAGGTCTCCTCATTTTCCTTACTGCCTTCCATAAGCTGTACTCTGAGTCTTTCGTTGCGTCCAAATTTTGCAAGTATTTTTGCAGGTTCGACTCTTTGTGCTTCTGCAAAGCGTCACGCAGACCTGGAGAACGATATTCTTGCCATTGGCGTCTTAAATTCCTTTTTTGGCGTAACAGTGCTTCTATGTTATTAGAGCAGGGAAATTTTCGTTTTCTTACCAAAGGGGTAGAGGATGTAGATACCCTAGCAGCTTCAGTTAAGATGTTAGCAAACTGGCGGACGCCGGATTCAATTTCCTGTTCACACTTCAAAGAGATATTTGATGGCAGGTGCGAGCTTACGAACATTTTGTATTTCCGCCAATTTGTACTCGTCTGAAGATAATTTTGCTCCAGTAGGTTTGTATCAGGCACAAATGTTAGGATGGTTGGTGAGTGATCAGAAGACAGATCCAATGACGGGTGCATACGAAGATTTTCACGTCTAATATTTCTTACTACGGCAAAATCTATTACATCCGGAATTTTGTTTAGATCAGTTGGCCAATAAGTAGGATGACCAGCAGACAAGGCATCCATTGTGTTCGATACTGCGTCCAATAGCTGTCTTCCTCTCGGAGTAATGAGACGTGATCCCCAGAATGTGTGTTTTGCATTATAATCACCTGCTGCAATAAATTTCGGACCCAGCGTGTTGAAGTAATCAAGGAATTGATCTTTGCAAATGTTGTGTCTTGGAGGACAATAAAGTGCTGATATTGTAACACCAATGTAGGATAAATTGATTGATGTTGCTTGAATGTAATCTTGGGTGAATTCTGGCAATGGAAAGTGCCTAATGTCCTTGTGAACAAGAATAGCTGCCCCTCCGCATGCCCTACCACTAGGGTGTTTTGCGTCATATGTGTAGTAGTCATTAATTCTAAAGCAGTTTTTGTCCGAGAAGTGTGTTTCCGATATTAGCATGACATCAATTTGGTAAGTATATAAGAAGTTTTGTACTTCATTTTTATGATGGCTTAAGCCGTTCGCGTTCCAAAAGCACATTTTGAGGGTGTTCATGTCTTATTTACTAAAATCTGAATAAGCATATTTTGGTTTTGCAGCAGCTGTTGCAACATGTTCTGCATGTTAGCCATAAAATTACTCATTGTTTGGATTAGAGTTTCAATTGAATTTTGGGAATTCGAATGTGCAGTTGGAATGCCTTCTTTTAGAGCGTCAGCATATGAAAAAGCATCTGGAAATTTACTTGTGGTTTGGGCAACATTTTTGGAATTTGCCTGTTGTGGAATGGTGGGCTGAGGTAAACTTGGGAAGTTTGATTCACGGTACTGATTATATATAGGTCTTTTGACCACCGCTTTATTTTTGAGTTCCAAGTATACTTTGCATCCTCGATAATTAGCCGTGTGGTTCTCACCGCAATTACTGCATTTTTTACAGCTAACTTCAGTTTTCGGGTGGGGACATTCACTGCTTCTGTGTACGTCTCCGCACGTGACGCATACTGCCGGTAATTTGCAGAAAGATTTTGTGTGCCCAAATTCTTGGCAATTTTGACACTGAGGGGGGCCTTTACGTTTAATGGGTTCCTCTACATATATTCGACGGTTTAGAAGATACCGTAATCCATATATAGGATGATTGTCACCTTTTTTTCTTATATTGTTCGAGTTAAATTCTATTTCGACTCTAAAAAGCGGTTGTGGAATTTTATTTTTATTTAAAATATTATGGATTGATTTGACTTCATACCATTCAGATTGAAGGGCATTCTTAATATCGCTAATAGGTACAGTACTGTCAATGCCTTTAATGATTACGTTTAAACCTTTTGCACTTTTGAGTTGATAAGTATAGTAGTTTTTCTTTTCAGTATCGAACTTGTTCACAATTGCTCTAAAAATCTTTTCATCTTTGGCTTGGATTTTGGTTTCCTGAATATTACCCTTTCGTAGAGAAACAACGTAGAAATTGTCTTTGCCAACAATCTGTGTCAACTTAGTTACCAAGGCATTGGTAGTGGGCTCTCGTAGGTACAGTGGTGGGGGTTTGAAATTCTTTTTTGCAGCTGTATTGTCTTCCTTCTCTTTTTCTGCAAGAATTGCAAAACGGTTTGCATTGTCAGTGTTATTTTTTGCCTGTTTTGGATGTGGTTCCAAAGTGGAGGCTGCTCTAGGGCTGGACTTACGTTTCGTTATTGTGATATAACGGTCCATACCTGTGAGAACTTTTTCACTGCTCTCAGTATTCGCTGCACTTTTTTAATTGTTGTACTTTCCTTATTTACGTCCGGTGATTGCAAAATATCTTCGATGTTCTTATGACTACCCAAAAAAGGGGTATGGGGTAGATTTGTATTTGGCCCAACACACTTATTTAAATTTTGACCACTCGCACTATTGCTGATTTTTTTTTCACTTGTTGGGTCGCTAACGTAGCGTACCCGATTTGCAGGCTTCGCTGTCAAATAACGCGAGTCATCAATTTTTTTATTTATATTAACTGTTTCACATTCTTTTGAAGTAATGATCACGTAAGCATTTTTATCATTAAAACTCAGTCTGCGTTCATTAGCACTTGCACTTGGCTCACTCATTAATTAGGTTAACGGCCTTTATATTTTTTTTTTAACTTTAAGTGCCGCGAACTAAAAAAAAATCAAATTTGATAAAGTTTTTCAGCAGTTCATGCTAGTTTTGACAACACGATTTGTCTTTAAACACACGCTGAAATAAAGTTTTTCGGTATTTCCTTTTTTATATGTACGTATATTATACAATGCTTTCAGTGAGAGGAATAATCTCTTTATCGTAATATATTCCATAGCACGGTGCATACATGATATACTGAAAGTTGTCACTTCAATTCTGATAAGAAATTTTTTAATTCATGCAAGAATTCATGGATTTCTTTTGTAAAATCTGTTTATTAAAAATGCTATTAATGTGGCCGTATGGCAACATTTAGTAACTGCAAAAGCCAGAAGATTATAATAGTCTGTTCTTAAAAATTCAATGCAATCTGCACTGGAACAGGTACTATTTTTTAGCATGAAAATAAATTTGTTATTTTAGATGACGTAAGATATGAATACTCCAACCCATCTAATGTACCTTGACTTGCTCGAGTGTCATATGCTCATCAAAACATCTTCGTGAAATATTACCGAAAATGCTAGATTGAAAGATATATATTGGAATGGAACCTCGGAGAACCTTGGAGAAGATCATATTGATTGCTATTCATTTCATAAAAGTCTAACGAACATAAACACTACTGCCTTTTTACTCCCTACGACAATTTACTTTCCCAGATCGTACACAATAAGTTGCATGATTGATTTTAAACCCATTAAATTCAATTTCCGGAATGTAAAATAAGTACTCATTACACTCTCTCATAAACACAATACCAATATAGCGACAAAAGAATTTATATATAAATTCCAATCAAATTGATTTTAACAATTCTAATTGAACTGAATGCTTTAAAATAATTTACAAGAGAATTCAATTCCAATTGAAATTGAAATTCAATCGAAATTCAATTTATATACAAAAGCACGGTTCATATGTCAAAAAACTGAATGCAAGAAAGCCACTAAACTGTAGCGGTACAAAAGAAAAATGACAATACCACGTAATAAACTGAAAATAATAGAGAAAAATGGAATAAAATAGTGTGAAGGGAATGTTAAGTGAATGTCAATCAATTGAGCAGCATCAACGGAAATGAATAGAGTTTCACTGTTTAGTGACACACATACATAGATAGTTTAGAAAATTAAAGCATCCTCTACATGGGTACAGTTGCTCAAATAAATCGTCGCACACCAAGGAGGCGGAAACAATTGTCATAATATTTAATAAACTGCTTACCAGGCTTGAATAAAATAAAATTGTTTTTAAAGTTCAATTTTTGCATATAATAACTGGATACAAAAAAATTAATTAAAAAGTTTTATTTATTTTATATACATATACGTACATTCATACATAATTACTACCCTTCAGTCAGGATGACGACTAGCTTATAACACCACTCTTAACTTTAGAACATACATACATGTCGACTACGAACGACAAATTTTTGGAAAACTTTTCATGGCAATTTTATTTACTCGCAGAGTTTTGTTAGAAATCTGCTGAGAGGAAGTCGCCGATCAAATATTTTTACATATTTCGTTTTGATATCTAAACTGGGGTTTGAACCGTTGACTACGGCGACTCCGTGATTTATACCATAATTTAGTCGAAATTCCTTTTCATAGAAAAATCCTATTTTTGTGTATTCTCTGTCCCAATGTTACAGACTTCTTGTACAGTAGTACTTTGCGTCATTTGTTTATTAGTCACTGTGCGCTCCAAATTAATTTTTTTTTTTTCAGAATATAACGGCTGGATCATGAGATATTACTTTTACGGCATCGTAAAGAAATCATTCTTCCAGAATATTGGGATAAGAATTGAAAATCGTATTGTATGTCTAAATTGAAAGCTCTAGTTTTACAATTTTCTTTTTAAATGGCCATTTCTTTTAAGGCCATTTACACCCTATTATTTCCCTAAACGTAAGATTTGATACGCTCACTGTAGCCATTGTCTCTGCCAGCTATGTACGGACACTTATTTGATCCAGGATATATAAACATATGTATATACATATCATATATGTATGTGTATATTATATATTCGTGCATGCAATTAGAAAATATGTTTTACATTCAAATGTTTATCATACAAGACACTCTATGTCAGGTGTTATCTTTTACACTCACACATCGAAAAAACTATTTGCTTTTTTAAAAATATTATAACGTAACTTAATTGGTAACTACAGCCCTTTAATCAGAATTACAAACTAGTACCTCACACCACTTATGTTGCGTGTATTAATTTTGTACATGAGTAGCGGAACCTATAGTTTAAAACTGACTCCGAACGACAGATGTTTGAGAAACTTTTCATGACAATTACAGAAATCTGTTGGGATTAAGCTCAATCTGTGGCCTAACGTTTAGTCATCCTATACACTACCTACTATACTATGCCTACTACAAAAATCAGCTCGTTTCGTCAAATCACCATATACGGATATGTCATTCAACAACACATTGCAATAATACAATTGTTTTTGTTCGGACAGCATACCGTGCGCTTTGTTGATTTTACGATCACCGTAATCATTGATGTCGTCGTAGTCCAATAGGTAGTCTTATTAAGCTTATAAGATATGAGGCCACGGTTCAAACCCCAGGTCAGACATCTCCAACAAAACGAAATATGAAAAAATGTTTCTCCGGCGACTGCCTCTCAGCAAATTTCTGGCAATAACCCGTAATAAATAAAATTACCATGAAAAGTTTCTCAAAAACCTATCGTTCGGAGTCGACTTTAAACTGTAGGTCCCGCCACTCATGTCTAAATTTAACACTCATAAGTGGTGTGAGAAACTACGTCATAAATCTGACTGAAGGGTTGTAAGGACCAATTGTGTATGTATGTGTATGTAATCGTCCTACCAAAAGACCTATTCGTACAATGGAGGATCAGTTTGAGTGCACTGGATCGACCAACACCGACGTACATCGATGAAAAGCAAGATCTGCAAAAAACATCAACGCTAGCTGCAGAACGTGTGGAGTACTATATATTAATTAACACCATTCACAAAAACTCTGCTGTTTGCAGCTCACAATTTGGCAAATTTTGCTTCGTACTTTGGGTCTCTACGCGTACCAGATTCAACTGACCCAAGAACTGAAGGTAGACAGCGATGTTTTTTGGGAACTCTTCAGAAAGTGATGAGGATTTTTAATACACACTATAGTTTTTATTAAAATTATCCTTAAAATAACTGATCTAGATTCGACCCCTGAACTACTCGCAGCTGATGCCTGAATGCACAAACATAAAAATATTCAAACTTTATCAAAAAAATTATGAGATTTTAATAAAACTAATTATTTTTGAATAAATAAAGTGAGAAAAAAGTCATCCAGCGTTGCGACCCAGTGCATCTAGACTACAACCGTTTGTAATTTGTTGGTATTCTAGGGCCTGCTACACGTGGTTAGTCGGTTAGCTGGAAGAACTTGATTCTCGTCTTGAATAATGAAAGCAAACAGATTGGGTAGACGCTTTGCGGCAGCTTTTTTTCCTGAAAAGTCTTCATATAAATAATAAGATAAGTACTTTACCACTTAACAGAGGTTATAACGACTAACAAGTGGTTTACTTTTAGTCTTTTTCATTTCATTTTTTACTAGAGAAAAACTGTAACAAGGTTATTAACAAAAATCAATAACAAGGAGGTGGCTGTTGCTGCTTTCTTTATCTTGTTTGTCCATCCCCAAAAACGACGCACTGATCTACCTGCTCTATTTTGATGTTTTATTAAATTTTGTAAGTGGCGTGTTATTCTGGCCCTGCATAGTATGGTAGCATTTACGTTTGGTTTATTTTAAAACATTTTTATTGCACCCACTTTTTTGTCCTTACGTTGATAGCGGTTGTAAAAGTTTTATTTGCCATATAAACTCTGCTTTTACAGTTTTTGTATTGTTTGTGTGCGTACATGTACATAATTGTGTCCAAAAATTGTAAAAGATAATTAAATTAATTAAAGTTTTTATAGTATCTACTACATCTATGGGGTCTTATTTAAAGTGTTTCCTATTTTTAATTTTGAATAAAAGAAGAGGTATTGTGGAATGTAATATTGTTGAAGTAGTGTGTTTATGTATGTTCTAGGTCACTTACTCCATACAAATTTAGGAGCATGCATAGCTGTAAAAGAGTAAAAACATTGCAGAATTGTGAAATGAATTGTGTGCGATCGGTCTTTAGGTTTGTAACATGTATTATGAAAAGGTAATGCTTTTTAATGTGTATGTGTGTGTGTGTGTAAAATTTGGGAGCATGCATATCTGGAAAAGAATTAAATCATTTTAATTTTCAATTTTTCCCTACAAATTTGGGATCATACCTGCTTATTCTTGTTCATTTTATTTGTATTGCTTTTCAAACGAATGGTTGGACGGACAGAATGAGTGTGTGCACGTTTCCTCATCTACATCCCAGAGTACAAGTAGACTGTAATGTGAAAATGTATATACGTATGTACGAATGTTTGGACGGACAGAATGAGTGTGTGCGTAACATGTAATGTGTATGATCGTTTTTTTTTTAATAGTAAATTCTTGACACGCACTGCTCATGATCACAGGTAGAAGAAATAGAAATATAAACTAATAAGAAAGGGTAGGTTGGTTGTGCGGTTGTTTTTAATTTGATGAGAAAGAAATGTATAGTTGTGCCTGTGGGATTTTTTCACGCATAAGTATAAGTAAAATCTGTTTTCACATAATTGAATTTACTGATTGATCTACAACACCCCAGATTATAAATGTACTTGTTTTTAAGGATTTAGAATTTTTAGTTTTACTCTTTTAAATAAATGAAATTATAGAATAAAGGGATTAATTAAAACAAATTAGTTTTTTATTTTTTGAAAATTTTATTACATATTTCTTTTTTTCAGATTTTTACAGATTTGAATTTAAAAAATACGTTTATACAGATTAAATAACTTAAGTGTTAACAAATATTGTGTATAGAATGTTTGACATCGACAAATGTTGAAAGATTGTGAATAAGTATTTTCACAATAATACAAACGTATGACATATTAGACATTATAATAATTTTTTATATTGAATTTGATCTGGTTATGATCTGCTCGCTATCTGATTATGATCTGCTTTGTATCTGATTACGATCTGCTTTATATCTGATCACGAACTGCTTGCTATCACGATCTGATTTATACCTGATCACGATCTGCTTGATGGCTTGTGTCTATATCTTTTGATTTTGAGTACGCTATATCGTGCTTTCTACAATCTGCATCCAATAAATTATTCCTTTATTTCCTTTATTCCTGCTATTCGTTTTTGAAGTTTTTTGTATCAGGTCCACAAAACTGATAACCAGGCGGATGTAATTCAACATATAATTTGTTTATTAAGTTGTTTCCAAATCTTCTTCCAATCTTACACTGATTAGGTTTTTTTTCTTTTGACTGTAGTTTATAACCATTTTTTTATTACTTTCATACCTCTTCGCATGAAACACTATACTAGCAAGCTATACAATCTGTACTAGCTGTACTAGATACACTAGCAAGCTGTACTAGCTATACTAGCAAGCTGTACTAGCTATACCAGCTGCATCAGCTATACCAGCTATATCAGCTATACCAGATATACCAGCTGCATCAGCTATGCCAGCTATATCAGCTATACCAGATATACCAGCTATACCAGCTATACCAGCTATATCAGCTATACCAGCTATACCAGCTACATCAGCTATACTAGCTATACCAGCTACATCAGCTATACCAGATATACCAGCTATACCAGCTACATCAGCTATACCAGATATACCAGCTATACCAGCTATACCAGCTATACCAGCTATACCAGCTATACCAGCTATACCAGCTATACCAGCTATACCAGCTACATCAGCTATACCAGCTATACCAGCTACATCAGCTATATCAGCTATACCAGCTATACCAGCTATACCAGCTATACCAGCTATACCAGCTATATCAGTATATATCAGCTACACCAGCTATATCAGCTATTACCAGATACAGCTGATAGCTGGTATAGTTGATGTAGCTGGTATAGCTAGTACAGCTTGCTAGTATAGCTACTACAGATTGTATAGCTTGCTAGTATAGCTAGTACAGCTTGCTAGTGTATCTAGTACAGCTAGTACAGATTGTATAGCTTGCTAGTATAGTGTTTCATGCGAAGAGGTATGAAAGTAATAAAAAAATGGTTATAAACTACAGTCAAAAGAAAAAAAACCTAATCAGTGTAAGATTGGAAGAAGATTTGGAAACAACTTAATAAACAAATTATATGTTGAATTACATCCGCCTGGTTATCAGTTTTGTGGACCTGATACAAAAAACTTCAAAAACGAATAGCAGGAATAAAGGAAATAAAGGAATAATTTATTGGATGCAGATTGTAGAAAGCACGATATAGCGTACTTAAAATCAAAAGATATAGACACAAGCCATCAAGCAGATCGTGATCAGGTATAAATCAGATCGTGACCAGATAGCAAGCAGTTCGTGATCAGATATAAAGCAGATCGTAATCAGATACAAAGCAGATCATAATCAGATAGCGAGCAGATCATAACCAGATCAAATTCAATATAAAAAATTATTATAATGTCTAATATGTCATACGTTTGTATTATTGTGAAAATACTTATTCACAATCTTTCAACATTTGTCGATGTCAAACATTCTATACACAATATTTGTTAACACTTAAGTTATTTAATCTGTATAAACGTATTTTTTAAATTCAAATCTGTAAAAATCTAAAAAAAAGAAATATGTAATAAAATTTTAAAAAAATAAAAAACTAATTTGTTTTAATTAATCCCTTTATTCTATAATTTCATTTATTTAAAAGAGTAAAACTAAAAATTCTAAATCCTTAAAAACAAGTACATTTATAATCTGGGGTGTTTTAGATCAATCAGTAAATTCAATTATGTGAAAACAGATTTTACTTATACTTATGCGTGAAAAAATCCCACAGGCACAACTATACATTTCTTTCTCATCAAATTAAAAACAACCGCACAACCAACCTACCCTTTCTTATTAGTTTATATTTCTATTTCTTCTACCTGTGATCATGAGCAGTGCGTGTCAAGAATTTACTATTAAAAAAAAAACGATCATACACATTACATGTTACGCACCCACTCATTCTGTCCGTCCAAACATTCGTACATACGTATATACATTTTCACATTACAGTCTACTTGTACTCTGGGATGTAGATGAGGAAACGTGCACACACTCATTCTGTCCGTCCAACCATTCGTTTGAAAAGCAATACAAATAAAATGAACAAGAATAAGCAGGTATGATCCCAAATTTGTAGGGAAAAATTGAAAATTAAAATGATTTAATTCTTTTCCAGATATGCATGCTCCCAAATTTTACACACACACACACATACACATTAAAAAGCATTACCTTTTCATAATACATGTTACAAACCTAAAGACCGATCGCACACAATTCATTTCACAATTCTGCAATGTTTTTACTCTTTTACAGCTATGCATGCTCCTAAATTTGTATGGAGTAAGTGACCTAGAACATACATAAACACACTACTTGTTGAAACCTTCTCCATGACTTCTCAGAGTGCTACGCATACGTGACGCATATGATTACTTTGAAAATCACAGTGGTTTGTATTTCACCATATACCAACGACTTAAGAACACCCCCCAAGAAAAAGTCTTCTGGAGTGAAATCACACAAATTCGCCAGTTCACATCATCTTTAAGTGAGACGACCATGTCCTTAAATCGCTCGTGCAGAATATCCAATATGGCATGAACTGAGGGGCATGTAGCGAGATGTATTGAACGGTCTTGCATCCCATGTGAATTATTATCGTCTTAAATTCATCTATTTTATTTGTTCGTGTATTCATTCATTGTAAAACATGAATTTTCAATGAAAACTAGAAAACCAACTACTTCAGGGCCCAGTCAGAGAACGGACTTCGTTGTCTGTGGTCATCAATAGCAACAGATGGTCATTATCAACTGTCAAAATTCTGAAACCCTGTTTGAAGACACGATATTATTTCGTAAATCATTTGAATAGATCTCGGGTTATAGAAAAACGAACACAGAAATTTCAT
Organism: Sarcophaga carnaria; assembly: GCA_958299815.1. Classification (NCBI taxonomy): domain Eukaryota; kingdom Metazoa; phylum Arthropoda; class Insecta; order Diptera; family Sarcophagidae; genus Sarcophaga; species Sarcophaga carnaria. The sequence continues at coordinate 88,537,814 of OY283149.1, forward strand.
TTATATATACAGAGGACAGGAAAAGTCTAAGTACCCCAATATATTTTTAGCAATTTCATGAATTTTTAGCAATATTATGTAAAAATAATGGATATTTTTATTTTCTCTTATTACGAAACAAAAAATATTTAAAGTTTTTCACGAGCCATAAGAAACACTAGGAAAGTTTCTGGCGACCCCATATTTTTGCACCGCACAAGTTAAAATTCAAAGACCCAATATAGGTCCAATATGTTAAAATATTTTTCGTTATATTTAGTAAGATATCCCTTAAGGTCAAGCACTCCATTTAACCCATTTGGCATTAAAAGAACCAGTTTCGTTTAGCGTTTTCTGTTGATATATGCCGCCATGCAGTCATTAGTAAGTTTTTAAGTTGACTTTTGTTTAAGGTTTTGCAACTACGTGACTGTTTTTTAAATAATCTCCTGAAAACTCTCTTGGAGTTATATCTTGACTTTGTGCAAGAGTGGAAAGGAAAATCAGTTCATTAAATTAGCAGCAGTATGATTCTGTTCATTAGCTTGCTGGAAGAAATTACCATTAAGAATTCTTAATTGATCTGAACTTGAGTTAAATTTGTTGTTCGGAATGTTTTAATACTTCTTCTTGTTCGTTATTTCCTCAATAAATTCCTAACTGCCCACATTTGGAGCCGACGCGCAATCCCACAACATTTGTGAGTAAGCGATTTGCAGAAATCATCAAAAAACGTTTTCTTCTGGATTTGTTCATAACATTAGACATTAAATTTTACTCCATGATTTACTTGAATCTGCTTCTGCTCAGTATTTTCGTAGGATGTGTTTCACGCTCTATTACGATTTTTTCTGTTAGACTCGACGACTGTCTCAGCCACAAAATCGCTATTTGGCTTTGTTACGTATATGAATATTTGAAGAATAGTATAAACATTTTTCGAAGATAATGATGCAATTATATGAAATTTATGCTTAATATGTGCAGCTCATTACAGATTTGGATACACATGTAGAATGTCGAATGTGACTTTGGCTTTACTCACACTTTTCTTTAGAACTACTCAGAACATAACCCCTAGATATTTAAAGGGAAATATTAGTTTTATTTCCTACATAGCAAAAGTCTTCTGATTTGACGTATTTACGCTCACAGTTTTAATTTTGTCAGCAGTTATCACTAAATATAGGCCGCACCAAGCGGCGTATTGGATCACAAGATGCGGCTGATAACTAAACGTTCGATATAGTCAGTGAATTTGTTTATATTAGCTCCGCCGTTCGCAAAAATAATGTCAGTCTGGAGATCGAGCTAGGATCACTCTTGCCATCAGATGCTCCTATGGTCTATATAGACAATTGAGTAGCAGAGCCCAGTCTAGGACGACAAAACTAATATTTTACAAGATGCTCATCCGCCCCGTATTTCTTTATGGCACAGATGGAATGAGCACTATTAAGCACTGATGCAACATCCTTGAGAATATGCGAGAGAAAAGTCGTACGTATGTTAGTGATTATTTCCGTATCTGATCCAACAATGGGCTGTATGATGTCCTCAATGATATGGACGGTGTGCATCGTATTAACATTCATGTCTCGGCGAGATGGTTACTTGATACAGGGATTTGCCTAAGTCGGCGAAGAGGGCGACGTTGCCTGCGTTAGAAGGACCAAATCCAGAAAGCCCTGTCATCGGTTGGTGTGGCCAACTGACCAAGGCGCGCAAGATAATTGACATTTTAATTCAGTTTATCTTTTAATCTGAAATTTTCTAATACTAAGTTAGACAACAGCGGTGTTTGAATGCATCCGGTCATTATGGACTCACTGTTATGAATGACAATTTATAGCCTAGTAGGTAGTGCGTTGCTTATTTGACGTAAGGCAATAAACTCTGAGAGTAAATAAAATTGCGATGAAAGAGTTTCTCAAAAAACTGTCGTTCGAAGTCGAATTAAAGCTGTAAGTCCATTCACTTATGAATAAAATTAGCACTCACAAAATCAGTGGCGTGCGAAGATAGGTCGTAATTGTGACTGAATATGTCATAATAAACTTTACTTATAAAAAATCTGCAGAATTACAATTTTGTTTAGCTTTTAAAATCAATTCTCATAAATATAAACACATAGATGTAGACCTGCTTGATAAGTTGCCTATTAAACTGAACTGAAAAGAGAAGCACGTTACAATGAAAAATAATCCTTCATGTCATATTACATCACAATGGCTACAATTGATATTTAGGTTGATTTATGCAGATACATACGTCCTCTTACAACTTTTGATGCAAAATTGTTTTCGGCATTCACAGAAAAAAATCTTTTCATATTTGTTCATCTGTTATTTTTGCTTATTGATGCGTACCTGCACGCCTCCAACATACTATAGCACATAAGCATACATTAAGCACATGTACTACCAAAGAAGCAATTAAAGATGGGTAATCATACCAAAAAGGATAATCAAAGAGATGGTTAACGTGAATATGTAACAGTCATAGGCCAATTCATTCGATTCGCATAGAAAGTTACATACGCTTGCTTACATATCATTTACAAATTTCAACGTAGATTTTAAAAACAGTCGCTATAGTTTAGTAGGTAGTGTAATGACTTCCAGAGAGTAAATAAAATTGCCGTGAAAAGTATCTTAACGTTTGTCGTTCGTAGTTGATGTTAAACTGTAGGTCTCGCCGCTGAAGGATAAAATGATTAGAAACTAGGTTGGGTGGTGTGAGGAGCTAGGTTGTATTCTTGACATAAGGCTTGTATGCGTCAGTTAAGTAAGTATCAAACAAAGAGAGATAAATATACAGTGATTTCCCCAATTGATCACACAAATGACCCAAAGCACAAGGCTAGGGTAACAATAAAGTTGGTTGCTGAAAACAATTACCCATGCCTGGATGATTGGCCTGCACAATCGCCGTGTCTTAATCCGGTAGAAAATTGACGGAAAATTTTGCCATGAACAAGTTTCTTAAAAACCTCTGGAGTCGAAATTAAACTGTAGGTTGCTGCACTCATATATAAAATTAACACACACAATATAAGTGGTGTAAGAAGCTAGGTCATAATCCTGAATAAAGGATTGTAAAGTCGAATTATGTATGTATGTATGCATGAACTGGCTGATGCCTAAACTCTTAAATTTAATACAGCTTTCTTAGTTTATTTTTGTACATTTTAGTGATTAATGGCACTGTGATTCACTGTATATATCGGGTTGGCCATCTATCGTTTTAAATATGAATCATCGGTTATTTCGAATCTGGCAATACTTATGTCATTCTATTCTGCCACTAAATTCAGTATAGTATCTCCACTGAACGTAGTGAATCGATTTACGCTTGAACAACGGTGGGATTTATTGGGCCAAAAAGCAACTGCAAGATGATTGCGATTTTGCCAAAAAAAAAATTTTTTTCTTTTCAGATGAAGGTCATTTTCATCTTGTTGGGTACGTTAATTAACAAAATTAACGTATTTGGGGTTCAGAAAACCTACATGTGGTCTTACTTAAGCCAATGCACCCATTACCAGATGTTGTTTGGTGCGCCTTGTAAAGTGGAGGCATCATTGGACCATATTTCTTTGAAAATGAGGAGTAATGGTCGCCCGCATTACTGTCAATGGAGACACCTATCGCACCATGAGTACCAATTTTTTTGTACACGTTCTTCATGGTATTGATGTGAACAATGTTTGGTTTCAACAAGATGTTACAACTTTTCGCACATCTCATGCCACAATCGATTTATTGCGTCAAACTTTAATGGCCGTTTAATTAGCCAAAATGGTGATGTCAACTGGCCGCCAAGAAGCTGAGTTTGGACTATTCTCTGTGGAATGCGCTTAAAGAAAAGTGATATTCCAACAAACCAAAGGCAACTGGTTATTTAAAGGCCAACATTCGTGATGCCATTGCCAAGATACGACCGCATACACTCGCAAAAATATACGATCGAATGACGTACTGTAAGACCAGCCACCACAGCTATATGGACGAAATAATATTCCGTTTCTAACCGGAACAATTGTGCTTCACAGCAAAGAAATAAATTTGGCAAAATGTCAAAACGTTTTTGTTTTATTACATGCATACATACATAATTGGTCATTACAACCCTTTTTGTTTTATTGCAGTTTTAAATTTAAACTATTAAGTTGCCCACCCTTTACAAATTAGTTTTCCTATATTCGTCAGTTTATAACTCCAGAAACTCTCAACCAAGTTACATGACAATACATGTTTTATAAAGGTTAACCTTTCATTGAAGGATAAGCTTTATACGGACACTTTTTTAATGATGTGAGAGCAATACAAATTCAACTGCATCAGCGTACATATATACTTTATTGCATTATCCCGCAAAGCCGACTTGATTATCGTCGTGTATGTATAAAACAGTGATGCTCAAAATCCAAATTTCCTATCACATGTGATAGGCAAAGAAAATTCTGCTGACGCTGCGTTGACACACCTACACCATAAGCTTACTTGTGTGGTTTCTTATAATGATCGTGTGTTTGTTGCTTTGTTTGTGTTGTGTGTTGAACTCAGAGAACAAAATCAATTCAGTTGATGTTTAGCTCTTGATGTTTCTTTTGTTTTTTGCGAATACACGCAGCAAAATGTTTGATGAAAACTGGGAATATTTTTTTTATAGAGAATATGGATGGTAATCGCACTTTATATCGTAATTCTTTTTTTATAAAAAGACATTACGGGGTTAGTCATGGATTTTTCGACAACATTAAAGGGAATGATAGGACTTTAAAATTATTTCATCATCATCAATACATACATACATACACACATACATCAATGTCCATATTCATCAATACATACATACATACATACAAAAATACATACATACATACATACATCAATATATTCATCAATACAAACATACATACATCAATATATTCATCAATACATACATACATACATCAATATATTCATCAATACATACATACATACATACATACATAAATTCATTATGTAATAACATACCCGCAACACAATAAACCAATTTTTTTATTTCTTTTATTTTCCCAGTGTACGATTCTCAAAAATTAAGTTGAATTTTGTTCTCCGCTGCTTTACCAATACAACCAGAACTATGGTAGTATGTGTTTGAGCACCACTGGTATAAAACCACCAAATAAAATTATTTGCACACATACATACATACATATGTACTATTTTTCCCCTTTCAATTTAAATGTCATACAACCATTATTCTAAAATTAAAACACATTTAGTGTAGCAGTATATATGTAAACATCCATTCATGTGTAATTATTTCCATCATCATTACTGCTGTCATTTTTAACTCGCAATTCATTATTCGACGAAGATTTTGTTGAATGTTTTTTTTTGTGTGGAGTACGTACATTTTTATTATTTTAATATTTTTGTGTGCAACAAAATGCGAGTCAATTGTGTGGTTTTGTTTGGTAAGTGCGCTGTCAATAATTTTAAAGGACTATTGTTTACGCAAACATATATTTGCACAGTTCACAGAATGGTTAGTTTATATAAAGCTTTATGTACGAACATCTGAACTGAAAACCGCTGTGGTTTGTGGCTTATTCGCATGCGCCTGGGTGTAAAGATAACCCCACAAGTAAGGGTCTAAATGGGTCAAATCGCGTCATCTCCATGTGATATTATCATGCCTTCAAATCGCTCGTGTAGAATATTCAATATGACATGAGCTGACATATCGTTGGTGTCCAGATCATCTAATTAAGGCCAAAAAAAGAAATTCTAAATTTGCCACTAATTGAGAGGTAGAATCTGCGGTTGATGGCTATTTTAAGAAGCCAGATACTTACATACATACATACATACATAATTGGTCATTACAACCCTTCAGTCAGTATTCGACCTAGTTTCTCACACCAGATATGTTGTGTGTGTTACTTTTATACATGAGTGGTGGGACCTACAGTTTAAAGTCGACTCCGAATTACATATTTTTGGTAAACTTTTCATGGCAATTTTATTCATGGAATTTTATTCAATGGACCAGTCCTGGGGCTCGAACCCTGGATTTACGCCTAATAAGCCAACACATTGCCTACTAGACTACGGTGACTTCTGTACTTCTGTGAAGCCACATACTTACTTACCGTGAACAGAATATCGAAACTTTTGAATATAGCTAGGAAAATGTATCCCCCTGTTAAGAAAAAAAGCAAACTTATTGTTATATTTTCTTTGCCAAGCCGGTTAATTTTTGGTCTGACTTTGTATCGAATTAATTAAAATATTTCTGATCATTTGCTTATTTTTCAATTAGCAGAGGCGTTTAGAGTGGTATCTCGAATACATTTAAGCACTAGTTATGCGGCTGAAAGCGTTTATGAAACGAAAACGATGGAATCATATTGACTAGCTTATGAAATAGAAAACAGCTGAGAACTAAATATTAATAACCTTAGAATTTAAAAGCAATTTCTTTACGAAGATTGTAAAATAGTTTATTGATCCAAACTCAAAATGTAGCAAAGAAAATATTACACCCTCGAAACAGTATTAAATTAAGCGTTAAGAATTTTGGTTTTCACCTTAAGTATTTAAATAATTGTAAGATGTTGTTTAACGTATATTGGTTTTAATTTTAGGGAAAACAACCAGAAGATTCTCGTAAGTTTCTTTACAAAAATCTTCTTTTTTTTCATTTCAAATTCTTGAAAAATAAAAATATGTATTTACCCTCTAGTGTCAGATTGTGGTAGCCAGCAAATATTTTCCTTACACTTTGGTTTTCGAGTTTAATGCGTTACTAGCTGTGCAAAAATGATGTTGCCAATTCCATTGACATTCGCATTAAAAGAGTTAAAGTACTGAACGAGAAGGAAGAGAATAAAATTCTTAAATTGTTTGTTTTATCGCTATTCTCGTTGTTTTATTTTGCATTCTTCTTATTTAACAAACAAAAGCATAAAATTTATGTGAACTGTTTTGTTAATTTTCGTGCAACATGAGTTCTGAATGTTTTCTAATACAACGTCAACTAAATAAATAAATAAATAAATTTGAACAACAAATTCATGTTTAATATTACAACAGAAGCTAAATATCCACATTATAATATGTTTGTAGTATTTTTTATTATTAGTTACAATGTTGGTGCTTGTATATCGAATATTATGGCGAATTTGATTTATGGAGTACACACAAAAAAATTGGGACATGACATGAATTATAATTTTAAAATTGAAAAAAAAAAATAATTACTGATACTTACTTAATCAGTCATTACAACCCTTGAGTCAGGATTACGACCCTGCTTCTTACACCACTTATATTGGGTGTGTTAATTTTATATGTGGTTGGCAGGATCTAAAAGTCATAGTCGACTACGAACAAACGATTTTTTGAAAAACTGTTCATGGCAATTTTATTTTATTCTCAGAGTTTTTGCCAGAATCCTGCTGAGAGGCAGTCGCCTAAGAAATATGTTTTCATATTTCATTTTGCTGGAGATGTCTGACTTGGGGTTTGAACCGTGGCCTCAAGTCTAATAAGACAATACAGCAATTACTAGACTACGGCGACTTTATATATAATATTCCACAGAAAAGTACCCCATCACGACATATCGGTAAGCAAATATATTTCTGTGAGAAAACCTTCCCCAAGCATGTACTGTTCCGCAAATCGGTTGAGTTGTTCTCATGTTATAAAATGGAGAGCATGGGACTGCTTATTTTATGTACGTGTGTATATAGGAGAGTAGATGACAATTCCAGAAGAAGACAGGAAAAATTTCATTCAATCCACTACCAAAACTCCATCTAGGTAGCCCCCTGTATTTACAGGGAGAATATAACTTTAACAACGAATGTCTTGAAAAATTAAAAATACATTTCAATCAGCAAAAGTTGCTCACTTACCACTACATGTAAAAGCTTTTATGGATATCGTTGTTTCTAGTCATGGGGGACTTAGTTCAGTAAACCCATTCCTTATTTATATCGAACAACGTGCTGAGGAATTTGAAATAAAACAGAGGATCAATGAAAAAATTTTGGATATTTTATGTGATAATTCTATTCTACCTAAGTAAACGAAAATTACAGGAGTGTATACTTTATCCCACACTATTAGTTTAGGGCCATTGTTTCTAAGATTTCTATAAAAAATATGTATTTGTTTCTTTTCATTTTTTTATTAATCCTTTATGCCTCTCATAATTTTAAAATTATTCTTCTAGAAAATCTTTTCAGAATATTTGTTTACAAACATCGTCTAGCGATATGCAAAAAAAAAAAAAACAAAATGACGAAAATTTTATTAATTTTATCTAGAAACCAGTTGTTTTCTTTTTATTGTTTTTGGTAATTGCCTGTCAATTATGTGTCAATGTAGTCTACGTGTCAAGAATAGTAAAACTTCCTTAGAAATCTCTTGAAATGTGGATAAATTAAAAGAAAAATCCATTAAAAATTACTACATTATGTACTCAGAATTTGACAACGAACTGTGGCATTGTCTTTCCACCTTATATACAGACATATATCCATAATTGTTCGCTACAATCCTTCAGTAAGGATTGCGGCATAGCTTCTCACACCACTTATGTTGTGTGTTTTTTGGTAATTTTATTTGCTCTCAGATTTTTTTTTTGTCCGTAAGCTGCTGAGAGGAAATCGCCGAATATTTTGTTTTGTTGGAGTTGTATGACTTGTTTGAACTATGTAAGCTAATAAGCTAAAACAATTGCTATCGGTTGCTTCTCTTCTCCTGCACCTTATATATACAAACTAAATTTGGTAATGTCAAATCCCCCCACGTCTCTTAAGTTAGTTTCTTATGTTGGGACTATTTCATGGTTAGAAGTCGTTTCTGAAGTCCGAAGTAAAATCTTATTAGAATGTACACCCATGTTATGTTTTTTCTTGGAATGTAGTAAATTAAATATATAATTTATGGAGTAAGGTAAAAATCATTTTGATAAATCCTTTCAATGCATATCATAATTGGTCATTACAACCCTTCAGTCAGGATTACAACCTAGTTTTTCACACCACTTATCTTGTGTGCGTTAATTTTTGAAAGGAGTGGAGTGACCTACACTTAAGAGTCGACCCCGAACGACAGATTTTTTTCATGGTAATTTTATTTACTCTCAGAGATTGTGCTAGAAATTATCTGGTGCTTAAACCGTGCCCTCAAGTCTTATAAGCCAACATACTACATACTAGACTACCTTTTACTTTCAGAATCAAAATAATATTTTATCAGCATCTTTTGTATGAACTCTAGATTATAAACTTAATTAATTTTTTAATTTTTTTAAACATTTTTCTTTGACTTTCATTTATTGACCCTGCCTACTCCTCCTTTTGCAAATCTTACTATTTTTTAGTGGAAAGAAACATTTTTTTTTAATTTAAATAAATCTGACCTTATCAAAGTCAATAAATATTGTCGAAGGAAACAGATGAATTCATTGCCTTTTAGAAAAGTGGCAAAATATTTCAACCTGTTACCATAATTTGGAACACATTGTTGAAAGTAAAAATATATGTTTTTAGACAAATATTAAATAAGCGAAAGTTTGTAAGAATATACGAATATAAATACTTTTCAAAGAGGAATTAAAATAAACACAATTTAAAGATAAATATTAAAGATAAATAAAATAAAGAATAAATCAAAACACATTTGACGTGGTAATATATCTTAGATATTTTGGAAAAACATATCTATGATTTATAAAAATTTATTGAAATCAAATGAAGAAAAAGGAATAATAAATTTAATACAAATTTAAAAATTCTTTATTCACAAAGAATCTTGTCTTTTAAAAATTTTATGCAATAAAGTTCTTTTGATACAAGTTCAAAAACCTTAAACATATAATATTGTTTATAAGTTTCTACCAAAATGTTAATGCAAATAAATCTTTATTTAGACTTTAAAATAATGATGAAACATAATCTAACAAACAATACTAGCAACTCTGAACGGTACAGTAATTTCTTTCTAAGTCAAATGTAAGTTCTCTTATGCTGCTGGTTTCGATAACTGTAACATTAAACATTAAAACTTAAAAATTTTAAATTTCAAAAATCTCAATAGAATTGTTACATTATCTTACAAATGCTTAATTCCAAAATAACGGTATAGTTTACTTAACGGTATACTTTACTTACATTTAATTGAATTTGAAAAAAATATTACTTATACGCATCATATTACTTGTACTAGAATAATTACCCTGAAAAGTATGCAATAAAAATTTTGAATTTTGTTGTGTATGAAACTAACAGAATTGAATATCACTCATACGACACATATATATTGTTATGAAGATTTCGTATTAAATTTCGTGAATGGGAGTGAATACTTAAAATCAAATTTTACTAAAAATCGATATGTACATATATAGAATGTTATTTTATTTTTGGATAGTGTTAATTCCTGGAATACATTTAAATTGGGTTATAATTGCCGTTACTTTACTCAAAACTGCACAATTCCCATCAAATATCTTAGTGTGAAATCGGAAGGTCTATTAATCCACGCTAAAAAGAGTGAAGAAGTTGAAGGAAGTAGTCGCCGTGGTCTAGTAGGTAGTGTGTAGGCTTATTAGATGTGAGGCTTCGGTTCAAACCCCAGGTCAGGCATCTCCAACTAAACGAAATATTAAAACATATTTCTTCGGCGACTTGTCGGCAGATTTCTGGCAAAAACTCTGAGAGTAACTAAAATTGCCATAAAAAGTTTCTCAAAAATTTGTAGTTCGGAGTTGACTTTAAACTGTAGGTTCCGGCACTCATGTATAAAAATTACACACACAACATAAGTGGAGTGAGAAACTAGGTTGTAGTTCTGACTAAAGGGTTGTAATGACCAATTATGTATTTATGTATGTAGTCGAAGGAAGAAATAAGAAGTAAAAAATTGGTGAATGCCCTGAAGCATTAATAAAAGCAATGATAAAAGCAAAAAGATTACCTTGAATTTGACAAGATAATAGATAGTGTATTTAGACGCGAGCACGCATCCACACAAGCGATGCCAGCTGCAAACAACAGTTCAGATATTTAGAAGAAAGAGGAAATATGAAAAAAATATTTTCGGCGGCTTTCTCTCTTCTGTCTACTTTAAGCTGTAGGTCTAGCCGCTCATGGTTAAAATAAACAGACAACATGTGTATACATACATTTCTTATAAGCTTCGGGTCGATAAAACAGCACAAATGATAAAACCATAACAGTAACTTATTCGATATTTTCATTGAAACAGTAGAGTCAGTGTTACGGACAACATGGTCGCTAACGGTTCAGTTTGATAACGTAATAACGCAAATAAAAATTCTAACAATTTTAGAACACGTAACTAATATTGCCGAGAGTTAAAGCAATAAGAAGTAGCTGAGAAAAAAAAACAAACAATTAAAAAAAATTTAAAATGGGAAGAAATTATACAAATATAAAGAATTAAATGGTATTTTAAGGTGTAGAATAATTACTGTACAGAATAATTATAATACGGTTTTAAAACCTAAACTTTTCAGTATAAAAAAGTGGAATACTACTGGAGAAAGGTAAATACAATAAAAGTGTAATAATTGCTAAAAAAAAATATATATCCATAAGCGTATTATTTCAAAGAAAATAAATAAAACCACACACAAATGTGAATATTCTGGTCTTTTCGTACAATAACGGTCTGAAAAATAAATATGAGTGAAAGGAGTAAAAGATTAATGGACGTACAGTCGAAGAGAAGAAAATAAAAAAACTGTAGATGCGTAATAATGTTAATACACTTGCTCTCATGCTCTCATGCTCTCATGCTCTCATGCTCTCATGTATTTGGAATAGTGAGCAGTAATGTGTGTTAAAATGTTAAGACGAAAACAAACACAAGTGTTGACGATTTTGAAGAGTGTTTACAAAAAATAATTGTGAATGTGTTGGTAGCGAGTTGTTCAAGAAAACGCAGAAAAATATTACATGTAATTGTGTAAATGTCATGAGATTGTTATAACACCTGTAAAGAGATTATAATTTGACATCTTCAATTCAAGTTTTAAAAAGAATATTGAAAGAGCGAATATATTCAGGAGGTGTAGTAAAATAAATAATATAAATAAATAGTTTACGTTGCTATCTTTTAAAAAGAAATCAAATAATTAGTCATTGCAACCCTTCAGTCAGGAAGGCTGCTAGCACCACTTATGTGTGTGTGCTAATTTTACACATGAATGACTGGACCTACAGCTTTAAGTCGATTCCAAACGACAGGTTTTGGTCTGGCTTTCATTGTAATTTTATTTATACTCAGAGTTTTTGCCAGAAATCTACTGAGAGGAAGTTGTCGAATAAATATTTTTACATATTCTGGTTTGTTGGAGATGTCTGACCTGGAATTTGAACCGAAGCGTTATTTCTAATAACCCAACACACTACATACATACGACTTCAAGTATGACGTAAAGAAATGTTAAACGAAATTGGAACATAATCTTCAATAACACTGGCTGACAGATTTTTAAAAAATGAATAACACAGGAACCAGGCCATAATTTTCTTAAAGGTTTTAGAAGCGCAGAATACCAATACGACCAACAGTCAAAAACCGTGCTGTTTGCACTTTTTGCTTAGAATATCTGTGATGAACAAACTCTGAGATCGGATTTAAATTCAGAGCATTAAACCCTTTTGAAAAGAATATACAGACTGGTTTCTGGGTTAAAAACTTGTCGACCTGTGTAAATTGCACAGTGTTAGGTATCACGTATTATCAATTTGTCAGACATTTAAACCAAAATGTTATTTAAAGTACTTTTAAAAAACGAAAAGAGCTATACAACAGCATAATTTCCAATCACATTTGCTCACAGTATCGTAAGCTTTCATTACATGATGATGAATTGTCGTCACCAAATGGTTTAATTGTATGGTATATGGACGGAGAAGCCAATACAAATTTAAAATACGCCATAATGATTGGTCCAAGTGCTGAGAAGGCCGTGGAATCGACAAATTTGGATTATATGCTGCAAAGTACTCACCGCAGTCTAGTAGTATCGATAAAATTAATACGCAAAATATAAGTGGTGTGAGAAGTTAGGCCATAATCCTGACTGAAGGGTTCTAATGACCAGGTATGTATGTATGCTGCGTTTTTCTTAACAGAAGCGAGATTTTCGGCAGTGAGTACAATGAGAAGACTAACATACCCTAAAAGAACTGTAACGTTTTTAGTTTCTTCAAATTTGTTTATAATCTCGAAATTCCTTACACCGAAGGTCGATTAGGACGAAAATAATAACACCGTAATGTGAACGTGTAAATCACCACTTTTTTTTATTTCGTTTGTTAAACGAACTCAAAACTCTGAGGACTTTACAATCACATTGGTTCTTAGGGAGACTTTATTATCTAACTTTAGGTATGTCTATACAGCAATTAGTGATGAATTGATGATTGGAGAAACTACTACTCATCTGGCGATTCAATTCCTTGAATTCAGGCAGAAGGGGCCGTTACTGGTTATCTGAATTTTCAATAAAAATGAAAATGAAATATTATTTTTTATTATTTTTTTTTTTCAAAAAAAAATGTTAAAACAAATGCAAAGAATTTTGTATATTTTATAAGATTACATTGAAATATTAGACTTTAAACCGCATGTTTTTAAACAACAACGAGGATAATTAACTGCAACAGCAGCAATAAAAAATTATCACTGCAATAACGACTTCCAGTATATATTTCTTGATATTAGCAGTCGAAACATTAAGTGTTAAGTATGTAGTTCTACAATTGTATATGTAAACAGAACAACAGTGGATAATCTGCTTATCTCTATATATAATCTCTAATCTCTATATATGTATGAGCACTTGAAGAGATCAAATAAATGCTTTGCAAAAGAAATCCACATAACCAATAACTATACAAACATATAAATTTATCAACAGTAAACAAAACATTAATTTTATTTTAAAGCATCACTTTAACCACAAAAGGGTTGCTTTTTAATGCATGCAATAAAATGTATGCGTGGATATTTCAATTATTACCGAGTGAGTTTAAAACAAACAAATTATAAAACAAGGCTAAAAAAAAAATTACATTTTTATGCGTTTCAACATTTTTGTATTATTTAAACATAGGAAACATACAGTGGACAGCAAAAGTCTAAGAACCTTATATATTTCAGCAATTTCAGGAATTTTAAGCCATGATATGTACAAATAATTGATGCTTTTGTATGTATTTTATACACTTATTTATGTCTTTATATAAAAAATGAATGTTGGTTTGTATGTAAATAATCGTAAACTATGCATTTGATCATGCTATGATCTTCAGCAAAGTTGTTGCGCATGAGCCGGCTAAGGCTTCTAAGTTGGTATGATCAATTTCCGACAGGTGGCGCCACTGAAAATTACTAAAAATAATTTAAACCGTAAACTGTGTATTTGATCATGTTATGATCTTTAGCAAAGTTGTTGAGCATTAGTCGACGGAGGTTTCTAAGTTGGTGCGATTAAATTCCGATAGATGGCGCCACTAAGAATTATTCAAAATGACCATTACAAGCCTCATCATCATCATCATCAATCAGACGGGCAACTAGCATTGAGACTGGAAAATCTTCGAGTACATGCCGCTGAGACCCGTTGACAAGAATCACTTGAACAACGAGAAGTGAGATTAGAAACTGATCGAATGCGTACTACTCAGGCCTGTTTGTCTGATTCATCTGGACAACGGCTAACAAAATCAATAAAATTTTTCAAAATTGATTGGACATTTGCGTAATGTCTTTTCATCAAATTTATTTTAGTTGGTGGAGCAGCAACACGCGCAGGATACAGCTAGTTTTATTATAAAACAATAACATTTTAAATGTTTTTCACAAATGAAAAATGCCAACTCCACTAACGCCTTCAGCCAAATTCAGTCTTATTTATGCCCCAGAATCACGAAAAATGTTCGACGCATAATGGCAACAGTAGAATAGAACAGTAGAACAAAAGAAATTTCGATGATGTTTCAGACACACTTTGTTTTATTTAAACTTAAGGATAGGAATCACTTAAAAGAAAAGACCATAATTAAGACATGAGAAGACGTATACATTATAGTTTTATTACTCATACGTAGGCATGTACCTTTTGTACATGTAATTCCGTTTCGTAACAGATTTGCTTTAATAAATGAATTCATATCTTTGTTGAAAAATCCTTTTGAAATGGTTTTTTAAAACTGAAACCTTTTAATACTGATAAAAGACAATTAATTATTTATTGTTATGGTGACGCTTTGTGGTAAGTTGTGGAATTATGGAATCAATCCAGCTGTGTAACAGCTATCAAGTAGCAACGTCTTTATGAATACCTAAAATAGTTGTATCATCAGCGCATACTGTATAATAGCACGAGTGTAGGTTGGCGGAAACATATTAGAGATTCAACGATACTTCTCATATTTGCTGCAGGCTGCTTTCGTGCAGTAGATTAGTTTTTCAAAGCTTTATATTGGACAGCCCCTAGAAATAGTTGTGTCGTTTTTACATGCTCTCCGCATACAATGAAAACAAAAAAAAAGTTAGTAGTAGGTGAGGGTGAGGCTCTCCTATAATTCATATGCATGCGTTATAGATATTAAGCTCAATTTTTTTTCATATGACAGCATTCAATATTTAATCGAAATATGGTCTAAGAAACCTTATCTTCGCTTTTAGTGCCAATTAGGCTTTTTGACGGGAACTAATGAAAATTTAAACAATATTCATTTTACAATCACCTGAAACCTTTTGTAGTTTTCCATCCGTATGTATAAAAATTTCTTTCTGGTGTTCGAAGTTGGTCACAATTCTGTGGTAATTTTTCCGGGATTTTGATTAAGCTTCAAACCCCAGGTCCGATATCTCCATCTAAACGAAATATACAAAAAATATTTCTTGCTGACTAAAGGATTGTAAATGACTAATTATGTATGTATGTAGACTGGTTTTGTCATTAACACAAAAGTATTACTGTGTTAAATCCAATATTTGTATTAATATGTGGGCATACAAATTCATGCTGTTCATCACGAATTTTTAGGAATATTATCATGAAATTTCAATTACGGGTACGATTATCAAACATCAGACCACATTTATTCAACTTGTTTTGGATTTCGTGATAGTATGGTACAACTACATCGCTTTATTTATATTCATAACAAACTGAATGGCATAAGACGCTGTATAATTTACTGAAATATGAAACGCGCAGTGTTTTAGCTGAAATTTGGATATGAAAGATAAAAAAGTTAACGAATATGTCTGATTTTGTGTTTTTGTTTAATCTACAGAACTATAGTCACGAATGCCCTCCATAATAAATCATTATTCTGTTTTTTCTATTAATTAATAAAATTAATTATTTTGGTTAATCATTATTTTCATTAATTATCCATGTATACTTCATTCGATTTTCATTCATTTTTTTCCACGATAGAAAATCTTTAAAGTTCTGCAATAAAACAGCATTTATTAGAAGGTTTATTCAGTCACTTTTCATCACGTCATAGTGTACGTGTGTCACAGTCACAACCATAAGGTTGGTCGTAGAGGGATTATAGGAAAAGCGAGCTAATGTACAAAATGTTATACAAAATTTTGCACAATTAGATAGACACTAAACGGAAAAAGTCGATTATTATTGCTTGTTTATAGTAAAATAAAAAATCCTCAACATTCATTGCACCCAAAACTTTATTTAAGAAAATTGTAATCTATAGTTTCAATTTCTGACCAAGTTTAATAACATAACAAACATAAATAACATAACAAACATAAATAACATAACAAATGAGAATTGATAATAAAATATTTAAATTTATAAAATTGTTTTGTATGATTGCAGATAATATCAAACGAGCAATAGATTGATAACAAGTGCCAACCAGTATGAACTGTATTTTATTCAACCCATGAAGTAAATTTAAATCCAGTACTCGAGTTTATTGCAGGAAATAAGTATCTAGGAAACGAAAACCTTGTAAAATAATTGCAGAAAATCAATTGTACTCTACTGGTTAAACAAGTATGGCCACTGCTATGGTAGATAATAACAAATAAAAAGAAATAAATTTTATCAAACTGAAAATTAATCCTTTATTTCATGAACGTATTATAAAAGTAAGTAAACATGTATGTATGTCTAAAAATATGACAAGATCAACCAGTCTGCTTTACATGAAAACATGACTCACTTGAAATTGAACCAAATATACAACTTACATTACGTAGTAACACGGGTGTATTTAATTTTTTTGTTGCTTTATGTCGTATAATGTAATTAGAGATCGTGTTTTATTTGGTATAAACATTTAAGTTTAAATTAAAACCGTTTATTTAAAAAATAAACTTTAAATAACTTTTTTTATTTGTCTCATCTGAATGTCTGTATTCGTATTCTCTTGAATGTTCATTATTTTGCCCCACATAATACTCATATTGATTTTCCTTTAAGCAAAATACTTTTTTATTGCATTCAAAGCTTTATGTCGTTTGCTTTATTGAAACACTTTTGACGTGTGCATACTAGAGATACAACATTCAACACAGCGTGCGGTAAAATAAATATGCGCAGCAGTAACATTGAAAGTGTAGCAATAAACAACAAAAAATTTTATTTTAGTTTTGACAGTGATAAATTTTTGTTTTCATGCCTTTGTTTTATATTTTTTTTAATTGTCTTTTATAACAATACATTCATATGCAAAATTTTTATATATTTTATGTTTTACATCACAATAAATGTTGGGTAAAATATGTTGCAAACTTTTATTAAAAATATTTTTTTTCATCATATTAATGAATGTGTGTGTTTTTTGTCAACATATTTCTTCAATAATTTATTGCAATTTTTATTAAGAACATATTTTTATTTATAATTTGCATTCCATAATTTCAAATATTAACTAACACTTTTAATGCATTATCCTTTTTGGTTCCTCATATCAGTGGCTATAGACAAATTTGCTGTCGCAATCTGCCGTTAGATATGACACTTGGCTAGAAGATGTTAAGCTAAATTCGCTATGATACTGAATTCCATTGAATAAAGTTTAATCAGGCAAATACTTATGTTGATTTTTTGGATACTTACGTTCTCGCATATGTATATCGCATATGTCATAAAGGCTTGATATATTTATATAAAATACATAATTGGTCATTACAACACTTCAGTCAGGATTACGAACTAGTTTCTCACACCAGTTGTGTTGTGTGTGTTAATTTTATACATGAATGGCGGGACCTACAGTTTAAAGTCGACTCCGCACGACAGATTTTTGAGAAACTTTTCAAATCTGCTGAGAGGAAGTCGCCGAAGAAATACTTTTTGTATTTTGTTTCGATGTCCGGGCTTGGGCTCGAACCTTGGCTTTACGTATAATAAGCCAACAAAATACCTACTACGGTGACTTGAGAGGTATCATCAAAGTTTTTATTAACTTAAGAGACACATTGTCGACATAATGTGTGGAATATAACATCGTTTAAATATTTGCAACGGCTCTTCCATGAATCTGACGCCTAAATGAGACCAAGTTGGACAAATGAAGTGATTTAAGTTGACTTGATTTATGGCTCATGAGAAAAAGTGTAACTGAGCCAAATCGTATGATCTTTGGGGTTAGTTCGTATCACTTTTCCTTAAGATTCAACGGCCACAAATATCCAATTTGACATCAGATCTGTGGCTCAAAGCACGTTCGGTTAAAACCACATAACGTTGGTGTCTAGATCATTTAATTCAGGCTGAAAAAAGTGGACAATCATCGACCTATAAGTTTCATAGTCATTGACAGTGATGGCTGAGCTCATGCCGTCCTAAAAGAAATATGGATCGATGACGCAGACAGCATAAAATCCATACCAAACAGGGACTTTTTCTACATATATTGGTAGTTATTAGATTTCATAATTTAATATTTCCTGGAATAGGTTTTTAATTTAAAACAAGGAGTACTGAATTGGATAAAATAATCGCATTTTACGGAATTTTTTAAATTTATTTGAAAATTTTTCGAACCTCAATATGGCAAATCTGTGCCGTCCTCTGTCTTATATCAGTGATGTATATTACATCCCGAAGTTGTTTATGCAAACAAACAATTTTCTCTACAACACTTTACATTTATTTTACAAATAGAATCACGAAATATAGGCTCACTTAATTGTGAAATAATGTCTTTGAAGTGAGGATTTTCTGTCCGTGTAGTAATTGTTCTGTACATTTATTTTGAAGTTTCTTTTGATGCATACATATCCTGTTGATTTTCAAAAACTATTTTAAAGACATCAGATATCACTTAGAGAGTCATTCATCCATTCGTATAACCAGTGAAATCGCTTGTTTACTACTGAACGAAGCACATCAATGTCGAGCAGTCTACCAAGCAGCTGAATAAAAGAATATTTAAGATGTACTCTTTCTCTTTCCCTCTATCTTGTGTTGAAAAGGGGGTACACATGCAAATTGTTTAAAGCTAAAGCACTCAATTGCAAATACTGTAGAATTTTTGGTTTCTCCCATACAGGGTGATGTAAAAAATTTTAAAAAATCTATTGTTACTCTTTATAAGTAAATATAGAATTTGAACTAAAGCTAATGCTATAAAGACAATAAAAGCAATGCACTAAACACAGAAATCTCTCAGAAACATGGTTACATATAGAAATTAATATTTTAAAGCAAACTGATAACATGAAAATTGTTGTTTTGGAAAATTCCTATTACTAACGATGAAAAATTTATTTATTTTCAAAATCCTAAACGGAAAAAATCATGCGTAGTTCAGAGACAACCATTAACATTAACATCGGCTGCAAAACCAGATCGATTCTGCTGTAAGGCATAACTGGGTGTCTGGTGTGACAAGAAAGGTTGAAGTACAACGAACTGCTAAAACCTGATGAAACCTGTAACTCAGACCGCTACCGATAACAAGTGTTCAATCTGAGCCATGTTACACTTATTAATTGAACATATAATAATCTCTATACTATACTATATACTCTATACTCTATCGCGTTCTTCTAGCTGTTTTCCTAGGTATAAAGGGTGATTTGAATAATGTTAAAGCGAAATCAGTTATTAACGCCATGAGACAACTGGATATTGATCTTGCTGTCACTTTTATTGTAGGAAGACTACTAAGATACAGGCGTATTGAATCTAAATTTGACGCCTCAAATGTTTCAAAGGTATCGATTTGAGGGATACCACAAGAGGGTTTACTCTCGCTCTTACTGTATAGTATGGAACCTCAACCTTGACATTCTCCTGAAGACAATGGAAAGAACATGCTGCATGACTATCGCTCATGTACTCGACGTGGTGACTAGAGGAAAATATCCAAAAATTATTTCGAAAATTTTGGTATCTGCACTAAGATTATTATCGAAATGGTGAAATGAATGTGAATTGGGCGTAATCCCAACCAAAACAGAATTAATACTATTAACAAGGAAATACGAAGTCTCTAAGCAGCTCTCACTCTATCCAATAGTGTCAAATACCTCGGGATCATACTGGACAGAAAACTTAACTCGAAATTCAATACACAATCCAGAACTTCTAAGGAAGCTACTGCTCATTATTGTTACAAGAGATCAAAAGGGCTGAAGTGAAGTGAAATCAACTCTATTCTACGGAGCCACCGTTTGTCGGTAGACCTTTGAGAGAAAGAATCATCAAGCCATTTCAGCAGATTATGAGAATGGTGGCTATCATGATAACAGGTGCCCTTGGAACAACATCATCCAAGGCATTGTTTAGTATACTTAACTGGACACCAGCCTCTGGATGTTTACTCCAAGAGGCTCCTCCTCCGACTCCTAATAACGACTATTAAAGAAGCTGCAAAGACGAAGAAGTGGAGACCACAGAATATGTTCTCTGTCATTGTCCGCTGCTTGGAAAAAGAATTCTTGGACACCAAAAATTTCATGAAAAAACGTTTGTAGCCAAAGGTGATATGAGAAAAATCCACACATTCATAAGACTCTCCTATTACGCAAACTATTTTGGATGGCAAATGACATCAGTTTGGCTGTTAATTCTAAAATTCACTACGTTAACAATGGGAACCTACCAAGTAAGCAGTACGACAAGCACGTATTAAGGCGAATGTAACCAGGCATTGAAGTTTCTAGATCGAGAAAAAGCTGAAATGAAATTAAAAATTAGAAGTAGAGGCGATAACTAAAAATTTGTGGTTTTTATTTTCGTTTCAACTTTTTCTTGATCTCGAAGCTTTTATGTGCAATCTTTTAGTCTCTTATTGGTCTTTCCACTGAATAATCAATCTAACGTCCTTTACTCTCCAAAGCTTCCAACTTAGAACTTCTGGTCTCAAGATTCGACTCTTGAGATTTATAAGTACGGTGTTAAGATGCATGATAGAGTGGGCTATTGTATATTTATTAAGGGTTTCGATTCTTTCTTATAGGCTGCCTGACAACAGCAGTGTTTGGCATTTTTAAAGCGGCACTATGTTTGTTGTTGTGGCGGAATTTTCTCTGAAATATACACTAGCAAACCAATTTTCAACGTTCCTCCTTGTCCCTAAATACTGTGGATTTCTCAGGGAAATGTCGAGTCACTCAAAGATAGTCTATTATGGGTTCCGGAGCACAGGCCGGGCCCGATACCATGCTCAATATCTCCAACATGTTACAGGGCTTAGAAATTCCGATGGTGTCAAATAAATTTGATATTTTCTACTTATTTTACAGGGATGCTCAATGTTGTTGGCAGCAAGAAGTATTGCTAAAGTTAAATCGCATGGCCATCCATTGTTCTATAACAATTCCCACGGGCCACAGTACTGTTGGTAGGCATGCCGAAACACTTGTCATTCTGTCAAATTACTTCTGCAGAAGCTCTATGACTGAGGAGGAGGGAAACATTGCCTTCCACCTCAGGGACCATTGCTCTAGTAGGTAGGTAGTGTGTTGGCCTATTAGGCTTAAAGCCAAGGTTCAAACCTCAAGTCAGGCATCAAAACGAAATACAAAAAAGTATTTCTACCGCGACTTCATCTCAGCAGATTTCTGGCAAAAACTCTGAGAGTAAATAAAAATTGCCATTTAAAGATTTTCAAAAATCTGTCGTTCGGAGTCGACTTTAAACTGTAAGTCCCGTTACTCATATATAAAATTAACACACACAACATAAGTGGTGTGAGAAACTAGATCGTAATCCTGACTGAAGGGTTGTAATGACAAATTACCTTACGTTACGCATAATTTTTCCTGTACTAAACTCCGTTAAATTATTTGCACAGAGTTTATAATATGTTCACGTATGCAATTTAATTGAGTTAATATTCGGTTAATTAAGAACAATATTTTAACCGTTCAGGTATAATAAATATAAGAAATATTCAGATTAACTGAATATTCATTTGACTGCTGATAAACAAATCAGCTGGATGTTTCAACAACATTGTTTTTGTTTTGTTCGTTGTTTTTTTGTTTTTTTTTTTTTCTTTGTCGTTGTTGATATTTGAGAAAGTGTTTGGAAAATTATAATATACTCACCGAACGTAATTATGACAGTGCTGTATTTAAAGTTTTAATTAATATTATAACAATTAGCATTTATATGAGCAATAATTAATTGAGATTTTATATGAAATATTGATATCAATATTGGCGTTAATTGCGATTTACGCAATAAAGGTGCATACGTGAACATAGTATTACGTGAACAAAGGAATGTTTTTGGTATGACTTATAAACATTGTGTGTTGGACGCTTATTTTAAAAGTTTTATAAAAATTTCAACTTTCGTTTGAGTAATACTATGTTGAGATATGCACTTTTATTGAGTCAATATTCGGTTTATTGAGTACATTATCTTAAGTGTTCAGGCATAATAATATACGCAGTATATTCAATATTCATTTGACAGCTAGTAAACAAAACAGTTGGTTGTTTCAACAACATGGTTTTTATTTTGAGTTGTCAAATATTAACAAAAAGTGTGCGGTTAATTGTAATATGTTCACTAAATACACATATGACAGTGCTGCATTTTAAATTTTACTCAATGTTATATCAATTTGCCTATTTATTGCGCAATTATTAATTGAAACTTGATATGAAATATTGAGCTCAATAATGGCGTTTATTGCGATTTACGCAATAAAAGTGCATATCTTAACACCGTGTTGTGTCAGAATAGTATCAGCAAATGTATTATTAATTCTTTCATTATATTTTTGTTTCGCAAATTGAATGAATGTAGCGTTTTACAGCTCTCCTTTTATTTTTCCATTCTTTAGTTTACTTACATGCTCACATACATATTGATATACACACATTTATAACGGGATTGCATTTTTGTATACTGTTCTGACTTTAATAATTTGTTCTTTCGCATTGTGTGTCAGTAGCTGTTGAATAGTCAAGCAATAAAGATCAACGTAAAATTCAAAACAAGTGTTTTCCTTTTATTATAGAAACAAATATTATTTGTTGTAACATTTTTTTTGGCGACCGTGACAGGACACTGCATATGAATAAAATATTGCCCTAAAAATTCACAATAAAAATAAAACTTTAAATTAAATATTGTTTTTGAAATCGAAAGCCACACACGAGGCTAAATAAAAAATTAAACATCAATATCATCATTATCGTCTTCGCCTGCCAACACCTCTATCGCTGCACACATCATCATCGTTATCATCGCTTAAGCCTAAAAGACAACACAATCCTCATAATTAACAACTTTATCGTCATCACATATCATTTCAGCAGTGCAGTCATCATCATAAACCACATTATAAATTTCTCACCATCATCATTATCTTCAACTGAATTGCTAGCCACTGAACACTGCCGTTATTTCATCTACATCTACGTCGGCATTGCGCAGTCAACAACGCATATACACATTAATATAGTTGGTTTGTTAACAAATAAGACAGTGGTAAACAGTTTGGTCATCAGTTGGTACTTTTTTATTGTGTACTTTTTTTAACTTGTGCCTTCATTTATATTTTCAATTACAATACTAATTTTAAACCTTTTTAGTTTGAAATGAGTACCAATAAAGGGGAAACCGATAATCTTGCTTCATTAAAGGTGCAAAGATCAACAATGAAGCGTAATATTACACAAATGAAAGCAAAAGTGGACAAGGATGGTGCTTCATATGACTACACGATACTGGAATGCCGTTTGCAGATTTTGGAGTCTTACTTCAAACAAACAAGCTACATTCAATCTCAAATTAAGAAACTAGATCCAGCTGACATTCATCGATCGGATCTAGAAGAGCTTTTTATAACAGCTAATGCAGCTTTAATTTCCCTTATGAACAAGAAGCGAAGTACTACCGATGTTGAACAAAGTTTTTTAAACGTGACAAGTGCACCGTTTTCGCATCAGAATCGTTTGCCAAAACTCAAACTTCCTAAATTTGACGGAAAGTATTCGGAGTTTTCCCGATTTATCAGTTCATTTAATACTTTAGTCAACGAAGATGCTAGCATTCCTACTATTGATAAATTTAACTATTTATTAGATTGCTTATCTGGTCAAGCGTTAGCAGTTGTCGGGCCGTTCCAGGTAGTTGATTCAAACTAGAATTTGGCTTTAAACCGTTTGAAAGAAAGATATGACAACAAACCATTGATTTTCATCGATAACATCAATTCTCTGTTTTCTATCGGTCCTATCTCCGAACCTAATGCCACATCATTGAGATCAATTATTGATAACGTTACTAGTCTTCGAAGTTCTCTTCTTTCATTGGGAACAGAGCTTGACGTTATGAGCGCTATGATAATTCACGTCGTTCTTTCCAAAATAGATGCTGAATTTAAAAAAGTTTACGATGAGAAGCAAGAATTTAAATCTTTGCCTTCCTGGGACGATTGTTATACAGTTCTCAATCGCCGTTGCCAATTTCTGGAAAGTCGGACTGCTGAAATAGATTCGTTTCAACAGCACCATCAAAAATCTAAACCTATTACTAGACGTCCTAGTTCATCGTTAGTAATTTCATCGACCATTTGTGAATATTGCAAAACTACCCAACATTCTATTGGATCTTGTCCAAATTACTTAGCGTTGCCTGTAGCTCGTCGTTTTGACTTTATTAAAAGTCTTTGTATTAATTGCCTTCGAAAAGGACACGTAGTGTCAAAATGTCCTTCAAAATTTCGATGCCGTATTTGTCGTATTTCACATCACACGACATTACACAACCCCAGCTCATCACAAGCAACTGATTCTCCTACATCGTTAATCCATCATAGTTCATCCTTACCTCAATCACAATCTCATCGTTCATCGCAAAGTCAGCATTCATCATCAAATATTTTTCGACAACCTCATATCTCATCAACTCAACAATCTTCGTCATCGTTTCAACGTCTTGCACCACAACAACAATTGTCGTCGAACCCAGCAGCTAGTTCTGCTGCAACTCATTTAACTACACACTCATCGTTCCTTACTCGTAGCAGTCAGATTAATCTTTTACCTACAGCAGTTGTGTTTATCAAAGACTTCTATGGCAATTATCAACCTATTCGTGCTTTATTGGATTCCTGTTCGGAACTTAATTTAATAACTCAAGATGCTGTAAGTCGAATTCGATTAACACAACCCGATCTCAACAAGAAATCACTGCTGTGGAAAATATTCGTTCTCAACTCAATTTTGTAGTTTCTGCCACCATAAAGTCCCGCTTAACCGAATTTGAATAGACTTCTAATTTTTTCGTCACCAAATCTATTTCATCGCTACATCCAGCAGAACGCATCAATACTGCCGATTGGAACGTACCAGATGACCTTGAAATGGCAGATCCACAGTTTCACACACCTCAGCGAATTAATCTTTTGATAAGTGCTAAAATTTTCTTCGATCTCTTATTAACTGGTAAATTCTCTCTAGGACACAATCGCCCTTGCATTATAAATACATCGCTGGGCTGGATAGTAGGCGGTAAGGTGAACAATCAACAACAGCATCGTTCTTTGAAATACAATTCAATCACGAAAACTCAGGACGTGGATACTCTGTTGAGGGCGTTTTGGGAAATCGAGGAATTTGCAAAACCTAAGTCGTCCAGAACCAAAGAAGAAGAACTTTGTGAACAGCATTTCATTAAAAACACCATTTTTACTTCAGCTGGGAGAGTTCAGGTACGTGTGCCTTTCAATTCTAATATTTATCAACTTGGTAGTTCATTTGATATTGCTCGTCGACGTTTTCTATTTCTTGAAAAGCGACTTTTAAAAGATGACACATTAAGGAAAATGTATATTGAATTTATCGCAGAATATATTAACCTTGGTCACATGTCACTTGTTTCCTTTGATAAACTCAACTCTTCGCACTATATAATACCGCACCATTGTGTTCTTCGTCCTCAAAGTTCATCGACAAAACTCAGAGTTGTCTTTGATGCGTCCTGCCGCACATCTACTAACATTTCACTCAACGAAACATTAATGGCTGGCCCTAGTATACAACAGGATTTAATCACAACAATTCTTGCATTTCGACTAAATAAATTTGCTTTATCGGCCGACATCTGCAAAATGTATCGTCAATTTTTGGTAAACGAAAGTGACCGAAAGTACCAGCTCATTTTATGGAGAAGTAACGTAAATGATCCTTTAAGTTTATATCAGTTGAATACGGTAACTTATGGCACTTCTGCAGCACCGTTTCTAGCTATAAGAAGTTTATTTTTTATTGCTGATTTCTATAAAACTACCTTTCCAATTGGCTGTGAAGTTCTCAGGCAAGATCTCTACGTTGATGATCTTCTTACGGGGGCAGATGATATTGTCGAACTCTCTAAGAAAAAATCTGAAATAATACACATTTTAGAGAAGGTTCAGTTGAGTAAGTGGAACTCAAATTGCCCCAACTTTACGCCATCTGTTAGTGAAATTCCTCTAAAAACAGCTGACGACAATATTACCAAAACATTAGAAATGTTTTGGAGGCCAAAGGAAGATGTTTTCTGTTTTCGATTCAGTCTACCAATAGTTGAAGTTCCCACAAAACGCTCCGTTTTATCGACTGTTGCAAAAATCTATGATGTTCTCGGTTTATTAAGTCCAATAGTAATAACTTGTAAGATTTTAATTCAAGAAATGTGGAAACAACATCTGGATTGGGATGCGCCATTAAGTAAGCGTTTGGAAAGTCGTTGGCGACAAATTGAACACGGTTTTTCATTTATTAATCAAATTGAGGTCCCAAGATTTGTTGGAGCTACACCAACGAAAACATTTATTGTCCACGGGTTTGCTGACGCTTCCCAATTGGCATACGGGTGTTGTGTTTACGTTTCAGTGGCTCAAAACAATGAATGTAAATCAACTTTGCTCATTGCAAAGTCAAAGGTGGCTCCAGTTGTTCAACAATCTTTACCTCATCTAGAACTCTGTGCTGCCCTGCTGCTTAGTCAAACTTGGGAAAAAATCAAACACAAATTTCATCGTTACACTTATCGTATCTACTTTTGGTCTGATTCTAAAATCGTTTTGAATTGGCTAAGCAATCATTCATCGTCGTATGTTTGTTTCGTCGCAAATCGAGTTTCAGAAATTCAAAATCTGACTCACAACATCCCTTGGAAACACGTGCCTTCTAAAGAAAATCCTGAGCATGTTGTTTCGCGAGGTTGTCTAGCACATGAATTAACTTCAACAATTTGGTTCAGTGGTCCAAAATTCATTTCAAAAAATGAGAACATTTGGCCTAAAGGTAACAATGAAATAGTCAATTTACCTCAAACTGTTTTAGCACAACTACTGCTAGCGAAACTATTATTCACAAATTAATTTATCGTCAATCTTCGTATCTTCGTCTTCTTCATATTGTCGCATATATTCATCGCTTTTTGGACAAATCAAATCGTAATCCTGTCATATCATCGGAAGAACTACAATCATCGTTTTGGACAATTGTGTATGACATTCAACAAACTGAATTCAAACACAAAATCGATCTGCTCAACAGGAAAAAGGTCTTAAAGACAAGTCTTCAAAAATTATCACCATTTCTCGATAAGGTACAATGCTGTAATTCAACATTAATCATTGTCAGAGTTGGCGGTCGGCTAGCAAATTCAGATTTACCATACAACACAAAATTTCCAGCACTCTTACCAAATCATCGTTTCATTCAACTTTTCGTCCAACATCTTCATCGCAAAAATTTACATGCTGGTCCGAAAGCACTAATCGGCATTCTTCGCCAACAAGTTTGGGCAATCAACGCTAGAGACATCGTACGAAAAGTGGTGCGGAACTGCTTCAAATATAAACCCAGACTTTTACAACAAATAATGGGTGATCTTCCCGCAGATAGATTGAAAGTTCAACGTCCATTTTTCATCACTGGTGTAGATTTCTGTGGTCCATTTTACACTACTTATCGAATTAGAGGAAAACCTCCTTATAAAACTTATGTAGCTATATTCGTTTGTTTTTTGTATTAGGCCGTTCATATTGAACTCGTGTCTGATTTGTCTGCTAGCAATTTTCTTCTTTGTCTCAAGAGATTTGTCGGTCGTCGTGGCATACCTAAAAAACTCTATTGTGACAATGCGACAAACTTCGGTGCTAACTAGAAGCTTAAAGAGTTTGGACAAAGTTTCTTCGATGACGCCAACATAAAGAATATGATGCAATATAGTGCTGTAACAGGCTTCACATTCTCTTTCATTCCTCCCCGCTCTCCCCATTTTGGCGGTCTTTGGGAGGCGGCCGTAAAGTCAACAAAAACTCTTTTAATAAAAAACATATCGAAGGCTGGTGTTACGTACGAAGAGCTTCAAACAGTACTTATTGAAGTCGAAGCTATCTTGAATTCTCGACCATTAGCACCTCGCTCTGACGACCCAAACGACGGCGAAGGATTGACGCCAGCACATTTACTAATTGGATCCTCTCTACTGGCATTACCAGAGGAAAATATGGACAACTATAAAAAGGTCAATTACCTAAAACGCTGGCAATTAGTTACTTTTCTAAAGCAACAATTTTGGCGATTATGGGTTCGAGACTATGTCTTAAATTTGCAACAAAAGGCTAAATGGTTTAAATCCTCAACAAACATCCAAGAAGGTGCATTAGTCATCGTATACGAAGACAACATCCCACCACAACAATGGGTACTCGCTCGGATCGTTAATATCATTCCCGGTCGTGATGGCAAAGTTAGAGTTGTTGATTTGAAAACACCAAGGGGAACTTTTCGAAGATCTATTCATAAAATTGCACCTCAACCTATCGATGAAGTTAATTGAAAGTCCCTTTCAATGTGGGCAGGATGTTGTGTCAGAACAGTGTCAGCAAATGTATTATTAATTATTATTAATTCTTTCATTATAATTTGTTTCGCAAATTGAATGAATGCAGCGTTTTACAGCTCTCCTTTTATTTTCCCATTCTTTAGTTTACTTACATGCTCACATACATATTGATATACACACATTTATAACGGGATTGCATTTTTGTATACTGTTCTGACTTTAATAATTTGTTCTTTCGCATTGTGTGTCAGTAGCTGTTGAATAGTCAAGCAATAAAGATCAACGTAAAATTCAAAACAAGTGTTTTCCTTTTATTATAGAAACAAATACTATTTGTTGTAACACACCGTATAAATTTAATATAAGATCCTTAAAATGTAAGTTCTATTGATGCTTCGTTTGCACGAAATCTATGTGAATAAATGATCAACACCTGACACAGAGGACCTTTCTTGTTGTTGTCGGTTATTAATATGGTACGTATTGTTTTAACTCATTTTTAAAAGCTACTCTTTAGTGAAAATTTATACACACTCACTCTTCATTTGAATGCTTCGTTAGAGAGATTCGGTTTGTGCAATGCTTGGTCTTTGTCTTTATTTACTGCCTGGTTAGTTTGGCTGTTGATGCTTATGGCCAAAAATTTCAACCGCTTTCTATTTTTACGAGTATCTGATTCCGTTTATTCTTTCTTTCTTTTTGGTTTATTATTTCTGTATTTGAATAGTATTTTATAGTGTAAAGGCTATAAAATCAGCATCCTTTGCATAGTTATTTGCGCCATTGTAATATGATTTAGTGTTCAATTTAGTTATTGGCCAACTAAATGCAACAACGATTGCAGGATTTTGCTTGTTAAAGTATAAGTATTTTCACGGGTTATAGGTTGTGGTAAGAGGGGGTAGGGTATATACCTGCACAAACTTTTTTATATTTTAATTGTGTATATGTGATAATAATAAATGTTATATAGTTTTTTTTTTGTTTGTATTTGCTTCAAACGTTATAAAGTGTATGTATGTTTATATATATTTATAACAAAATTTATTTTAATTTGTAACATTGAATCTCAAAGTTTGTATTAGTTCACAATTCTTGTTTTAATTTATTAAAGTTCACAATCCTTTAGAATTCGTTTTAGCTTTGTTAATTTTCACAATATTGTTACGTTTTTAACTTTTAAAAAAGTTTAAAATATGAGCTCGTAGATTGCAAATAAAATAAAAATTGAAACAAATTGGGGTTGTTAATTTGTTTTTAAATCTCCTTTAAATCTCTTTTAAAGAAAGAGATCTTTAGGAGATGTGGATTGTAATTACTCGTGAGTAGTTTTATTAAATATTTCAGCACAAAATTTTATTTTTATTAAAAGGAATTAATATAACAATTGAGGTAAGTATTAGGGTAGATTAGAGAATATTTCAATTTTTATAAATATATATTTTGGTAGGTATATCTTTTAATTTAATACAAGGTAAATATAATTAATTCAACTAAATTCTAAACTCTGTATGTTTTCTTATTTTTAGCACAGTTTATAACTTTTTATTTTTTTATTTTGTTTAACAAAAAACACTTTAATAGTATGAATACACTTGCTGCTTCTTTTTAAGTAAGAGATGAAATGATTGCTTTTTATAATTTTATTTCCCACCAAACTTCGTAGACAATTTACCTTACTGTAAATAATGGAGGCATTCCTTTTGTGCAATGGAATTGGAATTGCGGAGACATTCCTTTAGATGGATGGAAAGTGTATTGTTGTCGCTTAGTATTATATTGCTATCGATAGAATTTTGTTGCGTTCAAACCTAGTTTGAAACCAAATAAATTTTTTTAGTTTTAATTAAAATTCTATATTATTCGCGCAATTCTGTGTGCCGCTGTTCACAACTTGATGTAACAACAACAATTGCTTTATGTGCTATTCCTCTGTTTTCATTCTTTGCGTAAACAATAACAATTACTAGACAATTGTTCGAAAGATCTTTGTAACGGACTTCTTCAAACTACGACTACTCGCTTCAAACGCACCGCGTCCTCACACAAGACTGACTGAACTTTTATTAATTCAGTTGCCTGCTTTGCCTTGTCTTTTATATAGCATCGTAAACAGTCTGAGGAGAGTTCTTGAAGACGAATGTTCGTGGCTTCGCCTTCCCGAAATCTCTATAAATATAAACATCTTTGTTTCATTTTTGTTGTTTGTGTTTTTTTTTTTGTTTACATTTATTCTTTTAGTGTTTGTTGTTGCATTTTGGATTACGACCCAGTTTCTCACACCACTTATGTTGTGTGCGTTAATTTTATACATGAGTGGCGGGACCTACAGTTTAAAGTCGACTCCGAACGACAGATTTTTGAGAAACTTTTCATGGCAATTTTTTATTTACTCTCAGAGTTTTTGCTAGAAATCTGCTGAGAGGAAGTCGCCGTAGAAATACTTTTTGTATTTTGTTTTGATGTCTGGCATGGGGCTCAAACCCTGGCTTTACGTCTAATAAGCCAACACACGACCTACTATACCACGGTGACTCTTATATTGGTACATATTATCTAAAATTATGTACATATATGTTTTAGAGTTAACGCATCCAAAAATAACAAAGTTGAGTTCATATATTTGCAAATAAATATTGTAAATGTAAATGTAAATATTTACAAATAAATTAAAAATTAAAAAAATATATATTTTTTCAGTGTTGATTCACGATTCTAGTCCATGTGGGTCTACGAAATATATTGGCTTACTAATATAGAGCTCCAAGCTCAAAACTCTGACTTATTGAAGTAAGAGAAATATTAAAAACTAGGTATTTCGATGACCTTACGAGAGAAAACGTTAAACTCTTAAAATTGTAATTGTAAAACTCTTAAAAAAAATAGAATGGAACACTAAAAACATATTAAAACACGATTTAAATGGAAAGCATTTGTTGCCAGCAGAACATAAGGAGAAGGTGGTGAACAATATTAAATTTCAGCCAATTTTACGTTGAGCATAACAACACAAATTTACTGAAAAAAAGGGGAAAAAATTTAAAACTACACATAAAAACCATGTCATTTTGTTGTACGTTAACATAACATTGTGTTCCTTCAAGGATGCGTATGTTTTTTTTATGCTTTTCCGTATTGTTATCGTCTTACTTTCATCTTCAAGTGTTTTGGGTGTGTTTTGTAATTCGTTTTTGGCCAATTGCTTTTAAACAATTACTTTTTCCTATTTTTCTTTGTATTGTTTTTCGTAGGTAAGTATGACTTTAAGTTGCATTTTTTTTTGGCATTTTGTTAGTCTTCTTTTATTTCAACAACACAAAATATGCTTGCAACTTAACAAGCCATGGTGATTTTGTTTTTTTTTTTATTCACTAGAAAATTTTTATCAACATTTGCATTTCTGGGAAATCATTTAATTTAAATTAAATTAAATTTCTTCAATATAATGTACATATGCGAGAAGTAGAATAAAGACTTTAAAGAGGTTTATAATATTAATTCAAATACGAATTAGTTTTTATGAGTCAATAGGAATGTTGAACAACTTACGGTTTCCAATTACAATTGCAGAGTCTTCGTATTTTAATATACATCTGTCTTTAGGTTTGGGAAAGGCGAACATTAAATTCCTA
The DNA here is from genome assembly GCA_958299815.1 of Sarcophaga carnaria. Classification (NCBI taxonomy): domain Eukaryota; kingdom Metazoa; phylum Arthropoda; class Insecta; order Diptera; family Sarcophagidae; genus Sarcophaga; species Sarcophaga carnaria. Next base: position 88,570,777 of record OY283149.1, read on the forward strand.
CTTACTTACTTATTTGGTCACCAGAAGTACTCAGGATTACAGCCTAGCTTCTCACACCATTTATTTTGTGCATGTTAAATATATCCATAAGTGGCAGAAATAATGGCTATAAGTAAAGCCGTAGTTTGAATCCGTTATCAAAGTATATCGTATATTGATATACTGATATTTACAGATATTAAAACGAGTCATATGATTTACTGGATGCGGGGACATTTAAACCATTAGTGGACAAAGTTCCCTGGCACCTCTCCTTCTATAATTTTCATCAATTATTAATAAAAATGATGCGATTAATTCGTCTACAAAAAATTTTATTCAAAACAATTTTTGTGTTTGGAGTTATATACCATTATAAGGACACTAGGGATGCCAATCGGGAAATCCCGAATCACAAAATCCCGGGATTTTCGGGATTCCCAAATCCCGAATCCCGGGATTTTTTAAAACTTGTCCCGGGAATTTTCGGGATTGTAAGCTCATACATATAAACTTTATAAGTAAAAAAAAAAATTGAGTCTACGGCATTGTTTTTTTTATTTAATATTACATTAAATAACACTCATGTAGTTTTTCAAGTGTATCATGCAACAATTAAGTGAATATTCTATATCACTCGACATCGAACTGAATAAGAACCCGACTTCCATTGTTAAAAAGTTAAACGTTGCCCTCGAAGTGCAATAAAATCTGTTAATACAGCTGATGGTTTAGACAACCAACTTTCTAAAGAAATAGATTTGATTGAATCACGAGGTGTTAGAGGTGAATAGTTATATTCTGCAAACATTTTGCCCACAAGTGTAGGTTGCGAAAAATGTTTTTCAGCGAACGATGTTTTTGTTTGCATTAAAATTAAGGCAAGATATATTAGAGTCTTTGATCTTTTTAAAAAATTACTTAAAACAATTAATATAATTAATATATATTTTGGACACTAAATAGTGTTCTTAAAAGGGTTAGGTATTTGTTTTTCACTAATGTGTCTATGCATACATATGTGTATGTATGGAGACATAGATGAATTATTTTTATTTTTGTTACTTTTTATTCTGTTTTTTTTTTAATTTATAACATGTGTATTGTGATAAAGATCAAAAATTAATTAAAATTTTGTAATAAAACAATTGTTTTTAGCTCTTTTTATTAATAAAAAATCCCGAAATCCCGGTATATTTCGAGAAATCCCGGGATATTTCGGGATTTCTCGATCCCGAATTGTCCCGAAAAATCCCGGGATTTCGGGATCGGGATTTCGAAATCCTGAATCCCGGGATTTTTAAAAATCGATCCCGTTTGGCATCCCTAAAGGACACTGCGTAGTAGGTACACTAGGCGTATGATAACTTTTAAAGAATTCTTAGGGATTTAGCCCTAATAATATTTGTTTTATGCAAATAATATTTGTTTTATTTCCGCAATATCCGAATCGTTTTATAATTTTAGAAGATTCAATAAGATTATTTCTACCATCATATCGTGTATATGTCATCAATTTGTTTATGCGCAAAACTCTTGTAGATGTGGTTCCATACGTTTCAAGGTATGAATTAACAAGATTTCGACGAAAAATGTGAAGAGGCGCATATGTCAGATCATTGAGATGTTACTTTTTTAGCAGCAGCCATGTATTAGCATTAGAGACGTCAAAGTGGTGTACAAATATTGGCCACCATCATTTCTAAAGTCTGACTCGCGGGTGGTAGACTACAACTAATAGATCTATCTTATCAACGTCTCCCATGACATATTATATCGAAAAACCCCTTTTGGTTGGAAAATATTTACAGCATATCTTCCTTCGACGAATCGTTGGCACCATTTATTTGACGTCAACATATGTTGCATTTGTGACAACATTATTATCCTTCCATCCTATGTATGAGCAATTTCCATCATTTCTAAATGAATGATTGAGCGGGATTGAGCGAAGAGGCCATTTTTCTGTTCGCCGTTGACGTATTGTTGCTGAACTATATATTCCGATCGATGATAGGTGTCGCAGTAATTTAACGGATATATGTTCTATAAATTGTTGAATCCTTTATTACGTGGAACATTGGTTTTAAAAGCTGATCAAGCACTACACAAAATCCCTTGATAGTGGACTATGCAATTTTTCCCACATATATATCAAACTGGATCATAAAACATTCTTAACATACATACATAAATGGCCATTACAACCCTTCTTCAGGATTACGGCCTAGCTTCTCACACCACTCATGTTGTGTGTATTAATTTTTTATAGATGAGTGACGGGATCTATAGCTTAAAGTCGATTCCGAACGACAGATTTTTTGAGAAACTTTACATGGCAATTTTATTTGCTCTCAGAGTTTTTGCCAGAAATCTGCTGAGTGGTAGCCGGCGAAGAAATATTTTTTTATATTTTCGTTTTGATGTCTGACCTGGGGTTTGAACTGGGGCCTTACGTCTAATAAGCCAACACACTACTTACTAGACTACGATGACTTCATTAAATCATAAAACCGTCAGTTAAATTTAATGTCCAGTCACTCTCATCCCATTTATCACCATCCTGTACTACTTCACATGCTGTAGATAATAATTTTAAGCAAAAATAATTAATGTGCTGTTTCTGTAACGCGAGCGGTTTCAGACGAACGTTTGTTTTTTCCATGAGAAAATAAAATTGCCATGATAATTTTCTCAAAAGTCTGTCGTTCGAAATCGAATTTAAACTGTAGGTAGTACCACTCATGCATAAAATTAATACACACAACATCGGTGGTGTGAGAAGCTAGGTGGTAATTCTGACGGAAAGGTTGGAATGACCAATAATGTACGTACGTAATTTCCACTGTCAATATCAATACAATATGTAAACTTTTATTTAAGTCTACAAGTAGGGTATTAAACCTCAAACCATCGTCACTTATCCGTCAATCTATGAAAAATCTATGAAAAATAATCCAATGCTATTAAAGAAATACAAAAAAATGAAAGGAAAACTATAAATAATTAAATGAAACGTTGTGCAAATAAAACAACACAGACCACTTCCATTTTATTTAGATTATAGCACCGTTAGAGAGTAATTTATCAAAGTGATATTAAATTTACGTCAGGTTCAATAGTTTACATAAGCTGCAATAACACAAACAATACTCTTCAATAAAGTAAAGAATTTGAATCAATAAATTAATGGTCAAACCTGTACTGAGTGGCGTCAAGTTGAAGTTGAATTTAGTTATACATCCTTGTAGATGTGAATCAAAGGTAATGCTTGAGGTCTTTCAAAATAATACTAACAGTAAAAGAAATCAGAAATAAGTTATAAAATACTCGTATATCCAATGTACATGGTATGAAAATATGTATATTTGTATGTATATATATTGTTAAGTTTTTACCTTTTAAAAACATTTAAAATATGAGCTCGTAGGTTGCAAATAAAATAAAAATAAATTTCTGTTTAGTTTTAGTTAAAATTCTTTCTTATTCGCACAATTCTGTGTGTCACAGTTCACAACTTGATGTAAAAAACAACAATTGCTTTGTTTGTTATTCCTCTTTTCAGACACTTTGCATAAACAATAACAATTACTAGTCAATTGTTCGACAGATCTCTGTAACGGAGATCTTTAAACCACGATTACTCTCTTTAAACACACCGCGTCTTCACACAAGACTGCCAGAACTTTTTCTGACTCAGTTGTCTGCTTTGCCTTGCTTTTATATGGCAAAGTAAACAATCTGATGAATGTTCTTGAAGGCCTAGTTTCAATTAAGTTTTTTCACTAGTTTTGTGTGCCACTATTTACCACTATTTACAACTTGACGAATACAACAATTATTGCTTGTTTGCTATTATTCTTTGCTTACAACGCAGTTCTTTTCAACGTAGTTCTTAAAACCACGACTGTTCTCTTCACACGCAACGCGTTTTCACACAAGACTAAACGAATTCTTACTACTCGTTGCCTGCTTTGTCTTGCCTTTTTATATGCTCAAGTAAACAGGCTGATGAAGGTTCTTGAAGTAGAATGTTCGTGTCTTCGCCCTCTCGAGAACTCTGTCGCTACTTCATTGTTGTTTATGTATTTTGCTTCCTTGTTTGTTGTTGATTTCTTTCTTACTTGTCTGTCTCCTTTTCTTTCATACTGATGTTGTTGGTATGAGCAAGCAAGTTCGTTGTATTTGTTTGTGTAGCTTTTGTTTATCGTTTTAATGTTAAACGATGGTACATTGTTTCCATTTTCGTAACAGTATTTAACTTCGAATTTTACGATCACTTTATATAATTTTAAATTATCTTTCAGTCATGGGAAGGTACATAACAAAAAAAGATAAGTAGTGATTATAATACATTACAGTATTAAGCGAAAGTATATTTGCATCTGTTAGATATACTTTTTCCATAAATATTTCTCAGCGTAAAACTTACAATGTTTAGAAAGTATACTGAATGTATATGTATGTATGAGAAGATAAAAAGAGTTTAAAGGCATATGCCTTATTCAGTTTCATACATTCAAACACATGCAATCTTTCCATGAAATGTTGACTCACTTTGAAAGTGTAAAAGAAAAAAATTACCAATATACTTGACTGCTTAATTACACACTAAGATGAACAGTACCTTCATAAACTGTGTTGCAAATATCATTTTGTTATGTATAAAAGTGCATTGCACTCATTTAATAGTCTACAGACACTGATCTGATGCGAAATCTAAACGCTATAAGAGCACTATGCAATCAATAAGTCTACATGGGAGTATATTTTGTAGTACGTATTATAAGTACAGGATAAAATGAAAACTGAAAAGAGCTTTGGTATGGTGAAATAGTGAATTTCGTTTTCACATATATTTTCGACTAACACGCAGATTTAATTTGTCAAAAAACTAACGTCAATCGCTATGAATACTTTAATATTTAACACTGCAATGACCTTTCCCACATAAAACATTTTCAATATTTTCTTGGCTTGTTTCTTTTGGCTTTTAAACTTTGTAATGGTGTTTTTTATACAAACTTAACTAAAATCGTTATGTATAATCGAATGTAAAAACTCCTTTCATTTATGAAGATATTGCCAGTCGCTGATTATTGCGTTTTTACTCTTTAAACGCAGCCAGTTGTGGTAGCACGTTGCACCACTTCCAATTGATTTTATTGCTTATGGTCGTGACGTCAGAACATTCTTTTTGTTGGAACATTCGCGCATTCAAACAGACAAAACTATTATTTACCGTTTAGACTCATCTATCGTATCATATTGCAAAGGGATATTCGTTTGAAATTCATTTTGTAATGCAAATATATAAAGCATACTGACAAATAATTGTGGCGTTGATTTTTGGGTTTTTTTGTGTTCAAAAGAAATACTCATCTTTGTTCTTTATTATATGTATATATGTATATATTATTTATTATATGATTTCCACAAAGCCTTTCCATTTTATGCTGTTAATTCTGCATCTCCGCATGTGAGATTGCACTGTCCTCACTCTTGGAGTATCGAGCATCTCCAGGAGCTTCTTGCCGCCCATTGCTTCTGGAGCCGTGAGTATCCTAATCAAGCGCCGTTCTTTTTATACTATCAGTATTATTTCTTAGGCATCTAAATACCTGATGTCTTCCTGTTATAAATGTCATATATAATTTTATATTTTTATTAAATAATATCAGACATTAGCACTTACATGTGTCATTAAGAGCACTCAGAACAAACTATATTCGAGTTTTATCAAAGTTTTCTGTTTTCTTTTTAATATTCTCGTGTATTTCTCGGCTTTCGGAGGATATAATTTTTCTGTAATCCATTGTCTTTGCAAAGAATTTTGTATTAAAAAATGTAAAACTTTTTGCCACAGAAATTCGACGAGCGCATTAAGCAATTCTTTCCATTACTTCTGAAAGAAAAAAAGCAATATAGTCGAAATTGTGACCATTTATGTTTTATAAGAGCATAAAAAAATACGCTTTACGCTTTGTGTTCAATTTACTTGGAACTAAATAACTTTGATGTCCACTAATGTATGAGTATTATTAAACTCTTGAAAAAATCCAATATCACTCATATTTAGTTTTTTTTTTTAACGCAGATCGAGCCATACAAAAAGTTCGTAATTCTAGCTTATGTATAACTTTGTTGTACATAGAATTGTCACGATTATTGATAGATTTACGTAAAAATCAGTTTGGGTTTATTTTTTTCTAAATGGTAATATTTTGTTATCTAGCACTCTTGCTTTGTGCCGATTTATAAGTTTTCAATTGTTGAGCTCGGGCAGCTTATTGTCACTCACATCAGTAACGCTCTCAATTGAAGGCTGGCTGAAACCTGATGGTACAAACCATTGTTATATTTCGTTAGAAAAATTTGTTGGCAAAGTCATGTGAAGTAAAAGAGTTTCCCTCGTCTTATGAACTAGAGAAAGTGTTGGCATCAACAAATATGAAAGTAAGATGTTTATCACCAAGGACGGTACTGCTTGGAATAGACAGCCTTTCGCAGTTTGGGCAGAGAAAATATTACCAATTTTCACACAGATTGCTAGCAGCTGCTTCTTGAATTGTTGTAGAGTTATTCTTACTGCTCTGCTCATATTTATCTTACGTGACAGACAAACATTCGAAAAAAATTGTTTCGTCTTAAGTTGTATTTCATAGACATTACTGATGATAATATTTCGGTCCACTATGTAGGTATGAGATAACAGAAGGCATGGACAATTTACACCTATTATGCCTTTGCGAAAACTGAGCGTAAAGTCTTTCAGCTTCTAATAACTCAAATAAATTTGTCGCTGTAGATGAGTAAGTAATTGCATTTTATGGTCATTATAAATTTCGTGGTCCACAGAAAACGAATTGGCATTTTTATATTCAATCTGTATCTGCTGTATCCTTAAACACTTCCTATTTGTAAATCTAAATGAAACAAATTGTGTGTGAAATATCATCGAAAATTTTCTTCGATCTCTTGTCTCTGGTGTATCCTTAAACACTTTCTCTTTGTAAATCTAAATGAAACAAATTGTGTGCGAGATATTATCGAAAATTTTCATCGATCTGTTGTATTTGTTGTATCCTTAAACACTTTCTATTTATAAATCTAAATGAAATAAATTGAGTGTGAGATATCATCAAAAATTGTCTTCGATATCTTGTATATGGTGTATGCTTAAAGACTTCCTATTTGCAAATCTAAATGAAACAAATTGTGTGTGAGATATCATCGAAAATTCTCATCGATCTCTTGTATATGGTGTATCCTTACAGACTTCTTATTTGCAAATCTAAATGAAAAAAATTGTGTGTGAGATATCATCGAAAATATTCTTCGATCTCTTATATATGGTGTATCCTTAAAAGCTTCCTATTTGTAAATCTAAATGAAACAAATTGTGAGTGAGATATCATCAAAAATTTTCTTCGATCTCTTCGATCTGTATCTCTAAGGATACACCAACCCATTTCCGCCCGCTGTGCTATATATAGTACACAGCTTAAAGTCGAAGTAAAAATTACAAAATGTAGTTTTTTATTCTGGCAACGCTTGCTACCAGTCAATAAGAGTACATGCAAAATCCACGTAGCTGTTGTAAATCATAGTTCAAAAATATCAATGAGGAGAATCCCCATTTTGGCTAGCGATTTATTTCTTGCGGGATTGTGAATGGTTATTTATTTACAATGGTTATTTTATTTTACATCAGTTAACTTTGAAGAACGTTGAAAAGCAGTTTATTTACTAATAAAAGCAATATCTGTTGTATCCTTAAAAACTTCCTCTTTGTAAATCTAAATGAAACAAATTGTGTGTGAGATATCATCGAAAATTTTCATCGATCTCTTGTATCTGGTGTATCCTTAAGCACTTCCTATTTGTAAATCTAAATGAAACAAATTATGTGTGAGATATTATCGAATATGTTCATCGATCTCTTGTATCTGGTATATGTTTAAAGTATAGGGGTCAGAAGCTATGTCGTTATCCTGACTGGAGGTTTGCAATGACAAATTATGCATGTATGTATGTACCGGTGAGCAACCGCAGTCCTTCTATTGCACTTTGCTTAGTATAAAATTCAACAATTCCGAAGCAGATATTTTTTTGATGTGTATTTCTTTCAGTCATGTAAATATATATGTTTGCAATGAGATCAACTATGTTCAGTAGAAATGACATCAGTTGTTAAACCCTCGTTTTTAATGAGAATCATTGAATTATTTCACAATATGACCAAAGTATTTGTAAAATCCTTAATATAAAGTGCTTTTCATAATTTTAGGACCACCAATATTTTGTGGTCCTTTTAAATACAGATATAAATATAATGATAAAATAAATCCTGCAAATCACATGAAGTAAAGAAAAATAATTTACATACAACGGTGTAATCTGATAGTTTTTATTGTTCTTGGCAATAATTTCTTTCTTATATTTTTTTCATATTCGTTTTGCTCTTCAAACTCTCTCGATTGTAAATGCCTTAAATAACGCTATAACATCTTTTTTAATTTGATAAAAATTAGCAGCCATATCAATGAAGTATGAAGACTTTTTTCGTTGACTGTATATGCACTATACACTTATTTATTTACGTCCAAATTTAAGATGTTATAGAACAATATAAGATGTTATAGAACAATATGCCAGAGTCTATGAGGTTTTGTGGACAGAAAGTAGTGATGATAATGGAAAAACCTATGCCAGCAATTGAAATTTATTACAAAATTTGCAATAAGAAAAAAATTTTTTAAAACTATGTGCATATATGTGTACCAGATCTGTAAGACACTATGCTGGCAAATAGAAAATGTTAACAAATAAACACAAAGATAAGTTGGAACAACAAAGAAGATTTATTGAAACTAAATCTTGAAAGAACACAAAAATACTTCTTATCGCAATAAACTTAAGAAAACTGAAAATAAAACAATTAAAAAACTTTTGTTTTAGGCACTGTTTTCCTAAGATAAACTTTATGTTGAAATTAAAACAATTTTGTTACTCGTGTATACATACAAAGAAAAAAGTTGAAAAATAAAAGATCTTCGAAAGTATACCATTTGGATGTACTTAAAACAGTTACACAGAATAAGAATAAGAACTGTGCCATGACTACTTTTTTGTAATTAAATTTAAATTTAATTAATTTGCGTTCCTCATTCCTCATCCAAACTACCATATGTACAGTGTCCAATGTATACTATCATAAAGAGTCTGATTGAATTCTTGTCAAGAACTTCACGTGCATAATGAAGGCGGCAACATCAGGCTACCTACGTTTCGTTCTGCTCTCTTAAAAACTCTAAATCTTAAAGTGTAATCTACGTAGTCCTCCAACTGGTACCCTTGACATAATGTATCTCCCAATCACACTTATTTTGGGAAATACAAATCATGGAATAGACAAGCGTCTAGTTCTATGATGGTGGTGGTCACAAAAAAGGCATTGTACTGATTCCTCATCCGGAATATATTAGTGCCAAGTAATTCTCTCCGTTAAAACGACATGAGATTTCACGTCATTTCATTGACAGAAAAGGAAAGGAAGATATTGAATGTTCAGCAAGTAGTTTTGTCACTCTATATAACCACCCAGAATTGTATATATTTCCCTGCGTAAGAGTCAAAGAAATACCTCCAGCAACACCAACATCATTTCCCCAAATCCCAAATTATTTGGGGTCCATTTCAGTTCCAAATGATATCGGTCAATAACAACTGATTTTCTTTTTCATAGTAAAATCATCCTCAGCTATGAGATCCATTCCGAAACGAATGGATACGTAAAAAAAATTGTCGAAATTGGGCCGATACCAATACAACTGAAATCCAAGAGCGCTCAATGCATCCCGAAAAAGTCATTGCTTGGTGTGGATTTTTTAGTAGAGGTCACTAATTACTAAAGTTTTTGGGGCCTGAATTGAATGATGTAGACAACGACAACACGATGGCCATTAACGACCGGATTAACGGATTTCGGCCTGCCACAACGCATCCTTCCAGGCGCAGCCGCTTCTTGTGCGCCTACGCCAGTTGGTCACACCAATCGATGACAGGGCTTCCTCGATTTGGTTCTTCCAACGGATACAAGGTCGTCCTCTTCACCGGCTTCCGCAGATCTCCGCATTAAATACCTGTCTCGCCGGAGCATCGTCCTCCATTCGAACGACATGGCCGAGCCAGCGCAGCCGCTGGATGTTAATACGCCGTCTATGTCATTGAAGAGCTCCTACAGCTCACTGTTGGATCGGATGCGGAAATCATCGTCAACTCGCACTGGACCGAAGATCTTACGTAGGACTTTTCTCTCGAATACTCTCAAGGCTGCTGCATCATTGCTTAATAGGGTCCATGCCTCTGTGCCATAAAGAAACAACTGGAAGGATGAGCGTCTTGTAGAGTATTAGTTTTGTCGTACGAGAGTCTCTGCTACTCAATTGCCTATTGAGACCATAGTAGCACCTGTTGGCAACATATGTATACTTTGTTTTGCCCTTATTTACTGCCAGACACATCTTAGTATACTCCCGTTCATTAGCACTAAAGGTACGCATGGTACGCCCTACGATATCAATGTCGTCAGCGTACGCAAGCAACTGGACACTTTTTTGAAAAATGATGCCATTGCGATGCACTCCCGCCTTTCGCAGAACACTCTCCATGACGAAGTTGAAGAGGTCGTATGATTAGGGGTCGCCTTGTCTGAAATCTCGCACGGTATGAAAAGAATCGAAGAGGTCCATTCCTACCTCGACGGAGCTGCAAGAATTGCTCAACGTCATTCTGCATAGCCTTATCAGCTTCACAGGTATACCGAGCTCAGACATTGCGGCAAAAACACGATCCCTTATGGGGCTATCGAAGCCTGCCTTATAGTCTACAAAAAGATGGTGTGTGTTGACCTGTTTTTCGTGGGTCTTTTCCAGGATTTTGAGTAGTGTGAAGATCTGGTTGATGGTGGACTTGCCAGGTCTAAAGCCGCACTGATAATGTCCAACCAGTGTTTTGACAAGTGGCTTCAGTCATCCACATAATACGCCTGTAAGAACACGAGTGATTTAAGGCCATGGTTATGCCATATAACCCCTTTAGACTATTTCTCATACGGTCTTCTTAAATCGCAGGTGTGTGTGAATAAGCCACAGCAGTTCTCAAGGCCTCCATAATCCTTGCCATCGGTCAGTGCGCAAGAGTAGTAGAAAAGTCATGACGGACATTTGAACAATGTGATATTCAATACATAAGGGATCATCAATTGGACTCATTAAGAAATGTCTGTGATATTTCGCACACGTATATAAAGTTTCCGTAGTCTAGTAGGTGGTATGTTGGCTTGTTAGCACAGCTCTGACGTTTCGAACAAATCGAAATATGCAAAAATATTTCTTTGGTGATTTTCCTCTCAGCAGTCTTTTGGCAAAAACTCTGACAGTAAATAATATTGCCATAAAAGGGTTCTGAAACGTTTGTCATTCGGAGGATCCGCTACTCAACAACATGGTTAGTGTAAGAAGCTATGTCGTAATCGTGACTGAAGGGTTTTAAAGACCAATTAAGTCAGTAAGTTAGATATCTCACACATACTTGATTTGATTTAAATTTGTAAATAGGAAGCGCTTAGCGAAAGACCCAATATAATTACATTCAGTGATGTAACCATTTTACATTTATTTACTACGCAAAGAAGTTAAATTACCCCACCACTTTCATAAATTTTCTGCAGAAAGGAAAATATGCAAAACCTTTGCCTCTATTTTATGTCTTTTTACTTTCAGTTTGAAGTATGTGTTGAAATTTACTTGTCAGGTTGCATTCGTTAAGTAACTTTCTTTATGACTTTGTATTCGCTTAATAACTACGTATAAAACTATGTATTTAAGAGGGTGTATGTACATGATGGTTTTTCTTCGTTCTACTTAAAGTGTGTTTAAAATAAGAATACACGGTTATGTGTAATGTACAGTAAGTGCTTCAGGTAAAATTAGTACGGTACTGCATTCGAACGTTACTTCGAATACATATATAACAGATGTACGTATGTATGTACATACTTATTTCAAAGATACAGGGGTGGACACTTATATAGCATGACAATAGATAATGTAATGGTTTATATGATACTGAAGAAATTAGTATAGGTACTTCAATAATTCAAACTGTTTCTTAGGTTTTATTTACCGTTATTTAATAATCAATATTTAAGCTACGCTTGAGCTTATATAGCAGGTTCTATGATAATAGAGTTGTATAACAACCTCTGTATTGGATGATCGTTGTAATACTCAATGCATTTGGTAAAAATTTTTGGATTTGTTAAAGTTAGTATATTGGTGAAAGAACTTGCCTATTGGGCCCTACTCTTTCCCCAGAGCGTTATCCTCTCTTAGATCTGGGTCTTTAAAATGAATTTTTTGGAGTAGGATATTTGTTGCATGGTTTAGAAGGGTTTGCAGCACTTGAAACACCACTACTCCAAAACACTTCTTATATTGTTTTAGTATCTTCTATATTGGTCTTGGTCGAACCTGACCTATGGACATGCCGAAATTTCGGAAAGACACGAACACATCGTTTCGATTACCAGTATGGTGCCATATAACTTTGATTTTAGAATTCCAACTACAAACTTCGGGTCCAAAGTTTCGTGAGTTCCAACTGGAATCCCTTGAGGTTTATGTCCATGGCTTAAAGATTCATTAAAGGTTCTGATATTAAACTTTCTTATATACTGCAGGCTTACTGCAGTATCTTCCAACTCATTCCCATTTCGAAAACGAAGCAATAATGTTGGGTGGAGGGATATTCTCTGAAAACATTTTGATTTAATATGGCAGCCAGGCTGCGGTAGTCTTTAAATGCCAAGGATTTCTTAGAGAAATTTCGAATCGTTTAAAGCCAACTCATATATGGGTTGCGGGACGTAGGAATATCTTTGATGATGAGGTTGGAGCTCGATATGTTGCGGGGCATATATATTCCGATTTCCTCAGCTAAATTGTACTTTATCTGCTCGTTTTACACAGAGGCTTAATACCGTGTAATATTGCTAGATTCTGCTCGATGCGTATGGATAACAAGGGGACTGACCCTCTTCTATTTTTAAATTACTTGGCCATCCATCGCGTAATAGCGATTGCGACATTGCACAAAAGGTATTCCGAAAGTTTTGGCATTCCATTAAATATCGTTTACAGGATCTGTGGGTCTGAGGAGTCAATACTCTGTTCTTGTCATAAAAACACGGATGTTTTCGATCTATCACTTTCTGATATTTCAATATTTTTTCTTGGATTTGAATTGATTTTCTCTAGGTAATATTTGATCCTCGAATTCAATAATGATTATGGAATCGCAATGGGCCTTAATGCCTAAGTTGGATATTTTACTTCAAGGAGTGCTGGCCACTTTATGCAACTTAAACTTGTAGCTTTGAATTTATATGGAATCAAATAGATTATAACGTATCTTTTGCCTTAAAATCAGTAACAATGACGACAAAGAAACCACCATAACCATCGATGAATCTATCGCCACCAGGTTCCAGGGGTAGTGTACCAATTAACACACAATTCATACCAAAAGCTCACTTGAGCACGCATAGCGGCCCGTTGTGACGCCACATATGAACGCAGTCTCTGTACTGACCAAGTTCCTCCGAACCAGGGAGGGAGAAGTTGGTCAGCGCAAGGGCTGCACATCAAAAGCACGACTATCCCATCCTGGAAAACCAGCCCGAAAGCTTTATAAACGAGGCTTTATCCTTGACATCAATGGACGATAGCTCCGTCAAGCTGACAAGGGTTGGAGAGCCAAATAACCTATTTTTGCAACTCGCAAGAGATGAACATTAACAAAGAAAGTGGATAACAGTCTCCTCTTTCTCAGCGGATCTGCAGCCACGGCAGAAGTCGTTAAATGGGAGCCGCACTCTTTCCGCGTGTCTACCCATAACACAGTGACCTGTAAGCATGGCCACTCTGATCGAGATGATGTTACGACCAAGTCCAAGTAGCTGGTTGGTGCGCCTTCTATCCATTGAGGGCCAAGTGAACCTAGCGGTGAAGCAGGACTCCTCATTGATCTAGGATAGCTTGGCGTCTCGAAAGAATTTCCGCGCGATGGCCAGCTTGAACGAGGTAAGTGGAATTCCTAAGTTGATGAAGAGGAAGTAGTGCGCCAGCTCTGGCTAGCTCGTCGGCTCTGCAGTTTCCCGGAATGTCACAGTGTCCGGGGACCCAGACAAGTGTGACACTGAGGCACCTAGAAAGAAGGTTGAGGCAGCGGCGACATTTCCTGGCGATCCTGGAATTACTCGCAACGTTCGACAGAGACTTTATGGCCGCCTGGCTATCAGAAAAAATCGAGATGAGGGTGAAAGTAACTCCGTGTGCGAGGATGCACTGGGCGGCCCGGTAGATGGCCACCACCTCCGCCTGGAACATGCTGCAATAGTGTGGCAGCCGGAGTGAAATGTCCAAGTCCAATTTCCCAGATGATATATTGCACAAATTTTGGGGCTCTCCTGACACTATTCCACAAAATTGCGTTATCGCAACAGAACAAAATCATTATAACTGCGAAACGATTATGCCCTAATGCCAAAATATTAAACGTTCTTCAGATACTTCAAACTCGACCAATTCACCCCGATATTCGATATCACCGACTTCAAGTTCCAATCTCAATTCCGGTTGCAGTAGCATGCCAACCACACCGAATCAACGCCGTTGGGTTTAGAGGCATACCTAATAATAATAATCTGGCTGCGGAGTTAGATTTTAATTCTGTTGATCAAATAATTTCGATAAACCGCCTTTTTCTGGTGCATAGGTTTATATTTTAATATTCCTTCCATTATACTTAATGAATTAAAAACGGTTTTTTTATTTGATTTCATTTTATGATTATAATTCTGTGTTTTTGCTACTAAATTAATATTTTGCTTTTACGATGTAATGGCTTGCACTAAACGTTTTCCAAAAATTAACCTTAATGTTGACACTGCTCGAAGGTTTTTTAATTACATCAGTTGCAACGTGCTGGTTATAGTGTTGCCAGCATTGGTTAATGACAATAATGAAAACGTTTACTTTGATAACGCTGGCTGTATGTGACGGTTATGGTAGTTTTAAATGAAAAATTAAGGGCAACAACATTATAAGAGTATAATTGCGTTATAATTATATGCATGTATACATACAATTTCTTTTCTTTTTAATTTAAATTTTATGTTCTTTACACGTTCATTGAAAATATTTTTTTTGTCAAAATACTTAAGTCCCCTTTTGAGTTTGAAAACATGCAAATGTTAAATACTATTTTTAATACTATTTTTGTGCTTTAGGTTGCAGATTGAAAAGTGTTTTTAATCCATCTTAACTGTTTAAACATAATTTTATTTCATTTTTTTTTTAATTTAATAGCATTTCCTAATCCAGCCATAAAAATTAATCATGTTGCTGCCACATTCAACTGCTAAAACTATTTACGATTTATGTTATGACATTATGTCAAATGGTTATTTACAACATTGACATTAATGTAATCATTTAATCATGTGACTGCAGTGCCACAGATTACATGCCAAATTATTCCATTGACTTACTCGCTCATAATCTTACTTAAGTTGAGTATTGTGAACGAATTAGGAAAGTCTTCAAACTACTTTCCTAATTCGTTCGTAGTAAAATATGGAAATGTGTTTGATGATAAATTTGTTATAGGGTAATTTACTTGTTTGTATAATAAATTTAATAAATATTTATTATTGTTATGCACGTTATTTCCCACATACATTTTCAGGTACATTACTTCACATTATAATGTATTTTTTTTTTTTTTTTTGAATCGAATAAGAGTTCATGGTTTTTCTCTTTTAATTTTCATAGGAAACCAGAAAATGTAATCCTTATCGATCAGCTACAATTATTAATTTTTAACTTTTTTTGAACCCAACACTCAGGAATTGGTCCCTATTCTTGCAGTGCATTGTGTTGGAATAGACGAAAAAGTTATTTTTATTGCTCACTTAATGTATCACCTCTTAGTCAAGCTTACGACCTAGTTTTTCACACTACCCGAATTGTGTGTATTAATTTTTATACATGAGTGGCAGAACATACAAGTTCAATAAGCCACCACATTATCTACTAGCCTACGGCCACCTTTGTCGTTTGTTTAAAAAAAAATGGGACAGTACTCATGTCAGGAGAGTGATTTGCCAGAAATCTGCTGAGAGGCAATCTCTGAAGAAATATTTTTTCATACTTGGGTTTGTTGGAAATGTCTGACCTGGGGTTTGAACCGTGGTCTCTTGTTTAATAAGCTAACACGCTACCTAGTAGACTATGACGTATTCGATGATTATCTTCTATGGCGATCTTTCTTATTATCTCCTATGAAAATTTGAAAATATTGTGTCACAATATTCCTGTCTGACAGCCATCTATAGCAACAGATTTGAGGAAATTTGAAAAACATAAATCTATGAATTATACTAGGACTACTATAGAATATTCATTACTATTCACCGAATAAGGAACAGAATATTTGAGGTTACGCTAGGTAAATATATTGAGTACAAAATATACTATGTCGTAAACAAACTTTTTGATCTGCCCTCGTATAATTTCGCTGTATGATTATTACAACTATTTTATATGAAAACACAATTGGCAACTGACAGGCATACTGTGTTTAATTTTGTATATATTTTTACCATGCAACGCCTGCTAATTATTAAAACTTTTCATTGAAATTATGATTCTCTTCTCAAAATTAACCATTCATTAATCCAGGGCAATCATCAAATTCGGTTGCAAAACCATATCGCTTTGGAAGGAAGACAATTAGCCACTACAACCAGCTTCTAAAACCTGGTGAAACTTTTAATGCAGACCTCTGCCGACAACAAATGTTCCATTTGAAACATGCATTGATCGAAAAACAATCAGATTGAGTCACAAGACACGGCAAGGTAATTCTGCAACATGATAATACATCCGCACACAAAGCAAAGATTGTTCAAGGAACAATCAAAGCATTAGGTTGAAAGCTGCTACACCATCCACCGTATTTAACAGACTTGACTACTATTTCCTCGATTCCTAAAAGGAGTTCGAAATTTGGTTGCCAAAGTTTTATTGGAGTGGAATCCACAAATGGCCTGAAATATGAAGAAAATGTGTAGCCAGCAATGGCCAATTGTATCGAATAATATGGTTTTTTACTTTTGCATGCAAATTTTTTAGCGATTGTAGACCTCTGCTGGAAAAAAATGTTGCAAGAGTTTTATGTTCTTAATTTTAATTTTATTTATTTATTTTATTGATTACTGAAGTTAACAACAAGCATTTAATCTTATTTAAAAGTACTGTTTATATATTGTTATAATTAAAGTAATAGTTATATATATATGTATGTAATTTTCACAAAAAAAAAGCAAAATTCTATTAATTAAATTTAAGTTAGCCCTAAATTGGATTGAATTAAATGGTAAATTTAATTTAAAATGGTAATTTTATGTGCTTAATTTAATTAAATTTAATGAATGTATTCTTTAAGAATATATTTGATTAACTTCCTTTTCAATTTATTTCGCTGAATTTTCAAAAGTAAATCAATTTTATTGAACGTTCCCTTTGCTGACTTGATAAAATTGTTTGCTTCTAGTCGTTCCCTTCATTTATATTCATTCAGCAATTATTTATTAATTGTGTTTATCTTTTGCGGTTTTGCTATTTTCAATCATTGTCATATCATAATACAGAACAATACGTATGGTTTACATTCATTACTTAACTTAAACTTAAATGACAGAGAAGAGAAGATAAGATGTTAATACTTGAAATCTAAGAGTCTTCAATCATAATGAAGTGACGCTAATGCCTGAAGCAAACAAAGCAGAATGTGTATGTGGATTATTAAGTTTTAAGGATTTTTTATCAACTAAATTAAGTGTCCAATTTCTTATAACAATAAAGGGGAATGTTTATTTACGACAATTTACTTAGGAATTATGTAATGAACAGGGTACGTTCAAAATGGCACCATTTTTTTCTAAATGTTATAATTTATTGAGGATATAATGAATAAGAGAGAGCAATTCTAAAGAACAAATTCACCAAATTTTCGGAAGAATTAAGAATTCATGATGATTATTACCACCAACAAGTAAATGAACCCAATCATATTACTGCTAACGTAAAGATGTTATTTGCCTACCCCCACTGTCTTAATACTCTTGAACAAAGTCTCAATATGACATCAAGAAAGTATTTAAGAGATCATTTTAAAGAACGGTTACGTAGTCGCTGAAGCTCAAACAAAAGTCAACTGATAAACTTTCTCATGAATGCATGCTCAAGATACATTCAATGCCAAATGCGTTAAATAGAGTTTTTGACTGTAAAGAATGTCCTAGTAAATATTTTAATAATTGAGATTTCGGGAAGGCGAAGTCATGAACATTCGTCTTCAAGAACACTCATCAGACTGTTTACCCTGCCACATAAAAGGCAAGGCAAAGCAGGCGACGGAGTGAGTGAAGTTCAGTCAGTCTTGTGTGAAGACGCGGTGTGTTTGAAGAGAGTAATCGTGGTTTGAAGATCTCTGTTACAAAGATTTGTCCAATAATTATCTAGTAATTGTTATTATTTACGCAAAGGGTATAAACAGAGAAATAACAAACAAAGCAATTGTTGTTGTTTACGTAAAGTTGTGAACAGTGGCACACTGAATTGTTCGAATAATAAAGAATTTTACATTTTTGTTTTATAAAAAAGTTGAAACATATTAATTAAATGAATATGAAAACATCAATTATTTTTACATATTACATACATACATACATATTTGGTCATTACAACGCTTTAATAATCTGGATTACGACCTAGCTTCTCACACCATTTATGCTGTGTCTGTTAATTTTCTAGTCTAGTAGGTTGTGTGTTGGCTTATTACACGTAAGGCTACGGTTCAAACCCCAGGTCAAACATCAAAGCGAAATATGAAAAAATATTTCTTCAGCAACTTCCTCTCAGCAGATTGCTCCCAAAAAATTATATATTGCTCCCATAAAAATTGCCATGAAAAGTTTCTCAAAAATCTGTCGTTCGGACTCGACTTTAAACTACAGGTGCCGCCACTCGTGTATAAAATTAATGCACACAACATAAGTGGTGTGAGAAGCTAGATCGTAATCCTGACTGAAGGGTTGTAATTGCCAATTATGTATGTAAGTTATATTAATTTTTATACATGAGTGGCAGGAACTGTAGTTTAAGGTCGACTACGAGCTACATTTTTTTGAGAAACTTCTCATGGCAATTTTTTTACTCTCAAAGTTTTTATAGAAATTTGCTTGAACCGCAGCCTACGGCGACTTCCAATACATATTATTGTTTAAAAATCATGAAAGATAATGTTAGATATAATGGGACACCTCGACTTTTCCTGTCTATTTATGTGTGCTTGAGTTTGTATCTCTTGATGGAAAACACGAGCAATCGCACAGACCTTAATAAATTTTTATGACAAAAAAGATGGTATTTGATAAATATTTTACAAATTTCAAAACTCATTTTCCATTCAATTTTTCGCAATGATTAGTTATTAAGTTTTCTAAGATGAATTGTAGAAATTTAGTTTTATATTACAATAATTCAAATTTCCGCAATATTGTCTTTTTCTTCATCCTACCGTATGAGAGGTAACACATCATCTACCTCACATACATCAAGAATTGTTGTAACACATCATCATTCCATTTTAAAAAGCTTTTTGGATGAACATCGAATTTAGAAATTTTAAATTTAATTTTAACGGAATGCTTGTAAATAATTTGTTTAAAAACGTCATTATATTGAAACACATATTGAATTTCTATGTTAAAATAAAGAACTGAAATAACAAAAAAAGAAAACTAGCAATTGCAGTTCAACATCACCACTAATTTGTTTACAAAAAATAGAGAAAAAATGGCAATACTTTAGCACGCCATAGTCAAAATAATAAAGGATAGAGAACAGAGTAAAGCAAACTAGAACGGATGTCAATCAAATGATCAGCATCACCGGAAATGAATTCAATTTTGATATTTAGTGCCACATCTAGTAATTTCAACAACACACACAACAATATATAAATAACTAAACATTTTCAATGTTATATGTGTGCCTATGTAGCTACTTATACAAATAAGGAAATATGTATCCATACTATGTGTGTACATCGTAGATATGTGTATAACACATTTAGAGGTTTACCATGTTGTGCATTATTTATCGATTTGCTTATAAGGTACTTACACTGAGCAAAACACTTTAGTACAATTGAATAATTTTTAATAAATCTTCTATTGTGGTATTGAAATTGGAAACTTTGTTGTGGTCCACCACTTTCCACCAATTTACTACAGATAGTAACGCTCATAACTGATTCCATATTACCCTCCCTTTTTCATATGAGTTATTGTTTTATTTTTTTCTCTGGTGCGCCTTTCTGCTGTTCATATCGTTCTTTAATTGCTGCAATCATCTGTTAATCGCCACTCAATTCTTTATTAGTAATTAGAATTACTTAGTAGTAGAATTTTTCGAAGTCGCCGTAGGCGTAGTAGTGTAGTGTAGTTATGTAGTAGTGTGTTATTTTATTAGACATGATGTCACAGTCCAAAAGCACTGCGTTTTCCTCTCAGCAGATTTCTGACAAAAACCCTGAGAGTACATTAAATTTGAAATGAAACGTTTCTCAAAAAACTTTGTCATTCGGGTAGACTTCAAACAGTATACAACCACTCATGTATAAAATTAACACACACAACATAAGTAGTGTGAGAAGCTAGGTCCAATTATGTATGTGAATTACTTCTGTTTTATTTGCGTTCGCTAGGTTCGATTCTGTGATTAATCAAAGCTACATTTCTAAGCGTTATTCTTCCATTCCTAGGTACTTGAACACAACATGGTTGACAATTTCCTACGTCTTCTTGAGGTCAGCAATCATATTAAAAATTATAGTTGTAAGTACTATGCCACAATATCCCATCAGAAGTTGGTCGTTTTGCATTTGATCTTTACGTAAGATTAACTTGGGCATCTACTAATGTCTAAAATTAGTTTTTATATCATAATGAGTGTCCTTTTGATATTTTTGCAGAAATTTTTTCTTTTGCCTGCGCGATTATATTGTCTTTAAATGTTAAGATGGAATTACACGTTTGTCGCTATGCACCAGTAATTGGTCTATTCTATATTTCAATCGTGTGATGTCATAATTTATTGTGCTTATTTACATACATATTGTTACGTTTTTACCCCTTTAAAAATGTTAAAAATACGAGTTCGTATATTGCAAATAAAATAAA
This sequence comes from Sarcophaga carnaria, assembly GCA_958299815.1. Classification (NCBI taxonomy): domain Eukaryota; kingdom Metazoa; phylum Arthropoda; class Insecta; order Diptera; family Sarcophagidae; genus Sarcophaga; species Sarcophaga carnaria. Next base: position 88,592,132 of record OY283149.1, read on the forward strand.
AATAAATTTGTATTTAGGTTAGGTTAGAGGACGTGTACTTGTCAATTTAGACAAGTACAGTACCAAGAGGTTGAATTGACCCATTGTACAACGAAATTTGTGTTTAGTTTTAAATCATTTCTTTATTGTTCGCACAAATCTGTGTGCCACCTTTGGCAACTTGATTTAAACAACAACAATTAGCTTTAATTGTTACTCTTCACAATAGCAATTGTTCAATAGATCTTTATAACAGAGATCTTCAAACCACAACTGTTCTCTTCACACGCAACATATTTTCACACAAGACTGACTGAATTCTTGCCTGCTTTGTCTTGCCTTTTATATCGCTGGGTAAGCAGTCTGATGAATGCTTCCGAAGGAGAATGACTTTTGCCTGAAATCTTTATAAATGTAACCAAGTTGTTTTCATTATTGGTGTTTGTGTATTTTGTTTACATTTGTCATTGCAATGTTATTGTTGTTTGTTTGTTTACTTTGTCTATCCCCTTTTTTTAATACATTGAAGGTTTTGCTGTATTTTTGCTTATTCGTTGATCTTGTAAACAAGTCCATTGCTTTGTTTTTAAACATTTTGTTTATCATTTTAATAACACAATTTCCATTTTCGTAACAATATATATATATAATTGATCATTACAATTCTTCAGTCAGGATTACGACCTAGCCTCGCATCACTTACGTTGGGTGTGCTAATTTTATCCATAAGTTGCGAGATCTACAGTTTAAAGGTGACTTCGAATGATAGATTTTTGAAAAACTTTTTCATGACCATTTTATTTATTTCCACAGTTCTTGACAGAAATCTGCTGAGGGGAAGTTGTCGAAGAAATATTTTATCATATTTCGTTTTTATCGATATATCTAACCTGGTGTGGGAATTGTGATCTCACGTCTAATAAGCCAACACACTCCCTACTAGACTACCCCGACTTAACTCTCTAAGATACTGACTCATAAATCAGGCTGAATTTGACCGATGGCATGGGTTGTCTTGAGGACTGCTGTGACTTGTAGCTTATTCGCATACACACGAAAACCCCACAATAAATAATCTAACATGGTTAAATCGCACGTTATCGGAGGGCAGTTGACATCATCTGTTCGTGAGATGATGACTATGACCTCAGATCTCTCGTGCTGAATATCCAATGGAGCATGAACTGTGTTTCATAAAGCGCCGTACTCTTGAAACCCCAAGACGTCGATGTTGGTAGTCAACGACCTAAAGTGCTCGCTGTTCAGAATGATTGACTAGCCAACGCCGTACTCAAAAAATATGGATCTATGGCATTTCTAGCCCAAAAGCTACACCAAACAACAGCTTTTTTGGAATGCATTTGGATTCGTTTGAACATTATGGGGATTGGTATCATTCAAAATTTGACAAATTTGTTCCTCAAGTACCCATTGATCCAGAAAGAGCCCACATAATGGAGAAGATGATTTTTATATGAAAACTAAGGACAGTTGCTAACTGCTCCAGAGACCATTAAGCGAAGACACGTCGTTTTCTATTGGTCCACTGAATTTTGTACGGTTGTACAAACTTGAATGTGAGAGGCCGAGTTCTGAGTTCTGAGCAATACTGCTTAAATTATTTTTCATCTATATTAGCCGAGAGCTGTTCAAAAATTCGCTTTAAATGGAAAATTCTACAAACATGGCACTGCAGAACAGTAAATTTAAATTTATGCTAGAAAAACATAAATACTTATAACAATTGTTAGATATATGTATGTATGTAAGTATGTTTATAAACATAGATGTCATATTGTGTTGAAATTACATGAAGAGTTGTTTACTATATGTGTACGTATGTGTAAATATGATATAAAATATTTAGAAACATAACTGTTATACAAATGTGTCTGCTTTGAATGATAAAATGCTTATACATGGTCGTGTGTATGTCTGTAAAGAATACTTGTTATTTTAACACTTTTATCAGATGCTGTTTGTGATAGCATCAGTGTAAGAACATAAATGTTGACAATAACATCTGACATGATACACATCAATAGAAATGTACACTAACAAGTGTAAGCTTACAAAAATATGTATGTTTCTATACACATATTCTTAATGCCTTAAATTTAAAATTGTTTGAATTAGTCTAATGTTATTTTAATAAGGATATCATCTTCTACTAACTCAAGTTCAGTTTTATGGAATTTTTCTTTTTTCCTTTTAAATTCATATTATTACGTTTTTACCTTTTAAAAACGTTTAAAATATGAGCTCGTAGATTGCAAATAAAATAAAAATCAGTCTGTGTGTAGTTTTAATTGAAATTTTTTATTGTTCGCACAATTCTGTGTGCCACTGTTCACAATTTTATGTGAATATCAACAATTGCTTTGCTTGTTATTCCTCTGTTTATACTTTTTGCATAAACATTAACAATTACTTGACAATTGTTGGACAGATCTTTGTAACGCTTCAAACGCACCATGTCTTCACACAAGTCTGACTGAACTTTACTGTACAATGGGTCAATTCGACCTCCATGTACTGTACTTGTCTTTACTAACTCACTCTTTACTCTTTACTAACTCAGTCGTCTGCTTTGGCACGTCTTTTATGTGCCAACGTAAACAGTCTGCTGAATATTCCTGAATCCGAACGATTGTGGCTTCGCCTTCTCGAGATCTCTAAATATAAATGTAAACACCGTTGTTACATTATTGTTGTTTGTGTATTTTGTTTACATTTATTCTTGTAGTATTTGTCGTTGTATTTTTGTTTACTTGTTTAACATTTTTAATTCTGGTATTTGTTGTTATATTAAGCAATGCGATAATTTGTAAATAAGTTCATTGTTTTATTTTTGTAGCTTTTGTTCATAATTTTAATGTTAAACGATGTAAAAGCAAAACACCAGTATCTTGATTTTTTCTTTTTAATAACAATATGAAGTACTAAATATTTAGTACCTATACACTTAAACTTATATTCCCAACGTAAAGCATACTCAATTGCTATTCACAATTGTCATTCGATGTGCTACAATATTTTCAATTTTAATTTAATTTAACTTAAAATTCGATACACTCACACACAAGAAAAGCCAAGTGCCACAAGTTCAGAATGCACAATAAACTGGGAAATCTCAACTACGCTGATGTCATAGGTTTGCTGTCACATAATTTCATAGATACAACATCTTATCTTGGAGCTATTTTTAACGCTACATTATTATCAGCGGTGGCACTAAAAGCGAATAAAACAAAGGCATTGTATTTAATTACTTAGTAGCATTTTCTTACTTATTTAGCATTGTAATGAAATCTTGTATGACTGAAGCAAACATTGCAAACAGAAGAAAAACATTCAAATCAGTGTTTGGCAACCTTAATAAGGTCATAAAATAAATCATGCTTTTGCAGCAATCTTTATATTGGAGAGCTAATTTATGACTACGAAAACGACAGTGGCCTGTGAATATCGCTCTGGTGCGTTGGAAGAACTCGAGATTTAAGTAAAGCAACTCTACTTTTATTAATACGTTTTCTAAAAGCCTTAGACTTCCTGTAAAACACGTTTAACTGGGGCAATCGGAATGCCCTGTAACATGTCAGAGATTGCGACCTTCGTACCAGCTATCATCTGCAATGCAATTTCCAAGGATATCCCTATGTCCGTAAATCCATATAAGAGATATCTTTAATGATCTTAAATATATACATAATTGGTTATTACAACACTTTAGTCAGGATTACGATCTATTTTCTCACACCACTTATGTTGTGTGTGTTAATTTTATACATGAGTGGCGGGACACCGAACGACAGATTTCTGAAAAACTTTTCATGACAATTTTATTTACTCTCAGATTTTTTGCCAGAAATCTGCTGAGAGGAAATCGCCGAAGAAATATTTTTCCATATTTTGTTCATTTGGAGATGCCTGACCTGGGGTTTGAAACGTGGCCTCACGTCTAAGAAGCCAACACACTACCTACTAGACCACGGCGACTTCAAACTACATTGGTGAGTGGATAATCGTAGTCTGGCTTTCCAAGTAAATCAAGAAATTTTCAGAGATTCTTCAATAAGCATTGAATCGCTTTCAAAATGGCCATGACCTCGGCCTGGAAAAGCAAATGATAATTGAGCAGCCAATTTACCCATAAGGTTACCTAGTATTTGTTCCAGTTTGTATACATACATAATTGGTCTTTACAACCCTTCAGTCAGGATTACGACCTAGTTTCTCACACCACTTATGTTGTGTGTGTTAATTTTATACATGAGTGGCAGGACCTACAGTTTAAAGTCGACTCCGAACGACAGATTTTTGAGAAACTTTTCATGGCAATTTTTATTTACTCTCAGAGTTTTTGCCAGAAATCTGCTGAGAGGAAGACGCCGAAAAAATACTTTTTGTATTTTATTTTGATGTCTGGCCTGGGGCTCGAACCCTGGCTTTTCGTCTAATAAGCCAACACACTACCTACTAGACCACGGCGACTTCCAGTTTGTATAGTGAACCTTTTAATGTATGTACAGAACAGAGATCACCAATGAGGCGTTCTTTTGCTACTCATAAGTACTCATGAAATTTTGACTTTGAGTGAGTCAGTATTGAAATTCAACTACGTTGATTCATTCGTACTCACTACAACATTGATTTATAAGTACAGGTTACAATGAGTATGAGTACAACGTTGACATAAAACTCATAACATTCGAAATATGTTTGATTCATACGCCTACTCATTCAGACTCATAAATTTAGAAAAATACTTATAATACTTATAAATGATTCGAGTGATTCGAATCATTCATCAAAATTTACAGTCCTGGTGGTTGTTGCATTTACAAAAAAGGAAAAAGACAAAGACAGCACACAAAGCAAACAACCTTCTAGTGACTGTTGTAGTGTTCGTATGCGAATCATACTTATTTTGTGATTCCTGTGAGTCATGGAGAGTCGAAATCAACAACATCATGCGTATTGTTAAGTATTAGTACGATGAGTACTGCAAACTTCGGATATGAGTAGTATAAAATTAGTATGAATACGTATAAGTACAGAATTCTACTCATCTTTTAAATACTCATTGCTGATCTCTGGTACAGACATCGGCTTGATGTCTCGGATACACACTCATCTTGTCGATAGTGACAATGTCCGGAGATGCTTCTTTATTAAAACATTTATTATATAACTGATTTCTACATCTAAAAGCTATTCACGACCCTCAACCAGTGATTGCCGTCCGCTCAGCACCTTTTATCCTTAATTTTTGGGCTTTGTGGTACCAAAACTAAAGATTAAAACAACGTACAAAAAGGCGCTATAAGTGCAACTTTTAAGCTTTTCCTATATGAAATTAGGTAAAGAGTCGTAGCTAGGTTAGGTTAGGTTTGAAAACGTGTACTTGCTATTGAGACAAGTACAATACCGCGAGATCAGAATGACCCATTGAATTTTCGTCCTAGAAGAGAGAGAGAGAAAGGATAGTGAAAGAGATAGGGAAATTGGAAAAGGAGAAGAGGTAGGAAACGGAGGATATAAGAGTCGTAGCTACCAAGTGCAAATTTGATATTGGATTTAAATTCAACCTACAAGACTGATGGTAAACGACTTGATTTCGTATGTTCCTAACGAGACTAAATAAAAAGGTAGAAATTGATAACCTCTGTGAGTCGGTATTCCTTGGCATCAAAATTTGTTATTAGATCAAAATTCTAACTCTGAATTACAGAGTTTTCATCCTGTGCAACCTCACAAATCGCTTGACATACTCATACTTGATCAAGTACTATGCTCATAGAATCTCATATATAACTTCGTATGAAAGGTAATACAAAAGTCAAGATAAGAGAAATAAAAACTATAGAATAACGAATTAAATAAATGAATTTTTTTAAAGAAATTAAATCAAGTGTACTATGTTTGAAGCACTTGCATTGACATCTGTCTAAATATTCATTACAAATGTACACAATTATTGAATTAAAATAATTTTTTCTAAAACTATTTGTAAATGAAAATTGAAAAAGGATATGGAAAACCATGATAAACCATGTTTGATAAAATTTAATTATTGTTTTTTGTCCTTTCTTGTTTGTTTGTATTTAAAGATGATTCTAGTTTTGCGTCTTCAGTTAAAGTGGGTGTGTTGACAATTTTTAATGTGTGTCTCAATTTCATTTATTTCAAAGTTTTTCTTTCCTTTCCTCATTCTTAATAAAGAAAAAAAACATTTATTTAATTTTTTAACTGAATTGCATAGGGTCTCCCAAAAGGAACTACGGAACTTTGAAAACTTATCTTGTTGAAGCTTACTGGTGATTACAGGTCAGGATTACAACCTAGTTTCTTACACCGCCTGTGTGTCTTTGATTTAATTTAACCATGAGTGGCGGAAATTAGGGTATAATGTTGACTGTGAACAACAGATTCTTGATAAAATTTTGCTCTCAGAGTTTTTGCCACAAATCTGCTGAGAGAAAGTGGTCGAAGAAATATTTTTTCATGTATTGTTTTATTCGAGATGTCTGGGATGGAGTTAACCAATGCCTCACGCCTAAAAACCTACCTACTAGACAACGGCGACCTCAGTGAAGATAAATCTTTTAAACTAGTTTTCAGAAATGACATAAAACAACGGTTCCAACTCCAGGTCGGCATCTCCAATAAAACGAAATCTAAAAAAAATATTTCTTGGCGACTTTCTATCAATAGATTTCTGGCAAAAACTCTGAGAGTAACAAAAAATGGTTATTTAAAGTTTCTCAAAATAACCTGTCGTTCATGTATAAAATAAACACACTCAACATAAGTGACATGAAAAACTAGGTCGTAATCCTGATTGGAGGGTTGTAATGACTAATTATGCGCAATCACTTTCGATAACCATAGGCAGCATGTGTTCGCTGAACAGGCTCTGGAGCAGTTGGAACAATGAACCTAATATTCATTGAGAAATCATCTTCAGTAATGACGACCATATCTGTATGAATTGTAATGTTATGCAAGAATTATCAATACATCCTGAAAAAGTCACCATATTGGAAACAACATTGAGGCAACACTCTCAATGGCGGGGACTGCAGCTCGATTTGGATGATCAGGGCTCCAACGTCATTTGCTTTTAACATGACGGCTCTACGTGCCTCACAGCTCATGCCAAATTCTATTTGAGAACATGGTCACTTCACGTGGAGCTTTTATTAATTGGCCACAGAAATCATACGATATGACCCTGTTAGACTTTTGCATCTGGAGTTTGCCTAAGTCGCAGTTATATGTCGATAAGCCATAAACCAATGCGGTCCTCAAGGTCGGCATAACCCAAGCCATAGGTCAAATTTAGCCCGATTTATGCGCTCAGATCATGGAAAATTGAGATTGTCGCATGCGCCCTACCCATAGAAGCTGTGACGGACATATGAACGACATTATATTCCACACATAATGTTAACAATTGTTGTGTTTTAAACGAACAAAAAATTTTTGCTTATAGCCAGCATTTAAAAAGAGACCCTATAATTCATTTTTAGGGATTTGTTGCTAAAACAATATTTCTGAATCCTTAAATGGAATTCTAATTTGTCTTCTGTTGTAAATGTCACTGTCAGACACAAGCAACTAATGTTGTTGGAAATACTTGCCATTTATTATTGTTCTAGAACATAAAAAATATGATTTTAATAACATTTTTTATTTCAAAAAATTTTATGTTAAATTACTGTGGTATTTTTCAGAAAAGAATTTTACTATTTAATATATTATATTCGGGTGCATTGTACATATATTTTTAAATGTAACCCATATTACCAAATTGAGTATTGTTTACCAGAAAAAGAATTTGAAACAATGTCAGAGATTAGTTATAACAACAGATTAAGGAATCTTTTATTTACTTGCAAGAAGTGAAATAACGATTCTATTTTTCAACATATTTTCCCCTGGGCTCTATATAATTTATTTATTCAATGTTGAGCCAATTTTTCAAAGGGTAATTAATTTTTAGCATTTCTGTCGTTTGTTTCTGACTCAAACAGTCATCTTAACCGTAGATCCAGCTTTGTATCAAAAATGATATATTTAAATTTTTAAGACGATATAACTTTAATTCAGAAAAAGTTAAATGCCTGATATTGTTTTAATTCGTTAGTATTTTTATCCAAATATAAAAAGAAAATTTTAAACAGGACTTAAAAAATTCAAAAACCTCATTATTTTGGTTGTATCATTTTTGATACATACGACTTTCCTAGGGATTCTTTCGTGTTGCGTATGTAATTTTTTAGGTTTTCAAAGATCTTGTAAACTTTTATCGTAAATAATACATCGTTTATGTTATTTGAGACTGAATTGCATGTTAAGTGTTGAGTGCAAGTCAAAAGGTTGAAGTATTTGTTCTTGATATTGATTGAGTAGTCGTAGTCTAGTATGTAGCATGTTAGCTTATTAGACGCGAGTATGTACGTAGTATTTCCGCTGCTGACGTCTTTGAAAAAGAGGAAAACAGAAGCTCGTCTTATGAACTGACGAAAGTATTGGCAGCAACAAGCATGACAATAGGATGTTTATTGCCAAAGATGGTACTACTTGGAATAGAGAACCCTATACCTTTAGTAGCTTGGGAAGAAGAAAATATTACCAATTTTCACGCAGATTGCTAGCAGCTGTTTCGTGAAATGTTGTAGAGACTTTCTTACTGTTCTTCTCATATTTATTTTACGTGACAGACAAACATTAGAAAAAAGTGTTTCTTACTATATTTTATTTCATAGACATTAAAGAAGCGTAATATTTCGGTCGTCTACGTACGTATGAGATAACAGAATCATTCGCTTTGATAATGTGCTACTCGGAAATGATGATAAATTTACACCTATTATGCGTTTTCGAAAAATGAGCTGAATGTGTTTCAGCTTTTAATAATCCCAATATTCAATTAGTTATTGTGAACGTTTTATAAAAATTCGCCTTTTCTATCTATATACCTTTCTTAAAAATTTATTTGCATGTTTGCAATTACCTATAAATGTTTGTCAAGATTTGTATGTGCATAAGAATAATCTTAAAAATAAAAATAAAATAAATTTATGGACTTACGTTTTCTGGGTTATATATTATTTTGCCTTCAAGCACGATTATTGGTATAATTGATTGAACATTTTTTCAATATTTTGGCTCATATTTCAAAAATTTATTCTGGAGATACGTACAAATCATTAAAAACTGCAGACATAAAAATAAATTTCTTTATACTCGGCGTAGCATAACACGCCAGAGTCTGTCTGAAATCGAAACTACGACTGTCACTATAATAGCTAAGCATACTACGCACTAGAATGTCAGGACATTCTAAACATAATTTATTGCATCAATCTTTTTGAAAAAGAAAAAATCAACAAATAGCGAAAAGATCAAATATCAAAATGACTGCGACTGTAATTTTGTTGTTATGCTTAAAATTTCCAAAATCAGTGTAACACTGAGGCAGTTGTTAAGTGACTGAATGTAATTTTTTAAATACGATTTTTAAATATAACGTCGTTGGCGCAGAGGCATTTAATGTAATTTGTTGACATCGACTGCATTTGTTAAGAGTATCAATGATAGCATTGATAAAAATTAACCACATTTTTGCAATGCTTAAAATTTGTTGTCAAATTCTTTTCAGTCTGAAATTAACCAACGATACTGGTTACGTTTGTTTTGAGGACCAAAGTGGTTTTATAGCTTATTCGTGTGCACCTACGACTTGAAAACCCCAAAAAAGGGTGTAATGGGGTTAAATTCCACGATCGCGTAACCTCCAAAATTAACCTTGCTGTCAATTCTCTCTTATAGAATATCCAACCTGGCATGAGCTCTGTGCCAGGTGACGGTCAGGCAAATGCCGTCAGTATCTAAATCATTTATTTCACACCAAAAGAAGTTGATAAATATCATTCTAGTCTAGTAGGTAGTGTGTTGGCTTATTAGACGTGAGGCATTGGTTCAAATACCAGGTCAGACATCTCCAGCCAAACGGAATAGAAGCAAATATTTCTTCGACGACTGCCCTGCAGCAGATTTCTATAAAAAAAACTCTGGGAGTAAATAAAATTGCCATGAAAAAGTTTCTCAGATGGGGCCAGAGAGCATTTATTGCCAGTTTCAAATGTATTTCTTTCAAGTATTTATTTTAACTACAAAATTCAATAGTTTTGTACAAGAAATATTACAAAATTTTTTTCGGAAATCTCATAAAAGTGATCAGGAATTCTTTTTTGGGCATCATATTTTGCTGTAATTTAAAGATTACTTGTCTTAATTGTTAATAAATGGTTATCGAATGTTTATTTAGTTGCATGGGAACTATCGATAAGGAAAACTAGGGTTTGATAGTCTCAAACTATGTTGACATTACTTTTAAGTAGAACTTTGCAAAATCACAGACATTCTTTCATGTGTGACCCTAATTTCAAAAAGACCATAGTAGCACCTATTGGCAAGAGTGATCCGGCGCTTGGTCTCCAGACTGACATCATTTTTGGTGGTAGCGACGGAGCCAAGATAAATAAATTCCTTGACTGTATCAAAAGTACAGTTTTCGGCCGTAATCTGAGAATCAATACGCCGCACGTCTCTACTTGTCGATAACATATACTTTGTTTTAGCCTCATTTACTGCCAGACCCATCTTACTAGACTCCCGTTTAATAGCACTAAAGGCAGCAGTAACATCTCGCTTGGTACGCCCTATGATGTCAATGTCGTTAGCGTACGCAAGCAACTGGACACTTTTTTGAAAAATAGTGCCATTGCGATGCACTCCCGCCTTTCACAGAACACACTCCATGACGAAGTTGAAGAGGTCGCATAATAAGGGGTCGCCTTGTCTGAAAACTCGCACGGTATCAAAAGGTTTGAAGAGGTCCATTACTGCCTTGACGGAGCTGCAGGAATTGTTCAACGCCATTCTGCATAGCCTTATCAGCTTCGCAGGTATAGCGAGCTTAGACATTGCAGCAAAAACACGAACCCTTATTTAGATATCGAAGCCTTATAGTCGACAAAAAGATGGTGTGTTTCGACTTATTTTTCGTGGGTCTTTTCCAGGATTTGGCGTAGTGTGAAGATCTGGTCATACATTTTTAATTTGTTTTGAACACAAAAAACGGTTCTGACAAAAAACGGTTATGCTATTTTTTAATGAATAACAACTAATTTGGCTGTCAAAGTTCGGAGGACCCGGGTAGAACACTCGATTCCATTGATTTGATTGTCAATCATTATTATGCTTAAAAATAATCAGTTTTGCTAGATAATAACTCTAACACTATATCAACAAGGACTAGCCGCTGTAGTCCAGTAGGTAGTGTGTTGGCTTGTTAGACGTCAGGCTACAATTCAAACTCTAGCTCACGCACTTCGAAATATGAATAAAAATATTTCCTCTCAGCAGATTTCTGGTAATAAAAATCTGTGAGTAAATAAATTTGCCATGAAAATAAAAAGAGAAAATCTATTATTTGGAGTCGACTTTAAATTGTGGATCCAGCCACACATGTATAAAATTAAAAAATACAACATAAAATGGTGTATGATATAGGTCGTAATCCTGACTGAGGGGTTGTACTGACCAATGTATTTATGTATATAACACAACCAGAGTTCACGTATTTTATTTTTTATAAAAGCAATAAATGAATAGATTTTTTGTATAAATCGCTTTAAACTTATTCCCTTAGGAAAATAAATTATATGCGATACCAAATGGAGTAGAAAATTAAAAAGCACTGGAAGGTAGAGAGCATTGAACTTGTAAAAATTAACGGCACTGAATAGATTAACTAAACAACAGTCTTTCTATCCTTCTTGAGGCATATCAACACTTTTAAATATATGCTCATACCTCAAATAGACGCCCACTTTAGTACGAATATATTTTTCTATACACTCGCAACACATACACACGTAAGTATTCATTAATTCATGTAATAAATCTTTGCATACACACTTCAAAAAATTGATTTCAATGGAACACAAAATTCGTTTTATGTCATGTGTGTTGTCTGTATAACATAATGGTTTGGAAATCGTTCCAAACACTGAAGAACAAAAATTTAATACAGTTTATGTAAAACAGTCGCCGTAGTCTAATAGGTAGTGTGATGACTTATTAGATGTAAGGCCACGGTTCAAACCCCAGATCAGACATCGAAACGAAAAATGAAAAATATTTCTTCGGCGACTTCCTCTCAGCAGATTTCTGGCAAAAACTCTGAGAGCAAGTAAAAGTTGTCATGAAAAGTTTCTCAAAAAAATTCTCTTTCTTTCTTTAACCATAATTTGGTCATTTTAACCCTTCAGTCTGGATTACGGCCTAGCTTCTCACACCACTCATGTTGTGTGTGTTAATTTTATACAAGAGTGGCGGGATCTACAGTTTAAAGTCGACTCCGAACGACAGATTTTTGAGGAAGTCGCCGAAGAAATATTTTTTCATATTTCGTTTAGTTCGAGATGTCTTGTGTAATAAGCCAACACACACCTACTAGACTACGACGCCTTTAACCACTGATCCGAGCTTTTGAGTTTAGAAAAGAATATTATAAGGTGAATCTAAATATGGCGAATGAACAGAGTAACGGATAATTCGAGCTTTAATACATTAATTTTGGTGCAATCTTATGTGTTCTTTTGAAAAAAGTCCATTTATGGCCTTTTGTATTTAATTTTTATTTTTTATGTGTTTGATAAGAATTGTAGTGCACCTATTTTTTATTCGAATAGGTCTACGGAATTTCCAGTTGTTGCTAAAAAAGGATTTGTATAAAATTGTTTGTAGTCCTTTTAAGTATTTTTCACAATATTTTTCAGGCTCTGCTTTGACCAATGACACATTGAGGTCCTCGAGTTTTAACTGTACCGCGATGCAATCTTTGAATTTCTATCTAATATGAGAAGCATAACATCATATTCATTTTAGAAGCGAATTTTTCAGCAATAGTTTGTAATCCAAATGCAGAAAAGACTTACTATCAATTTGCTACTGTATTTTGAACAACTTCAGCTAAAATTTTTTATAAATTTTATCTTCTACGTATAATTTCAAAGACAGACATCAGTGAAGGTAAATTCCAATATATTTTATCTGCAAGTATTGTGGCACTATTTGGTTATTTGTTCGAATATGGGAACATGTTTCCATTCCTTGCGTAATTAAACTACGGTCTGAGCATTACTAATCAATATATTGTTTATTATCGTTAACAGACTAATACAGAAACAGGTTGTGAAACCAACTGGACATTATGATAGACTGTAGTACTATACGCACTAAAAGAGTGGCTGGAGTTAAAAAAAATCGCATAAATACTACGCGTCTTTAGGGACATTCGATGGTTATCCTCGTGGGTTCCTAGACTTGTTGCCACGGAAGACGGCAACAATGTCAAAGCACTTCATCACTATTAATGGCGAGCACTATATGCTCATTTTATCACTGAATGAATTGAATTTTGCCGATATATTTTAATTCTGATTACCAGAGAATGCATGGAAATCAGAAGTTGCTCTCAAAGAGGGGGTCGCCGAAAGAAATATTTTTTAAATGGCAAAGTTGTCGTCCAGTATACTATATCACACTACCTTTTAATATAAAGATTTAAAAACAAAACAAAGAAACGGATCGATCATAAAGCTTATTAGCAATGTCAGATGTCATTGGAATAAAGCTTTATTACCTAATGAATCTCGGAAATTTAGAATTTGTGGTACACTAGTCGTGGAATCCATAAAAATGTAATTCAAATAAAATACAATGATATATTTGAAGAAGACATAATCATTATTTGTTACTCACTGTTAAAAATATTTCAAGTTATTGAAAAAGTATACATCCTACATTGCTTTTTGATTTTCTCATGGTAACATTTTTATTTTTTGGTTGGAATATTTGTTTTTAAATTTACTTTGGTTTTTATTTCTCAGTTTTTTTTCTACAACAAGTAAAGCTTTTATCGAAACTCGTTTGTCACTAAGTGACAAACCTGTTAAATATTAATCAAATATATTATATGGTTGGTACCAGGATACAGCCAGCCAACATCATCACATCACCGCAAAATCCATCCAATCACCATCCATCCGACTTTGCTAAAGGAATGATGCTTCAATAAATTTTTCTATTTTTTATTTTTTTTTTGCATACAAGTGTTGTCTTTCTGATAGAGTTTGTTACTTTACATGTACATACATATACCATACATATGTATATTTCCTTTATCATATTAAATTCTAAAAGACAGCATGAAACTTACTACAGATACTTACTAGATAATTTCAAATAAATTATTTAAAAAGAATAAGAAAATGAACATAAAAGCCAAAATGAGCACAGCTGGGTTCCTTCCCTATGAGCAACTGGTGTTAAAATTATTTCAGAGAATAATTTATTGACTTTAATGGCTTCATTTAATTAGTTATGCAAAATCAATAGGTTTCGGGGTTTGTAGATAAGTTTATTTTACACTTTTAAGCAATCATAAGCAGTGTATTTACAGTGCCGATACATAATACATAAATGGCCATTACAACTTTTCAGTCAGGATTACAGCCTAGCTTCTCACACCACTCATGTTTTATGTGTTAATTTTATACATGAGAGGCGGGACCTACAGTTTAAAGTCGACTCCGAATGAGAGATTTTTGAGAAAATTTTCATGACAATTGTATTTACTCTCAGGGTTTTTGCCACAAGAAGAAATATTTGTTTATATTCGTTTTGATGTCTGACCTGGAGTTTGAACATTGGCTTTATGTCTAATAAGCCAACACACTACCTACAAGACTATGGCGACAAAAATAGAATGCCAATAGAATTAGCAATTTAACCCTTGTGATGCCATATTATGCCACCCTTCAGTTTTGCTTAACTAATCTGTAGCCGCCGTAGACTAGTAGGTAGTGTGTTGGCTTATTAAACGTTGAGGCTACGGTTCAAACCCCAAGTCAGACATCTCCAACAAAACGTAATATGAAAAAATACTTCTATGGCGACTGCCTCTCAGCAGAAGTACGTCTTTCGAAGTCGGCTTTTAACTGTAGGTCTAGCCACTTATAGATAAAATTAACACACATTGATAAAATTAACAAAAATCGTAATCCTGACTGAATTATGTATGTATGTATATTTTGAAAATTCTACTGACATAGTGGTAGCCATTGTGCATATTTCGTTGTCCTTAGGACAGACTTGTAATTATCAAACCTGTAATCAATCTCTGCACTTGGTTTTTTCCATCAATTTAAGCCTTTTTGTCACAGCTTTACAGTTTCTCTCGTAAAACCGTCATGAAACTCACATCATAACTTTTCCTCCATCAACAATTCGCTTGATCGTACAAGACATACTTGACCCAAACCAGATCAATAATAACTGTAGTACTTTGGATCATATATATTACACTTTTTTAGGTGCATGACAAATGGTCACATCTTGTCTTAGGCTTAATCTTTTCATTTAATTGTGGAAAAGGTGGCATTTAAAACAAGAACAATCGATCTCGTAGTAACTGGAAGATCACGTTTTTTTATTTCTTGACATGATAAACGATTCTTAGTTGCCTCATGCCGAATCTGGCCTTTTGCTCTAATTAATCTTATGAAATTTTCTTTCAAAATATTTGCCAAGTTTTGGGTAATTTCTTTTATCTGTCAGAACAGAACTATTCCAGCAATTCACTTCATTTTTTAAAAACTTTTTATTGCTTAATACAAAATTTGTAATTTAAACGAAGAAGTTAATGGTCCATTAGTGGTGGGTTTGAAACCTCAATGGCATGTTCCCTACCAAGTCCAGATCTTCAAAGATTCTGTCATCCAAAAATCGGTGACGTCTATTCTGAATAGGAGGGCACTCGCATAAAAAGTGTTGTATCGATTCCGTTTCCGTAAGGAGTTTTGTTGAGTAGAACACAAAACTATTTTTTTATATTTCTTGAACCCTCCAAAATTGTTTTATTTGACAAAAACTGTTATTTTGGACTTTAAGCACAAATTTATTGATTACACAGACATTTCTGAACCAACGTCACAAATTTCTTAGAAAGAGGAGAGATGCGCTTATAAAACGGTATACATATAAATATTATTCGACCTAATTTTATATGAGATTTGATGAGGTAAACTTGGCAAATGCGATTTTTTTCATATTTTTTCAAGTTTGTCCATCCATAGCAAACTATAATTAAAAAATATGGAATAAGTGATTACATTGTGAAAGTGCATTATCTTGTGAAGAGATTAACACTTCGTTTGATAAAATGGAACAAAAATTACGGTCGGCTATAACAGTCTTGTTATATTTTTCATATTTATTTTTTTTTTTTTTTTAAAAACCTTCAGTTAAAAGATATACAGAATTTTTGATGGATCTTCATCCATCAGAAGTTGGCCAATGTTTGCGCAAAGTGAAATAATAATATTTGCAAAAAACACAAATATTAACCGACTTCTGGTAGTCGTGCAAACGTGAAATTGACATATTTTGCGGTAAACAAACAAGATCCGTCAAAACTTTTGAAATTTTTTGAACTGAAAGTTCATTTGATAAGCTGACATACATATATAAAAAACTTAACACTACTTTTATACTATTTACATAAGAAATACGGTAATTTTTGTCCGATTTTATTACACGAAGAGTCAATCTCTTTACAAGATAATGCACTTTCATAACTTATGTCATCACTTATTTTATTTTATAATTAAATATTGCAATTAAGAATAGCTAAACTTGAAAAAATGAAAAAAAAATCATATTTTCCAAGTTTACCCGATCGAAACTCATAACATGTAAAATTGAACCGTATGTTTGAGTATACCATTTTAAAGGCTCATCCCTCCCCTTTTCAAAAGTCTTTAAATTTTGAAAATAGGTTAAAAATTATTTGGATAATCAAAAATTTTGTGTGGAAAGATTAAAAATACCGTGTTGGTCAAGTAAAAGAAATTTGGAGGGTTCGAGAAATATACAAAAAAAAATATTTTTGAGTTCTACTTAACAAAACTCACAACCTGTACTGCGTCATTCGCTGGGTGTATTTTAACTGTTGCACCGTGTTATTTTTATATTAAACAAGGTGTTTAAGAACTGGTTTTGAAGTAGGTTAGGTTAGGTTAGGGGACGTATACTTGGCAATTAAGACAAGTACAGTACCCGGAGGTCGAATTGACCAATTGTACAGCGTCCTAGTTTCTCACACCACGTATGTGTGTGTTTTTTTACATGAGCGGTGGCACCTACAGTTTAAAGTCAACTCCGAACGACAGATTTTTGAGAAACATTTTCATGGCAATTTTATTTACTCTCAGAATTTTTGCCAGAAATCTGCTGAGAGGATGTCGCCGAAGGAATACTTTTTGTATTTTTTCTTGATGTGTGGCCTGGGGCTCGAACCCTGGCTTTACGTCTAATAAGCCAACACACTACCTACTAGACTACGGCGACTTCAACAAGTAGATTTCTTTGACTATTTTCGCTCGTACATTGGCTAAATTTTTTTAATGCCTCATATTCTGCCCAAAAGTTAAGGTAAGGCAATAAGTCTCTAAACCACCTAACGAAAGTAATGTATTGTATAAAACATTTAACAAAATATGGCACGGTGCACGTTTGTCGAAATGTCTTGATTTTGAGCTTTCTCAGGAATTGTAATTTTTTGATTTTGTACGCTAAGCGTACCAGGCGAGATGTTATTTCTGCCTTTAGTTCTATTGAACGGGAGTCTATTAAGATGGATCTGGCAGTAAATGATCGGCTATGATTTCTGCATCTGATCCAAAAATGAGCTGTATGAGCTTCCCAACGACATGAACGTTGTGCGTCATATTAACATCCAGTTGCTGCTCTGGCTCGACTACATCTTTCAAATGGAGAAGGATGCTCCAGCGCAACGGATATTTGAAGCGGGTATTTGCGGAAGGTGGCGAAGGACAATCGAGTTGGAAGGATCACATTGAGGAAGCCCCGATATCGATTAGCGTGACCAACTGCCTAAGGCAGGCAAGAAGCAGAGGCGCCTGGAAGAATGTGTTAAGGCAGGCCGAAATCCGTTATCGCGTTGTTAATGGCCAATTAATTCCAGTTCAGATCGTTTTAGATCCAGTGAAGATTAGATTCTCCATTCTTTCGTATTTTTTTTCAAGATCATTTCTTTAGAACAGTATTTGTCGTTCATATTTCTTTGACCGTATATCAAGTCCTTTGAAGCTTAAGGGCATATTGATATTCTGGGCATAAAAATTCATACGATATTCGCTGGAAATAGAATATTTTTCTAGGGGCAATCAATTACTTTAGAAGTCCCTTGTATTTTTATCTGAAGGCCTTATTATCACACAGCTTATATAAACTGCAAATGGAATTTAATTCTCCTGTATGGGCTGATGTCTCAAAGTCTATTTTAAATTTTCTTTTTGGTTCCAAACAATGCACTACACAAGTATGCTCACTGGAAACAGATAGACCGAGTATATACCGTAAATAAAAAAATTTGTGTTGTGTATTGCCCTGTCTCCTTTAGAGAAATGACAATAATTGAATACTTTTAGCCAAGGGTAGCTAATATGTGTAAGGAATACAATTTTAAGGACATTAATAAACTAAAGAGATACCGCATTTAAACAGTTTAAAAGAATGGCATTTACCTTAATAAACAATCACTCTCTCCCAAGAACTCTCTGAACTCCATTAATTAGAAAAAGATGTTTAGAATTTATAGACTTCTCTGTAGTTTGAGCCATAATTGAGCGGGTTTGTAGTTCAGCACTGTAACCACTACACCATGCCACTTCCCAAGCTAATTGAATTTTATTTAAAGAAAATGCTTTGGCATGATTTCTTTTTCTTAAAAGTCATAGCTCTTCTACCCACATCGTCATTTTAAATGTCGTCTTAAAATGTTGTTGTGTTGTCTCATATTTCTTTTACAATATTTTTTATTTAAATCTTAATCAACCGCAAAAATATTTGCAAAGAAAGAAAGAAACCTTTTTTATTATGGTAAAATGAATGCCAATTTATCGTCTCGTTTATTTAAATCCCTTGATTAATCAGAAGACTGAAAAGAAAACAAAAGACAAACTGTGTATGCTGCGCAGCGAACATAAGGTTTAATAAAGTTGTTCAAAATTAAACCAATAATTTTTACAAGAAATTTTGATAAAAATCGTACAAAGAAAACGAGCAAGATTACTGAATTAGAAACAAGTAACCAAAGACCACAAAAGCATACAATTAATGGACAGAAAGGAGTTTATAACTAGGCTTCATTCATGTTGTGAAAATTTTCTTTCGGAAAGTCGAAGTTATTGGTGGAAGTGTAAACAAGAATATGATAAAGTTTTCAAATACTTGGAAGTTCTCTTTTATATTTACTTGAAGTTGGCTGTGCACCTCTTGTTATAAAGTTTTACTAAAAAAATATTGAATAGATTTATTTCTGAACAAACAAAATTGCATATTGTCAACCGATTTAAAGATACTTTTGCTTTCAACTACAACAGTACAATCCATTACACGGTGCGACAGTGAAAATACACCCGAGTAACTACGTAGTATAAGTTATTCACTAGGCTGAGTAGAACACAAAAGTACTTTTTTTATTTTCTCGAACCCTCCAAACTTGTTTTATTTGACAAAAACCGTTTTTTTTTTCTTTTCACGCAAAATTATTGATTACCCAAATATGCTCGAACCTATTTTAAAAATTCAAAACTTTTTAGAAAGGAGATAGATTAGTCTTTAAAACGGTATACATAAACGTTTTGTTCAAACTTATATGTAAAGTGGTTTGATGGGGTAAACTTGGAAAATATTACTTTTTTCTTATTTTTTCAAGTTTAGCTATTCTTAATTGCAATATTTAATTAAAAAATATAAGGTAGGTATGAAATTCTGAAAGTACACTATCTTGTAAAGGGATTAACCCTTAGCTTGATCAAATAGGACAAAAATTACGGAAGTTATATTTTAAGTAGTATAACAGTCGCCTTATATTTTAAAATATGTCTTCTTATCAAATGAACTTTCAGTTCACAAATTTTCAAAAGTTTTGATGGATCTTGATTGTTTATCGCAAAATGTGTCAATTTCACATTTGTATTTTGTCATTTGGAAAATTGTATATACGAAAAAAATAGCTCGACTGTTTGGTTCTTTAAATAATAACTACAGTAATTTTCGTACGATTTGATCAAACGAAGTGTCAATCTCTGCACAAGATAATGCACCTCCAGAATGATAGCACTTATTTCATACTTGTTAATTAAAGTTTGCTACTATGAACGAACAAACTTAAAAAAATATGAAAAAAAAATCACATTCGTCTAGTTTACCTCATCAACCCCATAGCATATTAAGACAAATAATATACGTATGTATACCGTTTTAAAGGCTCATCCCTCTAATTTGTGCTTAAATTAAAAAAACAGTTTTTGTCAAATAAAACAAGTTCGGAGGGTTCGAGAAAAATAAAAAAGTATTTTTGAGTTCTACTCAACTAACTGAACAACTAAGACTAGGTAGTTACTCGGGGGTATTTAATTTTTTTGTGCTTTGTCGCAAAGTGTTATTATTAAAGATTTTCAAGTAAAAAAATAGAATATTTTGTTAAAGTAGTGAAGATCTGTACACATCAAACAAAGCTACGCAGATCTGAAAGGGTTAATAAGTAAGTGCTCTAATTGGCAGTTTTTTTTAAACTTTCAATAATCATAATGAATACATTTGTATTCAGCATGTATAATTTATTTCCAATTATTTTGCGACCAAGATCTAATGTGAATGCTATATGAAGAAACAAATTACTCTTTTTATTTTTTTTACAATTTTGTGAAGTGGTACTTACGTAATTTGACCATTCTACTTCAATCGTACATTATAGAGTATGTCTATAATGGGTCTAGTAAGTCCGTTGGCCTGACTAATTTAAAGATGCTGCACGATGTCAATAATGCTGCATGCAGATTTTTCCTTATGGAATAAATTTATGCTTCATAAGTTCCAAGAACCTGTTCCGATGATTTTTTCTCATCGTCCATAAGGAAACAGCGGGTCGCATGAAAAAAAATTATCGGAACAGATTCGAAATAAGTAAAGTAAGCTGAGGTCGCCGTAGTCTAATATATAGTATCGGCTTATAAGCTGTAAAGCCACTTTACAAACCCCTGGTCAGACATCAAAATGAAAATATAAAAAAAATATTTCTTCGGTGACTTCCTCTCAGCATATTTCAGGCAAAAACTCTGAGAGTAAATAATATTGCCATGAAAGGTTTCTCAAACATCTATCATTTGGAGTCGACTTTAAACTGTAGGTCCCGCCACTTATGTACAAAATTAACACTCGCAACAGAAGTGGTGTGAGAAACTAGGCCCATAATCCTGACTGAAGGGTTGTAATGACGAATTGTCTTATGTATGCAAGCAGAGGGTGATCTTATTTTGGCTGCTTAATCGATTCAGATTCTTTAGACCATACATACCAATGTACATAGCCGATCATTACAACTCTTCAGTTAGGATTACGACTTCGTTTCTTACATCACAGTGTTGAATGTGTTAATTTTATATGGCAGGACCTACAGTTGAAAGTTAATTCCGAACGACCTGACCTGGGGTTTTGAACCAAGGCCTCTTGTCTAATAAACCAATACACTGCTTATTGGACTTCGGCGAATTCAATACCATTTAATATAACACTCTGTTATTAATCACAGGCTCTCATCTCATTACAGATCGTCTTCATAATTGGCAGCTTCACATACTGTCGTTGGAATTATGGATTTTAATATCAGCCTTTGTTTTGTTCCTGTTGTCGTAAGTTCTTTCATTTTTGTTTGCGTAATTGTGTGTGGTATATGATGTGTGTATTTTGTTGTTGTCTGTTTGTTCTCTGTGCGTACTTTCGTTTAATTTACTTTTAATATTTGTAAGAATAATAAACTTTTTAAGTAAATTCGTTCGATAATTAAGAATAATACAACTTTTTTACTTTACATTTGACAATAAAAAATTAATTTGTTTTGTGGTATTCCCAGTACAATCCAGATCTACTTCCGTTTCGGATTTTCGTACTCAATGGATGTGTAGTTTGGCATATTCTTCTTCTTTTAACATTTCATAAAAAATTTTGTAGACAGATCTAGCTGCACAAAGTAAACAATAAATTTTACGCCATAAGTATGCCCAGTTGTTTTTGGGATCAGCACCTTTGTAGATTGTGTATTAATAATGATTTATTGTACATATTTGATTTCACCATGATGGTGTAACTTGCCACACATCTCATGCCACAATCAATTTATTGCGTCAAGCGTTTGATGGTCGTTTAATTAGCCGAAATAATGATGTAAATTGGCCGCCAAGAAACTGCGGCAGAGACAATTGAGCATTTGAAGGTCAACATTTGTGATGCCATTGGCGAGATACTACTCCATACGATAAAATAAGGTACTGTGTGGCCAGCCGCGGCAGCTATATGAATGAAATAATATTCCATTTCTAAATGGAACAATTGTAATTCACAATAAAAGAATAAATTTGGAAAAATATCAAACCATTTTTGTTTAATTACATTTTTAAACTTAAACTTTTAAATGGCCCACTCACTCATAATTAATACAGTAGGACCTTGATTATCCGTGATTCGATTATCCGGCAACATCAATTATCCGGGATGAAAAAAGAAAATTTTTTGCATCCACTTAATTTTATTTTGGATCGACTTAAATTTTTCTACATCGTTTAACCGTGATTACCTCTGTTATCCGTGATTATAAGCAAAAATTTTTTCTATTGTCTTGGAGAAACACCTGTAAACCTGTTTAGTTTAATTTAGAAATTTGAGAAGTATCCAAGAAAAACTTGTAAACGAAAATACCAAAGTGAAAAAGAAGAGAAAAACAACATTACATGATTATCTTTAGAAATTACATAACATAAAATCCTTATCTACTGTTCACTGTTTTCTAACAAAATAATTTTTTTTTATATTTTTGAAACATGTCTGTATATAAAATCCTTGAATTATTTAGTTTTTATATAAATATGTACATATTCATTTATTAATTAATAAAAATATCTATTAAAAAACTAGCCAAAATTGGTACTCAATTAACCGGGAAAATCGATTATACAGAATGTTTCCGGTCCCGACCATCACAGAAAGTCGAGGTCCCACTATATTTAAAATTAATAATGACAAGCATAGTATGTATATATGTGACGTATGTCTGATATCGCATACCATTAGTTTCATACATGACAAAATTATTTTATTACATATTTTTCAGATTAAATATTCTAGTAAGTGTAATATGATGCGTATGAGTAATATTTTTTCAAATTCAATTAAATAGAAGGTATACCACCATTAATTGGTAATTAAACGTTTACAAGCGAATATGGCAAAAAAAAAATTAAAATTTTTTTAAATATAAAACTTTTCGAGATATTCTAACCTAAAAGTAAAAAAAAACAGAATTCTTGGGTATATTCTAGTGTGTACTATATCATGGACAATTTTAATCATTTATTTTATTTATTTATTATAATTAACATAACACAACAAGATATAAATCTTATATGTGATAGCGCTATGTTTAGAAGCAATAAGATATAAAACAATAAAAAAATTAACATTAATTAAATATAACAAATTAAGTAAATGTAATAAATTAATATAAACAATAAATTTAAATATAAATAAAAATGTAATATAAATCAATTTAAAAAACCAACAATACTATATATGTACTTTATATTATATACTAATATATATATATATTAAAATTTTTGCTGGTAAATTATAATGTAAAAATTTAAATGATGATAATAACACCATGCTATAAAAGTAAAAAACTGATATACGCCAAGCTAATGACACTGTGTAACTTGTGGGTTTTGTTGAGTAGAACTCAAAAAATTTTTTTATGGTCCTTGAGACCTCCAAACTTGTTTTATTTGACAAAAACTGTTTTTTTGGACTTTACGCACAAATTTACTGATTACACAAACATTTCTGAACCGATGTCCAAATTTTAAATATTTTTAGAACGGAGAGGAATGAATCTTTAAAACCATATATGTACCTACATATGTATATATACCAATATTATTTGACTTAACGCGAATTTCATATTTATTCAAGTTTTTCTGTTCATAGTAGCAAACTTTAACTAAAAAATGTGAAATAAGTGATTTGAAAGCGCATTATCTTGTGAGAGATTAACACTTCGTTTGATCAAGTCGAATAAAAATTACCGTAGTTATTATTTAAAAAGTCTAACAATCGAGTTATATTTTCACATATATATTATTTCAAATGAACTTTTAATTCAAAAATTTTTAATTTCATGTTATAGCGACCTCCAGAAAAACTATAGATTTTGAAAATAGGTTAAAAAACATTTTGGTACTCCATAATTTTGTATAAAAAGATCAAAAATATCATTTTTGACAAATAAAACAAATATGGAGGGTTCGAGAAATATAAAAAAATATATATTTTTGAGTTCTGCTCAACAAAACTCACAATGTACACTTTGACTGTCGACTCGTAAAACGTTTAAATTATATAGGATTCACAATATAGCGTAATATTTTCCCTCCAGTTAAAATAAATATTTTTTTTCTGTAATTAATAATAGTAAAAACTTGTTAATTACACTTGCCGTATCTGTGCAAATATATTCTTGTTTATGTTTCACATAATTTAACACACGCCATAATCTTTTAAAATTCCTCTTTTCCGATTTCTGTTTATTTTTTTCATTGATCTGTTCAACATTTGGTATGGTAGCATGAAGGCACTGTTTTAACCTGTACGCTTATTTGCTTGCGGCATTACAAATTGCATTGCTTGCAAATTACCACGTGCAGTGATATTTTTTCTGTTAATATTTTAAGAAATTCTGTAGGAAAATTTGTTTTTTAGAAACGCAACATTCTTAATTCTTTTCTTTTTAATTTTAATATTTTCGCTTTTGTTGTAAGGTCTCTTGTTAACACTAGCCAACGTAATTTATGTATGTATTGTATACATAAATAGAAATAAACGTAATTTAGTTCTACATAACAATACTATGTTATATGTTCACACTTATCTAATGGAGTACGAACTGTTCAGCATCAGGTCTCTCAACTGAGCCTTTGGAACTTAAACAATTGTTAACGGCCGTCTTATTGAGGATAAATATGTCTAATTAGTTGTCACTTACTCAGTATATTTCATAATTACGTACGTATTTACATACATAATTGGTCACAACAAACATTCAGTCAGGATTACGACCTATGTTGTGTATGTTTATTTTATGCATGAGTCGCGGTACTTGCAGTTTAAAGTCGACTCCGAAAATTTTTAGATTAACTTTTCATGACAATTTCATTTACTCGCAGAAGAAATATATTTCCATACTTCGTCTTGTTGGAGATGTCTGACCTGGGGTTTGAACTAATAAGCCAACACTAGACTACGGCGACTTCAGTACGTGCAAATAATAAAATTGTTTAAATTTTTATTCGTCTAACCGAAAACTTTGATCCATTTACGGATGAAGGAGTACATGAAGATATCGAATTTGGAACACTGTAAATTAACATGAAATACAAGTGCATCCAATGAATCACGATAAAATTACTTTTTGGTGTGGTTTTATACCGATATGTGGTTTTATTAGGATGACGCTACGCCACACTGGATATCTTGTACCAGCGATTTGTGATAATAATTGTCTCACATGGAGGTGATGTGAACTGGCCACCCAGATAGTGCGATTTGACCCCTATGACTTTGCAAAAATCACAGCTGTTCTAAAAACCAACATAATCTATGCCATGAATCAAGTCATGAAAAATTTAAAATTTCGTATGAACTTCGTCCAGAGAAACCGCTGCCCACATATGAATTTATACATACACAATTGGTCATTACAACCTTCCAGTCTTGATCTAGCTTCTCACACGTATGTTGTGTGTGGGACCAACATTTTAAAAATCGTCTCTAAACGAAATTTTTTTGAAAAATTTTTCATAGAAAATCTAATAGCTCCAGAGCTTTTGCCAGAGTTGCAGAAGAAATCTTCAAATTTGGGTTTGTTCGAGATGTCCATAGGGTTTGAATCGTGGCCTCACATCTTATAAACCAACATACTACCTACCAGACTACGACGACTTCAACTTTGATTCTATAACCCGCGCAAAATTAAAGATTGTTAATGATATCTCTGTGAAATCGCCGTGGTCTAGTAGGTTCAAACTCAAGGTTAGGCATTTCAAACTGAACGAAATATGAAAAAATATTTCTTTGGCGACTTCCTGTCCAGCAGATTTCTAGCAAAAACTCCGAGGGAAAACAAAGAATTGCCATGAAAATTTTCTAAAGACTTTCTGTCGTTCGGAGTCGACTTTAAACTGTAGGTTCCGCCACTCATGTATAAAATTAACTCACAAAACATAAGTGGTGTGAGAAACTAGGTCGTAATCCTGACTAAATGTAATGATATCTCTGTTTTATTTAAATTTAGAAATATAAAGCGTTTAGTGAAAGACCCGAAATATATAAAAAAATTTAATTGGCGTATCACTAAGCATTTTTGTACCAATATTTCCAGTGGCAAATTTATTTGTGCATCGTATACTTCAATGAGTATTAAATTCGATTTTGAAAAAATTATTAAATGAAATATTTAGGCAGATAAACAATAATGTGTACACTGATTAACATTTCTTATAGATTAAACATATTAAAACTGAAGAGATAAACACTAAAAAATAAAATAAATAATTAATTTAAAAAAATTAATACGTAAAAATAATTTAAAGGTAAATACTTACGAATTACTAGACACCTAATTAAAATATAAGCGTGTGTATGGAAATAATTTATAATTTTAAAGCACAATGAAAAATTGAAGGTGAAAACGGGTGATTAATTTATTTGAACGGTTAAATAAATATGAACCTTTATCTCGACTACATAGAAACTGGACCAAATATGAAAAATACATCAGCAGTACACATTGAATAACAACAGAGTATACTACACTACTGAAAGGCAATGGGGAAACCCATATAGGGACATGTTACGTCGAAATACTGGGAAAGATATTAAGTTCCCTTATGATACTCTCGACTTTACAGGTGGATTTTAACCTCATATCGAAATTTTCAATCAATTTGCGATATAAAAAATTTTTGAGCCGCCTTTCATTCCATTTGGCCTGTATATCTTCTTGCTAACTTACTTAATTGCGACCTTAATCACAAACCTTTCGTTCGGGTTAAGATCTAGCTTCTAACGTCACTCACAAAAGTTTAAAAATTTAAAATTTTAAAATGCAATAAAACAAAAACGCCAAACTTATTATTTTGTTGTGAAGATAAAAACTTTGAAGATATAGGCCATAATGTAGCACCTACTAGACTATAGCCTAGAATTGTGGTTTTTGTATTTACTTTTAGGTTAGGATATCTCGAAAAAAAAATCCATCAATAACTCTGATATCACAGCTTAATTCCAAATTAATTCCAAATTATTCTATTTTCTAATTAATTGAATTTGAAATATATTACTCATACGCATCATATTACACGTTCTGCAATAGTTACTCTTAAATGTATGCAATAAAAATCTTCGATTTTGTCATGTATGAAACTAATGGAATTAAAAATCACTCATACGTCACATATATACTTGTCATGAATGAATTTTACATATTAAATACATATGAGCATAATTTGATTCAAACTAAAACAAAAATAATTTTTGTTATTGTTTTGCTGTGGACTACAACTGTTCCGGTTGGACACGGATTATTATTTCATTCATATGGCTTCCGTGGTTGGCCTCACAATACCAATTTTCGTGCACTTTTTCGAGTGTATGGGTTCGTATCTCGTCAATGCCATCACGAATGTTTGCCTTCAAATATAATAGCATAACACTTTTCTTTAACGACGCCCCACAGATAATAGCCCATCGGTGTCAATTTGCTGCTTTTCGGCGGCCAATTGACATCACCATTTCGGGTAATTAAACGGCCATCAAACCTTTGACGCAATAAATCGATTGTGGCATGAGATATATGGCTAGTTGCACCATACTGTTGAACCAAAACATCGTTCGCATCAATATCAGGACGAGCGGGTACAAAAAAAAATCATGGGGCGACAGGTACCTCCATTGACCGTAATTATTGAGCCGTCCTTATTTTCAAACAAATATGAGCCAATAATGCTAGCGCTTCACGAGCTGCACCAAACCGTCACTCGTAGTGGGTGCATTGCCTTCTGTAAGACCAGGTGTAGGTTTTCTGAGCCATACGTTTTTTCGTACCCTTCAAAATGACAATGAGATTCATCGGAAGATGATTTTTTCGGAAAATAATATAAATAAATAAATTCCAACTTTACTCAAGCGTAAATCGATTATTTAAGTTCAGTGGAGATAATTTACTAAATGTTGTGATAGAATAGAATGACATAAGTATTGCCAGATTCGAAATAACCCAACGTTAAATTTAAAAATGCAGATGACTCACCCAATATATCTAGGTTAACATTTGAATAAAAAGCAAAGACACATCTTGACCTTTAAAATCTTGTTGATAAGATTTTCAAACTAAACTTCTACGCCTTCGTATACTTGTTTTACACTTGGGCCATTAGGCCAGTTTGCTGGGTGTTACTTAGAAGGACATTATTTCTTACAATCCTTCTTCAAACAATAAACGTTGAATCATAGCGACAGATTTGAGCAAATATTTATGCTCAAAATTTTCTTTTCAAGATAACAAAGCTGGGGATAGAACTCAGTACTTACTTTCGCATAGTAAGCCGTCATAATACGCTATATTTTATAAACAATTGTACATTATTGGTCGCTTGTATCTAGTTAGGTTAGGTTATGTTAGGTTAGAGGACGTGTACTTGTCAATTAAGACAAGTACAGTACCCGGAGGTATAATACACCCATTGTACAACGTCCTATTTCCTCACACCACTTATGTTGTGTGTGTTAATTTTATACATGAGTCGTGTTTTAAAGTCAACTCCGAACGACAGATTTTTGAGAAACTTTTTCATGTTTGGCCCGGGGCCCGAACCCTGGCTTTACGTCTAATAAGACAACACACTACTTACTAGACTACGGCGACGGTGTCTAGTTAAGTTATGTGTCTATGTTTAATGGTAGTAAATTTCCAAATTTCCTTCTGAAATTCAGCAAAAAGTAATAAAAAATTGAATAAAGTGAACCAATGACTTCCTTATTATTATTATTTTGATTACAAGAGCATTCGATTTTTCGGGATATGAAATATAAAATAATTTACGACAGTTACAATAAAATAAAGAATATGCCGACTCTGGTCTATGAATTCTGAGTCACATTCACACCGAGTGGGATCAGCAAACACTTCAGTTTTCAATTCATTCCCCGTAGCATTAAATCAACGTGGCAAATGGAAATGAATGTAAAACGCAAAGACGTATTGCAAATCAAATAAAACAAAAAAGAGAAAGAAATAATAATAGACAGTAAGAAAAATACGAAAAGATTTCGTTGACATCTTCGTCACATTTACTTAGTAATTCAAGTGGAAAATAAATGTCTTAGAAATCGATAGAAGAAATTGGCAGGTTATTTTCATTTATATTCTTCGAATTCATTATTTTTATCTTTAACTACGGGCTATAGTTTGCTTGAATTATTTCATTTGCTTTATTCGATTTATAAAATAAGAATGGAAAACTAATCTGTTGAACAAAGCATATAAAATAAATGGAAATTTGAATTAAAATGGAAATTTGAAAATAAGTTCTTAGCAATTAGTTCTTTGAAAAGCTTTTGTAACAAGAAATTTCAGTAATTATAAGTAAATATGAAAACTTTCTGTTGTTTGGTTTATTTTTTTATTTAATTTTTATCTTCACACAGTTTTTGTTTCTTGTGCTTATAAAAACATAATAATTTAAATTTAAATTCCAATATACAACTAATTTAATACAGAGTTTCTGAAGATCTTTTAGTGTTTGTGGCTGGCTTAAGTTTCATGCATATATTGGCCTTCAATATGATTATTTAAACCAGAAATAAGAAAGAAAAAAAAGGGAATTAATGAAGACATAAAAGAAAATGGCCGAAAAAACTAGGGAGAGATTAGTGACAGAAATAAAAGAAAAGATAAGCACAATCCTCGCATACTAATTTGAGTGTGGTATTCCTAATTCATAGATTTTAATGACATTTGTCAGGCATCTGAGTATATGTTACAAAAAGTTTTCAATTAATTCACTTCTAGTATTCAAGATTCAAAAGCGGCTCTGCCTTGATCTAATTATATCAATCATCTCCTCAGTATAACAGTTGTACCCGTATGAAGGGAACATTTATTGTGAACGAGCCCTAGTTTTTCTTTAGGGCGATGACATCTGTCGTCGTGGTGAAGTAGTTAGTGTGTTGGCTGATTAGAAGTGAGACCACAGTTCAAACGAAATATGAAAAAAAATATTTCTTCGGTGAATTCCTTTCAGAGGATTTCTGGCATAAACTCTGAGAGCAAATAAAAATGCCATGAAAAGTTTCTTAAAAATCTATCGTTCTGAGTCGACTTTAAACTGTAGGTTGCACCGTTTATGTGACATTTGTCAAACACGTGCAGCAGATATCAAATCAATAAACCAACGACATCATATTCTTTCCACGTGTTAAAGATGGAATATCCTGTACCAGAAATGATGATTTGCGGAAACATGAATATTTTGTTTTTAATTGAAGAACAGCTCTCGAGAGTCACATCGAATGCTTCGCCAGAACCGAATGCTCTATCAGAAACAACAAGCAAAAGATATTTTCTATGGTTCTGAGATAACGACTTTGATGTGAGGAATGAAAAACGTGAAAGACCTCCCAAAATTTGTAAGACCAAGAATAGCAAACAATATTGGATGACTCAAAGTGTCATTGAGCCACAAGCATATGACAGACCGTTCAAAATCTATGGAAAAGATTCAAAAAAACATTTTGTACAATGGGTCAATTCGAGCTGCGGGTACTGTACTTGTCTTAATTGACAAGTACACGTCCTCTAACCTTCAAAAACCTCGAATATGGATGCTATATGAATTGAACGACAGACAGACGGAGATCCAGAAATCATTTGTAAAATTTTGCTTGAAAGACACGAAATCGAATGAAAGATGGATTTGATCTCAAATGGAAAAAATCATATATTAATCCGAGATAACCAACAACTTCGGCTGCAAGCCAGATCGATTCGGTAGGCAGACAATTTTGTGCGCCCGGGGGACCAGAAAAAAGAGGTGTACCATCATCACCCTGGCAACAAGTGATTCATTTTAAGCATGCATTGATCGAAAAATAAACAGATTAGAAAAGAATACACGAGAAGATAATTTGCCAAAATGACAATGCATTAGGCTGGGAGCTGATACCGCAGCTACCGATTTTACCAGACTCCGACGACTATTTGTTCTCATCTATGGGGCACTCATTGCCTAAACAGCATTTCATTGCCTATGATGAAGTCGTAAATTGTGACCTGACCCTTCAGTCAGGATAAGAACTTAGCCTCTCACACCACTCATGTTGTGTGTGTTAATTTTTTTCATGTGTTACAGATTTTTTCGAAACTTTTAATGGTAATTATATTTACCCTGAGTTTTTTTCCAGAAATCTGCCGAGAGGAGGTTCTCCATTCGTTTTGTTTGAGATGTCTGACCTGGTGTAACAATACTAATATCAATTGTTTAAAGTAAAAAAAAAAAAAATATGAAACATGTTCACGAGCCTATACACCGAACCTGCCCTACGACTTCCATACGTAATGTTTTGTCAACTGTAAAATATTGACCAATCAATAATCCATAAAGTTGCTTTCGGAGTCGTTTGTAATCTGTCAATGTGAAAGTGGTGAATTCAATTCATACAAGAGACAATATCATCGACCATATGATTTTGGTTACTATCTGCTCGTTGGATATAATTTGTAATTAAATAATAAAATTGCTCTACTAGCATAAGTCTGCATTTTATGAAGCCTTTAATCAAAATAATCATAAAGCAATACCCTGTAAATTATTGCATAGAATTTCATTCATTGACCGCTACTAAGGTTTCTGATAATCAATGACTTCCATTTATGTTGACATTTCATCCAGCATTAGAAATGAGCACAAAGCAAAGCCCTAAATTTAATTTATTCACCAACTAAACAACAATTGTTAGAGTTTACAAAAAAAAAAAAAATAAGCAACAGCTATTGCCACGACTATTCACTCATATAAATAGCGCTATAGCGCAACTGATAAATAATGGCAAAATAATAATCCTCCACCACTAACTCCACTAGAAAAGTGAGCACTAAACGGGAAATTAAATTTTCAAGTCTGTGTTCAAGTCTGTGTTCAAGTCTGTGTTCAAGTCTGTGAACTTTCTTTCCAATGCAATGAATGTTCTTTTACAACATGACGGCAATTAATGAAGTCAATGCAATAACAATCTATTGACTAAATTCACATAAATCACAAGGCTCTTTAAAAGCCTTTCAACACAACGAAATCAGTTGAAAACAGTATAAATAGACGAGAAAGATAATGAGAATCGAAAGGAATAATCGAAGGAAATATTGAAGATATTTACGATTCCCAAAAGATTTGTTTCATTTTGAAGAGTTTTACTGTGCAAGTTAATAACGCTTAAGAGTGAATATTATGGGAAGCTTTAATAGTTCAAATTAGATCGTAAAATATGATTAAAAATGTTAAAAACTTTTAAGCTTCAACACTGCAGCACTGCACTATCATCACCATGTTTAACGATTTCTTGAGGTCCAGCTCTTCATTTCTTTTTCCTCCATACCATAGGAAAAACATTTGTTCAAAACTTATATAACATGCTTGTTAATATTCAAGCAAAGAACAAAAATTAGATTTAAAAACTTGGTTATACATGACCTCGGTAGTATAATATTGTGAACCGTTTGCAAATTATTTAGGAAAAAATGAATAAGAGACAGAGAGAGGAAGTATTTAAACATACTGAAGAACAAATTCACCAAATGTTCGAAAGAATTCAGAATTCATCATGGTTATTTTTTGCAACAAGTCAATGAACCCAATCGTATGGTTGCTAATGTTAAGATGTGATTTACTTACCAAAGTTCCCACAGGTTTAATATTCTTGCACAAAGTCCCGATATGACTCCAAGAGAGTAGTTAGAATATCATATGGAAGAACGCTTACGTAGTCGCTAAACCTGAAAGAAAAGTCAACTGAAAATTTTGCTCATGAGTGCATGACGGCAAACAGAAAACACTAAACAAAACTGATATATTCAATGCCAAAGGGGTTAATGGAGTGTTACTAAATATAAATTATAACATTTTAATATTTTGGACTTTCAAAATTGTAATCTTTCTTCAAGTGTTTTATTTAATTACTTATTTAATTGGGAGGCTTATATATGTAGCTCAGTAGCTTGTAGAGTTTTGTAGCGCGAGAGAGGCCCCTGCTACTCAATTCACTATGGTAAGACCTGTTGGCAAGAGTGATATCCAGACTGACATCATTTTTGCTGGTTACGGCTTAGCCACGATATATAAACTCACTGACGACTCACTGAAGTGTGCGATCCATCGGGGCAATCGACAACAAACGAATGCGTCCTACGAGAAAGACGTGTACTACGTAAGGACATATGATTTTCGGAAACTGGATCCTTTATCTAGCGAACGCATAATCCATTGTAGTAGCGGTAGAACAATGAAACACAAGCTGCATTGCGATACTCCAATGAATCAATAGAGTTGAATATCAGACCTTTATTAATGAACAACTTCGCCCTCTCCTATACGCGTTCGACAAGCCTCAGAATGGCTTTGAGGCGCCAGGTCAGATATATGTAAGTGATGTAACTAGTAAACAGGTCAAATGAAAAGAAATGTTTCTTGAACCGTCTTAAGAAACTGAGGCACTGGAATGCTTCTTTCAACACTTGAAATATGTTCGGGTTCCAAGGAGCAGAGCATCAAGAGAGCCTGACGTATGAATGTTTCCACCACCCATAACTACAGATGAGGCAATATTGTTGCTGCCTTTATGGGTTAATAAAGAGCATTGCGTTTTTGTCGCCCTTTAAAATCAGCACCATTTATAAGATCACATTCGGAGATTGACTGTAGGTCGAATGTGATAGTATCATTCATATTAAGTCCATTTCGCCTCAATCTCCAAAGGGCTCAGTCCACCATTAAAATAATATGATTTGCAAATATTAGGCGCCCTACAGAAAATAGTACAATGGTATCAAATTGCAGCTTCTTGATGGCCAATTCACTTCACCATTTTGGCTAATTAAACGGCCATAAAACTTTTGACGCAATAAATCGATTGTGACACGGGATGTGTGGCAAATTGCCGCATTCTGTTGAAACCAAACATCGTTCACATCAATACCATGAAGAGCGAATATAAAAAATCGGTTATCTTGGCGCAATAAGTGTCTCCATTGATCGTAATGAATGCGCAATGTGTTTCAGAGTTTAACAGATTGTTGAAGCAAATGTATGTAGGATTTGGAGATCCTACTTACAACCAAACACTAATAAAAGAACAGTTAATTCAGGTTTCAATTTATTTATTAGTTATATTATTTAATAGTTTGTAAGTGTTTGATTTAAAATTAGATTTGTGTTTGTTCTATATTGTGTTGTGTGTTGGTTGGTGGTAAAACTGAAACTAACAACTAAAACTACTTCTATCGTATACATCGTCGCAATGCATGTACCATACCGATCGTTCCCCTGTTCCCCATATCATTTGTCATCCTTCTTCTCGTCTGCCTTAACCCTCATAGTCGAATTCCTGAAGGAAAAGAGCCCATCTTGATACTCTCAAAGGTACGTCTTTCTTCCTCATCGTCATAGCAAAGGCATTACAGTCGGTTATCATTTTAAATTTCAGGCCCATTATATATACTCGCCACTTCTTAAGCGCCTCTATTATCGCCAGTACCTCAAGTTCATAGGAATGGTATTTTTCCTCTACAGGTGTGGTTTTGCGACTCATGTATTGTACAGGGTGTAGCTGCATATCCTCGGAATCTCTTTGTAATAGGACTGCTCAGCCATGCTTGCTTGCATCCGTATGGATTTCAGTTTCCGCAGCAGGATTAAACAATCTCAAAACGTTGGCACTAACTAGTGCGGTTTTTAAATGCCGGAAAGCTAGTAGTTGTTCATCGTTGATCTTAAACTTCGAGTTCTTTGTAAGCAAATCAGATAATGGTTTTGCAACCAGTGCATAATTCGGGATGAATCGGCGAAAATAGGATGTTAACCCTAAAAAACGTTGCACTGCCTTTGCACTAGTTGGAACTGGGAACTGCTCAATTGCCACCGTCTTTTCTTTTGAAGGTAATATCGTATTATTTTCCAGCACATAGCCTAAGAAAGTTATTTTGGTCATGAGGAATTGACACTTGCTCCATTTAATGCGAAGTCCGTTTAGTGACGCGACGTGTAGTACATTTTCCAACTTCTCTGCACCTTCTTCTTCATCTTTCGACGGTATAACGATATCGTCCATATACACCACCATTGTACCATCTTCTATTAAATCACGGAATACTGCTGAAATATATCTGCAAAATACAGCTGGCGAGTTCCATATACCGAAGGGAACATATAAAAACTCGTACTGGGCCTCTATGTGTTAGAAAGGAAGTGTATTTACGACTATTTTCTTCGACTGGCACGTGAAATAATCCATTTTTAAGATCCAGTGTGGTATATACCTTCGCATCTTGAAGCCGCTGTAGCCCATCGTCTACTACTGCCATTGGAAAATTATCCCATACAATCTTCTAATTCAATCGGCGATAGTCACAGCATAATCTTTTAGTTCCGTCTTTTTTGCTAACCAAAACCACAGGTGAGGAATAGTTTGAACTGCTGGGGCGTTTTATTCCATCTTTCAGCCATTCTGCGACTTGTTGGTCTGCGTAGCAAAGTCTTCGTGGGTTGTGACATACGGGAATATCGTCCTTAAGTAATATCTTCATCTGAACCGGATGCTTACTTGGTTTCATTGGGGTGTACTCACTTATAATATTCAAGATGTAATCTCGTTTATCACGTCTCAAATGAGCTGAATCAACATCAGGAGTTTCCGTGGATATACAAATTTCACCTAATTCGCGAAAGGCATCATCTAATTTAGGTCCCAGTGGATCTAAGATTTCATTTAGCGTCGGTCTTCTAAAAATGTAACGCATTCAGCATTTATAGAAACATCCACATAGTTCAAGATATCGTTTCCTAATACTGCTGAATACAAAATATCCCCTTCGTGCGCTACATAAAACTTTACCGTCAAAATAAATCCGTGTAATTCAATATCAGTCATAAAAAACCAATAATTTTGATCTCTTTTCCACCTATGCCCAACATCCTTCTGGCCTCAGGTTTCAACTTAACCCCATTCATCATAAGTAAATTATCATACCGAACGCAGCTTACGTCACTTCCCGTATCTACCAAAGCTGTCACTTTCAGACCCAATATGTTCACATGCTTAAAAATTCTATTTGGTTTATTTATCATCAATTCATGATCACTTTTCGTTGCCTGAGGCCAAGAGAGGGTATGCATATTAACTTATTTTCTTTTATTCGCGGTTTGTTCATCAGATTTTTCTCGTCTGCTACAATCTGTAGACTCATGACCAAATTCGTGGCATCTAAAGCATTTAGGTTTCTTCTCGGTGCACTCAGATGATTTATGACTCTTTGCACCACAATTATAACAGCGCAGCATCTTATTACCTTCCTCTTTAACAACGGCTGCAGCTTATTGCCTTCGATAGGGCTTGGTAGTATTCGATGGCATAACTGGTAGCTTGATCTTCCCATAAATTTTTATTTTCGTTTTCAGGTCGTCAATATTAATGGCTCCGTAAAGTTCTGCCTTATTTGATCTACTATCGGGTATGCCTTCTATAAAATATTCTATGATACTGCTCTCATCTAAATTTATGGAGGAACCAATTTCCATTAGGCAATATAGATATTCTCTAAAGCTTTCATTTTGACGTTTTCTACGGGCTTTCAATATGCGATGTATTTCAATAGCTGATAATTTCGCACCGAACTCATTATCTAGAGCGGCTTTCAATGTCGACCAATCCCGAATATTTGGTTGACTCCTGACGAAAATTTTTGCAGCACCAGAGAGCAATTGTCGCGCATATACATATTTTTGTAAATCGTTCCACCTTACAGTAATAGCACACTCCTCAAAATCGCTTAACCACTGCCTTATCTCTGGTTGGCCTTCGCCCGAAAATTTGGACAATGTATCCTCAATGTCCCTTAGTGTGAACGTCGAGGGTCCATGATGTCCTGTACATGCTGGTTGCCGAATATCCGAAGCCGTTTCGCCATATTCCGAATCCGCCCTTTCCTCCTGACGCCCATACCCCAAATGCCTAATCAATCGTTCCTGCAATACTGTCTTCTGCCCGCTAACCTCTAACCCTAGCTCTGTGCACTTATCCCTCAAATCATCTAAATTAAGGCCTAAAATTTCAGACAGTTCCATCTCCAACCACAACCACAATACAAATATACAAAAATTACAAAGTTAAGTGTAATATAAAAATGTTTAAATGAGTAAATTCAATAAAGTTAGAATAAGAATAATAAAGATTAAGATTAATTAAATTGAATTTAAAATAATAAAATTAAATACATATATCAATTCAAAATTCTGTATTGCATACAGCAGGGTATTATATATTAATGTACAATAGGTTAAGGAAAATTAAATGGTACAAAAAATGATGCGATCTTTCGCTGTGATTGTACAAAAACAAAAATAAATACAAGATATTTCAGTAGTCATTTACGTTAAACAGAATACATATGTGTACGCAAAGAAAAAATCAAAGTTTATGTTTATAACAGGAATATATAAGAAATTATATAAAGAAAAAACAAATCTCACGCCTCGTTCCATTCATCAAAGTTTCGCCGCTTCTTCGCATTCAAAATGTGTGTGTCTGTCGCTGTGTTTCGTCTCTGCCACACCCTCTTCATCACACACACATACAGGTCATCAGCATCGTCTGCGTTTCGTTTTCTTTTCAGCCTCACTGCTTCTATCACTTTAAATTTAAATTTAAAGTTTAAAACTCTTCTAAGCAAAGCGCGCACACTCACTATCTTTCTTAAATGTTTGTTTTGTTTCTGTGTTTTCTCTTCAATTAATGTTATTTTCTTTATTTAATGTCCTGTTTCACGTTCACTTCGTCTCAATATTCTTTCTCTTCAATTAATGTTATTCTTCCCTTTATTTAATGTCTTGTTTCATGTTCATTTCGTCTCAATATTCTTTCTCTTCAATTAATGTTATTCTTCTCTTTATTTAATGTCTTGTTTCACGTATTATTTAATGCGATTCATTACAATCAAATTCAACTCAAACAGGAAGAAATTGTGAAAAATCTCACCGTTCTAGTAAAAGTTTAATTACTTTAATTAATCAAATATCCACAAAAACATACTCAATGCTAAGATTTGAAGTGCTATTTAATAGCATGACTTTTTACATACTGAATTTGTGATGAAGTTTCTTTTTAATTCCAATTCTTATAGAACAGCAGCTTTTCCACATCGGTTTGAACTCATTTTTTAAATAGTGAGACAAACATTGAATGAAGTCAACGACAAGATGAAACAAGAAACGAAAAAATGTTAACATGCGCTAGACAGCCACAATGTATTCGGATATTTTAGACTTCTGTTGGAGTTTTAAGTTCACGATTTTACCTTTTTGGTTTTGTGTAATACCTGTCAGACGGAATTAGTAAAATAATAACTGTTATCATCTAATTTGATATAAAATTATTCGTTATTTTTATTGTAAATTTTTATATATTTTAACATGATCTTATTAATGTTGAACACTATTTTTTAATTTTTAATTCATTCATAGTTTTCGGGGTCTTATTAGCATTTGAACAGATTTCAGTGAATATTTGTAACCATGAAATGTACCCCAACTAATACCAGTAGGTTCGTCGGAGAAATCTTCATTAAATTTTTTTGGATCTTGATAGTATTTGCCATTTAAATTGCTGCAAACAATACAAAAGAAGTAACAATAATTACAAATAAAAAATTAAATAATTTATTAACTGACCTAAAATAACATTTTCTATACCACCAGGCACCAGTTTTAATTACAGCACAATTATACTTTTCAGAAATATCATTATCACGATCTTTTGTTGAGAAATTATAACCCACATGCTGACTAAATGAATCCCCAGCATCTCCCACATACGATCCGACTTTAATAAGTATGTAATTTTCAGTTTCATTGCCCACTTGGAAATCGTCATACTTGGCGTATTTCGTCACATTTTCGAAATCCTCCAAAAGTATGAGCAACTCCACGGGTTTAAGGGTGGAGGTTAGGGCGTGCAATTTGTCTAATCCTATAAAGAATTCACCATCTAAATTGCCAAAACCAGATTTATACTCCGTCCAATTGAGGTAAAAGTTCATCCCGCCGTTGATACGTCGTTGAATAACTGTCCAACCGCCACCCTCTGCGCTGTTATTACAAGCGACGTAAAATGGTGCAGGTCCATACAGATGATTCTTAATGAGGCACTTATTTATTACACAATAATTGGCATTGATATCCGCACAACTGGTGGGATATGATTGATTGCTGCTTAAAAGTAATTGAAGAAATGTTTGAAATGAAGACATTGCATTTGCGATTAATTCATGAATTTTAAAAGCTTTTTCAAAATGAGAAAATTTTTCTGTAACACATACTTAGCATCAAATTATATTAGTATAGAAGGAGTGATTATGCATTACCTGTAGTAATGACTGAAATATATATGTACGCGTAACGAATTGCGATTTTTTTTTTGTTTTTTTTTTTTTTAATTTTTCCGAAAGTGTGTGTTTTGGATATATAATCAATTTTTATCAAAGCTTTTGAAGAATTCTTGCGTGTTTTTTCGCTTTAACCTGAATTATATTAAAAATATATTTTTTCTCTTACTTACGCAATCACATTTCTATGCTCTCCTTTCAAATATTTTTCAGTGGCAACTGAAATATTAAAAATTTTTTTTTCAAATAGTATTGAAGTTGAATAATTTTAAAAATAAATCTTACTTAAGTGTTGCTGAATATCCTGATAAAATTTCAATTGATCGTTTTTAGGTATTGCATTATTGCCAATAATCGTAAACTTCTCGTCTATTTGCTGCATCAAACCGAATTTATCGGATATTGTTGTCTTCAATACCTGGGTATGACCTTCCAAATTTATTTTTTCAATAGATTTTGAATGCTATTCTGATTGTTAATAATCTCTCTTGAGATATTCTTTGGCACTAAATTGCTTTCTATGTCGGTTATCTTTGCATCGATTTTCTGTAATGCAATCATTCTGTCGGAAATTGTATTCTTCAAGGTCTGAGTAAGATCTTCCAAATCAATTTTTTTGCAAAGTTCCTGCGTGTCATTTTGCTTATTTAGAATTTTCGCCAACATATTATCATGGTCTTTTAGTTTTTCGCTAATCTCAGTCATAACTAAGATTTTATCATTGGCTGGTGGTGGGACTAATGGAACTTGCCGTTCAGTTTCGTGTTTTTCTAATAATTTTACTTCAATTCCCTTTATTTGTAAAGACAATTCATTCATTTTATTAAAGAGTTCCATTTGTTGCCGTAGTTGAGTCTCACGATTGATTTTCGCTTGTAGATTCAGTCGTTCCAGTTGAGTTTCGAAGCGTGTATAATCACACGAATGAATCTCTTCACAGATATCATCATTAATGGACTGTATTGGTGCAGAAACATATGAAATATTTTTTATTTAATTTTCATTTTTAAAATCAATAACAAAAAATACTTACTTTTGTTTCGCCCACTACAAAAGATTGTGCTTTCAAAATGCACAATAAATATGAATGATCTACCCAGTACTTAATATTTGATATGAAAGTCTTATATTGATGAGCTTCGCTAAAAAACGTTGGTTTTTATAGGATTCTGCAGACACTGCGATAAGTAGAAAATACTCAATTGTTATTCTAAATAAAATATCTGACCTCACTTGTACATTGCCCAACTTCGTTCTTTAATTCCTGATAACAAATGCATGTATACAGTTGGCTCATAAAGTATGCATTCATTGTTCATTTTTTTGAATTAAATAGACTTACAAAATCGTTAATAATTTTAAAGGTTTCTCATTTTATTTATTTCTTATTTCTATCTTTATCGTTTTATTAAAAATCCCGATTAAATTCAGAACCGAGATGGCAACATCCCTAAACGGCCAGTCATCTTATACCACATTTAAGATAATTATTGAAATAATAAGACGGTTTACCGGCGATATTGTAAATCGTATACTGTTTTTATGGCTGTAAAGTAACCCAATTGTGTTTTCAACGTATTATTTTCAGGGTAGTATTATATATATTAAATTTCTTATGTCGACAATATCAGCATCTTGCAAATAAACTCCATACTTTGTTGTATTGTGTAGTATTCAATGGTAAATAAAAATGTAAGAAAATGTTTGTAGACATGTCTACCTCCCTATTATTTCCCCAACCACTGTGTATAATATTTGAACATATATTTTATTTATTTGTCAAACACACCACACCAGACATATTAAAACAACAAATACAAAAATATTAAATTTTTTGATAAATTTTATTAATTAAAGACACGAGCTGACTGTTTTATCAGCATCTATGAAAGACTTAACCCATTAATCATCACAGGAAATTTAATTTTTAAAAAGCTTTTTATAAAATTTTAAATGTTTTTATGAATAAAAGGGGTATTCATGATATGTATTCATGGTCACCCACATGATAGAACAGCAGATCCTAAATATGAAACTAAAATATCAATGTGGGATAAGAGATTTTGGAGAATTTTAACTCGTTTCGTTCTTCTGATGAATTCGAATTTAATTTAAAAATTATATTTTGTTCAGAAGGAACGTTTTTCAAT
The DNA here is from genome assembly GCA_958299815.1 of Sarcophaga carnaria. Taxonomy (NCBI): domain Eukaryota; kingdom Metazoa; phylum Arthropoda; class Insecta; order Diptera; family Sarcophagidae; genus Sarcophaga; species Sarcophaga carnaria. The sequence goes on from OY283149.1 coordinate 88,634,240, forward strand.
TATTTGGTCTTAAAATTAACTAAAAGGAATAATTTTGATGGTTGTGCTATAAAAGAAGCAGCGTCCGTGTAAGGGTTTTATTTAAAACATAAATTATGAAACCGATTATCAAAATTCAAAGAAAAATATACAAAAAATTTTCACGTTTTTAAAAACATTGGGACACACAAACACACATACATATATGTATGTAGATATTACGGTAGTGGTTTTGCATTCTACTTGTCTTCATTCGCCTTAAGCTGATAATATTCATAGAGTTGCAAACCGATCACAATTCGAATACAAAAGACTGAGTATTCTACAGAAGTAAAACTTAAAAACTACACAATATTTCATACAAACACTGGCATACAACAGATTTCAAATTTGTAATCTATATTTGAGGCCGAAGTGCAGTCCAGTATTTCCAGTATTTTGTACATACAGTTGGCTTATAAAGTAAATGCTCATTCTTATCTTCCATCAATTTAATACAAGTAATTATGTACAAATACTACAGACAAATGTATTGAAATTCCTCTTCCACTCAATTGTAGAACTGTACTTCAAATGAATTAAAATATTTTCATATCTAAATACATACAAAATATATTTTTAAAATCAATTTTATTTTTAACAACATCAAATGGCAAATTGTCACTTCTTATCTCACTTCTTATTTTTCATCTTTCAGAATTTTTTAGCATTTCGTCGTGGTTAGCTTTTGTAATGTAACAATGAATTCCATTCACTGCTTGCTTTATTGTATTATCCTTTGCAATTTTACTGGACGTTCTCCTCTTCAAAATAATGAACTTATTTCTTTTTAAATTCTATTCTTTTTTTCAAATATTTTCTTATGTTCTATACAACACTTGAATAGTCTTTCTTATATGTTATTAGGAAGAAATGGCAAGATCTGGACAGAGAAATGCTTCCTACTACATTAGAAAAGTGTTTATCTTTTTAAAAATGCTTTTAGCACATTTCGTTTTATTTTCCCGACATGGAATTTGTCGTCATCAGCATTGATAATTCTTTTTTCTCTCTTCAATTTCCATGTTTCCTTTTAATAACCAAACGCTGTTGTTATCTTTCCAAAAGCAATGAGACAGCTTTTATGTTAATACCCGCGAATTTCGCTTTTATTTTTCGCGCACAAAATCAATTTTTATTGAAAACTTTAATAATTCTTTTACGCGAGTCTTATTCGCCACACATCTTCAGAAAAAGTAGCAAAAATAATAAAAAAATTTTTAACGAAATTAAGCTTGTCACATGATTACAGATGCAGCTTATAACGAAGGCACACTAGCGGAAGGGAAAAGCAAGATTTTGTAATGTGAACCCCTTGCATTCGAACCAGAATTCTTTTAGCATTCTTCGTAATCACCTCTGAACAAATATTTGCAGTGGACACATGCAGTTGTTACATATGAGATGAAAACATGGAGCTTAACTTTAAGTTGGATTTGCATGCCATCCATGGCTTTCGTAAAACATTCTATGTATATGCATGAGTAGCCAGCGTTGAATAAATGATCTACTGATAGCAAAACTATACATGTTTGAATTTCACATTCTTGACACTGAAGCTAAAAACCTATCGTTAGAATTGATGATCATATGGACGAGCTACATAATATTTGCAATCACATTCATTAGAATTTCTTGCGTTGGTTTTCCGTAGATTTTTTTAAGAATAAATTTCTTTAAACACGTCAAAAACAAAAAAACGGTTTATTGTCACAGTTAAGCGATTTAAAGAAATCACAAAACAAGAAATTTAAAACGACTGCAGCAGGTGATCATACCGGTCAGTAAAATGTAGTCCTGAATCTCAAATAAATATCTGTATTGCACTACGAGGAGTACTAATTTTGTTTATGTTTATCAGAAGACATAACTTTTTGCACAAATTACAAATGACGGTGATAGTATTCTATTTGACATCATTTACGTCCACGGATGTTAAAAACCCAATTTGTTGATTGATGATTTTCGCCAACATCAATGGAGTTAATGACAAAGGTAGTTGCCACATTAGTAAATTCGAATCAATTGATGAGAAATTTAAAAGCTTAATTTGTGATAACAATCCCTTCAAAATTCAATTCTTATAGAACAGCAACTCTTTCCACAGCACGTTCCACGGTTTGAACTCATTTCTGAAATACTGAGACAAACAGTGAATGAAGTCAAGGACAAGATGAAACAAGAAACGAAAAAATGTTAACATGCGCTAGACAGCCACAATGTATTCGGATATTTTAGACTTCTGTTGGAGTTTTGAGTTCACGATTTTACCTTTTTGGTTTCGTGTAACACCTGGAATCAGTAAAACAATAACGGTTATCATCCAATTTGATGTAAAAATATACATTGTTTTTATTGTCAATTTTTATATATTTTAACATGATCGTTTTAATGTTGAACAATTTTTTTTAATTTTAAATTCATTCATAGTTTTCGGGGTCTTATTAGCATTTGAACAGACTTCAGTGAATATTTGTAACCATGAAATGTACCCCAATTAATGCCTCGACGTTTGTCGAAGAAATCATCATTAAATTTTGTTGGATCTTGATAGTATTTGCCATTTAAATTGCTAAAAATAATAAGAAACAGACAATAATAATTATAAAAAAAAAATTAAATAAATTATTAACTGACCTATAATAACAATTTAAATACCACCAAGCACCATTTATACCTACAGCACAATTTCCATCCAAAGTATCATTATCACTAAATGATCATTATGACTAAATGAATCCCCAGCATCACCCACATATGATCCGACTTTAATAAGTTTGTAATTTGCAGCTTCATTACCCACCTGGAAATCGTTATACTTGGCGTATTTCGTCACGTTATCGAAATTCTCTAACAGTATGAACAACTCAACAGGTTTCAGAGTGGAGGTTAGGGCGTGCAATTTGTCTAATCCTATAAAGAATTCACCATCCAAATTGCCAAAACCAGATTTATACTCTGACCATTCGCGGTAGAAGTTCACCGCACCATTGATACGCCGTTGAATAACCGTCCAACCGCCGCCGTCTACACTGTTATTACAAGCAACCAGAAATGGTTTGGGCCCATAGAGATAGTCTATGATGGGACATTTATTATCTGCACAAATGCTGGCATCAAAATCTGCACAACTAGTGGGATATGATTTACTGGTGCTGCAAATAATCGTAGAAGGGTATAAAGAAGGGTAGTTCTTGAATATATAAACGACTCTTTTTCGCTGTCTTTCTTTTCTGTTTTCAATGAACTTTTTTCTTTTTAAGACATACACACATATACATAATTGATCATTACAATCCATCAGTTAGGATTACGACCTACTAGTTTCTTAGACCACTTATGTTGTTGACTCCGAACGACAGATTTTTGAGAAACTTTTCATGGCAATTTTATTTACTCTCAGAGTTTTTGTCAGAAATCTGCTGATAGGAAGTCGCCGAAGAAATAGTTTTTGTATTTTGTTTTGATATCTGGCCTGGGGCTCGAACCCTGGCTTTACGTCTAATAAGCTATCACACTACATACTGGACTATTATAGGTTCTCCTTATCCTATTTATGACAAAAGCAGGGCAATGGCACCAGAGGTAGAAGGCAATGTATTCCTTCTCCTCAGACATAGAGCTTCTGCAGAAGTAATTTGACAGAAATACAAGTGTTTCGGCATGCCCACCAAAAGTACAGCGGCCCGTGGGATTCGTTTTAGTAAAGTATTTTTATTCAAAATACAGAAGTCGTTCACGAAACGAATTTTACTACTAGGCTGACAAATCTCATTTTTTTTCTTTTTTTTTTTGTTATTATGAATGGAATTAGAAGTCTAGAGAAGTTTTATTAGAAAGTTCATGATATTTTATAGCGGCAGTGGTCACAATTTCATTCTTTATGGAGTTACAAGTGTAAAATACAATTCATTCAGAGGAAATTGTACGCCGTATTTCATTGACAAAATAATATGAATTATTATGATTGTATATCAGTTTGTTTCTTTTACAAATATTTATTTTGGAATATTCGAGGCCATTAAATCGTTTATACACAATGAAGGCAAACGATTTTTGAAGTAATTCTGTGAACCTTTTAGCCACTTTATCCTCATTATTTTCTTTAAATTGGGATAATAATATAACATCATAACCAGAACTCTAGCGACTATAGGCCATGCTTTTTGCGATGGGCATACCCTACAGTTTTAAAAAAATTGTCATACTAGGCGTTGAGCGGTCTTATTGAAATCTATTTAAAAATTCTGATGTAATTTAAGAGTTAAACTTCTAAAAATTTCTTCCGAAATATTTACCTTTCATTACTAGTAGATACAGCGGTTCTACTTAAGCGATGCATTTTTACTTTGTTTCAATTACAAATCGTTCTTTATTGTATTTTAAAATACTACTGGCTCTGTTCTTCTACTTCGATTTCACTAAAGTTGCTTTGGTTAGCCACACTTTGATGCAAGTAAAATGCAACGTATTCAACGGACGTAGTAAGAGAAGGTTTAAACGTGTAAATGTAAATGCAAACAAACCATTTTACAACCCTGTTTCTGGAGTGTTTTATTTTTAAACCAAATTAGAATTAAATAATAAAATAAAAAATGTGTTGAAAAATATTTCCAATGGAGTTGGATGCCTTACTATACACAACAAGCAAGAAATATTATTCGATAACAAATAAACCACAAATCGAATCTTAAATTCTCAAATTGATAGGAGTTAAAAAGAAGACAAACTGTTCAGAACTATGATGATGATATACAATATACAATAAACGCAACGCACCAAGCACAACAATTTGCAATTCCAGCCTAAGATGAGACAGCGGAGGCAAAGCATAAGCAAAACAAATAATAAACAGTTCTCTAATTCATTATCAGTTGTGCCACTAAAACGCTTTTTCACATCGTATTTCATGCATCACGTTTTTCAAGATCTCTATTACGTGCATCAAATCTTCTCATTGCGAGGAGTACTTCTCTCATTTCTGCATTTACTGTGCTGCTTTTGTTGTGTTTGTGGTATGAGTGTAATAAGAGTCCCATTTGAAGGAATGTTTCTAATTTCTGCTTCTTCTTGTAATATCACTGAATATTAAATTATTGATTGTAACTGTGCGCGCTACACTGACCCTAACAATTGTTCGTACACGATGCTATTAAAAATTAATTATTTTTTGTTTCAAAAGATATTGATCGATTTAAGCGATTTTTAGTCGAGAAATGAAAAGAATCTTTAAATAACTGAGACAACAGAAATTTTGAAGTTGTACTGGAAGAAGAAATAAAAACAAACAATAAATTCAAATTTTTAGCAACAAAAGCAATATATTTGCTTCCTCCTCACTGTATGATTTCCGCTGACATTCAGCGATAAACAAACCTTAAGGAAATTTATTTCACATTACGATTTCTACAATATTATGGAACAAAAAGACTTCGCACGAAAGCCTATTACTACTACTGTAGCCTAACTTAGTTGTGTTAAAAGAGCAAAAGTTATTGACACTTACCAAGCTATGATTTTATTATTTTCGTCCATAAGGCATATTTTAGTGGCATCTAATCGTTAGAAAATCAAAAATAATTATGAAAAACCTTTCTGAAATAATTAGAAAAGCAATTCTCACCTGTTTTCCCATCAATATTGTCTTCAATTTTGCTTAACTTGACTTCTATTTGAGGCATGATGGCTAACTTATCCGAAATTGTTTTTGTTAAGACTTGAATCTGCTTGTCTAAATTAATTTCCTTCAAAAGCATTTGGGAATCGTTTTGTTTTCTTATAATCGCATCCAGTATTTGATTGTGTTTATTTAATGTTTCTCTCATATCGGTGATTAAGATGATTTTATCATCGACAGGAGAGACCATTGCAGTTTGCATTTGAATTTCTTTTCTTATAAAATCTTTTAAATCTTCGGCTTTTGGTCTACTATTGTGTAGCAGCGTCTCTTGCATTGTTTTTATTTGTTGTGACAGAATTTTCATATTTCGTTCCAAGACACTAAGCCTGTCTAGGTACTTTTGAATATTCGATATACTATTTTGTAGTATATCGCTTCCATTTTGTAATTTTATTAATTGATTATCAAATCGTGTGTAATCAAATGAATCAATTACGCCCGAAATATTATTACTATTTGCCTGCGTTTATAACGAATATACGAATTGATTCTGATTGTAATACTAATTTATGAAAGTACTTACTTTGATCGCAGCCTGTGCATAATTCCACATACATAATAACAAAAATGTTAGTTTGTAAAATTTCATTTTCTTCTCTTCAAACTGGTGTTGTCACAATTCTTTTAAGTGCACTTCTATTAAAAGGTTAAAATCAACTGGCAATGATTTGAAAGTTTGCTGTGATTTAAAAGTGTTTAATACAGCCAGTGTTGAAAATGAAAATGCGATAAGAAAATAATGCTGAAGTATAAACAATAAAGAAATGTACGTTAACTATAAAGTATGCTTGGACGTATGCATACATATTGGCTGTAGGAATTACTCAGGTTGTAATTTAATTAAAATGTTGCGGGCTGGTTGCAGTCGACTTATAAAATTATATCCTCAGTGAAAAATTGAAATTGAGTGAAAAATTTGAACTTAAGTCTAAATTTAGAAGTAATTATCGTCAGATGGGTAGGTATGATTATTTTAAAAAGGGCAGATCTCAGTTAAAAGAAAAATTTTATTTGGAAGCTTTGAAGAATACAGCTGCTCCTAATATGCTACCCCAAACCTCTTTTCGGTATTCAAATGACAATTTTATTTTCGATTCGTTATTAACTCTGGACAGTTACTGTTCGTCGAATCGACGAAGATCATGTACTCTATAATATAATTCTTTTATTTTTGACCAAATTTCGCTCTCTTTTTCAACAACGTTAGTTGATAACGAAAGCTTGCAGCGAGCAGACGTAATTTTTTTTAAATTGTTCGTTGATTCAACGAAGAGTAACCTTAATGTATAAAAATGAAAAGCAGCCGTCCAGGGTTTTGTCAGTGAACGATGTCAAATAAAATAAATCGCGAATCCTAATTTACTTAACCTACATAAATATAGAACAGCTAAGGCTACAATATATCAAAAATTTTTCTTGAACTTGTGTGTAAAATTTCTGAGTGTCTTAACTGCCTGTTATTGTCTTTAAGCCATTTGATATGGAAGGAATCAAAACAAATTTAAAAAAGTACCCATGAAATGAAACATCGTCATCATCATTATCATCATAAGTAGAAATGTGCGTTAATTTAATAATAATAAAACTCGAAATGTCCACAGAGACCTTAAAGCCGAAGGAATGTATGTGTGTGGCAACTGCCTTTACCACTAATTCTATCAATGTTTGCAAGATCATTTAACCTGAAATTGCTAGAATTTTCAACAAGTTTCAGTGATATTTTTGATAACTGCTTTTTCAAAGTCACATGAAATGATTTTTTTAATAATTCAGAAAGACTGAAGTAACAAAGGCCATACTTCTGTTATCGTTATTATAATAAATTTAAAGATTATATAGCAAGTGCCAGTTCATCTTGCATATTCACAAAACGATACAGTCAACTTATAAGTCCAGTTAGCGAATTATACGCCCTTTTAACCCTTGCGCTCATTTTGGAAAGAATTGTTTTGCAAATCATTTAAATTTTAAAATTATTTAAAAGCGTGTGAGAAAAAAAATTATTTAAAATTAAATCCGTGTATAAGTGTAATTTCTCTTATTGATATCAGTTGTAGAATTAGTAAAGGAAGGTCAATAAATATAGAAAATACGTTGCAGTCATCTTAACTAAAGGAGTTTAGATGGTTACACAAGATTTACTAAAAGAGTTAAAACGAACAGATTTCCTACTTCACCTTTACCTATTTCACGATATCAGTTGTTCAATGGCATTATGCAGTTTGTTTCATATTTTCTACTGCTAATGAAAAGCATTGTGGTTATCATGTCCAATTATTTGATAAACATTTAGATATTCTGTAATGAGTTCTGTAAAGTGATACTGACTGTAAAAAATAAGCAGTTGCCACATCTATTTCCAAAACTTATTTCTGAATACAATATTTCTGGAGAAATATCACAACAATATGATGTAACAAATTGAGCTTTTAGCATTCGTGGACGTAAGTGATGTCAAATAGAATACCACCGTCATTTGTAATTTGTGCAAAAAAAAGTTATGTCTGCTGATAAATGTAAACAAAATTAATACTCCTCTTAGTGCAATACAAATATTTATTTGAGAATCCTGACTACATTTTACTGACCGGTATGATCGTTTTATACTTGTTGTCGTGTGATTTCTTGAAATCTCTTATCTGTGGCAATAAAATTTTTGTTTGTGAAGTGTAATTATTCTTTAAAAAAATCTGCGGAAAACCAACGTAAGAAATTCTAATAAATATGATTGAAAATATGATGTAGCTGGTCAGTATCAATGCTAATGATAGCCCTCTAGCTTCAGTGTCAAGAATGTGAAAATAACCCATTCGCTGCCAAGGACGAGTATACTCGTCTTTGACAGGTTATCCCGCACTGCCAAGACGAGTATACTCGTCCTACTTTAAATACGTTATAACATGCAGGCTTGTGAATTAGCAATTTTTTTTTTTGCCACAAACATAATATAAATATGTAAAAAACTTGAAAAATACTACAAATAAAATTTTTTACATAAATAATACTTTATTGCTTATAGAGAATGATCTTTCACGCAAAAATCAACTTCATCGTGTATTTATAGCAACATTTTGGTTTTCTGCTTGTAAATGATAATATATGTGCTAATATATGTGATAATATATGTATGTGCTCTTACCAAGAAATAACAGGGTTTTGGTAAACAATAACACTCAAAATACAAATGGCAATGGGAATGACTTCATATAATTTAGGCTTGGCAGCGAATGGATTAAACATCTTCAGTTTTGCTATCAGTAGATCATTTATTCAACGCTGGCTACTCATGCTTATAAACAGTTCTACGAAAGCCATGGAAGGCATGGAAATCCAACAGAAGGTTAAGCTCTGTGTTCTCATCTCATATGTAAGAACTGTATGTGTCCACTGCAAATATTTCTTCACAGGTTATTACGAAGAATGCTGAAAGAATTCTGGTTCGAATGCTAGGAGTTCACATTACAAAATCTTGCTTTTGTCTTCCGCTAGTGTGTCTTCCTTATAAGCTGCATCAGTAATCATGTGACAAAATTAATTTCAAAAATAAATTTTGTATAATTTTTACTTTTTTTCTGAAGATGGCTGGCTAATAAGAATCGCGTAAGAAAATGATTAAAGTTTTCAATAAAAACTTTCTTTGTGCTCGAAAAACAAAAGCCAAAATCGAGGGTGTTAACATAAAAGCTGTCTCATTGCTTTCGGAAAGACAACAACAGCTTTTAATTATTAAAAGAAAACATGGAAATTGAAGAGAGAAAAAGTATTATCAATGCTGAGAATGACAAATTCCATGTCGGGAAAATCAAACGAAGTGTGCTAAAAGCATTTTTAAAAAGATAAACAATTTCCTATGCAGTAGGAAGCATTTCTCTGTCGAAATCTAGCCAGTGCTTCCTAATAACATATAAGAAAGACTATTGAAGTGTAGCATGTAACCAGATAAACCAAATTGAAAGAATTTGAATATTTGTAAAGAAAATATTTGAAAAAAGAAAAGAATTTAAAAAAAAATAAATTATTTTGAAGAGGAGAACGTCCTGTAAAATTGTAAAAGATAATACAATAAAGCACGAAATGACAAACGCTAAAAGACGAATAATAAGAAGTGAGTTAAGAAGTGACAATTTTCCATCTGATGATTGATTGATTTTAATAATGAAAATATTTGAATTCATTTCAAGTACATTTCTACAATTGAGTGGAAGAGTAATTTCAATATATTTGTCTGTAGTATTTGTGCATAATTGCTTGTATTAAATTAATGGAAGATAAGAATGAGCATTTACTTTATAAGCCAACTGTATGTATACAAAATACTGGAAACATTTGTTTAAACAACAACTCAACCACAACCTTGCCCAACACAAATAAGATTGAGCATTCTCTTATTCATTAAAGCGATAATCTTTTGAAGAATTTGAAGTTCAGCCACTAATATCGCTCATCAAATAAAACAATTTTAATATGAATCATGCTCCTAAAGCTGACAAATAATTTCTTCTTATACTACTTGAGATATGAAATGGAAATGCACTTCGGCCTCAAATACAGATTATAAATTTGAAATCTGTTTTATGGCAGTGTATGTATGTAATATTGTGTTATTGTTATTTTTACTTCTGTAGAATACTCAGTCTTTTGTATTCGTATGTGATCATTTTGCAACTTTATGAATATTATCATCTCATGGCGAATGAAGACAAGTAGAATGCAAAACCACTAATGTCAAATCTACATACATATATATATGTGTGTATGTGTGTCCCAATGTTTTTAAAAACGTGACATTTTTTTGTAAATTTTTCCTTTAATTTTGATAATCAGTTCCATAATTTATGTTTTAAGTAAAACCCTTACACGGACGCTGCTTCCTGGCACAACCATCAAAATTACTCTTTTTAGTTAATTTTAAGACCAAATAATTGAAAAACTTTCCTTCTGAACAAAATAGAATTTTTACACTAAATTCCTATTCATCAGAAGAACTAAACGAGTTAAAATTCTCCAACACCTCTTATGCCACACTGATATTTTAGTTTCATAATTTGGTTCAACTGTTCTATCATGTGGCTGATCATGAATACATGTCATGAATACCCATTTATTCGTAAAAACATTACAAATTTTATAAAAAGCTTTTTAGAAATTAAATTTTCTGTGATGATTAATGGGTTAATTCGTTCATGGATGCTGATAAAGCAGTCAGCTCGTGTCTTTAATTAAAAAAAATTATCAAAAAATTTAATATTTTTGTATTTGTTGTTTTAATATGTCTGGTGACAGTGTTTGACAAAGAAATAAAATATATACTCAAATTTTATATACAGTGATGGAGGAAATAATAGGGAGGTAGAAAATGCTACAAACATTTTCTTAAATTTTTATTTACCATTGAATACTACACAATATAACGAAGTATAGATTTTATTTGGAAGATGCTGATATTGGCGACATAAGAAATCTTTTATAAATCTGCCCTGAATCTAATACATTGAAAACGTAATTGGGTTACTTTACAACCATAAAAACAGTATACGATTTACAAATATCGCCAGTAAACCATTTTATTATTTCAATAATTATCTGAAGGCCCTTCAATTTTCGAATCTCTTGGGTAGTTCTGTGAATTTATTGCATTAGATAAATTTCCATTAAAATTGAATATGAAACTGCCTGAATTCCATATTTCTGGCTTATATTGTAGGGTTGGAAGGAAATATTTTATTTTGGGCGAAGTTCGGTGAAGTATAGCACCAACAAATGTGTATTATACCAGTTTCTGCCGCCTTACCTCCTGCTTGTGTCCATAAATAAGACAATAGGTATTAAGAGTTATTGATATTGTTGTTCTCCTTTTCTCCTTTTCCGATTAAGTGGATCATGATTGATGGAATGTGCAAAGTAAAGAACTTTATCTTCCTATATGATGTTCCACAAACTGAAGCATTTTATTTTATTCTGATACTGGCTGATACCGTAGGGTATTGTCCATTTTATATGGTATATCCCTGAATTTGTAATGATAGAACCAATTGACTGCAAATTGCCTCCCGCACTTATTTCCATACGTATAATATGCCTGGCTATTTGGGGATGTTGCCAGCTCGGTTCTGAATTTAATCGTGATAGTCACTTATAAAGTGTACCCAAGCAAAACCTGCATTGAAACACCTGAAACGTCGTGGTTTACTTTATCGGAAAGAAAATCAATTCGTTTTTCACAGAGATACTGCTTCTCCGCCAAATGAAAGCAGACGACAAAAAATGTATACAAAATAGAATGGAAGAGTTCGACTTGAAAATGTTGGAAGTCTTCTGATCATCTCTGTAAATGTAAATTTTATTGAAAAAGCTCCGAAAACTGTTTTATTTCTCCGAAACTGCCTGTAATCTAATTTATTCTTATTTGACGAACAGATTTCAATGGCAAAGTTTCGGATCCACTTACTATTAGTAGAGGTGTTCCCCAGGGGTCTATACTTGGACCTTTGCTGTTTTGCATGTATATAAATGATCTACCTGATGTTTTGGTTAACTGTAATGTTCACATGTATGCTGACGATGTGCAGCTTTACACATATACTCCAAGGGAGAATATTTATTCTTGTTTGGACTACATTAATCGTGACTTAGCAAGGATTGACGGATGGGCCTCGGCCAATGGACTATGTATCAATCCTTCTAAGTCTAAATGTATTACACTTTCGAGAACAAACGGATCATTTTTCCTACCTGAATTGAGTATCAGGGGAAATAAAATTGAATTTGTCAGGTCGGCTACTAATCTGGGTATTGTCTTTAATGACAAATTATCATGGTCTACCCATATAAGTGTCATTGTTGGCAGAATTTATGGCATGCTTCGAAATTTGTAGGCTGTCATAGATTCATCTCCTTTTGTCATTCGCATGCAACTTGCTAAAACATACTTGATTCCGGTACTTTTATATGGATGTGAGATATACGCAAATTGCAGTTATGATGACAACCAGAAACTTAACCTGGCGTACAATAACATAGCCAGGTATGTTTTCCTTAAGGGGCGTCGGGATCACATTTCTCATTTAGCTTACCTGATTCTTGGTATCAAATTTGATAATTTCTTGAAAATTAGATGCCTCCTTCTACTTCATAACATAATTTACACGAAACAGCCGAAGTATTTATATTGTAAAATTAAGTTTGCCAGATCCCACCGGGGTGTGGGGATTATACAGCAACGATTCAGGACTCTTCTGTCTCAGAGACAGTTCTTTATACACACCATTAGTCTTTGGAATTCCTTACCAAATAACATCCAAAATCTGGGCAATGCAAACGCGTTCAAAAAGGAGTTATTTAAATTATTTTCATAATTAAAATTTTAATCTCATATTTGTAAATTTTGTGATTTTATTTTTAGGTCATCATTATTATTGTTATTATTATTATTATAATTATTATTATTATTCTTATTATTGTTATTATTATTATTATTATTATAATTATTATTATTATTATTATTATTATTATTATTATTATTATTATTATTATTTTTTATACTTTACCTTATTAATTTAATTTAATATTTATATACATAAATTAACTTTCTCTAATTTTTTATATTTAATTAATGTTAATTTTTTATACTTTATTGATTGTAAACATAGCACAGTCACTTGTAAGATTTAGTATCTTGTTGTGCTATGTAGATCATTATAATCAAATAAAATAAATAAATAAATAAATAAATAAATGTTTTGATGTCAGTAGTATATTAAACCCCGCTTTTCATCTGGGTGTTATATTGAGTAGTTTTCTCCATTGGGGATAACATCTATGACCACTTATGCATGAGAATCATGACAAACATTTCTTTGGAACGGTAAGATCATAGTTTTAAACGTTAAAAATTATCGACGCTGAATTATCCTAACTTATACATTTTAGGATACCTCCTGAGTAAATTTGAATTCTTTTTGACCCAAGAAATAAGCAAAAATTTGAAATAAAATTCACAGGACTTGAATTCTTATCTTCTGGGAATTTTATTCAAGTATTGCAAGTTCACGGAACCAATCACAAGATTATAGGAATGAAGTGAACATCGGGTAGAGTTTCATGGTATTATTCGTCAAATACAATTTGTTTCTGTTTTACAGACATTGATTTTCAAGGATTTTATTTATTTGTAGAAGTAATAATTTCTACAAATCACGTAGGCAATCTGGGGCCTGTTTCACTAAACTACAATTCTACAAGTTTACAAGTTACAATCGCAATTTTAATTCTTATAAGTGCTAATGAATTGTGTTTCATGAAAATTTTCACAATACTTGTAGCTTTTTTTAATTGTAAACTACAATTCCTACAATTACAATTTCTACAATTACAATCACAATATTTTGTTATTTATCATTTTTCTCTTTCTTGTTTATTAAAACTTTTGGTTTTGCCAAACTTTTTTAATTTTTTCATTCCTTTTCATTTCCAAGTCATTAACTAATTAAAATAATTTAAAATTGTATGTAGCTTATTTTGGCCTCTACTGTCTGCTAGGGTTATATTCGCTTCTTCTGCAATATCGGAGTCGGTAGGATCTGCAATTCTGAAGTTTTCATATTCTTCAGTGCGTGAAAAATTACAAAGAGTGACCTGGAAATTTTTCCTTTAAAATGCCAATTGCATTTTCCACTACCCTTCTCGTTGATTTCTGTTATTTGATAACGGAGGAATTAGCCAATCTTTTAGCGGATATGCTGAATCACCTAAAATGATTCTGTTCTGAATTGGCCGGCAGCCGTTTTCCATTCTGCGGAACAAACAACTAATACGCAAGACGCGAGAGTCGTGAGTACACCCAGGCCAATTTGCATATGAGTAATAGAATTGGAGATCGGGTACCCAAACCACCATACATGAAATGGAGTGATTACCATGCCGATCAACAAAATATTCTTCATGTTCTTATGGTGCGACCTATTTTATTAACAGCCGCAAACTAACGGCATGGCGAAGAATTTAGACACCACTTGATCCATTTTTTCTGGCCAGCTTACATATGTACGTTGCAAACAAAGCGGAATTAATTGCAGTTACTACGCTTTTTACAACTCTGCACACAGTGGCTTTGCTTACACCATGCAAGTCATGCATGCATGATATGTGGTTCCTGTTCGTAGCCAGCGTAACGTTATCTGCAGCTGCTGTTGCACCGTGAGAGAATGGCTTCTATTTGTCTCCCTCTCCAGTATTGGAGACAACAAATTTATCAGCAAAAGAAATTTGTCCCGTTTTAGCTTGAAACGCTCATTGTACTCCAACGTGGATTCCAGGAATTCGTATTCCAGACGTGGTCTAAATGTTCTTCTTTTAATGCGGTTTCATTATCGCTTTCATCACTTGAATCGTATAACAGGTTCATTTTGCACTCAAAAAAAAATATGAACAATTGAATATTTTATACGTTTGGCACGTGTGTTTATTTGTTTGTAACATATGATTAGTGGTGTTGCCGCTTTCCATAATTTGTGATATAGTTTGTGATATAGTTTGTTTTATTATATTCAAATATTTAAAAAATAAATAAATAAAAACAAACAAAATAAATAAATAAATGCTAATTAATATTTAAATTGTTTGATTATGTGTTTATATGAAGTAATTTTTATTAAAAAATAGTTAAAAATCAAATTTTAATTCAATTTATCATTCACTTGTAACTTGTAAAATTTTTTTGACTGTCTTCGTCGATCCTAAGCTTTTTTCCTACAATTCTACAAGTGTACAAGTGAAAATTTATTTTAGTGAAACATAACGACTTGTAGAAGTATGACTTGTAAAATTGTATATTGTAAAAAATCACTTATAGCCACAAACTTGTAATTGTATTTTTATGAAACACAATTATTTACAAGTTCACAATTTTACAGGCAAAAACACTTGTAATTGTGAACTTGTAGCTTAGTGAAATAGGGCCCTGATCATGTTCTAATTCAAACGCACACATTGTTCCATATCATTGCATTTAATTGTAAAAAAACTTCGTAAAGTGTCTGTTCCTATAAGTCCTGCAACCACTGTAAAAACACTTTTAATCTGTGAAATATTTTGTTTTTTAAAATAGATTTGTTTTAATTATTCCATAATTTTTTTTTCTGTTTTGTGAAAATAAACTCCCGCAACTGATAATAGAATGAAAGGCATTTTGTTTCTTTTCATAAATCAGCATCTGTTCAGTGCCATTATAGAAAAGCCTCTATAGAAAATTTATTTAAAAAGTTTTTTTTATGAGTTTTGAATATTTCTTAAGAATAAATTTTTATTTTAATTCGTTGAAAATACGTATGATTTTATGAAATGGTACTTTCATAGCATGTAGCCCTGCCGAAGTACATAATGGAACTAAATAAAAATTCCGTCTTTCTTTCGAATATGGTTCAATGACTGCTATTGTTGTCTTCGGACGAATATTGTTGTCTTCAATGCCTGGGTATGACCTTCCAAATTCATTTCTTTGAATCCTATTCTGATTGTTAATAATCCGTCTTGAGACATTCTGTGGCATTAAATTGCTTTCTATGTCGGTTATCTTTGCATCGATTTTCTGTAATGCAATCATTTTATCGCAAATTGTATTCTTCAAGGTCTGAGTATGATCTTCCAAATCAGTTTTTTGCAACGTTCTTGGGTGTCAATTTGATTATTTAAAATTTTCGCCAACATAATCAACGTTTCAATATTCTGCGTTGGGCTAAATATTTGACATCTGACCTGATTTTAAATTTAAATTTATCCATCACTTGATGGAGTGAAATGATCTTTTTGCTTTAAAAGTTATGTTTCATGTAAAAGGCTTATGCTCCTAATAATTCTACGAGGATTTTCGTTTTTTTTTATTTTCAAATGAATCACTGGGAGAATTATTAATGGTTGTGTTCAAGCAAATCTACGAAATGAAATATGAAATTCAAAATTGTTTTTGAGAAAAAAATCTTATTTTTGATAACATAAACACACTCACGTAGATGACTATGGTGATGCTGTGTACGTATGAATATGTGCCTTAACCCTTATCCTGTATTAATGGGTCAAAATTGCCCAAACAGTTTTTGTTGCCCATTTATTCTTTAAATACTCATCGGATTTTTTTGAAACTTTTGTACAATTATTTTTTTAGTGAATACTGTTAAAATTTAAAATATAATTTTTGTAGATCGTTTTACAAAGCGTATGTAAAAAAACTTACGCAATTGGTACATTTGGGTCAAAATTGCCCAATATAACAAAATCAATTAACGTATATGATACGAGCTTCGTAACAATTTTGTGGGTTTGACACCATAATAACTGGCAACAAAACAAAAAAATATGTGATAATAACGCACAAGTGTTTTTTGTTGTTTTTGTTTTTTATAACGGTATTACAAACTGCAACAAAACCAAAAAAGAGAATAAGTAGTGTAAATATATCATTCGGTTGTGTTTTTGAATTGAATACAAGTGACAAAATCTTTACTTATTTTGGGACAATGAAACTAGAAGAGATAAGAACTTTTCTTATGCTATCAGACTCAGGCGATGAAAGCCCCAGGACACATCAAGTGAAGATGAAAACGACCTCGTTTATGAACCTGCATCTGACTATGACCCCAACTCTTCGTCAGGCGCTAGCATGAACATTTTCGAAATTTTCGATCAAACTACGGATGAAGTTTTAATGTATCTAAACAGAACATAATAAATAATACATAAAATAAATGCCAAGTGATAATACGAAATTCGTTGTTGATATAACTAATTTACAGGGTGACTATAAGTGGTAATGTATTTATAATTGTTCATTTAGGTCAATCTGTATTTGGAAATAATTGGATTGCTGTAGACGACATAACAACTGAAGCATATTTCGGGCTACTTTTGTTGGCGGGTGTATTTAGATCTCATGGTGAAGTTTTAGAATCTCTATGGGACGATCGCAAAGGTCTTTTTTGGCAGAAACAATTTTGCAACAAAAGGCAAACCTGAAAACTGTGCTCACTTCCTCTTCGACAATGGGAACAAAACAAAAATGGGATATGTACCTAAAAAAAAAATAAGAACAAGCTCCAAAAAGTCAGAAATAATTCATTCCTATAATGAAACGAAATCAGGGGTCGACACATTAGAGCAATTTATTAGAACTTACACATGTAAAAGGAGAACAAATCGATTCCCGCAAGCACTGTTTTACAATATGTTGGATGTATCTACTTATAATGCCTATGTAGTTTTTCTAAAAATTAATCCACACTGGAACGAAAATAAGAAATATAGCGACGCATATTCTTGGAAGACTTAGGCATGGAGCTTATAAGCGGAGAAATATCTCGTAGACCGAACATGCCACAAAGTAGTCCTACAGTCGTAAAAGTCTTCAAAGGAATTTTGCTGAAGTTCCGCAAGCGAAAAATTTAGAAAGGGGACGTTGCAACTTTCCTCCATATCGTTCTAACAGCACCAAATATGCAAATAAATGTTCTGAATGTCAAAAATTTATTTGCAAAAAGCATTTTAGACCAATGTTGTATATAATGAATGTAAAAAAAAAAAACTGTATAAATATTATAATTTTTTGTATATGTCATAATGTCATATGCGTTTTATTTTTGAAGTACAGGATAAGAGTTAAGTTGATAATAAAATTGTTCAGCTCAAAATGATGACTAAAGAACGCAACAGATTCTGAATACAACTGAATAAAAAAGTATAAATAACACTAGATCACATACATACATACACACATACAATATTTTTTAATTCTTAATCTAGTAAATGCCTAAATGAATTTCCAGTCGTATCACACTTATTATGTGAAAGAAAAAATTATTTGTAGGAGGGAGCATCATTCATACTAAAATTGTTTTGTTTTGTTTTGTTAGTACTGCTGTGAACAAAATATAAAATTCTTCAAAATATGTTTGCCTTGTGAAGTAGTCATTCTGTTAATTTTTGTGGTTTTTTTAAGTTGTCACCGATATTTATATAAATGTTTAAACAATTGTTAGTTTCTTGCATTTTATATGAATACAGTTGGCTGATGAAGTAAATGCTCATTCTTATCTGTTATATGCAATGTTATTTTGTGATGGAAACTTAATTTAATTAAACTAGGATAAGTAGTTTATTAAACTATTGTAAGTATTAAACTGAATATATAGAAGTTACTCCTACAACACTTTAAAACTACGCATGAAATAATTTATACTTTTTTTCAATACTACAATAAATAATCAAAAAATGGTTTAAAAATTGTATTTTTAACTTTAGAATGTATGTTTTTGATTCATATATTTTCTGAAAAAAATTTAAGACTTGTAGTGCGAATTCGTGACAATCATTGTCACTTTTCGTATTCTAGGAGTAGTGTTGCCAACATTTAAGTCACTTGATGTATTTTAGCATACAATGCATAAATCACTGTTAGAGTAAATAGTTTATGATTGATAGGAAGTTAAAATGATAATCCAATATCCCATGGATTATCACATAACTATTTACTCAAAGAAGTGTGCTCCGGAGCCTCGTGTTATGAAAAAAAAAATTTTACAATCAGTTGTTCAGATAGTTCCCAAGAATATTAGAACGTTTGGAGCTAAAATAGATTTTCTTTCAAATTCTTATCAATGTCTGTTGCCTCATTATCTGAAGCTTGTAATTAATTAATAAAACGATAATGACTGAAATAAGAAATAAATAAATATTGAAATGAAATATTTTGTGTTGAAAGCTAAACATTTTATTTCAGACATGTAAGCTATACCAATAGTAATTAAAATAAGAAAAAATTAACAATGAATGCATACTTTATGCGCCAACTGTATACTTACATTTGTTATCAGTAATTAAAGAACAAAGCTGATACAACATTAATGCACCAGGCGCTATGTGCAAATGATGTCTGTGATTTATTTTTGGCATAACATTTCATTATCGCAGTGCCTGCAGAATCCTATAAAAACCAACGCTTTTTAGCGAAGCTTATCATTACAATACTTTCATCGCAAACATGAAATACTGGGTAGAGCTTCTATATTTACTGTGCATTTTGAAAGCACAATCTTTTGCAGTGGGCGAAACAAAAGTAAGTATTTTCTGTCGTTGATTAAATTAAATAAGAAATATTTCATATGTTTCTGCATCAATACAGTCCATTAATGATGACATCTCTGAAGAGATTCATTCGTGTGATTATACACGCTTCGAAACTCAACTGGAACGATTGAATCTACAAGCGAAAATCAATCATGATGCTCTACTACGGCAACAAATGGAACTCTTTAATAAAATGGATGTATTGTCTTTACAAATAAGGGGAATTGAAACAAAATTATTAGAAAAACACGAAACTGAACGCCAAGTTCAATTAGTCCCACCACCAGCCAATGATAAAATCTTAGTTATGACTGACATTAGAGAAAAACTAAAAGAGCATGATAATATGTTGGCGAAAATTCTAAATCAGCAAAATGACACGCAGGAACTTTGCAAAAAAATTGATTTGGAAGATCATACTCAGACCTTGAAGAATACAATTTCCGACAAAATGGTTACATTACAGAAAATCGATGCAAAGATAACCGACATAGAAAGCAATTTAATGCCAAAGAATATCTCAGGAGTGATTATTAACAATCAGAATAGTATTCAAAATCTATTGAAAGAAATGAATTTGGAAGGTCATACCCAGACATTGAAGACAACAATATCCGATAAATTCGATTTGATGCAGAAAATAGGCGAGAAGCTTACGATTATTGGCAATAATTCAATACCTAAAAACGATCAATTGAAATTTTATCAGGATATTCAGCAACACTTAAGTACGAATTATTTTTAAAATTATTCAACTTCAGTGCTATTTTACAAAAAAATTTAATATTCCAGCTTCCACTGAAAAATATTTGAAGGGGGAGCAGCACGGTCTAATTACGTAAGTACGACAAAAAAAGATATTTTTAATATAATTCCGGTTAAAGCGAAAAAAACACGCAAAAAGCATTGACAGATATTGATCATATTTCCAAGCCACACATTTTCGGAAAAATTAAGAAAAAATTCGGAAAGGAAAGAATACATTATGGGGAAATAAATTTTTGTCACTTGCAAACATTATTGCAGGTAATGCTTAATGACTCCTTCCAAACTCATATAATTTGATGCCAAGTATGCGTTACAGAAAAATTTTCTTATTCTTAAAAGACCTTTTAAAATTTATGAATTACTCTCAAATGCAATATCTTCATTTCAAACATTTCTTCAATTACTTTTAAGCAACAATCAATCATATCCCACCAGTTGTGCGGATGTCAATGACAATTACTGTGTAATAAATAAGTGCCTCATTAAGAATCATCTGTATGGACCTGCACCATTTTACGTCGCTTGTAATAACAGCGCAGAGGGTGGCGGTTGGACAGTTATTCAACGACGTATTGACGGCGCGGTGGACTTTTACCGCGAATGGTCAGAGTATAAATCTGGTTTTTGCAATTTAGATGGTGAATTCTTTATAGGATTAGACAAGTTGCACGCTCTAACCTCCACCCTTAAACCCGTTGAATTGCTCATACTTTTGGAGGATTTCGAAAATGTGACGAAATACGCCAAGTATGACGATTTCCAAGTGGGCAATGAAACTGAAAATTACACACTTATTAAAGTCGGATCATATGTGGGCGATGCTGGGAATAATTTTAGTGTGCATGTGGGTTATAATTTCTCAACAAAAGATCGTGATAATGATATTATGGATGGAAATTGTGCTATAAGTTCAAAGGGTGCCTGGTGGTATTCAGATTGTTATTATAGGTAAGTTAATAAATTATTTAATTTTTGTGTTCATAATTATTATTGAGTGTTTTGTATTGTTTTTAGCAATTTAAATGGCAAATACTATCAAGATCCAACAAAGGCTTCAAAGGAAAACGGAATAAGTTGGCGTGATTTTCATGGCTATAAGTACTCTCTAAAGTTTGTGCAAATGTCAATCCGACCAAGGAAATTATAAATATTTAATTGAAATCGATTGATGTTAACGAAAGGATTTTAGAGTACGAAGTTGTAAAATAAAAAAAAACTATTTTTGCTCCCAATTAAATCATAACTGTTGGTAGCATTACTGCCTTTATTTGACAAGGTTTTTTTTGTTGTTTTCTTTTTTGTAGTTGAGTATTAATCGGAACACAAAGCCGTATTTGCTACTTCGGAGTTGTTGATTCAGTTTGCTGAATTTGAAGTAAAGTCTACAAAAATAAATTTCTTGTGCGTCGTATGAGAAGGTAGACCAGACTAGATGATTGTAGTGGTTATGTATGAATGTATATATTTTATTTATTACAAATACTTCCATATTACATAGCAATTATTACGAACGGACTGTACTGTTAGCACACAATTTGTTTGACTTCTTTTTAAAATATTTCTTTTCAGATAATTTATCAATGCATTCCGAATACCAATTACCAACTTTTTTTAGAGTTATTGATAACATTATTTACATGTTCAAGACAGTGGATTATGTACATTGTAGATCCAGATACTATATAATGTATGTGTCTAAGAAAAAGCAATATATTCCCAACAAATATCAAAAATCCTATCCTATCCGAAAGATTTGTCCCTTTTTGAATTGTCTACAGTTGCCCGGCCGTACATCAAATAATGGATTAAACTCGTCTTTTTGTTAGTGAAATTTGCCATGAAAAGTTTCTCCAAAATCTGTCATTCGGAGTCAACCTTAAACTGTAGGTCCCGCCACTCCTCTATTAAATTAACGTACACAACATGAATGGTGTGTGAAGGCCGTAATCCTGACTAAATGATTGTAAATTAATTATGTATACACTGAGGTGAGTTTGAAGAATATCAAAATACTTCTGGGTTTTACTACCAGCGTTGCATAAAACATATGTTCGCTTCTTTTTCACAACAACTATACAATGTAGTTTGAAGGTACAATTTTGATGTGTTGCTGTGCTAAGCAAAATACATATTACCAATACATATGCAAATTTAATCAATTAAATTTGATATGTCGCCGTGCGTCATAATACCAAGTACTAAGTACACTTAGAACGTTATATAATGTAGGCGTCGATTTATATTAAGCCCTTTCACCTAAATCTCCAAAGGGCTCGACCTACCATTAAAATAATATGATTGGCAAATTTTACTGTCCTCTGCAAAAGAACAGATAGGCTTAGAAGTTAAAGGCAGAAAGACCTTTAATGAAAATGAAATATAGATTGGAGATAAAAGCCGCCGTAGTCTAGTAAGCAGTGTGTTGACTTATAAGAGGTAAGGCCACGATTCAAAACCCCAGGTCAGACATAAAAACGAAAATATATTCTGGCAAAAACTCTGAGTGTAAATAGAATTACCATGAAAAAGTTTCTCAAAATTCTGTGGTTCAGAGTCGACTTTAAACTGTAGGTCCAGCCACTCATGTATGAAATTAATGCAGGCAACATAAGTGGCGTGAGAAGCTAGGTCGTAATCCTGACTGAAGGATTGTATTGGCGAATTATGTATGTATGTTGGAGATAGAACAGAACCTTGTGGTTCCTTCGAGTTCGTCTAATGATATCCCATCTATAGCAACGCGTTTAGTGCGTATTCGTCTGATTTGATGAAACGAACTTCTATGACTGTGTGCGTGTTTTTATTTTTAGAGTCATTAATTCATATATTTTTAGCGTGAAACAATTTTTTATGGTATCTTTAGCAATTCGGAACCAATTATTAATATAAAATTTAATTCATGAATGCTCTTCAAAGATATATTTCGTTCACACTTTCTTTTTTATGTAAAAACTTTACTTTAAACTTATATTTAAATCTTCGGCTTTTGGTCCACTATTGTGTAGCAGCTGTTCTTACACTGTTTACATTTGTTGTGATAGACTTTTAATATTTCGTTCCAAGACACTAAGCCTGTCTAGGTCCTTTTGAATATTCGATATACTATTTTGTAGTTTACGCTTCCATTTTGTAATTTTATTAATTGATTATCAAATCGTGTGTAATCAAATGAATCAATTACGCCCGAAATATTATCACTATTTGGCTGCGTTTATAACGAATATACGAATTGATTCTGATTGTAATACTAATTTATGTAAAGTACTTACTTTGATCGCAGCCTGTGCATAGTACCGCATACATAATAACAAAAATGTTAGTTTGGAAAATTTCATTTTCATCTCTTCAAGCTGGTGTTGTCACAATTCTTTTAAGTGCACTTCTATTAAAGGGTTAAAGTAAACTGACAATGAATTTTAATTTCGCTGTGATTTAAAAGTGTTTAATACAGCCAGTGTTGAAAATGAAAATGCGATAAGAAAATAAAGCTAAAGTATAAACAATAAAAAATGCACGTTAACTATAAAGTATACTTGGACGTGTTTGGACGTATGCATATATATTGGCTGTAAGAACTACTCACACACTGCACTAGTGGTGTTGTATATTAATATGTTGCTGGTTGGTTGCAGTCGACTTGCAAAAATGTTTTCTCAGTGAAAAATTTAAATTGTTTTAGAGCTTAAGTCTAAATTTAGAAGTATTTATCGTCAGATGGGTAGGAACAGTCTCCTGATTATTTTAAAAAGGGCCGATCTCAGTTAAAAGAAAAAGTTTATTCGGAAGCTTTGAACGGTCATGATAAAATCTTAGTTTTAAACTAAAATGCAATAAAAACAAGAACAACAGAAATTGAATTATTTTGAGAATTAAATAGAAGAATATATCTGCTCTTGTCAGATGACAATTTTGTTGTCGATGCGATTTGTTCTTAAAGGATTCAGCATGAATTCGTTTAAATTTACTGAAAATGCTTTCTGAAGTCTATTGTCAGTGAACAAATCGCGAATCCTAATTTACATAACCTATATGGATATAGAACGGCATAGGCCATAATATTTGTAAATTTTTTCTTGAACTTGTGTGTAAATTTCTTAATAAGCAAATACTTTTACTAGAGACACAGTGGGTGATAATAATCTGCTTATCTGCTCTGATTATTGTTGATTAGTTCCCTCATAATGTATTGATTTTATTTGTTATTCTTTTGTAATCTTACAATCTCTTATTCTATTATATACTCAATTATAATATATAATATATAATGTATGTGTGTGGCAACTGTCTTTGCCATTAACTCTATCAACGTTTGCAGGATCATTTAACCTGAAATTGCTAGAATTTTCAACAAGTTTCAGTGATATTTTTGATAACTGCTTTTTCAAAGTCACATGAAATGATTTTTTTAATAATTCAGAAAGACTGAAGTAACAAAGGCCATACTTCTGTTATCGTTATTATAATAAATTTAAAGATTATATAGCAAGTGCCAGTTCATCTTGCATATTCACAAAACGATACAGTCAACTTATAAGTCCAGTTAGCGAATTATACGCCCTTTTAACCCTTGCGCTCATTTTGGAAAGAATTGTTTTGCAAATCATTTAAATTTTAAAATTATTTAAAAGCGTGTGAGAAAAAAAATTATTTAAAATTAAATCCGTGTATAAGTGTAATTTCTCTTATTGATATCAGTTGTAGAATTAGTAAAGGAAGGTCAATAAATATAGAAAATACGTTGCAGTCATCTTAACTAAAGGAGTTTAGATGGTTACACAAGATTTACTAAAAGAGTTAAAACGAACAGATTTCCTACTTCACCTTTACCTATTTCACGATATCAGTTGTTCAATGGCATTATGCAGTTTGTTTCATATTTTCTACTGCTAATGAAAAGCATTGTGGTTATCATGTCCAATTATTTGATAAACATTTAGATATTCTGTAATGAGTTCTGTAAAGTGATACTGACTGTAAAAAATAAGCAGTTGCCACATCTATTTCCAAAACTTATTTCTGAATACAATATTTCTGGAGAAATATCACAACAATATGATGTAACAAATTGAGCTTTTAGCATTCGTGGACGTAAGTGATGTCAAATAGAATACCACCGTCATTTGTAATTTGTGCAAAAAAAAGTTATGTCTGCTGATAAATGTAAACAAAATTAATACTCCTCTTAGTGCAATACAAATATTTATTTGAGAATCCTGACTACATTTTACTGACCGGTATGATCGTTTTATACTTGTTGTCGTGTGATTTCTTGAAATCTCTTATCTGTGGCAATAAAATTTTTGTTTGTGAAGTGTAATTATTCTTTAAAAAAATCTGCGGAAAACCAACGTAAGAAATTCTAATAAATATGATTGAAAATATGATGTAGCTGGTCAGTATCAATGCTAATGATAGCCCTCTAGCTTCAGTGTCAAGAATGTGAAAATAACCCATTCGCTGCCAAGGACGAGTATACTCGTCTTTGACAGGTTATCCCGCACTGCCAAGACGAGTATACTCGTCCTACTTTAAATACGTTATAACATGCAGGCTTGTGAATTAGCAATTTTTTTTTTGCCACAAACATAATATAAATATGTAAAAAACTTGAAAAATACTACAAATAAAATTTTTTACATAAATAATACTTTATTGCTTATAGAGAATGATCTTTCACGCAAAAATCAACTTCATCGTGTATTTATAGCAACATTTTGGTTTTCTGCTTGTAAATGATAATATATGTGCTAATATATGTGATAATATATGTATGTGCTCTTACCAAGAAATAACAGGGTTTTGGTAAACAATAACACTCAAAATACAAATGGCAATGGGAATGACTTCATATAATTTAGGCTTGGCAGCGAATGGATTAAACATCTTCAGTTTTGCTATCAGTAGATCATTTATTCAACGCTGGCTACTCATGCTTATAAACAGTTCTACGAAAGCCATGGAAGGCATGGAAATCCAACAGAAGGTTAAGCTCTGTGTTCTCATCTCATATGTAAGAACTGTATGTGTCCACTGCAAATATTTCTTCACAGGTTATTACGAAGAATGCTGAAAGAATTCTGGTTCGAATGCTAGGAGTTCACATTACAAAATCTTGCTTTTGTCTTCCGCTAGTGTGTCTTCCTTATAAGCTGCATCAGTAATCATGTGACAAAATTAATTTCAAAAATAAATTTTGTATAATTTTTACTTTTTTTCTGAAGATGGCTGGCTAATAAGAATCGCGTAAGAAAATGATTAAAGTTTTCAATAAAAACTTTCTTTGTGCTCGAAAAACAAAAGCCAAAATCGAGGGTGTTAACATAAAAGCTGTCTCATTGCTTTCGGAAAGACAACAACAGCTTTTAATTATTAAAAGAAAACATGGAAATTGAAGAGAGAAAAAGTATTATCAATGCTGAGAATGACAAATTCCATGTCGGGAAAATCAAACGAAGTGTGCTAAAAGCATTTTTAAAAAGATAAACAATTTCCTATGCAGTAGGAAGCATTTCTCTGTCGAAATCTAGCCAGTGCTTCCTAATAACATATAAGAAAGACTATTGAAGTGTAGCATGTAACCAGATAAACCAAATTGAAAGAATTTGAATATTTGTAAAGAAAATATTTGAAAAAAGAAAAGAATTTAAAAAAAAAATAAATTATTTTGAAGAGGAGAACGTCCTGTAAAATTGTAAAAGATAATACAATAAAGCACGAAATGACAAACGCTAAAAGACGAATAATAAGAAGTGAGTTAAGAAGTGACAATTTTCCATCTGATGATTGATTGATTTTAATAATGAAAATATTTGAATTCATTTCAAGTACATTTCTACAATTGAGTGGAAGAGTAATTTCAATATATTTGTCTGTAGTATTTGTGCATAATTGCTTGTATTAAATTAATGGAAGATAAGAATGAGCATTTACTTTATAAGCCAACTGTATGTATACAAAATACTGGAAACATTTGTTTAAACAACAACTCAACCACAACCTTGCCCAACACAAATAAGATTGAGCATTCTCTTATTCATTAAAGCGATAATCTTTTGAAGAATTTGAAGTTCAGCCACTAATATCGCTCATCAAATAAAACAATTTTAATATGAATCATGCTCCTAAAGCTGACAAATAATTTCTTCTTATACTACTTGAGATATGAAATGGAAATGCACTTCGGCCTCAAATACAGATTATAAATTTGAAATCTGTTTTATGGCAGTGTATGTATGTAATATTGTGTTATTGTTATTTTTACTTCTGTAGAATACTCAGTCTTTTGTATTCGTATGTGATCATTTTGCAACTTTATGAATATTATCATCTCATGGCGAATGAAGACAAGTAGAATGCAAAACCACTAATGTCAAATCTACATACATATATATATGTGTGTATGTGTGTCCCAATGTTTTTAAAAACGTGACATTTTTTTGTAAATTTTTCCTTTAATTTTGATAATCAGTTCCATAATTTATGTTTTAAGTAAAACCCTTACACGGACGCTGCTTCCTGGCACAACCATCAAAATTACTCTTTTTAGTTAATTTTAAGACCAAATAATTGAAAAACTTTCCTTCTGAACAAAATAGAATTTTTACACTAAATTCCTATTCATCAGAAGAACTAAACGAGTTAAAATTCTCCAACACCTCTTATGCCACACTGATATTTTAGTTTCATAATTTGGTTCAACTGTTCTATCATGTGGCTGATCATGAATACATGTCATGAATACCCATTTATTCGTAAAAACATTACAAATTTTATAAAAAGCTTTTTAGAAATTAAATTTTCTGTGATGATTAATGGGTTAATTCGTTCATGGATGCTGATAAAGCAGTCAGCTCGTGTCTTTAATTAAAAAAAATTATCAAAAAATTTAATATTTTTGTATTTGTTGTTTTAATATGTCTGGTGACAGTGTTTGACAAAGAAATAAAATATATACTCAAATTTTATATACAGTGATGGAGGAAATAATAGGGAGGTAGAAAATGCTACAAACATTTTCTTAAATTTTTATTTACCATTGAATACTACACAATATAACGAAGTATAGATTTTATTTGGAAGATGCTGATATTGGCGACATAAGAAATCTTTTATAAATCTGCCCTGAATCTAATACATTGAAAACGTAATTGGGTTACTTTACAACCATAAAAACAGTATACGATTTACAAATATCGCCAGTAAACCATTTTATTATTTCAATAATTATCTGAAGGCCCTTCAATTTTCGAATCTCTTGGGTAGTTCTGTGAATTTATTGCATTAGATAAATTTCCATTAAAATTGAATATGAAACTGCCTGAATTCCATATTTCTGGCTTATATTGTAGGGTTGGAAGGAAATATTTTATTTTGGGCGAAGTTCGGTGAAGTATAGCACCAACAAATGTGTATTATACCAGTTTCTGCCGCCTTACCTCCTGCTTGTGTCCATAAATAAGACAATAGGTATTAAGAGTTATTGATATTGTTGTTCTCCTTTTCTCCTTTTCCGATTAAGTGGATCATGATTGATGGAATGTGCAAAGTAAAGAACTTTATCTTCCTATATGATGTTCCACAAACTGAAGCATTTTATTTTATTCTGATACTGGCTGATACCGTAGGGTATTGTCCATTTTATATGGTATATCCCTGAATTTGTAATGATAGAACCAATTGACTGCAAATTGCCTCCCGCACTTATTTCCATACGTATAATATGCCTGGCTATTTGGGGATGTTGCCAGCTCGGTTCTGAATTTAATCGTGATAGTCACTTATAAAGTGTACCCAAGCAAAACCTGCATTGAAACACCTGAAACGTCGTGGTTTACTTTATCGGAAAGAAAATCAATTCGTTTTTCACAGAGATACTGCTTCTCCGCCAAATGAAAGCAGACGACAAAAAATGTATACAAAATAGAATGGAAGAGTTCGACTTGAAAATGTTGGAAGTCTTCTGATCATCTCTGTAAATGTAAATTTTATTGAAAAAGCTCCGAAAACTGTTTTATTTCTCCGAAACTGCCTGTAATCTAATTTATTCTTATTTGACGAACAGATTTCAATGGCAAAGTTTCGGATCCACTTACTATTAGTAGAGGTGTTCCCCAGGGGTCTATACTTGGACCTTTGCTGTTTTGCATGTATATAAATGATCTACCTGATGTTTTGGTTAACTGTAATGTTCACATGTATGCTGACGATGTGCAGCTTTACACATATACTCCAAGGGAGAATATTTATTCTTGTTTGGACTACATTAATCGTGACTTAGCAAGGATTGACGGATGGGCCTCGGCCAATGGACTATGTATCAATCCTTCTAAGTCTAAATGTATTACACTTTCGAGAACAAACGGATCATTTTTCCTACCTGAATTGAGTATCAGGGGAAATAAAATTGAATTTGTCAGGTCGGCTACTAATCTGGGTATTGTCTTTAATGACAAATTATCATGGTCTACCCATATAAGTGTCATTGTTGGCAGAATTTATGGCATGCTTCGAAATTTGTAGGCTGTCATAGATTCATCTCCTTTTGTCATTCGCATGCAACTTGCTAAAACATACTTGATTCCGGTACTTTTATATGGATGTGAGATATACGCAAATTGCAGTTATGATGACAACCAGAAACTTAACCTGGCGTACAATAACATAGCCAGGTATGTTTTCCTTAAGGGGCGTCGGGATCACATTTCTCATTTAGCTTACCTGATTCTTGGTATCAAATTTGATAATTTCTTGAAAATTAGATGCCTCCTTCTACTTCATAACATAATTTACACGAAACAGCCGAAGTATTTATATTGTAAAATTAAGTTTGCCAGATCCCACCGGGGTGTGGGGATTATACAGCAACGATTCAGGACTCTTCTGTCTCAGAGACAGTTCTTTATACACACCATTAGTCTTTGGAATTCCTTACCAAATAACATCCAAAATCTGGGCAATGCAAACGCGTTCAAAAAGGAGTTATTTAAATTATTTTCATAATTAAAATTTTAATCTCATATTTGTAAATTTTGTGATTTTATTTTTAGGTCATCATTATTATTGTTATTATTATTATTATAATTATTATTATTATTCTTATTATTGTTATTATTATTATTATTATTATAATTATTATTATTATTATTATTATTATTATTATTATTATTATTATTATTATTTTTTATACTTTACCTTATTAATTTAATTTAATATTTATATACATAAATTAACTTTCTCTAATTTTTTATATTTAATTAATGTTAATTTTTTATACTTTATTGATTGTAAACATAGCACAGTCACTTATAAGATTTAGTATCTTGTTGTGCTATGTAGATCATTATAATCAAATAAAATAAATAAATAAATAAATAAATAAATGTTTTGATGTCAGTAGTATATTAAACCCCGCTTTTCATCTGGGTGTTATATTGAGTAGTTTTCTCCATTGGGGATAACATCTATGACCACTTATGCATGAGAATCATGACAAACATTTCTTTGGAACGGTAAGATCATAGTTTTAAACGTTAAAAATTATCGACGCTGAATTATCCTAACTTATACATTTTAGGATACCTCCTGAGTAAATTTGAATTCTTTTTGACCCAAGAAATAAGCAAAAATTTGAAATAAAATTCACAGGACTTGAATTCTTATCTTCTGGGAATTTTATTCAAGTATTGCAAGTTCACGGAACCAATCACAAGATTATAGGAATGAAGTGAACATCGGGTAGAGTTTCATGGTATTATTCGTCAAATACAATTTGTTTCTGTTTTACAGACATTGATTTTCAAGGATTTTATTTATTTGTAGAAGTAATAATTTCTACAAATCACGTAGGCAATCTGGGGCCTGTTTCACTAAACTACAATTCTACAAGTTTACAAGTTACAATCGCAATTTTAATTCTTATAAGTGCTAATGAATTGTGTTTCATGAAAATTTTCACAATACTTGTAGCTTTTTTTAATTGTAAACTACAATTCCTACAATTACAATTTCTACAATTACAATCACAATATTTTGTTATTTATCATTTTTCTCTTTCTTGTTTATTAAAACTTTTGGTTTTGCCAAACTTTTTTAATTTTTTCATTCCTTTTCATTTCCAAGTCATTAACTAATTAAAATAATTTAAAATTGTATGTAGCTTATTTTGGCCTCTACTGTCTGCTAGGGTTATATTCGCTTCTTCTGCAATATCGGAGTCGGTAGGATCTGCAATTCTGAAGTTTTCATATTCTTCAGTGCGTGAAAAATTACAAAGAGTGACCTGGAAATTTTTCCTTTAAAATGCCAATTGCATTTTCCACTACCCTTCTCGTTGATTTCTGTTATTTGATAACGGAGGAATTAGCCAATCTTTTAGCGGATATGCTGAATCACCTAAAATGATTCTGTTCTGAATTGGCCGGCAGCCGTTTTCCATTCTGCGGAACAAACAACTAATACGCAAGACGCGAGAGTCGTGAGTACACCCAGGCCAATTTGCATATGAGTAATAGAATTGGAGATCGGGTACCCAAACCACCATACATGAAATGGAGTGATTACCATGCCGATCAACAAAATATTCTTCATGTTCTTATGGTGCGACCTATTTTATTAACAGCCGCAAACTAACGGCATGGCGAAGAATTTAGACACCACTTGATCCATTTTTTCTGGCCAGCTTACATATGTACGTTGCAAACAAAGCGGAATTAATTGCAGTTACTACGCTTTTTACAACTCTGCACACAGTGGCTTTGCTTACACCATGCAAGTCATGCATGCATGATATGTGGTTCCTGTTCGTAGCCAGCGTAACGTTATCTGCAGCTGCTGTTGCACCGTGAGAGAATGGCTTCTATTTGTCTCCCTCTCCAGTATTGGAGACAACAAATTTATCAGCAAAAGAAATTTGTCCCGTTTTAGCTTGAAACGCTCATTGTACTCCAACGTGGATTCCAGGAATTCGTATTCCAGACGTGGTCTAAATGTTCTTCTTTTAATGCGGTTTCATTATCGCTTTCATCACTTGAATCGTATAACAGGTTCATTTTGCACTCAAAAAAAAATATGAACAATTGAATATTTTATACGTTTGGCACGTGTGTTTATTTGTTTGTAACATATGATTAGTGGTGTTGCCGCTTTCCATAATTTGTGATATAGTTTGTGATATAGTTTGTTTTATTATATTCAAATATTTAAAAAATAAATAAATAAAAACAAACAAAATAAATAAATAAATGCTAATTAATATTTAAATTGTTTGATTATGTGTTTATATGAAGTAATTTTTATTAAAAAATAGTTAAAAATCAAATTTTAATTCAATTTATCATTCACTTGTAACTTGTAAAATTTTTTTGACTGTCTTCGTCGATCCTAAGCTTTTTTCCTACAATTCTACAAGTGTACAAGTGAAAATTTATTTTAGTGAAACATAACGACTTGTAGAAGTATGACTTGTAAAATTGTATATTGTAAAAAATCACTTATAGCCACAAACTTGTAATTGTATTTTTATGAAACACAATTATTTACAAGTTCACAATTTTACAGGCAAAAACACTTGTAATTGTGAACTTGTAGCTTAGTGAAATAGGGCCCTGATCATGTTCTAATTCAAACGCACACATTGTTCCATATCATTGCATTTAATTGTAAAAAAACTTCGTAAAGTGTCTGTTCCTATAAGTCCTGCAACCACTGTAAAAACACTTTTAATCTGTGAAATATTTTGTTTTTTAAAATAGATTTGTTTTAATTATTCCATAATTTTTTTTTCTGTTTTGTGAAAATAAACTCCCGCAACTGATAATAGAATGAAAGGCATTTTGTTTCTTTTCATAAATCAGCATCTGTTCAGTGCCATTATAGAAAAGCCTCTATAGAAAATTTATTTAAAAAGTTTTTTTTATGAGTTTTGAATATTTCTTAAGAATAAATTTTTATTTTAATTCGTTGAAAATACGTATGATTTTATGAAATGGTACTTTCATAGCATGTAGCCCTGCCGAAGTACATAATGGAACTAAATAAAAATTCCGTCTTTCTTTCGAATATGGTTCAATGACTGCTATTGTTGTCTTCGGACGAATATTGTTGTCTTCAATGCCTGGGTATGACCTTCCAAATTCATTTCTTTGAATCCTATTCTGATTGTTAATAATCCGTCTTGAGACATTCTGTGGCATTAAATTGCTTTCTATGTCGGTTATCTTTGCATCGATTTTCTGTAATGCAATCATTTTATCGCAAATTGTATTCTTCAAGGTCTGAGTATGATCTTCCAAATCAGTTTTTTGCAACGTTCTTGGGTGTCAATTTGATTATTTAAAATTTTCGCCAACATAATCAACGTTTCAATATTCTGCGTTGGGCTAAATATTTGACATCTGACCTGATTTTAAATTTAAATTTATCCATCACTTGATGGAGTGAAATGATCTTTTTGCTTTAAAAGTTATGTTTCATGTAAAAGGCTTATGCTCCTAATAATTCTACGAGGATTTTCGTTTTTTTTTATTTTCAAATGAATCACTGGGAGAATTATTAATGGTTGTGTTCAAGCAAATCTACGAAATGAAATATGAAATTCAAAATTGTTTTTGAGAAAAAAATCTTATTTTTGATAACATAAACACACTCACGTAGATGACTATGGTGATGCTGTGTACGTATGAATATGTGCCTTAACCCTTATCCTGTATTAATGGGTCAAAATTGCCCAAACAGTTTTTGTTGCCCATTTATTCTTTAAATACTCATCGGATTTTTTTGAAACTTTTGTACAATTATTTTTTTAGTGAATACTGTTAAAATTTAAAATATAATTTTTGTAGATCGTTTTACAAAGCGTATGTAAAAAAACTTACGCAATTGGTACATTTGGGTCAAAATTGCCCAATATAACAAAATCAATTAACGTATATGATACGAGCTTCGTAACAATTTTGTGGGTTTGACACCATAATAACTGGCAACAAAACAAAAAAATATGTGATAATAACGCACAAGTGTTTTTTGTTGTTTTTGTTTTTTATAACGGTATTACAAACTGCAACAAAACCAAAAAAGAGAATAAGTAGTGTAAATATATCATTCGGTTGTGTTTTTGAATTGAATACAAGTGACAAAATCTTTACTTATTTTGGGACAATGAAACTAGAAGAGATAAGAACTTTTCTTATGCTATCAGACTCAGGCGATGAAAGCCCCAGGACACATCAAGTGAAGATGAAAACGACCTCGTTTATGAACCTGCATCTGACTATGACCCCAACTCTTCGTCAGGCGCTAGCATGAACATTTTCGAAATTTTCGATCAAACTACGGATGAAGTTTTAATGTATCTAAACAGAACATAATAAATAATACATAAAATAAATGCCAAGTGATAATACGAAATTCGTTGTTGATATAACTAATTTACAGGGTGACTATAAGTGGTAATGTATTTATAATTGTTCATTTAGGTCAATCTGTATTTGGAAATAATTGGATTGCTGTAGACGACATAACAACTGAAGCATATTTCGGGCTACTTTTGTTGGCGGGTGTATTTAGATCTCATGGTGAAGTTTTAGAATCTCTATGGGACGATCGCAAAGGTCTTTTTTGGCAGAAACAATTTTGCAACAAAAGGCAAACCTGAAAACTGTGCTCACTTCCTCTTCGACAATGGGAACAAAACAAAAATGGGATATGTACCTAAAAAAAAAATAAGAACAAGCTCCAAAAAGTCAGAAATAATTCATTCCTATAATGAAACGAAATCAGGGGTCGACACATTAGAGCAATTTATTAGAACTTACACATGTAAAAGGAGAACAAATCGATTCCCGCAAGCACTGTTTTACAATATGTTGGATGTATCTACTTATAATGCCTATGTAGTTTTTCTAAAAATTAATCCACACTGGAACGAAAATAAGAAATATAGCGACGCATATTCTTGGAAGACTTAGGCATGGAGCTTATAAGCGGAGAAATATCTCGTAGACCGAACATGCCACAAAGTAGTCCTACAGTCGTAAAAGTCTTCAAAGGAATTTTGCTGAAGTTCCGCAAGCGAAAAATTTAGAAAGGGGACGTTGCAACTTTCCTCCATATCGTTCTAACAGCACCAAATATGCAAATAAATGTTCTGAATGTCAAAAATTTATTTGCAAAAAGCATTTTAGACCAATGTTGTATATAATGAATGTAAAAAAAAAAAACTGTATAAATATTATAATTTTTTTGTTCTCAATATTGATGTTTTTTTTTGTTTAAATTCTTCACAGAAATTTAATAAGCAAATACCATGACTAGAGACACAGATTATTATTGATTAGTTCCCTCATAATCTATTGATTTTATTTATTATTCTTTTGTAATCTTACAATCTCTTATTCTATTATATACTCCGATTATATTGAATATTTCTAAAAAATAAAAACTAAATCGCCACATGGCGTGAATTCACTCTGATGGGGCTTCGTCCTCTGCCCCAATTCATTTTCGTGACTACGTCATAACACACGAAATGTCCACAGAGATCTTAAAGCGGAAGGAATGTATGTGTGTGGCAACTGCCTTTGCGATTAACTCTATCAATGCTTGCAGGATCATTTAACCTGAAATTGCTAGAATTTTCAACAATTTTCAGTGATATTTTTGGTAACCCCTTAACCCCTAATCCTTTTTTGGTTTTTGTAAAGTCAAATGATTTTTTTGTAATAATTAAGAAAGGCTCCAGTATTTTCCTATGCGATCCCATAAATTTATTTATTTATTTATTTATAAATAAAATTTTGCCGAATTCCTCTTGGATATTAACAAAAAGATCCAGTCTATTCAGTTAGCGAATGATAAGCCCCTTTAACCATTGCGCTCATTTTAGAAAGAATTGTTTCATTTAAATTTTAAAATTAATTAAAAGCCTGTGAGAAAAAAAATTTTATTTAAAATGAAATCCTTGTATAAGACTAATTTCTCTTATTGATATCAGTTGTAGAATTAGTAAAGGGAGGTCAATGAATACAGAAAATACGTTGCAGTCATCTTAACTAAAGGAGTTTAGATGATTACACAAGATTTACTGAAAGAGTTAAAACAAACAGATTTCCTACTTCACCTTTACCTATTTCATGATTTCAGTTGTTCAGTGGCATTATGCAGTTTGTTAGATATTTTCTATTACTAATGAAAAGGTTTGAATTTGCCATTTCCAATTATTTTATAAACCTTTCGACTGTAAAAAATAAGCAGTTACCACATCTAGTTTCATAACTTATTTCTGAATACAATATTTCAGGTGAAATAGCAAAACAATATGATGTAACATATTGAGGTTTTAACATCCGTGGACGTAAATGATGTCAAACAGAATACCACCGGCATTTGTAATTTGTGCAAAAAGTTATTTCTACTGATAAATGTAAACAAAATTACTACTCCTCGTAGTGCAATACAGATATTTATTTGAGATTCATGACTACATTTTACTGACCGGTATGATCACCTGCTGCAGGTTTTATAATTCTTGTTGTGTGATTTCTTGAAATCGCTTATCTGTGGCAATAAACCGTTTTTTTGTTTTTGACGTGTTTAAAGAAATTTATTCCTAAAAAAAATCTACGGAAAACCAACGCAATAAGCTCAAATGAATGTGATTGAAAACATTATGTAGCACGTCCATATGATCATCAATTCTAACGATATTCTTCTAGCTTCAGTGTCAAGAATGTGAAATTCAAACATGTTTAGTTTTGCTATCAGTAGACCACGCTACTCACGCTTATAAACTGTTTTGCGAAAGCCATGAAAGGAATGGAAATTTAACTGAAAGTTAAGCTCCGTGTTTTCATCTCATATGTAACAACTGTTTGTGTCCTCTGCAAATATTTGTTCACAGATGATTACGAAGTATACTAAAAGTATTCCGGTCCGAATGCAAGGACTTCAGATTACAAAATCTTGCTTTTTCTTCTGCTAGTGTGCCTTCCTTATAAGCTGCATCAGTAATCATGTGACAATATTAATTTCGAAAAAAAATTTTGTATAATTTTTTCTTTTGAAGATGGGTGGCGAATAAGAATCGCGTAAAATAATGTTTAAAGTTTTCAATAAAAATGGGATTCGTGATCGAAAAACAAAAAACAAACTCGCGGGTATTAACATAAAAGCTGTCTGATTGCTTTTAGAAAGATAACAACAGCTTTTGGTTATTAAAAGAAAACATGGAAATTGAAGAGAGAAAAAAGAATTATCAATGCTGAGGATGACAAATTCCATGTCGGAAAAATCAAATGAAGTGTGCTAAAAGCATTTTTAAAAAGATAAACATTGTCTTTATGTAGTAGGAAGCGTTTCTGTGTTCAGATCTAGCCATTTGTTCCTAATAACATATAAGAAAGACTATTGAAGTGGTGCATGTAACCAGATAAACCAGATTGAAAGAATTTGAATAATTGTGAAAAAAATATATGAAAAAAGAAAAGAATTAAAAAAGAAAATTATTTTGAAGAGGAGAACGTCCAGTAAAAGTGTAAAAGATAACACAATAAAGCAAGTAATGAAAGAAGTTCTAAGAAAGTAAGATAAATTTGTTTGAAGCTATAAAACTGACCGGCAACAATCATTTGACCAATTATATTATCTCGAGTTGCCCACGAAGGCTGGGAGTTACATTAAAAAAACGCACAAAAAAGAGAAATAAGAAGTAAGTTAAGAAGTGACAATTTAGCATCTGATGTTCTTAAATATTTCATTGATTTTAGGAATCTATTTTCTAATTATTTAAGTATGAAAACATTTGAATTCATTTCAAGTGCTGTTTTGCAATTGAGTAGAAGAGTAACTTCAATACATTTGTCCGTAGTATTTGTGCACAATTACTTGTATTAAATTCATGCAGGATAGGAATGGGCAATGAACATTTGTTTAAACAACAAGTTAATTTCTACTACAACCTTGCCCAACACAAATAAGATTGAGCATTCCCATATTCATTAAAGCGATAATCTTTTGAAGAATTTGAAGTTCAGCCACTAAGATCTCTCATCAAACAAAACAATTTTAATATGAATCACGCTCCTAAAGCTGACAAGTGATTTCTTCTTATACTACTTGAGATAAGAAACAGAAATTCACTTCGGCCTCAGAATACAGATTATAAATTTGAAATCTGTTGTATGACTGTGTGTGTATGTAATATTGTGTTGTTTTTAATTTTAAATTCTGTGGAATACTCAGTCGTTTGTATTCGTATGTGATAGTTTTGCAATTTTATGAATATTATCAGCTTAAGGCGAATACAGACAAGTTAAACCCAGAAGCACTACCGTCATATATATGTACATACATACATATATGTGTGGCTGTGTGTCCCAATGTTTTTAAAAACATGACGATTTTTTGTATATTTTTCTTTGAATTTTGATATTGAATTTCATAATTTATGTTTCGATTAACCCTTTGACGACCATAGGCAAGTATGCTTGCCCGGAGATTTTTGGCTTATATATTTGCCCAAGTTGCAGATAGAGCAAATATCCCATGTTTTATAGAAGAAGATTGGGGCAACAAAAATGTAGTTGAGTGCAAAACCCTATCTGGCTCCACTTGTACTCTACGAGGCTCCAATATACCGAGGGCTACTACAGGGTAAAGATAGGGCACAATGAGATGGGAGTCAATTATGTTTTGGATTTAGCCTTTGTCTATCAAAAAATATAATGAACAATTTTGGATAAACTTCAAACTGCTTAAAAATAGTCATTTTATGTTTGGCAATTATCTTTGCCTATGGGTTGAAGCGAAAATTATCATTCCTAAAAAACTCTAGGATTAAAACCTCTAAATTGTCATTAAATTTGAGCGTTTTTTAAGCGAGCCTGAGTTAAGTATTCACATATTGAATTGAAAAAATAAAAATTATAATTTTATAATTATAAAAATAAAAATCCCCAAATTGTATGTATGTATGTGGTTATAGCAAATACATACTTATGTATGTTTTTGACAGTCTCTATTTGAAATGCACTTGTTTCATTAGTTTGTATAGAAAATTGAAATAAACAGTGTTTAAGTTTAAAATAAGCAAATTAGCACGAGATCGTCACTTTTTCCTTCGGCCAGAGCTAATTGAACAAATTTTACTTTGTGACATCAGTGATGACGACGAAAAAGTCGTTACTTTGATAAAGAAGATGTCTTATTTCTAGAAAATGACATCCTGCAAATGCAAAATGATGAGCCCATAGAAGTTATCATTGAGGGAACTAAGCACGTTCTTTACAAGTCTAAACTTAATGCACACTCTACAGCAAAATGAAATAATGGCATGTGGAACTATTCGATGTAGTAGAAAACACATACCGAATAATTCTCCGGCGGATAAAGAAATGAAAAGAGGGGACATAAGTAACTTCATGTCAGAAAGCATTTCCGTCGTCAAATTGATGGACAACCGTGGTGTCTACCTCGCCTCAAATTTTATTGACCCAACAGAGGTAATCAAGGTCAAGCGACGTATTGCTGGACAAGCTAATAAAATAGATATTGATTGCCCTCTGATTATACAGCACTACAACAAAGGAATGGGAGGCGTTGATCTAATGGACCAAAAGAAAGTTTATTATGAGTACGATAGCAGAAGTAAGTGGCGTTTTTATTTACGATTGTTCTTCGACCTATTTGAGCTATGTGTTCATAATAGTTATACAATATATAAAAAACTCATATTGGCTAACAGTTCCTCAATCAATGTGACTTCAAAGAACTGATAAGTCGCTTCAATTCAAGAAAACGTACCTTTTCAGCGTCAACCAAATTTGGAACTCATTTTATAAGTAAACCCAAATATCTTCATAAAATGGAAAAGATTTAATTTTTGGAAACGCTGCTGTCATTGTGCTTCCTATAAAAAATATAGTCGCACAAATGTTTTTTGCGTTCAATGCAATGTGGTTCTTTGTTTCACTACATCCCGTCATTGCTTTGGAGACTATCACGAACAACACTAATTATAAATTTTTTTAGATTTATTGTATTTTACTTTATATTTTTTCATAAAAAAAACTGTTTTTATATCATGACTAAAAATTAATAATTTGGGATAAAAAGATTGCTTTCAACCCATAGGCAACTATATTTGCCAAGCGAAATGGGGGACTTAGAGGATACCCAGGAGGACAATTTTTTTTTCGTCACTACTATAGGCCACAGCTTATATAAATAAAACAAAAGGTTAAATCGCTTCAGCCGAAAATGTTTGGTCGTCAAAGGATTAAAACCCTTTCACGTACAAAGTACCTTTTATGATACAACCATTAAAGGTACTCCCTTGATTTAATGTTAAGACCAAATATTTGAAAAACTTTACAAACTAAAATTTTTAAATTAAATTCGAATTCATCAGAAGAACTAAACTAGTTGAAATTCTCCAAAATCTCTTATGCCAGACTGATGTTTAAGTTTCATAATGAATTTCAAATGAATACCCCTTTATTCGTAAAAACATTGCAAATTTTATAAAAAACTTTTTAAAAATTAAATTTTCTGTGATGATTAATGCGTTAATTCTTTCATGGATGCTGATAAAGCAGTCAGCTCGTGTCTTTAATTAATAAAAATTATCAAAAAATTTAATATTTTTGTATTTGTTGTTTTAATATGTCTGGTGAGGGTGTTTGACAAATAAATAAAATATATACTCAAATATTATATACAGTGGTGGAGGATACAATAAGGAGGTAGAAAATGCTACAAACATTTTCTTAAATTTTTATTTACCATTGAATACTACACAATACAACAAAGTATGGATTTTATTTGGAAGATGCTGATATTGCCGACATAAGAAATCTTTTATAAATCTGCCCTGAAAATAATACATTGAGAACACAATTGGGATACTTTACAGCCATAAAAGCAGTATACGATTTACAAATATCGCCAGCAAACCACTTTATTATCTCAATAATTATTTGAAGGGCCCTTCAATTTTCGAATCTCTCGGGTAGTTCTGCGAATTTATTAGATTAGATTAAATTTCTATTACAATTTTTAGCAACAAATTGATATTGTTGTTGGTTGTTTATCCTTTACCGATTAGGTGGACCATAATTGATGGAATGTGCAAAGTAAAGAATTCTATCTTCGTATCTGATGTTCCACAAACTGCTGCATTTTATTTTATTTCGATACTGTTTGATAGTGTCCTAGTGCCTATACCGTAGGGTATATCAACTTTATACGGTATATCTCTGGATTTGTAATGATAGAACCAATTGACTGCAAATTGTCTCCCGCACTTATTTGCATACGTATAAGATGACTGGCTGAAACGTCGTGGTTTTCTTTATCGGAAAGAAGATCAATTTGTTTGGCAGAATGATCGTATGCAAATGATCCCCGCAAAAGGAAAGCAGACGACCAAAAATGTATAAAGAATACAATGGAAGATTTCGACTTGTCATTGAAAATATTGGAAGTCTTCTGCTCATCTATGTTACTGGAAATGTTTGGATGTCAGTAGTATTTTACACACTGCTTTTTATCTGGGTGATATATTGTGTAGATTTCTCCATTGGTGATGGCATCTATGACCGCTTGTGAAAGACAATCATGACGAATATTGGAACAGTAACATCATAGTTTTAGGAGAACATAAACCGTAACGATTATGTTTTAGAACAACTTCTGACTAAATTAGATTTCTTTTTTACCAAAAAAAAAGTAAGCAAAAATCTGAAATAAAATTAAAAAAATTTGAATTTTTTTTTTTGAAATTTATTCAAATATTGCAACTTCAGGGAAGCAGTCCCAAGATTATAGGAATGAAGTGAACGTCGCATAGAGTTTCATTGTAAAATCCGTCAAACACAATTTGTTTCTTTTAAACTGTAAAATATTTTGTTTTTTAAAATAGAATTGTATTTTAATTGTTCCATAAATTTTTTTTCTGTTTGTTTCAGAATGAAAGGCATTTTGTTTCATTCCATATATCAACATCTCTTCAGTGTTATTGACTCTTAAGCCTCTATAGAAAATTTATTTTAAAAAGTTTTTTATGAGTTTTGAATATTTTTTTTAAGAATCATATTTTATTTTAATTCGTGGCAAATACGTATGATTTTACGAAATGGTACTCTCATAGCATGTAGCCCTGCCGAAAATGTTTCAATGATTGCTGAATGTACATATTCAACGTTTAAATATTCTGTGTTGGGCTAAATATTTGACCTCTGACCTGATTTTTTGAATTTTTCTAAATAAAATTAAAATTTTTCCATCACTTAAGGGGTGAAACCACTTTTTGGTTTAGAAATTAAGTTTAATTTAAAAGGCTTGTGCACCTAACAATTTTAGGAGGATTTTTATTTGATTTGGTTTCCAAATGAATCACTGGGATAATTTTGAATCGTTGTGTTCAAGCAAACATAAACTTCAAAGTTGTTTATAAAAACGAAAAACGTATTTTTGATAACGTAAAGACTTCAGATAGATGACTACAGTGACGATGTGTCCGTCTGAATATGTGACTTAAACTGATAATAAAAATTTTCAGCTCAAAATGATTTTGAATGCAACAGAATAAAAAAGTATATATATAACACTAGACCATACACATACCTACAAACATACCTACATACGTACTCACGTAGATGACTACAGTGATGCTGTGTATGTATGAATATGTGTCTTAAGTTGAAAATAAAAGTGTTCAGCCCAAAATGATCACTAAAGAACGCAACAGATTCTGAATGCAATAGAATAAAAAAGTATAAATAACACTACATCACATACATACATACATACATACAATATTTTTTATTTAATAATCTATTAAATGCCGAAATAGATTTCCATTCTTATCCCACTTATTATGTGAAATAATAAATTATTTGTTATCGATAGGAGGGAGCATCATTCATATTAAAATTATTTTGTCTTGTTTTGTTAGTGCTGCTGTGGACTAAATATAAAATTCTTCAAAATATGTTTGCCTTTGTAAGGTAGTGATTCCGTTAACATTTGTGGCATTTTTCAAGATTGTTGTCGACATTGAAACGGGTGTTGAAACAATTGTTTGTTTCTTGCTTTTTATATGCATGCAGTTGGCTTATAAAGTAAATGCTCATTCTTACCAGGTATATGAACCGTTCTTTTGTGATAGAAACTTAGTTTATTTAAATTAGGATAAGTAGTTTATTAAACTATTGTAAGTATTAAACTGAATGCATTGAAGTTACTCCTAACATACTTTAATACTACGCATGAAATAATTTATATTTTTTCAATACTTCAATAAAAAATCAATAAATTGTTGAACAATTTCGTTTTTAACTTTAAAATGTAAATTTTTGATTCGTATATTTTCTGAAAAAATAAATTTATTACTTGGAGTGTGTATCCTTGACAATCGTTGCCACTTTTCGTATTCTAGGAGTAGTGTTAGTTAACAAACATTTTAGTCACTTTATGTGGTTTACTTAGCATACAATGCATAAATCACTGTTACAGT
The DNA here is from genome assembly GCA_958299815.1 of Sarcophaga carnaria. Lineage (NCBI taxonomy): Eukaryota > Metazoa > Arthropoda > Insecta > Diptera > Sarcophagidae > Sarcophaga > Sarcophaga carnaria. The sequence goes on from OY283149.1 coordinate 88,678,327, forward strand.
AAATAGTGTATGATTACTGTGTAATAAATAAGTGCCTCATTAAGAATCATCTGTATGGACCTTCACCATTTTACGTCGCTTGTAATAACAGCGCAGAGGGTGGCGGTTGGACAGTTATTCAACGACGTATTGACGGCGCGGTGGAGTTTTACCGCGGATGGTCAGAGTATAAATCTAGTTTTGGAAATTTAGATGGTGCATTCTTTATAGGATTAGACAAGTTGCACGCCCTAACCTCCACCCTTAAACCCGTGGAGTTGCTCATACTTTTGGAGGATTTCGAAAATGTGACGAAATACGCCAAGTATGACGATTTCCAAGTGGGCAATGAAACTGAAAATTACAAACTTATTAAAGTTGGATCGTATGTTGGCGATGCTGGGGATTCATTTAGTCTACATGTGGGTTATAATTTCTCAACAAAAGATCGTGATAATGATATTGATCCAGAAGGAAATTGTGCAGTAAATAAAACTGGTGCCTGGTGGTATTTAGATTGTTATTATAGGTCAGCTAAAAAATTTTTTAATTTTTGTAGATATAATTATTTTTGCCTTTTTTGGATTGTTTTTAGCAATTTAAATGGCAAATACTATCAAGATCCAGCAAAGGCTTCAGAGGAAAACGGAATAACTTGGTATGGCTTTCATGATTTTAAATATTCTCTAAAGTTTGTGCAAATGTTAATCCGGCAAAGAAAATTATAAATATTTAATTGAAATCGATTGATGTTAACGAAATGATTTTAAAGTACGAAGTTGTAAAATAAAAGAAAAATTGTTTTTACTCCCAATTAAATCATAATTGTTGGTTGCATTACTGCCTTTATATAACAAGTTTTTTTTTGTTGCTGTATTGTTGGCGAGATGAACTTTTACGGCGATTGATCAGAATACATAGACTTATTCGGTAATAACTTTGACTCTTAAGTCGAAGTGGAATTGTTGATTCAGTTACAGGATATCGATAATTTCTACAAGAAAAAAATTTCTATTGCGTGGTATAAGAAGATAGACCGTTGCTATGATTAAAGGATTGTAATGGTTATGAAGTCATGTATATATTTTATTTATTACAAATATGTCCATACCACATTCTAATTATTACGAACAGACTGTATTATGAGAATCGAACCTAGACTCTCCACACTAACTTGCTTACTTGTTTTCAAAATATTTCTCTTCAGATAATTTATCAATGCATTCCAAATAACAATTACCAAATTTTTTTAGAGTTATTGATAACATTATTTACATGTTCAAGACTGTGGATTATGTAGATTGTAGATCCAGATACTATGTAGTGTATGTGTCTAAGAAAAAGCAATATATTCCCAACAAATATCAAAAATCCTATCCGAAACAGATATGTCCCTTTTTGAATTGTCTACAGTTGCCCGGCCGTACATCAAATAATGGATCAAACTCGTCTTTTTGTTAGTGAGTAAAAAAATACTCACACGTATAGGACGAGTCGCCGTAGTGTAGTAGGTTGTTTAGTGGCTTATTAGACGTAATGCCACGGTTCAAGCTCCACGTCAGGATTACGATCTAGTTTCTCACACCACTTATGTTGTGTGTGTTAATTTTATACATAAGTGACTGGACGTACAGTTTAAAGTCAACTCCGAAGGCAATATTTTTGAGAAACTTTTTCATGGCAATTTTAATTGATTCAGAATTTTTATCCGAAATCTTGCTGAGAATAATTCGCTCAAAAAATATTTTTCCATATTTTTTTTGTTGGAGGTTTATATCGCAACATTACGTCTAATAAGCCAATACACTACGTACTAGACTACTCGACTTGAGGAATACATGCTTAGGTATTCGGGCATAAACGACAAAGAGATGCACCTTCACCACGATTTGGAGCAGGAGCTTATCTATCAGCTCTGAAATCACACTTAGAGCACCCAGTCAAATAATTGGAAAGTGGTTTCAGTCGTGTATAGAATATGCTCGTAAGGAAAAATGCTAACTTGAACTCATGTTTCAATGCCAATTTCAATTGCCGAGCAATAAAAATCGCTCGTGTAATTTTTATGCGAATGAAACTGAATATTTTACAAGGGATGTTGCTTTTCCAGTTGTAGATGAGAATTTATTAATTTAAAACCCCCTTCTGTATGGACAAATGATTCGACTGATGGTGTTTAATCATTCATAGAGCTTTTTCTAGAAACATTCATAGCTTTTTCTAGAAATAAATTAACAACAAATTAAAGTTCAAAAATAATTGTGGTAATTGAATTGAATTGAATTCATATCGAGTTTTCATATTTCTCAACTTTTTACCTAAGCCATCTGGGGTTTTACTTATTTTACATGTCGTTTAATGTTGATTAATTGCCACTTCAATAGCGAGTTAATTCATTGGACTATGTAAGCCGACATGTTAGGTTTCATTTTTGATTTTGTTTTATTCTTATCTACCCCGACGCAAAAAATTGTATTTTTAGGCAAACGCTTATACAGTGGTCACGCGTTCATTATGTTATTTTGTTTACACAAGAATTGAAAAGTAATAGGGCCTGTTACCTACCTTACGTTACGTTTCGAATGATAATGTTGGTCAAATATTGACTGATTCTAATCAAACTGTACAAGAGTAAAATAATAATAATTGCCAACTGGATGATGTTTAATATTAATATCATGACATACTACTTCTAATTATATTATGCATACGCATACGCATTACACATATACAATACGAAACCATATACAATACAAAGCATTTCCCTTATAATCCTCTTATAAACACTTCCATGTTTAGTGTTTGTTTTCATAGTCACCACTGGTTATGAATACCTTCGAGTGGTCAGAGGTTTCCGTTTAACACAGTTTCTAATAAAACGTCTTTTGTTGTATTTTCAAACACGCATTTAAATATGTACATATGTATATATTCGTGAGTATTTTACATTCAACTTTATATCGTTTTATGACCCAACAACAGCAATATATTCAATCAACATGTTTTATTATTGAATATTATTTGACAGTTTAATGATTGCTGGCTGAACAAGGAAAAACTAAAAATCACTCATAAAAATGACATGCGCTAAGTAATGTGCACTTATATACATTCTTACTTAACCGTAGATCGAGCTTAGTATCAAAAATGTTACATTTCAATTTTTGAGACTGTATAACTTTAATTCAGAAAAAGTTAGATGCCTGATATTTTTTAATTCGTAATTAATTAATTAATACTATCGCGATTATTTTAAACCCATTAAAAAAAAGAAAATTTTAAACAGGACTTAAAAAATTTAAAAACTTCATGTATCAGTTTTGATACATACGACTTTCCTAAGAATTCTTTGGTGTTGTGTATGTAATTTTTTTTTAAGTTTTCTAAAGATTTTGTGAAGTTTTATCGGGAATAATACATTATTTATGATATTTGATAATTTGATAAGTGTAGGATGAAAGTGAAAAAGTTTAATTTTATGTTCTTTATATTGATTCAAGCACTTGTAGTATAGTTTGTATTATTATAAGACGTCATACCAGGTTTCCAACCTCAGGTCAGTTACTTTCAATTTACAACGAAAGGTTGTTATTACCGATTATATATGTATGTATGTAATATTCCTGCTGCTGAAGACTCTGAAAAAGAAGAAAACAGAAGCTCGTCTTATGAACTGACGAAAGTATTGGCAACAAACATGGCGATAGGATGTTTGTCGCCATAGATGGTATTACTTGGAACAGAGAACCGTATGCCTTTTGTAGTTTGGGAATAGAAAATATTACCTAAAATGTTGTATCGTCTTTCTTACTGCTCCTCTAATATTTATCTCACGTGAAAGACAAACATTAGAAAAAAATGTTTCGTCCTATGTTTTATTTCATAGATTTTACAAAAGGATAATGTTTCAAACAACTAAGTAAGTATGAGGTAACAGAATCATTGCTTTTGATAATGTGCTACTCGAAAGTAATGAAAAGTTTACACATATTACGACTTTTCGAAAATTGAGCTGAAACACTTTCGTCTTTTAATAATTCCAATAATTTGTCGCTGTAGATTATTAACTAATTGAATTTTATGGTCGTTATAAATTTCGTGGTCCACCGTAATCGAATTGGCAGTTTTAGATTTAAGTACATGCTACATGCGTAGCAATTACTTACAGCCGTTTTTTGGGAAATCAGAAAGGAATCAAAGAGAGAGCATTGTTATTGACATAATCGATGTTCTATTGCAAAGGGAAACTTTTTTACCTCACATGACTTTGACAAGAAATTTTTCTAACGAAATATAACAATGGTTTGTACCATCAGGTTTCAGTCAGCCCCCAACTGAGAGTGTTACTGGTGAGAGTGACAATAAGCTGTACCATCTAAACAATTGGAAACTTATAAATCGCCACAAAGAAAGAGTGCTAGATGTCCAATTATTGTTATTTAGAAAAATATAAAACCAAGCTGACATGGAATGTTTGATTTGATAATAAAATTTAATAATATAAAAAAGTTTTAATATCATTTATTAAATAAATAAAAATATTTCAATTTTTTACCATAATCTCAATAATCGTGACAATTCATTGTACTACAAGGATGTATGAAAAGTTATACATAAGCTAGAATTATGAAATTTTTGAGGCTCGTTCTATGCTTAATTGACCATTATAACAGACAAGGTCTTGCTCTATGCAAACTTTCGCTAGTCCCCGCATCCAATAGACATCTCTGTGGAACACAATTTTTCATCTGAATGATATGACCAAGACAGTGTAGTAAAGTGAGCTCATCGCAGTGGACTGCAGGTATTACATATGACGTGGTGAAAAATTGAAAATGTCGGCCACTTATTGACCATCCGTCGTAGCGTAAACATTAATTTCGTTTTAATTAAGCTGAAAGAGTAATTAGATGCATCACTAGATTCTGGATACTATGTCCAAGACAAAGTATCAGTAAAAAAACTCTGAAGTAATCGTCAACTCGCACTGGACCGAAGATTTTACGTAGGATTTTTAGTTCGAATACTTTCAAGGCTGCTGCATCAGAGCTTAAAACTATCTTGTGGAGTAAACAGCGCGAGAGAGGTCTCTGTTACTCAATTGCCTATTGAGATCATATTGGCATATGTTGGCAAGAGTGATCATATGCTTGATCTGCAAACTGATATCATTTGTAGTGATAATGGCGAAACCAGATAACATCGAAAATATAGTTATCGACCTACTTGCAGACAACATATACTTCGTTTTGCCCCAATTTAATGCCAGACGCATCTTAAGCGACTCATCAGTTGTCCGCAAGATAATATGCAAGCAACCGAATACTTTAATGGAAAATAGTGTCATTTCGTTATTATCCCGTTTTCTACAGAACTCTCTCCATGATGAAGGTAAAGGGGGCGCATGACAAGGGATCGTCTCGTGTGATAGCTCATATTGTATTAACAGCTTGGGAGAGGCTTGCTCCTACGTTAACGAAGCAAAGTCTTAACAGGAAAAATAAGCACAGACATTGAGGCAAAAACTTGATTCCTTATGGGGCTATCAAAGATAGCCTTATAATGGACAAAAGGATGGTTCATGTAGATTTTTTTCATGGGGTTTATTTCAGGTTTTGTCGTAACCAAAAATTCGCTCAATTTCTTAAACAGCAGAAAATAACAGCGAAAATATATTCAGTGTTCTCCGTTTCACCCTCGCCATTGCAGTTACAGTACAGTTCGCTGTTAGGTGTTCTCAACCTTCAATCGTAAATATACAAAGGGATAATATCAAGTTATCTTTATAGCTAAATTTAACCACAAACTTTATCCCGCATATTAATGAACCAATTGTCTGTTAGATGGCTATTTGGAAAAACATCACTTATTTTGTTACCTTTAACGTATCCGCTAAAACCCACATGAGTTCATTTGTCTTATTTTAATTTGTAACGCAGTAAATGTTTAAAATAGACCTTATGGAAAGCTCTATCCCGAAATCATCAAATGGCTGAGAATTATATGCCATACATTCCGGCCAAGCGGCATTGTTAATAAAGATGTTTAGAGGAAAACCAAGAAGTTTAAAAATAAACCTGTATATCTCTAGAACACATGAGATCACCCATCATTGGGTGAGGCTATGGTTCAAACCCCAGATCAGACATCTCCAACAAAACGAAATATGAAAAAATTTTCTTCGGCAACTTCCTCTCAACAGATTTCTGTAATTGCCATGAAAAGTTTCTCAAAACTCTGTCGTTCGGCTGTCGACTTTAGCTATTGGTCCCGTCACTCATGTATAAAATTAACGCACACAACATATGCGGTGTGTGAAGTTAGATTGTAATACTGGCTGAAGGGTTGTAATGATCAATTATGTATGTATGTATGTATGCTTCAGAGACAAATCATTCCTTAGTTTGGCAATATAATTTCCTGTACAAAGTGAAATAAGTCTGAAAGCTTTCGACATTATATAGAGAATGGTCATACATCTCTAGTCTGACTCTTCTATTTCATACAACCAATGATATTACTTCTCAATAGCGACGCGAGCCATCTCCGCTGTCGGGAAGAAACTAGTTTACATTCAGTTCGATCGCTTTAAAATATAAAATATTGTTACGTTTTTGCCTTTTAAAAACGTTTGAAATATGAGCTCGTAGATTGCAAATAAAAGCATTTATGTGCAGTTTTAATCGAATTCTTTATTGTTTGCACAATTCTGTGAGCCACTGTTCACCGCTTGATGTAAACAACAACAATTGCTTTGTTTATTAATCCTCTTTGCACTCTTTTGCGTAAACAATAACAACTACTAGTCAATTTGTTCCACAGATCTTTGTAACGGAGATTTTCAAACCACGTTTACTTTCTTTTAACACCGCGTCTTCACACAAGACTGGCTGAATTTTACTAACTCCGTTGTCTGCTTTGTCTTGCTTTATATAGAATAGGGTAAACAGTCTAATGAATGCTTTTGAAGGAGAATGATTTCGTCTTCTCGAAATCTCTATAAATATAAACATGTTGTTTACGTTATTGTTGTTTGTGTTTTTGTTTTGTTTGTGCTTCTAGTGTTGTAGTTGCCTGTTTGTTTACTTTTTATGCTGATGATATTGATATATTTTTGCTTATTTGTTGATCATGTAAACAAGTCCTTAGGTTTTGTTTTTGTAGCTTTTGTTTACTATTTTACGATAACATTATTTCCATTTTCGTAACAATATATTATTTCGTAATTGGTGAGGTCTTAGCTTAAGCTCTTACCAAACTAACACATGAAGAGTAACTTGCTTGTACGACTAATTGAATCTGCTGCAGGTTATAAAAACACTTTTATCGAATGACTATAGACTTTTTAATATTTCTTTTACTAGTCTTACTCCTTGGCAAGTGATTAAGTTATTGTGTTTATTTTTGTGTTCGCAACGTCTATAAATACAACCAAAAAATAATTTTTTTATTTTATCCAACGGCATTCTATATTGTTCTCTAGAATATTAAAAATGTATTTCGGTTTCAAAAGAAAACTGACGTCATTAGCATTCATTATTGAAATGCATTAAAATGGAAGTGCAAAAGTTATATCACCCCACACGTACATTTTATTACTTTAAGTTTGAAATATTACTCGTCATTTTCGGTTATAGTTGTTTGTCTTTTATTATGAGTTTGTATTCGCTTAATGACAGTGTATGAAATGATGCACTTAAGACTGTGTGTATCATGTTCCATGGCACTAAAAGGTGTATGCAATTATTCTATAAAAATTTAACAGGGTAATACATCGTGGTATGAATATTTGTGGAAAGTAGTAATATTTATAAAAAATATTGCACCGACTGCTTTGTTTGCTATCTACCTACATATGTATAATAAGAAAAACTCGAAAGTGTCCCCAAATTGTTTTTGCCATGTAGCATAAGTTATGTGGCACGTAGCGAAGTCCTTGTTGGTTGGTGTCCAAATTATCCAGTACAGGTGCAAAGAATTTGACAATCATCCATATGTAGTGCTTGCCGTGGCCAGCGATGGACTGGCCAATGACCTTATCAGAGAAATATGCACTGACAGCACGCCAAAGAATAACTTTTTCGAAATGGTATCAAATGGTCCCATTCATCTAGAAATGTTCCTTATTACTGGAGATGATTTTTTAATGAAGATTAAGGTCTATTGCCAACTGCTCCAGAATCTATACAGCGTTCTATCAACGTTTACCTTCGGTTACTAGGTCAGTTGAATTCTGTAAGGGTGCAGGCACAAAATTTGACAAACTGCTAAAGCCCAGACGCGAAAGCAACTTCCTCAAATTTTCCTGCACATTATTATGAACAACGACAATGTTTTTAGCAGAATTTGAGTTCTCACGATGGACAGGTGTTGGACGATCGTTTACTGAATCAATAAACTAGAATTTATCCACCACGTTACGAATAATAGGCCTCTGGATAGGACGATAATGGCAATCGTATATAAGCTCCAACAGATCATCCCTTTTTGTAAAATATTTTTATTTTTTTTATGTATTATTGAATGATATATCCGTCAATGCAAGAGTTTCCAGTTTTCGGGAAAATTGACAGGTTGCTGTTTTCAGTCTTTTATTACACGGTCTGATACATTGATTTATATATTTACATAGCATACATACATTATTGGTCATTACGACACTTCAGTCAGAATTCCGACCTAGTTTCTCACACCACTAATGTTGTGTGCGTTAATTTTATGTATGAGTAGCGGGGAACCTATAGTTTAAAGTCGACTCCGAACGACATATTTTTTAGAAACTTTTCATACTCTCAGAGTTTTTGCCAGAAATCTACTAAGAGGAAGTTGCAGGAGAAATACTTTTTCATATTTCGTTTTGATGTCTGACTTGGTGTTTGAACCGTGGCTTCACGTCTAATAAGCCAACACACTACCTACTAGACTACGCCGAAATTATATACATATTTTCCTACTATAATTACTTATCAATAGTCCCAAACGCGTTTGGATACGTAGTCTCCGACTGTACTTACTTTCTTCTTCGCCATACCTTTACAATCTCCTCTTTCTACTCTAGAGAAATGTTTAGACCCCATCAGTAGAGTGAGAATCTCCCCCTTTTGGCAGGTTTATTTAACTGCCCATTGTTAGCAAATCCCTTATGACCTGTTATCCAGACCTTACTTAGTTTCTCCAGGGAATCACACATACTAATTCCAAGCCAACATAAAAGGAGCTGGATGCGCCGATGGTGACCAAACTGTCAAATATTATTGCTTTGTATGTCCTGCTCAAATTGAATTGAATAAATCTTGTGATAGTGTTAACGTGCACTAGAAGGTATCCTCAAGTTTCTTGATTTCACTTCTGTCCCGTTATCTTTTATCCAACAGTATACCATAGAGAGTTTCATTTCTTAGCCGATTGCTTAATTAATTTTTAGTATTCAGTTTTGTTGGGAAGCATTTCACAAATGTTTAGAGTATGCTGTTCATGTGTATGTATCAGCAGTTACGGATAGAGCTTACAGGCATATAGGTAGGTTGGAGTGGTAGCTTTAATATCAAAGCTCATTTGATCACGCATAGCGGCCCGGAGGATTTGCTCTATAAATTATATTTGAAAGTGAAAAAGTTTGAAATAAAATTGGAATCGATACAGAGATAATAGTCCCACCCTTTTGGAGCTATGGCTTTACAGCAAGAGGGACTGAGGGACTACTGAAAAGATTAGCTAATGAATAACCAAGCGTTGACAAACACTACTTCAGGAGTAGTGCAGAAACCCCATCCAGCCAAGAAGACTTGTTTATGTGAGGTCTATAAGAACCCTTTTAACTGTTTGAGCCCTAAAGAGTACTGTTACGTTTTCACCTTTTAAATACGTTTAAAATATGAGCTCGTAGATTGCAAATAAAATAACAATAAATCTGTGTGTAGTTTTAATTAAATTTTTTTAGTATTCGCACAATTCTGTTCACAACTTTACGTAAACAACAACAATTGCTTTGTTTGCTACTCTTCTGTTTACACTCTTTGTTTAAACAGTAATAATTATTAGACAATTGTTCAACTGATCTTTATAACGGAGATCTTCAAACCATAACCACTCTCTTCATACACACCGAGTCTTCACATTAGACTGACTGAACTTTTACTCACTCCGTTTCCTGCTTTGCCTTGCCTTTCATATGACAACGTGATAGTAATGGCGATTTTAGTTATTTTTTTTGACTCAATTTGTGTGCTATTATCACACACCCAATAAAATGATATTCTTCTTCTAGCTGGGAAGCCTAAAACTTTAAAATACTTATGAAGACATTGACAAAAACATCACGAACGACAGTGATTGCTTAGTATAATACAGCCAATATTGTTTTCCTCCTTTTCCCTTTTTCTTCTGCTACTACAGTTTTATTTTCTTAATTTGAGTCATTCTTTCCTTAAGTTATTCTTGATTTGTTTTGTTATGACAGAAATTTGACATTGATTTGCTTTTATAATGAAGTCTGCTGCAATAACGTTAAAATTTAACAGCATTTAAGTTCGTACACGATGAGATACAAGCGAGAGATTAACGGAAGGATAACAAATTCCATGAAACGTTTAGAAAAAGTTTCTTAAACGTGCATCTTGAAGCAGTGCAACACATAATGTACGTTATTAGAAAAGCATATGCGAACCAAGGAGTTTGTGGCAATGCTATTAAATACGGTAGCAGGAAATGTGTCACATGTCGATATAAGGGATGTGAAACGAGGTCACAATATAATTTTGCATGGCAGATTGTGTTGGATGTCAATAGGAACAACATTTTATAGAACGCGATTATGATTCTTAGACAGGATATAATTTTTAAGTCAATTCGTTGTATTAGCTACACTGAAAAATTGCGCTAAAAATGTTTAAAACAATTGTTTGGAAATTTTAAGCAAAACACAAATGTGATGACAATAAAATAAGCCAATAAAACGCTTATTTTAAAAATAAGTATCGGCAAATAGGCTGAGACTATCTTCAAAACAAAGTCTCGGATTCATTATCAATAAACTTTTAAGCGCTAGCGTCTGGTCTTTGTGCTCCCAACAAATATGACATTTCAACCAGAAATCAGCAATGATTATTAAAAAAGATGAGTAGAATCGAATCATACTCATAATTTCTGATACTTATACGCATTCATACTTATTTTAATATCATACTCATACTACTCATATTCAAAGCTTGAAGTACTTATCGTTCTCATACTTAACAATACATATGATGTTGTAGGTTTCGACTCTCCATGACTCCACGACAATAAGTATGATTCGCGTACCAACACTACAATACTCACTAGAAGGTTAAGTGTTTGCTTTGTTTTTTTTTTCGTTTTTAATGAATGCAACAACAACTAAGTCTGTAGATTTTGATGAATTATTGGAGTCACTCGAATCATTTATAGGTATTATAAGTATTTTTCTAAATTTATGAATCTAAATATGTAGGCATATGAATCAAACATATTTCGAATTGTATGAGTTTGATGTTAACGTTGTACTCATACTCATTGTACTCATACTTATAAATCAACGTTCTAGTGAATACGAATGAATCAAAGTAGTTACATTTCAATATTCTTGACTCACTTAAATTAAAAATTTCATGAATTCATTGCTGATCTCTGGCAGTTGCAGAGGCAACTAAACTCCGTATAACCCATAGGACTTAAACGCGAGAAAGCCTCTACTTAATTCAGTGTTTATTTTTACTTTATTTATAGAAAACTTACTTTTATGGAAAACATCACATGTTGCAACACTGTGCAACACAAGAGCAATTAAGTCAAACCCTTATTTTGTAGAGTTTTTAATTACATTACTTTCGACGTGCAGTTGTAATAACGTTAATGAATGTTGTAATGCTTATAATGGTAACACGGCTATACGGTGGCATTTTACTTTAAGTTATAAAAGTTTAAAACGAGAAACAGATAGTTTACATAGAAGATACTTCACTTCTCTTTCACTTCCCTTATTTTACTACTTCTTAAGACAATACGAAAATAAATTTGGGGTTTCTCCGTTTATTAATAATTTAAAACCTTTTATTAATACTGCACTTGCAATCACGTACAACTTTTCAAAGAAAGAGATAAATTTTGTTGGATTTGATCAAATTTATTGTAATAGTTTGGATGTCCTTTGAATAACTTATCTAGTCTTCTGTATAATTTCATATGACCTACTAGAAGAATAACCAGTCTTCCTAAATATTCCGACCGAAATCGATTTTAACACATTCCCTCAAAACTATCTGTATAGGTGCCTTAGTCCAGTTTTCAAAAGAACTAGACAATCTGGACACACAGAAAGCGTGAGAGTGCCTCACCCAAACAGCTGTTAGAATAGTCACAAAGAGCATACATATTTCAAACGCTTAGAAAAATGTTCAGAATCTCCCCCTTATTTACCTGCCTATTGTCCTAAAATCCTTTATATCAAGAAAAGGGTGATCACTTCTAACTTACTTAGCTTCTCCAGAGTTTCTTATATACTAATCTCAAGTAAAACTAAAAGAAGCTAAATGCTCGGATGGTGATACAGATAGTAAATACATCTTTTGATGGTGTTAACATCCACTCGAAAGAATACTTTACCTAAGTTTCTCCGTGGGTTCTTGAAGTTTCAATTCTGTGCCGCTATTTTTCATTCATCGGTATACTATATCGATTACCGATTTGAATCTATTGCTTCATTCACTTTTATTACGGTGGCTCAAAAGTTAAGATTAAAGCACACATGCTCTACAAAAACTACAATGCCGTAGGGTTTTACACAGAAGTGCAGAGGCAACTAAATAATGTGTCACCAATAGGACCCAAACTCGAGAAGGTCTCTACAAGAGATCGACCTCCATAAATAATTCCAAGTTTTTTTTTTATCAAAGCAGTCAAACACTAATTTGTATACCGTTTGTAAGGCTTTTAACACTAGATTTACCACGAAATTTTTATACCTATTTATACCAACACCAGTCATTTCAACTGGTTTTGAGTGTGTAAATTTTGTATGTTACTTTACCGGCAATAAGGGAGTTGCCAGATAAATTGGTAATATATATTATATCTAAACAAAGCTCCATCGATGCCATAGTCAAAGTGACTGGCCCGGTATGAGAAAAACAAAAATTATTTTTTTTTCATTGTGGACAAAAGAAACGAAAGCGAAAACGATTGGCGAAAAGTAATTTTTTCGGATGAAAAAATTTCATTTGGATGGCTATAACTTTTATTTTCACAATATGCGTTAGAACAAAAATTTCTGAGCCGCCATTACAGCAGAGAGGGGGCGTTATGCAATTGAACATTCTGTTGAACCAAAAAATAAATGAAAAATTTTATACTTGACTACAAAAAACCGTTATTATTCATTTTTATAAAATTTTTTGTGTTTAAGTTATCATTTAGAGTATCAACTATTTTTCTGCAAAACAAAATTTTTTTATTCAATCTGTATTTGCAATTTATACAGTTTTTTTACTTTAAAATGTGTTGGTTCTATCCTGATGAACCGCAGTGTATTTCAGACTCAAAACGATAGTACACCACATTAATTTGGTGTTAATTTGGAATTAAGCTTTGATATGATAATTCTGATTAACAATTAATGAATGCTGTAATGCTGATAATGACATGTTACTTTAAGTTTAAAGTAGTTTAAATTTTAAAACGTGAAACAGGATCGTTTATATATCGATGGCTTAATATAAAAAAGGCCTAACTCAATTTTTTTTAAAATAACGTTTTTTGTTTATTCTGGTATACAAATGTCAGATGCACAAAAAAAAATAAAAAAATTTTAAATGAGAGATTAAATGTGTTGCTGTTTCTTATTAAAAATTGTATTGAAATTTTTGTTGTATCTAAAATTTTACGAATTTTATTAAGTTTTTTCCTTCTCCTGTAAAGTAACCAAAAATCGAGTTAGGCCTTTTTTATATTAAGCCATCGATATAAAACTTCCCTTATTTCACAACATCTTCAAATAATACGATAGTAAATAAAGGTTATATTATCTTCGTAATAATTAATTAAAAGCCATATGTTACTACGGCACTTAAAGGATTAATAAGGTCTTGCAATCAAAGACAACCTTTCCTAGGCATAGCCAAATTTTTTTAAGATTTAGTCAAAATTGTTTTAGTAATTTGAATGCCTCTGAGTTGTAAATGCAGATACATCATCTAGTCTTTAGTATAATTTCATATAGTCTGTTTGAGAACTAACCACAACACCAGGCAATTCCAATCAAAATCGATTTTAACACTTTAGTCCATTTTTCAGAACTGCGCAGTCTGGACACACAGAAATCCTCATCGAAAACAGTTGTTAGAATAGTCACAAAGAGTATACATTGTCCACTATCTGCTGTACCTATGAGAGCTCTGGTTATTTTTCTCACTGAAGTAGGAAATTCAATCAGTAGTTACATCAGACTATCTGCTTTCCATTTTTCCTATGTGAAAACCTTTAGGCGGCAAGTTAAATTCTAATAGTTCTTGCAGTGGCGTCTGCCTAAATTAAATAGATTTATCAGCGACCTTTTTCAACTGAAACCACCGTAGCCTAGTAGGTAGTGTGTTGTCTTATCCGACGTGGGGCCACGGTCATCTGTAACAAAACGAAATATTAGAAAATATTTCTCCGGTGACTTCCTCTTAGCACAGATGCCACACCAATCAGTGGCTTTTTCGGAATGCATTGGACTATTCGATCTATTTAGCGAACATACAAGGTAGTCTGTGGACATTTACCTTCTTTTCAGGCGCAAAGTGACGGGAAATTGGTTGCGTGGATTTCCCTGAGATCTTGATCAGGTTCATCCGATCTTACGTTTTCTCGTTGTATGGATGTTGGTCTATAGTTTACTGAACTTGTGGACTCGAATTTATCCACGAAAAGTTCCCTCGGTCGGACGATAATGACAAAGCTCCCTGGGCTTTGAGCGAATAGAACATTAATTTTGAGCAAACTATTTTGCTATTTGCGCATGTTGGTAAATGGTATATCCACAGTGATTTACCAAAACAAACTGAATGAATGACAACTAATTTAACAGATATAGCTTCAACAAGATGGTATTTATCAACTCTCCAAGTTTGAAAGTCCGGTTAGAAGATTTTGTACAAGTTAAAACTAAATTTTCCAAATAATATTACAAAGCTATTGGAGAAGCATATTATCGGCCTAAAAATTTATGGTTTATAAAGTTCGGTAAATCTTTCTTATTCTACTTTGAATTTTTGCAAAATTATGCTAGAAGTGTGCAAGCATTAGAAGCCTCATGCCACCAAGATCTTGATGTCTTCGCATCTACTTTGAAAATAAATTTGCTGTGCGGTTTTCCAACGTTTAATAGTTTTTCGTATCAACTTTTATGGAGTGATAAACAGTGTCTAAATAAGACACTAGAGCTTTGCAACAACATAAGTAATAAAAATATTATATTTTATCTCCACATTTTTAACGAAAAAAAAAAATTATTAATATTGTATACGAATATTTAATGGCAAAATTTTGAATGTTTTAAACATTAAAAGAAGTGTGTATGTAGCATTATGAATATTTTCACTATTTTTGGAAAAATTTTAAATAATAAAGAATGTTTTTCTTGAAGAGCTTGTGAAAGTAAAATCATACTACAAAAAGACTTGTTGCTGTAATAAAATTTTTCTTAATAAAAATGTTATTCATATGGTGAATGGTGTAAAGTTTACGTATGCTTCAATAGTTGCTGATTTGTCCGCATAAACATACATACATACTTAACACTGCTACCCGCCTGAAATGTAAACCCAAGATGTTAAATTGCATGAAGAAAGGAACCTGTGAACTGGGCCATTGCTAGTTGCATTATCAACAACCAGCGTATAAACCGCATGAAACAGAGAATTTTAATGAATGTAGTGGCAACTCTTTGACAGCTTGAAAAGTACCAGCAGATCAACATGTTCACGAAGAATTTACAATTCAAATCAGGTTTTGCTCTATAAATTAGATTTGAAAGTAAAAAAATTTGAAATAAATTTGGAATCGATACAGATCTAATAATCCTACCCTTTTAGGGCTATGGCTTTACAGCAGCATTTTTCCAGCAAGACATAAATGAGGGACTACTGAAAAGGTTAGCTAATGAATAACCAAGCGTTGACAAACACTACTTCTGGAGTAGTGCAGAAATACCATCCAGCCAAGAAGACTTGTTTAGGTGAGGTCCATAAGAACCCTTTTAACTGTTTGAGCCCTTTTAAAAACGTTTAAAATATGAGCTTATTGATTGCAAATAAAATAAAAATATATTGGTGTTTAGTTTCATTAAAAATCCTTTATTATTTGCACAGTTACGTTTGCCACTGTTCACAACTTTATCTAAATAACAATTGCTTTGTTTACACCCTTTACATAAACAATAACAATTACTTGATAATTGTTTGACAGATCTTTCTGACGGAGATCTTCAAACCACGATTATTCTCTTCAAACGCACCGCGTCTCAACACAAGACTGACTGAGCTTTTACTAACTCCGTTGCCCGCTTTGCTTGCCTTTTCTGGGGTAACGTAAACAGGCTGATGAATGTTCTTGACGACGAATGTTCGTGGCTTAGCCTTCTCGAAACATCGTTGTTTCGTTATCTTTGTTTGTGTATTTTGTACATTTATTCTTGTAGTGTTCGTTGCTGGTATATTTTTGTTTACTTGTTTATCATTTTTTATGCTGGTGTTTGTTGTTATATTACGCAGCGCGATAATTTGTAAACAAGTTCAGTGTTTTTGTTTTTTTAGCTTTTGTTTATAATTTTAATATTAACCGATGTAAAAGCGAAACACCAGTATCTAAATTTTTCCATTTTTCTAATAATACATTAGGCATAGTCGCTAATACATTTACGGTCTCGTGCGATAGTGAATTGCTTTCCGATTGGTTGGAATTATCTGAATGCAAAATCATGCAGTTCATTATAAAAATAGAGATCACAATGGCATTGTTCTCGATCCTTTGATTGAATGATTAAAACTACTTACTTCACTTTAGTATAAAGTTTCTTCTCGTAAAGAATTTCTTTGTGCCTCAATATTATGACATGCGAAGTTCTCGACTGTTTCCTAAGTAAATCATTTTATTTTCGTAATAATTTCTGAATACGTCATCGCTGATAGGACTGCAAGTGTGCTTGGTTTGATTAATTCGTGTGAAGCTAGGTCGTAATCCTGACTAAAGAGTTGTAATAACCAATTAAGTAACTCAGTAAATAATGTGTCGTGCAATTACTCGAAATTAATCGAAATTTTTTAATGTAACATTAAAGTGCTTCATTGGTAAATAAGTTGTACAGCGCAAGACAACAATCAGTCAGTAATTTCTATGAGTATCTCTACTATTTCCCATTATTTCCTCAGAATGTTCTCTCTTTTTTGACTTGCCTAAGCGTATAAAGCAGGATTATTTTCCACTTTTTCTTTGTGTCTATGTTTTTTTGTAAGTACCATTCAGAAGTTGTAGTTGAATGACAGAATATCATCCTATGAGGATCCATGTAGGCAATGATATATTAGGCTAATTTAACCTGACCTCTAAATAACCGTACGACATTTATTAATTGTTGTTTATTTCGTCTTCCCAGTAATTAAGTAAGGTTGATTACAGCAAGCTGTAGTTTTAGTCCTGTAGATAACTTGTATATATCTTCCGTTTTTGTAACAAGAACGATATGAGAAGATCGACAATTATTTTGAAAATAACTCAAATTTGGGCTGACGGCGTCACCGGTTCATATTTCTTGAGGACGACATTCGCCAAGCCATCATCGTCCTTGGCGCGCACTATAGATCATAGATTACCAATGTCTGTGGGTCTAAGTTGGATAATCTGGGCAGCAACAGCATGCGGATTCAGCATTGGATGTTTTGCGAGAGCGTTTTGAGGCGATGTTCATCGTACGTTGCGGCAATGTAAAATAGCGACTGAGATTGTGCTAGTTGGCCCCCTTTGTCTTTTTAAGTCACAGATGTAAGCAAATAAACCACAAAACACAAAAAATTTAGCATTTCAAATGCGTTTGTCTTTTGCTGATGCATAGAATCTATTTATTTAACAATGTTGATTGGGTTTTGAAATTTTTTTCTAATTTTTATTGTGGTTTTACTGACTGTAGAAGCCGTAAGTAAAACTAGTTTTGTTGTCATGAAAATTGTTGAAAAGTTCTGTGTGCACCAATGCATTGCAATGTGTTGTAAGACAGTTCGAAATCTCAACTGAATCAGAGATGTAAATTTTTAAATTTAAAGAAATCCTTTAATTTAAGAACTCTGAAAATCATAAAGATCTAATTTAGTATTTTGATTTCTTTAACACAAAAGTTTTTATACGAACGGCTTAAAACATTAAAAAATATTTCAAAGTTCTTGAAACAAATGTTTGATGGTCATTGATTTTATTTCTTTTTTAATTTTTTTTTTTACACAATTTGTATGTTATTATCACACACCCAATAAAATGATATTCTTTTTTTGCTGGGGAACCTAAAACTTAAAAAACTACTTATGAAGACATTAACAAAAACATCACGAACGGCAGTGATACAGCCAATATTGTTTTCCTCTTTTTCCCTTTTTCTTCTGCTACAACAGTTTTATTTTCTTAAATTGAGTTATCCGTTCCTTAAGCTATTCTTGATTTGTTTTGTTATGACACAAATTTGACATTTATTTGCTTTTATAATAAAGTCTGCTGCAATAACGTTAAAATTTATCAGTATTTCAGTTCGTAAACGATGAGATAGAGAGAGATTAAGTGACGGAATACAAATTCTATGAAACGTTGAGCAAAAGTTTCTTAAACGTGCATCTTGAAGCAGTGCAACACATAATGTACGTTATTAGCAAAGTTTGTGCGACCGTAGGAGTTTGTGGCAAGGCTATTAGATACGGTAGCAGGAAATTTGTCACACATCGATATAAGAGATGTGAATTGAGGTCACAGGATAATTTTTCATGGTAGATTGTGTTGGATGTAAATAGGAACAACATTTCATAGAACGCGGTTATGATGCATAGATAGGAAATAATTTTTAAGTCAATTCGTTGTATTAGCTACAGTGAAAAATTCCGCTAAAAATATTTGAAGCAATTGCTTGGAAATTTCAAGCAAAACACAAATGCGATGCTAAAAAAGTAAGCGAAGGAAACGGAATGAATAAATGATTTTTATAAGTTTTTTATTTTAAAAATAAGTATCGGCAAATAGGTTGAGATCATCTCCCAAGTAGATTTTCGGATTCATTATCAATAAACTCCTAAGCGGTAGCGTTTGGCCTTTGTGCTTTGTGTGCAACAAATGTGATATAGCAAACAAAGATCAGCAATGAGTATTCAAAAAGATGAGTAGAATCGAATCATACTCATAATTTTTGATACATATATGCCATAGTCTGATACTAAGTCGCCGTAATGTAGTAGGTAGTGTGTTGCTCTGTTCTGTCGTTCGGAATCGACTTTAAACTGTAGGTCCCGCCACTCATGTATAAAATTAATACACACAAAATCAGTGGTGTGAGAAGGTAGGTCGTAATACTGACTAAAGGATTGTAATGACCAATTATGTATGTATACGCATTCATACTTATTTTAATATTATGCTCATACTACTCATACTCAAAGCTTGAAGTACTCATAATACTCATATTTAACACTACGCATGATCTTGTTGATTTCGACTCTCCTTTACTCAACATTTACAAGAATCACAAAATAAGTATGATTCGCGTACGAACACTACAATACTCACTAGAAGGTTAAGTGTTTGCTTTGCTTGCTGTCTTTGTCTTTTTCTTTTTCTTTTTTTGTAAATGCAACAACAACTAAGACTGTAAATTTTGATGAATGATTCTAGGCACACGAATCATTTATATGTATTATAAGTATTTTTCTAAAGTTACGAATATGAATGAGAAGACTTATGAGTCAAACATATTTCGAATGTTAAGAGTTTGAAGACAACATGGTACTCATACTCATTGTACTCATACTTATAAATCAACGTTCTAGTGAGTACGAATGAATCAGAGTAGTTAAATTGCAATATTGTTGACTCACTTATATTCAAAATTTCATAAGTGCTTGTGAGTAGCAAAAAAACGATACATTGCCGATCTCTGATACCAACGACGTAATTCCATGTGAAATCGATATCAGTCTCGCCAAAAATATTTTCCAATCAATAAATAAAGTTTGATGAAGAAGAATATATCATTCGTAAAATATTGGGGAGTCTAAGAACTATGTCTTGAAGCTTTTCGTACACTATTCGTCGCATCTATCTAGTGCTTCTTCAGGTCAATCATCACTGTAAGATCAATCCTATTAGTAGCTACCACAGAGTGGCCAATCTGATGTTTGCACATGATTTGAAAGACAATTTGAGTGTTAACTACCTACACAGATACATACATAATTGCTCATTGCAATCCTACAGTCAGGATTACGATCTAATGTCTCACAATACTAATATGGTGTACCTTAATTTTACATATGAGTGGCGGGACCTACAGTAAAAAGGTGGAAACGTACGACAAATGTTTTGAGAAACTTTTCACGACAGTTTTTATTTACTCACTAAGTTTTTGCCAGAAATCTGCTGCGCAGAAGTCGCAGCTAAAGTATTTTTTTCATATTTTGTTTCGTTTGAGATGTCTGACTTGGGGTTTGAACTGTGGCTTACGGCGACTTCGATAGATATATGCATTCTATATATGATATTTAGTCAGAATTACGGCCTGCTTTCTCATATCTTCCAAGTTGAGTGACGGAACGTACACCTCAACGTCCAATGAAAACGATAAATTTGAGCATCTTTTTTTGTGATAATTGGTATACTATCAGAGAGGGTTGCTAGAAGAAATTTTTTGTATTAGAGTTGAACATTTCTTCTTAGTTTTTTTTTCAATAAGCGATTTTCTATCTTTAAATTTTAATAAAAAAAATTGTAAGTGTGGGATAGCATCGGACATTCGTTTGAAAGTCCAAGTGATGCCATTATATGTGCAATATAACATCGTTAAAATATCCGGCAAGGCTATTCTGGGTTTTCTGTGATTCTGGCGTATAAAACAGGCTGCATTGCTTTAATAATATAGGATTTCTAGGCTTTGAAGATCACTGTGGTTAGGCTTATACGCATAACGAGGTAAAATTGTATGACCTCTTTGGCCAATTCATATTATCTCTACTTATGATGAATATGTCCTTAAATCGCTCGTGCAGAACAACCAATGTGACATGCGGTAAGTTGCATGTAATACCATCTTGTTCAAACCACATGTTAATGGTGCCCAGATCACCCAATTTAGGCCAACAAAAGTTAGCAAACGCAACGATGATAATAATGACTTGGTGAACGTCTTCCACAAAAAAATAACATTTATACAACGACAAGATATACATGTGTTTAAAAATATGGCCTCATAGCTGCGTAAAATTCATGAGTTGCTTCAATTCTGAGCTCTTGTTATCGTCCCAAGTAAGGCTATGATATCTCAAATTTTCCATGATACTGGTTCAAAAATCAGGCTGAATTTGATCGATAATGGAGATTATGTTAGCTTTCAGGATTGTTGTGGTTTAAGGCTTATTCTGATACACATACGCCTTAAGAAAAGTCCAAAATACAAAGCTTAACTAGGCCAAATCTCCGTGGCCAGGTCTCCTCACCTCCATTGTGAAATGCACAATGTGACACGTAGCATCGTCATGTTAAACCTGTAAGCCATTGGTATATCAATCATCCAATTCAGCCCAAAAAAGTCGATAGTCACCGTCTTATAGTGCTCGTCGTTAACAGTGATAGCCTAGTCATAGTCTTTCTCAAAGAAATATTGACCAATACGCCGTCAGCCCACAATCCACCCCATACAGTTACTTTTACGGAATACAGTGGACGCTCTTGGATCTCGTGTGGATTGGTATCGTCTAAACTTGGACAATTTTGTTTGTTCACGTAACCATTAATCCATAAAGGGGTCTCATTACTGATAGTTTAATGAAAATTATAAAGAAAGGACAAGATTTCTTATATTTTTTTATTATCTCTTTGTACAGCGTTCAAAGCCGTGCAAAATTTATTTTTCAATTCAAAGCGACTCAAGGGGTGAATGCGTTTAATTTATTTTCTTTATATAACACCATCACGTTGTTAGTCGTTATTGATATCGTTTTGGTGTGGAACTTCACATATGTTTCCGTATGTACGATTTAAATCCGTTCTTATCGTTTCACTTGTATGTGACTGGCATACAATTTTCTTAAACAAACATATCCGCCAAAAGAATTTATTTTTTGTGAAAATGCATTTGGAGTATTTTCAAAGAATTCGTTAGCAAAAGAAAAAGAAAAAAGTAAATGAAAATAAAACGAATATACAGAGTTACATACATAAACATAAATTTTCAAAAGTTCATTCCTTACTTTTTGGATTTATTCATATTTTCTTTACGCTTTTTCAAACATGTTCACTGTATAACAATTAAAAATGATTTTTATATTGAAAAAAATACTTCAAATTTATAACAGAGCCTCGTTATATTAAGACCGACTTTCTATTACGCTACAGAAGAATAGTATTTGCATATTTATTCGTCATTTATTTATTTATTTGAAGTTCTATGCGTATACGTATGTAATTTTAGCAGAGAACTAGTATAGTGTAAACAATTTATAAAGAAAATAAAATTTAAAATTACGATAAGAATTATGAATTTAGTGGAACAACATTGTTACAAAAATGAAAATTCTAAATACTGGTGTTTTGCTTTTACATCGCTTAACATTTAAATTATAAACAAAAGCTACAAAAACAAAACAATGCAGTAAACACAACTGCTTACAAATTATCGTACTCCTTAGTATAACAACAAACACCAGCATAAAAAAATATAAACAAGGAAACAAGTAAACAAAATACACAAACAACACTACAATAATAAATGTAAACAACGATGTTTACATTTGTAGAGATTTCAGGAAGGTGAAGTTACCAAAATTTGGCTTCAAGAACATTCATGACTGTTATGCCATATAAAAGGCAAGGTAAAGCAGGCGAGTGATGTAGTAAAAGTTCAGTCAGCCTTGTGTGAAGACGCGGTGCGTTTGAAGAGCGGTGGTTTGAAGATCTCCGTTATAAAGATCTATCGAACAATTAACTAGTAATTGTTATTGTTTATGCAAAAGAGTACCAAGGGGAATAACAAACAAAGCAATTGTTGTTGTTTACATCAAGTTGTGAACAGTGGAACACAGAATTCTACGAACAATAAAGAATTTTAATTAAAACTAAATAAAAATTTATATCTCTTTTATTTGCAATCTACGAGTTCATATTTTAAACTTTTTTAAAGGGTAAAAACGTAACAATATTATTATCGTGAAGAGGTGACGTAGTACAGCGAACACACCATCTACAGTACTCCTTCTAAATTGTATAGAGCTTCCCCATAATGTCTGCTACAAGTCTATTGCTCTGACAAACTTCAGGATGCTGCTCGATGTCCACAAGCTTCCAAGTGTGTACAACTGGTATATATTAATGCCTTCAATAATGTGTTTAAATTTTTATCATCAAAGGATCTAAATACCCATTCTAAACAAGTATACTTTGTGTGCATAGTGCCCTGTCAAAAGTTAATCTGAAGGTTTAGCTCAAATCTCTCTTTTAATGGAGTTTTCCGATAAAATTTTTAAGACTTTATCTCGCTATATGTTTCCTTTCGCTTAGTATATATTTTCGGTCATCTGTTACCACTAGTTATACGACCTTAGCTTATTTTCTTTCTTTTTTTTGCAAATTTTTTGCTCAAAATATATATTATTTTTCAACTTGGCAATTGGGCAAAACCTTAAGTAAATATTAGAATTTATCAAATTGTTTTTTTCTATTCAAATTATTATGTCGAATAAATTCCTGGAGTAAAAAGTTGTGAGAATCTATTAAATCACTTTATCACAATATTTTATAATCTTTATTAACCATTCGAAAAACACCAAAATAAATTGAAGAACGTTTACATTCATAACAAACAAAAAAAAAAGTTCAATATTTCGTGTTTTTTATCTAAATCCCTTGATTAATCGGAAAACCGAAAAGAAAACACAAAGAATTAGGTATAAAATTAAAATGCCAACTGCAAAATTTATCCATTTTATAATAAGAATTCATTTATCCTCTGCCGCTATTTATTAACAATTTAACATGGAAGAGCCAGCCCACAAGTAACATAAAGTTTAATAATGTGGCACAAAACTTAAACTAAGTTGTCCCAACAAAAAAGAAATAAAAAGGGAATCAAAAACAAACAAAACCAAAATGAAGCAGAAAAAAAATGGTTAAACGAAACCCAGGACACAACAAAATACCACCAAATACAATCCCACTGTGTACTGTGGGATTGTATATAAATAAAACGGTGCGACAATGAAAATACACCCGCGTAACTACATAGTCTAAGTTATTCACTAGGTTGAGTAGAACTCAAAAATACTTTTTTTTATTTTTCTCGAACCCTCCAAACTTGTTTTATTTGACAAAAACGGTTTTTTGATCTTTTCACGCAAAATTATTGATTACCCAAATATGTTTGAACCTATTTTAAAAATCCAAATTTTTTTTAGAAAGGGGAGAGATTAGTGTTTAAAGGGGTATACAAGCTTACATGTTTTTAGTTTTGATGGGGTAAACTTATTAAATATTATTTTTTCAAGTTTAGCTATTCCTAATTGCAAAATTTAATTAAAAAATATGAAATAAGTGATGCATTATCTTGTAAAGAGATTGACACTTTGTTTGATCAAATCGGACAAAAATTACCGTAGTTATAATTTAAATAGTATAACAGACGTTTTATATTTTTTATATACGTCATCTTATCAACTTGAACTTTTGGTTCAAAAATTTTCAAAAGTTTTGATGGATCTTAATTGTTTATCGCAAAATGTGTTAATTTCACGTTTGTACGACTACCAGAAGTCGGCTAATATTGGTGTTTTTTGCAAATATTATTATTTCGCTTTGCGCAAACATTGTTCAAATTCTGGTGGTCACTCAAACGTGAAATTCACACATTTTGCGATAAAAAACCAAGATCCGTCAAAAATACTGAAAATTTTTGAACTAAAAGTTAATTTGAAAAAAAATATAACTCGTCTATTTGACTCTTTAAGTAATATCTACGATAATTTTTGTCCGATCTGATCAACCAAAGTGTCAATTTCTTCACAAGATTTTTTAATTAAAGTTTGCTATTATGAACTGACAATCTTGAAAAATTATGAAAAAAATTCACATTGGTCTAGTTTACCTCATCAAATCCCACAACATCAAATAATATACATATGTATATCGTTTTAAAGGCCAATCCCTCTAATTTCTAATAAGGTTTAAATTTTGGACATCGGTTCAGAAATAAATTTGTGCGTAAAGTCCAAAAAAACAGTTTTTGTCAAATAAAACCAGTTTGGAGGGTTTGAGAAAAATAAAAAAGTATTTTTGAGTTCTACTCAACTAACTGAACAACTTAGACTAGGTAGTTACTCGGGTTTATTTAATTTTTTGAATTTTGTCGCATTACTAAACCTTGATTAATTAAATTATTTCATTTATTCTACTCTTTAGTGTGCCATTGTAGTACAATTTTAAAACTTTTTAATATTAAAGTTGTTTACCAATGGGTGAAGTCACCGTAGTCAAGTAGGTAGTATGTTGGCTTATTAGACGTAAAGCCAGGGTTAGAGCCCCAGGCCGGACATCAAGACAAATACAAAAAAGTATTTCTTCGGCGACTTCCTCTCAGCATATTTCTGGCAAAAACTCTGAGAGTAAATAAAATTGCCATGAAAAAGTTTCTCAAAAATCTTTCGTTCGGAGTCAATTTTAAACTGTAGGTCCCACCACTCATGTATAAAATTAACACACACAACATAAGTACCTCCGGGTACTGTACTTGTCTTAATTGACAAGTACACGTCCTCTAACCTAACCTATTCTTACCAATGGCTTCACTGCACTTTATATATAAAAAAAATATGACATCAACGGCTAAGTTATATGAAACTCCTTCATTTCTTTAAGAAATATAGCATCTGCTCATATTTTTGTTACCTCGTTGGTTTGTATGAGTTATTGTATCGGGAGCAGTGACTACATAATACATCACACAATTCTTAACGAATGACTTTAAGTTTAACGGAGTAATTTTCGGAATCGTTTAGAATAACCCAGTCTGCTGCCGAATAATTATAACGTCTTTAGGATGAAAGGTCAGCTGCGGCAAAAATTATAAAGGACGCAAACATCTACAGGCGAGATGGCCAGGCGACTATTAAAGACGGTATATAGCTGGCGCACAAATCTCAAAGAGGTAGCAGATGTCCGGTACCAGGACATAATCAATGCAGTCCTGAATTCTGTCAACAACAGATGGTCCGAACCGGATACGGGCATATCGGCGAATTCAAATACGAATATAGAGCGCACGATAAGTCTGCATAAACTTCAAAGAAGCACTCTCAATACGGTTGTTGGAGTTATGGGCATGACTCATTGGTCTTGGAAACCTTGCAAATGATTTCTGCAGAAGCTGCAGGAATGACGAAGAAGATCAGACTTTTCTTCCCCTATTGTTGTCGGAAGAATAAAAGACACCTTGTAGTCTACTATATAGATGATATGGAGAAAGTGACATGCACTGACATTAGCAGTCTGAGGCGCTTCATCAGAAGCTCAGAGGGGGTCTAAGACCAAGGGCCTTATGTTGTCTAAGTGTGTCCATTCAGTTTTTCAGATTAATCGCCACTGTTGGGTGTGGATTTTGATCTGACGGCATTATCGGTCCACATTTCTCTAAGAATGGCCGAATGATCGATGATTACCAATTTGTTTTGACCTGAATTGGATGATGTGTGCGCCAACGACCTGTAGTTTCAATAGAGTTGATTAGTGTTCTTGTGGTGTTTTCTAAAGTCTCAGCCGCAAATAAAAGCGATTCTTTTAACCAACATAACCCATGCCAATGGTCAAATTCAACAAGATATATGCGTCAGACAAAATTAGTGCTCTACAAGACGCTCATCCTACCCGTGCTTCTTTATGCCACAGAGGCATGAACTCGATTAAGCACTGATGCAGCAGCTTTGAGAGTATTCGACGGAAAAGTTCTACGTAAGATCTTCGATCCAGTGCGAGTTGGCGATAATTTCCGCATCCGATCCAACAGCGACATAGACGTTGAGCAGCGTATTAATATCCAGCGGCAGCGTTGGCTCGGCCATGTAGTTCGAATGGCGGAGGATGCTCCGGCGAGACGGGTGTTTGATGCAGGGATCTGCGGAAGTCGGTGAAAAGGACGACCTTGTATGCCTTGGAAGGACCAAATCGAGGAAGCTTGGTCATCGATTGGTGTGACCAAATGGCGTAGGCGCTCAAGAAGCAGAGTCGCCTGGAAGCATGTGTTGCGGCAGGCCGAAATCCGTTAATCAGGTTGTTAACGGCCAATAAAGTAATTAAGTAAGTCATGCGTAAGATTTATGTGAAGTTTTACATTTAAAGTTAGCTCCAACAAGAGAACTCGTGGCGGACTTTACAAAGAGGTTATATTTCACACATAATGGCATCAAGAGGTCTTTTAAAGTAGATAGGTAGGTCCTTTCCTGAAGTTTTGAATCAACGTTTGTACAGTCATTTCAAGTACTACCATCAAAAGAACTTGTTTAATTCTATTAGGCATGTGGTGAGTGTAATTCAATTGCAAAATTCCTACGTAGACCTGATACTAATTGTGAAAATATATCAGGAGAATGTTAATATAAATATTCGTCATAAAATTGGTGTATTGAATTTAAATAAAATATTTCTTTGAAGTAATATTTGCCCACAATAAAAATTTTTGTAAATTTTTTAAATTGTTTTGGTAATACCCACTGTTGCTTCCGATGTCTCAATATACGAGGGTATTAACGCGTTTTAGCGAATCGGATAAATAAATAAAATTAAAATTTTCAAACACAAATAAAAACCAAATACCAGAGGACAAATAATGTTGAGAAAGCAAACAAAAGAAAAAGCAAAACAAAAGAAGAAGAAACAGAAAAATATGACTGTGAGGCAACAGCATGGTGTTGTATTTCCAATGGAGAGTTTTTGTGAACAGACTCGTTACTGCATTTTAACAATAACTTTGTCTAGGGGAAAGGCACCTCATGGCTCTTAGAAATGTGAAAACCATTTTACAGTACTGCAACATATTTTAGTTTGCCTAAAAAGAGTTGAGTAAAAATTAAATATCAAATTATAAAACAATTTGATTTCATGCTACATGCTACGACAGTTTTTTTGTTTGTAATTTTTTACCGGACTTAATAACAAAATATTCAAATAAAATTAAGGTTTTTCATATTATTGCTTGCATTATTTACATCTATTGTAATGAACAATAATCGGAAGAAAAGTTTATTAAAGGGCACCCCATAGTTGTTAAAATTTTATTGCCCTTATGACTGCAGATAATTCAAGTCTATCTTCAATTGGCTGGCAAATGTGAACTGACTATATTGATCTTTATCGAATAAGGATAACCAGTCAGCCAACAAATAAGAGTAGATATTCATACATACATACTTAATTAGGCATTACAAACCTTAAGTCAACATTACGACTTAGTTTCTCACACCACTTATGTTGTGTGTGTTAATTTTTTTTTTGAGAAAGTTTCATGGCAATTTTATTTACTCTCAGAGTTTTTGCCAGAAATCTGCTGAGAGGAAGTCGCCGAAGGAATACTTTTCGTATTTTGTTTTGATGTCTGGCCTGCGGTTTGAACCCTAGCTTTACGTTTAATAAGCCAACACACTACCTACTAGGGATGCCAATCGGGAAATCCCGATTCACAAAATCCCGGGATTTTCGGGATTCCCAAATCCCGAATCCCGGGATTTTTTAAAACTTATCCCGGGAATTTTCGGGATTGTAAATTCATACTTATAAACTTCATATAGAAAGAAATAATAGTCTTTGATCTTTTTAAAAAATTACTTAAAACAATTAATATAATTAATATATATTTTGGACACTTAAAAGGGTAGGTATTTGTTTCTTCACTAATGTGTCTATACATACATATATGTATGTATGTGTGGAAACACGGATGAATTATTTTTATTTTTGTTACTTTTTATTCTGTTTTTTTTTATTTTATAACATGTGTATTGTGATAAAGATCAAAAATTAATAAAAAATTTAATAATACAATTGTTTTTCGCTCTTTCTATTAAGAGAAAATCCAGAAATCCCGGGATATTTCGGGAAATTCCGGGATATTTCGGGAAATCCCGGGAGATTTCGAGATTTTTCGATCCCGAATTGTCCCGAAAAATCCCAGGCTTTCGGGATCGGGATTTCGAAATCCCGATTCCCGGGATTTTTAAAAATCGATCCCGTTTGGCATCCCTACTACCTACTAGACTACGGCGACTTCAAGAGTAGATATTACGCGATTTAAATAAATTGAATACGAATTGAAATATATTAAAGCCACTCTTTTGGCACCCAACGTTATATAAATCTTGTTGTCATCGCATTTGTTTAATTTATTGAATTTATTATAGGCGCCTTAAGTGTTTTCCAAATTACAGTCAGTAGTGAACCACAAGAAGGTTTACTGCCATGAATTGTGAAATTAAATTCTCTGCTAGAGGAAAACAAGCTGATTAACAACTTGTCAAATACAACTGCATGCAAATCTCAAAATTTAATTCCGGAAGTTTTGAGATCCCCACTTAATTTAGTACCTGAAGGATACAACGCAGGCGTGAGAATGAATCCAGAGAGACATGGTACTATTTACAAGCAAATGTAAAATATTTTCTGTCTTCTTCAGTTTTTTGGAAAAAAGTTTCTCAAAAATCTGTCGTCGGAGTCGACTTTAAACTGTAGGGGCCCTCGCTCATGTATAAAATTAACACACACGACATAAGTGGTGTGAAAAGCTAGCTCGTAATCCTGACTGAAGTGTTGTAATGGCCAATTATGTATGTATGTATGTATGTAAGAATTTGTTACGTATTATTAGTACGATTATTTGATACCCTACGATCCAGAAAACAAAAAAATATTGTAAAGTACGGTAGACCATTAACCACATAGAAATTGTGGAGTATCAAGCATTACCTTGCCATTTCTCTATTTTAGCCCCCTTTTTCATGCACTCGCACATGTATAGAACTTGAAGTTTTAAATCGATTTTATTGATAAGAACCTACTTTTCTGACTTGATATTTTCCATACAAGCACACAACACCATACCATGAAAATATACTTTAAAATGAATTTGCGAATGTATGTTTGCCTGTATTTGTTTTCATTTATTTCGTTTAAAATACAGACCATGAAGTGTATCGTTCACCGCGGGTGGAAATATTGATGACTAAAATGGAAATCAATTCTAGCGAAAATGACAGAAAAATACAATTTGAGTGGAGAATTTTCTTTAATATGGTATAAGGAAATACAAGGACGCTTAAATCCATTGACACTATTTTAATTCTTATGAACAAGTCTATGCGTTGGCTGGTTTTCAAGCGTGGCGCACTCGTTAGCGATGAGCGATATTTTCAAAACTGTGATTTAATCACGGTGATTGATAATTCACTGGTAACTACAGTGATTGAAATTGCCAAATAACAGTTACTAATATTGCCGTTCTTTCAAAATTGCTACATACCCAAATTTATTTCATTTTATTTTGAGCGAGTCAGAATTACTATTAGATGATGCTGATTATTTACTTTTGCCTTTTATACATGAACTTTCTATGAATCTTAATTTTCAAACTTCATATAAAAAAATTACATTAAAAATAATAACATTGATGACACCACTTTGATTTTGTTTAGTAGTCTTTTCGTAGTATGTATCTAGTTGTCTCTTTCTTACGACTTAAAATACGTTATTGTCATTATTGTTTTCTTTTGGAATACTGTGATCACAATCACTGTTTTAAAGAACAGTGATTAACAAATCACGTTCACTGAGAACAACGTTCTTCAAAAATCACTGGATCGCTCATCTCTAGTAGTCGTGCTTTGAAATGTGCAGCCTCTGCGCTGATCGACTTCTCCCTCCTTGGTTCGGAGGAACTTAGTCAGTACGGGGACTGCATTTACCTGTGGCGTCATAACGAGCCACTATGAGTGCTCAAGTGAGCTTTTTGTATGAAAGCTACCACACTAACTTAACCTAACCATCTCACACACTTGCAAACTATGTGTTGAAGGACATATTCAGGTAGTCTTGTAGTTTATTACTTTGGTTGAGGGAAATGCGCTTATACTCGTGTATCTGATTCTACTATTTTTCTTTTTATTTTCACTTTCTCAATGCCACTCTTTTATTTGTTTTGTCTTTACTACTTTGCCTGCACGAACATGGTAACCCAAAACTTTTGAGTGTTTTGTCGTAGCTACTTTGGCTATAGTCGTCCTCAAATCTGCACAACATATCTTCGTTTCTATTAACTTGCACTATGTATGTACGTAAATCACACTTTGTGTAGCACTGAGTAAAATTTGAAAGTTATTTCGTCTATGAATTTAAAAGAAAGGAAAATTTATTCTGACATAATATTAAATTTACCAATCATAACAAATTGGTTCAACCATTACACAATTTAACTTTGGCTCCTTAAGCTATATTTTGTGAACATGCGGGACCTTTTAACATTTTATAGCATACACGAGAAAAATAGTCATTGGGTGAAGCATTTAATTTTTTTTTTTCGTTTTGAATGAAGGGATTGCTAGTGTGGGACGATACGAGTAATATTGTTTTGCCACATGTTGCACGTCTGTATGACTGGAAGATATTTTCCCAAATGATTTGATTGGTAACACTTTCGTTAAAAAAAAAAAAATTAAATTACAGAAAACAGCAGACATCAAATTTTGCGAATATGTTCGGGAGAGAATGAGTCCTCCCACTGTAGACATTAAACTGGAGTACAAGAAAAAAAAGGAATAAAAACTGGTTGTTGTTTTGCTAGCAATTATTGCTTGCATGCTTTCAACTGTATTATTTAGTATTGAAAAAATGAAAACAAAAAATATTTTCAAAATCAAAACAAATAATAAAATAAAATGAAAACAAAGACGGCTTAAATAAATGTTATGTTGTCATTGAATAAACGGTCTTTTAGCCGCAGCTATAACTTAAAAGTCATTGGGGGAAACATTCAAAAGTTAATTGAATATGAATTGAATATCATTTCTACGAAATTATAAATAAAATAATATTAACAAAGTATTCTTCCTACGCCTTTATATATACCTGAGAAGTACTATGTACTATTCGTATGCATATCAGTTTATGTTACCTGAATCGGCCACCAGTTCACTCGATAGACCTGTGATCCCGGTTTAGTTACCACCTGCATAAGAACGCTATATAAAATCCCTAAAACCAGACACGAGAAGATGCAGCGGACTTCTTAACCCACAATGAAGTTAGTCTCCGCGAAGGTAAGATTTCTCAGTGAGACATTGTTGCGGTATGGAAAAGACATGCATCATGGTTCACCGAAAAGCGAGGTATATTTCCAACTCTAAGGCGGTGGTTTGGGCCAAATCAAAATATATCTATTTACGAAAAAGACGAAACTTCTCCAATGGAAAACAATTCAACTCCTGATTAATGTGTCCTCGGTTATGACCTGGCAAATCTGCCATCGACCGGATATTCACATTACGCTGAATTCTGGAAAATACCCATTAAAATATCGTCGATGCACATCATCTTTTTGTAGATTGTAAGGCAGCATTAGATAGCCCGATGAGAAATTATGTTTTTGCTGCAAAGTCTGAGCTCGGACTTTCAGTAGAAGGCGATAGTTCATCGCAGTGGCACTTTTTTGCTACAAAAGTTCAATGAATGCAGTTTCCTTTGCGTTATAAGCTTTATTCGACCAATTTCCTTCAAATGCGAGTATATTGTAGCTGTCATATAAGCGCACATTGAAAAGGTATTAAAACGAATCTGATGCAGGAAATGAATTGCTAAAGAGAGCAATTCTAAATAAATGGTTAATAATAAAAAGAGTTGTTAAGATAATAATCAGAGAATTTAAAAACAGCATGATTTTAGTAGTATGTTTATGTACCTTCGGGGTCAATTTTCCATACAAATTTGGGATCATCCCTACGCTACAGCCGGTCATAAAAGTTAATTAGATAGGTTTGTAACATGTGTTGTGAAATTGGTTGGTTGCTTTTTGATATGTGTGTGTGTGTGTGTGTGTTTCATACGTAGAGTGAAGTGGTCGGTCTACTTATGTTATGTAAATGTCGGTTGTTTAGTAAATAGTGTGTGTGTGTGTTTAATGTGTAGGGTGTGATGTAAGGTGATTGTGATGCGTTTATGCCGGTTGTTTTTGTATGTTCATATTGTAAGAGTTCTTTGTGACTTATATTTTTTTGCGGTTTTGAGAAATGTGTTGTTTAATAATTTGTTATTAATTTGTTTGCGGTTTGTATAATGTAGAAAACTTATAGTTTAGTTATAGTTTTGATAAGGAATTATTGTTTATTGTTTTATGCTATATTTAGATTTTTCCTATATGGTTAAAGTTGAAATAAAAAAATGTGTTTTTTGTTTTTATTGTTCTATTAATAAATTTATTGTAGAAAAATTAAAAAAAAAAAAAATCTTATACTAAAACTTATATATTAAATACATTTCTTATAAATCTAATTAAATTTTATTAAAAGTACAGTTTTTGCATTTCAATAAATAATAGAAATTTAGTATTTTTCTTGCTTCTTCTTCTACTTGATTCTTTTTGTTGTGATAATAAGTGCAATGGCAGGTGTCTGGGCCGCATGTTGCATTTTCATTAGACCAGACGCAATCTTCGAAATGTTCTCCATGTTTAGTTTGTTTTGTTTTTAGATTATTGATGTATTCAACAAATGATTGTATATCCATGAGTTTTTTCTTATCTTCGTCGGAAATGATGTGTGTAAATGATTTTAAAAAATGAAATAATTCTGTGAGGAACATTTTGTGGGTGTGTCTCTCTCTGCTTGCTGTATGCTCATATGTAATGTTTGTAAATAATCTTTAACATTAATTGTTCTCATATTTATACTATTTCGGGTTCGTTCAAAGAGCGGACTCGTTTCAAATTCTCCATCGGCTTGTTCACGATTAGCTAGTTCGTTAAATGATCTGTCTCCGTTTAGATATACTAGATCTTTTTTAATTTTGGGATCATATTCAAAACAATATATATTCAATTTACGATATGTATAATTACTATAATAACTACATCGTACACGTATTTCACAATTGTCATACTTTAGATTGAAATGGCGAAAATAAGCATTAGAACTTTCAATTATTCCACCAATATTGGTTTCTTTTTCAATTAGATCTTTTCTAAAGGCTTCAATTGCATCATCTATTGTAAATTGTTTTTGAATTTCATCATAGCTCCTATATTGTCTAATGTAGGGTTTCGATGTTGTTGTTGTTGTTACTGTCGATTTATTCAAATTATGATTTTCTAATTGAATTGATAGGTGAACTCGTACATTCAAAGTATTATTCAATACTTTAATTTGAAAATTTAGATATTTACTCGTATCACCAATAATAGCTGGAGATGGAATATAATGATGTTGTTGTTGTTGTTGTTGTCTGCTCAGCGGTATAAAGTGGATAATATTAATTATAATTATGAATAGAATTGTTTTGAAGAAGGAGTTCATGTTGTTTTTGATTTAAAAATCATCGATAGACTGAATTCAATATCCTTACTCGATATTCATTTTATATGTTTGTGTGTAATTTTTCAAGTTGACAATTTTAATATTTTCCAATTTACGTGATAGGTCTGGTGTGCGTACTTTTTCAATTTCACCATTACTTAAAATTCTTTCTTGTTCAATTTCACGATATTCATAGCAACTGACTTTTAAATATCGTTTAGCAAACACACTATCATATGTACACCTGATTGGTACATCGACGTTCTCATATTGTAGGTTAAAATGACGATAAAATGGGTCAGTAGAGTCTAATATTCCACCAATATTTAATTCTTTTTCAATTAGTTCTTTACGAAATGATTCGATTGCATCATCTACTGTAAACATTTTTTGTGGAAAGGTTGGTTTAAAAAGCTGGTAAAAGGGAGAAATCGAATCCAGTCCACCATTATCATCATTAAATTCCTCTTCATCATACTCAAATGTTGTTGAAGGTGCTGTTGTTGTTGTTGTTGTTGTTGTTGTTGTTGTTGATGTTGTTGTTGTAGATGTATCTAGTTGTTCCTCTTTTGTCGTTGTTATAGTTTCATTATCACCCGTTATTAAATAATCGTCTCTAACTTCTAATGGTTGACTTTCTTTCATAAATTTAAATGATATATTAATTTTGAGTACATCATTGTTGGGAAGAGTAAAATTGAATTCTATACTCTTTGAATTTATTTCTATTGGATGAGTATTTGTTGAAGGTATTGGCGATGAACTACCAATTATTGCTCTCAATGTAAGAAGAAAGATGATTAATTTCATCATTATGATGCGCCTTACCAATTGTTATTTAGTTAACAGAGATTGAATACGTAATGATTAAGACACTATTAATTTTTTTGTTTATATACTTTTATTTATTAAAAAAATTCTACATATATATATATATATATATACAATTTATATTTTTACAAAAGTTTTTTTATCTCATTTGTAAGAGGAATATATTCAAACATTCTATCGTGTATGATTAAACAGTATACTGACGTATTTGCAGGTTATAGTTGTCTATTGGTCCAGTTTTAATTGCTTCGTTCTGATGGCTAACATCTATTCCAATTATTGGCGCTGTTGTCTTAAATTTTTCCCTTGTTAATAATGGTTGTGGGTCACGTGAATAATAGCTTTGTTGAAATTTTGAATACATATCATAGAGTACAGCAAAACGATTTAAGTCATCATATGGGTATACATCCGAATTCAAATGTACTTTTACATCAGTCAAATCACAATGAACAAAATGATTTTGATTATTGCGAAATGCTAAAAGAATGAATCGTGGTCTCTCATTTTCACTCGCTAGCTTAACATTCCATAGAACAGCGGTGCTTTGTGGTAGAGAGGGATAATAATATGTATCCCAACTTCTAAAGGCGATATTTAGCGGTCGGCGACTATTAATTGTTTTAAATATTTCCAACTTGTAAGCATCAGCCAATTGAATATGTGGTACTTTCCATGTAATGTTCAGAAGAGATATCTTAAATCTTTCACTTGAAACAACAGATTTGACTACTTGAGAATCGTCTTTTGAGCGTAGGAGAATTAGTTCATGTTTAGAATTGAGTATTACTTTATTAAAATCTTCGGCAAATCCAAGAATCATTTTTAATGGTACACAAAAATTAAAATAACCGGTAGTTAGTTTAAGATCATCAGAATTATTTGGTGCCCATCCTGCATTTACTAACGAATTGCTTTCAAGTTCATTTAGTGATGCATAGTTTTTAATTTCTGTAGTTATTCCCAAATGACGTGTACGATCAATTTCTACACCGTTGAGTTCATATCGAATTTCATCAAAGAGATAACTCATACAGTTGTGAAGAAGTCTTAGAGAGAGTGAGACTGTTGAATCTTCCTTTGTTGCAAACCCTTCAATATAGATAAAGCTTTCACTTGGTAAAACATACAAGTCCTGGTTTTGAATTGATATTCGAATTTCATCATTATTTTTAAAAGATTGTAAATATGATGTATAACTATGATATTCCTTTTTAATAATTGAAATATCAAATTGTGGTTTTTGTAATACGTTTATTAAATTAGTCATTTTCTTGTTCTTCTTCTTCTATCTAACTTTAGTTGAAAGCCTAAACTTTGTAAAAACTTTTGATTACTTTTACTTAGATTATTTTTCAATTGTATGTGCTCCTTAGAAGAAGAAGATAATTTACTCCTTGTAGATTGTATAGTGAGCGCTGACGGCGGAATGACTGTTGTATCCGCGTTCGAGATCCTTTTATCGAAAATGATCATTATTGGGGGTCGGTTTCAAATGTAAATGTACTGATATTTTCTCACCTCGAAAATTTATTAAATTTCCGTCCTGATCGCAAATTTTCAAAACTAATGTATTTATTGTTCTTGTGTTGAGTGGTAAATATATGACATTAGCTGGTGCTTCTGTTATTTTATAGCCTGGACTAACGTTCAATGAAAACTGATGTAGGGTATGAGCAGATGTGTTGTTTATATATGATCCACTTACAATATTACAATCAATAGATATTATATTTATTTTTGTTATATCTATAGTTTTATCCGAATAGTGCTCTTCACCATTTTTAAGTACTCTATTGCTAAAACCGAGCAATGAACCAATTGACCGTTCTCTATCGAAATAAATCGTATCTAATGAGCTTTTTATGAATGTCTGTAAAGTATTGTAATTAGCTTCAATTCTCAGTTGTCCCTTAGGATTAAGACTATTGTATTTAGTAGTAATCAAATCTGAAATGTCAGATATTTCATATGATCCAATAGGAACTTCAATTTCATGATCACCAATATGAAATATATTATTTTCAACATCAACATTTGGAATAGAGTGATATGTATCGAAACTAATTAATCCGCAAAGATAGGGTTCCTTAAGTTGAATTGGCGGAAAGTAGTTTGCAACAAGTAGAGAAGTGTTTCCGTTTAATGTTAACGTTATTGTCATCTTAACGTATAGTTGTTGAATAATACAATTTTAAATTAATTAATCATCTTTTATAGTAGATCATTAGCATTAATCCAAGAATTGTGTTCTGATGAAAATCCTAACCATTTTACATATAGCATATTATTCTTTTTCTTTAAAACCTTCTC
Source organism: Sarcophaga carnaria (assembly GCA_958299815.1). Classification (NCBI taxonomy): domain Eukaryota; kingdom Metazoa; phylum Arthropoda; class Insecta; order Diptera; family Sarcophagidae; genus Sarcophaga; species Sarcophaga carnaria. Next base: position 88,716,273 of record OY283149.1, read on the forward strand.
AACTAAATATGTTTGTGGATATTTAGTTCGCATTAATTCATATTCATAGAAACCACCCTTTATATCGTGACCTTGGTAGTCTTCTAAGAGATATGTTTTTGGATTAGTATTTCTTACACGTTTAATTTTAAAAATCTCAGTTGTCCAATTTGGTGTATAACCCTTTTCAAATACATGTTTATATTTGCTGATACGAACATTATCGCCAACTTTGAATTTAGGTTTTCTAAAAATCTTTAAATTGTTAAAGACAGTATCGAGTAAATGTTTTTCGTTTGTAGAATTCACTTCGTTCGGTGTCATTTTTATTGTTCGGTGAAGTGTGTTGTTGTATATATCAACAAGATCTTGATATATATTAATCCATTTGTATGTACCTTGATAACTAAACTCTTTCCACATCATTCCCTTTAATGTTCTATTAAATCGTTCAACTATTGATGCTTTCAAAACACTATATGTGGAATAGTGATTAATTTGATGAGATTGCATTAGATGAGTAAAATGTGTATTAAAAAATTCCTTTCCATTATTCATTATCCATCGTCTGTTTGTAAATTTTTCGGTTTTCGTTTGCTTTTATTGAAAATATTTTTCATTGCTTCTGTTACACTTAAAGCAGTCTTATTTTTTACCGCTTCAGCCCAAGCTTTTTTAGAAAATGTGTCTATAACGGTTAATAGATACCGATAACCTCTATTATACGATTCATATGCAATCATTATAATATAGAAGAAGATTCTCCATTAGGTTATATATTAGAAGTAGATCTAGAATATCCATCGACATTACACGACTATCATAATGATTTGCCATTTTGTGCTCAGAATAAGAAAATTGAAAGCATGAAACAACGAAAACTAATAACAGACCTAAATAATAAGAAAAACTATATTATACATTATAGAAATCTACAACAATGTTTAAAACATGGTTTGATTTTGAGAAAAATTCATAGAATTCTTGAGTTTAGTCAGTCTGATTGGTTAAAGAAATATATTGATTTGAATAATCATTATAGAACACTGGCTAAAAATTCATTTGAACAAAATTTCTTTAAATTGTTAAATAATGCAGTCTATGGAAAAACTATGGAAAATGTTGATAAGAGGAAAGATATTAAAATAGTATGTGAATGGGAGAGTAGACGTAAAAAATTAGGTGCTAGAGCTCTTATTGCTAAACCTAATTTCCATAGTTCACTAAAAATTCATGAAAATATGCATGCCATTCAATTGAATAGAATTAAAACTGAATACAATAAACCAATTTATATCGGTTTTTCAGTTTTAGAAATATCCAAATATAAAATGTATAGTTTTCATTATGATTACATAAAACCTAAATATTGTGAAAACCTTCAACTCAATTATATGGATACTGATTCCTTTATTTACACTATTAAAACAGACGATCTATATAGTGATATAAAAAATGATATTCATACACATTTTGATACGTCTGCATATTCAAAAGACAATCCATATAATTTTCCACAAATTAAAAAAAAGGTATTAAGGATGATGAAGGATGAGTGTAATGGTAAAAATATTAAAGAATTCATTGGTTTAAGAGCTAAAATGTATTCAGTAAAAATCGATAGAGTTGATACAGAAATTAAAAAGATTAAAGGTGTTAAACAATGTGTAACTAAAAAATTAAGTATAAATGACTTTAGAAAATGTTTATTAGAGAAAAAATTGTACTATGACACAATATATTTAGATCTAAGATACATCAAATTTATACACAAAATATTAGTAAACTAACTTTAAGTTACTTAGACGATAAGAGATGTATTAAAGAAAACGGTATCAATACATATGCATGGGGACATTATAAAATAATGTTAACATCAACATCATCATCATCATCATCAGCAAATTTAAATTTATATAAAGAATTAATGCATGACGATGATGATGATATGTTTTTAAATATAAATATATAGATTAAGTAGTTTATAAGTATGTAATATGAATTAATAAAGTACATACATATGTGTGTGTGTATATTTGAAAATAAATCAGTTTTTTTATTTAATTTCAATTTTATAATGTATGGGATAATATAGTTTGCTGATTACGTTGAAGAATGTGGTTTAATTAAAAACTAAAATAGGTTTGTGGGTTTTTTTTTTTTTTGAGATATATTGAGAAAACTCTAAACATACATTGTTCTTATCAAATGTAAGAATTATTGGGAAAAAATTTGCATAAAAAGGGAGTATATTAACATTTAGGAATTAATTATAAATATAAAAATGTTTTGTGAAGACAATAATTGTGTGTGCCAGCTTAAACTGCGCTCACAGTTTAAACTTTGGCAGGATGAAAAGTTCGTTGAAGAACTTTCAAAAGCATCGGCGTTCCTCGCAAAGAGGAAAACCGAAAAGTGCTTCAAACCTTTGTTTGAAACACTTTTACAACATTACATCGTAAAGAAGGAGAAGTGTACGATTGAGTGGCGGAAAGATTGCATAGATGTCTTCCTCGATGGAGCAAAGTCTTGTTGGGCCACAATCAGACTGGAGGAGAATGGTGTCCTCGTAGATGGAGAAAAGTTTTACATTTTATTTAAGTCATTTACAGAGTGTGACATTGAATAAATAAAGAGAATTAAAAATTAAAAAAAATTTTGTTTTTTATTTGTTGAGGGATTTCTTTTTTCAGCTTTTTTTTTTTTTTTTTTTTTTTTTTAATAAAATAAAACAATTTTTCTTTTTTTATTATTTCATTCCAATTTATATTTATTGAATAGAAATTTTAAACACAAGTGTCCACAATTAAAAGTATTAAATTTTTGTTTTCGTTCATAATTATATTCAATGGGAAATTTTAAGTAGTTGACAATCTCAAGTGGTGGTTGCAAGTCTCCAAAGCTATCAAAGTATTCTTTATAATTATGATTTTTATAGTATGCTACCCAATGTGTTCCAGTACCTTTTGTATCATCCAAATTGACAACACCGCATTCTTGTTTGAATGGTCTTTTAGGTAGAGAATCACGCATGAAAACACCTCTAAAGTATTTGAGATGTTTACCATATTTTCTTATATCTAAATCGGTTAGGGGGCGATTGGGTAGATTTTCTAAAAGTTTTTTGAAGCTGGGCTATAATACAATCCATATCCAGTTTTAAATGGTTTAAGATATAATCCTTTACCCATTGCAATAGATTCCATATATCTATTGTGACGGTTGGCTTCTGCCAATTGTTCTTTTCCATTTTTGATAGCATTTACTGCTTTGACAATAGCGGATCCTCCACTTGCTAAACCACCAAGCGCTGACAATGCTGTCAAGACAGGAATTAATGGTAGAAAACCACCAATTTTTGGCAATGGAATAACTCTCGGTATACTTATATTATTTCTCCTTTTGCCTTTGAAATTAGTATGAACAGCTTTCTTTGCAATTTTAACAGCAGGATTTATATTATCAGGATTTTCCTTTTTCAGAAGGTTAAATGTATTCTTAACGGTGTTTAGAAACAATTTCTTATTACATTTATTCTTCTTTCCTTTTCTCCTTCTTTTTGAATTCTTTCTTTTCCTATGTCGTCGTCGTCGTCTCTGTTTCTTCATACCTAATCCAAATTTTACTTTTGTTTTCATTGCGTTCGTAACAAACCAAGCATTTGCACGTTCTTTAATGTCACTATCTTTAGCTTTTACTCTTTGCCAGGCTTTTTCAGCTAATATTTGGTCTGCTTGATGTCTTTTATTTATGTCATGTGATTGCGAATATGCAATATCGTGTTCTTTACAGGCAGCGTCTAATAAATTTATACCCTTAGCTCCTCTTGCTAGACGTTCTTTAAGTTTTGTACCAGGTCCGCAAAATTGATATCCAGGCAAATGTAATTCAAAAGGTAATTTGTTAATTAATGTGTTTACCAAACCACTTCCAGTCGTAGACTGATAACTATTTTTGTTTTTATAGTAATTTATGACCATTCTTCATCCACAAATGTTATTCGATTAAGATGAAAGTAGAAATGTTTATCTATATATATATATATATATATATATATATTGTATATATATATATATATATATATATATATATAAGATACATTGAATAATAAGACTTTATTAGTACTCAGCATGCGGTTAATTAAACAAGCTAAAAAAATTATCATTCGAAATGCTGATAGTGCAGAGGAAAAACTGTCTAAAGCAGACAGCAGACGTTAACAGATCGTAATCAGTACTCTATTACCAAATTCAATACGAGCGTTAATTGTGGGACCATCAAATTGTGGTAAGACTAATGTCATGATTAGTCTCATAGAGAGTCCTAATGGTCTTTGCTTTAAAAACATATACATATATTCAAAATCGTTATATCAATCAAAATATCGTTATTTAAGGGAATTAATCGATCCTATCAAGGGGATCAGTCTCTATACGTTTTCGGAAAATTAAAAAGTACTAAGTCCAGCAAAAGCAAACCCACATTCAATAATGATTTTCGATGATGTGATTTGTGGAAAGCAAAATTCAATAAGAGATTACTTTTGCATGGGTAGACATAAAAATATTGATTGTTTTTACTTGTGTCAAACATATATTTGTATACATATGATTGTTGTATTTAAGCAAGATGAAATGAATTTACGTCATATCTATAATGATCATGTTATTGGTGATATGACATTTAATCAATTTGTAGATATATGTAATAGATGTTGGAAAGATAAATATGGATTTCTCGTTGTTAGTAAAGATGATGAATTGAATAAAGGAAGATATCGTAAGGGATTTGATAATTTTATACAGTTATAAGCTGATGAGATCAGATAAGATATAAAGCAGATCGTTAACAGATCGTAATCAGATTGGAAACAGATACCAGATCGAGAGCATATCATAAGCAGATAGTAATCAGATCGTAAGCAGATAGTGATCAGATCGTAAGCAGATTGTTATCAGATCTTAACCAAATCATAAGCAGATTGCAAACAGATCATTACCAACACACACACACACACACACACACACACAATAAATATGAATAATAATAACTTATTAAAGGATATTGTAAAAACCAGAACAATATTAAAAGAAAAATTACAAAATATTAAATTAAATAATATAGATAGAGTAAATACATTAGAAGATACATTTCAACCTATAACAAAACCTTTAAATCATATAATTGAAAAACTTGAAAGCAACAGCAATAAGAAAAAATTAAATAAGTATTCATTAATAAATGATGATGATAATGATGATGATGATGATAATGATGATGATGATGATGGTGACGATGATGATGATGACATAAACGAATCATTTCAAAATGATGATATTAGTTTTAAGACGATTAATAGGTCAGCTAAAAAAATAAAGAATTATAATGAAATCATTCCTTCTTCCAATTACAATAATGTTAAAGATGATATTAGTTATATGTCAACGTCTGATATTCCTTATTCTGAATATGAAAATAATATAAAAAGAACTAGTACACCGTTTAATGAAAATAAAAGTGCTGTAAAAAGACTCAGTTCACTCTCTTATGAAAATAAAAAACAATTTAAAAGTGAAAACAAAAATTTAAAAAAAAATACATATATAAAGAGTAAGGTCAGTAATGAACGAAGGAAAAAGAAAAAATTTCATGATAAACAAACCGCAAACATAAAAAATACACAATTATTTAATAGCAAAACAAATGTACTTGTTCATGATAACTATAGCAAGAACAACAGCAACAACAACAACAACGATGACGATGTTGAACAGAAATGTGTACAAGCTAATACACTGAAACAAAAAAGTACGTTTAATATAAACAATGATGATGGAAAACTCGTAAAAATTGAAAAAAAAGATTTAAAGCGAAAGAAACTAGATGTATTCGATGACAATTATGATCAATATCAAAAACGTAAAAAAACAACACACTTATTTTCAAAAAGAAAAAGCAGATTTGATATAAACAAGAATAGAAAACGTATAAAATTCACAAGCAGTAATTTTAACAAATCATCAACACTGCTTCAAAATGTTCAACTTCTTAGGAATAGTAAAACTTTAGATACAATTTATGGTTTCAACATTGATGAAAACGGAAATTGGCGATATGGCAATAACAAACTTGTCTTTAATAAAGACAATTCTATTCGAATAGGAAATAAAAAATTGAAAATGACTCCAGGTTTATTCGAATTAGTATTTCATTCAAAACCCCTAAACAAACAAAAACTGACTTAAATAAATATAAAGATTTATTAATAGATACAAATGTATATAGACGCAATTATCATCCGAATGGTCAAATAAAAGGTACAAAAGCCTTTAAATATAAACGTATAATAAAAAAACTATTTAGTACAACAACAAATAAATTAACGAAAGGTAGTGGTTTAACACTTAAATCTGTAGATTACAAAAAACCAAACTATATATATTGGGACAATCCTAATGAGTTAGTCAATAGACTAAGACTACTTCTATCATCTGAAAGTGTCGGACATAACAATCATAAAAACGAAATAATATCCATAGTTGAAGAACTGAAAGAAGCTAATATAATTTATTAGAGAAAGAAAGAAAAATGAGTTCTATAAATAAATTTGGTGAAAGCTTAAAAAGTCATAACAAGATAAGTGATTCAGTCTTTAAGAAAAATCTATTTAAAACACTCGATATTACTGTAGACAGTAATCGTTTAGACTTGCGTAAAAAAAGAATATCGAATTTAACTGCACCTATTGAACCTAAAGATGCAGTTACAAAAGCATATCTTAATAACAGAACTGATTTACTTATAAATAAAATTGATAACGTTGATGAAAAATTTAAAAACTCATTACATTTACTACAATAGGAAATCAATTATTCGCTTAAACAGAATAATATAACAATTTTGAAGAATATAGAAAAAGTTGAAAATATACAAACAAATAGTGTTATATCGATATCGAAAGAAATAGAGAATATAAAAATTGATCTGGCAACTCTTAAAAATGATATTTTACAATTTATTAAGAAACAAAAAAAGGAAAATCAAAATATTAAAAACGATTTAAATGCAGTAAATAAAATTGCATTTGAAAATGAAAAGAAATTTAACAACATTGAAAATTATCTTTTTAAATCTTTACTACCTAAACAAAAAGAAACAATCTGAAACAAGTCCAACAAATGATAATGATAAAACATAAAATTGAAATTGTGTGTATGTGTGTGTGGGAAAAACTAATAAAATAGAAATGTTTACATCAATTAATGGTCATATGGAATTTTACATTTGAATAGAGAAAATATGAAAGTGAATAAAAGAGATGTAGTAAATGAACTACATAAACAAGCACGAAAAAATTTTGTAAGAAGACGAGTTATAGTTAAAGGAATTGATGATTTATGGCAAGCGGATTTAGTTGAAATGATTGCATATGAATCGTATAATAGAGGTTATCGGTATCTATTAACCGTTATAGACACATTTTCTAAAAAAGCTTGGGCTGAAGCGGTAAAAAATAAGACTGCTTTAAGTGTAACAGAAGCAATGAAAAATATTTTCAATAAAAGCAAACGAAAACCGAAAAATTTACAAATAGACGATGGAAAGGAATTTTTTAATACACATTTTACTCATCTAATGCAATCTCATCAAATTAATCACTATTCCACATATAGTGTTTTGAAAGCATCAATAGTTGAACGATTTAATAGAACATTAAAGGGAATGATGTGGAAAGAGTTTAGTTATCAAGGTACATACAAATGGATTAATATATATCAAGATCTTGTTGATATATACAACAACACACTTCACCGAACAATAAAAATGACACCGAACGAAGTGAATTCTACAAACGAAAAACATTTACTCGATACTGTCTTTAACAATTTAAAGATTTTTAGAAAACCTAAATTCAAAGTTGGCGATAATGTTCGTATCAGCAAATATAAACATGTATTTGAAAAGGGTTATACACCAAATTGGACAACTGAAATTTTTAAAATTAAACGTGTAAGAAATACTAATCCAAAAACATATCTTTTAGAAGACTACCAAGGTCACGATATAAAGGGTGGTTTCTATGAATATGAATTAATGCGAACTAAATATCCACAAACATATTTAGTTGAGAAGGTTTTAAAGAAAAAGAATAATATGCTATATGTAAAATGGTTAGGATTTTCATCAGAACACAATTCTTGGATTAATGCTAATGATCTACTATAAAAGATGATTAATTAATTTAAAATTGTATTATTCAACAACTATACGTTAAGATGACAATAACGTTAACATTAAACGGAAACACTTCTCTACTTGTTGCAAACTACTTTCCGCCAATTCAATTTAAGGAACCCTATCTTTGCGGATTAATTAGTTTCGATACATATCACTCTATTCCAAATGTTGATGTTGAAAATAATATATTTCATATTGGTGATCATGAAATTGAAGTTCCTATTGGATCATATGAAATATCTGACATTTCAGATTTGATTACTACTAAATACAATAGTCTTAATCCTAAGGGACAACTGAGAATTGAAGCTAATTACAATACTTTACAGACATTCATAAAAAGCTCATTAGATACGATTTATTTCGATAGAGAACGGTCAATTGGTTCATTGCTCGGTTTTAGCAATAGAGTACTTAAAAATGGTGAAGAGCACTATTCGGATAAAACTATAGATATAACAAAAATAAATATAATATCTATTGATTGTAATATTGTAAGTGGATCATATATAAACAACACATCTGCTCATACCCTACATCAGTTTTCATTGAACGTTAGTCCAGGCTATAAAATAACAGAAGCACCAGCTAATGTCATATATTTACCACTCAACACAAGAACAATAAACACATTAGTTTTGAAAATTTGCGATCAGGACGGAAATTTAATAAATTTTCGAGGTGAGAAAATATCAGTACGTTTACATTTGAAATCGACCCCCAATAATGATCATTTTCGATAAAAGGATCTCGAACGCGGATACAACAGTCATTCCGCCGTCAGCGCTCACTATACAATCTACAAGGAGTAAATTATCTTCTTCTTCTAAGGAGCACATACAATTGAAAAATAATCTAAGTAAAAGTAATCAAAAGTTTTTACAAAGTTTAGGCTTTCAACTAAAGTTAGATAGAAGAAGAAGAACAAGAAAATGACTAATTTAATAAACGTATTACAAAAACCACAATTTGATATTTCAATTATTAAAAAGGAATATCATAGTTATACATCATATTTACAATCTTTTAAAAATAATGATGAAATTCGAATATCAATTCAAAACCAGGACTTGTATGTTTTACCAAGTGAAAGCTTTATCTATATTGAAGGGTTTGCAACAAAGGAAGATTCAACAGTCTCACTCTCTCTAAGACTTCTTCACAACTGTATGAGTTATCTCTTTGATGAAATTCGATATGAACTCAACGGTGTAGAAATTGATCGTACACGTCATTTGGGAATAACTACAGAAATTAAAAACTATGCATCACTAAATGAACTTGAAAGCAATTCGTTAGTAAATGCAGGATGGGCACCAAATAATTCTGATGATCTTAAACTAACTACCGGTTATTTTAATTTTTGTGTACCATTAAAAATGATTCTTGGATTTGCCGAAGATTTTAATAAAGTAATACTCAATTCTAAACATGAACTAATTCTCCTACGCTCAAAAGACGATTCTCAAGTAGTCAAATCTGTTGTTTCAAGTGAAAGATTTAAGATATCTCTTCTGAACATTACATGGAAAGTACCACATATTCAATTGGCTGATGCTTACAAGTTGGAAATATTTAAAACAATTAATAGTCGCCGACCGCTAAATATCGCCTTTAGAAGTTGGGATACATATTATTATCCCTCTCTACCACAAAGCACCGCTGTTCTATGGAATGTTAAGCTAGCGAGTGAAAATGAGAGACCACGATTCATTCTTTTAGCATTTCGCAATAATCAAAATCAATTTGTTCATTGTGATTTGACTGATGTAAAAGTACATTTGAATTCGGATGTATACCCATATGATGACTTAAATCTAAAATTCGATCGAAATCGTTTTGCTGTACTCTATGATATGTATTCAAAATTTCAACAAAGCTATTATTCACGTGACCCACAACCATTATTAACAAGGGAAAAATTTAAGACAACAGCGCCAATAATTGTAATAGATTTTAGCCATCAGAACGAAGCAATTAAAACTGGACCAATAGATATCCGTATAGAAATAAAAACCTTAACAAATATACCTGCAAATACGTCAGCATACTGTTTAATCATACACGATAGAATGTTTGAATATATTCCTCTTACAAATGAGATAAAAAAACTTTTGTAAAAATATAAATTGTATATATATATATATATATATATATGTAGAATTTTTTTAATAAATAAAAGTATATAAACAAAAAAATTAATAGTGTCTTAATCATTCCGTATTCAATCTCTGTTAACTAAACAACAATTGGTAAGGCGCATCATAATGATGAAATTAATCATCTTTCTTCTTACATTGAGAGCAATAATTGGTAGTTCATCGCCAATACCTTCAACAAATACTCATCCAATAGAAATAAATTCAAAGAGTATAGAATTCAATTTTACTCTTCCCAACAATGATGTACTCAAAATTAATATATCATTTAAATTTATGAAAGAAAGTCAACCATTAGAAGTTAGAGACGATTATTTAATAACGGGTGATAATGAAACTATAACAACGACAAAAGAGGAACAACTAGATACATCTACAACAACAACAACAACAACAACAACAACAACAACAGCACCTTCAACAACATTTGAGTATGATGAAGAGGAATTTAATGATGATAATGGTGGACTGGATTCGACTTCTCCCTTTTACCAGCTTTTTAAACCAACCTTTCCACAAAAAATGTTTACAGTAGATGATGCAATCGAATCATTTCGTAAAGAACTAATTGAAAAAGAATTAAATATTGGTGGAATATTAGACTCTACTGACCCATTTTATCGTCATTTTAACCTACAATATGAGAACGTCGATGCACCAATCAGGTGTACATATGATAGTGTGTTTGCTAAACGATATTTAAAAGTCAGTTGCTATGAATATCGTGAAATTGAACAAGAAAGAATTTTAAGTAATGGTGAAATTGAAAAAGTACGCACACCAGACCTATCACGTAAATTGGAAAATATTAAAATTGTCAACTTGAAAAATTACACACAAACATATAAAATGAATATCGAGTAAGGATATTGAATTCAGTCTATCGATGATTTTTAAATCAAAAACAACATGAACTCCTTCTTCAAAACAATTCTATTCATAATTATAATTAATATTATCCACTTTATACCGCTGAGCAGACAACAACAACAACAACAACATCATTATATTCCATCTCCAGCTATTATTGGTGATACGAGTAAATATCTAAATTTTCAAATTAAAGTATTGAATAATACTTTGAATGTACGAGTTCACCTATCAATTCAATTAGAAAATCATAATTTGAATAAATCGACAGTAACAACAACAACAACAACAACAACAACAACATCGAAACCCTACATTAGACAATATAGGAGCTATGATGAAATTCAAAAACAATTTACAATAGATGATGCAATTGAAGCCTTTAGAAAAGATCTAATTGAAAAAGAAACCAATATTGGTGGAATAATTGAAAGTTCTAATGCTTATTTTCGCCATTTCAATCTAAAGTATGACAATTGTGAAATACGTGTACGATGTAGTTATTATAGTAATTATACATATCGTAAATTGAATATATATTGTTTTGAATATGATCCCAAAATTAAAAAAGATCTAGTATATCTAAACGGAGACAGATCATTTAACGAACTAGCTAATCGTGAACAAGCCGATGGAGAATTTGAAACGAGTCCGCTCTTTGAACGAACCCGAAATAGTATAAATATGAGAACAATTAATGTTAAAGATTATTTACAAACATTACATATGAGCATACAGCAAGCAGAGAGAGACACACCCACAAAATGTTCCTCACAGAATTATTTCATTTTTTAAAATCATTTACACACATCATTTCCGACGAAGATAAGAAAAAACTCATGGATATACAATCATTTGTTGAATACATCAATAATCTAAAAACAAAACAAACTAAACATGGAGAACATTTCGAAGATTGCGTCTGGTCTAATGAAAATGCAACATGCGGCCCAGACACCTGCCATTGCACTTATTATCACAACAAAAATAATCAAGTAGAAGAAGAAGCAAGAAAAATACTAAATTTCTATTATTTATTGAAATGCAAAAACTGTACTTTTAATAAAATTTAATTAGATTTATAAGAAATGTATTTAATATATAAGTTTTAGTATAAGATTTTTTTTTTTTTAATTTTTCTACAATAAATTTATTAATAGAACAATAAAAACAAAAAATACATTTTTTTATTTCAACTTTAACCATATAGGAAAAATCTAAATATAGCATAAAACAATAAACAATAATTCCTTATCAAAACTATAACTAAACTATAAGTTTTCTACATTATACAAACCGCAAACAAATTAATAACAAATTATTAAACAACACATTTCTCAAAACCGCAAAAAAATATAAGTCACAAAGAACTCTTACAATATGAACATACAAAAACAACCGGCATAAACGCATCACAATCACCTTACATCACACCCTACACATTAAACACACACACACACTATTTACTAAACAACCGACATTTACATAACATAAGTAGACCGACCACTTCACTCTACGTATGAAACACACACACACACACACACATATATATCAAAAAGATGAGATGAGGAGGATATACCTTCGCCGTCTCGAGCACCCGGGACGAATAGCAGCTATAAAAGCGGAGGAACGAAGGACTTCCATGCACAAGTGGCAGTCACGATGGGAAAGCAGTTTAAAGGGAAGATGGACATTTCGCCTTATCCCTGATGTAACCCTATGGATGGATAACAAACATTGCGAGCTGAACTACTACGTGACTCAGTTCCTAACTGGTCATGGGTGCTTCAGGAAGTACCTGCACAGATTTGGTCATGACACTTCCCCTATATGCCCAAACTGTGTAGATGAGGAGGAAGATGCGGAGCATATTCTAATATGCTGTCCCAGATTTAGATGGCCCGGAGAAACGAGTTTAGGACCAAACCGGCTAATGGAAGAGCTGTTGAATCGTAGGATTCTATGGAGTCAATATAGCCAGAGAATGGCTGAAGTTTTGATAGTACTCCGAAGACTGGAGGAACGGAGGCGAAATTTGAATTAACGTGATAAAGCTTTCAAGCTAACCAGCTCTCCGCGAAGTAATACCTTACGGCAGTCCCGCGGAGGGAGAGTGGTTGAAGTGTGTAGGGGGTGGGTTTAGTACGTAGGCACCAGTGATGGTGAATCGTGCACTCTTTTGTTGGAACAAAAGTGTTTTTCGAAGATTCCCACCTCCGGCTCAAGTCAAAAAAAAAAAAAAAATATCAAAAAGCAACCAACCAATTTCACAACACATGTTACAAACCTATCTAATTAACTTTTATGACCGGCTGTAGCGTAGGGATGATCCCAAATTTGTATGGAAAATTGACCCCGAAGGTACATAAACATACTACTGATTTTTGATCATATTTGGTATACACGTTATGAAAACATTTGAACCTAAACTTTAACAAAACCTTATCGAGGACAAGTATAAGTTTTTCTCAGTGAACTTAAGGAAATATTTCTAAAAGAAAAAATAAAAAAATAAAGAAAATAACTGAGCTGTGAGATGATCTTGAGCCATTTTTCCTTTACTAATCAAGTATTATTCGAATACAAGTGTTTATTAATGTTGTTGTATTAAAAGAAGTGTATTCGTAGAAAGGAACCTTATGCTCTTACTCTTCTTGTACTCTTTGTTTTTCAATAATTATTGTTGCTTTGTTTTTTCTCTTCTAAAATCGAAACAAAATAAAACAAAACATACAGACAAACAAATAAAAAAAATTTGTTATCGTCTACGTGCTTGTAGGTCCCGCACATCTAATGTGACAAAATGTTTGAAAAATAATAACAAGTGACATTATTATTATTACTTTTGTTGTTGTATACACAAGTAAACTTAGTTTTATTTTAATCTCACACCTACAAACATAGCTGCCAGAATTGACGATTTATCGTCAATTTGACGATTTTGAACTCCAAAAATATCATTTTGACGACATGACGATTTATGCGTTTATTTTGACGTTTTTTGGAAATTAAAAATTTACATCATATTATTTACTTTAGTACATTAAAAGTCATTTAAACTTTGTATTTACTTTGTAATTGTTACTATTGCAAATTTAGGTTAATAATAACGAGGAGTGAAGTATTATATTAAGTTATTTGCGAACACCTGTGAAGATTTTTCTGTATCTTATGCCTTTTTGATCCCTTAAAAGACATACGAATAGTCAGACACTGGCCAATCGACCACATACGGATGTGTTCGCCGAGAAAGACGAGTGTTACGTAGGAATACATGACTCTTTTGCTCGTGCAAAAACCGTTGTAATAGCGATAGAACAGTGAAATACAAGCCACATTACACCGATGCTCCAATGAATGAAAAGAGTTCGATACTCTACCGCCATTAACGAGCAAATAGACGTTGAGTCACCGGCCTATATATGTGAGAGTTGTATTCCATTATCTTTCGGATATAGGTGGTGTAAATAGCAAGAAGATTAGATGAAGTGAAGTATTCTTGCACCGTCTTAAGGAGCAAAGGCACTGAAAAATGTGTCAGTTCCAGCAAACATCACACTGAATTTTCATGCTCAGAAGTCAAGAGCTCCTGACTAGTTAATATTTATGCCACCCATAGATTTAGATGATGCAATATTATTGCTGCGGTGTCAATAAACAACTGTTTAAACCTTAAACAATTTGAAAAAAAAAACTGAAATGAAAATAAGAAGTGGTAGCTTTTTCCAGCCTTGACTAAATTTATAAAAAAATATTAATATTATCAGATTCATCAGCTAATGTAGAGAGAGTATCAAGCCAAGTTAATTTAAATTAAACTAAATTCCTTAGAAGCAATATTATATAAAAAGATTATTTTAAACTTAGCAGTCGTAACTGCTTGGACTTTAATATTATATCTGATTTGATTAAAATGTTTAGTTCTATATACATATATGTATATATATATAACTATAACTATGTACCTATATGCTGTTAACATACAAATATATTTTTAAAGTTTATTAAAAAGACTTGTTAAATTTTTATGTTAAATTTTTTTTAATTATTTTTGAACTAAAATATGTACATCGACTTAACTTTATATGTTTCACCACATTTTTTTTTTAAATTTTAATATACGTATTTATTTATTGTGACGATTTAGACGATATTTTTTCTAATATTTGATGATTTGATACTTTATTCATCTGGCAGCTATACCTACAAATACAAAATATAAACCGAAAATGTTTACATACACTATGCATACATATATATATGCTCAGGTAATGGAGTTAATATTTGCTTTTATCAGAATTATAAGTTTAAGAGTGTGTAGGAGTGTTCTCACAGTGAGGGAGTAAATAGATGGGGGTATGCTATGCTATTTGAGCAGCATAAATGGATATGATAGTGTTACATAAATCGAAACGACCTAATATCGTTTAACAATAAAAACGATAAACAAAAGCGACCAGCTACACCAACACAATACACACGACACAAATAAACTCTAATGAACATGTTGATTATCTAAAGCTGCACACACACATATGTACGACGAACCTGGTTGCGCCTAGTACCAACGGCAACATAAGCAAAGTACACAAACAATAATGTACTAGCAATAGAGTTCTCGAGAAGGCGAGAGCGAGAACTTTCCACATCGAGAACGTTCATCATACTGATTACGTGCGTGCGGACTATAAAAGGGCTGGACAAAGCAAGCAGCAGTCGGAGCTATAATTCAGTCAGCCTTGTGTGAAGACGCGTTGCGGTTTGAACATACAAGTGTGTGAAATAGAATGGTGTATAAGCAAATTGTTGTTGTATCGTTAAGTTGTATATGTTGGCACACAAAAGTAGTGTAAAGAATAAAGGGAGTTTAAGAGAAATTAAACCCATATTTGTTTTTACTTTGGTTGCAATTAACGAACTCATATTTAAACGTTTTTAAAAAGGTAAAAACGTAACAATAGTATGTGTTAAATGCCGGAAAATCGTTAGGCTTGACTGCCTTGTTTGTGCTGATATGTTAAACAACGACAATGACAACAACCTAATGAATAGATAAGAAAGGAAGACAAAACATACAAAAGCAACATTATAATGAACCATAAAGAACTATATGTACGATTTTATTGAATAAAAGTATCAAATATGTATAGCGTACATACCAGCTACTGGTATTAATGATAACATCAATAACAGTTTTATGTTACCTATTTAGGATCTCAGTAATCAAGGCTTTCTTAATTCACAAAGTGTATTTATAATGACATCAAAATTTACTCATTTTTGTTAATTTAACCACAAACTGCTACATATATGATAATCCAAACTATCAGAACAAATTTTATTGTTTTTAAAAAAGTCCACTTCAAACCACGATATTCCTTACCAAACCATTACACTACTACCTCCATGTTTAATCGTGATTATTTCATGTCTTGGATCGCATTTCTGGTGAATAAGAGTTTACTATCGGAGCAAAGGCTTCATTGCTTATTTAAAATATTGGGTTGTTCGAAAATTAATTTCGTTTTTTCCCGACAGAGGATTTAATTGGATTTTTTTGCACACAACTTCACACTTAAGCTGTATAATTTTTATATGCTTTGAGAGCTCATATAGTAAGGCTTATGTATGACAAATTCAAATAGCTTCTACGCAGTAGTATTTGGTTGGTGCGCTTTTAAATATGGAGAGCGATAAGCAGCATTTTCGACATATCTTACTGTTTTACTACAGAAAGGCTAAAAATGCTCTTCAAGTTGAGTACCTCCGAAAATTTCAAAGCTGTGGCTGAGAGTATGCGTGAGAATCCATTAACATCAACTCGTCATTGTTCTCAAGAATTAAACATATGACACACCAGTGTACGTCGCATTTTGCGAAAAGATTTCGGTTTGACGCCCAACAAATTTCAATTGGTTTAAGAGTTGAAGCCTCATCACCATTCGCTTCGTTTTTGCTTCTCTAGATGGACCAACGAGAAACTGCACAATGATGCTGCTTGTGTCAAAAAATCCTATTTTCATATGAAGCTCATTTTCATAATCAAAATTGCCATATTTGGCGCTCAGAAAACCCATACCTAGTCTGACAGCCAATGCACCCATTACGGAGACAGCTATGACACCATGATAGTTGATTTTTTTGTACCCGCTCTTCATGGTATTGATGTGAGAGTTTCAACTGGATTGTGCATCTTGCCACTCACCTCAAGCCACAATCGATTGTGCTTTAAACATTTGATAGCCGTTTAAATAGTCGAAATGGTGATGTTAATTGGACGACAAGAAGCTGCGATTTGACACCGTTGGACTATTTTCTGTGGGGCGCCGTTAAAGAAAGGTGTTATGCCGACCAACCAGAGACAATTGGGTATTTGAGTTAAATTCCGTTTTCGGAATGCATTGACGCTTTTCTCACGTGAATTAGTATAATTTCAAATTCCATAATGTCATTTGTTTACGTACTCATTCATCATCAGATGATTTTTGACGAAAATTATGATTTTTTAATTAAGCGAACTAATTTAGTAGACGTATATACAGAAAGGTGACAATAGTTCTCAAAAATGGTTGAGAAAAGCGAAAACTCTCTCCTACATATAGTCGTAAATCACACTGTTTGAATCCTTCAGTAAATTTTTAACAAATGATGTCGGTGTGATTTCGATCTTCTCATAAGTAAAAAACAATCCCTCATGCGTAGTTGTCACAATAATAAGTAACTATCGGAATCCTGAATCGTTTGTAAATATCTCAGACAATTTTCTCCGTATAGTGCACTTCAATGGAAATTGTATAATCTTCAGTTCGTCTTACATACAGTTCCTGTTGATGGCATCAAATACTTTCTTATTGTTGATAAATGAGGATGTTTGTTTGATGAGGATGTTTATTAGAAGTCGCCGTTGTCTAGTGGGTAATGTGTTGGCTTTTTAGACATGAAGCCATGGTTCAATGCCTGGCCCTAACACCTCGAATAAAACGAAGTAGGAATAAATATTTCTTCGGAGACTTACTCTCAGAAAAAAATTTTGGCATTAACTCTGAGAGTAAATAAAATTGCCATGAAAAAGTTTTTCAAAAAACTGTCATCCGCTTAAACCGCTCATGTATAAAATTAACAGACACAACATTGGTGGTGTGAGGAGCTAGGTCGTAATCCTGGCTGAAGTATTGTATTTAACATGTACGTATGTATGTATGTATGTAGCAATTATTATTATAGAAAATGTAAAAAATTTAGGCTTTTCTTTTGAAATGCAATTTCAATATCCAGTTTAACGACGATGTTAGTTTTCTAATGATTGCACATCATGTGTGTATATTTAGGCAGATGTTACCATACCCATTTAACGTTAAACAATTTTACCAATTCTGTGTGGTTGCTTGCCTATCTTAACAATTCTTGTTATTCTTTGTCGTAACTTCAAAGAACACACCAATGCAATTTGTTACAAAGTCAATCACACATACACATTGATTTTTCTGGTTTAAAGAATTAATTTCTGGAAGGAAAATGAAAATTAAATAAATTAAATCAAGTAATGTGAATAAAACCAGAAAACCAACACTGACTATTCCACAATTGTTTGTACGATAATATTTTAAGAAAATATGCACAAGGTCAAATATGCTAGAAGTTATTGAATTCAAAAGGATTAAAAGTGGTTCCCAAAATAATATTTGTTCAAGAGTTATGGTATATGCCCCTTCTTTTTATTTCTCTGCTTTCATACAACTTCATTGCACAAGTTTTTTCAGCTAAGCTAGGTGAACGATGTATATACCTGAACATATGTATGTTTCGAAACATCAAAGCAATTCGATGTTTTTTTAATGATCAACATTGATATAATATCGATTTACTATTGTAAATGTGTTATTAAATCTTTTTATTGCAGCAATCTTTATATTAGAGACTTCGATCAATAATGTCATAAAGTGAGATCTCGAAAACCTCCGTCGTTTTATGACAAGAGTATGTGCAAAACAGTCTGCTCCTCCTGGTCAGGCCCGGAATACCGAGTCCTTCAGCTTACCTATAAAAAACAGAGTGCACGAAAAAAATCGCTAAATTGCAATAGATGGCCATGTAGTTTAAGAATATATGTAAGTCGGTCCCCTTCTTATCAATACGTATTTAGCAGACTCTAGCAATATTTTCACATACCGCTCTTACTGCCAACGTTATGGAGTTCAATTTAATTGAAGAAATAGATTATATTTAATATGTAGCCTTAGAACTCCTGCCAACAACTCTTTTGACAATTTAAAAACGTAAGGAATTGTTAGTGAATGACTTGAAAAAAAACAGGGCCGTCTCAGAATATTTAAGCGAAAAATCTTTCTTAAAATGTTTGGCCCTACGCTGGTTGTTATTGATGATGTGACTATATCCTCAAAGGCAACAATGTATTATTTTGACCCTGTGAAGAAGAAGTCAAATTCAAAATAACAAAAATGGACACGATATGTCTCAAGCATGAAATAATATTTTTGAGAAGAAGAGGAAGGAATGTGTTCAGCAAGAGATGTGTTTACGAAAAGAATTCCTAACTTAAAGAAAGAAGGGCAAAGAGTCTAATCAATACCAAGACCAGATAACCATTTAAAGGTTTAAATTTAAAAATGCAATAAAACAAAAACGGTTAGTGATTTTGTCAAATTTATTTGTTTGTTGTGCAGATGTGGAAGATGCACGCCGTGATGTAGTACCCACTAGCATATAACCTTACATTGTGGCTTTTTTTGTATTTACTTTTAAGTTGGGATATTTTGAAAAATTTAAAATTTTTAAAAATCACTTAGAATTGCCATAGCATAGCTAGTAATTTGAAAAATATTACTCATACGCATCATATTACACGTATTATAATATTTACTCTAAAAAGTATGCAATAAAAATTCTTTGATATTGTCATATATGAATATTGGAATTAAATATTACTCATACGTAACATATATCTCGGTATTATGAATTTTACATATAAAATATGAGTAGTGGGTGGGTGGGCCATTTAAAAGTTTAAATTTAAAAGTGTAATAAAACAAAAATGATTTGAAATTATGTCAAATTTACTTTTTTGTTGTGAAGTACAATTGTTTCGGTTAGAAATGGAATATTATTTCATTCATATAGCTACCACGGCTGGCCTAACAGTACCTATTTCGATCGGCCCAATTTTAGTGTATTTTTTCTAGTCGTATCTTGGTATTGGCATCACGAATGTTGGCTTTGTGGGCATAACACTTTTCTTAAATGAGGACCCAAAAAAATAGAACAACGATTGCAACTTTTTGGCTGCCAATTGATATCACCATTTCGATTAATTAAACGGCAATCAAAAGTTTGATGTAATAAATGGATTGTGGAATGAGATGTGTGGCAAGTTGTATCATCCTATTGAAACCTTTCATCAATACCATGAAGAGCGAGTACAAAAAAATCAATTATCATGGTACAATAGGTGTCTCCAAAAGAAATATGGGCCAATGATGCCTCCGCTCCTCACCACCTCCTAAGCATCACCAAACAGTATCTCTGTAAGCCCATGTGTTGATTCTCTATGCAATTTTGCTTTTTACCGTACACAACAAGATGAAACATATCATTAAAATCGAATAAATAAAAGCAAGCAGTTAATTGGTTACTACAACTCTAGGGATCTAAGCATTGCTTCTGATCTCAATGACAATGGTTTTGAATTTTTGGACATCACCCTTTTGGACTTGCGTGAATCATTTCGGAGCATCAGATCCAATGCTACTGGCTATGATGAAATACAACCGAAATTTCTAAAGATTATCCTTGACTACATTATTATATATATGTAACATATATTTAACACTATTTTGACAACATCGAAATTTCCTTCAATGTGGAAGCATGTGAAGATTATCCCCATAACAAAAAACTGACAAAAGTTACAAACCAATTGCGATACTTCCATACTTGTCCAAGATTTTTGAACGTATAGTCCATGGTCAAATCAGTAAATACTTATATGACAACTCACTACTGACTAGCAGACAATCTCGTTTCAGACCTAAACACAGCCGCGTTACGGCTTTAGTGGATTTTGTAGAGGAGTTGAGGTCAAAAATAGATCAAAACATGGTGTCTTTTCTGGTACTTCTGGATCACTCGAAAGCTTTCGATAGTGTTGATCATGACATTCTTTGTCACAAGTTGAAAAATACTTTTGAATTTTCAACATCAGCAGTAAGACTATTACGTACATGTCTGTATAAGAGAAGTCAGACAGTACACCATAGTGATGAAAAATCATTTAGCAGTCCGGTGCAGAGAGGTGTACCATAGGGTTAAATTCTCTGCCCACTGCTATACATAATGTACTCGAATGACCTACCTTCACGTATTACTTACTGCGGAATTCAAATGTATGTCGATGACGTCCAACTCTACGTTAGCTGTAATAAATCTGTCATCGACAATTGTATATTGAGATTAAATCAGGACCTCGACAATATATTTAAGTGGGATACTCCAAATGGTCTTTGTTTAAATGCGTATAAATCAAAGGCTATCATAATTAGTAAAGTTGGCCTTTTGCCAGACCTACTGCCACCATTAGTTGCCGGGGATTCGGCCATAGCATTGGTACACAGTGCCAAGAACTTAGGTATTATATTTAATACTCAACTTACCTGGACTAACCATATTAACACTATTTGTGGGAGGACGTATGCTATGCAGAGGAATCTCTGTATGACTCAATCATTTACACCGTTTAATATACATATGCTCTTGGCAAAAACATATCTAGTTCCTACCCTCTTGTATGGGTGCGAGCTCTTTGCGGGTTTGGACTCTGTTACCAAAAATAAACTAAACGTGACTTATAATAACATAGCAAAATATATTTTTGGATGCAATAGATATAGTAGTATCTCGCATTTTTCATACAGAATCCACAATATGTCACTGGAAAGCCTTTTGAAATATCGTATGCTGATTTTCCTTCACAAGATTATCTATGTAGGAACCAAATTATCTATTTAGCAGGCTTCAATTTTCTAGGACTAACAGGCGCTGCTGGATAAACGCCGTAAGATACCGGAAACAAGTGTCTGAAAGGCACTTTTTATTAATGCTATTCGTTCATGGAACCAACTTCCGCCAGATATTCAATTGAAAAGCAATGTAATGCAATTAACACCGCAATTTCAAAACACTTTTCTTTTCTTTAAATTTCTTCATTTGCAAGGCTAATTTTAATTTAATTAATATAATTTTGCTTTCTTTTATGAAATGTATATATATATTAACTTAATCATTGTAACAGTGTATAAACAGTACTATTCGATAAGATTATATACTTGTTGTACTGGAATTAACCAATGGATAAATAAATAAATAAAATAAAATAAATAAATAAAGAAAAGTTATGCTGAAGCAGTGAGAACACCGCATCGATCACATCACAGAAAGGGTAATATCTTCAGCATCGATGAGTTGTTTGAAATTATTTAATTAATTAATTAATTTAATTAATTTAATTAAAGAGCCGTTTTGGACCTTTAAAAATGTACTTCAAAGATGGATCAGCTTACCTTACTAATGCAAAAGCTTAAATATGCCGTCTAACCCTATAAATATCAGCTTTCATGTAATGCCCAGAAAGTGTCAAGGCATTACAAACTTCAAAAAAATAAACTGTAACGCCAAAACCCTTAAGAATTTAAGTTTTTATGCTTAAAACCATAAATAATCGTAAACTGCTGTCCAGAGTGTACTGATTCTAATGTTGGGAAAACAACCAGAAGTTTCCTTACCAAAATATTTTTTCTTTTTTTGTGAAATAAAAATCTGTATTTACCCGCTAATGTCTGATGGTGGCTGCCACAAAATATTTTCCTTACTCTTCGGTTTGTATGTGCAGCTTTGAGAAAAATTGCAAACAATACATCGAGAACAACATAATCATATACTCTGCTCAGTTGTGGCAAAAAGTTTATATTGAAAGAGTTACAGCACTGGAGGGAAAGGAAGGAGAATAAAAATCTCAAAAATATTTCTTTTACGGCTGTATTCGGTGCGAGTAAGTCAAACCATTACCGTTGTGCTACTCGAAATGTGTTTTTTTTGCATCTCTTTTCTAATATTCTTGTTTAACAAACAGAAACATAAAATGTATGCAAAAACTTAAACTAACGTATACAAGCATTTCTAGCAGTAGCCTTAATCTATGTATTGTAATGTGTAGTATTTTCATTTTTCATTTTTCATATTTCCGAATTTTATGTAAGGAGTACGCAGGAATAAAAAGGAAACATCGAAAGCAAGTAAACTAATAAGGTATTTGGTCAAAACAGTTTTGCATATCTGAAAGAAAAGTTGCCTTAAATGTAAACTGCTCCACGACTTTTGTCAGAAAATTTAAAGAACAAATCAGAACTTCAGTCATTTGAAATTTAATAAGTATCTGACTTAATGAAGTAAAAATAAAAAACAGTGTTAAAAAATTTACCAAAGGATTATTTTTTCAATGTGAGTACTTTCAGAGTAATTAAAATTGCCATGAAAAGTTTCTCAAAAAATCTGTCGTTCGGAATCGGCTTTAAACTGTAGGATCCGCCACCCTTGTATAAAAATTAACGCACACAACATAAGTGGTATGAGAAGCTAGGTCGTAATCCTGACTGAAGGGTTGTAGTGACAAATTATAAACGATTAAGCCTAATTGTGTAACACAATGGGCCATATGGGGCACCGAGTGAACTTGCCTGTTAAGCTACTCGATAACCTAAACCTAATTATTGGCTGATATTACACAGATTCAGAAGGAATTAGTTTTTCCATTATAAACGACTCTAACAAATCAACAAGTGAATGTAGTTATTTTTTGTACTCTGGTCAATTGCCAACTCGGAAAATTGTCCAGAGTTCGGCCCCACTGTGGGGTATGTGGCAATAGTAACAAATATTTGAATAAAGTGTCAACTTAATGGTTCACAATTATGTGTTTAAGTTTATGTTAAGTTTATATTCCAAAAAATTCTACGACTTTTGTCGTTATAGGACAGTATTAGTGCTACTTTGGCAACTATAGCAAATTGTACGCTTTTATATCTCTTTTTGAATAGCACAAAATTTCTTCTGTTAGGATTAGTAAACCCAGCCCAAATTCTTTACATTTTCCAAATAATAATTTTACTACAGACTCTAAGTGCAATAGAGCCAGTAATTCTGGATCTGTATTCGTAGAGCTCACTGCATAAGTAATATTCAAGCAGTGTGTATAGGCTACAGCTTTTACCATAAACTTTAAAACTCTGAATCCCGACTTTCGAATACTTTGCGATGCTTTGGGTAGCTTAGTTCATATTTATAAGTCTTCCAAAAAGTATGATGATTGCAAGGTAAATGGTAACTAATAATGGTTTAAAATTATTGCAAGAACTCTCCATACGAAGGAAGACAACCGTAATGAAAAGGGTTTACCTGCAGTTGCTTCCGAAATTTGACAGTTGATAACGACAATGTCCTTAAAGCTACATCAGAGACAACGACGTGAGTTCGTCGTTATATTCGTAGAAAACCATCTCAAGCGATGAGGCCCATATCTGAATGAATGTGAATAAACAAAATTGTCGCATTTGCAACGATACCAATCCACATGAGATTCAAGACCGTCCAATGCATTCCAAATATATCAATGTTCGATATGGATTTTAGCTTATTGACGCTATCGATCCTTATTTCCTTGATAACGATTTTGTCCACGGCATCACTGTGTTTGATTACCAACTTCGTTTGGCCTGAATTGCATAATCTGGACACAAACAATATGACGGTTTTAACAGGAAGGTACAACGTCTCATATAGATCATGCTAGTCGATCTATTGTGGGCTTGGTCAACTCGCGCCGAGATCATGCAATTTGATACCATTAGAACTTTATTTCTCGGATTTTCTTAAGTCGCAGGCATTTGAGATTGAGCCACAAACCAAAGGGGCCCTCAAAGATAACATAAATCTTGGCATTGGACAAATTCAGCCTGGGCCCTGTTTCACTAAACTACAATTCTAAAAGTTTACAAGTTACAATCACAATTCTAATTCTTACAAGTCCTAATGAATTGTGTTTCATGAAAATTTTCACAATACTTGTAGCTTTTTGTACTTGTAAGCTACAATTCCTACAATTCCAATTTCTACAATTTCTACAATTACAATCACAATAAAATAAAATGTTTTTACAAATTTTTACTATTACGCCAGACGCGAGAGTCGTGAGTACTCCCAGGCCAATTTGCATATGAGTAATAGAATTGGAGATCGGGTCCACAAACCACGATACATGATATGGAGTGATTACCATGCCAATCAACATAAGCTTCTTCAATCTGTTTGAGTACATCTAATTTTACTAAAGTGCCGTCCCAACAGCCGCAAACTAACGGCATGTCTTTCATGGTGAAGAATTTAGACACCACATGATCCATGTTTTCTGGCCAGCTTACATACGTTGCAAACAAAGCGGAATTAATTGCAGTTACTACGATTTTTACAACACAGTGCACACAGTGGCTTTTCTTACACAATGCAAGTCACCTATTGCATGGTATGTGGTTCCTGTTCCTAGCTAGCGTAACGTTATCTGCAGTTGCTGTTGCAACATGAGAGAATGGCTTCTTTTTGTCTCTCTCCAGTATTGGAGACAACAAAGTTATCAGCAAAAGAAATTTGTCCCGTTTTAGCCTGAAACGCTCATTGTACTCCACCGTGGATTTCAGGAATTCGTATTCCAGAAATGGTCTAAATAAACAAGAGATTTCACCAAACGAATAGTCCAAATCACTCGATCTTAGTGGCCAATTGATTGCACCATTATGTGAAATTATTCTTTCATCAAAGGTTTCTTGATTAAATCAGTTAAAACGCTCATATCAGTGAGATTAATGCCAGCAATCGAGGTACAAGAAAATTTCTAATCATGCTCTGTACCTTTCGGATTGATGCTAATATTCTGAACATCATCAATCATCTGTGGACATAATGGTGCTTGGATAGAAATTTATCAGCATCAATTTGTGCTTTATTTCATATCTATCAATTAGCAGTTGTGATTCTTTTATATTCGGCAAGGACAATTGCATTTAAACCAACATCTTATTTCTTTTTTGTTTTTTTGTTTTTGTTGTGCTTTTATGTACAAGTATTTGCAATGAGTCAACCGATAAAAAGAAATGCTTGTTACATTCAACAACTTGACAAAGAAACAATAGCGGCATCGTTGTTCTATTAAGTTAAGCCGCTTAAACAGCTAATGGCAGCAGAAGTCTTCTTCATAAAATAGACGTGACCACATCTAAAATCTTTCTTTTAAACACTCGCTTTCAATAATAGAAACAAAAGTGTTCAGTTATTTTCCACTATCATCTTGGAAATGATAAGAGTACTGAATAAAATATGATTTTATTCTCTCCCTATAGGGGACTATCACCAATCACCTCTATTTCTTGCGCTCTATCTACTATCACATTCTTTTCCTTGTATGTTATATATATCAAGTATATGTATATTAATCAAGTATTTAGCTGCTGAACAGGTTGTAGGATTACTGTAAATAATCCCAGTTTTGGCATCTAGGTATTGTGTGTTATTTTCACTGTAACAGCTGGATGTACCAATTTTGGCGGAGATTGAAACCAGTATCACTCCACCTTTTCAAGCTAATTGTCTCGTAATATTTAAAACTATTTTTATCATCACAATAATTATGAACGCCTTACATACCAACTTAAGTAAATGGCTGCTTAATTTAAGCCCGTTTTAATTTCAGCCTCTCAGTATTTTTCCTTAAGTTTGTTAATTATTTTTATGCTCAACGTTTGCAAAATTTACATTCGCTTAAATAACACACACTTTATAAGCTAAATTAAAAGCAGTTATTACCATAAATGTTCTGCTGACACTAATACTTTCGTTATTTAAACGTCATTTAAATTGTTCAAGACGTGCCTAAATAAGGAATAAACGACAGAAGCACTAAACGTTTAACTCTTTATGCGAACAAAGCCACATTTAGCCATAAACAAAACTCTCAACGCCACTAAAACGATTTCAGCGACAAGGCTAACTAGTATACCACCATCATTTTTGCTTTACAAGAGAATTTGAAAATTATTTGTGAATAATTCAGGCAAAATATTATAACATAATAACCGCAAATATAAGAGGTAACCGAAAATACTTAATGAAGAAAAACAAATACAAATTGGTGGCCATTCAAATTAAGTATGCTTTCAGACTTCCAAAGATTTGTTTTATAATTAGACTGCCAGCCATTGTGTAGACGATAAAACAGCGTCATCCTTACAAATACTGGTACGTAAGTAACAAAATTCTGGATTAAAAAGTTTTTCGTGTATTAGACTACTAATGAGAACGTTTATTCATACAAACATTCCATTAAATGACTGTTAAAATGTTAGCATTTCGTTAATGATTGCATTCTTTCAAACTTTATTTTAAGTTAACTCTATCAATTTGCATGTGATATTACGTGGCATGCTCTGTATTAATCGGTTCTTCCAAGATGAACTTCTAGTCTGTTTTCCCAAATACCCATAGAGGGATGTAGCGTTTAAATAATAAAATTGTTAAAATAAAATAGGTGGTACCCGACCCTAATTACACACATACATAGCATTCAGTCAAGATTACAACTTAGTTTTAAAGTCGACTTCGAACGACAGATATTTGAGAAGCTTTTTCATTGTAATTTTTATTTCCTCTTAGAGTTTTTTCCTGGGGCTTGAACCGTGGCCTCGCGTCTAATAAGCCAACACACCGACGATAATAATTATCGAAAAATCATCTGCAGCGATGAGACTCATTTTCGGATGAATGAGTATGTGATTAAACATAATTTTAAAATTTGAAACGATACCAATTCAAGTAAGATCCACGAGCGTCGTAGAGAGTATCCCAAAAATATTACTGTTTAGTGTGGAATTTGTGCTGTCGACAGCATCGTTCCATAGCTGCTGTTAATAGCGAACACAATAGGTCTGTGATTAGCACTTTTTTGACTTTTTTGGCTGATCTGGACTCAAATGACATGTGATTTAAACAAAATGACGATACGTGCCACACAGCTTATGCCATATTCAATTGAATAGCTCAAGCAATTTCCACAAAGCTTCTACAGCCTTGAAACTGTAATGGAAATCAACATTCACATGTTGTCCAATTCTTTCAAACTCTTTGTTCAAAAAAACCAGAGTACCTTTGTTTCTGCTTCGTTGACAAAGAGATGAATTGTGAAGATTTGTTTATCTTGGGGGTTTTTTAGGGTTTCTAGTAATATAAAAATAACATCGATGGTGGCGGATACTATTTTATCTCATTTTTTGGATACAAGAGTAAGGATGCTGAGATTTTATTTATCTGGCAGAGTATGTTCTGCCAACTACAAAGTTGCAATAAGTTGTTGCATTTATCTATCCGATTCATTACCTCCGGTCTTGAAAACCTCTGCAAGCAATAGGTCAGCACATAGTTTTTGTTTATTTATTATTTTCTGATCAGGTAGTTGCAATTTGAAGTCGCCATCTCCTAGTAGGTACTGTGTTAGCTTATTAGACGTGAGGCTACGGTTCCAGCCATAGGTCAGATATCTCCATCAAAATATGAAATATGAAAAAATATTTCTTCGACGACTTCCTTTCAGCAGATTTCTGGCAAAAGCTGTGGGAATAAATAAAACTGCCACGAAGAGCTTCACAAAAATCTGTCGTTCGGAGTTGATTTTAAACTGTAGGTCCCGCCACTCATAGAAAAAATTAACACATCTGGTGAGTGTGGCGATGTGATAAGCTATGTTGTAATCCGGATTAAAGGATTGTAATAACCAGTTATGTATCTATGTTGTTGCGGTGACTTTATCATTAATTGATTTTGGGTATCCTTTATGTCGATCTCTGCATTTGATACGAGCAGTCCATTTTCGTTCGTGCAACAAAAATTTCCGCTATCATGTCCTACATGTCGTAGTCGACGTAGTCTAGTAGGTAGTGTGTTGGCTTATCAGACGCAAGGCCACGGTTCAAAGCCCAGATCAGACATCAAAATGAAAATACAAAAAAATATGTCCTCGGCGACTGCCTCTCAGCAGATTTCTGGCAAAAACTCTGAGAGTAAATAATATTGCCGTGAAAAGTTTCTCAAAAATCTATCGTTCGGAGTCGACTTTAAACTGTAGGTCCTGTCAGTCATGTATAAAATTAACACATACGAGATAAGTGGTGTGAGAAACTGGATCCTAATCCTGACTGAAGGGTCGTAATGACCAATTATGTTTGTATGTCCTATATGATTCTTTATTTATTTGTTTGCACGTGGGAATAGACGTTTATCATCTGTGCCTTGATCTCAGTATCTCTAACGTTGATCTTGCAAGACTACTTAATGGAAGATATGTTTCTTTGGCTGCGTTGTTCTACCCGACCTTCTCCTAGAAGTTTGGTTTTTTTTTAGGAGAAGTATTTCAAAACCTTGCAGTTATTATTATAATTTCTTTCTTGCTCCTTCCATTGCATTATAGTGAATTTCATATTACGGTTTTCATTTCCTGAAATTTTTGGGTAGAAGTAAAGGGAATGAAAGGAGTGAAGAGAGCATATAAACTAACCTTCAGCTATAGAATGTAAAATTTTCAATAAGAGAACAAACGCATTTTACAGAATACAACACACATACTATGCGTTTTGTGTTGATAAAACAGTGCTATGATAAAACCGTAATCATATCATGTTTGAATGTTTTCAATGAAACGTAATAAGCAACTTAAGAAACTTTAGTTCGAAAATGAAATTTCAGACGATTACTTTATCATTTAAAAGATACCAGATAAATTACTAGAAATTAAGAAAAATTAAATAAAAATTTTATATAAATTATAAAACAAAAATGTAAAATATTGAGAAGACATACAAATGAAAATAATTTGTATTTTAATCTAAAGTTCGCATAGGATAATTATTTTATGATAATGTCTAATAAGGATGTGTTAACGCGTATGTATGTATAGGTATGAGTAAAATTAGTTGAAAAATAAAATACTCGCACAAATGCATCGTTGAACATTCTGGTTACTCTTATCGTATTTGTGCTTTCGGTAGCCACGGCATCAAAATGAAATGTGAAAAATTATTTCCTCAGCGGCTTCCTCTCAGCAGATTTCTCTGATTCTGATTCTGATTCTCTTCAAAAAATCTGAGAGTAAATAAAAAATGTTATTCTTTGGCTGTGGTGCATAAATCAGACTGAATTTTATCACTGCCACGGGTTATGTTGACTTTAGGCTTAAGAAAATCCGACAAGAGTTTCTTGTAAAATCTATTTGCTGGCAACTCTGCTTTCAGAAGAAGATGCGTTCTTTGGATTTTTTTTCTGGGGCTATGTAGTCATTCATACCGACAAACCAACAGATTATATTAAAGACACAATTGATGGAAGAGGTTGTCGAAAATTGGACTGATCGAAGAAACCAAATAACTCGTAACCAGACTGTTTTATTATTAATTATTTATTTATTTTGTTTTTTTCAACATTCTACAATTTCGTGTAATTTATTAAAAATAAATTAAAAATGTATTCATAGTGCCAATGTAAACAGTTACTGACGTATATTGTTTAATTAAAAACTTTTAAATATTTAATACCATATAAATTATGATTTAACGAAAATGTATGTAAATATTATGAAGCAAAAAAGCAATACACTGAATCATTACATACATATGTACATTACATGTTAGAAGCAGACCACAGAAAACACACATTTTACACTACATATACAAACTGAATTAATTAGAAACCGCCATATATTCAGGCTTTGTTCTAATCTTTACATTTAAAAGAATTAAATTTGTCAACATAATGTTTTTTTTTTGGCCAAAGTGTAAAGATAAATTTTTACAGCCAGTTTATGATTCTGGTAATCTTCTTACAAAATATGATAAAAATGTGTTTATTTGTTTGTGGGTTTGTTTGAAGTCGGCTAAACGGCTGAACCGATTTTCTTGAAATTTTCACAGTATCTTCCTGTATGTCTGGAAGGGGTTATAGGCTACTTTTTATGTTGAAATAGGCAAATAAAATAAAATAAAATAAATAAAAAAGTTTGAGTGTTATTGTCTAACAAAATATTACGTATACGTCACCCGTCAGCTCCATGCAATCTTCTTATATATAAAAATGAATGTGTGTTTATTTGCTTGTGTGTTTGTTTGTTTGAAGTCTATAGACGGCTTTACCGATTTATTTGAAATTTTAACAGTACCTTCCTGTATGCCTGGAAGAAACTATAGGCCAATTTTTATTTTAAAATTTCAAGTAGGCGAGGTGCCACCACCCATACCCAATAAGTATTTAGTGTCGCATATCTCATAAACTGCAACAGCTAGAGTCCTCAAATTTTGAATGGACGACTTTGACGTATATGTGAACAAAAAGGGCGGATTGGCTATAGTGGGCGTGTCACCTCCCATAGTCTATATATAAAAATGAATGTTTCTTTGTATGTACCTTATAGAATCGTAAACTATGCATTTGATCATGTTATGATCTTTAGTAAAGTTATTGCACATGAGCCGGGGAAGGTTTCTAAGTTAGTATGACAAATTTTCTGCAGGTGGCGCCACTGAAAATTACTTAAAATCAATGAAATCGTAAACTGTGCATTCTTTAACAAAGTTGTTGCGCATGAGTCGACGGAGGTTGGTGCGATTAATTTCCGATGGATGGCGTCACAGAAAGTTATTCAAAATGAATGACAAGCAATTGGTCGACCTACACCTCAAGCACGGAAGAAAAGAGCATTACGAGCCTCAGAGTCAGACCAGCAACGAGCATTGAGACTGGAAAATCTTCGAGTATATGCCGCTGAGACCCGTTTGCTTGAAACACTTGAACAACGAGAAGTGAGATTAGAAACTGATCGAATGCGTACTACTCAGGCCCGTTCATCTGAATCATCAGGACAACGGGAAACAAAATCAATAAAATGATTCAAAATTAATTGGACATGTCTTTCCTTCAAATTTATTTTAGTTGGTGGCGCAGCAACACGCGCCGGTTACAGATAGTAATATATAATTGTTCTGACTTTCAAGAATTATTAAAAAGTTGTTATACTGGAGAGCAAATGTGATTATATTTCTAAAATATAGAAACGATAATTGAGTCAGGATAGTAGAATCACGGTGAAGACACCATGTGAAGATTTCATTCCTTCTTTGCATGTGAGACTATGTAAAGGGTAATATTTTAGGCATTCGCCTTGTAATTCAATGCTAAATATATTCATTATGGTTTGCCATTTCTCCATGTATAAGGAAAATAGCATTCTTTGTAGTGTGATTATAATTTGTTATATCAGAGGAAGCATCAGACGTTAGTCCTCAGGATGTCAACCTATTTAAAGCCAAACTTCCATCAATACTAAATCAGTATAAGGCAGAGGATATACACCATCCAAACAAAAGTGGTCAATTTTTTTTTGGCTCCTAACAATATGTTAATCTGAAAATCAAGGTAGTGTACGGGCGGTAAGTTGTCAAAAGATAGGGCTACAATCTCTAAAATTGATACATACATTCCTCTAGGCGGATATCTCAAAAGTTGTCGAAATTTCACTGACCGAATAGACTACATCATGCAATTATCTAACAGATTGTAATAAGAAACTTCCAGAAATTCTAAGAACATTTCAGTCTTGTATTACAGTTTTACGTTCTGAAGGTTTTAAAAAATATTTCCTAACCATTAATACCACATTAAAAACTGTATTATTTTAAGAAATTTTTATTCATCAATACTTTAAAGTATCGAATTTCTGTATAATACTAGCTTTCGTTGGACTTAAAGTCAGATCAGCATTTCATTTCAGTTATATTTTCACACTTAACAGACATTATTATCCGTAAAAGCAACACAGACTTTATAACGTTATTCGTACAGGGCATGACTTAAATGATTTCATTGCAACTAAACTTCTGTAGAATGTTTGTTTTTGCTGTAACAATTCTATTGCCCTTATTTAAATTTCCGGCAATGACCTCTAAGGAATGCTGCTATAACACAAAGATTTCCGTCATTTCAATTTATTTTTTTAATTTTCTGGTGCTATTTTTTTCTCTTTTAACTAATGAATGAATGCATCAACAGCATAACTTTTCTTCATCTTGCTCTTGTTAATTTTTTCCCGAGACCTTGTCACACTTGGCCTGTAAAAAATAATTTCAAATTTATCTTAAAATTCAATTACAAGAAGAAAACTTTCCATATCGATATTTTCCTTTAACAGCTTAGTTTTCGTAACGCTGAGAAAAAACAAAAACAAAAACTTTTTAAAACTGGAAAGAAAATCTACTAAGAAAGAGGAATTATACAATATGATCCAAGACTATAAATACACTTTGAAGCTCCGGAAAGGTTTGCAATTCCAAAAAAAAAAAAAAAATTATGCAACTGAACAGAAACGGAAGGAAGTCACACCACAGGCAAATAAAAAAAAACTTTTAAATAAATTAAATCATTAACAAGAAATGATATAAATAGAATACAGTGATGTGCAATAAAGTACATACATATGTACGTTTACTTTGATTGAATTTTCATTCTTGAACAACTTTTGAAAAATTTTACAATCGATGTGATGTTCTGGGTGCCATTAATTAAGCAAAGATATGCTTAACAAATGGAAATGGCCAACATAGAGGCACCGCATCAACAAATACATTATATTTGAATCTTTCAATAACTACAATCGATATTTAAAATCGAGTGTTTTAGAAAAAGCGATGCACATCTTCCTCCACTAGCTTATGACGGTTTTATCAGACAATAAAGAGATGGTGCCGATGGTGGGCTTTTCATATACATACGTATATACTATGCAGTCTAGCGGGTAGTTGTGTTGGCTTATCAGACGTGAGGTCATGTTTTAAACCCCAGTCCAGACATCTTCAGCTTCTTGTTGTAATGTTGTAATGATGATGTATATATTTTGTTGTATGCCTTCAAAAAAGTATGATTACAATATGCGACAAAATAAAAAAATGAAATACACCCAGCTAATGACATAGTGTAAGTTGTGAGTTTTGTTGAGTAGAACTCAAAAATATCTTTTTATATTTCTCAAACCCTCCAAACTTTTTTTATTTGACAAAAACTGTTTTTTGGACTTTACGCACAAATGCAAATTTTTTTAATTTTTTTTCAGTTTTTTTCGTGGTAACAAATTTTAATTCAAAAATATGAGATAGGTGATGACATTCTGAAAGTGCATTGTCTTATGAAGAGATTGATGCTTCGTTTGATCAAATCGGCCAAAAATTACCGTAGTTATTGTTTAAAAAGTCTAACAGTCGAGTTATATTTTTCATAGAGTTCAAAAATTTTCAGAACTTTTGATTGATCTTGATTGTTTATCGGAAAATATGTCAATTTCAAGTTTGAGTGATCAGCAGAAGTTGGCCAATGTTTGCGCAAAGCGAAATAATAATATTTGCAAAAAAAGCAAATATTAGCCGAATTCTGGTAGTCTCGTAAACGTGAGATTGACACATTTTGTGATAAACACTCAAGATCCATTAAATCTTTAAAAAAATTTTGAACTAAAAGTTCATTTGACAAGATGACATTGGAGTATATAAAAAATATAACACAACTGTTATACTATTTAAATAATAACCACGGTAATTTTTGTCCGATTTGATCAGACGAAGTGTCAATCTCTTCACAAGATAATGTATCTTCAGAAAGTAATCACTTATTTTATATTTTCTAAATAAATTTTGCAATTGAGAATAGCTAAACTTGAAAACATTAGAAAAATACCATATTTTCCAAGTTTAACCGATCAAATCTCATAGCATGTAACTTTGAACCTTATGTTTATGTATACCATTTTAAAGGCTCATCTGTTCCCTTTTCAAAAAATTTTGGATTTTGAAAATAGGTTAAAAAGTATTTGGGTACACAATAATTTTGTGTGAAAGTATTAAAAATACCGTTTTTGTCAAATAAAATAAGTTTGGAGGGTTCGAGAAATATAAAAAAAATATTTTTAAATTCTACGCAATAAAACTCACAACCTACACTATGTCATTAGCTGGGTATATTTTGACTGCCGCACTATGTTATTATTTAGTATGAGTATATTTATTTGTATTGAAAATTATAATAATTAAGCTGTAAGAAACTTAACTGATTCTGTTCTCTATAAAGTCTATTTATTTATTTATTAATTAGAATAAAATTATAAAATATTACACCATTATATACGGGCTGGGTAACTACGACCTTACGCTCGATGTAGTATAACAGACCATAGTCTCTGGTGAGAATCGAATCTACAACCCTCATGCTCATTGTCTGCAACACTACCCCCAGGCTGCCAGGGCACTCTTCTACATAGTTTTATGCTATTTGTTGTTGTGTACATCTTCTAGTATTTTACTATATATTCAGTTTTATGATTTCATTTATAGTTGTTGTATTTTGTTTCTTTTTGCCACCATTTCATTAAAATTTAAAGAAAATATTTTAAACTTTTATGTCAGCTATGCGTTTCTGCAAATATTTTGATAAACAGCACCAGTGGTGGGATACAGGAATTCATATGAAAAAAAATGAGTAAATATTGTGGTTGTTTTTTTATTTTACACACAGTTTATTCTTTGTTCTCTTTTTGGTCTTGTGATTAATCAAGGGATTTCAGTAAACTATACGATAAATTGGTATTTAATTTTAATTAAAAAAAGGTTCGTGTTGTGTGTAGGGGTTGGTTAAGATGGTTAAATAATGATGATACTATCTATTAGGAGTAGTTTAAAGTTGTTAGAATCATTTTAACAAATAATGTTGACAGATGAGGAGTTATTTAACGAAATAAAAATGTTGTTTCATTCAAGAAGAAATTTGTTATTGAAATTTTATCGATTTATATAGAGAACTTAAAGCATTTATTAAATAAAGTTTATTATTTAGTTTTTAATGACAAATATAACAAATATTAGGCTAAGGACATCTCCTCGCTGACCGTGTTGGGGAAACATATTTAAAATATTATTATTTATTTATTAATTACAATACAATTACAGATTATATTCTAATTATATACGAGCTGAGTAACTTTGACTATATACACGGTTTAGTGGCACAGACCAGAGAATCGAACCCACGACCCTCACGCTAATAGTCTAGCACACTGCTTACTAGACTACCAGGGCACCCTAAAGTATTTGAAATTCTAAGTTCTGTTACGATAAACTGGCACTGAATGAGTCATACTGATTACATAACCAGGTCGACGTTTTTCAGGCGAATGCTTTCCCAGTACAAGTCTTCAAATTTGGTAATCACTATTAGCAGAACAAACAAATTAGACACAGTCATTGTCCACCGCCCATTGAATTATATCGATTTTTAACGTAGAAGTTTGAAAATTTATAAACTTATTTTCAAGTAGGCATAGTAGATAGTTTGTTGGCTCATTAGACGACAGGTCACAGTTCAAACCGAACAAATCGAAATATGATGCAAATATTTCTTCAGCGACTTCCTTTCAGCAGATTTCTAGCAAAAGCTCTGAAAGTTAATAAAGTTGCCACGGAAAGTTCCTCAAAAATGTGTCCTTCGGAGTCGATAATTTAATGTATTAAATTAACACACACAACATAATTAGTGTGAGAAGTTTGTTCGTAATGCAGACTGCAGGGTTGTAATGGCCAATTATGTGTATGTGTATGTAAGAAGTAAGTGATTTGATTCAAAAGTTTTCCTCGCTTTGATGTCAACTCGTTCAATGATTTTTGGACGATTTTTTAGAAAAGTTTATGACTTCATTGCTGTCATAATTCATTTTGTTGTAATAAAATTTGATTTTAACCAACACACATACATATACCCTGTGATCTAGTAAAAGTTTCATTTAACTGTAGATCGATCTTTGTATCAAAAATGATACATTTCAATTTTTGAGACGATATAACTTTAACACAGAAAAAGTTAGATGCCTGATTTTTGTTTAATTAGTTAGTATTATTATCGCCATTATTTCAAATCAAATAAAAAAAGAAAATTTTGTACAGTACTTAAAAAATTCCAAAACTTCATAATTCTTTCTTATGTATCGTTTTTGATATATAAAATTTTTCTATGGATTCTTTTGTGTTGTGTTTGAAATTCTTTTAAGTTTTCAAATATTTTGTGTAGTTTTATCGTAAATAATACATTATTTATGGTAATTGAGAAGGAATTGAAAGTTAAGTGTCGGATGAAAGTGAAAAGGTTGAATTTTCTGTTCTGGACGTATTCTTGAGATTGATTGAAGTAGTCGTAGTCGAGTATGAAACGTGTTAAATTATTAGACTTTAGAACAAGGTTCAAACCTCAGGTCAGACATTTCCAATTTACAAGGAAGTTTGTAATGATCGATTTTGTATATATGTATGTATGTAATTTTCATGCTGCTGAAAACTCTGAAAGAGCAGAAAACAGATGCTCGTTCTATGAACTGATGAAAGAAAGAATTGGCAGCAACAAACATGACAATTGGACGTTATAAATTTTGTAGTCCACTGAAATCGATTTGGCAGTTTTAGATTCAAGTACATGTTACGTGCGTAGGAACTACTTACATCAGTATATGGGCCAATCTGTATCCGGCAAACCAGAGAGGATTCAAAGAGATATTTTTCAAAAGTGGTTTGTACAATCAGGCTTCAGCCATTACTCAATTGAGAGCATTACCATTTAACAATTGTAAACTTATAAATCGCCACAAAGCAGGGGCGCTAGATATAAAAATGTTACTATTTAGAAAAAAATAGAACCAAGCTGACATGAAGCTTTAGATTTTTATATAAAAGGCCATACTGCATGATGTACATTGCAAAAATTTTGGCGTAAATTTCAGAAAAGTGATAACAAAATATAAAAATATAAAATAATTGTATTTAAATGAATCAAAATGAATGAAAATATTTCAATTTTTTTAACAAAATCTATCAATATTTGCGAAAATTCTATGTTACTACAAAATGTATCAAAAGTGATACATAGCTAGAATTATGAAGTTTTTTTAAAGCTCGATCTACGGTTAAATTTTACGAAATCTATTCAAATATTATCATCATTCCCATAAAGTTCACAAATTTTTTCAGCAGCTTGTGATAGATAAACAATGCAGAGATACAACTTTTTAGACACTTCTTCCGGCCCTCTGTGGCCGTAAAATTTTCATTTACCCAATATCTTGCCTGTTTGAGGGGGCTGCGGAATAGTAGAAATTTTCATTACTAAATTAACTAATTATAATTAATTTTTATTAATTAATTATATTTTTTCTTGTGCTATTTTTCCGTAGTGGTTTCTAACGGAATACATTCTTAAATATAAATATTAATGCTTTGCTCATAAAAACTTTAAAAAATGTTTATTCATTGCCACAATATATTTTCAGTTGGCTCACGGCACATAGCACATGGAACATTCGTCATTTTTTCTGTGAAGGGCAGCATTGTTGGTAAAGACTATTTAGCAACTCTGAGCTTAGAGCATTCCATACAATATATGAAAATACTACATTTCTTTGGAATTTTAGCTCTTAATTGCCTATAATTTATCTGTTTAACACACAACACAAGCAAAACTTTGCCAAGCAATGTGTTGCAAACACAAAAATAAGGTAAGAGTTTCTGAAAATTAAAAGAATTTTTTTGAAGATCAATACTTTTCAGACGCTTATCATGCAATCTATTCCACTGTCTTTGCATGCTGACATGGGTCAATCGACAATAAATAGCAGCATCAGTTTTGTACAACTTTGCGTTCTCGTGTTTCTTTTTTAATTCTTTTCTTTTTGTCAATGTTTTTGCTAGAAAGAAAACTTTATGAAATTGTTTACAACTTTTTTTTAAACTTTCACATATGCAGTTTTCTTTTTCAATGTTTTATGCACGTAATTGTTAATACACGTATATTTTTTGTTCTTTTGTGTAACATAGTAATCGTTTTTGTTTTAAATTGCCAGTAAACATGAACATTTTCTATCTTCAAGGTTGGCCATTCAATATTAATTGTAAGATTCAATTTATTTCTCGTCTTAAATAAAGACACTTTGGCCTTTACAACAATTCAGTCAGGATTACGACTCAGCTTTTCACACAACGTATGTTGTATGTGCTAATTTTATACATGAGTGCTGGGACCTACAGTTTAAAGGCGACTTCAAATGACAGATTATTTGAGAAAATTTTCAGAAACTTAATTTCATTAAATAAAGATGGGATTTAGGTAATTGCCATGATGTTAAACAACTTCATAAGTTGTCTTTGCACCCAAATTATCTTATTTATTTAGATATTCGTTAGAAACCTTGAGAAAATCGCTTACAAAAGGTGATCTAAAATAATTATTCGCATGCAAAATTTTCTGTTACACGATTTGGAAATAATTCACATTTTATGGAATTATTCGCGGATAGCAATCATACACTGGTCGTATCTTAAAAATGATCTCTATGTTTCATTAATTTTTCTTAGTATTTTACATCTCAAAAATCAACCGGTTCTTCTTGGGTAGTCTAAGGCAAGATTCAGATTTCCTCTTATTGTAGTTTCCCAATAAAACCCACATAGATCCAAAAGAGTTCCCAGAATTCGCTTACCATCCAATTGCCAAAAATTTCCTCATGACCTGGGTCTTGCCTATTCTGACTGTCTTACTATTTAAGTTGAATTGTGCACATAAACTGCAGTTTCCCCAACATAATCAAATATTTGGTTCGCATATTATACCTGAAGTACATAGATGCGGACGTAATTAGTTTATCGGATTACAAACTAGTTTCTAACACCACTTATGTTGTGTGTGTTAATTTTATCCGTGAGCGACGGGACCTACAGTTTAAAGACAACTCGGAATAACAGAGTATTAATATGCTTTTCATAGCAATTTAATTTACTCTCAGAGTTTTTGCCCTAAATCTGCTGAGATGAAGTCGCCGAAAAAATATTTTTTCATATTTCATATTATTGGAAATGTCTGACCTGGGGTTTGATAAGCCTACCTACTAGATTACAACGACTACTTTTTTGTCGTATAATATAAACAATATTTAATATGGCAATTCTGTAATTTGACACCATAAAACAATACATCTGACCAAGTACACTTAACGTGTTAATCATGTAAAGAGTTGTACAAATTTGTAAAGTAACTGGGTCGGCTATGGACAGTGCGTACAATGCCTTAACACAACAGTTGGTTTCTCGAAAACGTTGCTATTTAAAAAATACTTTTTTTTTTATAAATATGACCAGGCCTAAGCGACATACAAATGTTTTACATTTATTTGTACTTGATTCAGGAATTTTTTATGTATTTATGTCTTTACATTTAATTTAAAGAGCTTTTTATTCCAAAGATTAAAAGTTAGTTTATTACGTTGAAATGCTTACGTTACTGTTCGCATTTAGAAAGAATTCTGGAAAGAATTAGTGATTGTATAAACACAATAGACGTAACGTAGTAATATCTTAAAAATAGAATATATGGGTGTATATGGAAGTGATTAATTTAAAAGGCAGCGCAACAACGAGCAACACTCTGCTACTTTGCATTTAGGCTACTTTCTCAACACGTTTGGCATCGGGTTATAGATAATTTTTGTTCCACTTTTGCATTTATTTTACCTTATAGTTTACTTTCAGTTTAGATCCTTTATTTTATATTCGCCTAACTTTTAATACCCAAAAGCAATTTTTAAAATCTTTTGATTTCGTAGTCTTAAATGTTACGTTCCAATTGTCACTCATTTTTATTTAAATATTGTTGCATAATATTTGCATATTTTTGATTCAAATATGCTTATGTATGTAAATACAATTCAATCTTTTGTTGCTTTGCCATCAATATAATAGTTTTGTGACTTATTATTGCCATAATTGAAATCAATTTTCATTTCCGCAATGGCCACAAATGTTAAAATGAGGCTAATGGAATTGGATACAAAAAATAATAAATTTAAAATAGATTTGATTTTGCAAAATATTTCAAACTTTAACGAATAACACATAAAAATTATACATGCATATGGTAACAAAATAAAGCGTTTATTCGCCAATTTTTCGGTTTGGTTGATTTCCTAAATGAGCATTTAAAATTGCTCCCGGACTTTTAGTAAATTGAAATGTTTAATGCATTGAAACTGTATTGCCAACAGCAACAAAATTATTTAGAAAGTTACTGATATCTCAGATAACGTCAATGATAAATGCAAACAGATGCCAGACATTATTCAATTCGAAACATAGCACAACCTTTGTAAAAAACCAAGTGATTGATGTGAATCACAAAAAGTACTTTTGGACACGACCTTTCGGTGTTTCTCAAGCATTCCACAAAGTTGTAACTGAATTTTCCTTGTAATATTAATGTGCATGACATAACGTCGTCGTGATAATAGGGTAGAAGGACAATAATGTTAAGGTTACGTGAGCATAACAAAGAAAATATGAGTGCTAATGGATGATAAATAAGGGAGGAGATGAATTTGAAGCAATCAAACCTAAAAATTGTAACTGACCTTTGACTAAAAGAATATTTATATAACTGTGTTGAAGCTCTCTTCTTAAGAGTTGGTTTTCTGTAAAAAACAAACAAAATTCATATTTTATAATCAAATTATTTTGCTTTAAAAATATATTTAAAATTTTAAATTAAAAAGTGCAATAAAACAAAAATGGTTTGAAGTTTTGCAAAATTATTTATTTGTTTGAAGTACAATTGTCCTGGTTAGAAATGAAATATTATTTCATTCATATGTCTGCAGCGGCTATCCTAACATTGCCTCATCCTATCGGACCAATTTTTGTGCACTTTTTTTCACTTTTCATAGCGCTGGCATTACGTATGTTGGCCTTCAAATTCTCTATTGTCTCTGGTTTGTCGGAATAACACTATTCTTTAACGGCGCCCCACAGAAAATAGTCCAACACTGTCAAATCGCCGCTTCTTGGTGGTCAGTTGACATCACCATTTCTGCAAACTAAATGGTCATCAAACGTTTGATGCAATAAATCGGTTGTGGCATGAGATGTGTGGCAAGTTACAGTATACTTTTGAAAAAGTACCTCGTTCACATCAATACCATGAAGAGAGCGTACCAAAAAATTGGTTATCATCGTGCGATAGTTATATCAATTGACCGTAATATTTGCGTTGTCCTAATTTTCAATTAAATATAGTCCAATGGTGCCTTCTGTATGCTTTGACCTCGGTAAGACCATGTGTGGGTTTTCTGATCCCCAAATACCGAAATTTTGCTTATTAATTTCCCCACCCAAATGAAAATGTATGATTGGTGTTGCACGTTGCACTATCCCGTTGAAAACAAACATCGTTCACACCAATACCATGAGGAGCGCGTACCAAAAAATTGGTCATCATGGTGCCATAGTTGTCTGCATTGACCTTAATGATGCCCCCGCACCACACCCCTATGGGTCACTCGTAATGTGTGAATTGGCTTCTGTAAGGCCACGTGTGGGTTTTCTTAGCCCCA
Organism: Sarcophaga carnaria; assembly: GCA_958299815.1. Taxonomy (NCBI): domain Eukaryota; kingdom Metazoa; phylum Arthropoda; class Insecta; order Diptera; family Sarcophagidae; genus Sarcophaga; species Sarcophaga carnaria. Next base: position 88,759,125 of record OY283149.1, read on the forward strand.
AATACGGAAATTTTGCTTATTAACTTTCCCAACAAAATCAAAATGAGCTCTATCCGAAAAGCCGATTTTTTGGGAAAAGTCGACATAAACGTGTAGTTTTCGTTGGTCCAATAAGTTCTAATGTTTCTCAATCTTTAATCGATTCATAAACTTACTTTTATGACAGAATATAATGACATAAGTATTGGTAGATCCGAAATAAACAATGGTTCAAATTTAAACCGATAGATAGCCCACACGATAATGGATAGTGTTTTTGTTTATTAGATGAGAAGATAAGGTTCAAAATCCAGGTCAGATATCTGCAGCAAAAATAAATCTTCAAAAAAAATATTTACTCGGCTATTTCTTCTCAGCGTATTTCTGGGAAAAACTCTGGGAGTAAATAATAATTGCAATGAAAAGTTTCTCAAAAGTCCATCAATCTTAGTCGACTTTAAAATGTAGGTCGCGCTACTAATGTATATAAATTAACAAACACAAAGTAAGCGGAGTGAAAAAGCTAAATCGTAATCTTTACTGAACGTTTGTAATGACCAATTACGTATGTATCTACGTATTTGCAAATTGTACCTAATAAATTTAGGCATTACAAAACAACATACAATTTTTTACTGTAGTCTGTTTACTTTTTTTATAGCCTGAAACTACAATTTCTGAAATATTTAAATTTAATGTCGTCATTTCCTGAAACAAAATTTTTTTTTTCATACTTTAGTTAAATAATGTAGAATAACATAATACCAACAGCTATAGAAATATCTCTGTGAACATAACTTAATACTGCAGTTTATTCTAAAGATTTAAGAACAAAAAATAAGAGAAGAAGAACAGTGATGCTATGGAGCTGAAAAAGGATTTTATTTTTTCAGATGCAATCCAGTTTTCAACACTAAAAAATACAACAAAATTCTGATACTTTTATATATGCATTATTGGAGAAGTCTGCTGTTTCTCTTTTGTCTTAATATTGTATTGATTTTTAAATATATCTTCGTTTAAATAAATTTTGTATTGATTTATACCTGCTGGATAAAAACAAAAGTATTGAAGTTTGAAAAAATCTATGAAAACCATAAAGCAACAATAATGTACCATATAAATTTCATTTATTGACTCATTTATTTATTAATTACTTAGTTACTTAATTATTTAATTTTTTTATTGGTTGTTTAAAAAATTTCAAATCCATTTTTGTCTCTACATAAAGAAAACATTTTACTTTCTTGTGTAACATTTTTTTCGGGTGCGTAATATTTATTTCAGTTTGCATGTCAGACACTTGTGCGTATGAGTGATATACGAAATATAAAGAAAAGTAAGATAATAAGTATACGCCAGTTGATCAGAAAATGTATAAACAGCATACCTTTACGATTTTTTTTTATAAATACGGACAGTAAAAAAGCGTAGAAAAAAGCACTGATTTTTTTATATTCTAAATCAAATAGAAATCGCCTTCCAATGTTACCATATTTTTATTACATTTAATGCATTTCATAAACAAATCAATGTTTCAATATGATTTGCCCCTTCGAAAAAAAATCGAAAGTACTGTAACAGTAACAGTGTAGTATTCGGTCCTATGACTAATGATTTAATATGGGCAACATTTTTTTTACAGCATTTTCTACTGAGAGTAAAAAAAATTGCCATGAAAAGTTTCTCAAAAATCTGTCGTTCGGAATCGACTTTAAACTATAGGTCCCGTCTATAAAATTATCACACACAATATAAATGGTGTGAGAAGCTAGGTTGTAAATCTGACTGAAGAGTTGCATTTATTTGTAATTATTGTTTGGTAATGATTTTTTGAGAAAGTTAATAAATGTTTAATCTTGATTAAATTAATATTCGATTAACATATTTAAGTTTGAATTTTATATGGCTAGACCTCCTATAAAACTTAATGAGCCTTTCATGTTTGTAAACTTAAAATGAGCACTACCAGCAGTAAAATCAGGAACAGTAGTGATGTTCAAGGTATATTGACAATAGAAAACTTTAATGATTTGTGATGGATGATGATTTGTGTTCAGTATTTCGGTCGTATGCCAATTTATCAAAGACGTTTTTACAAAACCAAAAAAAAATTAGTTGTACGTTATTGCGAGGACAGATCTACCTAAAATTTATAGTTTCTCACTGGGATTTAAAAAATAAAACATAAACATTGTTATTAAAAATTAGCAAAAATATTAGAGCCTATACAACTTTATCACACATACATACATACAAAAAGGGTCATTACAACTCTTAAAGGACTTATAATGTGAATTAGACTTCTCGAAGCAGTTAATAGCCCAGATGATACCACCATAGGCATATTAGTAGTTGCCTGTAAAATTTGCACCAAAAAGCAGATTGTATTTGATTTTGTCATACAATATCTCATAGTAAATTCTTAATAATGTATTTGTTTAAAGATAAACTTACAAAAAATATGTTATCTTCATAAGAGTAAACGCGTAATGAGTTCTATATTTTTATTGATTTTTTAATGTTCCTACTAATTGCCTGTCACTTATGTGTCAATGCCATCTACGTGACAGAAATAATAAAAATGTTTTGATTGAAATCTTCAAAAATAAATCCAATAAGAAATGAGGGATTTATATACATACTGAAAGTATGACATTTTGTATAGGCAAGTGGAGTGCATATACATTAAGTCTTGATTTAAAAATTAGTCCGAACTAAGATTTAAAAGATAGAAATATACACCGTAAAGAAAACTTGTTATTAATCAATCCCTTGCATATTTTAACATTAAGATTAAGTTTAATTTTAAATGTTAAGAATGCTTTAAAGAATTATTTCAAAAATATTCAGAATATGCTTACATACATAATTTCTTATTACACACTTCAGTCAGGATTACAACCTAGCTGCTCACACCTCTTATGTTGTATGTGTTAATTTTAGACATGAGTGGCGGAATTTACAATTTAAAGTCAACTCAGAACGAGAGATTCTTAATTTTATTTACTATTATGATGTAATTTTGTGCGCTATGCCTGGGCTGGGGTTTGATCTCATGATCTTTGGTCACACTTTTTATTAGGTTATTTAGAATTCCCAAGCCATAGTTTTCGATAACTTTTTGTGTATAAATACTCAAAATATTTCGCAGCATACTTTAAAGGAAAAATCAAAGGAATTACAAACCACAAATATTTTGATTTTTAATTATTGCTACGTTTTTAGCTATTAAAAACATATAAAATATTTGCTCGTAGATTGCAAATAGAAAAATAAAAATAAATTTGTTTTTAGTTTTAATTAAAATTCTAAATATTCGTACAATTCTGTGTGCCACTGTTTACAATCACAAATTATCACACACAATATAAATGGTGTGAGAAGCTAGGTTGTAAATCTGACTGAAGAGTTGCATTTATTTGTAATTATTGTTTGGTAATGATTTTTTGAGAAAGTTAATAAATGTTTAATCTTGATTAAATTAATATTCGATTAACATATTTAAGTTTGAATTTTATATGGCTAGACCTCCTATAAAACTTAATGAGCCTTTCATGTTTGTAAACTTAAAATGAGCACTACCAGCAGTAAAATCAGGAACAGTAGTGATGTTCAAGGTATATTGACAATAGAAAACTTTAATGATTTGTGATGGATGATGATTTGTGTTCAGTATTTCGGTCGTATGCCAATTTATCAAAGACGTTTTTACAAAACCAAAAAAAAATTAGTTGTACGTTATTGCGAGGACAGATCTACCTAAAATTTATAGTTTCTCACTGGGATTTAAAAAATAAAACATAAACATTGTTATTAAAAATTAGCAAAAATATTAGAGCCTATACAACTTTATCACACATACATACATACAAAAAGGGTCATTACAACTCTTAAAGGACTTATAATGTGAATTAGACTTCTCGAAGCAGTTAATAGCCCAGATGATACCACCATAGGCATATTAGTAGTTGCCTGTAAAATTTGCACCAAAAAGCAGATTGTATTTGATTTTGTCATACAATATCTCATAGTAAATTCTTAATAATGTATTTGTTTAAAGATAAACTTACAAAAAATATGTTATCTTCATAAGAGTAAACGCGTAATGAGTTCTATATTTTTATTGATTTTTTAATGTTCCTACTAATTGCCTGTCACTTATGTGTCAATGCCATCTACGTGACAGAAATAATAAAAATGTTTTGATTGAAATCTTCAAAAATAAATCCAATAAGAAATGAGGGATTTATATACATACTGAAAGTATGACATTTTGTATAGGCAAGTGGAGTGCATATACATTAAGTCTTGATTTAAAAATTAGTCCGAACTAAGATTTAAAAGATAGAAATATACACCGTAAAGAAAACTTGTTATTAATCAATCCCTTGCATATTTTAACATTAAGATTAAGTTTAATTTTAAATGTTAAGAATGCTTTAAAGAATTATTTCAAAAATATTCAGAATATGCTTACATACATAATTTCTTATTACACACTTCAGTCAGGATTACAACCTAGCTGCTCACACCTCTTATGTTGTATGTGTTAATTTTAGACATGAGTGGCGGAATTTACAATTTAAAGTCAACTCAGAACGAGAGATTCTTAATTTTATTTACTATTATGATGTAATTTTGTGCGCTATGCCTGGGCTGGGGTTTGATCTCATGATCTTTGGTCACACTTTTTATTAGGTTATTTAGAATTCCCAAGCCATAGTTTTCGATAACTTTTTGTGTATAAATACTCAAAATATTTCGCAGCATACTTTAAAGGAAAAATCAAAGGAATTACAAACCACAAATATTTTGATTTTTAATTATTGCTACGTTTTTAGCTATTAAAAACATATAAAATATTTGCTCGTAGATTGCAAATAGAAAAATAAAAATAAATTTGTTTTTAGTTTTAATTAAAATTCTAAATATTCGTACAATTCTGTGTGCCACTGTTTACAACTTGATGTAAACAACAACAATTGCTCTTCTTTGTTATTCCTTTGTTTACACCCTTTGCATAAACAATAATTGTCATTAAGCAATTATAAGACATATATTTGTAACGGAGATCTTCAAACCACGATTACTCTCTTCAAACGCACTGCGTCTTCACACAAAACAGAATGACTGAACTTCACTGACTCACTGGTCTACTTTGTCTTGCCGTTTATGAAGCAGGATAAACAGTTTGATGAATATTCTTGAAAGTTCCTGACTTCGCCTCCTCGAAATTTTTATAAATGTAAACATCACTCATTATTGTTGTTTGTGTATTTTGTTTACAATTATTCTTGCAGTGTTGTTTTAGTATTTTTTGTTTACGTGTTTACCATTTTTTATTCTGGTGTTTGTTGTTGTATATTTGTTTACTTGTTTACCATTTTTTTACGCTCGTGTTTGTTGTTATATTAAAGAATACGATAATTTGTAAACTGCATTCTTTGCTTTTTTAGCTTTTGTTTATAATTTTAATGTTAAGCGATTTAAAAGCAAAATACCAATGTCTAGATTTTTTATTTTTGTAACAATATTTTTAAGCACATACAAATAATTTGTGCTCCACATCGCATTCAGTTTAAATGGAGTTTTTTAAAGCATAAGTTAATGCATCAAAGAGTGATATAAAATAATCCAAAAATTTGATGATCTATGGTTGTATAGACTAAAAAATAAACGAACAAATGGTTCACCATTTGCTTACTTTTTATGCACACTTTATTTATTCTTACATTTTCGGAAAGTGTGAGTCTGGACAACAACGTTTTAATGGAGCCAAAATCAAAATAATTAAATAGAACAGCACATATTACAATTCACTTTAGTCGTCATAGTATTGACTGACTAAGCTATTGGAATGTATGTGCATGCAGAAGCTACATTAATTAAAATGATTAAATGGCGCAAAATTTAATTTCCGTTGCAACATTAAATCGTTTTAGATTTAAGGATGTTATGCTTTCGAGTTTACAACGAATGGATGGGAGGGGATAGACAGAAGAAATCAGTTAATAAATGAACAGTTTTAGAGGCATTTGATTAGGATTTTTTAGGATCCGGAGCAGAGTAAAAGTAATTTTCATAAAATTTTATTTGCTCGAATTGGTTTTATTTCCAGTAATAGCTTATATTTACTGGTAATTTCTATTATTTAAATAGGCAAAATTTTAATAAAATATGTGAGTATGATGGAATTGTTCAGCAAAAATCGATATATCAGAGCTGGCAACTCACTACCTCTTGCATAGCAAGAAAACAAACTACTTATTAAACTACGTTGGCTTCTTTTATACCAAGGCATTTTGTGCAATTAAGGCTTTAATTGAATTTAAATTATTTTATAAAAAAGCGTGGGCGTGAGCTCCGGGTCCTCAAACACAGAACAATGACATAAAAGAAGTTCTGTGACCTCCTTTCCTTCCTCATAATTGTAGCTTCAGCAAAAGTCGTTATTAGGTGCTTCCAATATCCGGGCATATGCACCCATTGATCTAGCGAAATGCGAATTGTGGATGAATCCAGTTGAATTTTTTATTATGCCAGCTTTTGCAGGATTTTCGGCTTTGTTGTTACCTACAATGACCCGAGCCTAAGAATTCACATGATAAAAAATGAAAAATGTCTTGCTATCTTTTCTAGTAGCATCAAATTACAATGTCTAAGATGATATACTTCAGCTGTTGTCATGTTCGCAACCATCCTTATAAACGGCTCAAACCATTCCTTTTTTGTAAGTGAAATACATACCTACGTACGTACATACATATTTGGTTATTACAACCCTTCGGACAGGATTACGCCCTAGCTTCTCAAACCATTTATGTTGTGCGTGTTAATTTTATACATGAGTAGCGGAACCTACAGCTTAAAGTCGACTCCGAACGACAGATTGTTGAAAGACTTTTCATGGCAATTTGTTTACTCTCAGAGGTTTTGCCAGAAACCTGCTGAGAGGCAACTGCCAAAGAAATATTCTTTTATTTATTTTTTTTTTTTTTTTGATGTTTGATCTGAAGTTTGTACCTTGGCTTCACCTTTAATGAGCCTACACACAACATACTACACCACGGCAACTATATTTAGAGTGACTAATTAAAAATTCTGGCCCTTGACTAATAATGGAGAAGGAAGCAAATAAGAACTTTGAAAACTTTTAAAAGATGATTTAGAAGCTAATTTAAACAAAATGAGAAAAAAATGTTTTAAAGAAGTTATGGTCTATTAAGGACTGTAATCTTTAGAAGAATTGTACTAAATTAATTAAGAAATAATTAAAATATTTCGCTGTTAGTGTATTATTCCATTATTCGACTTTAAACTGTAGGTCCCGCCGCTCGTGTATAAAATAAACACACATAACATAGGTGATGTGAGAAACTTGCTAGTAATTCTGACTGAATGGTTGTAATCACCAATTATGATAGTATTATTACGTAGACTAGTTTACAAATATAAAGAGTAAACCAAAACTATGCTAATTCAAAACGTGCATTTTCATATGTGTTTGCATATTGTTACGTTTTTATCCTTTTAAAAACGTTTAAAATATGATTTCGTACATTGCTATTAAAATAATAGTAAATTTGTGTTTAGTTTTAGATAAATTGTTTATTTTTCGCACAATTCTGTGGGCCACTGTTTACAACTTGATATAAACAACAACAATTGCTTTGTTTGTTATTTTTCTTTACACTCTTCTGCGTAAACATTAACAATTGTTATGCAGATCTTTATAACGGAGATCTTCAAACTACTATTATTCTCTTCACACGCAACGCGTCTTTATACGAAACAGACTTAATTTTTATGCCATATGCTGGTATATTTTTGTTTACTTGTTTATCATGTAATCATTGTTTTTGTTTCTGTAGCTTTTGTTTATCATCTTAATGTTAAACGAGGTAACACCATTTCCATTTTCATAGCACTATGTAACATAAAGGTAAGTATTCCAAGGTGTTCGAAAGCAAATACTTAGGAACGTGCTTGCGTTCTATATGAACCAACTGATCCACTGGCTACTAAAATATGTAAAAAATGAAAAAGTATTTTTAAATCTGAAGCAAACGTTTTTTGATTTTCACAAAAACATTGACAATTCTCCCACTTCATTACAACCATACATTTATTATCTTGTATTTTCCAGTTGTAATTCTTACGTCTTCTCTTTTATAGAGATAGCTTTTTGTTATGTAACAATCACTTAAAATGTGCATAATATTTTTAACCAAAATAAATCAAAACTTCGGAAATACATATCAAAATGAACTTGTTCACACAAATAGCTGCATAGGCGATATACACACATATTCATAAGCGTATGATGTTTTCAGTTGAAGTTTGTATCAACAAATTCCAACTGAATCCAAAGTTTATTCCGGAAAGAAAAAATTTTTCATTTCGAAAATTTGTTAGAAATTGTTCATTCAATTTGTCTATTGTGAGTGGAACAAAATTGCATGAAAAAGTTGCCATTAATTTGTCTATTTAGCAGATTTAAAGTTTTTGAAAAAAAAAGAAAACAAATACACTTAAAAAAAAATTAAACATTTTAATGTTTAAGAGTTGAAATATGCAGATTTTTTTTTAATTGGCCATTAACAACCAGACACCTATCGATAACGCATACAAGGTCATCCTCTTCGCCGATATCCGCAGATCCCCGCATCAAATACTCCGTCTCGCCTGAGCATCCTCGTCCATTCGAACGACATTGCCAGCGCAGCTGCTGGATGTTAATACGACGCACAACGTCTATGTCGTTGAGGAGCTCATACAGCTCACTGTTGGATCGGATTCGGAAATCATCGCCAATTCGCACTGGACCGAAGATCTTACGTAGGACTTTTCTCTCGAATACTCTCAAGGTTGCGGCATCAGTGCTTAATAGGGTCCATGCCTCTGCACCATAAAGAAGTACGGGTAGGATAAGCGTTGATGCATGCGTTCATGTATGAAACTAAAAATACAAGTATTTATTTAAAGTGAAGTGCAAAGGTTATGAGTTTAGAACTAGGATAATCCCAGAGATTAATTTTATCTGATTTGAATACCTTTTTTTTAGATTTTTAAATTTTTTAGTTTCAATAGTAGCACCATAGATGCTGAACACCGTTGTTTGTCAGCCGTATTGAAAATTTGTTTAAAGACGCACATTAGACGATGGAAACGGTAAATTGTTTAATAAAAATGTGTTGGTAGATACGAAACGAAAAAAGAAATTTTGGTTGGCATTCATTTAGGGTACTGGGAATGAAGGTACAAAAGTAACAAAAGGATGAAAAAATTTCTGTTTAACTGAGAATTTTTGGAGCTGTATTACAAAAACCTAGACATTTCTTATGTAGCTAACTATTTAAAAAGATGAACACGTTAATAAAAATATAGGAGGTAGTTTCAAAACGGCGAAATAATAGCTTTTGTTGTACATTTATTTTAGGTTTTAGAAAATATTTTATGGTTTCAATCAAATATAATTTGGAAATATTTATGAGTCCTCTAGAAATTAATAGTTAAGGATAGACTTGTTCTTGATTCGGCAAGATGAGAGAATTTAAAAACAAAACATTAGATATGTACCTACATACATAAATACATCTTATACACATAAATGCATCGTCAACCCGCTCTGGACCACAGTTCTTACGTAGGACTATTCCCTCGAATGCTAAAATAAGTGCTGCATCAGTGGTTAATAGCGACCATACTTATGCATCATAAAGAAACATGGGGAGGACGAGCGTCTTGTAGAGTATTGGTATTAGTTTTGTCATACGAGAGAGGTCTCTGCTTTGGAATCATAGTAACACATGCTGGCATGATTGATCCTACGCTTGATCTCCTATCTAACAGTGTTTTTGGTGGTAACGTTGGAGCCAAGATATTAAAATTTACTGACTATATTAAAACTATAGTTATCGTCAGTAATCTGCAATCCAATGGCCCTACTTGTCGCCAACATATACTTCGTTTTGCCCTCATTTACCAGACCGATTTTCATAGGCTCATGTTCAGTAGCACTAAAGGCAAAGTAACAGCTAGCTTGGTACGCCCTAAGATGTAAATTTCTTATTTTATTTCTTTTGTTTTTCTCCGAATTGAAAATGTTTGAAAACCCTGTAATAAAAATTAAGAAACTATCTCATTTAATGAGGTCAGTAAGTGATAAGCTTTTGATTCAATTTTAACATTAAAATTAAACGCGAATATTAAATGGTTGTTGATCTTTTCCTTCGCTTAATAATCCAACGGTGTCAAATCGTAGCTTCTTGGCGGCCAATTTACATCACCATTTCGACTAATTAAACGGTCATGAAACGTTTGATGCAACTCTGATTTTGACTCTGTTCTGAGTACAAAAATATACATAACTTCAGAGAGAAAATATTGTTCAAGTGACAAAAAAGGCCGTTGCTGACGACGTCAGCATATTGATTTGCGTGTGCGTAAGAAAAATATAAGCTGATTTAAGGAAAAAACGTTTTTGGACCTTAAGGTGGAATGGTATTCAACAACTTCAAATTTCATGAAGCCCTTCGCAGTACTTCGCTCAATTTCAACAAAAGACCTCGCCATTCATGTGTACATAATTCAATTCTGCTCTTTCAGGCATCTAAAGCGTCTGCAATTCGTACGAGGGCGCAAAGTGAAATATGTTTGAATGGCTAAGTGAATACACAAAATTGACAAATTTGTGGCTCAGAAAATTCTTATACATCCGTCAGAAACAAATGCACCCACACCCACCAACTGTCTGGTTGAGAATTTGCGAAGGTGACGTGAATGTGAGTTTTTTGAAGATAAGACCAAAATTTTAGTAACTGTGAACTGCATTCGTTGCAGGAACATGATAAAGCAGTGTTTTTTTTTTTTTTGAACGACCAACATTCAGGGTATGGCCCCTACACATGCAGTGTTGAAACTAGGATAACATGTTATGAAAAGGAGGTAAGAGGGAGTAGTGTTTGTGGACACTAGATTTGAGTCTCTATATTCCATATGTGACCTTAACCATAACGACATTTGCAGGAACGGGTTGCACATACTCAAAGTCCGGATAAGAAAATCATTGCTGCTGCAATTCACAAATCAAATTATTTCAAGAAATCAACGCATGTGATGTGAGAAGCTAGGAACTAATCATAAGTTTAAGCATTACAAAACAACATACAATTTATTACTGTTTATTTTTGTCTACAGCTAGAGACCACATTTTCTGAAAAGTATAAATTTCATGTCATTTCCTGAAACAATATTTTTTCCATACTTTGATTAAATAATTTATTCTACAAAATGCCTTCAGCTATAGAAATATCTCTGTGAACATAACTTTATACTGTAGTTTTTTAAAAAAATATTAAGAACAAAAAATAAGAGAAGAAAAACAGTGATGCTATGGAGCTGATAAAGAATTTATGTTTAAAATGCGATAAAAAATTTTCAACATTAAAAAATACAACACAATTCTAAAACTTTTATATACATATGTATGTATTATTGGAGAAGTCTGTTGTTTGTCTTCTGTCTTAATATTGTATTGATTTTTAAATAAATCTTCGTTTATATAAATTTTGTATTGATTTATACGTGCTGGATAAAAACAAAGGAATTGAAGTTTTAAAAAATCTATGAAAACCATAATGCAATCATAATGTACCATACAAATTTCATTTATTGACTGATTTATTTATTAATTCGTTAATTAATTTTTTTGGTTTGTTTAAAAAATTTCTTTTATAACATTTTTTTTGAGGTTCGTAATATTCACACACTTGTGCGTATGAGTGATATACGGAATATAAAGAAAAATAAAATAATAAGTATACGCCAGTTGAACAGAAAGTGTATGAACAGAATACACCTGTCCATCGTTTTGCACGATAGATACGTTCCTGAGAAAATCGTGTAAAACGAAATCAAAAAAATGTTTATGGAAAATCGTGTAAATAGAAAAAATGACAAAATCAGGTATATATAGTATTTTTTTTAATATAATTTTATTTGTTTTAATATGAATAACGTAACAAAGCAAATAAAAGAAAGCAATTTCATTTTTATTTAACAACCAAAATAGTTATAAAATTCATATCACTTAAAGATTAAATGCAATACAAATAAGAGAAAACACAAAAATATTGTACATATACAAATTTTATTAGCAAAAAATCAATACGTAAACTGTTAAGCAAAAAAAAAAAAAAGTTATATTCAACCAATTTCAGTATATGTACCTACATATATTTGTTCGTCACCACTTTCTTCGACAACTAATCGTATTTCTTCGGTTGGCGACGACTCATCGCTCGATACTTCAATATTTTCTGGTTCGATGTGGGGACGTGGGGATTTTGAGATATTGTATTTAGTTATAAGTATTTGCGAGGAGTTTTTGTTTAATTCTTTATATACCTCCCGATATTGGGCTAAGCCTTGAGAAATGTTTTTTGAAACTTAAGAGCCCTTTCAACATTTGGATCATATTGTAGAAAACGATTTCCTGATTTCCTCCAGAAATATTTTGTGATGTCATTTCAACGATTAATATTTATCATCTGTATTTTTAATAAAATAGTTAAATATCAGTAAATAAATGTGGTTTACTATAAATTGTGTCAAAAGCTTGTTTTCATTTAAATAAAAAAATCGTGCAAAACGCGGTATTTTTCATCCCTCGATTTACACGAGAAATAAAAAAATCGTGTTAAATCGAAATCGTGCAAAACCAGTATCGTGCAAAACTAGGAATAGGTGTACAACCATTACAATTTTTTTTATAAATATTGACAGTAAAAAAGCGTAGAGGAATGCGGTCAGTTTTCTTACATTCTGAGTCAGATCGGGCTCGCCTTCTAATGTAACTATATTTTCATTACATTTAATGCATTTCATAAACAAATCAATGTTTCTACATGATTTGCCGCATCGAAAAAAATCAAAAATTGATTTGTCGTCGCCTGTGCATCAATGTAAAAAAGTATAGGATTCGGTCTTATGACTTATGATTTAATTATGAGCAACAACCTTTTAAAGCATTTTCGCTTAAAGTTACATTTTTACGAAGTGAGTTCATTAAATCGAACATATTTCTTTGGCGAAAGGCAGATTACCGTCAAAAACTCTGAGAGTAAATAAAATTAACATAAAAAAATCTGTAATTCGGAGTCGACTTTGTACTGTAGATTATTCTGCCACTCATGGATAAGATTTACGCTCTCAACATAAGTGGTGTGAGAAAGTAGGTCGCAATACTGACGAAGTATGTACAAAACAATGTCTTATCGGAACGGAAGAACTTCTTTACTTTTTTTACTATCAGGGGTTCAATTTGCTTCCTTGCAAGTTGACATCACGACTTCTCGAGATAATTTGTTATAGAAATTGTTATTACCGTCGTGCTGACACAACATGTCGTACAGATCCGTTTAGTTGAGGCCGCAGGTACTCCGTTGTCATCTTCCAGTACCGAAAGCCGCAATTTCAACCTAATATTCAAGAACAAAGGACCAACCATGCCGTTCCCAAGGCTTTTCTGAGCCAAAAATCCGACAGTTTTGTGTATCCAACAAGCAATTCATATCGATATGTGGTTTATCGAAAATGATTTTTTGGTTTAAAGATCTCCGTTACAAAGAACTGAACAATAAAGAATTTTATTTAAAATTAAACACAAATTTATTTTTATTTAAACCTTTTTAAAAGGTAAAAACGTAACAATATGATTCTTTATAATTTTTATAAACTTTTCAACATACCTTAGAATATTTTCTGAAAATCGGATTTGCGTTGGAGAATATAACGGAGCCCAATTGCGGTTGTAAATGAAATGCTACTAGTCATTTACTTGTGATACCACTTTATAATAACACTTTATATGCTTCCACTTTAATAACTGTTGTGATGGATTGTAATGAAAGCTGATGATGACAGTCTATAAGACATAAACCTTCCTACTGCCACAGGTAAACTGCAACCGCAGTTAAAGCTAGCAAACCCATCCATTGATAAACAGATGCATGATAACAGAAAGACAATACAGTTTGCAAAAAACAGAAGTATGAGTTTTTTTTTCACCTTTATCTTCTACGTTTTTGGCTGCCGAAGGTATAATCATGAATTATTTGCATTGAAATGCAAATTTTTGAGGTAAAAGTTTTCCATTCAAAAAGGATTTTGCAAAAAATGAAAGTAAACGCAAAGAAAGAAAAATTTAAGAAAGAATAGTGTGAACGAAAAAGATTTCAATACTGAATAGAAGACAAATCCGTGCGTTGGAATTGGACATTGAATTGAATAAATAAAAACACAAAAACTAAAGCACAAATATTTTAATTATATTTTAAAATTTTATATGGATTCATAGACTACATTCGCTCGTATTCATGCCAACAGAAATAGTTAAGCATCGCTTACGTATTATATTATTAGTATGCAGAGTTGGCCATCGTTCGGTTTAAATTTGAACATCGGCAATATATTTTATTATATCACAAAATTCAGTAAATTATCGCCACTTAACGTTATGAATCGATTTACGAGCAACGTTGGGATTTATTGGTCCAACGACAAGCTGCAACATGCTGTCGATTTTGACAAAATTTTCACCTTCTGGTATCATTGGCTCATTTTCATCTTGGTGAGTACTTGAATAAGCAAAATTGCCTTACTTGTCGCTCAGAAAACCTAAAGCACACACTACGAGTGACTGATAATACGGCTTGTGGAGCGCAGGCATCATTCACCGATATTCCTTTGAAAATGAGGACTGCGCAACCAGTACGGTCCCTAGAGACATCTATCGCACTAAAATAAACGACTTTTCTGTACCCGCTCTTCATGGTATTGATGTGAAGGATGTTTGGGTTCAATTGGATGGCGAAACTTGCCACACATCTCATGCCATAATCGATTTATTGCGTTTGAGTGCCACTTAATTAGACGAAATTGTGATGTAAATACATACATAATTGGCCATTACAACCCTTCAGTCAGGATTACGGCCTACCTTCTCACACCACTCATGTTGTGTGCGTTAATCTGATACGTGATGGAGGGATCAAACGACAGAAACTTTTTCATGGCAGGTTTATTTACTCTCAGAGTTTTTGCCAGAAATCTGCTGAGAGGAAGTCGCCGCAGAAGTATTTTTTTATATTTCGTTTTAATGTCTGACCTGGGATACGAACCCTGGTTTTACGTCTAAGAAGCCAACACACTACCTACTAGACTGTGGCAACTTGTGATGTCAATGGGTCGCCAAAAAGCTGCGATTATATTATGAAGCTGCGATTAGACATCATTTTACTATGTCTCTGGAGCACGGTTAATGAAAAGTGTTATGCCGACAAACTAGAGACAAATGACCATTTGATGGCCAACATTCGTGATGCCACTGCCGAGATACGACTCGAAAAACTGCACTAAAATTGGGCCGTTCCAAACAGTTCGGTTCGACCAGCCGCGATTGCCATATAAATGAAATAATATTGCATTTCTAATTGAAACAATTGTACTTCACAACAAAGAAGTAAATTTGACATAATTTCAAAACATTTTGGTTTTATTGCATTTTTTAATTTAAAATTTAAATGGCCAACCCACTACTCATATTTAATAAGTAAAATTCATAATACTCAGAACATATGTGAGGTATGAGTGATATTTAATTCTATTAGTTTCATATATGGCAATATCAAATACTTTTTATTGCATACTTTTCAGAGTAAATATGCTAGTACGTGTAATATGATGCGTATGAGTAATATATTTCAAATTCAATTAAATAGAAAGTATACCCCATTAATTTGGAATAAAAGATTTACAAGCTATTTATGACATGGCACTTTTAAGAGATTTTTAAAAATTTAAATTTTACGAGATATTCCATTTTAAAAATAAATAAAAAACCACAATTCTAGGTTATATTCTAGTTGGTATTACATAATAGCCTGTATCTTCACAAAAAAAGACTAAATTTCGCAAAATTTCAATCGCTTTTTGTTTTATTGCATTTTTAAATTTAAACTTTTAAATAACCCACCGCATAAGCTTGTGGGCTGTTATATCAATCTCAAAGTTTAGGTTAAAAATTTAAAAATTACCGCATCATATAAATACAATCCGTTTGTAGCTGCCACATACGAAATACTAAGTGATCATCATATACAGTGGTGGCCAC
This sequence comes from Sarcophaga carnaria, assembly GCA_958299815.1. NCBI lineage: Eukaryota > Metazoa > Arthropoda > Insecta > Diptera > Sarcophagidae > Sarcophaga > Sarcophaga carnaria. Next base: position 88,775,281 of record OY283149.1, read on the forward strand.
GAATTTAAGACACGACATATGACTGACTTGGTTATGATAATATTTACAATCCTGTAATATCAAAATTGATATTCTTTATTCTTCTATGTACTCTGTAATGTTAAGAAAAAGTACCATTATTTTATTTTGTTTCTTTTTACATTTTGTTGCTTTTTGATCATATTATTGTAAAAACGTTTATTTGAAATTGGCCACGAATTTAAGACATTTCAGAAATATCTGGTTTTTAACTGATTTTTTGGTGTTTTTTGAAGCTAAACGTTGAGCAACGAATGTTTTATTTTATTTTATTGTGGAATACATAGAAATATTTAATTATAAATGGTCAGAGGTACCTGGAATACCGATGCCGAGCGAAAACTGAGCCAACAACTAAAATTTGATGGAAAAATAATAATGGAGATATCCAAACTGCTTAAATGTTCTAGATGCAAGATTTACAACGTGCTGGAGTACATCAAGCAACATGGTACCACCAAAAATGTCAAACAGCAACCTAGATTCCGAAAAACTACCCGCTAAAGTAGCTGCTAATTATTCTTTCACGAGCTCAAGTAAAATAAAAAATAAAATTGTATTGGATTTCGGTATTGATATTTCGTGTAGGGCGTTAAGAAGATGTCTAAATGAAAAAACTTGCGTGGGTGTATTGCCCATCGTAAACCACTTGTGCCAAAAAAATATCAAATCCCGACTAGCATTTTGTCTTGATCTATATAATATGTAAATAAAAATTCTTAACCAAATATAGGCAGCAAAATATTATTAATTTTTCTTCCTAATATTACTAAAATCTTAAGAAAAATATCATGGACCTAAAGTATTTTTGATAAGATGTAAAAATTATCAGAAATGTAGAAGTAAAATGTCGTGTCTTAAATTCGTGGCCACCACTGTATGTCTCCTCCACACCTTTTTCTATAAATAAGAAAGGACATATATTTGGCAATAAACTGTGGTATTATTTGTGTTTTTCTTTTTTACCATTTATATTTGAGACATGTGGATGGCCAAGATATCAAAAGTTTTGTTTACAGATACATGAGTTTACAACTGTAATTTCTTTGTTGGACATCTGGGTCATCATTTGTGTTTCCATGTAATGTACACATAATGCATATGGCAGGCGCAGTTATTTTGCATTCAAAAAAGAAATTGATTTTGGCACTCAATATTACGTTAGAAAATTAGAAATTAATTCGATTTAATGGACATTCAGCTTTCTTTTTAATTGAATGTTATTTTTATTTTATTTATTTATTTTATAGGATATCACATACAACAAGAAATTAATCTTTTAAATTACAGTATGTGATTATATAATGATTACAAAAAATAGAAAAGATATTATACAAAAAATAAAAGTACAAAAACAATATCAAAATATTAATAAGTACAAACAAAAATAAAAATATATGCATGTACATATGTAATAAATTTACTTTAAAATTTTGAAAATAACAGTTTTTTTAAATTGCAATGCGTTGCTATTGATTTGTAGTGGGGTTGGTAACGAGTTCCACAGCCGTATTATATTCGTAAAGAACTGCCACTCGGATATTAAAGTTTGATATCTTAACTGAATGATCTGTTTTCCTCTGTTTGATCTTGCAAATTGAATACTATTAAATAAATAAGATAGTTCTTGAGTGTAGATAACTTTGTGAAGTAAAATTAATGCTTTTATTTTAAGTAAATCCATTAACCCTTATCCTGTATTAATGTGTCAAAATTGCCCAAACAGTTTTTATTGCTCATTTATTCTTTAAATACTCATCGGATTTTTTTGAAACGTATGTACAATTATTTTTTTAGTGAATACTATTAAAATTTAAAATATAATTTTTGTAGATCGTTTCACAAAGCGTATGTAAAAAAACTTACGCAATTGGTACTTTTGGGTCAAAATTGCCCAATGTAAAAAAATCAATTTACGCATATGATAAAAGCTTCGTAACAATTTCGTGGGCCTTGACAACTTCATACCTAGCAACACAAAAATATGCGATAATAACGCACAAGTGTTTTTTGTTGTTTTTGGTTTTTATAATGGTATTACAAACTGCAACAAAACCAAAAAAAAGAGAATAAATAGTGTAAATATTTCATTCGTTTGTGTTTTTGAATTGAATACAAGTGACAAAATCTTCACATATTTTGGGACAATGAAACCAGAAGAAATAAGAACTTTTCTTATGCTATCAGACTCAGGCGATGAAAGCCCCAGGACACAGCAAGTGAAGATGAAAACGACCTCGTTTCTGAAACTGCATCTGACTATGACCGTAACTCCTCGTCAGGCGCTAGCATGGACATTTCCGAAATTCTCGATCAAACTAAGGACGAAGTTTTAATGTATCTAAACAGGACATAATAAATTTAACTCTTGGCGCAACGCGTTATTCTATTTCAAGAGCTGATGATATAAAATCTTGTCTTATGTTATTTATGCCCAGTGATAATATGAAATTAGTTGTTGATGTGACTAATTTACAAGGCGACTATAAGTGGTAATGTATTTATAAGAATAAAAGCTATGCAATCGGTTCATTTAGGTCAATCTGTATTTGGAAAGATTTGGATTGCTGTAGACGACATAACAATTGAAGCATATTTCGGGCTACTTTTGTTGAGGGTGTATTTAGATCTCATGGTGAAGTTTTAGAATTTCTATTGGACGATCGCAAAGGTCTGGGATATCCCAAGTGTGCTTGGGATATCATTGAAATTTTTCTTCGTTTAAAAGCACTATTGATGGCATTAATGTGAAAGATAACATCGTTAAAATATGTAGGTAGAGTGCTGCCGCAATGTGTAATTTTCCACAAATCTGGTACATAAATTAGTATGAATTTGAACGATGACATGGGTCATGTTGGCTGTGTTCGCATGTCCTCAAATCGCTCGTAGAGAATATCCAATGTGGCATGAGCTGCGTGGCATGTAGGGCAGTCCTATTGCAAGTCGCTGGTGTTGTAGGAGTCTAGATTGTCCAAGTCAGGCCAAAAGAAGTTGGTAATCACAGACTTATAGTGCTCGTCGTTGACATTGATAGATTGTCCTACGCCGTTCTAAAGAACTATGGACCGGTGACATCGCCAGGCCAAAATCCACACCGAAGAGAGACTTTTTCGGGTTGCATTGAACGCTCCAGGATCTAATGTAGATGGATATTGCCCTATATTCGACAATGGGCCTCATGGCTGAAGATGATTCTTTGAAGAAATTATAGTTAGAAGCCAGTTGCGAGTTTCATACAAGAATTTTGTTATTTACAAGCGTTATTCAATGTGAACAATTTAAAAGCACTCACCAAGGCACTAAGTACGCTTTATTATTGCGGCTTCCGAACTGATAACATTACAATCGACACATACCATTGTATAGTTAACTTATTTATGTCATACACTATGAACACACTATAACTCCGAAGCTGAAAAGCCTTCGCAATATGACATTGAGACTCCTTCCACTCAGCAGATTTCTTGCAAAAAGTTTAATAGTAAATAAAATTACCAAGAAAATGGTTTTCTAAAATCTGTCGTTCGGAATCGTCTTTAAACTGAGGGTCCCGTTGCTCATATAGAATAATACACACCACACAAGTGATATGTGAAGCTGGGTCGTAATGACTGAATGGTTGTAATAACCATTTATGTATGTATGTGTGTTTGCATTTTATTTTATTAGTTTTTGAGCAAATCTCTAAGTGTTACACTGGTGTCCCTATTAATCTTTATATGACTGTATGTGTAACCATAGTCTTAATAGGTTAAAATTAATTTTTGACGTAAAATTTCAAAGTCAAAATAGTTGTGACTTCGCTGTACAAGATTTTATTTTTTATTCTCTTCAGATAATTGTCATTAGAAATAAAACAAATTAAAAGAAATAGTTGACATACAAATATGGTAGTGTAAGAGGACTAAGGAATAATATTTTAAAGTTTGACATCAAATAGACACCACACATGTAATTTATATGTCCCATACACACATAACATTTCAAAAGATTCTTTTTTAAAGTCTTTTTATTAGAAAATACATGGTAGCCACAGGAAATGGTGACCCTAAAGGTGACCACAAAATAACAATGTTTATAACAGTATTTACTTTCCAAGAAAAAGTATTTAAACGCCTAGTAAGTATGTTTATTAAAAAAAAAGCAAATCTGTTATATTACGCTTGTAAAACCAATTACGGTCATTTCACTATGGCGGTGTTCGATTAAAACCAGTCATTAATTGACCCATTTACGTCATTCCAACCATAGTAAGGACTGATTACAATTGAAAGTGTTTTATTTAACCTGTCAAGTATTTACACCAGAATTTACAATACACAACCGCAAGATATCATTGAAATGGAATATGTTGTGACGGGTTCATGACTGCTTGTAAAGAAAAGTTTGCATATATGTATGTAACGTATTAGACATGAAGTTTAGTTAGCCTCGTGTTTAGTAAATTATTAATTGACATTAAAGTGCATATAAGTATATGATAGTGTATGTTAAACCATATATTTCGCCAACAAAGGCGAATAATTAGATGATATGTGTTATAAATTTCAGCAGTCTGTGTTAATTAAATTAGTTCAACGAGTTCATTGTTGTGCTAATTTCGACGTAAAGAATTTATTATTAATTGATTCGTACAATCATTAATAGAGTGCATATTTATTTGTTTGAAAGCGAAACCGAAAGGAAGTTGGCATGAAATCACACAAATACAAGAAAAAAACAGCGTCGAGTGTTGGTTTTCAGGTATACCAACGTAACCCACTGAATTCTCAAAGAAGAGTTTCCACTAAGGCTAGCATTTAAGGTCATTGTAATACCACAATCAATATTCAATTCGGGATTCAAACGTTCCCTAGAAGAAACCTATTCGAGTTCAAAATAACTCTTACTATTGCAGCACCCTTTATAGTACAAAGCTCCGTCGAGGAAATCAGAAATAGAGAGGTCAAAAACTCCGTCTTTCCATGACAAGAGTAAGATTCTGGTTCATGAGGATATCCAATGTATCATGAGCTGTGCGGCTCGTAATGCCGTCTTCTTGAAACGACATTATATGGTAATCCAAATAATTCAATACAGTCCAAAAGAGGTTGGGAGTAAAATACTTATAGTGCTCATCGTTCACAGTATTGGCTTGGCCAACATCGTTCTCAATGATATATGAACCGAATTACACGAGTTGTCCAATGCTATATTCGTCCATTGTGATGTGGGAAAACAGATTGAATAACTGCTTTCAAATGTCAAAATTCAGAAGTCCCTGTTGGAAGGCGCAATACTTCTTTCTTTTTTTATAACGAGTTAAACAACATTGTTCCAACAGCGATCGTGAGTAGCATACGATTTTTTTTATTTTAACTATAGTATAGCATTTACAGTGGACAGCAAAATCCTAGGAACATCTATAAATTTTAGCGATTTCATGAATTTTAATATGTACAAATAATTTATGTTTTTATATTTATTCTATTCATTTATTTTTATTTTATTATTAAACAAAAAGAATTTTAGTGTTTTTCACAGACCAAAAGAAAAATGAGGAAAAGTTTCTCAAGTAAATTTAAAATTCAAAGGCCCATTATGTTAAAATGTCGTCCTGAGATTTAGGTGAGATATCCCTTAAGGTCAAGAACTCTTTTTAATCCATTGGACATTGGATGTACCAGTCTTTTTTTAACGTTTTCAGTTGATATATGGCGCTATGCACTGAGAAGAAAGGTTTTCGGTTCACGTTTGTTTGAGTTTCGTTCCCACAAATGATCTCCTAAATATTCGCCTGGAGTCTAATCGGGACTTTGTGCTTGAGTATTAAGCTTGTGGATATTTTGGTAGGCAAACTACATCTTCGCATTAGCTTCACCGATTTCTTGGAAGTAATAATCCTTTGAATTAAAATTAAAATAAAAATTCTCCCTTTGAAAGATATAAAGACTCCATGTGTTTTTTTCCAAATAATTGTAAAAAAATAATAACAATAATAATAATTTTAAATAATTAAAGTTCTAATGTTGTTGCAGAGTAATATTATAATAATATTATAAAGAAAATCCGTTTAAATATCGTCTAACCGTAGATCGAGCTTTGTATCAGAAATTCATTCATTTTTTGATAATTCAGAAAAAGTTAGATGCCTGATATTTTTTTAATTCATACGACTTTCCTACGGATTCCTTGGTGTTGTGTATGCAATTTTTTGAAGTTTTCAAAGATTATGTGAAGTTTTATCGTAAATAATACATTATTTATGGTATTTGGGAAGGAATTGAATGTTAAGTGTGGGATAAATTGAATAGGTTTTTATTAATTGAAGTGGTCGTAGTTTAGTACGTAGCGTGTTAGCTTCTTCGACGTCAGACCAAAGTTCAAACCTCAGGTCAGACATTTCCAATTTATAACGAAAGTAGTCGTAGTTTAGTACGTAGCGTGTTAGCTTCTTCGACGTCAGACCAAAGTTCAAACCTCAGGGCAGACATTTCCAATTTATAACGAAAGGTTGGTATGACCGATTATATAGGTATGTATGTAATATTCCTGCTGCTGCAGACGCTGAAGACGAAGAAAACAGAAGCTTGTCTTATGAACTGACGAAAGTATTGACAGCAAAAAAACATGTCAATAAAATATTTATAGCCAAAGATGGTACTACTTGGAACAGAGAACTGTATGTCTTTAGTAGATTGGGAAGAGAAATTATTACCAATATTCACGCAGATTGCTAGCAGCTGTTTTCTGAAATGTTGTATAGTCTTTCTTACTGTTCTTCTCATATTTTTCTCACATGACAGACAAACATTAGAAAAAAGTTTTTCGTCTTATGTTTTATTTCATAGATATTACAGATGATAGTATGAGATAACAGAATCATTCGCTTTGATAATGTTGTACTCGGATATTATGCTAAATTTACGCCTTGTCGAAAAACGGGCTGAAGTCTTTTAGCTTTTAATAATCCCAATAATTTTGTCGCTAATTGAATTTTATGTTCGTTATAAATTTCGTGGTCCACCGAAGTCAAATTGGCAGTTTTAGATTCAAGTACATGCTACGTGCTTAGCAGCTACTTACAGCCGTATTTGGGGAAGCCAGAGAGGAACTAAAAAGAGAACATTTTTATTGCTATAATCGATGTTCTATTGCAACAGGAAACTTTTTACCTCACATGACGTTGACAACAAATATTTCTAACGAAATATATTAATGGTTTGTACCATCAGAGAGCAATACCGATGAGAGTGATAATAAGCTGTCTCATCTAAACAATTGGAAACTTTTAAATCGCCACAAAGGAAGGGGAAATAAGATGTTAGAAATAAATGTTGTGACAATTCTATGTAGCACAAGTATGTATCAAAAGTGATACATTAGATAGAATTACAAAGTTTTTAAGGCTCGATCTACGGTTAATATTATAAAGAAAATCGCCTAAAGATGAAGTAATTTTAAATACATTTAATTTTTTTTTCGACTAAGGACCTTTTTTCCGCAAAAGAAATACCAATTAATTGTAAAATTTAAAATGAAGTAAATTTCGAAACAAGGGTTAACAACAAAATATTGCAAATAAAAAAGTGAAATTACTACGTTTAATTAAAAAGGCATCACAAAGATAAAGAACAGGGCTACATAACAAAGAATAACAAAAAGAAGAATAAAAAGAATAGAAGAATAAAATAAACCACAGAAATAATATGAAATACCACACAACAACCATATCGTATTTTTTTCGGTCTAACATTGGTTTTGTAAAAGGATATGTATTTAAATTCAGCCCTATTTACCTCTTAGTGTTTTAAAGGCATTACGCTTTCATTTTTAAAATTTTGTTTCCCCCTTTTTGTGACCGATAGTCTTTCATTTTCATTCTATTTTCTTAATATTGATTATCCAGTGTATGTTTCTAACTTAATATGCTTAAACCATACAAAGCTGTAATGCCATGATGCATTAATTAGAATTGGGTTGATTTTTGAGAAGAGTGTATATATTTTGTAGATATTTTTTCCTCTAGAAAGCAATTTGTTACTAAATTTCCACAACATTCCTTTTTGTGCTTAAATAGTAATTTAAATATAAATTAAATTTCTGGACGAAATACGTTACGTTTTTACCTTTTTAAAAACGTTTAAAATATGAGTCCGTTGATAGCAAACGAAATAAAAATAAATTTGTGTTTAGTTTTAGATAAATTCTTTATTGTTCGCACTATTTTATGTGCTATTGTTCACAACTTGATGATACAACAACAATTTGTTTAGTTCGCTATTGTTCTTTACACTTCACTAACAACTGTTCGGTAGATCTTTACAACGGCGATCTTCAAACCACGACTGTTTCTTCCTACGCAAAGCATCTTCACACAAGACTGACTGAATTTTACTGCAGGTTGCCTGCTTTGTCTTGTCTTTTTATATCCCAAGTAAACAGTCTGAGTTCTTGAAGTCGAACGATTGTGGTTTCGCTTTCTAGAGAACTCTTCATTGTGGTTTGTGTATTTTGTTCATATTGCTTGTTGTTGCGTTTCCCTTTACTTGTCTATCGCCTTTTCTTTCATACTGATGGTGTTGGTTTACCTGTAACAAGTTCGTTGTATTTGTTTGTGTAGCTTTTGCTCATTTTAATGTTAAACGATGTTACTCGCTTTCCATTTTTGTTGTTATGTTATATATATATATAATTATAATATATGTTATTAAGGTGTAAAGTTTTATTTTGCCACTTTAAAGTGCATGGATTTCTAACTTTTAAGATAATACATGTTATGTTGTGGGTAAATGCCGATTATGACTTTGGAGTGCAATAAAGGATACGATTTGAAACCTAAAATATTATTAGAAAGCTGTTAAATCACCGCATTTCACACAAAAGAGAAAATAATGCAGTGCAAAGAGAATCGATATGCTCATTTAGGTCCTAAGTACAATACTATGGGGTGTACTTATAAGGGTATTATCCTAATGCAAGGCTATGCTCTTTTGAAAAGAGCTTCCTATTTTTAAATTCAAATAAATTAAAGTGTGTGTGAGATATCATTGACAATTTTTTTGTACATTTGAAAGATCAATTAATGCCGTCATGTGTGGAATATAACATCGTTGAAATGTCCGACATTCAATTTTAAATGGCTATTGCTCTTAGATCAGGCTGTATTTAACCGCTTGCACAGGTTTCGTATTTTTTGAGGACCGCTGTAGTTTGTGGCTTACTCACATTTATTTTTGGCTTAAGCAAACTCCACGCGGAGAAAGTAAGATCGCACGACCTCGGTAGATATTTCACATCACCTCCCAATGAAGAAATCATGCTCCCAAATCACTTATGCGGAATATACAATGCGGTCTGAATTGTGTGATACTTAGCTCTGTCGTAGAGCTTCAACGACATCTTTAAGCTCTCCTCATTCCGATTTTGTAAATCGAGTAGGTATCTGTTCCCCCGTTTAGTTAGCCGTTTAACTTTCGGGTCCTTCAGGATGTTCACATTATGGATTGTTTTTATCTAATGCTGGTATGATTTTTTATTCATGAGTGCGCGTAGGGTACAGATAATCGGCAAAGACCACCCCATCCGGCGAGCCACAGCCCGGAAAAACGCGAGTATACTAGCGAAGCTGATTATCTAGTCACACTGGCTTCAGCTGTTTATTTCTTTAAACAGTATTGGCCCAATTTGCGATTGCGCATCATTACCATTACTACAACCTGCTGTTCTCACATTATAAAATGTGTCACATCACATTGGTGTTCCAATTTAAGCCAATATAAGCTGGTAATCGCCGAGCTATAGTACCCACCGTTGCCAGTGAAGACTCAACGTCGTTCTTAAGGAAATCAATAATTCGATCCATACCGATGACGCCGTAGTTCAAAATCCATCAGAAACAATGAGTTTTTCGATTCGTATTGCACGCTCTTCAATTTCATGTGGTGTTGGTTTCGTTTCACACATAGAAACCTTAATTACACACAAACTCATGGGACAAAAACTGTAACAATAAGATTTGGCAGCACCTCGAAGTTTTCGAAATCGCTTACAGATTTTTTAATCGAGGTTTTCAATATTCGTTTGTAAAATATTTTGCTACACCCATTTTAATTTTTCTTTTTACACTGCTATGGACTAAACTATGTGTTTATGTCATTTTCTTTTTTAAGCATTTTGATATATGGTTGCCAATCGACAATTATTGAATTTTTACTCTTCGCAGCCGTAGCATGAATAACATGTTGAAATATTTCCATTCGGTTTTATTACTTTTTATAGTGAGACACAAAAAATATTCATTCCATTGCACGTTTGTTTTTTTCCAGCAGATAGCCACATCTTTGAATCGGGGCATGATGAATGGTTATCTTTTTATCGTACCTTTATTATTTCATTGCGTGATATGTGAATGTTTCTATTGCATACTCCCGGGAAAATTAGATATTTTCATTTTGGTTTGTGTAATATTTAAAAGATTAAATGTCTCGTATAGTTAGAGTTATCCCAGGTCAGACATCAGAAATGAAATATGAAAAGAAAAAAAATATTTCTTCGGCGACTTCCTCTCAGCAGATTTCTGGCAAAAACTCTGAGAGTAAAATAACCTGCCATGAAAAAGTTTCTCAAAATTCTGTCGTTCGGAGTCGACGTTAAACTGTAGGTCCCGCCACTCACGTATAAAATTAACACACACAACATGAGTGGTGTGAGAAGCTAGGCCGTAATCCTGACTGAAGGGTTGTAATGGCCAATTATGTATGTATGTATAGTTAGAGTTAATGTATATAGAATTCGCCGTAGCCTAGTAGGTAGTGCGTTGGCTTAATAGACATAAAACCCGGGTTCATATCCCAGGTCAGGCATCAAAACGAAATATGAAAAAAAATATTTCTTCGGCGATTTCCTTTCAGCAGATTTCTAGTAAAAACTCTCAGAGTAAATAAAAAAAAGTTTCTCAAAAATTTGTCGTTCGGAGTCGACGTTAAACTGTATGTTCCGCCACTCACGTATGAAATTAATGCACGTAACATGAGTGGTGTGAGAAGCTAGGCCGTAATTGTGACTGAAGGGTTGTAATGGCCAATTATGTATGAATGTATGTTTGTCTGGTATAGTGTAGCTTAACATATTTCTATGCGAGTAAGAAACAATCGCAAATTCAATAACCAAAATATTAAATTCTTTTGGCCTACAAATGTTTATATTTCTATCATAATAATCTGCAAAAAAAATCGGTACAAATTATCACCGATAGATACTGAATCACGTTTCAACTTTCTGTGCTGTAGTACACAAGGCCAATTGGTGAAGAATATTTGCCTTCTGACAGAATGAATGAATGTTTGCAGATGACATTAATATTTGTCACTCAAATTCATTGGATCATAGATCGAGCCCTTGAGCGATTCAGTCTTAATAATATTACGTTTTTACCTTTTAAAAACTTTTAAAATATGAGCTCGTAGATTGCAAATAAAATAAAAATAAATTTTGTGTTAAAACTAAATTAAAATTCTAAATTATTTGCACAATTCTGTGCACGACTTGATGTAAGCAACAACAAATGCTTTTCTTTGTTATTCCTCTGTTTATACCCTTTACACAAACAATAATAATTATTAGACAATTATTCGACAGATCTTTGTAACGGAGATCTTCATACCACGATTACTCTCTTCAAACACACTCTCTTTCTCTGCAAACTAACTCTGTCTCCTGCTTTGCCTTGTTTTTTATATGACAAAGTAAACAGTCTGATGAATGTTCTTGAAGGCTAACGTTCATGACTTAACCTTCTCGAAACCTCTATAAATATATTTATCGTTGTTTACATTTATTATTGTAGTGTTGTTGGCGTATTTTTTGTTTACTTGTTTACCATTTTTTTTCTGGTGTTTGCTGTTATATTAAGCAGTACGATAATTTGTAAACAAGTTTGTTTACTGCATTGTTTTGTTTTTGTAGTTTTTGTTTATAATTTTAATGTTAAGCGATGTAAAAGCAAAACAATATACATAAATAATACGATTTTACGCGAATGGCGTCTATTTTAATGTGACATAAGAAACCCCATAAAAAGCATCGGCATTCTATCGATCAATGTTCAGGGATTCAGTGCCAATTAATGTAAGGCGGTCTTTGAGTTAAGTAGCAGATAAGTTACGCACGTGACGGTGTAGCACTAAAAGCATATGTTCCTAATCATTGTGATGGCTGGACGTCAGTCAACCATAAATTCCTGGAATGGCTAATGCTAACAGAACGTATAGCTTCCATGATCTCGATTTTATCTGTGGTTGTAGTGTTGATAACAGAGCTGACTTTGGAGGAAATAAATCAGAGATCATATTGTCAAGAGTCATCTGCCCAAAAGATAATTCTCTCTACGTAATGAACTGTTTTGATACTTTTATAAATGGCTTCTTCGTATTTAATATTTTAAGGTATTGTCACTTACATACACTATGTCGAAGCCGAACTATCTATTAAACTCCTTATTTGGTTTTTAAGTTTAAATAAAACAAATGGTGTGTGAGACATCATCGAAATATTTTACCCTTTTGAAAGACCTATTGTCGCCATTATTTGTGTCCACGCTTTCTCGGTGTTTAACGCGTCCTGCTATTACTCTCTCGTCCTACTAATCGGGCGCATAAATTAAGCAGGGGTTATATTGGCTTTGAGTACCGCTGTAGTTTTGTGGCTTAATTGCATATACCTGGGACATACCCCACCAGTAAAAGTCCTACGGTGTTATATCACGCCAGTTGTCCTTACAAGGGTTTTCAATCTGATTCTGATTAGGGAGGACTGGTACCTAAATACCGTCCCCTCCGGAACTCTTAACTCGACAATGGAGTTGGGAGCGGGAACTGGACCTAATCGTTATGGAATTTCGTGGTTGTCTCGACCTCCTTTCTGAGTGCTTTAGTGTCTCACTTGTATAGGTCCTCGGGCACAGTGACATTCCGGGGAACTACAGGGCCGATGAGCTCTCCAAAGTTGGTGCACTCCTTCCGGAATCCTCTTCAATAGACTTGGGAATGCCACTCGCCTCGGTCAAGTTGGCTATTACGCGGAAATTCTTTCTAGACGCCAACTTATCCTTGGTTATTGAGGAGTCCTGCTCCACTGCTAGACTCACTTGGCCCCCGATGGATAGAAGGCGTACGAGCCTGTTACTTGGACTTGGTCGTGGCATCATCACAATCATAGTGGCCAAGCTTATAAGTCATTGTGTTATGGGCAAACACGCGGAAAGGATGCGGCTCCATTGCCGTGGATGCAGATCCGCTGAGGAAGAGAAGACTATCCACTTTATTTGTCAGTGTCCATCTCTTGCGAGGTGCATATATAGGTTATTTGGCTCTCCATTTCTTGTCAGCTTGAATTTCTTCTTCCCTGATTTTTTGGTGGAACTTGGTCAGTACTAGGACTGCGTTCACTTCGTGGCATCACAACGGGCTGCTATGCGTGCTCAAGTGAGCTTTTTGATATCAGAGCAATCACTCCGACCTAATCTATATCACGCCAATCCCGATAGCCAGTTTACATCAGCTTATTGTTATATTTACATCATCCAAAGTTAGAAATCATCAACTTAAGGTGCTATTCGTTAACATGGCCAACGAATCAAAGGAATATGGATTGACTGCGTGGTCATAACGAACACTGACTTTTTTGGGATGCATGGTACCCACTTCTATCGAATGTGGATTGATATTGCCCAATATTTGGGGAAATTTTGTTTGATCACATCGTCCAGAAATGGGCCTTATGGTTAAAGATGATTTTTCAATGAAAATAAGGTGCAGGACAAATGACCCTCATTAACCCTACTCAGTAAATACAGGTGTTGTTCAATTTTGTTTGCAAGCATAATACAATATAAAGTCACTAGTTTGAGTTATTCATTCTGTCTCAAATTGATTGAACAGTACAGTTTACCATTTATTTGATTTCGTTGATAATTAAAAATATTTATTAACTGTCAATACAAGATTAAACGGATATGATGTCTAAGGTGTGCCTTAATTAACCGTGCAACCAAACTATTTTCAATGCAATCTTTTGTAGATTAAGATTATTTATGACTTTTCTTTATTGCCTGCCCCTTTTTACACTCTATTCGATTAAGGAAAGCAATGAAATTGTAGTTATAATTCGATTTTAATTTGAATTTATTTTTCAATTAATTTAGGCCTAACTAAACAATAAAGTTATTTGCTAATTTACACAAGGAAGCAGAGATCTAATCAGTGATAAATTATTCAATAATAAATAAATATTTGATGTACATTACATAAGACAACAGCAATAAACTAAGCAATTTAACAAATAATGGTAAATTTTATCAAAAGTTTAAACTTTTTAAATAGCAAATACAAGTAAATTAGGATTATCTTGAATCTGATGCTGAAGTTTCCATGTTATTTCGCTCTTTTTCTATCTCTAGAAGTATATGTATCTGGTAAGAGTAAGTGTGTGTATGTAGATATACATTGATTTTACTTCTCATATATTTATTTGTATAAATATATGTTTATAAATAAGCACATATTGTATCAAATCCTCATAATATATTACGTGGTATACATCCAGCTATAAATTCTATTTTTTTATTCCAGAGGTTATGTGTTGGTTTCGAAGTCGAAAATGACGGTTTAGATGGTTAGAGTTTTGAACATTTGTAAAATTGTGTTACAAAGGGTTATAAATGGTGAGCCATTTAAAAGTTATAGTTAAACTGCAATGAAATCAAAAACGTTTTGAAATTTTGCCAAATTTATTTTTTTGTTGTGAAGATGTGGAAGATACAGACTATGAAGATACAGGCCATGATGTAGTACCTACTAGAATATAGCCTAGAATTGTATTTTTTGTATTTGCTTTTAGGTTGGGATATTGAATTTTTTTTTTCAAATCCATCAGAATTGTCATACCACAGGTTAATTCCATATTATTTCCAAATTAATGGGGTATACTTTCTCTTTAATTGAATTTGAAATATATTACTTATACGCATCATATTACATGTAATAGAATACTTAGTTACTGGGAGAAGCAATAGAAAATCTTCGATTATGTCATGTATGAAACTAATGGAATTAAATATCACTCATACGTCACATATGTTTTCTATGCTATGTTTTCTAGACTTTTTGTTAAAATTTCTATTGAAATTACTTTTTTAACTTTTTTTGTTATTTATATACATGTTTTTAATTTGTTTTCGTTTTTAAATGGCCAATTTAAGATACATTTTATTTTTCTCTTCTGGTTCCACCACAAAAAAACTTTTCCTTGTTTTTTTTTCCTTTTACACACAATTTCTTTTCATTTTTTCGCATTAGCACTTCAGACACATTATTCCGTTTGGTTTTCTAGTTTAGAAACTCATAAACGCATTCCATATAGAAGATAATTATCGAATTATATAGCATAGTGTGGGTGTGACATTTAAAAGTTTAAATTAAAAAATGCAATAAAAGAAAAATGGTTTGAAATTTACAATTGTTTCGGTAAGAAATGAAATATTATTTCATTCATATGGCAGCCGGTGCTGGCCTAACAGAACCTTTTGGATCGGCCCAATTTTAGTGCTGTTTTTCGAGTCGCATCTCGGCATTGGCACCACGAATGTCGGCCCTCAAATGCTTATGTGTCCCTGGTTTGTCAGCATAACACTTTTCATTAACTGCGCTCCGTAGAACATAATAAAGGTGTTTTTTATAGAGGTATAGAACTTTAAGTTGGCATTACTTTTCAAGATGGCGACCGATTTAACAGCTGTCAAGTGATTTATTCTCAGTTTGGTTTGGCAATTCATCATGAATAGACTCACGCCTGAACAACGCTTGCAAATAGTGCAATTTTATTTCGAAAATAATGGTTCTGTGCGGAAAACGTATCGCGCAATACGTCCATTTTATCGTCGACAAAATCGTCCATCAGAGCAGTTAATTCGATTAACCATGGAACGTTTTCGCACCACGTTTACTCTTATTGATAACTCGGATCCCCAGAGACGCTGTACGGTGCGTACAGAAGAAGCTATTGCTGCTGTAGAGCGTAGCATTGAGGAAGACAGACCCGAATGTATCCATCCACCATCGAGCACAGGAATTGGATCTGTGTCCATCCACTTTATGGAAGATTTTGCGGAAGGACCTTGGTTTGCGTGCTTACAAAATCCAACTCGTGCAAGATTTGAAGCCAAACGATCATCAAGTAAGGCGTAGATTCGTCGAATGGGCCTAAAACGAGATTACCGTTGTTCCTAAGCGAATTTTGTTTAGCGATGAAGCGCACTTCTGGTTGAATGGCTACGTCAACAAACAAAACTGCCGCATTTGGAGTGAAGGTAATCCTCAAGTGTATGTGGAAACACCGTTACATGCAGAAAAACTGACTGTTTGGTGCGCTTTATGGGCTGGTGGAATCATTGGTCCGTACTTTTTCAAAAACGATGGTGACCAGAACGTTACAGTCAATGGTGATCGGTATAGAGCCATGATTACTAACTTTTTCATTCCTGAATTGAATAACCATGATGTCCAGGAGATGTGGTTTCAACAAGACGGCGCAACATGTCACACAGCTCGTGCCACAATAGATTTATTGAAAGACACGTTTGGTGACCGCCTAATTTCACGTTTTGGACCTGTGAATTAGCCTCCAAGATATTGTGATTTAACACCGCTAGACTACTTTCTGTACACAGAGGGAAAGTGCCTAATAAAATCAAGAAGATTTTCTCTACGAAACGTTTTTGGAGTGAGGGGTATTACAGCAGAAAGAAACGAAGATTTTTTCGTAGAGATTTCTTATTATTTTTATGTGATAAATCTTTTTAATTTTTTCAATACGTAAAACACATACTTTTAAGAAGAAAACTTGTTATTTACCATTTTTTTACTTAAATTCCGTAATTTTTGCCACAAAAAATACAATCCATAGAGAAAAACTTATTGATTATATTGTGTTTTCTTCTAAATTGTATAAAACAAGAATTTCTTATTAATTTCATTGGGCTACCAAATCAATTTTTTCAAAAAGGTTTTTCTTATAGATTTCATTAGGCTACTTAATAATTTTTTTTAAGGAGCATTCCTTATTGATTTCATTAGGTTTCTATTTGATCATGTGTAAATTATCTTATTAATGTTTTAATAAGAATATCTTCTTGATTATATTAGCTGGCTTGGTAAAAAAAGTGGACAAGTGGCAAGTAAAGAAGTGGAAAAAAGTAATAAAAATATTCCTTCTTAAAAAATCAAAGTAAACTTAAATAAAAAAATTGAATTGTTTTGATTTAAACAAAAAGTGTTATAAAAAACAAATAAAATTTTGAGTAATGACCCAATTTTTAAATCCTGGGAGCTCCGTGATGAAACGTCAACATTCTTTTAAGTTTTGGAATTACATCAACAAATATATTAAAAAAATGGAAATCGAAGACGTTGAAAATTTATTAAAGAAGGTGGACCAAAAATATGCTGGGGAGTTATTAATAATAATAATTAATAAATCAAATATTAAATTAGTTGCTAAGTAAATATATTAATAAAAAATCTATAATAATATCAAGCAAAATCACGAATTATTATTAATAAGAATAAAGGGATAGTGTTATAAAATTAAGAAGAAAATCTTTTTGAAAAACAAAAAGAGGGCCTAATAAAATCAAGAAGAAAACCTTTTTGAAAAAAGAAAAAGAAAGCTTAATAAAATTAAGGAGAAAACCTTTTTAAAAAATCAAGAAGACTATCTAGTAAAATCCCTAAGTTTTCTTCTTGATTTTCTCAAAAAGCTTTTCCTTATAAAAATAATAAGAATATCTTCTTGAAAAAAAAAAAACCATAGAGAAATCTTATAAACTTTGTTCTAATTTACTATGTATTTATTAGGTTCAGTTTTCTCTGTGTGGGGCTATGTAAAGTCATTGGTCTATGCGGTAAAGCCACAAACGCTTGACCATTTGGAAGACAACATTCGCCGTATTATTGCCGATACACGGCCATAAATGTTGGAAAAAGTCATCGAAAATGGGCGTCCAGATTGGACTACATCCGCGCCAGCCGTGGCGGTCATATGCCAGAAATCATATTTCAAATGTAATGCCATAAGATTATCTTTCGGATAAATAAAATTCATGTCAATCGAATAATGCAACTTAAAGTTCTATACTTCTATAAAAAACACCCTTTACAACGATGCCTAATCGCAACTTCTTGGCGGCCAATTGACATCACCATTTCTTCTAATTAAGCGGCATCCAGTTGAAACCAAACATAGTTCAATACTAAATATCATGAAGAGCGGGTACAGAAAAATCGCTTATTTTAGTGCGCCATTCTCATTTTCAAAGAAATATGTGCCAATGATGCCTCCGTTCCACAAGCTGTATTAACGGCTACTCGTAATGGGTGGTTTGAGTAAGGCAATTTTGTTTACCACCAAGATGAAAATGAGCTTCATACCAAAATAGGAACTTTTTGGTCAAAATCGACATCATTGTGCAGCTTGTCGTTGGCAAAATAAATCACAACGTTGCTCAAGCGTAAATCGATTTATACTGAATTTTGTGATAAAATAAAATGCAAAAGTATTACCGATGGTTCAAATTCAAACCGCTAGATGGTCAAATCTATATAATAACACAATACGTAAGCGATGCTTAAGTATTTCTGTTGACATGAATAGGAGCGAATAAATATCACTCATACGTCACATATGTGCTTGAATTTTATATATTAAATATGAGCATAATTATGAGCAAATATAATGGGTGGGCGTTTTAAAAGTTGAAATTTAAAAATGCATTAAAACAAAAATGGTTTGAAAATTTGATAAATTTATTGTTGTGCTGTGAACTACAACTGTTCCGTTTGGAAAAGGATTTCCTTCATATGGTTACCGCGGCTGGCCTCACAATACTTCATTCGATCGGTTCCATTTTCATGCACCTTTTGGAGTAAATTGGGTCGTATTTCGGCAATGGCAACACGAATCTTGGCATTCAAATGCTCAATTGTCTCTGGTGTGTCGGCCTAACAATTTTATTTAACAGCGCCCCACAGGAAATAGTGCAACGTTATCAAAATGCAGCTTCTTGGCGTCCAATTAACATCACTATTCCAGCTAATTAAATGGCTATCAAACGTTTGACTCAATAAATCGTTTGTGGCATGAGATGTGTGGCAAGTTACATCACCCTGTTGAAACTAAACATTGTTCACATCAATACTATGAGGAGACGCTCCAAAAAAATCATGGTGCTATGGGTGTCTCCATTGACCATAATGGTAGCGCCGTCGTCATTTTAAAGAAATATGATGCAGTGATGCCCCCACTCCATAAGCCGCACCAAACAGTCACAAGTAATGGGTGCATTGGCGTTTGTAAGTCCACGTTTGGGTTTTCAAAACCTCAAATACGGCAAATTTGTTTGTTAACGGAACCAGCAAGATAAAAGTGAGTTTTATCCGAAAAGATGACATCATCTTGCAGTGTTTTGTTGGCCCAATAAATCCTAACGTTGCTCGAGCGCAAATCGATTCATTACGTTCAGTGAAGATTCTGAATTTTGTGACAGAAAAGAATGACAAAGTATTGCCAGATTCGAAATAACCGATGGTCTAAATTTAAACCTATACGCGTAATGATTAATACCGAATTACTTAGCTTGCTGACATGACATGATTTTATTTTCTTTTCCTTTTTTTTCATTTAATTTAAATTTTATGTTCACTTTTATTTATTCTCTATAATGTCAACCTTTCTGTTATTTTACATTCTATTTTTATTACTTTAAGATTTATATTTTATTACGAACCCTTTACTCATGAAATAACTTTTATTTTTATGTTTTAATGACTTTAGTAAGAGAAAGAACTTTCCTTCAAGTTTTTTTGGTATCCATGAATTACCAAATCTGTTTTTCTTTATCTTTTTTATTTATTTATTTTTTTTTCTTTTTATAGGAAACAAGCCATTCACTAACAATTTTTTCTTCCACGTTTTTTTTTTTTTGCTTTTATAAATATATTTTGTATTTTATTTACTATCTCTCTCTGTACTGTGATAAAGTTTGAATTCAATGGATACTAAAGGCTTTCTTTAAAGTTGTTTAACTGTTCAACCTCCACAATAATTGCTTAACAGTTTTAAACCTGGGAAAATGAGTAAAATAAAAACATTTATATTTTAGTTTTCAGTTTTAATAGAAATCTTTAAGCTATTTAAACAACTTAAAGAAATTGTTGAACCCATGCGAAAACAAAATTAAAATAAACACCAAAGACTAGTAAATTAAAGCGAAAAAATTTCAATTCTTCAGAGTAAAAATAGAAATTCCATTCAGATAGCATTTGGTATGCATTTGAAGTGAAATGATAAATGGATGACAATAATTGTCTTTTAAAGATTAGTTCATGTGTGGGCATAATATTTCCAGTCCTGCCTAACAGCTGTAATCTAGTGGTGTTAAATCGCATAAGTTTAATTGCTTTCCAATTTCGTTTCCTAATAGATACATGTTCTCGAGTACAAGACAGCATATTGAAGCCACATGTTAACTAAATCCAATTCCACCATTTTGTTTAGGACTTAACGTACGTTACCTTTTCAACTGACTGTAGTGTTATAATACCTCTATCTTTTAAAGAGGTACGATGCAAGACACAAACAACACCAAACAGTCCATATTAAATGTATATTTGCAGCTATTTTTCTACTTCTGACTGCTCTTCACAGCAAAATTCAGCAATTCAGTTTTCACTGAATCATATTTAAATATTTCGGCGTATCTTAGTGGTTTTAGTATACCTTAGGCGCTTTTAATTTCTTCTGGATACAGTGCTTGGCAAGTATATGCCGTTGGCAAATTGCTCAGTGGTATTGTTTACTTGCTTGATTGGTCATTACAACCCCTCAGTCAGAATTACGACTTACCTTCTCACACCACTTATGCTGTGTGTGTTAATTTTCGTACATAAGTGCCGGAATGAACTCTGAATAACAGATTTTTTGAGAAACTTTTCAAGGTAATTTTTTTCTCAGAGTTTTTGCTTAGAGGAAGCCGCGATGAAATATTTTTTCATATTTCTTTGCATTCGAAATATCTGACCTGGTGTTGGAACCGTAACCTCATGATCAATGTTATTATTAGGTTCCTTTTTTGGTTTGCTATGGTTAAGCAGCTCTCTTCACCTTAACCTTTATGGGCACTATGTGCGCGATTTTACGGTTAGATTTATCTTCTTTCAGATAGATCTGTTTTCATATGTTTATTCAATAATTTTTGTTTTTCGACATCAACCGCAAGTTTTTCTGTTACTAATTTTCTGTTTATATTTTTAGACATGTCGTTTGGTTATATTTCTTTTATTCTTGGCTGTTGGTAGAAAAATTCTACTAGAGGCCAGAATTCAGTACATTGCCATAGCGCATTTGAAATGCCAAATTTTCCATAAATTTGGCACATAAATGGGTTAAGTTGGCATTGAGCAACACTGATGACCGAAGGAAGTTGGCAATCATCGACATATAATGCTCGCCAATGATAGCGGCCAAAGTCGTTCTTTAGGAAACATGTTGCCAACTCTAATTCACATCAAAAAGTTTTGCGTAAAGCCATGGACGCCTTGGATCTCAGGTAGATTGGTTTTGTCCCCCAAATTCAACAGTTTTATTTGTTCATTTATAAATGGTTCTTTTATTTGAAGATAATAAAACGCTTGATACGTTGGCCGAAAACCACTTCCACAACTAATTTGGCTGATGCAGTTTTAACGTGATGGCTGTTGTCAACTATCAAAACTCGGAAGTCTCTATTGGAATATCCCATAACAAGTTTGTGTTTAGTGCGTAAACCTATAAGCTGTTCTCCATTTTCATTACTTAAATTGGAGCTATGCTCTCTCAGATTTAAAACCATATCCATTTATCTATCTGCTTGAGAAATATCGCCAAATAAATGGCACTTTAGGATGGTATTTCGGAAAATTTTGTAGTCACTTTTGTGACATTTAACCATTTGACTGCTACGCGGCGCAAAAGCGCAGCGTTCATTTGTTACGAAAATCGCAAATCCGCTGCGAATTTTAGTGTATCTTTGTTGTTCCGTGGGTATGAACGTAGTCTGACCTTCATGTAAGAAAACATAGTTGTTTTATATAAACATAGTTGTTATACATAAATTTTTCATTTAAGAGTCAGTGATCTTCCCCTAATCAAAATGAGCCTCTATGTGCTGATCATAAGAGAAGATCAAAAAACTTTAAGTTATCTTTTTATAAATTTTAATTTTCAAAGAAAAAACAATTTAATGTTTATTTTTTCTTATTCAGATTCACAATTAATATTGTTTCCTTATAATACGAAGAGAATTATTAAAGTTGATTGACATTTGTCTAAATGAGAGTCTTTTATTTGACAACATCAAGTCCAAATATGTCCCACAACGGGTAGGTTAGGTTAGAGGACGTGTACTTGTCAATTAAGACAAGTACAATACCCGGAGGTCGAATTTGTCTATTGTACAACGACCTAGTTTCTCACACCACTTATGTTGTATGTGTTAATTTTATACATGAGTGGCGGGACCTACAGCTTGTTTTTTTTTTTTTTTTTTTTTTTTATTATTAACATAACACAACAAGATTCTAATCTTATAAATTATAGTGCTATGCTTAGGATCAATAAGATATAAAACATAAAAAAATAATAAAAATTATGAAATATAAGAAATTAAGTAAAACTAACAAATTAATATAAAAAACAAATTATTTAAAATATTAAAATATTAAAATTGAGTAGAAATACAATTTAATTTATTTAATTATTTTAGGAAAACTAACAATACTACAGAAATAAAAAGAAAATAAAAAAGTTAAAAAAGATATAGAATTCTAAAGATATAAAAAAGAACTATTTACAAAAATTGGTATAGAAAAGTAAGGATAAATATTTAACCGATATAATAAACATGCTAAGAACGTAACAAACTTTTCATTAAGAGAACAATTTAAATAACTCCTTTTTGAACGCGTTTGCATTGCCTAACTTTTGGATGTGATTTTGTAGGGAATTCCAGAGACTAGTGGTGTGTATAAAGAACTGTCGCTGTGACAGAAGAGTCCTGTAACGTTGTTGAATAATCTTCATGCCCCGGCATGACCTAGCAAACTTAATTCGGCCTACTAAATATGCCGGCTGTCCCGTATTAATAATTTTATGGAATAGAATGAGGCATTTAATTTTCAGAAGATTATCAAATTTCACACTAAATATCTGATACGCTAAATGAGAAATATGATCCCGGCGACCTTTAAGAAATACGTATCTTGCTATATTGTTGTATGCCAAGTTTAATTTCCGGTTGTCATTACTATCGCAGTTTGCATAAATTTCTCACCCATACAATAGCACAGGAATCAAATAAGTTTTAGCAAGTTGCATACGAATTGCAAAAGGAGTTGAATCAATGACCGCCCATAAATTCCGTAGCATGCTGTATATTCTGCCAACAACGACACCTATATGGCCAGACCACGATAATCTGTCATTAAATACAATACCCAGATTGTATTTATTGTATTGTTTAAAGTCGACTCCGGACGACAGATTTTTTGAGAAACTTTTCATGGCAATTTTATTTACTTTAGAAGAAGAAACATGAACCAGATTGACACGATGACGTCATTTCCGGTTAACGGCATTACATGCATGAGTTCAGAATACGAATTTGTACCTGCGCCTAGGATGTCGAAGAACGACAGATTTTTGAGAAACTTTTCAAGGCAATTTTATTTATTCTCAGAGTTTTTGCCAGAAATCTGTTGAGAGCAAGTCGCCGAGGAAATATTTATTCATATTTTGTTTTGATGTCTGACCTGAGGTTTGAACCTCGGCCTTACGTCTACTAAGCC
Source organism: Sarcophaga carnaria (assembly GCA_958299815.1). Taxonomy (NCBI): domain Eukaryota; kingdom Metazoa; phylum Arthropoda; class Insecta; order Diptera; family Sarcophagidae; genus Sarcophaga; species Sarcophaga carnaria. Next base: position 88,799,217 of record OY283149.1, read on the forward strand.
AACACAATACCTACTAGACTACGGCGACAACGACGGTACACAACATTAGCTGTACTTACTCTACACCATTAATTTTGTACCCCTCGTAGGAAATATGTTTTTTGTGTTTTTTTTATAAAAACAAATTTGAAATGTTTACAGTTAAATTCTGCCTCATTTACGGATCATAAATGAAACTGACTTTTTTCATTTTTACTTCAAATCACTGGGGCACAAACTAAATAACGCAACTTATTCAAATTTCGACTACCATCCTCTGACAACAACATCCTCTGATACAACATTCTCCTTTGCTTTCAAATTTGTTTACTCAGCCACTGAAAATTGCAAAAAAAAATATTAAAAATTGTAGCAAAATATGAATCATTTGGAAATGCTGCCACTTTTAAATCTGTTCTGGTGAATGGCATAAATAGGAAATATTTTGTTTAAATTTTAGTTGCCCTTCACATGCATAAATTAACCAAATATAAGCCAGACAAATATAATATATGCACATACATATGTGTGGCACACAGACGCATAAACTAAAACGGACAGCAATGTTTTAGTATACACAGTTTTACGCATAGACATATGGGCGGATATAGACATACGAATGGCACCCTTGGTGGGTTAATTTAAAATTACTCATAAAAATTCTGTTTATATTTTTAACCATGGACGGTTACTGTTCGTCGAATCGACGAAGTTCGTTTACTCTTTATCATATAATTCTTTTATGTTTGACCAAATTTCGGTCTTTTTTTCGACAACGTTAGTTGATAATGAAAGCTTGCAGTCAGTAGACGAAAAAAATTTTTTTGTTCATCGATTCAACGAAGAGTAACCTTACTTCAGAAAAATGACCGTCTAGGATGAAAAAAATTGGTGGCCATACGTTTACCACTACAAGCTTTCGTTATCAACCAACATTATTGATAAAAAGAGCGAAATTTGGTCAAAAGTAAAAAAATTATATGATAAAGAGTAAATGAGCTTCATCGATTTGACGAACAGTAACCAATTAGGGTTAAAGTGTTCGTCGATTTAACGAAGAGTAGCCTTAATGTACAAAAATGAAGAGCAACCGTCCAGGGTTAGATAATTTATAGCCGAGTAGAGTGAAAGATACAGTGTTTTATCAAATTTTTACTGCAGTTCAAATTGCTCAAATGTATTAGACTTTAGCGGCTGATAGGGACATGTTCAGATTTTCTTTAACAAAATTTTTAATTCCACCACGTCTCTGATGCCTAAGTTGTAATATTTTTTGCCATTCATAATGTCCACATGTTCACCCGTATGTTTAATTTTTTAATGAATCACATTCATTCAACATGTGCATGAATTTTTGACCAAAATAAACACCAACACAACAGCGCCGGTCATCTGCTTAATTCACATGATGTTTGAAGTTGAAGTTCGTTTAACAAATATTTCAATTATGATGTAAAATTTTTTTTTTAGACTAAAGAGGTCAGATTTTGCTTAAGAATTTAATTTTTTTTTTGGAAAAAATTGCTGTTTTCTAAAATTGTTAGGTTAGATTAGGTTAGCCTGTAGATTACCGTTCACAGGCAAGTTCACTCGGCGGCCGTATGGCCATCCAGTGTGAGGTAAACCTCCTTGCCATGCTCCGTTAGTGGTTGGTTTAAACCGCACCGAGGTCCGAATGGAACCTGCCAGTTGCCTTGAAGGCACGTTCACCACATTTTTTCAAAGGTTATGTCAACCAAAAACCGATGACGTCTGTTCTGAGGTGCAGGGCACTCCCGTAATCTAGTTGGTGGTACGTTAGCTTATTAGGCTCAGCTATTCAAAACCCATGCCAGACATTTCCAAAAAGGGAATTATAAAAAATTTCTTCGTCCGCATGCACTCCACAAATTTTTGTCAAAAACTCTGAAAGTGAATAAAATTGCCATGACAAGGTTTCTCAAAACCCTGTCATTCGGAGTCGGCTTTAACCTTAAGGTCCCGTCACTCATTTATAAAATTAACACACTCAACATAAGTAGTGTGAGAAGTTAGTTTCGTAATCCTGACTGAAAGGTTGTATATATGTAAATATGCATGTAAATAAATAAACAAATACCTAGAAAAAGCTACAAAAACAAAAACAATGAACTTGTTTACATGATAAACAAATAGACAAAATAAACAAATATAAAAAATAATACAAAAAAGGGGACAAACAATTCATTCCCATTCAAGAGCATCCGTCAGACTGTTTACCCTGCGATATAAAAGGCAAGACAAAGTAGGCAACGGAGTCAGTAATAATTCAGTCAGTCTAGTGTGGAGACGCGGTGTTTGAAGAAAGTAATCGTGGTTTGAATATCTCCATTATAAAGATCTATCGAACAAATTGTCTAGTAGTTGTTATTGCTTACGCAAAAGAGTGCAAAGAGGAATAACAAACAAAGCAATTGTTATTGTTTACATCAAATTGTGAACAGTGGCACACACAATTGTGTAAACAATAAAGAAATTAATTAAAACTAAACGTAAATTCATTTTTATTTTTATTTGCAATCTACGAGCTCATATTTCAAACGATTTAAAAGGCAAAAACGTATAAATATGTTATTTACCTTTCACATGCGTATACAGTTTAATTAACTCTTCTTATTCATCATCAACGTACTCCTGCTTTTGGTGTTATGTCGTCTTTACTGCTTTTAAAGTAATGGAATGAAGGGAGATGTACATTTTACCATCGACTCCATATCACGTACGATATTGAGCGTGAAATTTTGTTAATTTGTTTTAAAAATTCGTTGGAAAGTAAACCTTTATTAGAGTATGAATTTTTTTAAATTAGTAACTTTAGTAACATTCACAAGCATGTCAGCTTTATTGTTACCTTATATGTAACAATATTTGCGCACACACATGTAGGCAACGTACATACACAATTGGTCAATTACCTCTTCAGTCAGCTAGCTTTTCACACCACTTATGTTGCGTGAGGTAATTTTATACGTGAAACTCGGACCTACAGTTTAAAGTCGACTTCGAACAAAAGATTTTGGAGAAGCTTTTTATGGGAATTTCGTTTACCCTCAGAGTTTTTGGAAGGATGTCGCCAAACAAATATTTTCTTTTTAAATTTCATTTTGGTGGAGATGTCTAATCTGGTGTTTGAATCGTAGCCAACACACTGCCTACTGGACTACGATCACTTCATGTGGGCAACATACATACATACATACATTCATGTACATAATTGGCCATTACAACCCTTCAGTCAGGATTACGGCCTAGCTTCTAACACCACTCATGTTGTGTGTGGTAGTTTTATACGTGAGTGGCGTGACCTACAGTTTAACGTCAACTTCGAACGACAGATTTTTGAGAAACTTTTTCATGGCAGGTTTATTTACTCTCAGACTTTTTGCCAGAAATCTACTGAGAGGAAGTCGCCGAAGAAATATTATTTCTTCATATTTCGTTTTGATGTCTGACCTGGGATACGAACCCGGGCTTTACGTCTAATAAGCCAACTCACTACCTACTAGACTAGACTAGTTGCTGTAAAGATGTAATAATTCTGTAACAAATTTATAAATGCTAGCGATACACTATCATAAAAATTTATTTGTCTGAACACTTCTACGTATACGTAAAAATTTTATATTTCATATTAGTCATACGCTGCGTATTCATATTATTATTCAGTGTTTAACCATACAATTCACAAAAATTAGTTGCAGATGCTTGTCATAATAACTTCTAGTAAATTTAATTACAGCAAGAGAAAAAGAGAAGACACAGAAAAAATTTAATTGAAAAGGAATACTTAGAGAACAATTGTTAAAATTAATTGCAAAACCATGTTTGGAAAAATATTTTTATGCCGCATAAAATAAAACCAACACAACATCGACTTAGAGAAATCTTGTGAAAAACAAAATATTTTAAATAGTTTTCCTTCTACTACTTTCCCTCCTTTTATATATCGTTATTTTCAGGGTGTCTGTGTAGGTTTATGCAAACCCATTGCAATGCTTTTTAAAAAGAAAAAAAAACTATCTTTAACCGAAAGCAGCAAAAAATGCAAAAAAGTGAGAATTTTTCCCAAGAATTTGTTTTTCAGTTTTGTTAATTTTTGTTTTAAACTTTTATTATGATCCAGCTTTTCTAAACTTTTTTTCGAAATATTTTCCATCAACATTACTTATTATGCGTTTTCTTGTTTCCTACCTGCTCATTCTCTTGAATTTGTAATTTATACAACTGCACAAAACTTTAAACGACCAAAAGGTTGAAAAAGTGGTTGTAAGGAAGTGAAATAAAATAAGAAATACCTGCGACAGAAGTTTTCTTCAAACCTTATTCATGTAGATGCTTATCATATTCTATCCCTTATTTCAATTATTCCCGTCACATTTTCTTAAATTCTAAAATTACAAAACCAACAACACAACCAAATTGTCTACAATATTGATCCTTCCACACAACATTTTGATATTGTCGTGAGCCACAAATTATAAAATGATTATAAGTCAGTTGTAATTACGGTATACGGAGTATAAAACATTAAATAAATGGTGTACTTCGTTTGAGAACACTGGTAGTAGCACGTGTTATAGAATTCTCTTTAAATACATTAGCAAAAAATCTACGCGGTTTTAATAAACGTAAGTCTGACAAATCTTAACATAACAGTTACTCTCGTTAGCTGGAAAGAGAGTCTTCGATTAAATAGGCAATGTACCATGCGTTTCTCACAAGAATTCTCAGACTACAGCTTGGCTTCGTAACGTAGGCCTATATACATAATTGTTCATTACAACCCTTTATTAGGGATTACGACCTAGTTTCTCACATCACTTATGTTGTGCGTGTGTTAATTTTATGCATGAGAAGCGGTGAATCTACATTTTTATGTCGACTCCGAACATAGATTTTTGATAAACTTTTCATGGAAATTTTATTTAGTCTCAGAATTTTTGCTAGAAATCTGCTGGAGGTAGTCAGCGAAGAAATATTTTTTCACATTTGACTTGTTGGAGATGTCTGACCTGCAGTTTGAATGGTGGGCTCACACCTAATAAGCTCACATACTATCTACTAGACTAAGACGATTTACAACCGGGGTGTATTTCGAATCTGAATATAAAAATTTACAAAAGGAAAGAAATGACAGCATTTTCTATTCTATACAGTACAATTAAGATTAAATAAATAAAAGCGAAAGAAAAAAAAAACCATGTTCAGTTGTTAAACACTGCTACACTGTAACTCAATAAAAAAAAATCAGAAACATAAATTTGAAATCGTTTTTTGCAACATTTTTTACCTTCGTTATTTTCGTTTTGAGTGACTTAAACTCCTGGTGACATTTAACATAGCTTGCTTTTACATTGTTTTAATAACCAAAACGCATAAATCGTACTCAAGAATGTTGCAACTGTTTCGTGTCTTTATACAACTTGAACTAGGAATTTGAATCAATGCATGTTTGATTTAAAATACCAGCTACAGAAACAATGAATAGCCCATTCACTAAACCATACTATTTTAAGAATTTTTGATTGTTTAAATTTGCATTTTTTTGTTTGCGGTTTCGTGAAAAATTATTCCAAGAAAGTTCTTAACCGTACTATATTACAAAAGCGGAATAAAAGCAGAAACAAAACTAATTTTGAAACAACATTTATACAACTATCGCTGTCGCCGTAGATTAACAGGTAGGGTGTTAGCTTATTAGACGTAAGGAAAACCACGGTTCAAACCCCAGGTCAGACATCAAAACAAAATATGAAAAAATATTTCTTCGGCGACTTCCACTCAGCAGATTTTTGGCAAAAACTCTGAGAGTAAATAAAATTGCCATGAAAAGTTTCTCAAAAATCTGTCGCTCGGAGCCGACTTTAAAATGTAGGTCCCACCAATCATGTGTAAATTTAACACACACAACAGAAGTGATATGAAAAGCTGGGCCGTAATCCTGACGGGTTTTCATGGCCATTTATGTTATGTATCTATAAAATTCTGTAATATTTCTGGGATTTGTATAATGTATTCTAACTTTGGCTTAAGATTTCACTGAATTTATCTTTGAATTTATTTCTGAAATTATTATAAAGAATTTCGAAATCGCCAGTGCCATCTAATGGGTTTAGATGGACAGGTTGAAATCGCCGTAGTCTAATACATAAAGTTCACTGTTCAAAAAAATACTTGTTCGGCATGAAAGGCTGGGTCGTAATCCTGACTGAGGGGTTGTAATGACAAAGTTGGTGATTAACATTTGACAGAGTACAACCTTGTCGCAATGCATATTCTTCTTTGCTGTAGATTTTGTTACTTTCCTGCACATAAGATTTCTTGCACAACCAATTCAAAAGAGTTTAAAAAAATAAAATAAAATAATTATGACTCCCACGTACAGTATTCTTTGTAAAATATGGCTCATAAACTACCGGGAAATGCCTTTATTCGGCAGGCTGAAAGACTTTCTATCATAAAAACTAACTGTGATGTGCACCTCCAAACCAAACAACATTGTTTATTATTCGGAGTCGATTTTAAACAGTAAGCATGACAAAAAGGGACGTAATCCGGACTGAAGGGTACAACCAACTAATTATGTGTGTGTGTATACATATATGTATTACATATATGTATTATAATCAATAAATTTAAACTGAGTACTGTTAACAGAATTCTTAGATGATTGATTACCTAGCCTTTCAGCGTGAATTAATACTTCACACATCAGAAATAAACAAGTTTAAACGTTTTTCCAAGAATTATTTTATTTTGTTTTTATTGTTTTCAAACAACCAAATATTCGTTCCATTACATTTGCAATAATTTTTATCAGTTTTCCATTATTCTACTTTGCTTAACATTGATCGATTGTAGTAGTTTGTAAAAGCTATTCAAATATTTTCTCTTTCCATTTTTATATTCTACTTTACCACAGGGATCGAAGAATGTGTATGAATATTTTTCGTGTTTCCATTTTAATGATGCCCCATTTATTTATAAACAAAAGTTTTCTTTCGTTCTATTTAGAGATTTGAATTATTGTTCTGCAGTTCCAATATCCTGGGGATATATCTTTGATTATTTCTTCATCGATTTTAATCCATTTAATGTTGCTGCAATATAAATTGAAAAATTATGAACGATTTATTTTTAGCTTTACATTACTTCACTCTACTTACGGCAACACTTTAAGCCAGTGAATGGGAAAACGATATTTTTGAAAAAGAAAATTTAATTGAAGTAGAATCACAACAGACCTTCTGACTAACCGTATGTGTTGCATAGTTCTTATAATTCTAATACAAACCTTTGGTAGGTATAATAATTGTAATCTTATTTACTTACTTATTTGGCCATTAGCAACCAGATTAACTGATTTCGGCCTTAACAGATCCTTCTAGGCGCCTCCGCTTCTTGGGTACCTTCGCCAGTTTGTCACATCAATCCATGGCATGGCTTCCTCGTTTTGGTCTTTCCCATGCAGACAATCGTCACTGACCACCGCAAATCCCCGCTTTAAATACCCGTCTCGTAGGAGCATCCTTTTCTATACGAATAAAATGGCCGAGCCAGTGCAACCGCTAGATGATAATACGCTGGATAATGTCCATGTTATTGAGGAGCTCATACAGCTCGTTGTTGAATCGGATACGGAAATCTACGTCAACTCGACCTGGTCCGAAGGTCTTACGTAGGACTTTTGTAAACATTTGTTTTTACTTCAATTTTACTAATAAGGTGTTCGTTTATGATTGACTTACATATGTATATATGTAATAGTATCATGTCCACGTATAAAAGTTTATGAAGAAGAGAGTGGAACTGAACAAGTAGAATTTTATTTGCATTCCTCTATAGTGCCACTGGATTTCTATACATTACCACTACAAACATAAAATAATTGGTCATTACAATCCTCTAGCCACGATTACGACCTAGTTTCTCACACCAACTATGTTGTGTGTGTTAATTTTATACATGAGTGGTGGACCTACAGTTTAAAGTCGACTCCGAACGACAGATTTTTGAAGAACTCTTGGAGTTTTTGCCAGAAATTTCCTGAGAGGAAGCCGTCAGAGAAATATTTTTTCATATTTCGATTTGTTGGAGGTGTCTAACCTGTGATTTGAAGCCGTGGCCTCACATATAATAAGCCGAAACACTACCTACTAGACTACGGCGACTTCATTACTTCTAATCTTTCATAATTAGTTCAATTTCCACTACAATTTTAGATCCTTTCACTGAATATTTGTGGCCTGATGCACTATTTCTTCCATTACCACAAAATGTAGTGAATAGAAATAAAACATCTGGCATAAGTAGATAGTAGTAGTGCAAAAAAATGTGTCTAGTAGGTAGTGTGTTCTCTTATTATACGTAAAAGCCCAGGTTCAAACCCCAGGTCAGACATCAAAATGAAATATGAAAAAAAATATTTCTTCGGCGACTTCCTCTCAGCAGATTTTTAGCAAAAACTCTGAGAATAAATAAACCTGCTATGAAAAAGTTTCTTAAAAATCTGTCGTTCGAAGTCGACTTTAAACTGTAAGTCCCGCCACTCACGTATAAAATTATGTCACACAACGTTAATGGTGTGAAAAGCTTGGCAGTAATCCTGACTGAAGCGATGTAATGGCCAATTATGTATGTATGTAGTAGTGCAACAAAGTTTTGCATCAACCCAATTACAACAAATTTTTTTTACTATTTATTATCACCCTTTCTTATATAATACATGTATTTGTATTTTAATTTCCTTTTAAAAATTGCTATTATTTGTTTGCAGTATTCGTTGCATAGTTTGTCATTATTTTAAGGTTCCATTTTTAGTTCTCCTTCTTAACATTAAATTTTTTTTATTTCTCAGTCTCTGTTGGAATGGAGTTTATTCAATGTTATGGATTACATTGTTATTAGTTTTTGCAATACAAAAGAGCGATAAAATTAATGGACTTTTCAACTCAAATGTTTTTAAATCCAACGCGGAAAGAAATGCAAAACTGATGTTGACGGATTTCCAATGATAACTAATTTGTTAATGTCAATCGTTAAATAATTTTAAAATTAAATGCAGTCTTTATTAGGATTATTTTAATTTACTTTTTAATTTTATTTATTCAGAATTCTTTATTCTTTGCTCGTTAATTTAATCTCTTCAGCCTTTAAATGGAAGTAGTTGAGATAAAATTTCGAAAACTCTGGATGTAAATAGAATTGCCGTGAAGAGTTTCTCAAAAGTCTGTCTTGACTCAACTTTAGGTTAGAAATGGAATATTAGTTCAACAATCGCATCACGAATGTTGGCCTTCAAATGCTCAATTGTCTCTGGTTTGTCGGCGTAACACTTTTCTTTAGCTCTACAGAAAACGGTGTCAAATTGCAGCTTTCTGCTGACCAACTGAAATCACCAGTTTGACTAATTAAACGGCCATCAAACGTTTGACGAAATAAATCGATTGTGGCATGGGATGTGTAGCAAGTTGCACCATCCTGTTGAAACCATCCTGTTCAATATCGCGAAGAGCGGGTACAAAACAATCGGTTATCATAGTGCGATAGGTGTCGTCATCGACTGTAATGGTTGTGGCGGCCACATTTTCAGAGAAATATTGGCGCACCAAACAATCACTCGTTTCTGTAACACCACGTGTGGGTTTTCTGAGTCCCAAATACGGCAGTGTTGATTATTAATCTACCCACCAAAATGAAAATGAGCTTCATCGAAAATATGATTTTTGTTTTCAGAAAAATCGAATAAATCACAACTTTGTTCAAGCGTAAATCGATTCATTACGTTCAGTGGAGATAATATACTGAATTTTGGGACAGAATAGAATGACATACGTATTGCCAGCTTCGAAATAACCGATGGTTTAAATTTAAACATGTTTCCCTGAAGAAGGGAGACCCTACGATATGCACCAATTACAAGAGTAGAAGTCTTCTCCCCACCGCATATAAGGTCTTATAGGCGTATAGTGTGAACGACTGAAACCAATCCTCAAAACACTGATTGGACCTTTTCAGTGCGGCTTCAGACATGGCAAATCCATCATCAACCAGATCTTCACACTACGCCAAATCCTGAAAAAACCCACGAAAAACAACTCAATACACACCATCTTTTTGCCGCCTATAAGGCAGCCTTCGATAGCCTGCAGCTCCTGCCTTTCAATTCCTGCAGCTCCGTCAAGGTAGAAATGGACCTTTCCGAACCTTTTGATACCGTGCGAGGTTTCAGACAAGACGATTCCTTAACATGCGACCTCTTTAACTTCGTCATGGAGAGTGGCACTATTTTTCAAAAAATCGTCCATTTGCTTACGTACGCGTTACTGCTGCCTTTAGTGCTCTTGAACGGGAGTCTACTAAGATGGGTCTGGCAGTAAATGAGCGCAAAACAAAGTATATGTTATCGACAAGTAGAGCCGTGCGGCATATTGATTCACAGATTACGGCGATAACTATACTTTTGATACAATCAAGCAATTTATTTATCTTGGCTCCACCTTTACCACCAAAAACGATGCCAGACTGGAGAGCAATCGCAGGATCACTCTTGCCAACCGGTGCTACTAAGGTCTCAGTAGGCAATTGAGTAGCAAAGACCTCTCTCGTACGTCAAAACTAATACTCTACAAGACGCTCACCCTACCCGTGCTTCGTTATGGCGCAGAGGCATGGACCCTATTAAGCGCTGATGCAGCAGCCTTGAGAGTATTCGAGAGAATAGTCCTATATAAGATCTTCGGTCCAGTGCGAGTTGGCGATGATTTCCGCATCCGATCCAACAGAGAGCAGTATGAGCTCCTCAACGACATAGACGTTGTGCAGCGTATTAATATCCAGCGGCTGCGCTGGCTCGGCCATGTCATTCGAATGGAGGAGGATGCTCCGGCAAGACGGGTATTTGATGCGAGTATCTGCGGTAGTTGACGGAAGATTACGATCTTGTATACTTTGGAAGGAACAAATCGAGGAAGCCCAGCACCTGTAAGGATGTGTTGCGGTAGGCCGAAATCCGTTAATCAGGTTGTCAATGGCTAATTAAGTAAGTAAGTTAAATTTAACCCGATAGATAGCCCATATATATAGCAGTTCTCGATTGGGTGCTAAAAATACTGGACAGTGAAACTCGCGGAAAGCAGTATTACATCGGATGGTTACAGAATCATAAATGGGAAAAATCTTGAGTTAATCCGGGACTTCGGCTGCAAAACCAGATTGATGCTAAGAGTCTAAGGGGAAAGCTATGCTGTGCCACAAGATCCTAAATCTGTTAAAGCTCTCAATATAGATAGCTTCCGACAACAACAAACAAGAAGAGCAGTTTGAACCATACATTCATCGAAAAACAACCATAATGGGCTAGCAGATACGGCAAAATTATTATGCAAAATGACAATGCAGCTGCACACAAAGCAAAATTGGTTCAGGATACAATCAGTGCATTGTGCTGGAAGCTGCTACCCCACCCATCATATTCACCAGATTTGGCATCTTCTGAAGACTTCTTTAATTGTTTTCATCGATAGCATTCGCATTAGCTGAGTTGCACTTCGATTCTCACGTGGAAGTCGAAAATTGGGTGACTAATTGGTTCACTTCTAAATGACGAACAGTTTTATTGGCTTGGACGGAAAAATATGTGTAGCCAGCCAATGATTTCAATCAAATGTTATTTACTTTCCCATTAAAAATTATTTTTGTTTCATACCATTACACCTGGTATATATGTAGATACTAGACGTGTAATGACACAACTCATATACTAAATGCCTTTTATTCACTTATGTAAATCGGGTTTATAACCCTTCTTCATGCATATATTTTAAATGGGGGTGAAAAAGAACATTCGTATGGGTGTCATCGTAAGGGTGTTATCGCATTTTCATTTGAATACTGCCTAGAAAATTATCCTTCTTTGCAGGTTTAAATTCAATCATTCATTCAACTTTTGTTAGATACTTTTTACGGTGTTGCGGGTGAGACATTTAACGTATTGTGGAATTATGAAAAACACGCTACTGCATGTACAATAATCGAACTGAAAATATGGCAATTCTAGCTTCTGTTTATTTGATACTATATTGCCTCCTACACATATTCTTAGTCTATTGTCTCTCCATAACTGCCATATCCAATGAAAAAAACACGAAACGAAACACTTGAGTTGTACAAGGACTTTGTTTTTCACATCAAATTGTTTGGGTTGAATGAATTTTTATTTCAAATTACCATTTGAATAGACGATTGGAGTATCTATATATCTTCATAAGTATTATTTCCAGTGTTTATTTGCAGTATTAAATATGTATTTATTTGAAAAAATTTTTAAATGATTATTTCTTAAAAACATGCCAATTTCGTTAATAGTGAGAGACAGGAAAAAATATTACGTTTGTAACACAGTTAAAGTTAAAAATAACTGTCATATGAGTTATACTATGGGACGTGTTCAGTTTGTTAGCAGTTGTGTTGTGCATTTAAGTCTTTTTATCTCATGAAATATTTTATTTTTTCGTCAGCTTTATATCTGCCTTTTTTGTGAGGAGGACCAAAAAAAGTCGTTAGTCTAATGAGCCATGCCTTCAATTCTCCTTAAAATTCAGAATTCATTGCAGAATTTATGAAAAATGTAATAAAAAGATAACAGACGACATACAAATTTTATTCAACGGTAATGTGGGTACAAAAGATGCACAGGTTTTCATACGGAATCTGATTTAGGAATACCGTAACCTTCAGAAATACAGCTTTACTTATGAAAAACCGTTAAACCCTTTACAGAATGACAAAGTGATAAAAATTCTAATGCCTGTTGGAATAAGCAGCAACGAAATGCAGTTTATAAAGAATTTATATTCATTGAAACTTCACAGAAAACTAATATTTACTCAAAGAAGAAATAAATCTAGCAGAATATGGAGTAGAATGTATCAAATTGTTAAACAACATCCGACATACAGATGATGCCACTTTAATATGAGAGAACTGCGAAATCTTCATTGCATGTTAAATATATTTGATGAAGAATACGGCTGCAAATTATTTATTAAGGCAAAACATATTGTTCGTAAGTAGGAAATATTTTAAATAAATATTTAAAATGCAACGAGTAACATATTTTAATCCTAGAAAAATAACATCTTATTGTACTTAAAGACCTAAGACCTAATATTTAATACATACTGTATGATGTTATGACGGTGTATTTAATCAGTTATTCTTTGTATATTTTAAAGATCTGTAGGTAAACATAATACATACTTAACCCTGGACGGTTACTTTTCATTTTTGTACATTAAGGTTACTCTTCGTTGAATCGACGAACACTTTAACCTTCATTGGTTACAGTTCGTCAAAACGACGAAGCTCATATCCTCTTTATAATATAATTGTTTTATGTTTGTCCAAATTTCGCTCTTTTTATCAACAATGTTGGTTGATAACGAAAGCTTGTAGTGAGTAAATGTACACTTGCCAGCCATTTTTTTCACCCTGGATGGTCATTTTTGTACAGTAAGGTTAATCTTCATTGAATCGACGAACAAAAAAAAATCCGTAGAGATATGCCCTCAGATATGTTTTTTATTGATGGAAAAATGGCTTAGTTCTTGGTAACTTAAAGTCTCACAATATTTTAATGCTTTTAATGCTTTCAAAAATAAAAAAATTTAAGTTTAAATTTAAAATGCAATCAACTAAAAACGGTTCGAAATTTTGCCAAATTTAATTTTTTGTTGTGAAGTACAATTGCCCTCGCAGTTCCTCATTCGATCGGACCAATTTTAGTGCACTTTTTTGAGTGTATGGGGTCCTATCTCGGCAATGGCATCACGAATGCTGTCCCTTTAAAGCTCAATTGTCTCTGGATTGTTGGCAAAACACTTTTTTTAACGGAGCATGAAATGTTCAAATTTTTTTAGCAATGTCGCACACTCTTAGCCACGAACTTTAGCAATAAACTAGCGTATACCAGGCACTGTTTATCCTTCTCTGCGACCAAATACGACAATTTAGTGCAATTTCCTCTAAACTGTAAATAAAAATAAATTTCCAATAAATCCCAACGTTGCTCAAGTATAAATCGATTCATTAGTTCAATGGAGACAGAATACAAAGACATAAATATTGCCAGATTCGAAATAACCGATGGTTCAAATTTAAGCTAATAGATGGCTCACCGTATTTGTATTAATATTGTAAAAGTTGTGTTAATTGATCCTTTTCAACAGCAGAAATATAATACTTACGTCAACAGCAACATATACCAGAGTATGCCAACAGATTTTATATGGAAATTCGCACGTTTCAAAATATATTTCTATTTTGTTTTCATTTGAATTGTGTTTGTAACGATATCGATTTGTTTTTATGCGTGAATACCTAAAATAACGGGGATTTTGGAATTGTATCTTTGTTTTCATACGTGTGTATATATTTACAATAAGTCACTTATTAGTTTCTCATCGTTGATTGAGCTGTTGATTGAGTGTTGGCAAGTGATTAAAAAAATAAAAGTTTAACGAGAAAAAATATTATGTTACTGTTTAGTTCGGTAAATAATAATGACAGATGGTGAATAGCTTACTCCACGACAAATAAAAGCTCCTGATCATGAGAACCAACAAGAGTATATTCAGCAAAGATTTAATGTGCTACAAGAATAAAATAGTGATGAAGAAGCAAATGCATTTCAAGATATTTCAGACGTAACTTCAGATTACTTCGACTTCGAAGAAAGCGTAGATTATGAAGAATTCGCTGAAATACCCTGTAAAAGTGAAGCAGACTATGTAAGCAAAGATGGTAAAATTCTTCCTGTGCTAACAGCACATACTGCTAAATTCTGTGCATATAATTTTTTAATTTATTGAAAACTATTTAATCCTATGGAACAAACATTAAAAATGATTTTATTTTTATTAGTTTAGAGAAAATGACCACAATTTGACTTGACCGCATTATTTGATTTGACCAATTTTATTCAACACTTCTAGTGATAAAATCATGAAATTTCAGTGTGTGATATGAACCCACTTTTAGAGATACACAGTTTTTGACATTCAAAACATACCCGGCTATGCAGCTGTTGTCATTAAGGATAAGTTCTTTGTGTTTGAATCTAATTTTGAATTTATTTTTATTTTGAAATTTTTTTAGAAAAGAAAGAAAAACGAACAGTTAAAAAGCCTTCAAAATTTTCACAATGTTTTAACCTTATTGTTGCCAATTACCAGTACATAAAAAGGCTTTAAAATTGCGAATGTTTCAAATGAAAAACAAGTTGATTTTGTTTGGTTGTTGTTTTGTGTTTCAAATAATTATAGTTATCATTATAATTATTATTTCTTATTTGTTGTTTTTCTTAAACGATACTAGAACACTTCTAAGGAAAAATATAACGACTTCCTTCATGAATATAACACACGAAATACTTGCATAATAAAATAATAATGGCCAGTTAAACTTTTTTATGAATTGTAAAATAATTACAGAACAGTTTACAACCAATTATTAAGAAAATAAAATGAAAATTAAAAATATGGTAAATTTTTTAATAACTCACTTTATGTTTAAATTCAATATATAAATTCATATATACATATTTTAAACTAAAAATTTATATTCAAATTTGTATGAAATTTCTTTTATACTTTTTGCCTTATCGGAACACAAATTTCACGTAATATTGCGTCAGTTAGAGATGTCTACTTCGTATATGTCATTCTTAAAAATTGCCTGCCAGTTTTGTGTCAATGCTGCCCACGTGACAAAAATGGAGAAAGATAATTGAGAAGGAAATACGTCTGGAAACATATTTCTAACGAGAAGAAAAAAGAAAAGCATTTACAACGTCTAGTAACATGTTTTTATTGATAGAAAAAGAAAAAACTAAATTTAAGAATGTGCTTTAAATGATTATGGTTAAAGATATGTAAAGTGTATCGAAATTGTTTTCCATTAATAAGGTAAAGTTTTTACTGCGTCAAATTAATTGCATGTCAAGAGCAGTTATACCTAATAAAATCGTAAGACATATTAAATGACCAATCTATTTTTTAAATTTTATACATGAGCGGTGGGACCTACAGTTTAAAATCGACTCCGAAGGACAGATTTTTACGAAACATTTCATGGAAATTTTATTTACTTTCAGAATTTTTCCTAGAAATTTGCTGAGAAGTCACCGAAGAAATATTTTTTCATATTTCGTTTTGTTCGAGATGTCTGACCTGAGATTTTAACCGCGGCCTCACGTCTTGTAAGCCAACACACTACCGACTAGACTACGACGACTTCACAGGCCATACAATTCATTTCTTCACCTAAAATGTTTCACATGCAAATAAAAGCCTTCAAATTTGGCAAACACTCTTTCCGAAACAAACAAAAGATGTGTACAAAGTTTCATCATGAAGAATTGTAATGACCAATTACGTTCGTATGTATTAGCTTTCGCTAGCTTTGATCTTTTCATATATTTCTGTCGGCACTGGAGTGCTTGCCAAGAAAGAATCAGAAGGTCTTTGGATATACTTTTTTTAGTGATTTTTATCCGAGCGAAAATGGTCTCAATCTATCGATAAAATGTACCCGAACGTCACAAATTGAGGCAATGAGTGGAAATTAACCAACTTGCCTTATTAGACGTGTGACTTCGATTCAAACCCCAGGTCAAACATCTCCAATATTTCTTTGTCAACTTCCTCTCAGCACATTTCTGGCAAGTTTTTCAGAAATCTGAAGGATTGTAATGGCCAATTAAGTGGAAAAGACATTAAAGCTGTCTTTCCAGTGAAAAATCTTTTCCATTCAAATATCAAGAAAACCTAGAAAAATCCAACTCGAAAATATATCAGACTTATGTTTGAATTACATATACGTCCACCAGTTTATATGATTTCCTTAGACTGACTCAGTCTTGCATGCAAATATTTATTTTTGTATAATTTGTATCACCATACTTAATGAATTAAAAATGATTTTTTATAAATTTTTTTTATTTTTTTAATGTTTTGATTTCATGACGAACATCACCTGTTGTAATGCTTTGCAATATATGTACGTGTTCTTAAAATAAACCATAATGTTGACAGTGCTTGAAGGATTTTTAATTACATCAGTTGCGAGGTGCAGGTTATAGTGATTCATCCTTTACTTAATGCCGTTAATGAAAATGCTTACATTGATAATGATGATAGCGCTGTCTGTGTGTGACATTTATGGCAGTTTAAAATGAACGAATTTTAAAAAAGTATATACTCGTATAGGACCATAAAGCAAGCCTGAAATTCCCTTTATATTCTTTACATTTTAAATATTTTACGTTAAAAGGCATTAAGATTTTTGTAAGAATCTTTTTGAAAAAAACACGGTTTACTTTACGTTGTAGATTAAAAGGTGTTTCTAATTTAGCCTAAAGTTAAAACATTATTTTATTGCAGTTTTTGCTTTATGAATGTAACCCATTTACAGCCTGGTTTAGAAAAAGTATTGAATAATATTAAATAATTTTTGCATTAATAACTATTACGAAGACCTACTACTATGTTCAGATATGCACATTTATTGCGTAAATCGCAATTAACGCCATTATTGATCTCAATATTTCATATAAAGTGTCAATTAATAATTGCGCAATAAATATGAAAATTGTTACAATATAGAGTAAAACTTAAAATGCAGCACTGTCATAAATGTGTTTCGTGAGCACATTAGAATTAACCGAAAAATTTTTGTTGATATTTGACAACTCAAATGTCAACAACGACAAACAAAAAAAAAAAAACAAAACAAAATAAAAACAATGTTGTTGGAACAACCAGCTGTTGTGTTTACCAGCTGTCAAATGAATATCGAATAAGCAGTCGAACTGCGTATTTTGTAATGCCTGAATTAAAATATTGTACTCAATTAACCAAATATTGACTCAATAAAAGTGCATGTCTGAACATAGTATAAAGTTATAACAAATATAAACGAATTGTGTGTGTTAATTTTAATCCATAAGTGTTAGGACCCACAGTTTTAAATCGATTCCGTACGACATATTTTTGAGAAACTTTTCATGGCTATTTCATTTACTTTCAGAATTTTTGTCAGAAATCTACTGAGAGGAAGTATGCCGACGAAATATTTTCATATTGCGTTTTATTGGAGATGTCTACTCTGGAGTTTGAACATGATCTCACGTCTAATAAGCCAACACACTACCTACTAGCTACTACGGCGACTGCAGCAGCCATTGTGTACTAGAATATGTATAACTTCTTTACAAGAAATGATTTACGTAACTGAGGTTACCATGCTACGGGAACAATAAGAGTCAAATATTAAGAAACTGATAAAAATCTAAGAGATGAGTTTGTTTAAAGGTTTGATAAAAGTAACAAGATTTTATTAGTTCGCTGTAAGAATAAACGTCCACAGCATTGGTGAAAAGGTAGTGTCGCCGACAAAAACTGACGTCTATTTATGAAATTAATCAATACTATTAATAATAAAAAGTAATTCTAAAAAAAAAAGATTGACGAAGATGTATACACTCATTAAAAAAAGTTGACTAACCCCTTTTCCCATTCACCTATAAACTACTCCAACACAATGCATTGTTTAGAATAAGGGTCATCACCTGCCCGTTGGTCTTAAAAAAAAAGATATGATATGACTTCAAATGCTCGACTCTTTCATGTATGCATTGAAGAAAACAACAGGGACCAGTTACTGTTATAATGAAAAATATGTGGACTTCATCTAAAGCAATTATAAGAAAGGAACTGCTGCACGCCTTCTTCATTAACTGTTGAAGGCTTACAGGTAGACACCGCCGATCACGTTTCCGTAAAGCTTTTAAATGGTATACATTTAAGAATTTGCCACAACACAATCCGTTGGAGTTTTCTTGCATGTAAACTCTATGCATTGCCATAGGCAGAGTGTTAACTTATTAGACGTGAGGGCACGGTTCAAACCCCTGTCCAAATTTAACCCACAAAACGGAAAACAGAAAAAAGATTTCTTTTGCAACTTCTTCCAAGACGTCTTCTGGCAAAAACTTTATTTATTTTATTTATTGGCAATTTTATTTACTCTCAGAGTTTTTGGCAGAAATCTGCTGAGGGGGAGTCGCCGAAGAAATAATTTTTCATATTTCGTTTTGATGTCTGACCTGGGGCTTGAACCGTGGACTTACGTCTAATATGCCAACACTTTACCTACTAGACTACGGCGACTTCAACTAGCCACTTAAATCGTGCAATTTGACCCCGTTAGGTTTATCCGTGTGGAGTTTTTTAAGTTGCTACACTTAAAAAACAAAACAATGTAACACTAGGCATAGTTCAAATTCAAACTGATTTGTGCGTTGGATAAGTGGGAAATTAGAAATTTCGAATGCGTTCCAAGCAGAGAAGCCGTGCCAGACATTTGAATGATGTTGTTGTTGCATTCTTAATGGCAACAATATAATAATAGCATCACCCGCTTTGTTTTATTTAAATTTAAAGATAAGAAGATGAAAGAATAAATTTGTATTTCAATATAAAATTGTAAAATTTATTTAAATTCAACCAGCATAAGTATAACGATGCATATTAGTACAGAATCAAAATTTTAATTTTATATACTCAACATTTAATTTCCGGCATTTCAAACAAAACTTTTACTTTTTTGTGCTGCAACCCATCACTAGTTGGCCAATATTCACACAAAATCATCAGCATAGCAAATTATAGAAATCTTAATGAAAATCGAATATAGAAATTCGAATGGAATTCAGCGCATAGAAGTAATTCAATTTAAAATTCATTAAATTGAAACAAAAATACAATTTCTATGCTAAAGAAAACAACTAAAATGGCAAAAAAGAAAAAACAAAATGGAGCAAGGCAAAACGAAATACAGTGGACGTCAATCAAATGATTAGCATCGCCGGAAATGAATGCAGTTTTGATATTAAATGCTACCTCTAGTGATTTAAATGATACACACACAGAAATACATAAATAACAAAAAGCTTTCATATTTATATCTACATATACATATTATATATGTTTATACAAGTGGAGAATATTTATATATTGTATTATTTACCCCTGTTTATATACACACATACATACGTAGCACTTGTACTTGGTAAACAGTTTTACTATAATTGGACAATTTTTAAAAAATTTTTATTAAGTTTTTAGTTTTTGATCGTAATTAACCACTATCAAACGGAAACCTTGTCTGGGTCCACAACATTCTGCCAAACAACCATGCGTGAGTTAGTTTTATCCATGAGTGGTCGAAGCTACAGTTTAAAGTCAACTCTGAACGACAGATTTTTGAGAAACTTTTTAATGGCAATTTTATTTACTCTCAGAATAATATTTCGTTTTTTCGAAATGCCTGATCTGGGATTTTACCACAGACTTACGTCTAATAAACCAACACTACCTACTAGATTACGGTTACTTCTTGAGGTTAGTACGCCTAGATATCTAATGATCTTCACAACTAAAGCGAGTGTTTAGTGTTTTCTTTTTAGTAGACCGCTTACACGAAACATATCTGTCTGTTGCAATCCTTCCGGTTAATAATGGAAAATAATTTCATTCAAATGGCTGCCTCCACTGGCCATGCAGTAGCTTACACGATCGGTCCAATTTTTAAGTACATTATCGATTGTGTGCAGCTGTATTTCACCAATGGCTTCACAAATATTGTCCTTTAAAGCGTCAATTGTCTCTGGCTTGTCGGCGTAACACTAATCTTTGACGGCACTCCACAAATAATAGTCCAACAGTGTCAAATCGCAGCTCCGAGGTGGCTAGACGACATCAGCTCTGCGGCTGATAATGCGATCTTCAAAAACAGGGCGCAAAACATCGAGTGTAGCTGTGTGGCACGTAGCGTCGTCCTGTTGAAACCAAATGTTGACAATATCCTCCTCTTCAATTTTTGTGAGCAAAAATTCGTTCAACATGGCCCGATAACGATCCCCATTGACTCTAAAGACCACTCCTTGCTCATTTTCGAAGAACGAAAATCCGCACCAAACAGTGACTCGTTTTGGGTGCGTCGGCTTTTCAATATATGCGTGCGGGTTTTCTGCTCCCCAAATGCGACAATTTTGCTTGTTTACATACCCTCCAAAATCAAAAGGAGCTTCATTTGAAAAGACGATCTTTTTTTTGCCAAAATCGGCATCTTCTGGTGTAGGCTACTACATGGCCAGCCGAGGCACCCATTTGAATGAAATTATTTTCCATTATTAACCGGAAGGATTGTACTTTCAAATAAAAAAAGAAATTTGAGGAAATATTCAGTAGTTTTTTTTAAAGCATTTTCAAAAAAAAGTTATTTGGCGGACCCTTTATAATTCGACAAACGCAGATTATACGTAATCCGGGTATCTTGCTTGCAGAACATTTGTGAAATTCCACAACTGCTGCTACTTCAGGTTGTACAAAATTAAATCCACCGTCATTTACTTTCAAAATAGTGATCCTGCTGAACTTCTTGCGATAAGGTTATATGCCACTACTGTAATATTATGAATGACTACAATTTTCGAACCGTACTACAATGCAGGTTTTGGGCAAGACATCGATAATGTAATATGCTTGGCCAGTATGGTTGGAAACACTTACAGTGAAGGCGGCTAAGAAGAAGGTATCCTCGATATATCGCATAACCGCGATTAGATTGATAAGTGAATTCCGGAAAATATTTGATGACGTTAGAAATATTGGCAAATGAAATGAAGCGGATATTTTTTAGCCATCTTGAGGACCTAGGACAAGCTGAGGCTATAAAAACGAATATCCACGTGCAAAAACAATTCCTATGGCAGGACAGTGGACATTTCATTTCATCCCTAATATAACCTCTTGGTCTCAAATACTGCGAGTTAAAGTTTTACGTGAACCATTTCTGAAGGTGGTTACTTTGAAAATACCCGCAGAAATTTGTAAATGATAGCTTCCCTATATGACTGTGTGAATGAGAATAAAGAGGCGGATTATATTCTATTATGCTATGCAAGATTTCGATGGATAAGTGGTATGAGAAGCTAGGTTGTAATTCGGACTGAAGGCTTGTAATTAGCAATTAAGTAAGACAGTAAGTATATGACGCTAATTTCTAATCATATTATTGAATTGAACTGTTAAAATTATTTTCGTCTGTAAAACGCTGTGTATAAAGTATAATATTGTCACGTTTTCCACGTTTTTAAAAACGTTTAAAGTATGAGTTCGAAGATTGCAAATAAGAACTAAAAATAAATTTGTGTTTAGTTTTAAACCAACTCTTTATTATTCGTACAATTCCGTGTGCCACCTTGGGCAACTTGATTTAAACAACAACAATTTTCTTTATTTGTTATTCTTCTTCCGCGTACACACTAACAATTGTTGGTTAGATCTTTATAACGGAGTTCTTCAAACCACAATTATTCTCTTCACATGCAACGCGTCTTCTCACAAGACTGAACGAATTCTTTCTGATCCGTTGCTTGCTTTGTTTGAATTCGTGACATATGACTCATACGCATCGCACTAGAATAAAAACTCTGAAAAGTATGCAATAAAAAGTCTTTGATATTGTCATGTATGAAGCTAATGGAATTAAATATCACTCATTCGTCACATATGTACTTATCATGAATGAATTTTACATATTAAAAATGAGCCATGGTGTCAATAGATAATATTTATATATTTTTTTTTTTTATTAAGTTTACTAATTATAATCGAGGTGCCATTTAAAAGTCTAAATTTAAAAATGCAATAAAAAAAAACCGATTTGAAATTTTGTCAAATTATTTTGTTGTGAAGTACAACTGTTCCGGTTACTAAAAGAATATTATTTCAATCATATGGCTTTCGCTGCTGGCCTCATTGTAGCTCATTCGGGTGGGACCAATTTTCGTGCAACTTTTCGAGTGTATGGGGTCGTATCTCGTCAATGACATTAAGAATGTTGGACTTCAAATTGAACAATTGTATCTGGTCTGCCTAACACTTCTGTTTAATGGTGTCACACAGAAAATATTTTTGATATTTTGTTTTGTCCGGGATTCACCTTCCCTTCCTCAATTATTTGCCTCCAACAGATGATAAATGCCAATCTCGTTTTTATTTCAATGCGACTTTGTCCGGAATGCATTAAATTGACTGTTCTCTGCACACGCAACGCGTCTTCACACAAGAATGACAAAGTTCTTACTGCTCGTTGCCTGCTTTGTTTTGCCTTTTTATATGCCCACGTAAACAGTCTGATGAAGGTTCTTAAAGTCGAACGTTCGGGGTTTCGCTTTCTAGAGAACTCTATCGCGACTTCATTCTTATTTGTGTATTTTGTTCACATTGATTGTTGTTGCGTTCTCGTTTACTTGTCTATCCCTTTTTCCTTTCATACTGATGTTGTTGGTTTACTTGTAACTAGTTCGTTGCATTTGTTTGTGTAGCTTTTGCTCATTTTAATGTTAAACAATGTACACCGTTTCCATTTTCGTAACAATAATATACAAATATAAAGTTAATATTTTTTTATATTATGTAGACACTTTTGTTCGCCACTGTAGTTCCATTAACATTCTCGATTCTTTGCATGACTTCTTCATAAGCTAATATTATGCTCTTAATTTAATTTAAGACTCTTATGGAGAACTTAAATTTAATATTTTAATAGCATTACTAACAATATATGTATATAACATAGATATGTACGTATGTATATAACCGTTTTAATTAATTATGTGTAATCTTCTGAATCCTGTATGCAAATACTTTTTTTCATTTTATTTTAATTAAGGACAACAATGAAATTACATTACATAATAAATGAAATAAATAAATATTGCCATGGAAACTCAACATCATTGGCTAGCTTCCACAAAAGTTAATAAATAATTACACGCAGTCAACTCAGTGATAATGAAAGTCGGAAATAATAATAAAAAAGAAATAAATATTAAAAATAAATCTTTGCATTTGATGTTTGTGAAATAAATTTAATTTCTTTTTAAAAGGTTTAATAATAAAAGTTTAAAAGTGGTTATAATATGTATGTCCTACGAGTTTAATTAAAATTAATGTTTTATATGATTGTATAAAATATTTAAATAATTTTTTTCATTCAAGTTTTAAAGCTTTAAGGCAAGGAAGCACAGTAATCCCTCGATTTACGTCGCAGTTGGTTCTAAAAAAAGGCGACGTAAATCGAAACGACGTAAATCGAATTTCATATTGCTCATACGACAAATAGTATGTTTTTAACAAGGAACTTAAAAAAGTTCCAGTAATCACTCGATTTACATCGCAGTTGGTTCCAAAAAAAGCAACGTAATTCGAATGACGACGCAAATTGAAGTTAGCGGGAACAAAAAATTTGACGACGTAAATCGAAACAACGTTAACCGAGGCGACGTAAATCAAAGTATTACTGTACTTTATACCGAATATTTACAAATACAGATATTAATACATTCAGGATTCTTTTCTTTTGGGTCCAACACTTAGGACAAGAGACCTATTCATAGAGTGCATTGTGTTGGAGTATAGGAAAGATAGTTTATAGGAGAATGTCTTTCCATTCAAAATTTTTTTTTAAATATATACATTTGTCACTTCTTCTTTTCGAGACTTATTATTTGCTAAAAATTCTTACTTTCTTTTGTGAGTAATCAAATATAATGTCAGACAAACAATCGACTTTCGTGTCCGTGACTTTCGCCACGAACACATCACCTGGATTGAACCAATTGGTTGTCAACCAATGGAAATTTCTTTATTATCCCTGGATATCCCCTTCCCAACATGCTTACTTGAGGGGTAAATCAGTGGAGACTATACTACACTCTCTTATCTCTCGGGTGGAAAAGGCCATGCACGTTAAGGAATACACTCCGGCCATTTCTTTGGACATTGAAGGTGCATTTAATAACGTCGACCCGGACGCCATAGTTAGGGCTCCTAGTTCTCTTAACCTGGAACAGAATCAGTCGAGGATAGTAACCTCCACAGCGGGGGCCACACATTGCCAGAGAATGGTACGCAGAGGTACACTGCAAGGCGGTGTTCTATCCCCACTTCTCTGGAACTTTGTAGTCAACTCATTCTTGAGGGGGCTGGAATACTCTGGTAATGATGCACATAGCTTACGCTGACGAAATTGAACTTGGCGCTGTCGACTGTACTGGACTGGAATAGGGATTTTGGATTGTCTATTAACTCGTCCAAGACCAATACGATTCTTTTTACTAAGAGATACAAGATTCCGACCTTCTCCCTTCCAAGCATTTGCGGGATCAGACTCACGTTGAGTTCCGAGGTTAAATGTCTGGGCCTGATCCTCGATCCCAAGCTCAACTGGAGGGTGGATCTGGCTGCTAGGGCACGCAAGGCGGCATGCGCTGCTTACTGCTGCATTAGAGCGGTCGGAACCAGACGAGGTCTTCGCCCAAGGATCATGCTTTGGATCTATTCTACGGTTATTGAACCCAACCTCCTATACAGTGTTGCTTTCTGGTGGACTGCTCTGGACAAATAGCACAACGTCAGACTTCTTGACAAGGTCAGAAGGTCTGCGGCCATTTATATAACCGGTGCTCTCCGCACAACCCCCTTGTTCGCAATGCTCAACTGGCTTCCTACTGTGCCTTTCGTTAAGCAGACAGCTAAGTTTTCTGCGACTAGACTTAATGCCCTGTCTCGTTGGCACATTGTACCTTCTGGTCACTCCACTATTCTGGAGGTTGATCCCGTGGTCCCTGTGAACATCGACTATCTCCCTGCGGAATATTGTCTTGACAGGGGGTTTCCATTTTCTGATTCCGAGTAGGGACGACTGAGTTCCAAATACGATCGTCTACCCGAAACAGCTGGATATATACACCGACGGCTCTAAACTCGATAATGGGTTGGAAGCGGGATATACTCTGGGAAACTGGACCTAAACATTTACGTCCCATAAAAACTTACTTAAATTATCGATATTTCGATTACTTTTATTCCTTATTTTAAAGCAGACAACTTGCTTTTAATTTGTTGTTATCTTTTAACAACATTTTAATGAACTATTCTTACAACTCATTTACTTGAAAGTGTAAATAAAACATTTTATATTCCATTTAAATAAACTTTTGCCAGTAAATATGAAATTGAACATAAATCGACAGTTAAAAACTTTACTTGTTAACATACAAGCACAAATAAAAGTCTGCACTCAAAGTTATTATAACGACACACGTACAGTCTTATTTATATACGAAGGTGAATAACTAAATTCATGACTTTCTTGCTACAGGCATCTGTCAGTTGAATGCTGTCAAATTTGAACAAGAGTAGTCAGTAGTAGTTGCGGTAGTCTATTATTAAGTGGTGTCTTAGACGTGAGGCCACAGTTCAGGCTCCAGGTCAGACATCTCCAACGAAATGAAATATGAAAAAAAAGCATTTCTTCGGTGACTTTCTCTCATTAGCTTTCTGCCAAAAACTCTGAGAGTAAATAAAATCGCCATGAAAAATTTCTCGAAAAGCTGTCGTTCGGAATTGACTTCAAGCAACTGTAGGACCTGCGATTCATGGATTAAATTAACACCAACAAGATAAGCGGTGTGAGAAGCTATGTTGTAATCCTGACTGAAGGGTTGTAGTGGCCAATTATATATTTATGTATGTAGTCAGTTGCAGTCGCCATAGTCTAATAGGTAGTGTGTTGGCTTGTTAGAAGTAAGGCCACGGTTCAAACTCCAGGTCAGGCATCAAAACGAAATATGAAAATAAAATATGTCTTCGGCGACATCCTCTGAGCAGATTTCTGGCAAAAACTCTGAGAGTAAATAAATTGCCATGAAAAGTCTCTGAAAAATCTGTTGTTCGAAGTCGACTTTAAATTGTAGGTCCCGCCACTCACGTATAAAATTAACGTACACAACATGAGTGGTGTGAAGAGCTATGCCGTACTCCTGACTGAAGGATTGTAAAGGCCGATTATGTATGTATGTAGTCAGTCATAGACATCCGTCTACCAAGTGACTCAAATATCAATTAAAAAAACAAAGTGCTTTGCGCAAAAATGTCAAGGAATGGATCAAGAATTTATTTTTCAATCGTCATATTACTCAGATTTCATTCTAATACTATGTTCAGATATATACTTTTATTGAGTCAATATTCGGTTAATTGAGTACAATATTTTAAGTGTTCAGGCATAATAATATACGCAGTTCAGCTGCTTATTCAATAGTCATTTGACAGCTGGTAAACAAAACAAGTGGTTGTTTCAATAACATTGTTTTAATGTTGTTTTTTATTGTTTTGTTGTCAAAAACCGTTCGGTTAATTGTAATATGCTCACTAAAAAAAATTACAACAATTTGCGTATTTAGTGCGCAATAATTAATTGAAAATTTATAAGAAATATTCAGCTCAATAATGGCGTTTATTACGATTTACACAATAAGTTGCATATCTGAATACCGTATAAGTGGCTATATATTGTTACCAAGCCTGATAAATTGTTGCAGCAGAAACGGATTTTACTCTAAAGCACATGTCCCACAAAATAGTAAAAAAATTTATGCCCTCAAAAATGGTTAATTTTTCTTTCAACTACGTATGTCTACATGATAAAAGCTCCATAAAAGCTTCAATCATAAAACATAATTATGAACAGACTATACCTGACGTAATGTTGCAGAAAACAATAAATGTTGGATGATTAAAATAAAATTCAAAACAACAAAAAAAAGGAATTTATATGAATGTCTTAATGAAACTCTTAAAAGTTTGTCTTCATGCTTTTTGTTACAAGAATACTTTGCTTGCTCACTTGCTCTGCTATTTTCAAGAAAAAAAGACAAACAAACATACAAACCTAACTTGTTATTTGTGCTCTTTCATACCCTTTTTATGCCTTATTGTGATGCTTATTAAAATGTTAAACATTGTTTTATAAGGCAAGAAAGAAAATTATCTGCCATTAAAGTCCCAAAAAAAAGAAGACAAATCTAAAAACATTTACTTTCTTACAGTCAAATATTCTTTATACTTGACATGTGCTGTCTGGTAAATTTATTTCTTCTCCATCATATAAACCTACAATTTTTAAAGTGCTAAGAAAATTATGCCTGCTTTAGTGGAGATTTTAGAATAGCAGTGGTAAACAGTTATTTAATTAATCACATGTCTTTAAAAAGTAGAGACAAATCGTTTTTTTTTTGTCGCAGAAAGCATTTCAAAACTCAGTATTAGGTGTCGAATTTAGACTGTATGTCCCTCCTCTTAGGTATAAAATTAACACACAAAATATAAGTATTGTGAGAAGGTAGGTCTTAATTCTGAGTGAAGGGCTGTAGTAGCCAAGTATGTATGTCAGTGTTTTCTATATATATATATAAAAATGAATGTTTGTATGTAATTAATAGAATCGTAAACTAAACTAAACTAAACTTTGATCATGTTATGATCTTCAGTAAAGTTCTTGCACATGAGCCGGGGAAGGTTTCTAAGTTGGTATGACCAATTTCCGACAGGTGGCGTCACTGATCTTTGATCATGATATGATCTTTAGCAAAGTTGTTGCGCATAAGTCGACGGAGGTTTCTAAGTTAATGCGATTAATTTCCGATAGATGGCGCCACTAATAATTAATCAAAATGAATTGAATCGTAAACTATGCATTTGATCATGTGTTGAACGCGCAAATACCAGACATTTTAGCATTTATCATTTATGATTTTAATAACATTTAGTATAACTCATTCCCTTAAAATTTGAAACATTTTAATTTTGCAAAATTTTTAAAATTGCTGTTAATTTAAATTGGATTGGATTCATTCTGAGATTCTAATAAATTTAACACATTTTTCACGTCGTTCCCGTGTCATTATGCCTCCAAAGCGGCAAGCAATTGGTCGACCTATACTTCGAGCACGGAAGAAAAGACCATTACGAGCCTCAGCATCAGACGGGCAACTAGCATTGAAACTGGAAAATCTTCGAGTACATGCCGCTGAGACCCGTTGGCATGAATCACTTGGGCAACGAGAAGTGAGATTAGAAACTGATCGAATGCGGACAACGGGAAACAAAATCAATAAAATGATTCAAAATTAATTTGATATTTGTGTAATGTCTTTCTTCAAATTTATTTTTATTGGTGGCGTAGCAACACGCGCAGGGTACAGCTAGTTATATAATAAATATGATCTGATGTATGATTAAAAAGAATTTGTTTTTCATTAAATATTTTACAGATGCTGTAAAGTTTGCTGTTAGAATTTTTGAGTGTTGAGTTGAAAAGGTCAAATTGTTACAATTTTCGTTTTATTGTGTGGCTCCAGGTATTTAAAGCGTTATTTCACCTCTCAATATGATATTTTTTGCTATGTTTAATTTCTTTGTGTATGAGTACAGAACATATTTTCTGCAATTGTCCGGCGGTTGATTTATTGTGTGGCTCCAAGTGTTTAAAGCAT
Organism: Sarcophaga carnaria; assembly: GCA_958299815.1. Classification (NCBI taxonomy): domain Eukaryota; kingdom Metazoa; phylum Arthropoda; class Insecta; order Diptera; family Sarcophagidae; genus Sarcophaga; species Sarcophaga carnaria. The sequence goes on from OY283149.1 coordinate 88,828,681, forward strand.
TCCTTCTCCAGACAATATGATCTCTTTTCTATGTTTGTTTTCTTTTTGTGGAACTACAGGACATATTTTCTGTTATTTTCCGAAGCATGGGAACCTAAAAAAGAGCATTTAAAATTCTTAAACACTCAGAATATAATGACAAAACATGTCTGGTTGACTGGTTGACTGAGATATGCTAACCAGTAATTGTGATTGTATGATGAAATAGCTGACATCTTTGTTAGAACTATACCTAACAGAAATAAGTTATGAGGAGGCTGGCAATTCAATTTACCCTAACCTAGGGTTTGTTGATTCATCCATGTAGTTTGAACAGCATTCTTTTGTATTTGAAATCCATATAATAAAGTCACTTAACTTTAAAATCTGCTATTTTATAGCCGTCCAGTTTAAAATTGCTGGATATAACTGGTGAATGAACCTTTTACCAATTTGATTGAATCTCCTATTTGAACTCGAATGCATTTTACTTTCTTTTTATAACTTTTATTTGTTTGTTCAGTTGTAGAAAAACAAAAAACCCACAATTATTCGATTGCTCCAGAAGCAGTGAATTAAAACTAAGAAACGTTTACTAAAGCATATGCTCTAGGAGGTACTGGAAGTCCACTAGTTGTATTTTGGCTTTTTATTTCATTCTCAAAGTTCATGTACATTTTATGCGAAAGGACACACACTAATGCCTAGTTGTTCTAAGACTTCCTTTTTAGGGTTTGTCACAAATGCATTCATTTCAAAAGCAATTTTTATGGAATATTGGATAAGAGATACCATATGCCGGACTGTAAGTATAAAAAAATAAAATTTTATGGACAAGTGTTTAGAAGAGTATTACCGTTAAATCTTTTAAAGTGATTCTAAATTTTAAAATTGTATGTTTTTTGGATGTGTAGTTTAAAAATAATAAAATAGTTTTGGTTTTCAATTTAAAACTATTAGGTTGTTCGGAAAATAATTTCGTTTGTTCCCGACAAAGGATTTAATTGTATTTTTTTGTTTTGCACCCAACTTCACCCTTAAGCCCTATAATTTGTATATCCTTTGAGAGCTTATATAGTAATGTTTGTGTGTGAAAAATTCCTATTAATTCTACGCAGTAGTTTTTGGTTGGTTCCATTTTAAATATGTAGAGCGACATATCTTACTGTTTTAATACAGAAAGGGTAAAAATGCTGAAAAAACGTAAAATTACCAGAAACAAATTGACCGAGGTTTATGGAGAAGGTGTGTTGACAGTACACCAGTAGAAGAATTGCTTCGCTAAATTTCTGGCAATTTTAATGTCGAAGATGCAGAACGTTCGGGAAGGCCGTTTGAAGCTGGTAAAGACGCGATAAAGGCTGTTCACACGAGTGAACAAATACACAACCCTAACCCTGACTTCCAATAGGACAACACAAAAATCTTTAACAAACAATAACAATAATAACACCAACACACATCAACATCATCATACACACTTTCATCAACATCTCCTGCATGATTGTTTTGATCCTAGTTAGTTAGTTGATTATCGATCGTCAAACAAAGGCAAACAACAACCCAAATAGCCTTACGCGTGTGCGAATATAAGTGATTTGATTATAACATTAAATTAATTTACATTAAATGTAGTCAGCAAATTATAGATATTGTGAACATTAATAAATTGAAACCCAGTTGTGAACGAAAGTGAACAAAATAAACATTGTAAACAAAAATAAATATTGTTACAAAACACAAATAAAATACGTTTTATAACGTTTTTAAAATATATACATATATAAAACAACACTAATATTTATTTATTAACATAACACATGTATATACACAATTAAAATATAAAAGGTTTTTGTATTTATATAATCTACCCCCTCTTACCCCACATACTAACCATACCCCATAACCCGTACGTTCATGGTCCTTCGAACCGGATATCCATTTTCTTAAAGGAAATCCAGCAGAGTCAAGAGCCGAGATCAATTGGGTTTGGCCCTCTTTAGCTTCCTAAATGGTGTGACCTCCGGCTAAGACATCGTCTACGTACATATTATTTCGTAATATTTGCGAAGCGATAGGGTGGGTTTTTTGAATGTCTTTAGCTAATTCATGTAGTGTTCTAATAGCTAAGTATGGCGCACAATTGACACCAAAAGTGACCGTTTGCAGTTCATGGTCCTTCATGGAAAAAGAAGGGACAGCGACACAAATATACAGTCCACAAAAGACCCATAACCCCTCTAAATTGTGTATATTATAACCCACCCTAAAAAATATAACCCCATAGAACTCTTATTTTAAATTTTAATAAATATCAAAAAAGAAATATACAAACAATAATAGAGCAGTGCATTAAATAAATCAGTGCAAAAGTGATATAAATAAACAACTTAAACTAAACACACATACACTAACAAAAACAGTGTTAAACATAAATCACCCTATACAAAAAACTTATATCCTAACCTAACCTAATATCCTACAAACAAAAATCAGTACTCGATAATCAACAACATACTTAAATATAAATCAAAAAACACAAATTAACAATTAACACAAACAATAATTATAGAAGGTCACATTAAAAGAAAGAGTGCATTAACAAAAACAACATATATAAAACAGTAAAAAAGTGCAAAATCAAAAATAATAATACATCACATATTTAAAATTATAATACATATTAAAATTACAAAAATAAAGTGAAATTACATAGAACAGTAAAATAAAAGTTAAAAACAAATTTAAAATCAAAAGGCAAGCACAAAAGTTTACTAAAGTTCACAAAAAATACAAACAAAACACATATTACATTAAAGAAACAAAAATTATACATTTTCAAAATAATACAAAAGCAAAAAAAATTAAAAGCCCAAATCAAATATAAATTAAAAAAGGAAACACAAAAGTTCACAAAGGTTCAAAAAAAAATAGAAAAAAAATACACATTAATAGAGGAACACATATTGCACATTTTTTGGAATAATACATAAACAGAACCAAAGTGATAAAAGAAAAATAAAAAATTGAACAAAATTCAAAACAAGTAGCAACAAAGTACATAGTGACAAAATTATAAAATTGAAGAAAATAAAGTGCACTAACAATTGCATTTCAATACAGTTCACTAACAAAAAATAAATCAAAAACAATTACAAATATAAGCAACTGCGAACAAATTAACATTATTAACATTGCACACAAACACAACACAACAAACATCACACAAATAGGAATTGGAAAAATAAAATTGATTTGTACTCTTTCCTCAGCAGACAAGGTAAGCTGATATTTTTCAATTTAAATTTTTTTATATATATCGCATATTTTGTCGCGAATTTTTTGGATTTATAAAAGAAAAAAATCACAATATAAAAATATTATCTCATAAAACCCACCCAATACTTACCCTTTTTTTCGATAATATTTTCAAAATATTGTGAGTAACACATATTGCCGTTCTCTTTGTGTAGTGCAACAAAAACACAAAGGATACCCAATAGGCAATTTTGTCTGCTGATTAGTTTTATTTCAAATTTGAAATAAACATTTTTTTAACAAAATTTACCCGCGATAATTCGATTTACTATCGCAATTTAATAACTTTTTCAATCCAATATTCTACGTTATATCCAACAGGATTTAAGTGCCTTTGAGGAAGATTTTAATGCCAGTACAGAGAAGTCTCAATCACTACCCGCATTGAGATTCATGAAGAATGAATTGGAAGAGTTGTGGTCGAATATTGACGGAAAATTCAGACAGATACGAGAGTCGCCACAACTCAATGAACCCGAAGTAGCCAATTCGATAAATTTTAATGGCCTCTCCAGGAATGTGAGATCGGCTAAAAAATTCTATAGGTCATCTATGATTTCCATAGATGAATCTATAGAACATTTTACTCAACCCAAAAATTCAAACACCACCCCACCCGAACCCTCACGACCCACACAACCCACCCGATCAGTTTGATTTAACGTACCCCCTTTGCGATATGCAAACATTCAGTGGGGATTTCAAGTCTTGGGCCTCGTTCAGAGACCTATTCAAGGCTATTTATGGCAATAATACCCGCCTAAGTGGAGTAGAAAAACTTTTCTACCTTAAGAATAAGACTAGCGGCGAAGCTAAAGAAATAGTCGACAATGCACCCTTAACTAATGATGGTTTTCTTATTGCTTGGACCCAACTGGTAAATCAATATGAAAATAAAGGGATGCAAATTAACGCTCAGATTAAGACCCTTTTAAATTTACCAGCGGTAAACACTTTGTGCAGTGTTTCAATAAGAAAATTACAGAGAAAGATTAATTGCTGTATTGCAAATTTGAATACATTAGAGATAGATACGGACAATTGGGATCCTGTCATTGTATATCTCTGTTTGACAAAATTACCCAAGGAAACTCGAAGAGAATTTGAGAAAACCCTAAAGGATTGTGCTGAACTGCCTTCCTGGACTGATGTGGATGTATTTTTAACGAATACATTGAAGGAACTCACATCTGTCAATGATGTTCCGGAAAGTAACCCTAACTCTAACCCAAACTCGCACCCAAAACCCAAATTCCTCCAGGACATCAACAATCAATTTGCCAGAAAGGTAAAAGCATTCCACAATGTAACATACGGCAATAAGAAGGATACCCGATCCACAAACAAAATTCAATTCCAGAGCAAACCTTTGAAATCTACCCAAACTCACCCGAATACGCATAATTACCCAGAAACCCGAGGAAAACTCGATGGTTCATTGTGTAAACTGTGCGAAAATAACCACACTCTGAAGGAATGCTCATCATTTACTTCCCTGGGAGTAAATAAAAGAATTGAATTCGTAAGAAGGAATGCCATTTGTTACAATTGTCTGGCCATTAGCCATATGGTATCAGAATGTCGAAGCACATTTACGTGCAGATACTGTGGCGGCAGACATAATACCCTATTACACAAACCCCAACACTAACCCAGAAAATGACGATAAACCCTTTACGTCAAATGCAATACAGTCTTTCTCTACCCAAACCCAATCAAGCAAAACCCAATTAGATGACAGAGCTAGATTAATAGGCACAGCTGCTTTGAATATTAGAATACATGGTGAAGAATTCCCTGCTAGAGCGCTTATTGACCCAGCATCAGACTTTTCATTCATTTCTGATGAGCTAAGGCGCAAATTACACATACCCACCCTACCCATAGTTGCTGAAATCTCAGGTTTAAATGAGGTTGTTTCAGCACGTTCGAACAAGATGTGTGATATACATCTTGGTTCTAACACTAATAAGGAATTTTCATTGAATATTCAGGCAATTGTTGTCAAAACCCTCACCCGCAATTTACCCACCCAAAACTTAAACCCTACTTTCATAAAAGAGTTGGACAGAATCCCATTGGCGGATCCTAAATTTTATGAAAGCCGCCTAGTTGATATTATAATTGGTAGCGATTTTTACCCACAAATTATCAGAGCTGGTGTTAAGAAAGATATTCTTGGCACATTAATAGCTCAAGAAACTGAGTTTGGTTGGATTCTAACCGGACCAGTACAAGATTCTCACCGTACCCGAAGAATAGTTTCTTATTACAGTTCTGTCAAGCTTGAACCAGCTGAACCCTACTTTAGTAACGAGAATATTACCCTAGCGAAACGATGGAAAAGGTTGAAAATTCAACACCATCAGTTTTGCAAGAGAAGGAAGGATGAATATTTAAAAGAGCTCCATAAACGGAGAAACACTAAACGTCCGGTGGAAGTCAATGACATTGTAGTCATTAAGCAGGACAACGTACCCTCGAATGAATGGTTACTCGGACGAGTAACCAAAATCCACCCAGTTTCCAATGGACTACCTAGAGTAGTCGAACTACGAACATCAACCGGAACGTTGACTCTGCCCATAACTAAGGTCGCAGTCCTACCCACACACAAGTCAACTCCCTTCAAATAACTTTCCATATTTCACCCTCGTTACACACCCGTTATTCACCCAGAATTTTAACTACTTACCCAAACCCACTAACAGTATCCACCCGAAATTGAACACCCACCCGTTTCGTGCATTAATTAACCCACTCACCCTTATTGAATAGCACAAGTTTTTGCAGCTTTGTAATAATGAGAATAATCGGGTTCCTAGATGGATACATTTTTCACCTTCAGCAGGAATTGAGTTTCATGACTTTTCAGATGCTTCTGAAAAGGCATACTCTGTGATTATACGCAGGAGTTATACCCATAAGTGGACCTATGTATGTCCGTAACCCTACTCTTCGTTAAGACGAGAGTTGCACCTAGCGAAGTAATTTCGCCGCCTATATTGGAACTTTATGGTGCAGTGTTGTTGGCAAAGATGGCACACAATTTGTTTACCCAGCAAAGGCTAACCCAACACCCAATGAATTTTTAGACGGACTCCTCGATAGTTTTGACATGGCTCAACAAAACCCCAACTACTTCAAACAGCTGTCTGACGGACCGTGTGTATTCAATTTCCGATGCGGGAGAAACCAGAAACTGGAGAAATGAGGACTCTTATAACAACCCAGCCGATGTTGTCAGTCATGGTTGCAATGCAGACGGGCTGAAGGATGACAAGTTCTAGAATGAACCAACCTCGTTGAAGGAATATCCGACAAAGTGGCCAATAACACATCTACCCTCCGAAACTCAAGCTGAAGTTGAAACTGTAGACCCAAAACCATCTATGAACTTCACTCACCCTATCCAGGACATTTTGAAAGATTTCTGAATGGTCCAAAGCTTTTAGAATATTGTCTTATGTCTATCGATTTTGTGACTGCGTATCATTTACTCGAAGAAATAAATTTCGACATGACAGCATAGTTCTGGATCGAAAATACCCACAATCTATTGATGAAAGACTCAATAGATTATTAACCCACCCGAGTATTAAACTTGATGCGCATGGGATCAAAACTACCCGTGATAGACTAGTAATACTCTGTCAGACACAATATTTCAATGGGGAATATTATAGTCTGAGGAGATCAAATTTACTCACCCTTTCACCCTTAAGAATCACCCATTACTCACCCGAACACCATCCTTACCTACCCAAATTTTTACCCAAAACACCCACAATTATTAATACCCATCCAAAGTCTAATTTCAGGTTCCACCCCACAAGAAGTTATGGTTGATCTGCAGGTCGGAATTGAAAATCTGTACCCATGGGAAAACCCTGAAACCACGAGTGAAAAAAAAAAATTAATACCCCTACCCACCTTTTAGAACAATTAAAAATAATTGTCTTTTTATTAACAGGTTGCCGGCCCGGGAGGATGTTCACACGAGTGAACAAATACACAACCCTAACCCTGACTTCCAATAGGACAACACAAAAATCTTTAACAAACAATAACAATAATAACACCAACACACATCAACATCATCATACACACTTTCATCAACATCTCCTGCATGATTGTTTTGATCCTAGTTAGTTAGTTGATTATCGATCGTCAAACAAAGGCAAACAACAACCCAAATAGCCTTACGCGTGTGCGAATATAAGTGATTTGATTATAACATTAAATTAATTTACATTAAATGTAGTCAGCAAATTATAGATATTGTGAACATTAATAAATTGAAACCCAGTTGTGAACGAAAGTGAACAAAATAAACATTGTAAACAAAAATAAATATTGTTACAAAACACAAATAAAATACGTTTTATAACGTTTTTAAAATATATACATATATAAAACAACACTAATATTTATTTATTAACATAACACATGTATATACACAATTAAAATATAAACCACATACTAACCATACCCCATAACCCGTACGTTCATGGTCCTTCGAACCGGATATCCATTTTCTTAAAGGAAATCCAGCAGAGTCAAGAGCCGAGATCAATTGGGTTTGGCCCTCTTTAGCTTCCTCAATGGTGTGACCTCCGGCTAAGACATCGTCTACGTACATATTATTTCGTAATATTTGCGAAGCGATAGGGTGGGTTTTTTGAATGTCTTTAGCTAATTCATGTAGTGTTCTAATAGCTAAGTATGGCGCACAATTGACACCAAAAGTGACCGTTTGCAGTTCATGGTCCTTCATGGAAAAAGAAGGGACAGCGACACAAATATACAGTCCACAAAAGACCCATAACCCCTCTAAATTGTGTATATTATAACCCACCCTAAAAATATAACCCCATAGAACTCTTATTTTAAATTTTAATAAATATCAAAAAAGAAATCTACAAACAATAATAGAGCAGTGCATTAAATAAATCAGTGCAAAAGTGATATAAATAAACAACTTAAACTAAACACACATACACTAACAAAAACAGTGTTAAACATAAATCACCCTATACAAAAAACTTAACCTAATATCCTACAAACAAAAATCAGTACTCGATAATCAACAAAATACTTAAATATAAATCAAAAAACACAAATTAACAATTAACACAAACAATAATTATAGAAGGTCACATTAAAAGAAAGAGTGCATTAACAAAAACAACATATATAAAACAGTACGTTCAAAGGCATTAGTTGACGCGATAAAGGCAACTAATCAACTAAGACGCGAACCGGCGAAAAACAACAACACGTGAAATTGGATTGAGGTTAAATTTATCAAATCCAACAGCTTATGACCACTTGAAGGGCCTGGGATTATCATCGAAGCTCATATGGGTTCCCCATATTCTCACAGAGAGAAATCTGTGTCGCCGCATTGATATCTGCGATTCGCTTCTCAAACGTTACGAAATTGATCCGATTTTGAAGCGCATCATCACTGGGGACGAGAAATGGGTTGTATACAACAACGTCAAATACAAGAGGTAATGGATCAAAACTATAAACCGCCTCAAACCATTTCCAAAGCCGATATTCACCAAAAAAGGTGATGCTGGCTGTTTGATGGGATTTTAAAGGAAACGTTTTTTTTGAGCTTTTATCGGATAACACAACCACTAATTCGGAAGTCTACTGTCAAAGTGAATGATGCAATTCAACAGAAAAGGCCAGTACTAATCAACAGGAAAGGTGTAGTGTTTCATCAAGACAACGCGAGACCTCACACAAGTTTGGTCACTCTTCAAAATCTTTTTTAGCTTGAATGGGATACAATGCTACACCCACCATATCCTCCAGACCTGGCACCATCGTATTGATATTTGTTCCGGTCGCTACACAATTTATTTGACGGTAAAATCTTCATCTCAAATGAGGAGGTCAAAAACCACCAAAAAACTGATGCCAGCAAAGACCAACCAAAGACCTACAGTTTAAAACCTTCTCTGAACGGTAGATTTTTGAGAAACTTTTCATGGCAATTTTATTTACCCTCAGAGTTTTTGCCAGAAATCTGATGAAGGGAAGTCACCGAACAAAAATTTTTCATATTTTATTTTGTTTGGAGGTGGCTGGCCTTACGTCTAATAAGCCTATAGACTACAACGATTTTATAGCGGTCATCAAACTTAACATAAATCAAGCCATCTTTCAGCCAGTTTATACGGCCAATTTATTATATATCGGATTGGTCATTCCAAAATCTGGTTTACCACGTGCTTAGTCGATGTCTATCATTTTTAAACGACACCTGAACGTCTACAAAAGATTAACCACTTAATTAATTAACAGAACTTAAATTAAGAGGAGGGATGGGATGCAAGCAAACAAGATAAAGGTTCTGACTGTGGTCAACGTGGCGACCACCAGGACGATCTTTGTCTTGCTGTATTCACGTTGAGACACAGCCTCCTCGTGGCCTCTCCTGGGTGACATTCTATCATCCGCTAGATGTTAACTAATGCGTGCACCGAAGTCCAATCCCCTGGACGTTAAATTTGGGTTGTACGTAGGCTTTGGAACCCAATAGGTAAAAACTTTATCCAATGAAAACCAGAACACAGAAAACCAGAAAAATTCCCTCAAAAGTCGACGACCACGGCTAACATTTAAAGGACAACGATTTAAGAATAGTTACATGGAACGTCCGCACCCTTCACAAGATAGGCGCTTCCACCCAGCTGGCGGATGCCCTCACGAAATGTAGGACAGACATCACTGCCATACAGGAAATGCGATGGATAGGACAATGATGCAAAAGGCTAGCGTCTTGCGATGTATATTACAGCTGCCATGTTGATAAGCACGAATTCGGATGCGGATTTGTATTTAATGGGAGACTTCGCCACCTTGTCTCTGGGTTCATGACTGTGAACGAAAGAATAGTGCCCGGCCCATGACGCCAAAATCGTATCTTGGGCCCCACTGACGGACGTTCAGCCTCCAATCGAACACGTTCGAATGGAGGAGGATGTTCTGGCGAGACGGGTATTTGATTCGGGGATCTGAGGAAGTCGGCGAAGAGGACGATCTTGTATGCGTTGGAAGGACATAATCGAGGAAGCCCTATCATAGATTGGTGTGACTAACTGGCGTAGGCGCGCAAGAAGCAGAGGCGCCAGGAACGCTGTGTTGCGGCAGGCCTAAATCCGTTAATCGGGATGTTAATGACCAATTAAGTCAGTAAGTAAATAACGGCACGCTTATTATTCTTTTATAACTATTTTCAAAGGAAAATGGAATGTCTTCACTTATTTCACAGGATGAACTCCTATTTTAATTTAATACAAATTTTAAAATACAAAAAAAATATATTTTAAAACTGCAATGAAATTTGTTTTTGTGGTATATATGCCAAGAAAACCTGCAGCTATTTATCAGAAATTTGCTTCTTTTATGCATACTTTAATTGTTACATTGGTGTCCTTAATATTTTTTTGAACATCACTGTATACATATGTATAATCAATGGCATAATAAAGTTGTTTGTTTGTGTTTGCATGCAATATGTATAAGCAACTCTTATTGTACGTTAATAATTGGTAATAAAAAAATAACATTTTGTTAACAAAATAAAAATAAACGAATAAAATCAACAAATACAATATTATAATACGTATAACTTTTTCGAAGTATTCGAATTTGCACGCAATAAGCACGTAAAAGACAATCAAATAACAATTTAAAAAATATTGTTATTATTGTTGTTCATTCTTAATTCTCATTTCAGAACAATTGCATGCAATTCTATTTTTAAGAAGAGATTTTTATAAAATTGCATAGATTGTTGAAAATCACAACGCTGAAAGTAATATTAACAACAAATACATACCCGGGTATGTTTTGTGTTTTTAAATTGCCGTATCTCAGGATATTAACCTGAAATTTTATGATATCCTCACTAGTAGTGTATTCTACCTTATTTCCTAAAAACGAGGAATGGGGGCCAAAGATGTGGCCATTTTTTGATTCTTTTCCCTTACGTCAACAGCTGTATACCTGGGTATGCATAATGAAATATATGAAAATATTTTGATATTTGATGTTCATTGTATTTAACTTACAATATAGGAAGACATAAAAAAATATTAAATGCTAATTTTTTCTTAAATGCATTTTTTACATTGCGGCATATAACTTGAATGAGCGGCACATACGGGCCTGTTCCATAACGTGCAGGATTTGCTGGTTGGCCGACGTTTTGTACATACATATGTGGCAATTACCTTTTGCTTTTCTTCTACCAGTGTTGTCAGGAGCTTAAACGTTTTCATCTGCAGCACCTTTTACGCTCAAATATTCCCACACATATGGCTTCAATAGCAAATAGCATTGCGTGTTGAAAATATTTTTGAAACATGTTTATTTTTGGTTCTGTTTTTTCTTTCCGGCTTTACCAGTTGTTCGCTGAGACTGTGGAGCTTTTAACATTGGGTTATTCTTAACGTAAATTATGGGCAACGAAGTCTAGTATATTGTAGAATAAAATAAAGGCCACCTTTATATTTGTTGTACTCTAGGATCAAGAGTTGCTTTTTCTTTGGATCTTGCACTTGCAGCAGTATAACCAACATATTTTTTTTATGTCAGCCCACAATGTAATATTGTAATAATAAATAAATGTAATAATAAAACCAAATGTAGTTGACTCTACTTCCCGTATTTTGGATAAACTGATATATAATGGTACAAACACTCGTCTTCTGCTGACTGTACCTGTGAAGAAATTATCACAAACAATATTCCGTCCACTTTCACGAAAATGATTACGCACAAGTCCTTCACTACCCTATCGCCTATGTTTTTTCCCGTTCGCCAGATTCCGCCAATCCAGTATAACTCTGTCCCTTTATTGGATGAGACGGAGTCATATACCCACCATACTTAAATTCCGTATTTGGCGGGTTTCGATGGTATGTATTGGGTAATCCCGGTACCACCACGGAGGAGATACAACTGCTTATGAACATTCACGTTTGAACCTAATACGTAATTGCTGCGTAGATTATCATTTAGCATTAAAAACAAGTCCATTATGACTGCAGCCTTGTCGAATTTTTACGCTGTTGACATGTGTTTCCGTTGTTCAAAAGTATAAAGCGGCTTATATTCCAAAAACGCCGCACGCTCATGGAAGCTCGATATAAGGGATTTGAGGTCGTTTTCCATTAGTCTTTAGTAAGTACGTAACCAGAGTGCGTTACACTACGTATCCAGTAAGTACAACCAAATCAACACAAAAATAAGCTTAGCAACAAATATGAACATACATACATACAACATTTTTATCTGTTGACATAAAGGTTAAACATACGTACTGGTCATTACATTTCTTCAGTCAGGTTTATATGTTATTATACATGAGTGGCGGGACCTACCGTCAACTACTAGCGACAGATTTTTGAGAAACTTTTCAGGCAAAATTTTACCGATGGCATAGGTTGTATTGCCTGTGATCGCAAGGGTTTGTGGATTTTTCGCATACATTTGCGACTTAAGAAAACCCCACAAGTAATAAGTCTAAAGCGCTCAAATCACATCACCTCCACGTACCATGAGCATGCCTTCAAATCGCTCATGCGGACTATGCAATGTGGCAGAAGTTGTTTGCCACGTTCTATTCAAACCACATAACAAATACATACCAGTAACTATGCTGACGGCAGCCGAAAATGCACAAAATGTGGATAGATTTGATCAGATCTGAAAATTTGTTTTGTTCACGTACTTATTCACCTAAAAATGGTCCTCAACTCTGAATATGATTTTGCGATGGAAATGGGAGTCAGTTGCCAACTATTTCAATATATTGAAGTCGCCGGGGTCTAGTAGGTAGTGTGTTGGCTTATTAGACCTGAGGCCTCGGTTCAAACCCCTGGTCTGGCATCCCCAACGGAGCGAAATATGAAAAAATATTTCTTCCGCGACTTCCTCTCAGCAGAATTCTGGCAAAAACTCTGAGAATAAATAAAATACCATGAAAAGTTTCTCAAATATCTGTCGTTCGGAGTCGACGTTAAACTGTAGGTCCCGCCACTTACGTATAAAATAAAGGCACACAACATGAGTGATGTAAGAAGCTATGCCGTAATCCGGACTAAAGAGTTGTAATGACCAATTATGTTACGTATGTGTGTACCACACGTTGTTGTCTATGGTCGTTTACCTTCAGTTTCCGGGTCATTTGAATTCTGTATGATTGCCTTCGGAAGTCGTGACGCTAAATTTTTCCATTTCTGGCCTGCGCTGAGTTTTTTTGCAGAGACGTGAGATCTCATGGATTTCTCTAAATCCAAAGAAATGCATTGCATATACAGAGGCCATTCCCTAAATTTTGGTTTTATTACAAAAAAAAAAAAATTGTTAGATTTCCAAGGATTAAAACGAATTCTATTAAGTTATTAAATTTTATAGCAAGTAGATATTCCTTCTCCGTAGTATACAATCATATGTGCTTGAATTCCTCTCTCTTTTGAAAGCACTGACATAAAATGGAATTGAGAAATCAATTTTATAACTCTGTTTGTGCGTTAAAATTATTACAATTTTATTGTGTTTTGTAATTTTCGATGACACACAACTTCTGAATTTTTATGACTGTTTGACTGTAAAAGCAATGGCTATCGTTGATTTTATAACTGGTATTACAAATGGCAGGAATACTGTTGCTGTTTCTATCTAGAAAGCAACTGACAGACGCATGCACAATGCGGTGATGAAATAACGACTTGTATTATATTTCTATCTGTACATTTAGTATTGTATTTGTATTTTTATCTATACATATAGGTGCCTGTAGATCAACACAAATACTTGTTAGCAAAGGGTGAAAAGTCACGTCCAACATATAAAATTTGTGGCAACGTAAGTCATTTTCTTTTGCTTTTGCACACTTTGCTTCAATTCGAGTTCCTTTGTTATTGCATTTTGATTGATGTTTGATCGTGAAGCATTTTGTTGACACTCATCTGTCCTGCCTATTAATATTCGTAGTTTCCATGTGCTCGTTTCGTTGATATGGTTTTCTACTTTGCTTTCAGACTCAAATACGTCCTGTGGTTTTAACCGTATTAATATGTTTGGTCACTGTCACGTAGTACCTTTTACATGCATCTTATTAAACACGTAGGTTTCCTGTGTACATTTCTCAACGCTGTTATAAATAAATCGAAGAAGTCAAAAGAAATTTTTTTTTAAAACATTATTTATGTCCACTATTTGGGCAACCAAATATGCTCATTTGATATAGAAAATACTTGGCCTAGAGGATTAAATCATACCATCTCTCCAATCAATAAAAGATGATTTAATTTTCAGCATAAATTATAATTTAATAAAAATATAAAGATATTGTTACGTTTTTACATTTTTAAAAACGTTTAAAATATGCGTTTATTGATTGCAAAAAAAATAAAAATGAATTCTTCATTGTTCGAACTACTTTTGTGTACCACTGTATACAACTGGACATATAAAACAATAATTGCTTGTTCGCTATCCTTCTTTGCTTACAACGCAGATCTTTAAAACGGAGATCTTCAAGCCACGACTGTTTACTTCGCTCGCAACGCGTCTTCACACAAGACTGACCGAATTCTTTCTACTCATTGCCTGCTTTGTTTTGCCTTTTTATATGCGCACGTATTCAGTCTGATGAATGTTCTTGAAATGGAATGCTCGTGTGTTCGCTATCTCGAGAGCTCTATCGCTACTACATTGTTGTTCGTGTAGTTTGCTTACGTTGTTTGTTGTTGCTTTCGTTCTTACTGATGTTGTTGGTATACGAAAGCAAGTTCGTTGTATTTGTTGCTTTCCATTTTCGTAACAATATCAATTATTTTTACATATTATTTCTTAAAACTAGTAAAATTGTAAAAATATATTGGGCGCGAAGATTTTCGTTGTCCACTATATACACTGCTTTAATTCTACTTTTTTGTCATTGGCTGTTTATAACTAAATCTGGTAGTTTTCTTTGTAAAATATTTGTGTTTGCTTATAAACTTATTGGTTTAATTTCGAACAACTTTATTAAACTTTATGTACGTTGCGTCGCGTCTTTATAAATATTGTAAATAAATGGCAACAGAGAATAAATGAATTCATATCAAAAAAAATTTGAATTTGGCATTTTCATTCTGTTCACGGTTTGTTTATTTGTGTGTTTTTCGGTCGTCTGATTAATCAAGGGATTTAAATAAACGAAACTATAAATTGCTACTTATTTTACCACAATAAAGAAAATGTGTTTTCTTTAGTATTCTAGTGTTTTGTGTTTTATATTTTAAAATATTTTAAATATAAAAAATAAAATATTTTAAATATATTGTAACGATTTAAAAGACGATTAGTACAGGATACTCTTCAAAGAAACGAACGCAATTTCTTTATATAAAACTAAATTTCAAAAGCTTAAGATAAGGCGTGGTATAGTGGATTAATAAATCGAAATATATACATAACATAATTGGTCATTACAACCCTTCAGTCAGGATTACGACTTAGCTGCTCACACCCCTTTTTTTGCGTATATAATTTTATCTATAAGAGGTGGGAACTACAGTTTAAAGTCGACTCTGAATGACAGATTTTAAAAAAACTCTTCATGGCAATTTTTAATTCACTCTCAGAGTTTTTGCTAGAAATCTGCTGAGAGAAAGACGCCGAAGTAATATATTCTTCATATTTCGTATTTTTAACCGAGATATCTGACCTGGAGTTTGAACCGTGGCCTCGCATCTAAGTCAATACACTACCTACTAGACTATCCAAATACAAACCCCAGAAAATTTTAAAATTAAGAGACCTTTTGCGGAATCATTATCACATTCTCAATTAAATAATACCCATATATTTGTAAAGAAAATTCTTAGTTCACTTGTTTTTAGGCTCCACATTTGTAGGAGAATTTCTTTCGAACAATTGTTGGACTTTCATTGTCTGATTATAAACTGATCTTGTAAGAGTTCTAATAAAAACATTAAAATTTTTCAGATATTAAAATCGTTATTATTTTGTTTGCTTTATTAGAATCTGTGAATACTTTTTTTTCCACTTTTACATTATCTCTTAAATAGGTTAAGGGTGAGGAGCCCAACCAAGAGTCTTCTTGCCTATCGACATACACCTATGCTGTGCGCTTAGCATTATGCAATATCATCGTACTTTCTATAGGAAGTCTCTATCCTGTTGAAATTTTCTTAACTTTTTCTAGTCCACTCCAAGAGCTTACTAAAATGCTGCATCGCTTCGAAGTCCTCACCGCATGACTTTCATTCATCGTTTTCCACCACACCAACACGTTTTAGGTACACATGTAAGGCGGAAGTATGGTCATTAACATATATACATAACCGGTCATTACAACCCTTCAGTCAGGATTACTACCTTCTCATACCACCCACGTTGTCTGTGGTAATTGTATCAATGAATGGATGTTTCTATAGTTTAAAGTCGACATCTAGCGATAGATTTTTGATAAGTTTTCATGGCAGTTTTTTATTTACTCTCAAATTTTTTGCAGAAATCTGCTGAGAAAAAGAAATATTTCTTGTTGGAGATGTTTGAACTGGGGTTTGATCCCTGGCCTTATGTCTAATAAGCCAATACACTACCTACTAGACTATGGCAACTTTCCCCACTTTCTTAACTTAGTCTTTAATACTTTGAAAGGCATTGAGTTATCCAAGCTTATGTAATACTCTGGTTCTATTAGCCAGAATACTCGCTTCCTTATTTTCAATCACTCCATGACAACTAGACACCAATCGTGTTTTTACTTCCCAGGACGTTCTTTGATCCCAATTTCCTGTATATTACTGTCATAACTGTCACTTGAGTACTTGTACATATGATGTTTAAAGACCGTATTATGGTTTGTTTAGGAAAGTCTGATTCCTGGTCCTTCAATATAGAGGTCCAGTCTCGTCCTATCTTCATGTTTTCGTTTAGTGACTAGTCCCTAAAGCCATTTGTGGCATGAATCTGTTTCACTGTATTGACTAATGCAATTGGTTGCTATTGACACGCGTTAAGCGAAGACCGTGCAGTGTTCCAATAATTCTCTGGTGATATATTCCTCTCACAGCCTGAAGACGATACGCCGTAAGAGCAGCCTCATATAGAGATTATATCTCTGTCAGTTGAATGAAGATTATTGTTTGCAAATGCCCTTTTGGGTGATGTTCACATTGTACCGCTTATCCGTAAACAACATATACGATGAACTTTTATAATCAGTGGTAAGTAACATTAATGATTTGTTAATTACACTCGTAACAGCGCAAATACTTTAATTGTTATACTTCACATTATTTAGCACTCCCGATAATGTATCTTAACCCCTTGTTTTAAATTTCACCCTTTGATTCCTGCTTATTTATATTAATTCACGCACTCAACACCGACCATGCGCTGGAACTGTTTTAAACTGTAGGGTTATCTGCATGTAGCATTAAAAGTTGTTTTCCTTGGTAAATAGGCACACACAATGGAATTTTATCAACTTAAAATTTATAGAAATTCCGTAGAGACATTCGTTACTGAGAACCGCAATATTCTTAAAATAACACTCTTTTTAAATTTTAGGGTTTTTACTTTAAGAAACCAAGTATTATTTAGCTGAACTCATAGTAAATAAAAAATTAGAGTTTTAATTAAACGTATCCACAGAGATTCCAGATTCTTTTTAAACTTATCCCCAATTTAATTTTTTTAATCTTCAGTGAGTATTTTATAACAAACAAACCTCTTACACTTACATACATGCATAATTGGCCATTAAAAACTGTCAGTTAGGATTATGACGTAGCTCTCACATCACTTAAGTCGTGTGTGTTAATTTTATACATGAGTGGCGGGAGCTATATATTACAGTTGACTCCGAACGACAGATTTTTTGAGAAACTTTTCATGGCAATTTTATTTACTCTCAGAATTTTTGCCAGAAATCTGCTAAGCGGAAGTTGTCTTCATTTTCGCCGTCAAGATTTATTTTGAAGATTTCAAAGCAAATCTAGTAAATCAACACTTCATGTACCACACTGCGGCACCACTACGCGTTTATTAATTTTCAGTAAAAAAGGATGAAATCTAAGCATGAATATTAAGCATTTTATATTGTAGGGCGAATTTGATATTTGTAATCCATTTAAATGATGTATCTGTTTCTACTGGTAATAAATTTCGAAATAAAATGTTTTGTTTCGAAAACAAAAGGCGATAAATTATTCAAGAAAACTAATACAAAAATGAAAAATAATAAGTAAAATAAATAACTTCCTTATTATTCCTTAGATTATTATAGCATTAGAGAGCCATCCATCAAATTGTCGAGATATAAAATATAAATTAAACTACGACATTAACAATAATATTAGGAAAGTGCTGCTACGGTCAAAGACTTCCTGTTCAAATACACTCTGAGTGGGTTAAAAGAGAAACCAACTTTATGTGAAATCAACACATGGTAACTGGAGATAAATGTAAATTGCTAAGAGAAAAGCAAATAAAATAAAAAACAATATTTAATAATAAAAGGAAGTAAAATTAGATGAATTTAAAAATAAGAGGAGACCACACAGACTTCTTTATCTTCCTCCCATTTAGATGGTAATTCAAGTGGAAAGTAAATGTCTTCGAAATTGATAGAAGATATTGGCAAGTTATTTCGAGTGTTTCATTTATATTGTATTCATTGAATTCATTATTTATACTCTTAACCAGGGGTTTTGTTTTCCTTGAATTATTCAGTTTGCTTTAATCGATTTTTTAAATAAAAAAAACCAAAAAATTAAATGAACAAAGCATTGAGAGTTAATGGGATTTTAAATTGAAATTGGATATTCGAAGACGAGTTCATAATAATTATTCCTTTCTAAAAAATTTTATAACAAGTAATTATAAATGAATATAAAAATATTTTTCTGTTTAACTTTTTTTTATCAATTGTAGTCCATTTTTATTTTTGTTTGTTATAAAAAAAGCACAGGCAGTTTGCTTTAAATTCCACTTCAATACTCAGTTAATATAATATAATGGACAAATCTTGAAATTTCTTTACTTGCGGTGAAATTAAGTTTCTAAGGTATGTAGAAAAAACACAATAAACACAATTCAGCAAGCGCAACAATTTTACAATTGTAGCCTAAGTTTAGCTGCATGCTTATTATTTATAATAAGGACAGTGGAAGCAAAGCATAAGCAAAAAATAAACAGTTCATTAACTGTTTATCAATTATAAAGTCACTAAAATTTTCTTTCGCGTTGTATTTCATACATCGTGTTTTAAAAACCTTTCTTTCATACATGCTATTGTAATGGCAGCATTAGTCCTAGCATTGCAAGTACAATCATGTCAGGCTGAGCACTATTTCTCTCACTGCAGCAAATAAATTACAAATAGAAATTACACTAAGATGCCACTTAACGGTGCTCCGTTTAACGCTGTTTCAGTATTACGCCGTAGTATTAGGATTCTCCTAAATAGCACACTGTATTGATACTTGTTGTATATGTGTGCAAATGAAACGGCCATGCAACAACCAAAAGCGGTGCTCTATATAGCGACGGTGTATTCGATGTATCTTTTTCAACGCTCTTTTGTTAGTCTGTCCAGAATGAAGATTCCAACTGTATTTTCCAAAGTCGCTGTTAACGCTGCTTCGTTTAGCTCTGGAACTTATTGGAACGTATACCCAGCGTTAAACGTGGTCTTACTGCAGTCTAAAAGCAAAGCAGCAGAAACTTTGCTAGATGTCGCGTTGCCTTTGAAATAATCTCTTTCATATACACACATACATATATTTTATTTTTGAGAGATTGCTGCGTTAGCTGTTTTGCGTTTATTGTGTTTATAACATGATTTTTACAGTTGGATAGAACAATTACTTTACATTACGCTGTGAGAATAAGAACTAGCATGTGGGACTTAACTATGTAACTATCGAAACTGAAACTGTCGAGCAAATACTTTATCGATGCATTGACATACAGAAGCGAACGCTTACGTATTTTTCTGTGATCTTGAGTTCGTTCTGTTAAAATTTCTTACTTGAGAGTTCTCTTCTCTTTTTTGTTACTTCTATAACGCGTCTCTCCTTAATATTTTTAACACCTTTCTTTCTTAATTTTGTTTCCCAGTTTCTCTTTTTTCAAAAAGTTTTCTAGTTAAACTAGCGTTATTGGACGGGACTTTTTCATTTCAATTAAAAATTGTATGCAAAAAAATTGCAAACTAGTGAAAAACAAACTAGGAACGCGACTAAATGGTACCTAAGAGACCTTAACCGATTATTTAAAGCAAAAGGAAGGGATGTTGTAACAGAAAAACTGCGGCTATAACAATGTGTTCGGAAAGAGTGAATAAAAATTCCCTAAGATTTAGCAAACATTATGGAATCAAAATTTCAACTAAACCGAATATGAATATGAATACTTTAAGAACGGTTTATCTTGTCGAGGATTTAAAAAAAAACTTGATCTTCCAGTTGCTACGAGAAATATCGCCCTTGTTTTTAATACTACACCATGGATGAAATGGAAAAAAGCCACGTCTAACTGTGAGAGAAACACAGTGAAAAACGTCTTGAAAACAATCAAAACCAAATGTTATGGACCGATTAATAAAAAAATTTAACTTTTTCAGATGCAGCATAATTTAGATGGTCCAGACTACTGTAATCAGTATTGACCTGATATTGACCAAGAAACTGTTGTACGATTCAAGCGAAATTTTTATTATGCAGTGGTTTGTATTCTCTTATTTTCTTTGCGACGAAAAGTAGCATGTTCATGAGGTCATCATTGCCGACATATGTTTAAAGTAATTTTTTTATTATGTTTTTATTACAAACTATCAATATCGTACATATGTACATACACACACATTGTTGATGGCACTGCTGTTTGGTAAATTCAAGCAACGGTCAATTTGCTTGCGTTTGCAATTTAATAGCCAATGCTATCAACACTGTTAGTATTAGACATGTACATATGCTTAATAATTGGTTGAAATTCTTGCTATACCTGCCACTGTAGACATAGTGCTTGATCAGCATTATTTATGTATAAAGACTGAGTAATTTTATTAGTAAACTAAACCAAACTGTCGCTTCTGGCGCACTTGACATAAAACAATTAAAACTTGTTTTTACACATTTTTACAGAAACTCTGTAAGTTGTGATCTGCGAAATCAACTGCATCGGATTCTCTTGCATACTCGCTCTGTCAACGGCGATAGATGTTACATTTCGTCGACGTACTTGTGTTGACCGACTGTTTACTTAACGTAGCCCGAACAGAACACCCGTTTTTATAAAAAAGAAAGTTATTAGGCAGATGTAGTTCGGAAGATCCTATACACTGACTACTTTCTAAAACTTAAATTCATCATTTGGCTATATTAAAATAATTTATTGGTTCCATTTCATAAGGAAAAAATTGTATTCGTTTAAAACAAAAGTTCGTTTGCACCAGCGTAACAATAATAATAATAACTTCACGCCCTCTTCAATGCTAATCTACAGAAAATAAATGGTAACAATATTAAGGAATTATAACCTTTATATGTAAGTAGAAACGTTCCCTTATGGACCACAGGGACACGGGTGTCTTTTAGTGTTTACAATAGTTTCCTAAGTTTTTTTTTATTAAAATAAGAAAATATACCTACCGAGCAATAAATAATTTATAGCATGTATAGCGATTTACATATCAAAACACTTGTAAAAAATATTAGAATCTCAATCGCAATAGCTTCAAGTGACCATATATATATATAATACATAACCATAAGGCCGAATACACCCGGCTACAGACAGGAAACATAATACAACATCTTTGAAAATAAATAAAAGTAATACCAACCGATTTTTGTAATTCCGATTTTAGAAATGTTCAGTTTAGGACATATGTGTTCTTGTTATTATTAAAGCGTTAATTGTTAAAATTGCTTCCACTTGAAAATACTGTAGAACGTTCTTGTTTAAACGTTGCTTTATTATTAATTAAAACAGGGCAATTTTTGATTTTAAATGAGTAGCATTATAACAATTCTGAGCAAATTTACATTATTTGATTCCACTTTGATTTCTGGTCTACATTGGTTTTATGTTGAACAGTGTAACATTTTAAATTTCCACCCTAGTTGGTTTTCATGGCTGTTTTTTGTTAATTTGTGTTGTTTTTTGTCGCTGGGTGTAGTCCACTAAAAATTATAACTTACCTCCTATTTAATTGAATTTGTAACATATTACTCATACGCATCGTATTACATGTACTAGAATAATAACTCTGAAAAGTATGCAATAAGAAAACTTTGATTTTGTCATGTATGAAACTAATGGAATTCAATATCACTCATACGTCACATATGTACTTGTCATGAATGGATTTTACTTACAGGCATAGCTGCCAGATTTGACGATTTATCGTCATTTTGACGATTTTGAGCTCCAAAAATATCGTATTGACGATATGACGATTTATGCCCTTATTTTATTTAAAAATTTACGTCATATGCTTTACTTTAGTACATTAAAAGCCACTTTAAGTATTATATTTTTAAGTTACTTTCAATACCTGTGGCATTGTATTTGGAACTATGAAAATATGTTATTGGAAAAAGGAAAGGGTGAACAGTGTTTATGGACACTAGGCTTGTATATTTTTATACCATAGGTAACAGGAAAGACCTCTGCAGGAATTGAGTCGCACATACGAATAGTCAGACTAAAAAATGTATTATTACTATAATGTAGTGTGCGATCCACTGGCCAATCGACCACATTTGGATGTGCTGGAAGAGAAACGAGCGTTACGTAGGAGTATATGATTTTCGGAAAAAAGTCACCTTATTTCGTTCGAGCAGAATACTTCTGTAGTAGCTATAGAACAGTGAAACACAAACCACATTGCACCGATGCTCCATTGATGCAATGGTGTGGGATACACTGCCGTCATTAACGAGCAAGTACGGCCTCTCCCATACATGCGAGTTGTATTCCATTCTCGGTCGGTTATAAATGGTGTAAATAGATGATAAGATCTTAAACAGGAACTGAAGGAACTGAAAAATGTATCGGTTGCAGTCAACATTACACTAAATCTTCATGATCAGAATGTCCAGAGATCCTGACTCCTTAATATTTACACCACCCATAGTGGTATTATTGCTGCGCTTATGTATCAATTAAGGCCACTGGGATAGATTGTTTAAACCTTAATCAATTTTTTCCTGAAAATGATATAAAATTTCTCCATTTTTGGAAAAAAAATTAATAAATGAAGATAGTTTTTAAATGTTTTATTTTTGAACTCAGATATGTACATAGATTGACTTTATGTGTTTTGCTGCAATAGATATAATTTTGGTTTTTAAAAACTTTTAATTTATGTATTTATTTTTTCTGACGATTTATTGACGATTTCAATAAACATGTTTGACGATTTTGACGATTTTTTCTCAAATATTTGACGATTTGGTACCTCATTTATATGGCAGCTATGCTTACAGGGCTGTTAGGTTTTTTTTTAATCGTCAAAATTAAGGGAAAAAATCGTCAAAATCGTCACGAAAATTAAGAAAAATCGTCAAAAAATCGTCATAATTTAAAACATGAATAATATATTTTTCTTTAGGTATAGTTCTATTTTTAATTTATAAAAACAATATTTAACATGAAGGAACAAGTAATTCAGCAGTCTTTAATCAAACAAAAAAGTCAATAAAAGACATACCTGTTAAGTAATGATTAGTAATCGTAATGATTAATAATTTGATTACTTTTTTTTGAATGGTAAGATAATGATTACAATTACGATTATTTTTGGTTAAAATAGTTAATAATTGATTACGATTACAAAATAATCAAAAAATAATCAGGATTACTGGCGATTAGTCTAATAATCAAAAGGAATCGAAAGTAATGAAAAAGTAATCAATTTATTTTCAATAATTACTTTGAACTCTTTTTGAATATTTGAAAATAATGAAAAAGAATTTTTAAAATAAATATGATTACTTTTAGATTACTTTTGTCTATTTGAAAATAACCAAAAGAATTATTTAAAACAATTTGATTCTTTTTTAAACTTCTTTTGATTCTTTTTGATTATTAGACTAATTGTCAGTAATCGTGATTATTTTTTGATTGTTTGGTAATCGTAATCAATTAGTAATTGGAAAAAAATTTTCATAGAATTATATAATCATTACGATTCTTTTTAAAAAGTAATATAATTGATTACTAATCGTAATTGAAATTTAACAGGTATGATAAAAAATATATAAAATATTTTCTTTTGAAAATCTTACTAGACGGAAAATTTAAAAAAATAGTAAGAAATATTAAAAACATTGTGTGTAAATGAACAGAATAATAATTAACACATATTTTTAATTAATGGTCGTACAAATTATGTGAACAAAGTTTACTTATTAAATTTTTAGTAATATTAACATTAAAACAATTAGAAGAATTATTTTTTAAATAATCTTTTGAAAATAACATTCCTTCAATGGTTTTTGAATGCAAAGAATATACTTTGGTTTTATACAAAATGTAAGTGATGCCAAAAAATCGTCAAAATATTAGAAATTGTATGGAAAAAAACGTCAATCGTCATATTAGTAAATTGACAATAAAAATCGTCAAAATGACGTAAAATAATGTATATTATTTTCAATATGGCAACTTCAAACATAAAGAGAATGAGCAAATACAACAAAAAAGAGCCCGTTCGTTGCCACAGCGTTTGAAAAAACTGGTTTAATTGAGCAGTTTTATTGACATGGTTCCAACGGTGCCATATTTTTGAAAAAGTTAACTTTATTTTATCATTAGGTTATAATAAAGCAAAAAAGTTAAAGGTGACTTTAAAGTTCACTTTAGCTAAAGTTACCTTTAACTAAAACGAACTTTAACGACAAGTTATAATAATAGCCCTTAATTTGATAAAAATTCAGTAATGTAAGATAAATTTTGACGTGAATTTGCTCAATACAAAGCAACTACAAATTATTACTTACATAAATAATGCTGTGAATTTAAGGATCTAAACATCGTACAATATCAAGCAACATTAAATGTAATTTCATTTTGTGTAACAGTTCAACAAAAACATAAATTTGTTTTATGAAATGTTTTGACAATTTCATTTCATTTATTGACCGCTCGACAGCTTTCCGACAACCAATTATTGACATTTAATTTGAAATGTGCCGTTAGTCTACAAAAACGTATAATGCTAGTCTTATATTTCATTCAATCATTTACATGCACACAACTGAAAATTAATGGAAAACTGATAGCTCTCCACAAGATAGATACACAAACATCCACTCTCAACGAAACGGGAGATTCTAAACGGAAAATGAAATTTTCAACTGTTTAGCTTTGTGCATTTCTTCATGCCATGAATGTTCTCACGCAACGACCACAAGTAATGAAATCAATTTTGAAATGTTACAACGTGCCACCCGAATTCGGGTCGCAAAGGGTAAAAATGCAATAATCATCGATTGGCAAAAAGCCAATAAATCAAAACTTTTTTTAAAAAGAGTTTTAAGATTACGTTCAAAACAATATAAAACGGCAATAAAGAAATTGTGGAAATTTTGAAGATTTATTTCAAAAATTCACACAAACTATTTATCTTTATGACGCGTACAAGTCAATATAATACTGTTACAAAAATGGAAACGGTGAAAATTAAAACGATAAACAAAAGCCACAGAAACACATACAACAAACTTGTTTCCATATACCAACAACATCAGTATGAGGGAAAGGAGACAGACAAGTAAGAAGGCAAGCAACAACAAACAACGTAAGCAAAGTACACAAACAACAAAGAAAGTCGCGATAGAGTTCTCGAGAAAGCGAAACCCCGAACGTTCTACTTCGAGAACCTTCATCGGACTGATTACGTGGGAATATAAAAAGGCAAAACAAAGCAGGCAACGAGTAGTAAGAATTCAGTAAGTCTTGTATGAAGACGCGTTGCGTGTGAAGAGAAGAATCGTGATTTGAAGATCGCCGTTGAAAAGATCAAAGTTGTAAGCAAAGGATAGCGAATAAACAAATTGTTGTTGTATCGTCACACAAAATTAAAACTAACAGTAAAGAGTTTAATTGAAACTAAACACATATTTGTCTTTGTTTTTGTTTGCAATCAACGAACTCTTATTTTAAACGTTTTTAAAAAGGTAAAAACGTAACAATACGAACTACAAAAAATACGTTCACTTTCTTAAACGTCTTTTTTCTTTAAATTTAAAGAGAACAAAGTGTGTGTGTTAGATAATATCTAACTTTTCCAATCATTTGAAAGACATATAAATGCTATTGTGTGTGGCAAATATTTAGGAAATATTTATTCAGTCTCTGTTGCCAAATCACTAGAGAAAACGACTGGAGCAATTGATAATTGACACTAATTTTCATAGAAAAATCATCTTCAGGGATGAAGAAATTTCTGAAGGAATAGGAATG
This sequence comes from Sarcophaga carnaria, assembly GCA_958299815.1. Lineage (NCBI taxonomy): Eukaryota > Metazoa > Arthropoda > Insecta > Diptera > Sarcophagidae > Sarcophaga > Sarcophaga carnaria. The sequence continues at coordinate 88,855,501 of OY283149.1, forward strand.
TTAACAAAGCAATTTCTCGAATTTGGAACGATACCAATCTACCCGAAGCTACTGTTTAGAATGGATTTTAGGCTAGCGACGTTAGCCTCCATATATCTTTGAGAAAGACATAATTTTTGGTCTGAGTTGGATAATCTCGATACCAACGCCATTTGACTTAAACAAAACGTGTGGTGAACTTTGGATATTCTGCACAAGAGCTTGGTAGAAGTGATGTGAACTGGGGTTTTCTTAAATCACAAGTATAAACGAATATATGTCAAGTTGCCGTTGTTTAGTTGGCTGATTATCTCATGACATTATGAATATAAGTGAGTCAAAAATATTGAAATTTAACTACTCTGATTCATTTATACTCATTATAACCTTTATTTATAAATACAGGTTGCATTCGAAATATGTTTGATTCATAAGCCTACTCATTCAGATTCATAATTTATATTCATTCAGATTCATACTTATAATACTTATAAATGTTTCAAGCGATGCAGAGCAAAAACACAACCTTCTAGTGAGAATTTTAGTGTCATCATAGTTATTTTGTGTTTCGTGTATGGAGAGTCAAAAGCATCATACGTGTTGTTAAGTATGAATATGATGAGTACTTCAAACTTTGAATATGAGTAGAAGTTCCATGATATTAAAATAAATATAAATGCATATAAGTATCAGAAATTACAAGTATGATTCGATTCTATTCATCTTTTTGAATACTCATTGCTGATCTCTGATATGTATATTGACTTTGTGTAGAGTCAGCAGAATAACAAAATACCCTATGCCTTTTCGTGTTCTCTAAAAGTAAATGATATTTTGCTTAGTCGCAATCATTCTTCGTTCGGAAGGTTTTTAGTACCCTTTGTACGGTGACTTTCCATGTAAGTAACTTGTAATGCCGTCAGTGTGACCAGTGAAACTGCGTACCACAAAAAAAAGACGTGTAATTTAATTTTTATAAATTTTCTATCTGTCCGATATAATAAATATTTTTTTTTTATTGTTTATTAATTACAATACAATTATTTCAAATTCCAGGTCAGACATCTTCAACAAAACGAAATATGAAAAAATATTACTTTCGCGTCTTTCTCTCAGCAGATTTCTGGCAAAAACTCTGAGTGTCATGAAAAAGTTTCTCTAAAATCTGTCGTCGGAATCGAGTTTAAACTGTAGGTCCCTTCACTTATGTATAAAATTAACACACACGAAATATGTAAGTGGTGTGACAAGCTAGATCGTAATCCTTGCTGAATGATTTTAATGACCAATTATATATGTATGTATACGAATATGCTCCAAACCATTGCAGACCTCAAAGTCGTCAAAGGGAGCCGATTACATGCTATTGGTCATCATTACAACAGTTGAAATAGAGTAAATAAAATTGCCATGAAAAGTTTCTCAAAAATCTATCGTTCGGAGTCGACTTTAAGCTGTAGGTCCCGCGACTCATGTATAAAAAAAATTAATGCAAGTGATGTGAGAAACTAGGTCGTAATCCTCACTAAAGGATTGTGTGAAATATATTTCTTGCACGGGAGACCCATATATTGAAGTTTGTTTTCCTACAGAAAATTTTCTGGTCTAAATTACAACGACTTCATCCAGTTCGATAAAGCAAAAAGAAATGTAATATTCAAATACGAAAGCAGACGAAAATATGTTCATTTTACAACTCTATCAGTTTAGTGTACCTTCTGTAATATCTTTCACGTCATTAAAGGCTTGGGACAAAAGGTACTTTAAATCACAGGCAGTGCCTGCAGTAAACCATCCTATTTGATAGACTAATAAAAAAATACAAAATAATTTAGTTGGTAAAATCAATCTCTCGCTGGTTTTATTATGTTTAAAAAATAAAAACCACATCCGTCAATGCCAAACGTACTTACAATGGTTTAAACCACAATGTTGAAATATGATACCAGAATATTTTAGCAGATCCAACTCACTCATACAATTTGTTTCAATTACACGCAAACATACTGTTTCACATCATATACTTTCACTTTCAAATCGCAAATTGAATATTTGAAAACTTTTGGCTGAGAAAGTAAAAAAAAATTGATTGTGAAGAGTTTTATGAAATTTTTAACATTTTCATCGAAGCTAAAAAAGCATTTTATGCCATTTGAAATATGAGCTGACAAAATTTGTTTGTTTAGTTACTTGTTGTGACATTGTAGGGCAATGAATTTGAAACATGAGTTATGGGTTAAAGTATAGTCCTATAGTCTACACTAACTTTTGTTTTCATTGGCTGTTGAATATACATCCATCAGAGGATTTTTTTTTTATTTTTGCAAGTTTAGAAAATAAATGACAGCTGAAAATGCTATTAAAAAATTTCCTTTGCTTGTGCAAATCAATGATTTTGAAGGTAAAACTGTATGGAAAAAAGTTCGAAATATGAACAAAAAAAAATGCTTCAGTTTCAAAATTATTCAAATGATGGAGTACATATGTATGTATGTATGCATATTCTTTTGATTAGTTAACTTTTAATTTAACTTTTTATTATTATTTTCTTTCGCCGTAGTCTAGTGTGTTGTCTTTTTAGACGTAAGGCCCCGGTTTATATCCCAGGTCAGACATCAAACGAAATATGAAAAAATATTTCTTCTGCGACTTCCTCTTAGCAGATTTCTGGCAAAAACTCTGAGAGTAAATAAAATTGCCATGAAAAGTTTCTAAAAAATCTGTCGTTCGGAGTCGACTTTAAACTGTAGGTCCCGCTACTCATGTATAAAATTAACACATACAACATGGGTGTTGTGAAAAGCTAGGTTGTAATCCTGACTGGCACATCAATGTGCCTCAAAACATAATTCTCATTAGGTAAATTAAAGAAGGAGATACCAACCACGGAATGTCAAGATCTCATGGCTATCAACACACACCTAATTCATCAAATTGATTACCATTAAGGGGTATCAGCATTATTTCCTTTTGGAAATCTGTATCTTCTCTATAGAGATATTAGAATATTTTTTTTTGTTGCTGAGCAGGAGTAAATGTACCTAACCGCACCATAGGAGAAGTCGACAGTATCCACTGCGTGGCCCTAGCTCACTAAATCTCCCCCTCTCCTTTTGGACTATTTGTGCTCACTCCGGAACTGCTGTAGTATTACTTCGTAGTGGAGTCCCTCTGGCCATTTGGCCCCTTTATATCCATATCCGCGTCCGGATTGCGCAACAAAAGCTGAGAAGGTGTTTAAATATCCATTCTACTTCTGTCATTGAAGTCAAGTTTCTTAGATTTCAGCAAGGCTTCAGTAAAACTAACTATGCTATTCCAATTTTCTTCGCTGTGCAAAAGTATAACGCAGAAGTTTTCGACAGTACAGACGCCGACTTTGGCCTTAAGATTCGTTGTTTTTGACTCTATCTCTCACAATGAAAGAAAGTGTGTTCCGCATCATCAATCGACGCATCATCATACATAAATGCAATTTGGTCGTATCATCCTCCTCATTTTAAACAGATATTTACAAAAATAACCAAGCCCGGATAACAGCTGTGTTAAGTAGCAATTAACCTCACCAAATTTCCTGTCAATTCAGCGGGTAATATCTGGGAGAAATTTTGCTGTCCATCTACCACTTGTTTTAGTGTTCCATTTCTCTTGCCAAAGTTGTATGGTTCGCTTTCTGGCGTCGTCGACGTTTACTGTCTCTCCATGCACGTTTTTAGTCTGCCACACCCTCTTCCGCTCGCTTGCCTGTAAACCTGTAGATATTACATGACTGGTTATCAGTACTGATGACTTAGATAGAGTCCTATATGCCGATGCCAACCTAAGTACAGCGATTCGTTGTACCGACAACAGTTGACCTTTAAGATATTTGTATATAGACGGTCGCTTTATACCGGTATACCTGATATTTCTATATACAGTTCCTTCAACAATTAACCATTTGTTTGAATGACCAAATTGCTTATGTGATCTCTCTTGTAGAGCACTTGAATTTGTTGTTGTTTTGTTTTGTTTTAAATTGGTGCATTTAGGAAGCACGGTATGAAACCCTTATCTTTTAATATTTAAATTTAAAAAGTACATCAGGTCAGTTTTTTGTGTTTCTCAAATTACGTACCTTAATAATAAATCTTGTTTTCTATCCATTTTTGGCAGTTATAACAGTTTCAGTACTTCGTGGCATGCTTTCAAATAAGTTCTGTCACACATTGGGTAGTGTTTGTTCCCAATCTTGAACAACATGCCCTCACAATTCATTTAAAGAAGTTGGGACTTCCCACCTTTTCATCGAAAAACTTTATGCCCCTTATCGTTGAGCTACTTTCGAGTTATTTTGACGGTGTGTTTGGGATCATTGTTATGCTAGAACACAATATCTGAAGATTGCAAATGCGGTTTTTGCAAGTGTCAGGGAGATCTTCGTAAGCGTTGGCGATCGTCTTGTGAAGTCTTCGCTGTCATCTCGCCAACTATTCGCTGCATAGTTGCAGCTCCACTATCTCTTCCAAACTTCTAAGTGGACATAACATGTCGTGCCTCTACCCTACCAACTGATTTCATCCGATTAATTTTGGTTTTGTCCGAAAATGTGGTCATCTTCCATTGTCTCTCCATTGCCTAATTTGAGTGCACACGAGTGAAATCCAGGCGAAGATTTTGATGGCGTTTTGTGAGCAGCAAAGTTCGCAGGCGGTAGTGTTACGGCGTAAGAACGTATGAAGGCGAGTGCAGTTGGAAATATAAAGTTATTTGCGTAACTGTAAAGGTAATATTTTGGTTTCTGTTCTTCCAGTATTAAATTGGCAATTAAATTTGTTTGCCTTTAATATTATTATTATTGTTGTAATACACAATATATAATGTCTAATGGATAATACGTGCATAAAATTACCACTGCGTCCCTTACAGCATATGATAATCCGTAACTTTCAATCGCGTCCACCGTTACCATCTCTCTAAATTGTAAATCTTCCCCTCTTCAGATTAACTCCAGTATTTCTGTAAATTACAGACTGTAATAGAAACTGACTGACTCAGTTGATCCGAATTCAGTCGATATTGCCTGAAAACGTGAAATCTGGATATAATTATTGCATTACGAATGCAGAAAATATGTTCTAAGGTTTCATCTATTTCCTGACAGAGAATACGCTCCGTCTCGACCGAAAGACATAGGATCTTATCACCGGTAGTAGCATCCCGATAGATAGACTTCTGCAAGCGTTTATCTGCTATGATTTCTAAAGCTCTAAAGCCTTTCGCCATTGACTAGAACTTGTATCAGCCGGCCCCTTAATGTGCGTTTTTCTATGGTAAACCTTTTACCTGACTACATACTGCTAAGTTAATACCAGGAATTTCGTTGCGAATACACATTTAACCGGCACCCAGCAGGACAGAACCGCACCAACCACCCCCATTTCATTGAATATGACGGCAGTGTTGTCAGTGTAACTTAACTATCCGTAAATATAATTTCGTATATATTCCTGATTGCCATTTGCACATTTGTCTCGGCCCAAACCGAAATTGCATCAGGATCAGCTAGAAGTCGCTGTAGTTTAGTAGGTAGTGTGTTGAGTTATTTGACGTGTAAGATCACGGTTTAAACCCCAGATTAGACACATTTCTTCGGCGCCTGGCTCTCAGCTGATTTCTGGCAAAAACTCTGAGATTAAATAAAATTGCCATGAAAAGTTTCTAAAAAATCCTTTATTCGGAGTAAATAAATAAACTGTAGGTCTTGCCGCTCATGTATAAAATTAACACACACAACATAAGTGGTGTGAGAAACTAGTCGTAATCCTGACTGAAGGTTCGTAATGACCAATTATGTATGTACGTATCAGCTTCTAATGCAGTTGATCTTCTTACTTCTCTGATGCTTTGTAATTAAAACTTTCTTTAATCATTTTTAACTCATAAATCTTCTTTCATGTTTATGTTTAATACACATGTTAAGTACATATGTAAATATTATATTAATTTCTTTAAATATACTTACTTTGTTTATTTGACGTGTATGTGCTATTTAACGTGTGGTAGATTTTGAAAAACACCCTTCTTAAAGAAGGAATTTCTATCGCCTTTATATAGTATTAAGAAATAAATAATTCTGCAAATAGATGTGAAAACTGCAACCCCTTCATTTGTACTTCAGTTTGATATTTTACTATTTGTCTTCTGCTTTTAAATTTTCTATTGTGTTATGAACCATGTCAGGACTATTTTCTGTCTTTTTATAGCCAATAAACAAACATGAAAAGAAATTTTTAAGAGAAAAAGCGAGTCTATTCATTACAAGAGATTGACTTGGGTTGAAACACTTTAGATATGTAATTTTATTTTAACATATTTTTGCTAAGAAAATATTGCTTTTCAAACAGTAGGTATTTATTTACACAACTTTTAAGAACTTATTCCCATACAACATGCAACGCCTTGTCGACAGTATTAGATGTCATGAATGTGAAATGTTTATAACAGATTACGTTGAAAGTAATAGAGTTTCTTGATGGAAACTTGAGATGTGTAATAACTAAATAAAAATACTTATAAAATCTTGAAATAAATATACCATAAAGGGTGTCTCTGTAAGAGTTCAATTTTTTATTTTTAGTGCCACAAATTTGTATACATTCGGAAAATCGGAAATTATTTAAAATGGAAATGTTTACCGAAGAATAACACGTTATAATTGCTAAAGCTAATTTGAAAAATTATGCTGCCACTGTTCGCAAGCTTTGAAGAATTTTCAGTTGAGAAAGTGCAACTAATGTATAAGTATTCTAAGATGGGTCAACAAATTTAAAAAACATGGGTTGGTTATGGACATTAAGTATTCTGTGTCAACGTATCGGTCACTCTTTTGGAAGCAGTGCTGCTGTAATAGACACTATATACATACAACCCTTTAGTCAAAATTACGATCTTCATAGTTTCTCAAGCCATTTATTTTGTGTGTATTAATTGTATACATGGGTGGCGGGATCACTCTGGCCAACAGGTGCTACTATGGTCTCAATAGGCGATTGAGTAGCGGAGACCTCTGTCGTACGACAAAACTAATACTCTACAAAGACGGTCATCCTACCCGTGCTGCTTTATGGTGCAGAGGCATGCATCCTATTTAGCACTGACGCAGCAGTCTTGAGAGTATTCGAGAGAAAAGTCCTACGTAAGATTTTCGGTCCATGAGGATTTCTGCATCCGATCCAACAGTGGCTGTATGAGTTTCTCAACGACATAGGCGTTAAGCAGCGTATTAATATCCAGCGGCTACGATGGCTCGGCCATGTCGTTCAAATGGAGGAGGATGCTTCGGCGCGACGGGTATTGCATACGTGGATCTGCGGAGGTCGGCGAAGAGGATAACCTTGTATGCGTTTGAAGGACCAAATCGAGGAAGCACTGTCATCGATTGATGTGACCAACTGGCGTAGGCGCGCAAAAAGCAGAGGCACCTGTTGCGGCAGGCCGAAATCCGTTAAACAGGTTGTTAATGGCCAATTAAGTAAATAAGTAAGTCATGAACTCTTCGGATGCTCTTGGTTGAGACAAGCTGTAACGAATATATAAATATATATGATATATCTCACACACTTTGTTTTTGTTTAAATTTAGAATTAGGATGCGCTTAATGAGTGATTCGATAAAACTGCTGGCTTGTATTCCTAAGACATTCCGATAGTTTTATAAAAAATTCTATCCCAATTACCTTTGGCTAGACATGTTATGCCAATAAATTCTGTTTTTCCACAGCCTAGCCTTAAGTCTACACAACTCATCATAATCAGATTTTCAAACTAACATCCATTGGATCACTTTCTATCAGTAACACTACACAATTCATAAATATGGTCGACTGAGTTGTTATCGCCAATTGAAATAATTATTTGTTATTTGTTACTATCAATCCTCTGTGGATAACCCAACTCATACAGTGAATTCTACTGGAATGCAGAATAGTCCAGCTGAAAACAAATTCTTGTGAAATTTACAACATAATATTTCGATATTTTTGAGACTAAGCCTCTGACCAATTGTCAGTACTGACCACTTTTATTGCTTATTGCTATCGGTTCTTCCAACAAAATCTTCCGAATCTTGATAGTTATTAACGGCAATTTCGTTGTTGGCTACATCTGTCAAATTAGTTGTAATTTATTCAATCCGATTTGTCAAATCACCATGATCGACCACAAATATCAGCAAGTGTTCGCTGAATGGGCTCTAGGTCAGTTGGCGTTGGCAGCTATAACTAATTTTCATTGAAAAATTATTTTCGGGGAAAAGAATGAATGCTTACGTGAACAAACAAAATTTTCAAATTTGTACCGACCCAAAAAAGCTCAATGCATCCCGAAACAGCCACCGTATATGGCAAGCGAATTGATATTACGCATCTTACGTAGAGGTGATATAAACTGATCATCGAAATCGTACGATTTGACTCGTTAGAATTTTTCTGGTGGGGTTTCCTTAAGTTACAAGAGTAACCACAGCGGCATTTAAAAGCCGACATAACCCATGCCATCGACCATCATGCCAGTTAGAGAATATGTTACGGATATTTGAACGACGGTTTATTTTACACATAATGGCATCAATACGTATTTAGAAAGACTGTGTTTTATTTTTGCAATATGGTGACTGTACAATACTTAACGTTGAATGTTGCTGGATATCTGTCTATTTGGAGGTCGTTTTTAGGGTTATTAGTTTTACACCTTTTTGGGCAGTTGGAAGCATTGTAAAGTTCAGATATTAGGTAATGATGTGATCACATACAATAACCAACTAAGAATATATGGGTTAAGAATTCAGTGGTTCAACGGGAATAAACTGCAGATTGCCGAAGGTAATGTTAAATAATAAAATTATAATATGGAGATGAAGAAAGATTTGGTAAAAAAATACTTCCAAATTTGAGTTTCCTTAACTCTGACAAGAGAAGAAGAGCTTAGAGGAACCGTATAATGGCTATTACAAATTATAAAGTTAACTGTTTTGCATAAAGTTAATACAGATCAGTCACCGAATTCTTCATTTGGAGACCTAAAATGCGAAATAAAATTTAAAAAATTTAATAAAAATTGTAGAAGAAATTTTAAAATAATTCGATATAAAAGTTGCTCCTAGGCTCCAGCAGTTGCATACATCTGACATACTAGACTAATCTAGCTATGCAAATATGTCAGCTATGCTAATAATCTAGTTTGATCCAATAGAAACACAATATTTGAATAATAAAAAATTAAAGAAGACAAAAATTTTCTTTCGTTGTTTATTTTTTATCCCTTCATTAATTTGGTGCCATGTACGTATGCCGATTGATGTTCAATATGTCATCAATTTGCTTATCCTTATGGTTTTGTGATTGTCTATTATGTGTCGTGACTTATCTTCATTTAAAACAATAAAAGCTGTAGACATTAATTTATAATTTGTTCAGAATGAAATAAAACATAAGACATTTATATGTACTTGCCATATAAGAGCCCTGAATCATAATGAACTTGTTGATGAAAATGCCAAAAATTGCTAAAAGAAGCTGGCATGGATCATTGAAGATTTGTACTTGTTATCCTTTGGCATTTTATTTATTTGATTGAAGATTTTTAAAGAAAAATAATTCAAATAGAAAATAGAATACGATTTGAATGATGGAAGTTTAAGATTATAAGCATTTGTATTGTATCGTTTTAAAAAATTCAATTATTTTTAACTGAAATTAAAGCTCTTATACATCAAAACAATGTTTCATTTTCATTCCAATTGCATTATGTATTGTATTTGTAATCTCGGCTTAAAATAACTACATATTGTTATGAAAATGGAAATGGTGTTACATCGTTTAACATTAAAATGATAAAGAAAAGCTACAAAAACAAAAACAATGGACTTGGTTACATGATGAATGAATAAACAAAAATATAGCAACAACATCAGAATAAAAAAGGGAATAAACAAGTAAACAAGAAGCAACAATAAACATTACCAGAATAAATGTAAACAAAATACACAAACAACCATGAAACAATTATATTTACATTCACAGAGATTTCGAGAACGCGATGTCATTCTCCTACAAGAGCATCCATCAGACTGTTTAAGCTGCGATAAAAAAGACAACACAAAGCAGGCAACGGGATCAGTAAAAATTCTGTCAGTCTTGTGTGAAGACGTGTTGCGTGTGAAGAGAATAATCGTGGTTTAAAGATCTCCGTTGTAAAGATCAAGAATTTCTTTGCAAATTTTCCAATCTCCATAACAGAGCTAAAGTTAAAATTACACAATACACCCAAATTTTCCGAAATCAGGCTGATACCGTATCCTGAATTAATAGAAAGAACGATCAGCCTCTTGCCTAAGTCTCAGAGTGCAGAAACTGTACAAAGAATAATAATCGAAATAATACCGCATATATTCAATAACAGCCTAACAAAATACATACATACTTAATTGGTATATTATACTTAATTGGCCTGAATTATAACTTAGTTTTTCTCATCACTCATGTTGTGTGTGTTAATTTTTATAAATGATTGGCGGGACCTAGAAAAGTTAATATCGACTCTGAACGACAGATTTATGAGGAACTTTTCAAGTTCAAGTTTTTTTTTACTCACAGTTTTTATCAGAAATCTGCTGAGACATTCCTTAATTTCGTTTTGATGGAGATATCTGATCTGGAGTTTGAAGCGTGGCCTCACGTCTAACATACCATCAAATGAAAGAACGCGATTTCAAGCGCACTGATGTAGCATAGACCGCGTTTATGCACTGCACATCTTTTCAGAACAGACCGTTGAATGCCGTACCCTGCAAAATACGTGCCAAGAGATCATTTGATATCATCGAACACAACATGTTATACGACGTTGCAAGAGCAGGGCGGCTGTAACAGACAAAATAATTCGGGCAGCACACAGCTTTTAATCACTGCCTCAGTGACTTGATGTTGCAGGTGTTCAAGAAACATCGAAATAAATTGCAAAATTTGTGAATAATAAATGTGAATAACTTATGTATGTAAGTATGACGACTACTGTCTCCTCGCTGGGGCAGTCAAATTAATGCGAAGTCAATCAAGAATTGCTTGGTCACTAAAAAATGTGATTTTTTTCAAGCAAACTTTCATTATTTGAAAGCGTTGTTCTGGCTTGGCACAATTCCTGATGACGAACCTTAAAAATGCCAATACAAACCATAGCTATCGATATCAATAGTTCGCGTGCAGAAAATAAGAAAACCTCTGATATTTTGAAAAGTAAACGAAATATATTGTAATTTATTTGTATTGGCTGTCTAGGTAGTGCTTAAGTCTACCAGAGTGTAGGTTACAGTTTCTGTATAAGACTCTGATCTGTTACACACAAATCATAAATAAAATATTAAAATAAATATTGAGAGCCCACCAGAACCTGGTCTACACCGAGCATAAGATCTAAGCCACTCAGCTCGTGATAATTATAGTATGGAAATAAATAAATAATTTAGATTTCTAAACTATAGGGCGACTACCCCAGATACCTTTTAATTTAAAATAAAAAAGATAAACCAAAATCTATTTTATATGAATCCTTTTAATTAAAGGCTGTTCATAAAAGTTATTTAATAAAATGTCTTTAAATATGAATCTAAATTGAATTTCTTTACAAAAATAACTGAAATTGTAAAAATCAATAAAATTTTAACAGTCGCCGTGGTCTAGTAGGTAGTGTGTTGGCTTGTTAGACGAAAAGCCAGGGTTCGAGCCCCAGACCAGACATCAAAATAAAATACGAAAAGTATTTCTTCGGCGACTTCCTCTCATCAGATTTCTGGCAAAAACTCTGAGAGTAAATAAAATTGCCATGATAAGTTTCTCAAAAATCTGTCGTTCGGAGTCGACTTTAAACTGTAGGTCCCGCCATTCGTGTATAAAATTAACACACACAACATAAGTGGTGTGAGAAACTAGGTCGTAATCCTGACTGAAGGGTTGTAATGACCAATTATGTATGTATGTACCAAAAGATACCCGCAGGAAAACAAATGAAAATACAACCTGAATATTACACACATTGAAAGCGGCACTACAGAACAGAGCAAATCGGTATGGAGTGGAAACGTCAATCATATGTTCAGCATCACAGGAAATGAATACAATTCTGATGTTTCGTGTCACAAATATAATTTTATAAAATGAATAAACTTTTAATGTGTATATGAGTGTAAAATGTTTAAATATATTTCACATATTGCACCTATTTTTCATTCAGTGTATACTTTACCAAGTGTTAACATTGACATGTAAATTCTTGGTAACATTTTCTATTAAGCAAACTTTTTATTTAGATACAATATAATATATTTTGACATGATGAAACCGACAAGTTCCCTAAGTGGTACGTTCGCCACCATGCCCAGATCTTCAAACATCCAAAAGCCGATGGCGGGAATTCGCGTAAAAAGTGTTGCACCGATTCCGTTTCCTCCACATCCTGGCAGCTTCTGCACTGATCTTGGTTGGGTAGACCCATCTTATCAGAGAGACTGCCAATATCGCAGTTTCCCGTTAAAATTCCTATTAGAATGCGAACCGAATGCGAATGTTTTTGTTGAACTTAAGTAGTTCCCTGGTTCTCCTGCTGTCCACTGCTGGATATGGCAGTTTTTAAATTCGGCAACCAGTTATGTCGATCCACCGATGGTTTGTTGAATTTCTTGTGCCTTTTTCCAATTTGCAAAACTATTCCTGTAGGGGTGCATATGTCCGCTCTATCATCCCTTCCTTAGACATCTTCGATCCCTTCGATGCCAGTTCGACCGCTTTTTCGTTTGCCCCTACTTCAAAGTGTCTCGGAACCCAGTAGAGGCGGGTGTTGTGTCGACGTATGCAGTGTAGAGAGTCCAAGCAATTCTTAAAGCCCTTTGATTTGACGAGGTGGGATTCCAGTGCTTTGATTGCTGCTTGACTGTCCACACATATTATCAAGTTCGATACAGATATTTCCTTGGTTTCAATCAGACGTGCATACGTTTCCGCCTGAAATACGCTGGCCTGGCTAGGTAATCTGTATGACGCGTTCATAGACTCCAGATCCAGTTCCAAACTCCATTTGTCAGCCATCGTTGAAGATCGTTATATAACCGCCACCGATAACAGCTTTAGAAACCCATTCTTCCTGTGTGGGAGAATTATACGATAAAGAGTAAATGAGCTTCGTCGATTCGTCGATTCAACGAAGAGTAACAAAAATGGAGAGTAATTGTCCAGGGCTAAGACTGTCTTTGGGACTCGTCAGCTCTACGGGATTCTAATCTTAGACAACTGAGTGGATGTCTTTTCCATGATCTGAACTATCACAGGAATATTGTATTGACAAATCTGGACTATACAAAAGCACAGGAATTATGCAAACTACTTTATAAACAGTTTTAGGTTCAGGATTTTCGCAAGCGGAATATGTTTAGGCTCCTCTGTGCTTCTCTAGCAGTTACAAAACAAATACATTTGTACTCAATCGGGCTTTTTAATGGAATGATTAATTGAACGTTCATACATATATCTAAGCGTTTGTCCTGTCCGCATTGCAACATTGCCGCAGCAGAAAAATTCTGAGAAACAAAAACTCTGAGAAACAAAAAGTGTACTAGCCTTGCATATCAGTTCAAACTCTATATAATCCAAGAAACATTGGATTTTTACAGGTTATTTAAATCGCTAAATATGCAATCTTTTCGTAAATCTAAACCTAAATAAATGTATTATGCCATATGCTTTTGAAAAGCCATTGATGTATGGGTGTAATTTTATATTACAAGTACACAAATAAAGTGATATTCTCATGTCGTTTTAAATGTACTTTGGAAAATGACATAACATGTAAATATTTTATAAATTTCAATGTGTCTAGTTGGCAATATAAAATTGTTATGTGATATACCATACTTATTACAGTGATATCGGTTGCTGTCTGCAATCACATTATAAATATTGATTGCCAACATGTGACATTGTACATAACATTTAAAATACCAATATACGTACACATCCATATATTAGAGTAATATTATGTAAAAACCACCCGTGCACAATTTAATGTTGAGTTTTCTAAATTATAAATTTTAACCAAGTGTAAGTGAGAAGTCGCCGTGGTAATAGGTAGTGTGTTGATTTATTAGATGTGGGGCCTCAGTTCAAACCCCAGGTCAGGGGTTGAACGAAATATGAAAAAATATTTCTTCGGCGACTTCCTCTCAGCAGATTTCTGGCAGTCAGGATTACATTATAGCTTATCACATGTATTAATTTTATACATGAGTGTTGGAACCTACAGTTTAAAGATGACTCCGATTGACAGATTTTTTTGAGAAACTTTCATGGTAATTTTGTTTACTCTCAGAAATATTTTTTCATAATCCGTTTCTGCGGAAATGTCCGAACTGGGGTTTGGACCGCTGCCTCACGTTTAATAGGTCAACACACTACCTACCAGACTACGTTGATAATATCAAACTAAAATCGTTGGAAAATCTACGCAGTACTTATTAAAAAACTTATTTGAAGTAAATACCAAATGAAAATAAAAATAAATTGTTTTTCCAAAGCTGTGGAGCTGTGTAGAATCAAATAATTGTTTATCAAATTATATTAAATAACCAAAATAAATCGTCATATTTTTATAGTCAAATATTAATCACAGCATTTATTTTGTTGTTTACATCGTCGTCCTTAACACACTCTATGAATGAAATCAATTTGTGGTTTCATTTCATGGAGAAGAAATTTTCATTTTCATTTTCAGATAAATGATGATAAATTGGTCTTTTATTTATTCATTGTTAACAGAATACTATTTTAAATTGAAAGCATAATAAGGGAAGAATTGCGTTTAAAAGAATTTTTAGAAAATATTTCAAGGTATGTACGTACGTCCAACTTGTGGTGGAGGAATAAAAAATATATGAAATATTACTTACGGAGTATTCATTAATAAAATCAAACGTAAAACATATAAATAATATGCGTGTATCACAAGGTGTGGCCAGTTTGGAATTTATTGATTAAATAATGAATAAGAGAGAGTATTTAAACATTCTGAATAACAAATTTAGCACAAAAAGACAATGAACCCAATCATACGGCTGCTAATGTGAAAATATGATTTGCTTACCAAAGTCCCCACAGTCTTAATACTCTAACACAAAGTCCCGATATGAAACCAGAAGAGTGTTTAGGAGATGATTTGAAAGAACGCTTAATTAGTCGCTAAACTTCAAACAAAATCAACGGAAAAACTTGATTATGAGTATGAACTTCCTTATCGTATGTTCTCGGTAACCAGTTAACATCACCACCTCCTGAGACCGAAGACATTTCTGGCGTAAAATCCACACCAGCGACTATTCCGGGGCGCAAAGGACTCTCTTGGAACTTATTTAGGTTGACATCTTCCCAACTCTACCAAACTCTTGTGTCTTCGTTCGTACCTATTTATTCAAAAATGAGCCTAATTGCTGAAGATTATGAAAATTATGGTCAATTGCTACTGCTCACAACTCACTTAGGGAAAACAAGTCGTTGTCTATGGTCGTTTACTTTGATTTCCGGGGTCAGTTGAATTTTGAAATTGTACATACTTAAGTCGTCGTGGTCTAGTAGGCAGTGTGTTGGCTTATTAGACAGGTCAGGCATCTGTAACTAAACGAAATATGAAAAAATATTTCTTCGGCGACTTCCTCTCAGCAGATTTCTGACAAAAACTCTGAGAGTAAATAAGATTGCCATGAAGAGTTTCTCAAAAATCTGTCGTTCGGAGTTGACTTTAAACTGTAGGTCCCGCCACTCATGTATAAAAATTAACGCATACAACGTAAGTAGTGTGAGAAACTAGGTCGTAATCCTGACTAACGTGTTGTAATGACCAATTATGAGTGTTATATATGTATGTACATACCTAAGTCACGACGAAACTTTGATCTGCGTAATAACTGCCTCGTATTCTCCTGCTCTGTCAACGGCGAGAGATGTTGCGTTTCTTCGACGTACTTGTGTTGGTCAACTGTTTACTTATTGTAGCCGGAACATAACACCCGTTAAAAAAGGAACTTATTTGACAGACGTAATTCGCAAGACTCTATACGCTGACTACCTTCTAAAGCTTAAGATCATTATTGGGTAATATTAAAAGCATTTATTGTTTCCATTTTAAAAGGAAGAGATTTTATTCGTTCAAGACAAAAGTTTGTTTGCACCAGCGTAACACAAGGGGTGCATAAATTGGTAAACTAATGGAAAAATTTTAATAACTTCACGCCCTCTTCAATGCTAATCCACAAGAAATAAACGGTAGCAATAATAAAAAATTATACATTTATATGTAATTAGAAAAGTTCCCTTATGAATCATAGGGACAGGGATGTTTTTTAGATTTTATATTAATTTTTTTGCTTTTTCAACCCTCCTAATTTTTTTTTATTAAAATAAGAAATACCCACCGAGCAATAAATAATTTATAGCATATATAGTGACCAATGAGATTTACATATAAAAACACTTGTAACAAATATTAGAATCTCAACCGCAATAGCTTCAAGTGACCATATATAAAGAATACGTAACCATAAGGCCGAATACACTCGGCTATAGACAGGAAACATGAACACACATCTTTAAAAATAAATAAATGTAATATAAAACCGAACCGATTTTTTTAATTCCGATTTTTGAAATGTTCATTTTGGGACATACAGTGCTTGACAAAACAATGGAAACTTTTTCAAAAATGTATTTAATCGGACGAAAATTTAACATGTTTTTTAAAAATCGGCAAAACATTTGTGGAGCTTATTAATATGCACTGTTATTAACGTTTCTGTATATTTAAATTATGTATAAAAATGAATTATATAATTCAAAAATTAAAAAAGTTTCAAAAGTTTCCATTGTTTTGTCAACATCAAATATGTGAATAGAATTAATTTTTTTTTAATTACTGAATTATATAGTCTTTTTATATATTTTTTAAAATGCAGAAATGTTAATAACAGTGCATATTAATAAAAGGCATTTATATTTTGCCGATTTCTTAAAAAGGTTTTTAAATTTTCGTCCGATTGTAACACATAAATAAATTTTTGAACAAGTTTCCATTTTTTTGTCATGCACTGTATGTATGTGCACTTGTGATCGTTAAAGCGTTAACTGCTAAAATTTCTTCCACAGTGGAACGTTCTTGTTTAAACGTTGTATTATTTTAATTTAAAAAAGGGCAATTTTTGATTTTAGATAGCAAATTTAAATTATTTGATTCAACTTTGATTTCTGATCTACATTGGTTTTATGTTGAACAGTGTAACATTTACAATTTTAAACTCTAGTTGGTTTTCATGGCTGCCTTTTGTTGATTTGTGTTGTTTTTTGTCCATTAGAAATTATGGCTTACCTTCTATGCAATTGTATTTAAAATATATTACTCATACGCATCACATTACATGTACTAGAATAATTTCTCTGAAAAGTATGCAATAAAAAATCTTTGATTTTGTCATGTATGAAACTAATGGAATTAAATATCACTCATACGTCACATAGGTACTTATAATGAATGAATTTTACATATTAAAAATGAGCCGTGAGGTCAGGAAAAAAAAGAATCGTCATGATTGTACAAGTCTATGAACAATATTTTCGAATTACTAATTGATTACGATGATTATAAATAATCTAAAAACATTTAGGACTACTGGAAATGAATACAAAATATTTAAAAATTAATCAAGAGTAATCCAAAAATAATCAAATTATTTTCAATGATTATTTTGAATTCTATTTGCATATTTTCAATAATTTTCATTCCTTACAAGATATATATATTTTTTTTCAATATTGCTACGAAAATGCAAATGGTGTTATTAAAATGATAATCAAAAGCCACAAAAACAAAACAATGGACTTGTTTATATATCAAAAAATAAACAAAAGATAGAAAAACAATGGACTTGTATACATGATCAACGAATAAACAAATATATAGCAACAGCATCAGCACAAAAAAGGGTATAAACAAGTCAACAAGCAACAACAACACTGCAAGGACAAACGTAAACAAGATACACAAACAACAATAACGTAAGCAACATTTTTACATTTATAGAGAGTTCGCGAAAAACATTCTCCTACAAGGGCACTCATCGGACTGTTTACCCAGCGACATAAAAGGCAAGACAAAGCACGCAACGATATGAGAAAGAATTCAATCAGCCTTGCGTGAAGACGCGTTGCATGTGAAGAGAACAATTTTGAATATCTGCGTTATATAGGTCTATTGAACAAACTGTTGTTGTTTGAAACAAGTTGCCAAAGGTGGCACACGGAATTGTGCGAACAATAAAGAATTGATTTAAAACTAAACACAAATTTATTTTTATTTTATTTGCAATCTACGAACTCATATTTTTAATGTTTTTAAAAGCAACAACAACAACGCAGCAACATTTTAAAAATTCTTCAGAATTCTATGGCTACATTCTACATCCTATTTTTTGGATGTTAAAGATTCTAATAAATAACATTTTAATTTAAGATTTACAAATGACAGCAACTATTTTCGAAAGCGTGTTTTTCTCAAATTATAATTTTAAAGATCCAAACTTAAAAAAAAATGTTTTTGAATTTACAGAAACGAACTTTATACACAATAAGAAAAATAGAGATTTTTAGCTATACAATTCCAGTTAAGTATACAGATTACAGATAACATGCGCTAGTTGTGTTTCATGCCACCTCGTGATAAAAGGAAAGTGTGAAGTACCTTCAAACTTCATTAGACATTAAATTTTACTGTTTCGAATAAATTGTGGAACTAAAAAATTCTAAATTATTAAAAATAATCAAAAAGGACCTTTGTGAAAAATTTACTTTTGAACTACTTTTGATTCTTTTTGATTATTTTGTACTAATCGCCTGTAATCCTGATTATTTCTTGATTATTTGTAATTGTAACCCATTATTTATCATTAAAACGAAAAATAATCGTAATTTTAAATATTATTTCACCATACAAAAAAAGTAATCTAATTACTCAGGATTATGACCAAGTTTCTCACACCATTTATGGTGTGAGTTAATTTTTATACATGAGTGGTGGGCAATACAGTTTAAAGTCGTCTCCGAACGACAGATTTTTGAGAAACTTTTCATGGTAATTTTATTTACTTTCAGGATTTTTGCCAGAAGACTACTGAGAGGTATAGTAGAGGACTTATTTTTATATTTCATTTAGTTAGAAATTTCTGACTTGGGGCTGGAAATGTGGGCTCACGCCTAATAAGCCAACACACTACCTACTAGACTATGGAGACTTCACCTAAAATACTAGAAGCAATTAATTTTCTTATTATTTTAATCAATTAAAAAGGTATATAAATTGTATTCCTTAAACGATAATATACAGTGGACAGCAAAAGTCTTAGCACGGCAATATATTCTGACAAAAAAGTCCCCACAGGCTTAATACTCTTGCACAAATTTCGATATGACTTCAAGAGAGTATTTAGGAGATCATTTGAAAGATCTGTTACGTAATCGCTAAGCCTCAAACAATAGTCAACCGAAAAACTTGCTCATGGTGCCACCAGAAAACACTAAACACAACCTGTACATTCAATTCCAAATGGGTTAAATGGAGTGCTTGAATCCTAAATACAATGGATAACATTTTCATATATTAGGCCTTTGAATTTTAAATTTACTCAGTGTTCTCCTTGGGGGTACCTATTGAGACATCTGAAACTTTTCCTTTTTTTCTTTTGTTTTATGAAAAACATTAAAAAATTTTTTGTTTTACAATAAAACAGAAATAAATTAATAAAATAAATATATAAACTATAAATTTTTATACAAGCTTTTGACTAAAATACATGAAATTGCTAAAATATATTGCCGTCCTGACACTTTTGCTGTCCACCGTATATGTTCCAAGAAAAAACATACAACTTTAGTATTTTGATTTTAAATTCAAATTCCATTTGGAGTCATCCAATATTGACAAAGTGTTAACTTTACCGCTCATAACCTCATGGTCATAAAAGATTGAAATTAAGAAGAGACAATTATTGATTTGAAATTGGTTAGTATTAAACCAAGTATGAGTAATTTTAGATTAAAATTGATTTCACATTAGATTCTAATGTAAATTGTTTTTTATATTAAAAAGTGTAACATTTCAAATTTTCCACCTTAGCTAGTTTTTATAGTTGTTATTTTTGATTTAAATGGTTTTTCTCTGCTAGTTTTTCTCTGTATATAGGGTTAATTATTATAATTTAATAAATTTTTTCATGCATAAACTAGTGTTAATGAATAATGAAAAGAAATAATTTTTGTGGTCATAAAATAATTTTAATTAAATAAATAAACTGTAATAACTTATATTAACATTTCTGATTTTTAAAGCTGTCAAATGAATAATTCGAACAGCAACGTATTTAAACCAATGCAAATAATTTATTAACTAAATAGACTTGAAATAGATACAAAAAATTTTTTTAATATAATCAGAGTAAGAAAGGAAAAAACTCCCATAAATAATTTGAATAATAAACCGTTGATGGAAATAAAAAATATATTTTTTTTATGAAATTAAATAAACTAAAGCTACAGTTGCACTTATAGGCGAGAAAATTCTGTGTACATAAATAGTATCTGTAAATCAATAGATTCACCAAATTAATACGATGTACATATATGTATAAACCTATACGATTTTGGTATACATACATATATTATATAATAAATTGCTCACCACGCACCGAACAGTGTAAGTACAACAAAGCTGTAATTATCATTAGGAAGGTATTTATACATACATAATTGGCCATTACAACCCTAGCTTCTCACACCACTAATGTTGTGTGCGTTAATTTTATTCGTGAGTGGTGGGATCTACAGTTTATCGTCGACTCCGATCGACAGATTTTTTTGAGAAAATTTTTCATGGCAGGTTTATTTACTCTCAGAGTTTTTGCCAAAAATCTGCTGAGAGGAAATCGCTGGAGAAATATTTTTTCATATTTCGTTTTGATGTCTGACCTGGGATATGAACCTAGGCATTACGTCCGATAAGCCAACATACTACCTAGTCTAGTGACTACGGCAACTTCTAGGAAGGTAAACGGTTTATCTAAAATCGATTTGAGAAATTATTTTCGAATACATTAACATTGAACCAGGAAATAGAACATAATTAGGACACTAATTATATTCGTGCAATTAAAAATTTTTTTAAAAGAATACTGAAATTTATTTATCAATTAGCTAGAGAAACCAAGTGCGTCTTGTTGGACAATGTAATAATCCACGACCTTTGGGTACCCTGGTTGCATAGTGGATAGTGAGGTCTACTATGTATTAGCGTTCGATCATCACCACAGACTCTGATCTGTTACAGACCATAAGATCGAAGCTACTCAGCTCGAAATTAATTATTTATAATTTGTAATGGTATTGTAATTAGTAAATAAAGAAGTCGCCGTATTCTAGTAGATAGTGTGTTGGCTTATTAGACGTGAGGCCTCGGTTCAAACTCCAGGTCGAGCATCTCTAACTGAACGAAATTTAAAAAAATATTTCGTCGGTGACTTTCTCTCATCAGATTTCTGGCAAAAACTCTGAGAGTAAATAAAATAACTTTCTCAGAAATTTGTTGTTCGGTGTCGACTTTAAACTGTAGGTCCCGACACTCATGTATAAAAATTAACGCACACAACATTAGTGGTGTAAGAAACTAAGTCGTAATCCTAACTGAAGGGTTGTAATGACCAAGTATGTATATATGCATGTATATATAATGAGTATTTTAAAATTAAATAAGGGTACGCCACGGACGTACGTACGAGTGGCGGGATCTAGCTTATTACCCTGACAAAATTCAATATGCTGTTCAGGATCAACAATGACAATTTCCTGCTCAAAGTGGCGAGAGTAAAGTCGACTCCGAACGACAGGCTTTTGAGAAACTTTTCATGACAATTTTTATATACTTTTTTTTACGTCGTTTTATTTGTTTTACCTGGTGTTTGAACCATGGCCTCACGTCTAATAAGCCAACACACTACCTACTAGAGTACGTCAACTATCTGATGCTGGCGGAAAATGTATATCTAAGAAGACCGGTGTTTTATAATCTCTGATATTGTAGAAGGGCTGTACAGTATTTGTTTTATCAACCTACTTAACTGTTAATAATGAAAGAATGAAATTAAAAAGACTGCTTGAGCATCAGTAGAGTGATGTACCATCTGGCTCAAAAGTTTAGTTTATGTTGAGATCCATAAGAACTCTTTGCACCGAGCAGCGTTGAGTTCAGAATAACCACTTTACAGGCTATATGAATACATTAACGATTAGGACTGAGTTTAATTTCCAATTCAAGTTTATCTGACATAATAAAATGAAAAAATATGGTTTCTATGAAATTGAAAAGTAGATTTTTAAAGACAATTTATAATTCTATTGACAATCCTCACCACCATAATGATATTAAATTTGTTCATAAATTTATTTAAGAATTTTAATACAAATAAATTTTATTCATAGAATACATACTTTCAACCTCGTGTTCCGTTTTTTGCATGACTTTAAGTTCATTGAAAAGGAATATATTTTTAAAAAAGTTTCCCTTTTAAATTGTGTCATCTTTTTTTCTTTTAATTTCAAATTTGCTATTGAATAACAAACACCCTGCTGATTGTGATTATTAAAAAGCCTTGTTATACTTGTCAAGTACACAAATATCTACACAGAGATAGACGGCGGCGGCCTTGATGATATGCTGACTACGTATCTGAACTAGAAAGACAAACATGCCAGTTAAAATAACAATTTAGCAATAGACTCCCTATCTTGAATAGTACATCGTATAATATAACCTTTTTTCATGCTTACAAAAGACATAATCTAGTATTCATATGCTTGCACGCAGACAAACCTCTGGCACACACACACTCTCTTCTGAATTGTAATTTAAAATATTAAAGTTCAAAAAATGTTTTTGGTCTGCAATGAATTGGGTTTTTTTTCTATTTCTGTTCGCCTGTCTGGCAATGTTTGTACATTTTTCCGTACATATTATAACAAATATACGTAGGAGTACAAGTGCCGCTGTAGTAGCAATTTAAGTTGGAAAATCATAACATCAGATGCAGCAATCAAGGTAATATTAACCGTGCATATGCAGTATGTTAGTAGATAAGTTTTTATTATTATTTGCTCGAGTATAACGTTTAGGTCGTATTTCAATTTATCATTCATGTACTTACACACACATACATATGTAGGTTTTGTATAAAACGCATTATGAGGGGCGGGTTTTAAAAAGTGTTTCTCATCTTATGAAGTTCGTTGCATTTTTATTTCTGTTCGATCTTCTTGAAGTAACAGTCAAAATCAATAAAAAAAAGAAACTAACTACAATTTATTTTTTCTACAATAGTTTAGTTTCATTTGGTTCATTCTTATTTATTAATTTGGAGATCGTCTTATCTTAGTAGGTGTTTGCTTATTAGACTAGATGTAGACATGGCTCAGACATCTCGAATAAAACGAAATATAAAAAAAATGTTCTTCGGGGAGGTTTGTGTCAAAAATTCTGAGGGTAAAATAAAAATTGCCCTGTAAAGTTTCTAAAATATATCGCTTGAAGTAGACATAGTTCTGGTTTTCCACTTAATGACCTTTTATTGCAAATTTGCAGAACTATTTTAATGGTGTTGCGAAAGCCAGAACTGCGCTCGATAAACAAAATCTGGTTGGCACAGTAAAACACTGTGTTGGTGGAGTTATGGTATGGGGATGCATGGCGGCTTTGGGGGTAAGTCAACTTGAATTTATTGAGACCACCATGGATATATATGTATACCTAAACATATTAAGAAATAATTTAAAACAAAGTGCGGCAAAACTCAACCTACTATCTACGTTTTGGTTTCAACAGGATAACGACCCAAAGCACACTTCGGAGGTCGTTCGACTTTGGCTCCCGAAAAATGCTCCAAGACAGCTCAAGACACCCCCAATCTTCAGATCTCAATCCTATTGAATATCTGTTGGATTTATTAAAAAAAAAAAAAATTCGCCAGCATGTAATTAGAGGTAATGAAACCTTACGAAATGTTATACAGGAAGAGTGGGAGAAATTAATTGCTGAGGAAACAGAAAAGTTGGTGAATTCCATGCCAAACAGATTGAATGAAGTCGCAAAACAACGTGGATATCCAACAAAATATAAAGTTTAAGATTTAGGCATATTCATCAAAGTGTTCTTTATTTATTTCAACACTGAACGCAGACTTTTTGGTACCTATATTTTATTAATTTGATATTTATGATACTTTAGTTTAAAAATGAATTAATTTTTTGGTTTATTTTTTAAGTAATTTTTAGAAAATGTTGGAAATAAAAAATCTATGAAGAAATTTTGTTTTAAATTTAATACTTTTTTCGAACGTCACCGGTCTCACACTAACCCACCCTCACCCGACCGCGGAGGCCTCGTCCCCATTACGTAGGGACACGTACACACTACAGTCCGGACAGAACTTAATCACAAGCTGAATAAAGTAACAATAAACAGGAACTACCTATGACTAGAACGAAAATTAATTTTTATATAATAATTTACAAATTAATTCCAGCATATAAGCTACGTTTTATATTACAAACACTACAATTAAAATCAATAAAATCATAATATAAGTTAAAATCATTACATAGTCTACGAAAAGGAAAATTATATCCATAGTTCGTTCTATAAAAATCTAAAGAAAGAGGACGATAGTGCCGTGAAAATCTTGCTGGAATACAGAAATTCAAGTTACAAAGCAAAAACACAGAATCGATATCACCTTTAACCAGATTAAAAACAAAAGATACCCCTAAAAGAGTCCTTCTACGTTCTAAAGTTGGAAGTTTTATCAAACCTAATCTAGCCTCATATGACGGAAACCCATTGTCACAATCCGATCCTAAGCCACGTAAACAGAATAATAAAAACTGCTTCTGCACAGACTCTATTGAATCACTATGACAACGATAGTATGGATTCCAAATAATTGGCGCATACTCCGAAATAGGTCTAGCAAGTGAAATGTATAGCAGTCTTGTTATATAAGGATCAATGAATTCCCTAGCCCA
The DNA here is from genome assembly GCA_958299815.1 of Sarcophaga carnaria. Lineage (NCBI taxonomy): Eukaryota > Metazoa > Arthropoda > Insecta > Diptera > Sarcophagidae > Sarcophaga > Sarcophaga carnaria. The sequence goes on from OY283149.1 coordinate 88,880,663, forward strand.
TCTTTTCACAAAACCAAGAACAGCCCGAGCCTTGCCAATAATCATACTAATACGATCAATAAAAGACAATTTCATATCCAATAATACTCCCAAATCAAGAAATGTAGTCACAGTTTCCAAAGGGCAAGAATCAATCACATAAGTGCACAAAATTACGCCCCCGCGAGAGAAAACCATACATTTAAATTTTTCAAGTTAAGATCCATTAAATTAATCCTGCACCAAGTTACAAACGAAACAATATTTCGCTGAAGAACAGCCTGACCATGATCATCATCGAAAGTATAAAATAATTTAACATCGTTAGCATACATCAGAATATTACAATCAGAAATAGCACAAGGAAGATCATTAAGAAACAATAAAAACAGTAAAGGACCCTAGTGGCTAACTTGCGCAACACCAGAAGTAACATATACAGTCTTAGACAATACATTCCTAAACAATACCCTCTGAGTCCTAAGGGAGAGGTAGGAGTCTAGCCAACGATGAATAATATCAGGAAAACCGATTAATGAAACTTTACGAAGCAAAATTCTATGATTAATCCTATCTAAAGCTTTACTGAAATCAGTATAAATTACATCAGTCCGAGCTCTGGCAAGAAAACCTCTTAAAACAGTGGACCTACCTTTTAAAAAACCATGCTGGAAAGGGGATATTAAAGATCTCTTATTAAAAAAGAGATAATCCGTCACCAGTTTCTCCATCAACTGTGGGTTTTTATAAATTTTCTAAAAATACATTTGATTTTTTTATATCAGGCGTATGTGACGTATGAGTGATATCTAATTCATACATGGTAATACCAAAAAAATTTTATTGCATACTTTTCACAGTAATTATTCTAGTATCTATGCATATGGAATATGATGCGAATGAGTAATAAATTTCAAATTCAGTTACATAGCAAGTATACTTCATTAATTAGGTATTAAACATTTCCAAGCTATGATATGGAATTCTAAGAGATTTTTTAAAATTTTAAATGTTTCGAGGTATCCCAACCTAAAAGTGAATACAAAAACCACAATTCGAGACTATTTTCTAATGGGTGCTACATCATGGACTGTAGCTTCATAGTCTGTATCTTTCACAGCTTGATAACAAAAACGTAAATTTGACAAAATTTCTAACCGTTTTTGTCTTATTGTATTTTTAAATTTAAACATTTAAATTTCCTACGGTATACTACAAAAGTATTGAATTACAATTCCCGCACATACTTCGCGGCAGTACATTAATCGAGGAACCGAAAGTAAAGTTTATTAGAATAACTATACAATACCGTATCCGTCTTCGAGCCGTTGGTGAAATGATTTTGTCAATATGTAATTATATTCCACCAAGGACGGATCTTCTCTGGAAGGTAATCTAATTCCGACCGTGCGACCACAGTTTAAAGTAAACGTTATACGATCCATATAATTTCTCAAGATGCTGCCCCGAATCCTTGAGTGTCAGTGCATAAATTAGCAGCAAAGCTTTGACTTTATTTTGAATAAAATTAAATTTTTTCTCTCTTGTCAACTATGAGGAAAATTACTTTTCATCAAATTCTCCGTGTAATGGACGCAATTTTAAGTTGTAAAGAGCTCATACAAATGTACACAAGACCACTACGTGAAGAACATATTGTTACGAAAATGGAAACGGTGTACATCGTTTAACATTAAAATGAAAAGAAGGTACGTAAACAAATACAACGAACTTATTACAAGTAAACCAACAACATCAGTATGAAAGAAATGGGGATAGAAAAGTAAGCGAGAACGCAACAATAAGCAACGTGAACAAAATACACAAACAATAATGACGTCGCGATAGAGTTCTTGAGAAGGCGAAACCACGAAAGTTCGACTTCAAGAACCTTTATGAGACTGTTTACATCGACATATAAAAATGCAAGACAAAGCAGGCAACGAGTAGTATGAATTCAATCAGTGAATGTGTGAAGACGCGTTGCGTGTGAAGAGAACAGTCGTGGTTTGGAGATAGCCGTTGAAAAGATCTGCGTTGTAAGCAATTATTGAACAAGCAATTATTGTTCTATTCGTCAAGTTGTAAACGGTGACACACAAAAGTAGTGCGAACAATAAAGAGTTTAATTGAAACTAAACACATATTAGTTTTTATTTTATTTGCAATCAACGAACTAATATTTTTAACGTTTTTAAAAACGTAAGAACGTAACAATATTTTAAGAAAGAATTAACCCTTTCATGCCCGATGTTGCCTATAGGCAACATTGTACATTTTTGTTCCGTAATTTTTAATTTTTTAAAAGATTATTTTTTTGCAAATAAGCTTGGTTAAAAACGTGTAAAACCAGAATACGTAGGACTCTGAATTTAATATCACTTCATATTTAGGCCATGACTAACAAACACATGTACTTAAAAAAATTTTAGCTCTAGCCCAAAAAATTCGGGCATGAAAGGGTTAAAAAAATAAATAGATAAAATAAAAGGAAGAACATAAAACTCTTTTACTACAAACTACTCTGTAATTCCTTTTTTTTAACAATTTTCTTTCCATAATTTTCATTTTAATAACGAAATTTAAGGAAAATATCCGTACCCATTATGACACTATGTCATCTTGTTCTGGCATAGAAATAATGAAAAGGAGACACATATTTCAAGTTAATTTTACGACCTTTATGCAGTTTTCTGAATAACAGTAAAAACTTAAACTGGGCGAAAGGCACATGCAATTTAAGTTGTAAGTACCTGACTACACTAAAGACAAACTGAACAGTTTTTTCTGATTTTATTTTTCTCCAGTATTCTTTTCATTTTCTTCTTGTACTTTTTGTATTTGCTTTTTGGATTTCAAGCTTGAGTTTTATTAGCTAAAATGTCAAATTCATACGAATATGTTTGAATAGACAAGTCCGTAATCTCGTATGATTCGTTAAGGAATTAAAATTTAATTAAAGATTTTTCAAGCACATGCTACCTTATGAAGATAATTATTTTTTCATTCATCATCATTATCATAATAGTCTACATTGTGCGAGTGAAGTGCAACATAAGCTTAGGATCTATTAGAATGTTTTTTATTACAGTCATCATGCTGTTATCTTTACGTACAGTGGCACCTTCCATAATAATCGAAATTAATTAAGCAAAAGAGGATAGGAGGTGTCATGGGTGACACGACGGTCTAGTTGGTTGCCGAGGCCGTGGATCCTATTCCCGCCCCAGACTTTGGGTGTTTGTGGTTTTCTGATTGTTTGTATGAAATTGTATATGATTAACTACCATAGAAAAAAAAGGAAGTGAGAATTATTACAAAGTTATTCACTGCTCATTACAAAAAATAAAAAAAATGCAGGCGGACACTACAACACGTTGTGTTGGTCTCAAAAAATAAGAACAAAAATCCAAGGCTGGTTATCAATCTTTTGAGCGGACGCTGTAGTATCAGAGTACATCTATTAAGAACGGAGGTTGTTTCGAGCCCAACATATGGATGATGGTGAACCATCGGAACACATTCTTGAAACCTGTTGGATATTAACGCATCCGGGCAGGATATAAATTTATGCATATCAGGTGTGATGTGGCCATCATCCTTGATGACACTGCGCACCATCTTGATATAGGAGCGGGGGGGAGTTCATTTCAGGTATACCCTTTAAAGATTGGTACTAAAGCACTACTTCATAATAGTAACAATAATGGAGGTAATTTTAAAAACATTTTGAATCCATTTTAACCACTTTATGGACCTGAAATGTTAATTTTAGATATCATAGCCAATAATGCATACGTATCTAATTTTCTTCTTCCCAAACTAGGACCTAATTACTGCAGGCAGCCATTCGCAAATATGAACTGAAGGTGCTCTAAGCTGGTGATGTACTTCAACAGTTTGATATGAAAGCTTGTATTGTAACCAATATTAACGCCGAGTTAGATTTTGCATTAAAGATATATTTTTCAATGTATGCGACTGTCAAATACTGGGTAGTGGTATGGGTGCCCTGGTAGTCTAGTGGGTAGTGTGCTAGACTATTAGCGTAGAGTCGTGGGTTCGATTTCCACCAGAGACTCTGGTCTGTGGCACTACACCGAGCATATGGTCAAGTTACTCCGCTCGTATATAATTAGAATATAATTTGTAATTGTATTGTAATTAATAAATAAATAAATAAATAAATTAATAAATAATACTGGGTAGTGGAGCTTAAATCGGTTGTCGAGATGAACGCTACAGCGGTCGACCAAATGTTGTATATAGCCGCCGGGAACGATAAAAAAATTCCTTTAAATACAACCCTTCAGGATTACGACCTAGCTTCTCCCACCAGTTATGTTGTGTATGTTCATTTTATACATACATAACTGGCGGGATCTACAGTTTAAACTCGACTCCGAACTAAAAACTTTTGAGAAACTTTCCATTGAAATTTTTTTTTACTCCCAGAGTTCTCCGGAGAGAAAATCGCCGAAGGAATACTTTTTTAATGTTTCGTTTTGTTGGAGATAGTATCTGACGTGAGGTTTGAACCTTAGTCTCACGTCTAATAAGCCAACACTCTACCTAGTAGACAACGGCGACTTCCATTACATATCATCCATTAAGCACAATCATTTAATATCATCAAAAATTACAATTAACAGGCTATGAGAATCAGTTGCGTGACACGTTTGCTTTAAATGGACCAAAGGAGTGCCACGAAAATGTTTGAAATTAGTGTTTACTCTTCACAATTTTAATTTCATTTAACTTTTAAAAAGGAAATTGAGTTTGAGAAAGAGCTGACTTTCAGGCTAATGTATGATGCTAGAAATAAATGACTACACAAATGATGAAATTTTAATCTCCAGACTGTGAGGAACAATATCATCGCATATTTTGAATGCCCAAATTATAAATATTTCAAGTATCAGTAGCAAGACCAAAACACTCGCCAACTAGAATTGAGAAAAAGAATACAAAAGTGAGTAAACGTACCCTGGCCACCCATTTTTTAATCCTGGATGGTCATTTTTGTACAGTAAGGCTACTCTTCGTTTAATCGGCGAACAAAAAAAATTTTTTTTGTCTACTGACTGCAAGCTTTCATTATCAACTAACGTTGTTGAAAAAAAGAGGTATCCGTCCAGGGTTAAAGTATTATTAGAGCACAATAAGATAAAAGTGAGCATTAAACTAAAGGGCGGATCATCCTACCTTTAACTTTTAATATTCACTTTATCTTTTAACTTGCCGTATTATTTATATTATTTTCAATATGACAATATAAACATGGAAAAAAAACGTTAATACATATATTAATAGTTCTTCAAATCGAAATGGATATTGGCGTATTCATTATATTTATTTTAAAACTAAAACACAAAAATAAAAAGCTAAAACCTCAACACACGAATTTTATAAACAAATAAAAAGGCACGTCGTTGCCACTGCCATTTTAAAGCATTTGTTTAATGTTAACTTTATTTTATCTGTAAGTTGTAATAACGAAAAGAAGTTAAAGATGACTTTAAAGTTCACTTTAGCTAAAGCTACCTTTAACTAAACCCAACTTTAACGGCAAGTTGTAATAATTGCCCTAAGAGTTTTAAATAAATTTCTCTTATATTGCATTTTTTTATTTTATTTTTTCTTTACCCCTCTTATATGGCCACATTATACGGCATCTGTTTAAAAGATATTCCACTGTACGTCCTATTTTTATGTGACTTTAATATCTATTCATTTTATTTTAATGGATATGTTTTAATACTGTCTTTTTTTTGGTGATAGGAAAGTATTGAAAAGAAATGCTGACAATTATTTATGGGATACAGTGTCATGATACTTTTTAAAATTTAAATCCAAAGCATTAATTTCAATTTAAAGAATTTTAAAAGCAAATTATTTAAACGATCTTTCACATATTTAGAAATGCAGTAAAAAATCTTATTTAAAGAATTTAAAATTTGTCGAATGTCAAATTTCACTGAAAGTTATAATCAACGAATAGACGTTTGAATCATCGCTAGTTTTTCTCTATTAAGTTAATACAAATCGATAATTTCATAATCTCAAAATACATATTTAAAATCCATTTTTATAGTTTTTTATTGTTAGAAATCAAATAATGAAACTTTGAGCAATTAAACCAATTGCTATCATTGTAGATTATAACAAAAACTTATAAACAATAAATACAGCCAGAAAATACGCAATTCATAAATCTCTACAGCAAAATCACATAACTTTGATCGGTTTTTAATGGATTTAATAAAAAGTTTTATACCCAAAACAAATAAATAAATGCATAATAAAAGATATGTTAATATGTTTTGCGGCAAACATTTTTTCCTTATTTGGACTTATTTGGACTCGGATATCGGCCACGCAAAGATTCTGAGGGAAGTTGGAGCTGTCGGGAGCAGTGACTACATGACACCGCGGTACGATTTCACGAGGAGATTCAAGACATCGGTTCCGGACAACGAGGTCTGGAAAGGTGGTGTGCCCCACCCTGTAAGGGACTCCGTACATATCCACACCGCCGGTTCGAAGCTGAACGGAGCTGTTGGCAGTTGAATTTTTTCGGAATCGCTTGGAATAGCCCAGCCTATAAGACTGCCAGACCACTGTAGTGTCTTTCAGGCATAGGTGGTGGCAATACAGGCTGCGGCGAGAATGATTGGGGCGGAAGGGTCTCCAAGCGGAACGTCATCATACTTTCTGATAGCCAGGTAGCTATCAAGGCTCTGAGTTCTTACATGATGAACTCCAAGACGGTGTACGGCTGTCGCAGATATCTCGACGAGGTAGCGGAATGATATTATATACATATCGTATGGGTACCGTGGCACGTGGTATTCCGGGTAACTGCAGAGCTGATAAACTTGCCAGGTGGGGCACGACCATCGAACTCTCCGATGAATTCTCGAATCTGAGCATCCCTATGAGGACCTGCAAGCTCATAATTGATAATGCGATCGTAGATTCCGTCAACGACAGTTGGGTGTACGAGGGTAGAACGGCTCATAAAATCTGGAGGGCGCACAATGCGTCTACCTAAACTCCAAAGAGGCGCGCTCAGTGTAGTTGTCGGTGCCATTACGGGGCATTGCATTATGGGTACGCATGCGAGGCGCATTGGTCTTGGACACCTTGCTAACGACTTCTGTAGAAGCTGCAGAGATGAGGAAGGAGAGGAATTTTCCCTCACCTGCTGGTTACATGCCCGGCTCTTTGCCAAAGGAGAAGTAAGTACTTGGGTACTTACTACATGGATGATCTGGAGGAACTGTCAAGGATTGACATTGGCAGCCTAAATCGCTTCATCAGGAGCTCGAAGTGGTTTTGTGACTAGGGGATAGCGGATTACTGTAGTATCACAATGGGCCCAATGCGGCCTAAGTGAGTCCATCCAAGAATTCTTGAATAGGTAGCCACCTCTACCTACCTACCTACCCATGCCATGAACCAATGTGAATAAAAGGAACAAATAAAATAAAAATTAATTTCAAAATTTTAAATTTTATTGTTTCATCACAAAATTAGACCATTACTAATGGAATTTAAAAAACAAAAGAAACATTAACAATTTCGCATCAAAAATGTTATTATTTTTTTGCAATTGCGTGTTTTCTATGGTCGGAATAATAAATTCATGCTCAGAGTTTCAACGAAAAAAGTTAAAATGTTTTGGTCAGTAAATTTAAAATTTTTGGCAACATCAGATTTTGACATTAGTATTAATTGGTTTGACACTTTTTTAATTAAAAACAAAAATTGTAATAATATAATAAAATAAAATAAAATGAAGAGTGTGAACATAGAGAACGTGAATGTTTTTATAGCTTCAGATATTTTAAGTGAGTTGAAAACAAAAAAGAAGAAGTAGCCGTAGTCTAGTAGGTAGTGTGTTGGCTTATTAGACGAGAGGCCATGATTCAAATCCCACGTCGGACATATCCATCAATAACGAAATATTAAGAAATAAGAAAAGTTTCTCTGTTATTCGGAGTCGCCTTCAAACTGTAAGCTCCGCCACTCATGTATAAAATTAACACACAACAGAAGGGGTGTGAGAAGCTAGGTCGTAATCGTGATGGAAGGGTTGGAATGACCAATTATGTATCTGTGTATGTATGTGAGGAAATGAGATTATACATCCTATCTATCTGTATGTCTCTACGTCTTTTAAAACGATTATGAGTTCAATTTTGTCGTGAACTTATCATTCTTATTGACAAATTTGTGGAAAATATATGTTGGGCGTGTATATGTTCAAGTATTGCTAAATTCATTGATACGGAAAGGTATTTTCGTTGCTTTAGAAATTGTGAACTTTTAGAAAACCCTGTACTTTGTAGAAATTATTCTAATGAACATATACAAACGATTTACTTAGTCAGTTAAGCTTTCTGGTTGTCAGTTTTAATTAGAAGTCTTACAAATTTATAAATACCGAAGGTACAATACTATGTATTTGTATGCGACTTATTTTGTTGTACGGCTTTGAATCTCTTTTTAAAATTTTAAATTCAATCAGATTTTGTAGTTATCACTACAACTTCATATTTCTCTTTCAGCTTTTGCTTATTTGCATCCCATTTTGAGACTTACATTTAATTTATGCTGAAAGGAAGTGTTAAATTTCCATTGTGGTCCTAAAATTTTCCTAAACTGATTTGCATTTAAAATTTGCATACAAATTAATCTGGATTTGATAGCAGTACTCTAATACTGAAAGCAGATTTTCTTTCTAAAGAGTAAAGACAAGAAAGAGAAAGAAAGAAATTTAAAATTTTTTTTTAATTTTTAGTTTTCTGATCATCATCTATTCAAATTCAAGTCATTTAAAGGCAATCCATTGTTTAACTTAAAAGTTTTTGCAAGTTTAAGTGCTTAAGTGTCAACCCTCGCAAAACAGAATTGACGCTTTTTACCAGGCATTATGGGGTACCTGTTTTTAACTTGCCGTTCCTAAATGAGGTACAAATTTCTTTATAAAAGAGCATTACATATCTGTGGATCATTCTTGATCCCAAGCTTTCACGGAAGGATAACTTTATTGATAGGCTTATGTAAACCACAATAACAGTCTACACCTGCAAGAGGACCATATACAAGATCTGGGGCCTGCCTATATGAATGCCTCTTTTGGCTGCTGGACAGTGTAGGCCTGTAGCCAGCTAATCAGATGATTACCAGCTCGTCATGTTCTACTCCAAACTTTATTATGGCTTTATTTGCTATACCTTATTGGCTCCCCTCCAACATCCTATTGCAGTAGAAAGCTGAGTTATTGGCAATAAGACTCATTGCGGTCATATTCTGATCCAATCTGGAATACGGATATGCTGCTTTTCGGGAAAGTTATAGAAAGACTAGGGTCGATTATATGATTCTTTATGATTTTCGATTTTAAAACTCCGACTAAGGAATTTTGGCACCTTTGAGGTTTACACTCAAGGCTCAAAGAGACAGGGATTTTCCCTGAAAATCTTCTGATTTACTCGGATAGCCAGGCTGCGTTTAAGTCCCTACGACCTAAGTTTCACCGTCCGGCCTTGCCCATGAATGACGAAGATTTTTTGAAGATATTACGGATCATTCAAAACTAACTCTTATATCTGCTCCGGGATACAGGAATATCGTTGGAAATTGCATTGCTGATGAGTAATCTCCATAATATTACAGAGCATAGGTAGTCCCATTGACTCAGTTAATTTGGATATTTCTACTCGTTTTACAAGGAGACGTGCAATATTGCCAGACTCTGTTGGACACGTATGGACAAGAAGAAGAGTGAGTCACTTTATTCCTTAAATCGTATAGCTACCCATCGCACAATGGCGATCCTAATGGGCCATTGTCGGCATTTCAACTATTGACTTTTTTAGGTCTGTAGGCCTGACCCCCTCTTTTTGACCTCTCATTGTCTGATATCGTTGACAGCGCTCTCTAATATAAAGGTTGCTGCAATTGCATGATTTATATTGGAATCGGGATGGTTTCACCCAGAGAATGGGAATTGGCTTAAGTGCGACATCTTCCTTCGATGGGGTACGCCACCTAACTAACCTAATTATTATTTAAAAAGTCTATTTAAGTTTAAAGTTTTTTATGGTACAGAAGCATGGTTAGTTGCGCGGGCAGATGATGAGTCTTTGAGAGGAAAATGTATGGGCCCGTTACCGTTAGTATGAGTGAATATGCTCCAGCGAAAACTTCTTGCGAGAGCGAAAGTGAAGAAAAATCAAAGAAAAGAAGAGAAAAAGAATAAAATTCCAATATCTGAGAACAAAACAAAAATAGTAAAGACATCAACTGAGTTGCAAGAAAGAATGAGTATTTTTTTTTTTCTCTTTTTCTTTACTAACAAAGTATTATTGTGATATGAGTGTTTGTGTGTTTGTGTTAATGGGAAGGTGTACACTTATAACTTTGTTCTCGTACTCTTTTTCTTCAGTTATTATTATTGTTTTTTTCTTTAAAAACAACACAGTTAAAGAGCAAAAAAGAAAAAAATACACAAATGTCTGTTACCTTACTAAGAGCTTGTTTTCCTGCTACTTTGGTGTGGGAAATAATTAGAAAAATAATAACAAGTGACATTATTGTCCTTTTTGTTGTATTTGTGAGAAACATCTCACACCTATGAATACAAAACCTAAATAACATATGTAATGTATATATATATATACATGATGATGAGGAAATAACAAATAGGTGAGGATGTAATGCCTTTTGAACAAATATGAGTATGGGGTCTATTGCCTTATTTATTTGATCTGTAAAATAACGCCAAGGATAAGACATGAAACGTGCAAAAGCACCATTATGAACCATGAGGAACTATTTGTGTATTTGCGTTAAAAAAATCATAAAATATATCAGTTACCATATATTAAAATTGAATGGATTCTATTCTAGCTACTGATATTGATATAACCGGTTTAAGTTTTAGTTTAAGATATAATTTAGAACGTTATCAAAAATGTTTACTCGTTTCTAACATGAAATCAAAAATATGTAACGTAAAAGAAAATTGAATATTCTTTTCTACTACTTTAAATCATTTTCCAGTTGCTAATCCGATACACTTGCCAAACTTCAAATGCTTAATTAAATCTACTGCACTATAGACATCATTCAACGTGTTATTCAATGTAATCAGATTAGGTTAGCGGTCAGCTTGCCATTCATAGTTAAGTTCACTCGGTGGGTATATAGCCCATGTTGTTACCCAGTGTGATGTAACTCCGTTAGTAGTGGGTTGGAACCACCCCGAGCTTCTCATGAAACTGGCCAGTTCCACTAGCGGCACATTCGCCACCATGTCAAGATCTTCAAACGTTCTGTCACCCGAAAGCTGATGATGTCTGTCCTGAAGTAAAGGGCACTCGCATAAAAGGTGTTGCACCGATTCCGCTTTCTCCATATCATGGCAGCTTTTGCAGTAATCATGGTGGAGCTGACCGAGCTTGTCAGCAAAACCGCCAATAGAGCAGTGTCCCGTTAGAATTTCTATTAGAATTCGAACTGTTCTCTTGTGAAACTCAAGTAGTTCCCTGGTTCTCCTGCTAGCCACTGCTAAACACAACAGTTTTGAAATTCGGCCTTTTCGTTCCCCTTTACACCGCAATGATCCGGAACCCAGTAGAGGCGGATGTTGTGTAGACGTATACAATGTAGAAAGCCAATGCGACACCTGAAACCCTTCGATTTGACGAGATTGATTGATGCTTGACTGCCATACATATGATGACTTTCAAAGGTTTCATTATACGTGCAGCTTGTTCAGTAACAATTATATCTCCGCCTAAAATACTCTGATTAGATTCGATAATCCTTATGATCGTTATATCACCGTCACCTATGACAGATTCAGCGACTCATTCTTCCCGTGTGGGAGTCTGAGTCCTGTATGTTCGTTCCAACCGGAATGTAAATTTTACAAATTTCTCTTTTACCCCCTTCTTTTTTTTAAGTCTATTTAACATTTGCTATAATTAGTACAGACAATCGTAGACTACATCATAATTTTGATTCCTCGCCAACTAACGGCGTTGATCAGATTTTTTCATGATTTTGAACACTATAAACATCACAGTTCAAGCACCGAACTGTATATAATATTGGGGTTCAAAACAAGTTTTCATCATATTGTTCTGTGGCCAACATAAGCGAATATGTTCGCTTATAAGCTAAAAATAGTCATTAAAAAATTGGATGGAATTATGTTAAAAATAAAGAAAGACCAGCTCGTAAACAATCATTCACATGGAAACATTCATTCACTCGTCCTAATAGTTCAAGTTCCATCTTTGGAATTCTTCATTAAATTGCAAAATTTAATCAAAGCTGTACCATATCATTAGATCACACATACGGATCTCAACGTGCCAGCGATTAAAAGAGAGAATGTTGTAATAAATACCAGATAAAGTTATCACAAGAACAGGAGTTTCATACAGGGACTTTTGAATTTTTACAGTTGATAATGCCCATCTCATTGAGGCTACATCTGTCACATTATTTGTCATATACTCAGTTATCACCAAAGATAACCATAGTCCCGACATATGTTCACTGAATGGGCTTTGAAACAGTTGCCATCTAACCCTAATTACCATTGAAATATATTCAGCGATGGGACTCATTGGATACGTGGCAGATGTCTGATCTGGGGTTTGAACAGTGGCCTCGCGTCTAGTAAACCAATTGACTACCTACTAGACTACGGTAACTTCATGATAAAACAAGTAAAATAGCTTGGCTAAGACAATGAAGACAATATCAATAGCGGTGTGGTCTAAAGACGGCTTTTTCACTTGAAAGATCTTCCAAAATTGCCTATGATGTCTTATGTATATTTTAAATGCTAATAACTGATCGCTTTCGTGTTTCTGCATTCACTATTTGATTATAACTACCCTCTGCCATTTAATTTGCTTGGAAAGAGTGTGATGTCAAGTAGGTCTCATTTAAAAATGACATCGAATAGTTTTATTGCATCATCTATAAAGTAATTTACAACAGTAGTATAACGGCACCTATAAATTCCTCTTCAAATTTTAATTTCTTTCGTAGTATCTTAATGAATGTTTGTGCGTCAACATTGCGGCCAAAATCTTCCTAAAACTGAAACATCACTGCGTTGCGTTGTTATTCAGGATTTATAGCCGCTGTTGCCTTTACAACAAAAAACTCATGCTAAAAAACAGTTACAATACACACATCTGTTAAATTTATAAAGGAAAAACAATGTTAGAAACAGGAACAGATTAACTGACTTTAAGCTCCAGAAACAATTGCTAAAAAGAAAGCCAAAAAAATAAGAAACTGTTGAGATTTATATTCTCTTTCCATCCATTTATTCTATAACGCTTACGAACTTGAATACCGAAAAGGCAGTCGATGATTATGTTGCTCTAGAAATGTTGATTTTGTTTTCTTTTTCCCATTGCCTTACCAAAAACCAAACAGAAGTGTTGAGAAATTCTTTCGTGGCTACTAACACCAGACAGCAGATTTTTGAAAGAAAATAAACGGCAATTGGTATGGAAAAGTGAAAAGTGAAAAAAAACTGTAAATCACTGTGCGTGCACCAGATATCAGCAATTATTCGCTTTTACGCTACTGATAAGTACTCATGAAATTTTGAGTATGAGTGAGTCAACGGTATTGAAATCCAACTACTGTGATTCGTTCGTTTCATTCATTTATAAGTACAAGTTGCAATGAGTATGAGTACAACGTCAACATCAAACTCATTTCGAACTATGTTTGATTCATATGCCTACTCATGCAGATTCATAAATTTAGAAAAATACTTATAATGAATGATTCGAATCATTCGTCAAAATTTACAGTCTTAGTTGTTGTTCCAGTTACAAAAAAAGAAGAAAGAGACAAACGAAAAAGACAAAGACAACAAGCAGAGCAAACACACAACCTTCCTGTGAATATTGTAGTGTTCGTACGCGAATCATACTTATTTTGTGATTCCTTTATACGATGAGTAATGGAGAGTCGAATTAAATAACATCATGCGTATTGTTAAGCATAATTACCATGAGTATGACTATGAGTAGTATGAGTATGACATTAAAATAAGTATGAATGCGTATAAGTATCAGAAATTATGAGTATGATTCGAATCTACCCATTATTTTGAATACTCACTGCTGACCTTTGGCGTGCACCAAACTAAAATTTAAGATTATTTAAATGAAAAAAAAAACTTCAATTAAAATCCTTTTTTTTCTAAATCTTAAGTCAAATTATTACTTTCCGTTATTCTTATTATTATTTTGGTTTACCATCAGTTATGTGCATCAGAAGGACTACTATATGAAAAATAATGAGAAAGGAAATCATACCTTCAGAGATACATTTTTTTTCGTCTATCCAGTCGATTAAACTTCTCGCATATTATCTTTGATTTAACCTCATATGAGCCGAGCGGCCGAATTGCGGCATGACTGTATAGTATTTCTGAATCCCGTCTTTTGTACCAACTATCCTAGTTGAAAGAATATACGGTCTCGTTGCGCAACATTTCTCAAAATCTGCGACTCTACTGATATTGTACTGGGGATAGTTAAGGAGGAAACTGTAAGTAAACCAATTCGCCTAATGAATTTTATTTTAGACTTGTCTCTCATTAATCTAGCTATAGACATCGCTAATATGTGCAGCGGACTAAGATCCAACAGATAATCCAATGCCGTTGACGAACAAGTTCTTATTGTTCTTGTTATGCTAACACACACTCTGTATATTGTTCAACTCTATTTGAGTTATGTTCAGATTTATTTTATGGGACCAGACAATTGCCTTATAGGTCACTACTGCTCTGAACACCATCAATTGAAACCAGTTTTAACAATCTATGGAGCCCTGTTGTTGTTTATGTGTTATGCGAGACTAAGTGGAACTTCTGAAAACCCAATTAAAACTTTAATTAGGAGATCTTGAAATAAATTATCCCCTAAAAAATCTTTTGCTGTGGCATTCCAGATACAAAAATCTAAGGCCATATTGAAGTAAGTATTTTGGAGTCTAACTTGTTCAAACATTTGCCTAATCATGCAATAGAAGCCTAAGTAGCAGGGATTAAAGGGAGCATAATTTTTTGCCTTTAGATTAGGTTAGCTTAGGTAGTGCGCCAATTTGAAGGAACAGGTCCCACTTAGGGCTGCATTTAGACCCATTTCGATACCACAATTAATACTACCAGGTTGTCCACCATTCCCTAGAGAAACTCCATGTAAGAAAATTAGCTTCTCTGAGAAACCCTCAGCATCCATGGACAAGAACGGACGTTAAAACTATGTTCGTCTTGCTGTCCTAATAAATCAAAAGATTTATAGGGAAAATGCCGCCACTCATTAAGCATTGTGCAGCTTTCATGACCCCTTCTTGGAAAACAATGCCATGTTCAGGCAGCTTATAAGAAAGTTTAATGTAGGAATTCTTAATAAATATATCACAGTCCATAGCATATATTCTATATGAACTTCCGGTTCTTCAAATTGGAACTCCCTAGTTAGAACTCTAAAATCAAATTTTCCATTCAGAAAATTTTAAGGCATCATATAAGCGACCCTAATGTATCTATGTCTTCCCACGTCAGCAGCATATCCATAGCGTAGATTGGTCCATGATTTGATTGCATTGAGTCTTACTGCTACCAACTAATAGGAGGTCAGAGGGGAGCCAGTTAAGGATGACAAATAATGCCTTGATTTGAGCGGGACAGAGCGCATTAGTAATCGGATAAGCTGACTACTACTCTGTCTAACAATCCATATTCATGTAAAGTCTTTAAAATATTTTTTTATACTTTTAAATTTATTCGTCAATAGGATTAAAGTACACGAATTCGTTTATTTATGCAAGAAAATTTTTCTTTAAGTAATTAACTTGCTTAGTAAAGTGGAAAACGTACAATACGTGACAGCGACCACAAATAAAAAAGAGAAGAACGAAAACAAAATAAAAAAAATAATATTAAAATCACAATGTGAACTTTTTTTGGGAAACAAATGCAAAGCATTTAAAATTAAATTATTTACATTGACATAAAGGGTATAAACCCACAAAATTTAAATAAATTATTAAAACTTTGCAGACCAAAAAAAAAATAAGCAAATATTTTATATAAGAAATGCAGATGAAATTATTTTTTCCGCTTAACGCGGGGGATACGTTCCAATAAGTTCCTACGCTAAACGAAACGGCGTTAAACGAGGCAACTAATAAATAAACTGTGACGCAGGAAAGATGCGTTCGTACTGCGATTGTGACTTCGGAAAATACGGTTGGAATCTTTATTCTGGACACGCTAACAAAAGACCTTTGAAATAGATACATTTTATGCACCGCCGCTATATAGTGTACCGCTTTTGGTTGGTGCATGGCTGTTTCATTTGCACACATAGGCAACAAGTATCAATACAGTGTGCGATTTAGGGGAATCCCGATATTACCGCGTAATACTGAAACAGCGTTAAGTGGAGCAGCGTTAAGCGGGGTCTTACTGCATGTACTGAATATCGAAATCATTGAACGTAAGAAGATAAAATAAGAATTATGTAGTTTCCGTAATCTAGTAGGTTGTGTGTTCACTTATAAGACGGGACGTCACGATATAAACCCCAGGTTAGACGAAATTCCCCATGTATAAAAACTTACCTTTTGATCCAAGGTATAAACGAGTAATGATGTATTTTCTTTTATTGTTAACAAATGCCAATATTACCTCCACAACCGTGTGTACAAATATTTAAACTAAATTGGGGTGGCCAGCGTGTGCAAATTAATTTGAAGATAACAAATCGGAAACTTATTTAAATGGCTAGATACTTTAAAACAAATGTTTAATCGCTCATATCCTTCAATTATATGAAAATGGGAAAGTGCATTGGAATCGTGATGAATAACATTATAAACTACAGAAAACTGTCTACCTTGGAATATAAACAATTTCGTTAGACTCAAAAACCTAAGAAAGAATCATCATTAATTTGCTACAAAACAAACATCATTTATCAGAGATGGCGGTCATTGCTTGATGACTGACAACAAACAAAAAACAAAAACGTTACTTTTTGTTACTTGTTTTGGGCAGTCGGCGTCTTTGGTCCATTTTGGTCTTAACCAGTACAATGCTCAACGGCAAGTATTACAGGTTGATGATTCAAAACTTTTTTGAATCTGAAGTAAATGATAAAGACACTAACGCCAAGTACTTTCTGCAGGATGGGGCAACGTGTCACACTCTTATTGCGACATTGGATATTCTACACGAGCGTTTTAAGTGCATGTTTATCTCGCGTCGATGGTTAACAATTTCTTTTGGTCTCAATTGAATTTAACTCCGTTAAATTTTTTCTTATTGAATTTTTTAAGTCCTAGATGTATGAACAAACTTCAAACCACAGTGGTCTTCAAAGCCTTCATAACATATGCCAACTGTCAAAAGCATTATAATTTATATCCAAACAAAACGTGGCCGTCATTCGAACGAAGTTATATTCGACACATAATCTATTGATCTCTCAAATGAATGAACATTTTTGATGACATTTCAAACACCCTTTATTGTATTTAAATTTAAAGAAGTGCTTAGAAAAGACTCTATATAAGAACGATTATTTTGTGTTCAACATAACCGTTAAGGTTGACAGAAATTTAAAAGAGTATTTATTAGCATTTCTGTTATTTATCCCAATTGGGTGCATGGAGTCGTCATAGTCTAGTAGTGTGTTGGCTTATTAGACGTGAGATCGTCCCAAGTCAGGCAAAACGAAATATGAAAAAAACAGCAGCAGATTTCTTGCAAAAACTATGAGAGTAAATAAAAATTTGGTATGAAAAGTTTCTCAAAGATATCTGTCGGCCCGCCACTCGTGTAAAAAAACTAACACACACGACATAAATGGTGTGTGAAACTAGATCATAATCCTGACTATAGGGTTGTAATGACCAGTTATGTATGTTCATTGTTCTAAAATAATAAAACTGAAATAAATTTCGAAAAATATTTTCGTTTGTATTAATTTTTAATAAACGGAACTTTTATATCATACTGAATTTGGGCAGAGTTTTAACGCTATTTTTCCACTATTCTTCATTCTAGTGTCAACAGTTCTGTTCCGAATGTCCATATATAAATGTAATTGAAAAATTTACAGGTAACGATTATTTGCTAAACATTATAAATTTTTAATGCCTTTTCAATAAGTTAAAACGCAGTTTCCATTTAAAATTTTATTTTTCCAACAAAACTGTTAAATTTAATTTCACATATATTTGAAATTTATCTTAAATTATTTAATTTTTAAACAAAGAAAATATTTAATTAAAAAGTATTATGACACTGTGTCACATAAATTTTTTTTTCGTTTCTTATTTTCTGTATTTCATTCCAGAAAAAGAAAAAAAAATAAACACAAACTATAAATGGACGTCTATTTAAATTAAGACAGAAATCAAAAATAAATAGAATATTAATGTAAAATAAAAAAATCCTGAGTGGCAAAATGTCACTTAAAGGATAACTGCTTCAGCTGATATATCCTCTTTTTTTTAAATTATGCTCATAAGAAAAATGAAAAATGAAGAAAAACTCTTTAAATTTTAATTACAGTAAATAGACTCTGTATTTCACTTACGGAGTTATATTAGCTACAGGATTTATTAAATATGAATAAACACTTGAACATTTCAGACAAAAAAGAGAACGACAAGAACCAGCAGAAAGACACCGAATAAAACTAAAGGTATGGTAGAAAATTAAGCAGTTCCTTTACATAGTAGTCAGGTACTTAAGGTTTCTTCCTCTTTAAATTTAACTTCTATTCAGAAAATGGAATAAAGGTCATTAAAGTGGCCTGAAATATGTGTCATTCTGTTACAATTTTCTTTTACACCCACCCAAGACGTTGCACTATGCACTTTTAATTCTGTTTTTTTGTTCATAATAGGGGGTTTTGTATTCTGTATTTAAATGGAAATTATGAAAATGAAAATTGTAAAGAGATTGTGGAGAGTGCTTTACTTATGTTTCTATTAGTTCGAGTTGCTATTTTCTTGTTTCTTTAAAAAAAATGTTGTTTTAGTAAACATGTTTAAGTAGGGCGCATTTAGTTTGGAACATAGAATTCAGATAATTATGGTCAGAGTAAAACTAAAATTTTTTTTAGAAGTCGTTTTATTACAGTTTATTTTTCAATAAATATGGGAAACAAGGATATTAATTTGATATTTATATTATTTTTAATTTTCTTTTTTCGTGTGAGAAAAGAAACAGAATTTTTTTTTACCAACTAGAGGTTTGAGATTTATTTATGACTCACTTGTCTTTTTATTTCTTTTCAGTTCCAAGTCTTACTTTTATTTTTGTCCTTGTTTTTCTTTTTCTTATCCTTTCGGAAACCCAGTTGAAGAAAAAATATTGACGTAAAACGTTTGCTCTTATAATTGAATTTAAGGACAAGTTCTGTAACAATTTTCAAAGCAAGTGTACAGATATGGAAAGCACAGAGAGAGAGAGAGAGAGAGAAAAGTTTCTTTGCTAATGTAACCTCTTTTTGCAAACGGATACTTTTACTTCCACTTTCATGACTTCTTTCATTTGGGATTGTCAACGAGACGAGCAAAAAATGGTTTGTTGGGGTTGATTGTGCATTAAACAGCCTACCTCAGCCTTCATTAACAAATAATTTTTGCCGAGTCGGAGTGTAAAGTAAACTAAGAACTACAGTAATGTGGAGGACAAGCAAATAAAGTGAAGAAGAATTTATATTTTAACTGTGAAGTACTATTGCTCCGATTAGAAAGGGAAAATTACTTCATCCATATTGCTACCGCGGCTGGCCTCACAGTAGCTCATTCGATCATTCCAATTTTCATGCACTATTTCGAGTGTATGGGATCGTATCTCGGCAGTGGCATTACGATAGTTGGCCTTCAAATGCTCAATTGTATCTGGTTTGTCGGCATGACACTTTTACTCATGGCCATACAGGAAATAGTACAACGGTGTTAAATTGCAGCTTCTTCGGCCAATGATACCTCCGCTCCACAAGCCGCACCAAACAGTTAATCGTAATATGTGCAATTGGTTCTGACTTGTGGGTTCGCTGAGCCCCGAATATGGAAATTTTGCTTGTCAACGTACCGACCAAGATAAAAATGTACTTCATCCTTAAAAAATTATTTTTTTTTTGACAAAGTTGACATCATAGTGCAGTTTCTCGTTGGCCCAATAAATCCCAACGTTGCTCAAGCATAAATCGATTCATTACGTTCAGTGAAGATAATATACTGAATTTGGTGACAAAATAGAATGACATAAGTATTGTCAGATTCCAAATAACTGAAGGTTAGAAAGTACTTTATGCAAACTATCGAGTTTTTAGCACAACAGAGCTTAATAGTTTTCATTTTGTTAAATAATTTTCTAAAAGGCGAAATAGAAATGATGAAGATGATAAATGCTTCTGGATTTTCGTTTTGATTGTTTGTTGTGGAACTAACTGCCTGCAGAAAAATATTTACTTAACATTAAACCTGATTGATGCAATAAACGTTAGACCATCCGATATTGAAGACATTAACAAGTTATTTCCCGACACCTTGCATGTAGATATTGGCGCAAAAACTGGAGCGAAGAATAAAATAAAAAAATCAGATCTTCACAGTGCCTAGATATATTGATCTCAAAAATACCAGCAAAAAGTCTTACACGCGGAAAGTTCAAACTTTGAAAAAATTTTGTGTCGGGGGCCTAAAATCAAAATAATTTTCATAAGAAACTTATTTGAATCAATACGGTAATGCAAATCAATCTTTATTTAGGCTTTAAAATAATGACGAAACATAATTAAAACAAAAAATACTAACGACTCTAACGGTCCACTAATTTCGTTCTGAATCACATTTAAGTTCTCTTATACTGCAGGTTTCGATAACTGTAACATGAAACATAAAACCTTAATAATATAACGGTATACATTATATTTAATTGAATTTGAAATATATTACGTATACGCATCATATTACTTGGCTACAATAATTACCCTGAAAAGTATGCAATAAGAAAGCTTGGATTTTGTTGTCTATGAAACTAAAGATATAAACACATAGACGACAGACAACAGCTCGACAGTTCGACAGAAAATTCTGCCGACTGTTTTTTCTGCCGTATTCCGACTGCTTAAATTTTTTGAAAGCAGAGCAGAAAAAAAATTTTGAAATTTGAATTTAAATATATTTTTCAGTGTTGTCACTATCAGGTGTTTGTACTCAAAAATAAACCCACTTATGAAAAAACCACACATGCAAAACATTTATCGAATGAATTCATATACAAAATTGAATCTATAATTCTATTTTATTTATTATGAATACATGGATTGCTTTTTATTTCTTATTTTTAGAATTGTTCTTTCTCTTATATAGCTTAATTTGGGCAGAAACTGCTTAGGTTGTTGTCTTGGCTTTTTCTGATCTGCCTTCAATATAATAGTTTTCATATAAACGTGTGTATTCTAAACATGGCAGCTTTCTATTATCTGTTATCTGTCGTCTATGTGTTTATACCTTAACAGAATTGAATATCACTTATACGACCCATGTTTATCATTATGAAGATGTCGTATTAAATCGAATGGGCCCGAATAATTAAATTGTAATTTTGCTAAAAATCGATCAGGTATATTTGGATAGTTTTAATTCCTTGAAGACATATTAATTGGGTGATAATGGCCGTTGCATTAAGCAGAACTACATATCTCTCATCAAAGATATCAGTGTTAAATTGGAAACTCTATAAATCCACTCTAAAAAGATTAATTCAGTTGAAGACGGAATAAGAAGTGACTGGCGTAGCATAACTTCAGAATTGTATTCAATTCTCAAGTTGTGAATGCACTGAAGCATCAATAAAAGCAATAATAAAAGAGAGACAAGAAATTAACTTCCAAAAGGAATTTTAAAATGTAAACAGTTTATAATGGCTACATCTGCGTATGCCAAAAAGGCTTATTAAAGCAAAAGGTGGCCATATTAAATACTAAAATTTTCTGTTTGAAAATCTTAATCTAGTTAACGTTGCATTACAAAAGTGTTCACAATATATTGCATTTAATTCATTTCTTTTCTTTTTAAAAAAATAATAAATTTTTGATACCCTTTTAATTGACTTGATAGTAAGAAATATAATTCATGAAGAAAAAATAATTTTTATTAACAGTTGTGGAAGTCGTTGTATACACGTTATAGGAAATAAATTTATATGTGCATGTACATGAGGTCAGCAACATCGGTATCAATAACCATGTTATGAAGAAAGTGAAGGAAAACAAATACTAAATAATCGAAATTATTTACACATTTATTATAAATGAAATCAATAAATATTTGTATTCACACTGCCTCATTTTCTCTAAAATTAATAATGTAATGATGTTTCTTGGAAATTATATCAACATAGTTTTCTATGTGTTTACATAATGAGACAAGCGGATTTGGGCTTTGGGAAACTTTTGATTGATAAATTAACACGTTTATTAGTTGGGGTTCCACACCAAAAGTGCGGTATATTGATGTTTATTTTTAATTTAATTTTAAAAATCATCATTAATTGGGCTCAGGCACTCACATTCTGTTAAAGTGAATGAAAATGTTTTGACAAATTTTGCAGAGTGGATCATATACGCAATTATAATATAAATATGATCTGTGTTCGGTTTTTATATGATTTCTTGACATTTAAATGGGAATTCTTCACTGGAAAGATAAGTCTGTTCTGTTTCACACTTGATCCCTTATTTATATTTCTATTTTATTAAATTTTTTTTACAAAATAATATATTATGCAGTGAAAGTGTTCTTTTTCAAGTCGACAATATATTGAAACATTTTTAGGTTTGCCATTTTAATAAAATATTTTTAATTTGTAATTTTTATTGATTTTTGTAAATTTATTGGTAAGTGCGTTTTATATAATATCAGAGAAAAAGTGTACAAAATTTAATCATAAAGTTTGGAAAAAGGATCAAGTTGTTCCGATGAAGAAAGGAAGAGTCGAGTAGACGGTATTCGAAATTTCCCAGCTAATTGGTTGCTCTAAAGGAAATGAGTATAATAGAGTGAAACATTCTAATACAATTGGAACCTCATATAATATATCCAAGGCCCACAAATTCCCTAAAACCACAGCTAGGGAAGGTATAATAACCATAGGAGTGTCTAAAGTTGGCCAAGTTAAAATCTCTAAGCAGCTGAAAGTTAAGTTAGCGTCATCATATGGTATTAATATATGATCTAGAACCATTAGACGACAGCCTAAGGAAGCTTCCTTACGTGGATGCATCACATACCGAAAAACTTTCGTAAAAAAAATGTTTTAATCCTGATTGGACTTTGTCCAAACACAACATGAAAAATCACATGAATTTTTGCAAAAATATATTATCGGGCGATAAATCTAAATTTTTCTAACAGAGATCAGATGTAAAATCATATACAGTATTTCCCGGATATAAGCAATTTTAAAAATGCTTTCATAACAGTGTATATAAACGGGGAATTCATGTATCGACCTATGAGCAAATAGTCATGCATCATTGGAGCTGATAGAATTCTATTTGTCTCGTTGACAGCACTAGCTTGGTATTCGATGATCTCCTACAACTCGGTATGGTGAACAAAACCGCGAAGAAATTACTAAAGGAAATAGATCCGCGGTAGTCTTTGCAGGTATAGTCAAGATCCCTATTGTAGCATTAACTAAGCAGAGAGTCTCTTCCACGCCCAAAACTGCAACACACCAGATTGGTAGAATAGGAGAAGCGTCCAATTTTTTACTACTTTTTCCAATAAATCTGTTATATGGTAAATATTGGCCGCCATTGGCTTCAGAGATGCGATTTATCAGCATAACCCATTGACTTAACATATCCCCATGAAAAGATTTTTGAAACGTTTAATCGCATGAACGAGAACGTACAAGTTATAGAATAAATTTAAAGTATGAAATACAATATTTCGTGTTTATAAGCGGGTAATGCTTAAAAGCAGGATGCAAATCGAAATAGTTCCAGTACATTTTGAATCAAAAATCAAGATTGCATAAATTTCAGTGCTACTAAGCGGGGAATTATTATATCTGTGGTTTTTATATCCGGGGAATACTGTATATGGCGACTAGTTTTAACCAACATAATATATCCAGATATACCATCAAAGCCATTAAGAATGATGGCGACAACATTATGGTGAGGATCACTTCGGAAATGGATCAACATTTTTACAAAAACATTCAACAAAATACTGTGATACCATACGCTGAAAGAATTTTACTGTTAATGTGATACTCCTTTAATGTGACATTTAAGACTGTGACTTGAGGTACAAACCATAAATACTGGGAACCAATTGAGAATAAAACGAATACATAATTTATTATTACTATTAATATGTATGTATATAAAGATCAATAACTATTTTTTTTCTTTTTATGCTGTTTTTTTAAATTTTTTTATCCTTCAATTACTTTAATATTATTTTAATCCGAAATTAA
This sequence comes from Sarcophaga carnaria, assembly GCA_958299815.1. Taxonomy (NCBI): domain Eukaryota; kingdom Metazoa; phylum Arthropoda; class Insecta; order Diptera; family Sarcophagidae; genus Sarcophaga; species Sarcophaga carnaria. Next base: position 88,905,228 of record OY283149.1, read on the forward strand.
ATGATTTCTTTCGTTTTAATTTTTTCGCAACAGCAAAGTGGTTATCCTTAGGTTTTCTCAAAGTCCGTGAAATGAAAAATCACTCATTCATTCACTCATTCGTATCGAATGGAATTCTTTTATGTGCGTTGAAAGTAAACGATTAACACTTGTATTTACGATAATTTTCGCCATTCAACTGATGTTGGAAGGTAGGCATTTGAGGTTTTTATCTGTGGATAAATTGTTGTAAATCTATTTTTTATTTTTCCGTTGCAATAAAGTTTAAACCGTCAATATAATCGCCTTGTTGTTGTAACAACCGCAGGAAGAAAGGAAGTTAATTTTTTGCTGAAATGGAAATCCAATTAAATTTTATTGATTCAACAAGAGCATAGAAAGTAGAGAATAATATTAAAATACTTAATCACCCTTATTCTGGTTGTCGTCGTCGTCGTTTTTGAGTCGACACTGTTTAGGTATTCTATAACAGTGCTGTGTCGACGTCGACTGTTTAGGAAAAAAAAGTTTTTTATCATCAGGCCTGTCAAAATCAGCGATGTATTGATCCATGTCAAATATGTGGCCGTTTTGCGCTTTGCAATGTTGTAAACCACAGTCCGTTCTGTACTTGTATTCAAGACTATATAGGAAATCCATTTGTTCAGCGCCAAGGCGGCTCAATGCCGCCAACAAAATGATGTTGCATCTGGTCAATGTTTACCTGATTAATTTGGCAATCCTTATGAAGGCTGTCGACTGGAACGTTTGATTCCGGCTTTCCGTCGAAAAGGGCATGTGTTAATGAGAAATGTAATGACCCATGTCCTGGTACCTGTGGGCAGAATGCCGAATGTTTTGTTAGAAATCATTTGGCGACGTGTAACTGTATTTATGGATATCAAGGCGATCCATACCGCTATTGTGCTAAGGAAGAAAAACGTAAGACAATAAAAATTCACCACAAGAGTTAATTTTTTAATGCTTGTCGTTACCAAAAATGACGTCGTCAAAATCAGAGTCGACACAACACAATATCGACTGAGTATTGACTTACAGAATACCAAATATGTGTCGACAGTCATCGATAACTGTCAATGACGACAAACAGAATACCAATTTTAAATCGTCGACAACGATATCCAGAATAAGGGTGAATATAACTAACAAATAAAAACATATGAAAGAATGGAGTGTGAATTCCAAGGCTGGCACCACATCATGCATACAACTGAATATCGAAGGCGAAGATGTGTCTGTAATTGCGGTGATATTAGATAGTCTGCCAAAATTAAGCGGGCGGTTGGTAGTAACTGCAGGGTAGCTAATCAGTCATGACCTCTATAGATGACAGTAGATGTAAAGTATTACGACTACAGTCACAGCTGGTGAGATGGTCGACTAGCAAAAATTGAGTACACTTTTGTCAGGGACCTACATATTTGATGTCGCAGATTTGAAGCTAAGCAGCATTCTGAGCTTTGTAAGTAGTTAAGATTGGAGTCATTGCTTGAAATCGAAGTTGATCTGGGGATCTGAGTGTGTTGAATTGAGTCCCTGTTAATCTGAATATGTTGTACTGAATGGCGTAAAATTTTTATCATAAATTTTTTTTCTTCTTTAATTTTTCTGCAGATGTCGAATTTAGTACTTCTTCAAGATAAATCTCGTAAAATTTTATGATGCCACAGAAAGGCATGCAGGTTGCAAAAATACTTTTATATCGATTACGGTTCAAACCCCAGGTTAGACAACTCCAACAAAACGAATTATGAAAAAATATTTCTTCGATTACTTCTTCACAACAGTTTTCTGGCAAAAACTCTGAGTATAAACAAAATTCCATGTAAAGTTTCTTAAAAAATCTATCGTTTGGAGTCGATATTAAATAGTAAGTTCCGCCACTCATCCATAAATTTAACACATACAACATAGGTGGCGTGAAGAGCTAGATCGTAATCCTTACTGAAGGGTTGTAATGAACAATTACGTTTGTATGTATGTATCCACCATTTCAAATTCGCTCGAAGCATAAAAAATCTCGGTGTTTGAGTGCCGCATTCGTTGTCCGTCAAAAATTGTTGGATAGAATTTTGGTATGCAATTCACATTTTTGAAGCCAATAATTACGGGCGACAAAAGAGTATCACATACGAGAATAATATGTGAAAAAGTAGGTAGACAAAATGAAATGAATTTTAACACATGGTTGAAGAGACGAGATCATTAGGAGTTTCTTATCCTAATGTCAACAGAAAAGCAGCAACAAATTAGATTTGCAGTGGTGTAATATAGGGAACAATTCTCCCAGCCTACCTTTAGTTTCTAGGTCACCTATAGTTTCGATTTAAATGTGAAATCAATTTTAAAATATTCTCTTTGCGTTAAAATTGTTGCAACTTTATGATGATTTTGAATTTTCAATGACACATTCTGAATTTTAATGACTATTTCACTTTTACTTTTCGAATTCATTTGTATCTGCATATTGCTATGTACACTGGTAGATACAAAAATACAAACACTTTTAAAAACCATTATTAAAGAGTCAAATATCACGCGCTATAAACAAAGTTTGTTTCAATTTCGCTCATTTCCTTTCACTTTTACTAACTTTGCCCCACCCTTAAAAAATCCAATTGTCCTTGTCTTTTTGCTGCTTTCTGCCGAGTTTTTGGCGGAAATGTGTGTGGATGATATCCACCAGTCTCTTTTGTGGTAAACCGTAATTTTTGTGTGTGTGTTTACGTGTGTCAGTTTTATTATTTTTTTGTTTACCCAGACAAGTAAATACACCCAAACCTTTTTTACACGGTAGGTACGTTCCAGTGGATACCGTGTAAAAAAAATAACGCGTAAAAAAAGACAAATATTATGTGTGTATGTAAGTGTATAAACAAACTGGAGAGATATACATAGGATTGATGCAGCAGCCTACATATGCCTATAAAATTGAATAACTTTATAAAAACGCACAGATTTAGTTCAATAGTATACACAGAGTTTTTATTTTATTAAACGATTTTATCCGTATAAAAAGCAGCGACCAAAAAAAAATGGTAAATTTGTTAAAAAAAAAACCATGTTATTTCAAATTCGCGTAAAAAAAAAACGTGTAAAAACAGGTTTGGGTGTATTGTGGTTTAACTGTATTAATGGCTAATTTTTGTTGTCTTTAGTTGGGGCCAATATCACGTAGGAAATACTTATGTATTTACTTCGGGTTTATTAGACAACACCGTTTATTTCCTTTAAGGATGTTTTTTTGTCATTGTATTAAATAAATTATAGGAATAAAACTTTGCTTTAAAACATATTTATTGTATTAATCAAAAAATTTCTTTATCTGGAAAAGTTCTGAGATAAAGGTAGTGCTATCAAAATCGTAATAATTATTAAAAGTTTTGTTTTGTTTGCCTTACTTGATTGGTAATTATAACCTTTTAGTAAGAATTACAACCTAGCTTCTAAAGGCATTCATGTAGTGTGTGTTAATTTTTTCCAGTAGTGGAGGGACCAATAGTTTAAAGTCATCCTGAACCACAGATTTGGGAATCGTTTCATGACAATTTTATTTTATTATCAGATTCTTTCCCAGAAGACTGCTGAAAGAAAATTCGTTTTGTTTGGGATGTGTGGTTTACTAAGCCAACCCACTATCTACTAGACTACAGCGTTTTGTTTTCAACAGCTTTTAATCTGCATTTTCATGTCGAAACAAAAATTCTTCTCCTTTTTGAATATTAGTTTAAGATTTTGAACAATTTGAATTATTTTATTTTCATTCTCATTCTGAATGACTCATAAGCAGAGATTCTATTTCCAAAGAAACAAGAAAGCAAGCTCATAAATCTTACTAAAGTGTGCTGCTACCACTGGTATAACATGGTTGCAACATTTCAACAATTTTCAATAGTCTATATGGGCAATAAATTTGAACGACTACATGTTTGTTTTTGTTGCAGTTACTAAAGCAATAGTCAGTGTTAAAATATTTGAAAAATATTTATGGTAATATTGTCATATCCCTTCTTTCCTTTTAACTAAATAATATTAAAATATTACCAAAATAATGTGAAAACTGAAAAATAGGAAAACTTTTATTTATTGTTCAGGGAAAATTTCCAAACAATGTGAAATATACATACATTAAATATTTTTCCTTTTTATGTCCTTATTTAGATAAAGAAAAACTAACATATGTTTGTATCTTTAATCCAAATAAAACTGAGTTATATCCTAAGGGTATTACATATAAAGGGCTTTCAACAAAGATTTTCGAACTTGAACAGTCGATAAGGGCCATCTCATCGAAACTACATTTGTCAAATTAGTTGTAATTATAAAATCTGTTTTGTCAAACCATCATGCCTAATCACTGTCTTTAACAACGTGTGGAAAATTTTTTTTTTAATTGTTTTATACAATGGTTTCAGCCTAATTTTCATCAAAATATCATCTCCAGTTATGGGGCTCATTTTCAGATGAATGGGTACGATAACAAAGAAAATTGTAGAATTTGGTACAATAAAATTCGAAATGAGATCCAAGAAAGGATTTTGGACTACCGGCGTCATCGAACTACAATTTTTGAGAACGACATTGGCCTGGCCATAACTGTTAACGGCGTATACTATTTTTTTATGATTTAGGCCTATATAGGTTGATCGGGGCACCACTGACATGTGGTGTCAACAGGACCTCATTACGTACCACTCAACTCATATCACACGTTTTAAAACTTGATCATCTTACGTGGAGGTGATAAAACTGACCACCGAGATCTAGCGACTTAACATCGTTTGATTTTTTCTGTGACGTTTTCTCATACCACAGTTTACCTCAAAGCCAACATAGCCCATGCAAGCGGTCATATTCAGCCTTATATGTATGCCAGAGTCGTAAAAAATTGGACACACAGAGAAGTCGTGGCTGACAAATGAACGATGTTATATGGAAAATGTTATGGAAATTTTAACATTTTGCCTGATCTCTGCCCAGAGAAACCGTGGCTGAGATTTGAAGGTAATGGCCTCCATATGTCTTTGAAACGAATAAAAATGTCGATATTATCTCACACACACACTTTATTTTAAATTTTGAAAAAAGAAGTGCTTAAAAAACTGCATTTTATAACTCGGAGACATGATTATCAGCACATACATAAGTACATACAAAATTGGTCATTACAATCCTTAAGTCGAGACTACGACCTAGTTTTTCACACCACTTATAAAGTGTGTGTTTATTTTATACGTGAATGACTGGAGCTGCAGTTAAAAGTCGACTTCAACTTTTCATGGCAATTTTCTTTACTCAGAGTTTTTGCCAGAAATCTGCTGAGAGGAAGTCGCCGAAGAAATATTTTTCTTTATAATTCGTTTGGATATCTGACCTGGGGTTTGAACTGTGGCCTTACATCTAATAAGTCAATACATTACCTACTGCACTACGGCAACTTCATATAGTAGTAAATATTCCCCTAACAATCTTCAATGAAATATTTATTTATTTATTTATTACTTTCAATACAATTACAAATTATATTCTAATTATTTTCGAGCGTAGTAACTTTGACCATATGCTCGGGTGTAGTGTCATAGACCAGAGTCTCTGGTGGGAACCAAACCCACGACCCTCACGCTAATAGTCTGGCACACTACCCACTAGACTACCAGAGCACCCTCAATAAAATAATTCTAATCTATTATGTCTTTTATTGTCCTTATCCTATGAGGAAAGTTAAGTTCTTGACCAATACAACATCATACATCAGGTTCAGCATCCTTGTCAAGCATTTAAATTTACGCTTATATCTCATGAGTATATCACGAGAATATTATGCCGTATTTATTTGAGAACTCTTTCGACTCCATCAAATAAATTTTTTAGTGAACAAGTTGACAAGGCTTTACTTGAATATATCGTGTTACTTCTTACTAAAGAGAGTATGCCACTACAGTGGTTTTTTCAGCGCGTTAATGACTCAATAACTTTTATAGGTTCTATGATTGATTTCATAGTAATAATGTTAGTGTAATAAGGTAACAAAATGAATAATCTAATCTTAACACAATTGAAATTTCTGATGAGGTATAAAACGGAAATAAGAAAAATAAACATTATACGAAATATAAGAGAACAGGCTTATCTGTAGACTATAGAAATTATGCTTTGGTAAGATCTGAATATAATATTACTAACAAAGTTGCCTATAAAAATTATGTAATCGGATAAAATCTAAATATTTTTAAACGATCGTAAATTCTAAGTGTCGTTCTTGTGGTTACCCCAAACTTCTAAAATATAGCTCTATGGTTGCTGAGGATGATATTTCAATAAGTAATGCATTTGCAGATTTCTTCTCAACCACGTATTCTACTATGTCTTATGATACTTGAACTTCTTACCCTTATGCAACGAATCAATTTATGTGGGATATCCTTTCCGTTTATTAATGTTGACGCAGTTTTTTCAAATTTAACATCACTAAAAGGCTCATTTAGTCCAGGTCCTGATGATATACCGAGCTGTATACTTAAAAACTGTGCATCATTACTAGCAGCACCCCTTACTGCAATGTTCAACATATCTCTTAAATCGATTTATTTGCCATTAATTTGGAAGAAATCATTCATCATTCCTTTATTTAAAAATGGCATTAGTTCGGATATATCAAACTACAGAGGTATTGCTAAAATTGATGCCATTCCTAAACTTCTTGAAGAAATGCTAACTCATCAAATTTCGCTTCTTCTATCGCCATGTCAGCATGGCTTGCGTAAATCTCGATCATCAACAACTAATATCTTAGAACTCACCACAATTGTCAATGAAGGATTTTCAAATAAAATGTAGACTGATGTGATATACACTGATTTAAGTAAAGCATTTGATAAAGTTAATCATAAACTTTTATTGCACAAATTATCACTTATGGGCTTTACTGTTTCTGCTGAAAAAAGAACTCAACGGGTCAAATTTAGAAAGGTCACATCTAAAGTTATTAAAGTGCAATCTGCTGATCTTCAGGACAGTCATTTGGGCCCGATCTTATTCACTTTGTTTATCAATGACCTTCTTTCAGTTGTTTTGCGTTCTAAGGTACTGATGTATGCTGACGACGTTAAAATATTTAACACCTGTAACGATGTTAATGGACGTACTTCGTGCTGACTTTTGCAGTTTTTATAAGTGGTGCAGATTGAATTTGTTGAAATTAAATATTAAAAAGTGTAAACACATGACATTTTTTAGACACTCAAAGATTGATACCTTCTATTGCATTGAGAATTCTGTTTTGGATAAAGTTAAAACTATTTTGGACTTTGGTGTACTATTGGATCACAGGCTCATCTTTCGGGATAACATATTCATGATCGTGAATAAAGCTTATGGAAAACTTGGATATATGAAATGCTGGCCTAAGGAATTTGTTTGGAGTATGGTTCTATCATATGGGACCCTTGTTATGCAGTTCATATAAATAGCATTGAGTCAGTGCAAAAATAATTTTTAATTTTCTGTTTACGAGGTCTTGGTTTGAAACTCCTATGAATTACCGCCGTATCGGAGTATGCTAGCTCTGATTAAACTGCCAAATCTTAAAAGTCGTCGTACCATGATGAGTACTCATTTTATTCTAGGATTAATACGAGGCGGTGTTGATTCGATTGAAATTTAATGTTCCTGTGCAACCTACACGTAATTTTGAAATGCTATCATTCAAATACTACAGATCAGACTATGCAAATAACGATTCCTTTAGACGACCCTGTAAAACCTTTAATGAATGCTACCAAGTAATTAATTTCTCGGAGGGTAAAGATGTTTAAAAAAAACTCTAAACATATTTTTAAATTGTCAACTAAAGTTTTGTTGCATTGTTATAAAACCGTTATTGTATATATTGCATGTGGTAAGTAAGGATAAAATTTATCTATTGACGTTAAATAAATAAAAAAAGAAATAAGTTTTAGTTGATTCAAAAAAAAATTCTATAGATATTGTGTGTTACATCCATTTAGACGTACTGGAACGTCGTTATTGCGTTCTAAATGAAAAATTCAACACAATTTTTACGCGGTTTTCTGGTTTTTCTATATTGTATCGAATATATTGTATGCTGACTCTGCAATTAACCAATCGCTAATTGTGTGGTTAATGAAAAAAAATTTTCAATCTCAATAAAGAAAAAATTAAAAAATAATTTTAATTCTATGCTGATTACTTTTCAAATATTATTAATTGGATGTATATATTTATTTCTACTGTGTCAATATATATAAAAAAAGTTTTGCTAATATTATTGAAAATATAATCATTTGAATAAATAAATGACATTAAACATGTTTACTTAATGAAAAGAAAATTTTTTCCAACTTAAATTAGATGCATTAAATCAAATAAAAAACCTCATTTATTATCGATAAACATTTTTGAAAATTTAATTAAAAGATTAAGTGAAATTATTATTATTATGCGAATTAATTTCATTAACGATAGGTTTGTAACAAATACCGAGACTTTCGAACTGTAACAGTCGCTAAGAAAAATTTTATTGAAGCTATATCCCACAAATTAGTTGAATTTATTCAATCTGTTTTGCTAAGTTAAGTAGAATGGAATTGTTTTTATCAAAATTAATATTTTAAATTTAATATTTTGATTCCGATTCATCCAGACTATTCGTCGCGGACATTTAAATGATCCTACCACATAATGATACATATAATGGCCTAGACTTTCAAGATAAATCAAAAATTTCGATTATATCATACTCACACAATTTTTAATATAAATTTAAACTTGTTTGTAGAAAATAACTTCGTTCAAATACCTGCCATCGTTCAAATGTCCGAAATGTCATATCTTCCACGACTCAGGCATATTGGAATTGAGAATCTCTGCCTTTTGAGACTTATTCGTATAAAATAAGAAAATTCCTCAAAAACATGCATACATACATACATATATAATTGGCCTTCAGTCAGGATTACGGCCTCACACCACTCATGTTGTGTGTGTTAATTTTATACTTGAGTGGCGGGACCTACAGTTTAAAGTTGACTCTGAACGACAGATTTTTTGCCAGAAATCGGCTGAGAGGAAGTCGCCGAAGAAATATTTTTTCATATTTCGTTTTGATGTCTGACCTGGGGTTTGAACCGTTGCCTTGCGTTTTACAAGCCAACAGTAGTTCGTTTGCTTATTAGACGTTATGGCACGCTTCAAACCCCAGGTCAAAAATCTACAAAAAAAAGAAATATTAAAAAAAAAAATTCCTTCGGCGACTACCTCTCAGCATATTTCTGGCAAAAACTCTGAGAATAAATAAAATTGCCATGAAAAATTTCTCAAAAATCTGTCGTCCGGAGTCGACTTTTAACTGTAGGTTCTAAACACAAATAAACACAAAATGGGTGCTATGGAAAACTAGGTCATAATCCAAACTAAAGAGTAGCAATGACCAATTATGTTTGTATGGATGTTTAGACCGAAGTGTTCGAAGAAGTGGTCGAAAATTATCTTCAAAAGTTTTCATTTAAATAACATTGTATCTCGTACATGTTAAGTGCCCAGAATTATAAAATTGTCGTAGTCTAGTGGGTAGTGTGTTGGCTTATTAGAAGAGAATCCGTGGTCCAACCATTGGCTCTGCTATCTTCAACGAAAAGAAATATAAAATAATATTTCTTTTAAAGACTCTCAGCAGTCTTCTGACAAAAACTCTAATAAGAATAAAAAAATTGTCATGAGCTCTCGCAGCTCATGGATAAAATTAATGCACATATATGAATGATGGGAAAAGCTAGATTGTAATCCTGACTGAATAGTTATAGCGACCAGTTATTATGTTACTACCGAAAAAACAAAAAAAATTGCAAGGAAGGCATTAATAAAATTTAATAACTATAAATTCACTTAATTTTTCTTACAGCGCAATTGTTATTTACTATCCAACCCAAGCACAGTTTTACTATTAGGAAAGGTAAACACAATTTAAAATTTATTTTCCTTACAAACAGCATAAATATTTTCTGAAGATATGCAAAATAATTTATATTCGTGTACATTTCAATCTACAACTGGAATAAATGAATATTTTTCTGAATTTTTTCTTTATAAAACATGTTTGGCATTACAGGGAATGTTTTTTTTTTTTCAATTTTGCCTTAAAGGAAACAATGTGAAATCACTGGAAAAATATTCAGAAAAATTTTCAGAACCTAAAGCCATATTTATTTCTTAAAAGCAAAAAGAGGAAAAATAGAGTAGTGGTCTCGTAATTAGCACACTTAACATTAGATCCTAAGAATGTGTACATTACATCTCAGATAGTCTAAGAATGTCTGTTGTTCCCATTTGTATTCCCGGACACGGAGACATTGAACAACAATTCCGACGTTCTTGATAAAGTTAGCACCACGAAAAATTTAAATGTATTCCTACATGAAGTTGGCATTTCTCCGCAGAGAGACAAATATATGGCAACAAAAACTTTATTCATTAGGAAAACTAAAGTGGAATAAAACACCCAAACAGATCTGGCCCAATATGGATGTATGTGGAACAGAATTTGTATTCAACCTATCAAGATTTCATGTAACAAACCTCGGAGCAATGGTAACTCGAAACTGGCCATTGAGTGTTCACGCCAGGAGACTGGAAATACCTTCACTTCAAATTTCTTTCTTCATCTAACGTTTAATGTTAACTAAGCGTATAATATGGTAAAAATCAGGTTAGGCTTACGACCTAGTTTCATACACCTCTTATGTGTGTTGTGTGTGTTAATTTTATACAATAATGCAGAGACCTACAATTTAAATTCGACTCCGAGCGACACGTTTTTGCGAAACTCTTCATGGCAATTTTATTTACTCTCAGAGTATTTGTCAGAATTTTGCTGAGAGAAAATTACCGAAGAAATATAGTTCATATTTCGTTTTATTGGTGATCCCTGACCTGGAGTTTGAACCATGGCATCGAGTCTAATAAGCCAACACACTACCTATTAGACCAAGCGTATACTGAAAAGTTTTTAAAATTTAAGAGATAGTTTATTCAGAAATATTGTTTTGGGCCTACAAACTATAAACACCTCCAACAAGGCTTTCTGAAATTTGAGGTGAGTTCATTACGGCCATCTTGTTGAAGCTGTGAAATTAGTCGTCATTTATTCAATCCATTTTATCAAAACACTATGTACGGATATATCATTCACCAACACATTCCAATATTAAAACTGTTTCATCAAAATGAGTTTTCTTTTTGGGTAATATACCGTGCGCTACGTTGATTTTAGGATCACCGTAATTGTCCTAGAAGTCGCCGTAGCCTAATAGAGGCCACGGTTTACTCCAAAATAGCAGATTTCTGGTAAAAACTCTGATAGTAAATCAAATTCCAATGAAAAATGCGCCGTTCAGAGTCGATTTTAAACTGTAGGTCCCGCTATAAAATTAAAGCACACAACATGAGAAGTGCAGGAAGCTAAGTCGTAATATTGACTAAAGGGCCAATTATGTAATAATGCGTATGTAATATTTCAACCGGGAGGCTTATTCTCAAAATGGAAGATAAATTCGAGTCCTCTGGTTCATTAAATGATCGACCAAAACTGACATCGAATAAACGCAAGATCTTCCGAAAACATCAACACTAGCTGTAGAATGTGTGCGATAATCCGTAGCAGTTGATTTCGCACCACTCACGTGCAGCCCTTGCGCTGACCAACTTCTTCCTCTTCCCTGATTTTGGTGGAACTTGGTCAGTACAGGGACGGCGTTCACCGGTGGCATCACAACGGGCCGCTATGCGTGCTCAAGTGAGCTTTGTGATATCAGGGCTACCATTCTGACCTAACCTAACCTAACGCTCAAAAACTCGGCTTTTCGCCGACCACAACTTAGCGAATTTTGGTTCATAACTTGGACCTAAGAACTGAAGGTAGACAGCGACGTTTTAACAAAGTATTTTACAAAGGCTATTTAGCGCTACCAACAGCTTGTAAACTAACTATTCTAAGGCCTGCTGCAATAGACATTTCAAGTGGTTAGATGGGTGAACTGGATTATCGAAATTGAATAATGAAAGCAACGAGTTTTTTTTTTCTTTTCCGAAAATAATGAGGACTTCATCATGAAACAGATGCTATAACGACTAACAAATTGTACACTTTTACTTTTTTTTCATTTAAAGCGACCCTAAGCATTTTTCACCAGAAAAAAACTCTCTGAATAGCAAAATACATAACAAAAATCAATAACAAAGAGATGCCTGTTGCTGTTTTCTTTATCCTGTTTGTCCATCCCCAAAAGCGACGCCCTGATCTAACTGCTTTATTTTGATGTTTTATTAAATTTTGCAAGTGGCGTGTTGTTCTCGTCCTTTACAGTGTGGAATTGACATGTGGTTTATTTTAAAACATTTTTATTACACCCACTTTTTTGTCTTTACCTTGATATGGGTTGTAAAAGTTTTATTTGCCATATAAACTGTCCTTTTACTGTTTCTGTATTGTTTGTGTGCATGTATGTTTGCAATTGCGAGTACCTTGCTTGATAGTAAACATGTACAGAATTGTGTTCAAAAATAGTAAAAGACATGCTTAATTAAAGTTTTTATAGTATCTGCTACATATGTATGTATATGGAGTCTTCTTCCAAACGCTACCTTAAATCAAATTATTAATTAAACAAGACCTATTGATCTCATTATGTGTAGAATATAGTATCGTTCAAATGTTCGCCATAACTTCTCACAGTAGAGAGCTTATGATGACTTTGAGAAGCATAGAGGTTTGTGTATTAGCATACAGCAGTGACTTAAAAAAAGCCCACAAGAAAAAGTGTAATGGGACGAAATCGCGTTACGATGGTAGACAGTTCACATTATCTCCTCGTAAAACGATCCTGCCCTCAAATACTTCGTGCCGAATATCCATTGTGTCATGAGCTGTGAGGCATGTAGCGAGGTGTATTGGACGGTAATAGATCTCATGCGTATTGTTAGTGTTCCGAATTTGTCTATTTTGTTTGTTGAGGTAATCATCCATTGCTAAAGACTATTTTTCAATGAAGATAAAGGTCCGTTGAATACGTCGTTGTCTGTCCTCATCAATAGTTAGAATTATTGAAAATGGTAGTTGAATCAAATATTTGCCTTTTTTCGCTTCTTATTAATCCTTTTTCACTCTCTGAATATATAATTGTTGTTGTAGAATACCTTTTCACCATATTTTTTTACAAACATCGTCTAAACATTTGTGAAAAAGAAACAAAATTGGAAAAAATTTTATTAATTTTATATTGAATCCACATGTGTTTGTAGGTTTGATTGATTTTTTGTTTATTTATTTTATTTTCTTTATATCGTTTTTGTCAACTGTCACTTATGTGTAAATGTAGTCTACGTGTCAAGAATAGTAAAACTTTCATAGAAATGTTTTGAAATGTGGATAAATTAAAAGGAAAATCCATTAAGAATTTTATTTAAGAAGAAACAGCAGCAGTTACTTCGTGCTGTGTACAGAATTTGCATTCAAACTGTGGCATTGACTTTCCACTTTATAGGCTATAGACATACATAATTGTTCATTACAAGTCTTCTGTCAGGATTACAATCTAGCTTCCCACACTACCTATGTTGTGAGTGTTAATTTTTTTATCCATAACTAACTGGACCTATAGTTTAAAGCCGTCTCCTAACGACAGAGTTTTTTGATAAACTTTTCATGGGAATTTTGTTAACTTTCATAAAATCTTTTCATTTAAAAATTTGAATTTTAAAAATTTCATTAGAATTAGCGGCCTAGCTTGTAAATGTTGAAATCCAAATTAGCGGTATACATACTTTATATTTAATTAAATTTAAAATACATATTACTCATACGCATAATATTACTTGCACTAAAAGAATTACTCTGAAAAGTATGCAATAAGAAAGCTTGGATTTTGTTGCATATGAAACTAACAGAATTGAATATCAGTCATACGACACATGTATGTTATTGTGAAAATTTCGTATTAAATTTTGTAAATGGGAGTGATACTCCCATACTTAAAATCAAATTTTACTAAAAGTTAGTATACATACATACATAGAATGTTATGTCATTTTTGGATAGTTTTCCTGGAAGATACCTAATTGGGTTATAAGGGCCATTGCCTTAAGCCATTAGTGCGCAGAGGGACTCTCGAATTTTCTACTATACCATTTTCAAAAATTTTAATTTCTAAATAACGAACAAGATTTATTACATTGTTCAAAAAATGCGATCTTAGTGTTGCGTTTTATGCATAATGTGGAATATCAATTTGTGAAAAAACGAAAATTCCGAACAGAGTAAGATAAACTAGAATATTTTAAATATTATGTGAATTATTATTAGTATTTGTGTTTTATTATTTGTGAATAAGTATATGAGCTCAATTGATGGAAAATAATTATGATAGAATGTAATATCATGACCGTAATGTAAAGTCCCTTAAAAGGGACACTGCGCACGTAGTGCAATTGTTGAACGATAATTGGGTAACAATTTTTTTTTTATATATAGACCAACATTTTCCGAAATATTGTTTGAACTGGACAACCTTAACGACAATGAGCTGAATGGCGTTCCAATTTATAAAATTCTCCCACTAGATGGATCCGATACTGATCATATAAAATGATGATGAGCATGAAGAAAATCGTATCTAGCTGTTTCAGACGAACGTCTGTTCTTATAGAAAAAACAAACAATGAATATTCGTCTGAAACCGCTTGTCTTACAGAAACATCATATTAATCGTTTCGGTTAAAAATTATTATTTACAGCATGTGAAGTAGTATAGGATGGCAATATATGGGATCACAGTGACTGGGCATTAAATTTAACGGACGGTTTTATGATCCAGATTGATGTATGTATATGTGGGAAAAATTGCATAATCCATTATTAAGGGATTTTGTGTAGTTGATGATGAAGTGCTTGATCACCTTTTAAAACCAATATTCCACGCAATAAAGGATTCAACAATTCATAGAGCTGAACTCGCTATATGTCTTTCAGGTACTTGTTCAGATACTTGATTTGTACCCGTTACTGCGGCACCTATTATCAATCGGAATATGTAGTCCAGGAACAATAGGTGAAGGGCGAACAGAAAATGGCCTCTTCGATCATTCCCGTTTATGAAAAAGGAGGAAAGGGCATCTGTAGATCTTTGATTTAGAAGTAATGGAAATACATACATTGCTCATACGATGGAAGGATAATAATGTTGTCACAAATGTAACAAATGTTGATGCCAATTAAATCGTGCCAATGATTCGACGAAGGAAGAGGTTCTGTAACTATTTTCCAATCAAAAGTGGTTTTTAATAAAATATGGCATAAGATGGACCTATTAGCTGTAGTCTAGCGCTTGGGATTCAGACATAAGAAATGATGGTGGCCAATATTTGCATATCTATTTGACGCCTCTAATTCTAATGCATGACTCCTGCTAAAAAAGTATAATCCCAATGATCTGACATGTGCAAACCACAGTTCAGATATTTCGAAGAAAGAAGAAATATGAAAAATACCTTCGTAGACTTCCTCTCAGCAGTCTTCTGACCTCGCTAAGCTGTAGGTCTAGCCACTCATGAATAAAAATAACACACACAGTATAAGTGCTATGAGAGGCTAGGTCATAATTCCGAGTGAAGGGCTGTAATGACCAATTATGGATGCATTTACATATTCGAATTATATTCTTTTGTATTTATTTCATATTTAAACTAAAATGTTGTAAGTTTTATAAAATCTAGATTATGTTTTGTAAAACAAATCAGTTTGAAAGGACACTTTTCTTATTCCAAAAATGTTTTTTATTGTTGGAGTTCAAAACTGTAATTTTGTTCCTCAAAATTTTATTCACGTAAAGATGTGATGAGAATAAAGACAGAATATGAAAATACAATCCACCCTTATGGCATAGAGAATAACATTTTGAATAAGAGAGCATTGGATACATTTTGCAGAGCATGATACACGAGTCGATAAAACAGTACAAATGGTAAAACCATAACACTAACTTATTTGATGTTTTCATTGAAACATTTGTATCAGTGTTACAGACAACATGGTCGCTAACGGTTCGGTTGGCTAACATAATAACGCAAATAGAAATTCACAAGAAATTATAACACGTAACTAAAATCGCCGAGAGTTAAAGCAACAAGAAATAACAGAAAAAATGTAATAAAAAGTTTTAAAAAATAATTAAAAATATAAAATAGCAAGAAGCAATAAACATAAAAAGAAATAATTGGTATTTTCATATGTAGAATAATTAGTGTACAGGATAATTATAATATGGTTTTAAAACGTAAAATTTTTAGTATCAAAAAGGTGGAATATCACTGGAGAGGGGTCAAATACAATAAAAGTGTAATAATTGCTCATAAAAAATTTATTTAAAAAAAAAATTAAATTAATAAAATCGCATACAAATGTGAATATTCTGGTCCTTTCTTACAATACTCTGAATAGCAAAATACATAACAAAAATCAATAACGAAGAGATGCGTGTTGCTGTTTTTTTTTATCTTGTTTGTCCATCCCCAAAAGCGACGCCCTGATCTAACTGCTTTATTTTGATGTTTTATTAAATTTTGCAGGTGGCGTGTTGTTCTGGCCTTGCATAGTGTAGTGGAATTGACATGTGGTTTATTTGAAAACATTTTTATTACACCCACTTTTTTGTCCTTACCTTGATATGGGTTGTAAAAGTTTTATTTGCCATATAAACTGTCCTTTTACTGTTTCTGTATTGTTTGCGTGCATGTATGTTTGCACTTGCGAGTACCTTGATAGTAAACATGTACAGAATTGTTTTCAAAAATAGTAAAAGACATGCTTAATTAAAGTTTTTATAGTATCTGCTACATATTTATGTATATGGGGTCTTCTTCCAAGCGCAAATTATTAATTAAACAAGACTTAATGTTGTCATTATATGTATGTAGAATATAATATCGTTCAAATGTTCGCCATAACTTCTCACAGTAGAGCGAATATGATGGCTTTGAGAAGCACAGACGTTTGTGTATTAGCATACAGCATTGACTTAAGAAAAGACCATAAGAAAAAGTCTAATGGGATGAAATCGCGTTACGATGGTAAACAGTTCACATTATCTCCTCGTAAAACGATCCTGCCCTCAAATCCTTTGTGCCGAATATCCATTGTGGCATGTAGCGAGGTGTATATCGTTCCGAATTTGTCTATTTTGTTTATTGAGGTACTCATCTATTGCAGAAGATGATTTTTCAATGAAGATAAAGGTCCGTTGCCAACTATTTCAGAGCCTATTCAGGGAACTTACGTCGTTATTTGTTCATCAATAGTTAGAATTATTGAAAATGGCAGTTGAATCACTTGCATTGTTTTTCGCCTTTTATTAATCCTTTTTCACTTTTAGAATACTATAATTGTTGTTGTAGAATAACTTTTCACAACATCGTTTAAACATTTGTGAAAAAGAAACAAAATTGGATTTAAAGATTAGAAGAAATTAAAAGAAAAATCTATTAAGAATTTTATTTAAGTAGAAACAGCAGCAGTTACTTCATGCTGTATACAGAATTTGCATTGCCTTTCCACCTTATACTCTGTAGACATTCATAATTGTGCATTACAAGCCTTCAGTTAGGAATACAACCTAGCTTCTCACACCACCTATGTTGTGTGTGTTAATTTTTTTTATCCATAACTAACTGGAGCTATAGTTTAAAGCCGTCTCCTAACGACAGAGTTTTTTGATATACTTTCCATGTGAATTTTATTAACTTTCATAAAAACTTTTCACTTAAAAATTCAAATTTTAAATATTTCATTAGAATTGGCGGCTTAGCTTATAATTGTTGAAATCCAAATTCACGGTGTACTTTATATTTAATTAAATTGAAAATATATATTACTCATACACACCATGTTACTTGCACTAAAAGAATTACTCTCAAAAGTATGCAATAAAAATATTGAATTTTGTTGTGTATGAAACTAACAGAATTGAATATCACTCATACGACACCTATGTCATTATGAAGAATTCGCATTAAATTTCGTGAATGGGAGTGAATACTTAAAATCAAATTTTACTAAAAGTCAGTATACATACATATATAGGATGTTATGTTATTTTTGGATAGTTTTCCTGGAAGACACCTAATTTGTTTATAAGGACCATTGCCTTAACCCATTAGTGCGCAGAGTTCGTTATAAGGGACTCTAGAATTTTCAATATACCACTTCCAAAAATTTTAATTTCTAAATAACGAGTATTATATGTTGTTACTGACATTCCAGCGAAACAAGATTTATTACATTGTGTTCAAAAAATGCGATCTGAGTGTTGCGTTTTATGCAAAATGTTGAATATCAATTTATAAAAAAACGAAAATTCCGAACAGAGTAAGAAAAACTAAAATATTTTAAATATGATGTCAATTATTATTAGTTTTTGTGTTTTATTATTTGTGAATAAGTATAATGACTCAATTGATGTAAAAAATTATGATAAGATGTAATACCATGCACGTAATGTAACGTCCCTTAAAAGGGACACTGCGCATGTAGTGCAATTGTTGAATGATAAACAGTTTTTTCATATATAGATCAACAATTTCCGAAATATTGTTTGAACTGGAAAACCTTAAACCACAATGAGCTGAATGACGTTCCAATTTATAAAATTCCCCCACTAGATGGATCCGATACTCATCATATATATATAAAACGATGACTAGCATGAAGAAAATCGTATCTAGATGTTTCAAACGAACATACATATGTTCTTATGGATAAAATAAACAATGACTATTCGTCTGAAACCGCTTTTCTTACAGAAACATCATATTAATCATTTCGGTTTAAAATTATTATTTACAGCATGTGAAGTAGTATAGGATGGCAATAAATGGGGTCACAGTGACTGGGCATTAAATTTAACGGACGGTTTTATGATCCAGGGAAAAATTGCATAATCCATTATTAAGGAATTTTGTGTAGTTGATGATGAAGTGCTTGATCACCTTTTACAACCAATGTTCCACGCAATAAAGGATTCAAAAATTCATAGAGGAGAACTCGCTATATGTCTTTCAGGTACTTGTTCAGATACTTGATTTGTATCCGTTAAATTACTGCGGCACCTATTATCGATCGGAATATGTAGGAACAATACGTCAAGGGCGAACAGAAAAATGGCCTCTTCGCTCATTTCCGGTTATGATTGATGATATTGATTTAGAAATAATGGAAATACATATATTGTTCATACAATGGAATAATAATAATGTTGTCACATATGCTACAAATGTTGATGCCAATTAAATCGTACCAATGATCGACGAAGGAAGAGTTTCTGTAACTATTTTCCAATCAAAAGTTGTTCTTAATAAAATATGGCATAAGATGGACCTATTAGTTGTAGTCTATTGCTTGCGGATCAGACATAAGAAATGATGGTGGCCAATATTTGCATATCTATTTGACGCCTCTAATTCTAATGCATGGCTGCTGCTAAAAAAGTATCATCCCAATGATCTGACATGTGCGTCCCTGCAAACCACAGTTCAGATATTTCGAAGAAAGAAGAAATATGAAAAATACCTTCGTAGACTTCCTCTCAGCAGTCTTCTGACCTCGCTAAGCTGTAGGTCTAGCCACTCATGAATAAAAATAACACACACAGTATAAGTGCTATGAGAGGCTAGGTCATAATTCCGAGTGAAGGGCTGTAATGACCAATTATGGATGCATTTACATATTCGAATTATATTCTTTTGTATTTATTTCATATTTAAACTAAAATGTTGTAAGTTTTATAAAATCTAGATTATGTTTTGTAAAACAAATCAGTTTGAAAGGACACTTTTCTTATTCCAAAAATGTTTTTTATTGTTGGAGTTCAAAACTGTAATTTTGTTCCTCAAAATTTTATTCACGTAAAGATGTGATGAGAATAAAGACAGAATATGAAAATACAATCCACCCTTATGGCATAGAGAATAACATTTTGAATAAGAGAGCATTGGATACATTTTGCAGAGCATGATACACGAGTCGATAAAACAGTACAAATGGTAAAACCATAACACTAACTTATTTGATGTTTTCATTGAAACATTTGTATCAGTGTTACAGACAACATGGTCGCTAACGGTTCGGTTGGCTAACATAATAACGCAAATAGAAATTCACAAGAAATTATAACACGTAACTAAAATCGCCGAGAGTTAAAGCAACAAGAAATAACAGAAAAAATGTAATAAAAAGTTTTAAAAAATAATTAAAAATATAAAATAGCAAGAAGCAATAAACATAAAAATAAATAATTGGTATTTTCATATGTAGAATAATTAGTGTACAGGATAATTATAATATGGTTTTAAAACGTAAAATTT
Organism: Sarcophaga carnaria; assembly: GCA_958299815.1. Lineage (NCBI taxonomy): Eukaryota > Metazoa > Arthropoda > Insecta > Diptera > Sarcophagidae > Sarcophaga > Sarcophaga carnaria. Next base: position 88,925,652 of record OY283149.1, read on the forward strand.
TTAGTATCAAAAAGGTGGAATATCACTGGAGAGGGGTCAAATACAATAAAAGTGTAATAATTGCTCATAAAAAATTTATTAAAAAAAAAAATTAAATTAATAAAATCGCATACAAATGTGAATATTCTGGTCCTTTCTTACAATAACCGTGAGAAAAGGAAATATGAACGCAAGAAGTGAAATATTAACAGTCAAAGAGAAGAAAATAAAAACACTGTACTCTCATACTCTGTTGCACTTGTAATAGTGAGCAGCAATGTTTGTTAAAATGTTTACACGAAAACAAATGCAAGTGTTGACAATATTGAAGTTTGTTTACACGACTAAATGTGAATGTCTCATCAGTCAGGATTACGACCTAGCTTCTCACACCACTGTGTGTACTGTGTGTGTTTATTTTATTCGGAAGTGGCGGTACCTACAGTGTAAAGTCGATTCCGAACGACAGGCTTCGGTGAAACTTTTCAATACAATTTTATTGGCTGTCAGGGTTTTTGCCAGTAATCTACTGAGAATAAGTTGCAGTCGGAATATTTTTCACATATCGTTTTGTTCATGATGTCTGACTAGGGGTTGAACCGATACCTCAAGCCTAATAAGCCAACACACTAAGAAGACTTGAAGTGTAACGTAAAGAAATGTTGAATAGAATGTAAATCTAAAATTCTTAACGCACAAACCAGCCTATTTTTTTCAAAAGTTTTTGGTTTTGAAGTCGCCGTAGTCTAGTAGGTAGTGTATTGGTTTATTAGGGTTCGAGCCCCAGGCCAGACATCAAGACAAAAATTATTTGTTCGGCGACTTCTTCTCAGCAGATTTCTGGCAAAAACCTTAAGAGTAAATAAAATTGCCATGAAAAGTTTCTCAAAAATCTGTCGTTCGGAGTCGACTTTAAGCTGTAGGTCCCACCATTCATGTATAAAATTAACACACAACATAAATAGGTTGTAATGACGAATTATGTATGCATTTATGTATGTATGTGTGTATGTACGTATAAAAGAATATTCATACTAATGTAATAAAAATAATAAACGCATTGTAGCAATCTCTCAAAAATAGAATAATGGAAGTGATTATTTTAAAGATAACACGACAACATGCAATGATTCTACTGGTTTACTTTTAGACTAATTTCTATTTTTATTCGCAGCAATGAGAGAATTAGTGCTTACAGTGAGAGGATTTGTGCATACCACAAGAAGAAAGAAGAACTCTTATCTTCATAAAACGTTGGGCAAAAGAATTTTCTGATCCATTTATTACGAGGCAGCTATACTTATCGTTTGTCAGACCAATTTTGGAGTATGGATCCATCGTATGGGATCCTCACTATAATATTTACAGCGAACACATCGAATCTGTGCAGAAACAATTTCAACTCTTCTGTTTGCGCGGATATTAAAGATAAAAAAGTTCACAAATATGTTCGATTTTGTTTTCAAAACTTTGATCACGAATGCCCGCCATAATAATTCATAATCCTGTTATTACTATTAATTAATTAATTAATTAGTTAATTATTCATTTATTCATTTAGTTAATTAAATGACATTAAATACATAATAACGTTATTTTATATAATTTCCCACAGATGGTGATTTTTCGCAGAGAATTGAGAGAGCAATTCTTTGTTTGACTTTCTACCACGATAGGAAATATTTCAATTTGTTCGATATTTTGTTGAATCACTTTTTATCATGTGTGAGTCATTGTGCACGTGTGGAGTTATATAGTGACCACACTCTATCACAAATATAATGCATGTATTGGATTGCGCAGTAAAAAAATTGTGATTTTGATATCAAATAACAAAGAGCGTCCGGTAGATTCAAAAAGTTTTGATGACCATAAATTGGAAACGTTACCTGATCAAATTTCATGTCCGACAAAAGAATAATCATTAGGTGTGAGTGAAGCAAGCATTTCAAAGCGTTTAAAAGTAGGAAAATGAGTGCCACATGAACTGAAAGACAATTTTACATATTTTAAATGCTGTTTGGTGGATTTAACAGGAATACATTTTTGCACCGAACTATCACTGACCTATCAAAAAAAATTTAAAAAAACTGAATGGGAAGTTTTACTTGAATAACACAGACCTAGGCACTTCTGACTAGCATTTGTTTTGACCCATTCATAATGCTGTCTTTGAAATAAGCTTCACTTGAGTGTGGGGTATCGAAAATTGATTATTTCTATACTTTTATTCTTTTATTCTGTAAGTTGTTCTTTTAGTCTCTAATATCCAACAATATTTCTAGACTATGGTTAGTCTAATGCAAACAACAAATGTCTGCTCACCATAATTACTAGACAAAAGTATAGATTGTATCAAACTAGTCTGACTTAAGAAAATATTCTGCCTCTCTATACATTATCTCTGGAAGGGTAGAGTTTTCCAAAATACATTTCCTGTAGTAGTCGAAGTCTAGTATGTACAATGTTAGCTTATTAGACGTCAGACCAAGTTTAAAACCTCAGGCTAAATATTTCCAGTTCACAAAGAAAGGTTCTAATGACCAATTAAATATGTACATATATATGTAATATTCCTATTACTGAAGATTCTGAAGAAGAAGAAAACAGAAGCTCCTCTTACGAACTGGCGCAAGTATTTACAGCAGCAAACATGGCAATAGGATGTTAATCGAAAAAGATGATACTACTTGAAACAGAGAACAGTATACCTTTCCTAGTTTAGGCAGAGAAAAGATTACCAATTTACGTGCAGATTGCTAGCAGCTGTCACATGAAATTTTGTAGAGTTTTTCTTACTCCTCTTCTCATATTTTTCTTCCGTGACAGACAAACATTAGAAAAAAGATATTACAGATGACAGTATTTCGGTGAAATATGTACGTATGAGATAACAGAATTATTCCTTTTGATAACGTGCTACTCGGAAGTGATGATAAATTTACACCTATTATGCCTCTTCGAAAACTGAGCTGAAAGTCTTTCAGCTTTTAAAAATCCCAATAATTTTGTCGCTATAGATGAGTAACTAATTGGATTTTATGGTCGTTATAAATTTCGTAGTCCACCGGAATCGAATTGGCAGTTTTGGATTCAAGTACATGCTACGTGCGTAGCAACCACTTACAGCCGTATTTGGGGAAACTTGTATCCGGGACACCAGAGAGGAATGATAGAGAGAACATTGTTGTTGACATAACAGATGACAGGATGCAACAGGAAACTTTTTGCCTCACATAACGTCGACAAAAAATGTTTCTAGTGAAATATAACAATGGTTTTTGTTATCGGGTTTCAGCCAGCCCTCGATTGGGAGCGTTACTGATGGGAGTGACAATTAGCTGCTCCATCTAAACATTTGGAAACTTATAAGCAGCCACAAAGCAAGGGTGCTAGATGTCAAATTGTTACCATTTAGAAAAAAGTAAAACCAAGCTGACATGAAGTGTTTAATTATTACTTAAAAAACCATGCTGTAATGTACATCATGTCAAAAATGTTGGCGTAAATTTCATAAAACTGATAATAAAATGTAATCATGTAAAATAGTTTTATTAAAATGAATTAAAATAAATAAAAATATTTAGGGCCATTATTACAACTTGCCGTTAACTAAAGGGAGGATTTTAACGGGCGGATAAATTGTTTTTCGTTATTATGAGTACCCAATAAGATAGAAGTGATCGTTAAGCTAAAGGGAGGATCATCCTACCTTTAACATTTAAAGGTCACTTTATGTTTGAACTTGCCATATTATATATTATTTTTATTATGGCAACTTCAAATTTAAACAAAATTAGCATATACAACAAAAAAATGAAGCTCTCGGTTGCAACTGCGTTAAAAACAAAACCTGTGTAATTGAGCAATTTTATCGCCATTGCTCCGGCATTGCCATATTTTTGAAAAATTTTATCTGTAAGTTGTAATAACGAAAATAAATTAAAGGTAACTTTCCAGTTCTCTTTAGCTAGAGGTACCTTTAACTAACCCCAAGTTAAACAACAAGTTGTAATAATGGCCCATAAACTTTGTAACAAAATCTATCAATAATTACGAAAATTCTATGAAATAAAAGTACGTATCAAAAGTGATACAATGCTAGAATTATGAAGTTTCTTTAAGGATCGAACAAAGTTCTAAAAAATTAGGTTTTTTCCCAATTGCTTTTCATCAAATGTATTTCTTCAGTCTTTTTTGGTAATTAAACATTTTTTTCTACTATTTCTGTCATAAAAAATTGTATCTGAATTTGATAGAATTTGAATACAAAAGTTTTCTTAGCTTCTTTTCTTTTGTATCTTGATTAACTCTTAATTTACACTCAATTACTCAACAATAATTAAGAGAAGAATTCAAACTTTTATGTTTTATAGCTCAAAGGCATGAAATTTCTAATGAATTTTTGAATAAATTTACTTCTCATAAAGCTGCCATAAAAAAGTAATACAAGTAAGTATCTGCATAAGTAAAATATAATTTTAATTGCGAGAATTTAAAATAATTTGAAAAAAAGATAAAAAAAATTTCTGTTGTTGGAAGTATTTCATTTGTGGAAATATATAAAATCAAGGCGTTAAGTGGTTAGTACGATCCAAATACATTTGTTGAAATATGTATATACATGAAGTATAAAAGTTTGTGATAATCAGCATGCTGTGTGGTTTAAAGGCATTACTTCGTTAAGAAATCATGAAACGCAGTCTGCATCCACTAATTGCGGCGTGGACGAACGCCTTTAACTTTTTGACAAAAATCTGAGAGATCAAAAAGACGAGTTGCAGTAGGAATAACTTGCAGTCAAGGCAATAAAATTAATCCACTAGTTCTTGATGCTTCTGCGCCTGCTCGTAAATCTAACCAATTAGTTTTAGCAGTGGTGTTACCGAGAACCGAGAACAACCGAGAACTTATAGACCGGTGCCCCAAACTCTATTTTGAGGCTTCTCGACCGCGTACAGGAAAGAACGAAGTTGCTCATTAATGACGGTAGAGTAATACGATGTTCAGATGTGCACTAATATTGAGTCAATATTCGATTAATTGAGTACAATATTTTAAGTGTTCAGGCATAATAATGTACGCAGTTCAGCTGCTTACTCAATATTCATTTGACGGCCGGTAAACAAAACAGCTGGTTGCTTCAACAACACTGATTTTTTTATCGTTTGATTAATTGTAATATGCTCTCTACACACACTTATAACAGTGCTGCATTTTAAGTTTTACTCAAATTTATTACAATTTTAGTATTTATTGCGCAATTATTAATTGGAACTTTATATGAAATACTGAGTTCAATAATGGCATTTATTGCGATTTACCCAATAAAGGTACATATCTAAACACCGTATAACCAGCTCTATCGATTCAATGCAGTTCAAACGCTACTAATACAGATTTTACTCTAGCGAGATAAAGGAACTGTTTCCCAAAAATACTATATTCTTACGTAGCACCCGTCTTTCTCGCATGGCACATCCGTTTGTGGTCGATTGACCAGTCGATCGCACACTGCATTACAGAGAGAATCCGTTATTTAGCCGGGTTATCCATATGTAAAGTTCCTACCTGCAGTGGTCTTTCCTGCCACCTTTCAAAAGTTTCAAATTAATGTCCAATAATACTCTTTCTGTGCTTCTCCCTTTAACCTACATATTCTTTTAATGCCAATACAATGCATTTCATAAATAGAGGCCACGTCCTGAGTGTTGGTATTATAAAAAAAACTAATAAAACGTTCTTCCCATTGCGGGGAAAATTTTATTTAAGAAAATTGTAGTTTTTAATATCTATTTCTGTTTGATAACATAAGATAAAAATAAAATAATTAATAAACTATTTATGTATTTAATTTCAATTTTATTATTATTACAGACAACATTGAACGAGCAATGGATTGGGTTGCAACAGAACTAGAAGATTCCATCTCTACAAACAAGATAACAAAATATCAGCCAATGAATCAGCGGTAACAACCCATGAAGTAAATTTAATGCCTTAGTACTCAAGATTATTGTAAATAAAATCAAAAGACATAAGGGTCAGGAAAACTAAAATCTTGTAAAGCAATTATACTCTACTGCTTAAAGAGTGTATGGCAAGTGCTATGGTAGATAACAAAAAATAAAAATAAATACATTTTATAAAAATATAAATGAATTCTTTATTAAATGAACACAACATAAAGGTAAGTATGTAAGTATTTCTGAATGTCTAGAAATATACAAAAGCCCAGTGACAAGATTTACGGATCGGCTTTACATGAAAGCATGACTCTCTGGATATCAAAGCAAATATGCAACTTTGATTATGTATTGGGCCTCAGCTGTATTTAATTTTTTTTTGTTTTTTGTCGCATAGTGTCTTTCGTGTTTTACTTATTTTTGCAAATTTTTCAGTGTGAACTTAAAGTCTTTATTTAAAAATTAAACTTTAAATAACTCCTTTTGATTTATCTCATCTGAATGTTTGTATTCCTGTATTCTTTTGGACATTCATTATTTTGCCCCACATAATACTCGTACTGATTTTCACTGAAAGTATAACGGTTTTTTATTGCTTTCACAGCTTTAGGTTATTTACTTCAATAGGACACTATTGACGCCTGCATTCTACAGATACAACATTCAACACAGCTTGTGGCAAAATATAAGCGCAGCACTGACATTGAAAGTGTAACGTTATCGCAACAATATATTTTTTCTAGTTTTGACATTGAAATGTTTTTCTTTTCAAGCCTTTGTTTTATATTTAAAAAAAGTTTTCTCCTTTTTTATAACAATTTTATGTTTTACAACACAATAAATGTTAGGTAGAATATGTTGCAAACTTCTATTAAAAATACTTTTTTTTCCACCACATTAATGAATGTGTTCATTTGTTGTCAACATATTTTTCAATAATTTATTATTATTTTTTACAGGATATATTTTCTACCCAAACTAGCTTGTGCAAATTTAACGTAAAAATTTGTATTTCCAACATTAATTTCCTCTTTTGAATAAAATACTTCAATATGTTGATGTATTATACTGCGGGCAGCAAATGTCTAGGTACCCCAATATATTTTTAGAAATTTCATGAATTTTAAGTAATAATATGTAGGAATAATTGATTTTTATTATATTGTTACGAAAATGGAAATGGTGATTTGCTTTACGTAGCTTAACATTAAAATTATAAGCAAAAGTTGCAAAAACAAAAACAATGAACTTGTTTACATGATAAATAAGTAAACAAAAATGCAACAACAAACACTGCAAGAATAAATGTGAACAAAAACACACAAACAGCAATAATGAAATAATGATAGATTTATAAAGATCTCGAGAAGACGAAGCGCAAACATTCGCCTTCAAAACATTCATCTGACTGTTTACGTTAACATATAAAAGGTAGGACAAAGCAGGCAACAGTGTTAGTAAAAATTCAGTCAGTCTCGTGTGAAGACGCGGTTTGAAGAGAATATTCGTGGTTTGAAGATCTCCCTTACAAAGACCTGTCGAACAATTGTTATTGTTTACGCAAAAGCGTGTAAAGAGGAATAACAAACAAAGCAATTGTTGTTGTTTACATCAAGTTGTGGCATTGTCAGTGGCACACAGAATTGTACGAAAAATACAGAATTTAATTAAAACTAAACAACAATTTATTTTTATTTTATTTGCAATCTACGAGCTAATATTTTAAACGTTTTTAAAAGGTAAAAACGTAACAATATTTATTTCATTTGTTTATTCTATTGCAAATAAAATTTTTATTGTTTTTCACAATCCATAAGAAAAATAAGGAAAAGTATCTGGTTGCTCTATACTTTTGCACCAGTTTTTTTTTAGAGTTTTCTATTTACACTCGCTCATGAGCAAGTTTTTCAATCGATTTTTGTTTGAGGTATAGCATGATCTCCAAAATTTTGTCTTGGAGTCATATCGGGACTAATCACTATGTCAAATCGCTATGGGCCTATGGAGCAGTTGGCAATTGACTCTAATTTTCATAGAAAATCATATTCAATAATGAGGCACATTTCTGGGTGAAGACAAAGAAAATTGTCGAATTTTTGACAATATTAATTCCTTTGCAATTCAAGAGCTAACCCAAAAAGTCACTGCTCATGCCACATGTGGTTCGAAATTGTGTGATTTGACCTCGTTAGTTTTTTTCTTGTGGAGTTTTCCTAAATTAAAGGTGTATGCTAATAAGTCACAAACCACAGCAATTCTCAAAGTGAATCAAATTACGTCTGATTTATATATTCCAGTCAGTGAAATTGAGGTGGCATCAATAGGTCTTTCAAACAAATAGTCAAATAAATAGTCAAACAAATAGTAGTCTAATAGGCAGTGTGTTGGCTAATTAGGCGAGAACCTGTGGTTCAATCTCAGGCTCAGTTATTTCGTAAAAACGGAAAGTGATAAAATATTTCTTGATTTCCTCTGTGCAGTCTTCTCACAAACACATAATTGTAATGAAAATTTTCTTTTAGTTTCTTAAGATGTCAACAAAAATCAATGTTTACCTGAAAAGGGTCTGGTTACTGGTTGCTCCTTTAATTTACACCGACAATATTTTTGCATAATTTTCTTACCTCTTTCCAATTATAAAAGTATTTTGTACTTCAAATTTTTTTCTGACTTCATTTGTTACTTTTTTTACATTTATGAGCGCCTTTCTCCTTATTGGCATAAAACAAACATGGAAAAGGAAGGAAAGATGAAGAAATAATCAAGTTAATGTTATGTAAAGTGTAAACATATCCACGAAAGTCTTCGTTCATGAATCAAATCATAAATACAATTACATTACAATCCTTCCTCTAGCTTCTCACTTCATTTATGTTGCCTGTTAATTTTATACAAGAGTGCCGGGACCTACAGTTTAAAATCTACTCTCTGATTTTTGAGAAATGGTAATTTTATTTGCTCTCAGAATTTTTGCCAGAAATCTGCTGAGCACATTTTTAAGTTCTATTTTATTTTACTAACTCACCATCAACTCTTTGCCTGCCATGTACCTCCTTTTATTTACACCGAAAATATTTCTGCATAATTTCCTTACCTCTTACCTCCAATTGGTCGGACTTAAAAGCATTTTTTACTCCAGATTTTCTTCTGACGTCATTTTTTTACTTTTTCTTTTAATAATATTAATGCTCACCTTAATTTTCTTCTTCTTATTTGCAAAAAACGAAGAAAAAATGAAGAAAAATTAAAGAACTTAATTTTTTATTTTGCATTTACTTCCGTGTGGTGTTTTCATAATTTACAATCAAGTTAATGTAATGTAAAGTGGAAACATAGTCACGAAAGTGTTCGTGCATGTATCAAATATTACTTTTTCCAATTATTTACTTGACGGTAATGTCGAATATATTATGAACGTCAAAATAAAGTGTAAGGCAGAAAAGATACCAAAGTTTCACTCATTAAAAAGGGTGTACAAGGAAGAGTTGTAAGAAGAAAGAATCTTTTAAAACACGGTTGCTTTTGCTTTTGCATTGTTAAAGCATCGAATTTATTTACCTCAGGTGAGATTTTCCGTCACTCCTATGCTCAAATAGATTTCATCATATTCCTGTTAATGCTCCCAGAAATACTTAATGGAGTTTGAATCTGGGCAGCATAATGCAATTGCTTAGAAGTTTGCCAGAGCCTTCTTTTCATTGTTGGGACAGTGTGCTTACCAGGTGTTCCGATATAAAATTAGCGTATTTTTAAAAGGGTAAAAAAATAACTTAATTCACCGTATTGAGTACAGCTGGCTGCACATTATTTCCATCTCTCAGGCAATTTGTGGATTCCATTTCAAATAAAACCGTTTGTCTTTCGCAGGCAAATTAGTCAGCCAAATGCCTTCCTCGTAGAAACCAAAGTACTGCTCAGCCAATGTGTGTCCCATGATGAAAATAAATAGGAGCCAAATTTGGTGCATAGAGCGGGTGGACCTTTGCGGGTCTAGTGCTTTGATTGCATACTGAACCAGTGTTGCTTTGTGTGCAGGTGCATAGTCATGTTGCAAAATTACAACGCTCTGTCTTGTGGTCTATTCTGGTTGTTTTTCGAGCAATACAAAATTGATCATTTGCTGTAGATAGAGATATTTATTAACGTCACACCCGATCTAGTTCTGCAGCTGAAGTTTATAGTTGCTCCAGATTAGCCCATGATTTTTGCCGTTTACGATTCTGAAATTAAATTAATTTTTCATTGCCACTAACAAGTTGGTGCAACACTGATTTTATATTGTGCCTTTGAAACAAATTTTATGCCAGGATCTTACTAATAATAATTGTTCTGCCTATTCTATGCCAGATTCTTGTTTTTTACAGGCGTTTGTTTACCTTCTTTGGGGGAAAAAGAGTTCCTCACAGAAAAACCTCTACACAGCAATGAAAAAGATGTCCCGAAATAAGTGAGCAGGTAATTGTTTTAGTGACATACTTACTTACTTAATTGGCCTTTGCAACACTTTAGTTAAGGTTACGACCCAGCTTCTCACACCATTCATATCGTGTGTTAATTTTATCTATGAGGGGCAGTGACAGTTTAAATTCGACTCCGAAAGACAGATTTTTTTGAGGAACTTTTCATGGTAAGTTTATATATTTTCAGATTTCCCGCTGAGAGGAAGCCGCCGAAGATATTTTTTTTATTTTGTTTTGTTCGAGTTTTCTGAGCTGGGGCTGGAAACACGGCCTCACGTCGTGGTGTTAGTGATACGGCGTCTTACAAATGACGTTCTTTTCAGAAGTTCTATGAGGTAAAAATGAAATATTTTCTTTACTATTAGCTGAATTTATTTTGGAAGACATTTTTTCACATCAAAAGGCTTTTTTTTTGGGAAGAATTATAAAGTTCTACGAGTGAAATTTGGCTTAATGGGTTATTGTGTTAGAGAGTTAGTTTGTTGCTCATCACTTTTGTGTCATCAAGGCAACTAAGTGTGACCCCAATTTCTATCTGTTGCTGTGGAAGCGATGTGGCAATTGTAGTATTACATACTCTTCAGTCAGGATTACGACCTAGCCTCTCACAGCACTCATGTTGTGTGTGTTAATTTTATACATGAGTGGCGGGAACTACAGTTTAAAGTCGTCTCCGAACGACAGGTTTTTCAGGAACTTTTCATGGCAATTTTATTTTTTCTCCGAGTTTTTGCCAGAAATCTGCTGAGAGGAAGCCATCGAAGAAATATTTTTTTCATATTTCGTTTTGATGCCTGACCTGGGATACGAACCCGGGCTTTACGTCTAATAAGCCAACACACTACCTATTGACATCTACTGGCGAAAACTAATTAAGAATGGTCAAAGAAATATTTATTATAATTTATTTATAATATAAATAAAATTTACATTGATTATAAATATTAAGTTAATATATATATACACTAAGAATATATATTCTACAAAAAAAAAAAAAAAAAACCAACGGACGCTCAGAGGTGGTTTGCTGAAGTTCTTTGACGCACCTTGTAGAACTTATATTGTAATGCTACGTTAATCATATTCGAGTTACAATATTGCCTTATCAGGCAAATGCTTTCGAAATCAAAACTAATTTATGGGAGAATAAAATTCATGTATTATTAAATTTCGCCTTCAAAGTTTTTTTTTTTTCAAGTAAAGCGATGCTGCTGAAGTCTAGTAGGTAGTGTGTTGGCTTATTAGACGCAAAGCCATGGCTCGAGCCCCAGGACAGACATCAAAGACAAAATACAAAAAGTTTTTCTTTCCTCTCAGCAGATTTCTGTCAAAAACTCTGAGAGTAAATAAAATTACCATGAAAAAGTTTCTCAAAAATCTGTCGACTTTAAACTCTAGGTCCCGCCACTCATGTATAAAATTAACACACACAACATAAGTGATGTGAGAAACTATGTAGGTCGTAATTCTGACTGAAGGGTTGTAATTACCAATTATGTATGTATGTAAAGCGATTAACCATACCATTACATACATACATACATAATTGGCCATTACAACCCTTCAGTCAGGATTACGGCCTAGCTTCTCACACCACTCATGTTGTGTGCGTTAATTTTATACGTGAGTGGCGGGACCTACAGTTTAACGTCGACTCCGAACGACAGAAATTTGAGAAACTTTTTCAGAAATTTGAGAAACTTTTTCATAGTTTATTTTACTCTCAGAGTTTTTGCCAGAAATCTGCTGAGAGGAAGTCGCCGAAGAAATATTTTTTTTTTTTTTTTCATATTTCATTTTTGATGTCTGACCTGGGATACGAACCCGGGCTTTACGAATAGTAAGCCAACACACTACCTACTACACCACGGCGACTTCAATACCATACCATTATTGTAGCAAATATAGAAACCTTGTAGTAAAAATAAATAAAAAATAAAGTCATGAAAAACTATTTGAAGTTTGGTGTTTAATATTGAAGAGGTGATGAAGTATTTATCTTGAAAGTAATAACAGCAATTATAATTGTCAAAAATGTCTGAGAAAATATCAGTATTTGAACTTAAACCTATTTAGCATTTTTTTCTATGGAATCTCATCAAAGATCTTCAATTCTTTCAAGCATAATATTGTTTTATAAATCGAAAAGACCTAATATCGTTTAACAATAAAAACGATAAACAAAAGCTACCAGCAACACCAACACAATACACACGACACAAATACGCACTAACACTAAGAATACAACGAACGTGTTATCTAAAGCTGCACACACACATGTGTACAACGAACCAGGTAGCAACAACAACATAAAGTAAACCAGCTACGACAAATATGTAACGGACAACATAAGCAAAGTACACAAACAACAATGTACTAGCAATAGAGTTCTCGAGAAGGCGCGAGCGAGAACCTTCCACATCGAGAACGTTCATCATACTGATCACAATATAATACAGAATTGAAACCTTTGACGTTTAAAAACGCTCAAAGCAGCACTTTAACCTACCTCGTAGAGGGAGAAACAAAATATTTTAATGTTTTGGCGAATTAAATGTGTTAGAAGCAACAGATATACAGAGTGAAAACTGGCGGTTAAAGTAGAAAACCCAAATGTAAATAAACATTTATTTTGTGTTAAAAAAGGGATAATTTAGAATATTTTTTAATTTCTTCAATGAAAAGTATAAAGATTCTTAAATATTTAAATAATAATCGAAATCTGTGTGATTTTCGGTCACAATGAATATAGTTGCTTGTACAAGAGATAATTAAGAAGCTAAGTATTACAAGATCAAAATAAGACGTACTGGTCATAAAAAATCTTTCTTGGTGAATATTTTTTAATTTCTTGAAAGAAAAAGTTAAAGTTGTTATTGCTATTAGTTGTTTTTATTATTTATTAATAGTTTTAGACAAAAATTAAATTTTTTATTAACTCTCGCCAATATAAAAAACCCACCCCAAAAACTAAAAAAACATATATAAACAAAACAGAGTTGCAGTCAGAGAGAGACAGAAAAACTTTTTGGTAATATTTGCTGCCTCCTTCTCCATGGAAAGTTAAATGTCAAACTCTTGTTTCTATTCTGTGCATTTTGTGATACTGATCATACGTGCGTGCGGACTATAAAAGGGCTGGACAAAGCAAGCAGCAGGCAGAGTTAATTCAGTCAGCCTTGTGTGAAGTTGCGTGTGAATAAAATAAGTCGTGGTTGTAAAGATCCAGTGAATACTTCTGTGAACTAATAAAGTGAATAAGCAGATTATTATTGTTGTATCGTTAAGTTCTATACGGTGGCACACAAAAGTAGTGTAAATAATAAAGACAGTTAAGAAAAACTGAAGACGCATTTGTTTTTACTTTGGTTGCAATTAACGAACTCATATTTAAACGTTTTTAAAAAGGTAAAAACGTAACAATATTTTCAAAGTTCGAAAAGAATAATAAAAAATGTAACAAAAAACCTTTTATAAATACGGTATTCGTCTGTATTGTAAATCCAGTACTCACATATGGCCTTCATATCGGACTTCTTTTCTCTTTTTTAATGCTTTCCTTCTTTCGGTTTACCTTCATTTTTCGTAAAAGCCCTTCCCAACAATATGATAGAGAGGTAAAGTCTTACCTTAAAATTTGCATTTCATTGACAATTTTTCAATACCATCGCCGGCAGAAACAAAAAAATTCATAAATGAATTTGAGCTATAATTTATGCTGCTGATGCATCAGATTTTCCAAACTTTATTGTCTTTCTACTGCCATGTGTTTGTTCATTCTCCTTGCTTGCCAATACACAGCTAACGTGTGCGATTTACAAACAATGGAAGGAAAGTTGATGTTTGTCTTGTATTGGTAGCCACCCATCGTTCGAACATCGTTTTGACGTTTCGTAAATCCGAACTACAGAAAATACCCTTAAATTTCATACAAAGTATAATAAAAAAACTTTACTAGCATTGTCATTGGTAGCGAATAAAAATTTTCCTTATGGGAAAACTTTTCAACGTATTGTTCGAAATTAAATGAAATTCGCTGTTATGCGTGGATGATATTGGTGGCAGCGCATCATATAACGAAGAAAAGCTCACCAATTGTCCTTTTAACAATAAAACGAATATTTTCTTTTCTTTGCTTTTCAATAAAAAGTTTAATTAAACTTCTTCAATTATAGCGATTATTGAGAATTTTTTCTGTATAAGGCTGGTACGATTTTTAAGGACTTGGCGTCCTTACAGTTTTCTCTGGTGCTATTACATTTTGAATTTTTTCATGACCATTGTAAGCAGCTAAAGCATATCAAAGTTATAAAATTAAATTAAAAAATTCTTAATTACATAGGCCGACAACATTTTAGAAGGTCAACAGCCGAGGAACTCTTCTAAGAACTCAGAATCTGATACGTATTGTTGAAACCATTCAATCGAGTGTCAATTATTGTTATTATTACCGTGAAGATGTGTTTCAGCATTAATAATATATGATCTATTACAGCCCGTTTAATATCTGCTTCAAGTCTATGACTCTGACAAATTTCAGATTACTGCTTCTGATATGATATGATATCATATAGCACCTAATATGTTGTCAGCTCTTTTCTGCCTCACAGATTTCAAGAATGTGTTTCAAAGCTTCATTTTAACGTCGACATAACCCACATTCTGAATAAGTGGATTTTGAGTTAACAGCGTCCTGTCAAATGACTTTTACCAACCTCCTATTGAAAGTTCGTAAAAAAGCTTAGATTACCTCAAACCGACTTCATTTGATAAGATAATTTGCTCTTTATCTTTCCTTTCCAAACATTTGCGCCTGCACTATAGGTGGGTTCTGGTGCCATCAAAAAGGAGGAAGCTCCGGTCCTTGTAAGCTCATCTGCTTGATCATTGCCGAAAATTTCCACATGGCGTGTAACCTTATTTTCGTATTTAGTCAATTCAGCTTAGGCAGAGAGTTTCGTAGTATCTTCGATTTAACGTCATATGAGGCGAGCGCTCCAGTCTACAGGCCTGTCTACACCTGTTCCAAGATCTGTACTTGCGCCATCTTTATACATAATTGCCCATGAGTCAGGACTACAACCTAGCTTCTCACAACACTTTTGTTGTGTGTAGGTTCTTAAACAAGAGCGGCAGGACATACAGTTTAAAGGTCGACTCCGAACGACAAGTTTCTGAGAAATTTTTTCATGGACATTTTTTTTTACTCTCAGAGAGTTTTTGGCAGAAATAAGTATAAGAATATACATATATATATACTTATAGGCTGTATATTTCGTATAAGGGAAGCATCGTTTAGCATTGGCATGATTAACAAAAGCTACACTAACAAATACAACGAACTTAGTTGCATATACCAACAACAGTGTAAAAGAAAAGGAGACAGACAAGTAAGAAACAAGAAGAGAACAATGCAGTCGCGATAGAATTCTCGAGAAGGCGAAAACAAGAACCTTCTGCTTCAAGAACGTTCATCAGACTGATTTTGTGGACATATAAAAAGGCAAGACAAAGAAGGCAACGAGTCAGTAAGAATTCAGTCAGTCTTGTGTGAAGACGCGTTGCGTGTGAAGTAAACAGTCGTGGTTTGAAGACCGCCGTTGTGAAGATCTACCGAACAAGTGTTGTTGCTTATGCAAAGGGTGTGAGCAGAGAGGAATAATGAATAAAGTAGATTATTGTCGTATATAAAGTAGTACGATAAAGAATTTAATGGAAACTAAACACATATTTATTTTTATTTTTGTTTGCAATCAACGAAGTCATATTCTAAACGTTTTTTAAAAAGGTAAAAACGTAACAGTATTGTGGTTTGTTATTATGCATGAATACTTAAAATAAATGGAGTTTTAGCAAAGACTTATGCATTTTGTCTTTGGTTTTATGTAATAATATTTACAAATTAGGTACGGTTTAGCAAACACTTGATTGAACTGAAATTTAACAAGACAAAATATTATGATACGGTTTAGTACAGTCAATGCAGATGGTGAATGGCTTAATCCACAACAATTAAGAGCTCTTAACTATGAGAAGTATAGTCGTCAAAGGCTTCAAGTATTACAAGAAGACAATACTGATGATGAATCAATTATATTTCAAGGTAAAAGAAGAGAGAGAAAAGCGATTACAGATTATTCCGCCTTCGAAGATATCCATTTATTAAACTATAATAAAAATATATAATATAAAAGAAGAAAGAAACTAAAGATGATGAACAACTGGTTGAAATAATTTATGAAAGTGAAACACACTATGTGACCAAGCACGTAACAATTTGGTCTATCTAATCACTGCATACTGCTAAATGCCATGCTCATAATTCTTTAATTTTTTAATTCCTATGGTGTAAACATGTAACATTATTTTACTTTCATTTGTTTTCATATAAATACCCAGGTATGCAGCTGTCGACGTAAGGAAAAGATATGAGAAAATATGCATTTGGTTTCACCAATTTTTTTCAAGCATCAGAGTATGTCAGATAACACACTTCTCGTAAGGTAATCATGAAATTTCAGAATGATATGAATTAAATTGAGATACAGAATTTTTAAAATTAAAAATATACCCGGGTAAGTCGTTGTTGACATTAAGTTTAAACTTCAATAATTGTGTGATTTATTAATTTGATTTAAAATATTTTTGCTTTTGTTCTGTTATGATTAAATATAATAATTATATATGTTTGCTAATGTCAATATTAAAGAACAAATGCTGAAAGTTTAATAAAATTTGTTTTTCTTCTTAAAACACTTTTAAGTATATTTATATTGAACAAGAACATGGTGTTGCTTGTCAGTATATGTAGAAGTGTTCATATTAATCTTCCATATAGAGTGTTCATATTATTATTATATATAAGAGTGTATAAACTATAATCACGTGTTTCCAAAGATACACTAGGCACAAAAGGTTCGAATATTCAACTTACATTAGAGGCTCTAAAATAAAAGTTACTAAAATTCCATGATTTTTCTTTTTATCAAATAAGTATTGGTTTCTTAAAATAATGTTAAACGTAAATTAAAATAATCTCCTGTTAATAACAACAAATTAAAAATAAAAAGTAAGAAAAAAATTCAATAAATTTTTTTAGTCTACCACTATTTGGTGGATCATATTCTTTAATTTTTGTTGCATCACTTCTTTTAGTAGATATTTTAATGTCACATAAAAGTTATTAATTTGTATTTTAATAAATCCCACAGTTACTGATGGAAAGTGAGGTCGAGTGGTTGAGAAGGTGGTCCCAATTGTTTAGAAACATTGTATAGGAGCCACTGTTTCACTTTATTAATATGTTTGGGTTTATTATCTTGCTGAAAATAGATAAAAAAATATCTAAATCCTCTGATCCATCAGGTCATCTGATCGATAAACCAAGGCAAACCCATTTTGCATGCTGCAATACACCCCTAAACCATTGCAGCATTACCACCATGCTTCACAGTGCTAGAAAAATTATATTTATAGATAACAATGCACATTTACTTTCCACACTATTTGTGTTCATGTGATGCTGCAAATATAAGATTTGCTGTCCTTATTGCAGTCGCCGTAGTCTAAGTAGGTAGTATGTTGCCAGGTCAGACAAATCTCTGATAGTATATAATATTGCCATGAAAAAGTTTCTGTAAATCTATCGACTTTAAACTGTAGGTCCCGCCACTCTTGTATATAATTAACAGACACAACATAAGTGGTTTGAGTAGGTATCCTGACTGAAGGATTGTAATTACTAATTATGTATGTATGTATCATCGGCAATAATTACATTTTCTAAGGATTTTGGAGGTTTGTTTATATGATCCTTCTCAAACGTTATTCTCTTGTTGTTGTTTTGAGAGCAAATGGTATGGATTTCTTTGTGGTAACCATTTTTCTTTTAGTACTCTTCGAAAAGTATCGCCACAAACCGTAGTTAAAATTCAATAATCGAATTCAATATGTTTTACGTTCTAAGCAGTGGTCACCTTTCGAAATGTCAAAATAATGTACATTTTTCCCCATTATGTATATTTGGAGGAATGACTTTGACACAAATTATTTTACTTTCTTGTAATAATTTATTAATCTTTGTGTAGATATAGAAGAGTTATATGTTTATATCGCTTCTGAAACTTTTTTCAATAATAAAATTTTGCTTTGCTGAATTTGTTTCTTTCCGTTTTCGATTCGTAAATTACAAATTGATTTAAAACCTCTCTTTTATTATGTAAATTAACACAAGAACTTAAAACGTATTTCACTATAACAACTATCCAAAGGATATTGTTACTTTTTTATTACGCAGACTATTTCTAAATCGGGAAAAGATTTATTTTCTATTTAATATCGATAAGTTAATACTGCCGTTATACATATGCGAATTAGCTTGCTACTATCCTAAATTGATTAAGGTATTTGAATAGCTTGGGAAATTTTTAAAAATAAAGGAGAAAGCAAAAGAAGTGTGCGCAAACTTTTTATACTTACTGTATATCATTTATAATGATTTCATTTTAGCATAGGAAAATAGGCAAATTTATTGTACCATTTAATACATAATTAATGGCAAAATAATTTGAGTTTGCTACTGTATTTGATATATTAATCATACGTAGTGCAAGACTATGTGGAATATGCCTTCTGAGAAAATTTATTTTCATTCTTATAAGAGCTATTATTGGCAAATTTATTATGATACATAACATAAGTTACATTATCTCTTGGCAACAGGGAAATGAATTGATTTTTTTTCTATTTATTTTTTATTTTTCAATACAGTACGTACTGAATTCTCATGCGGTTTGTAGAAATATTTTAATTATTCGGGCGTGTTCTGAAAAACGCAAATCGCCTGAATTTTGCGTTTTCATTTTAAAAACGCCAAGAGGATGTTCTGAGAACGCAAATCGCCAAAAAAAAAATTTATACGATTCGACATCGCCAAATAGATGTCCTGGCAAATGCTTAACGTCAAAAATGTGCGATTTCAAATCACAAGAGTATATTGCAGTGAACCGATGAAATATTTGAAATTTTTACAATTTTTTTGTCACTTTTGTTTTATATTCGACATTTGTTAAATTTTGTTATACGAAACAATACTAAATTTTTAAGTTTTATGTTAATTGTTTTGTATTATTAATAAAAAATAATAATGAATTGCATTAAAATTTAATGAGATTTTTTTAATTAAATCAAAACAGATAAATATAAAAAGATTAAAAGCTTTGTTGCATTATTCAATAAGTTTGAAACGAACAGAGAAAGATTTATCTGTAAGGATTAAAAACCACACATCTCCACATCAAAGTTCTAGCAATCCTGTTTATTATTTGAACTCTAAAAACTATAAAATCGCTTTCTGCAAAAATAAAGTTCAGAATCCGATGCGGGTTTTACTATCCTCACATGGGTGCCGTCTACCGATCCAATTACTCCTGGAATTTCAAACTTTTGATAAAAATGCATTTTTGACGATTTCGTTTCTACATCTGTCATGTCCAAATTGATCCAAAGAGGCATAGTCTTTATTCAAAAACATTAACTAAATTCCATAACATTTTACACAATGTAGAACGTCCCATATTCAGATTTATGTCATTGGCATCGGCCGCCAGAAATCTTAAAGCGCTCAGCAAACGTATCGTATCTGGAATAGTACTCTTACATATATGCCCAGCAGTTTCTTCATAAACCATCCTAAATGCAGTTTTATTCAGTCGGTAAAGCGTTACATTACTCCTTTATATGTATGTAGATATGTTTATAGTTACACCTGCTCCGGAATGTCTAATCGGTTAGAATAATTCCTCAGGACACGCCTTTTTAATTTTTCTTTTTAGTTTGCAGTTTTTTAAAACAAATTATGCTTAATAAAAAACCTGTATGCATTTTTGATCTTTACTTTTTTAGTTTTGATGTTTTGATTTTAATTTGTAATGCTAAAACATACGTTTTACTTTTTCGTAAACGATTTCGAAATATCCAAGCTCGCAAGTAAAACGCATGAGTTTCAGAACACCCTGAAATAAATTTGGCGTTTTTAAAATCACTTTCGATTACAAATCGCGCTATTGTCAGAACATGCCTGAATACAGGCATAATTTATGGTCGTATGTTTTTATGAAATTTTATTTTATAATTCTCAGTTATATTATCCCGACTTGCTTACTTAGTGCAGCGTAGCTTCTCAGCTCTAGAATTTCATAACTTTTTTAAATTAAGCCATCTAAAACCTCTCATAGGCTACCTGACCACTGTTGTGTTTTTCAAGCAATCTTGAAAGCGGCGGAATGCTTGTTGAAATCTCTTGATTTACTCGCATAGTATCGAATATAATTTCAATGCCCGTCCTTGTCCGATGATTTATCGGGAAAATCTTTTGATCATTCAAAGGTAACTCTTATATGGGTTCAGTGCTACAGAGATATCGTTGGAAATTGCATTGCTAATAAGTTGGCCAAAGCCGGTATGGAGATAGCAATTTCTAACATGTTACAGGGCGTAGATATTTCTATTGCTTCGGTTAATTTGTTTTACAAGGAGGATAATCTCGTTGACCGCAGGAAGTATGTGAAATATTGTCAGACTTTGCTGTACAAGAAAAAGACTGATTCCCTTTTGTCCTTAAATAGTATGGCCATCCATCGCGCTTTAGCGATCATTACGGACCATTGCCCTTTTGGTAGACATGTCGAAAGACTCGGCATTTCAACTACAGCCGAGAATACTCTTTATGAGCAATCTTCCCAATTATAGGAAAATGAGTTATTGTAGCATTTGTTCTATTTCCGGAAGCACAGTTCTAATATTCAGAATATTAAATTCATGTAGTAATGTAATGATCATCCTACACAGATGAATAATCACACAACTTTTGAACCGAATTACGAATAAAAGTTTCCTAAAGTCTTTCAGACGCATGCACTATAGGCAGTAGGATTGAAAATTCTTTTTCTTAGCTTATTTAGTGATAGCGGAATGGTGTGATTTGATGGAAAGCTAACATTAAAGATACCAACTATTATTTCATTATAATTGGTAGAGTTTTCCTATTTTAAATTCGTATTATGATGGTAAGCAGCACATAATTTTACGAACTATTTTTAGTTGTAATATTACACTGGATTTTCTTTTAGGTAAGAATATATGTATTATTTTGGAATAATTTAATACCCTGAAGCATTTCAATAATTCTAACAAAGAACTTATTAAAATTAAAACAAATATTTCGCTTTTACTTGCTTACAGGTAAAATACCATACACCTTTGGTTGTATACATTTCCACAGGATTGATAGCAGTGGAACAGATGAAATACATTCGTTAAGAGATTTAACAGATAGTTTTCAGTTCATATTAATTAAAATACGATGTGTTTGTATTCATTTCTAAAGATTTAAAGTTTCTGTTATTTGCTTTGGTTGACTAAATTTTATTTAAACAAAGAGCATAACAAGAATAATGAAAAGCAATTTGAATGTGGGTACCTGTACAGTGACAATAGTAGTAGCGAATCTCCCATTAAGCGCTTCTCATCTTTAAATAAAACGAAGTGTATAAGAGATATCATGAGCATATGATTTTTTGAAAATCCTATTGATAGCATTATGTGTGGAATATAACATCGTTCAAATGTTTGTTACGAATTCTCTGAGTGAAGTCCTTCTGAAAGGTTACAATTTTATGACTCTGGCAATGGTATCTGTTACGTTAGCTTTTAGGTTCTTTACATTCAGCTACGACTTAAGGAAATCTCACAAAAAAAAGAGATAAAAACGCACGATCCCGGTAGCCAGTTTACATTACCTCCACGTAAGATGATCACGCCTTTAAATGTGACATGAACTGTCTGCCACATTGCGTCGTTCTGCTGGAATCATGTCCCCTTGCTATCAAGAGGACCAGAGAGCAATTATCTCTTACGAACTGAACATGAACTCATTGTTATTTTTTATAAACATTTAAATCCTCACGGGTTCTGGTAAGTATCAAAGTCAAATAGCATACAGAGGACCAAAAAACTGTCACTACTGAGCCCAAGGCTACTGTATTCGTACGCATTTGTGCAGCAATGGTCTTTAGAGAATAATAGGCTTGTCGAAATACTTGTCAATGAAGCCTACTTCTTTACTTATACAGTAGTTGCCGTAGTCTAATAGATAGTGTGTTAACTTATTCGACTTGTGGCCAGGGTTTTAAAGCACAGGTCAGACATAACCAATAAAACGAAATACCAAAAAAAAATTTTCTTCGGCGACTGTCAGCAGATTTCTAACAAAAATTCTGAGAGTAAATAAAACTGTTGTGAAAAAGTTTCTCAAAAATCTGTCATTCGCAGTCGACTTAAACTGGAGGGTCCGCCTCTCATTTACAAAAATTAACACACACAATATAAGCGGTGTGAGTAGCTAAGTCGTAATCCTGACTAAAGAGTTCTAATGACCAATTATGTATAAATGTATAGTAGTTCTCTCTTGAGTTTATGGTTTCATCTTAAATAAATCATATCATTTTGAAACAAGAAAATAAGAAGTCTGTTATTTAACTCTGAACATTTACTGTTCGTCGAATCGACGAAGATTATTTACTCTTTATCATATAACTCTTTTATTTTTGACCAAATTTCGCTCTCTTTCTCAACAACGTTAGTTGATAACAGTTATCTTTAACTATACCCAAACTTAACAGGCAAGTTGTTATAATCACCCTTATACCATGTTCTCCCGGACAGTTGTATTACCTAATTCGGTCACTGAAATATAATAGCCAATTAACCCGTTTCCACGACACGTTCGTAATACAGCTTGACATTTATTTATTTCTTCTTGTTTTTTTTTGTTTATTTTGTTTGTTTGGTGCGAATTTTAAATTTGTAATTAGCAATGGATAAAAAGGTAAGTAAAAATATAAAATTGTAGCATTAATAAGCGAATATCATTTAATTATTATTTTCATTATTAGAAAAATGAAAAAGTGCAAGCAAGTGGGACCAGGGCAGCGAGCGGGCTTTATTAGAGGTATGAGCTGAAAGAACGGTAGAGCTGCGTGGTAGTTTCACAGTATTAAGAAGTTACAGTTGTTTCAAAAGCTGCAAGTGCTTCTTTTGGAGATCGAGTAGTGCCTCGGTGCACAATGTTGTCTCCTCCACAATCTTTAATGTAGCCAATAATCTACAGGACATTATAATTTTTTTATAATTTTGTTTTTTCATCCATTATATGTTTTATTTTGTAAAATCCTTCTACAAAATTTAACTTCAATCAGATTTTTTGTTTCTTTTAATTTATTTATTTAATACTAAAATGTTTTTCTTTATTTTGTTTTGTTTTGATTTCTATACATAAATAATCGAGAAAAATTAGAGATGACAGTCATTCGTAATTCATAAGGTCATTCAAACTGAATTACGTACAGCTTGTGTGATTCGCAGCTGAAATTTTGTACTGCGAATCATTTTATTCAGTTCGTAATTGGAGTTTGAGTGCGTGAATAACGAATAATTACGTCGTGTGAACGGGGTATTAATATGTGAAATTCATAATCGCAAGTACATATGTGACGTATGAGTGTTGTCGAATACCATTAGTTTCATACATGACCAAATCAAACAAATTTTATTGCATACTTTTCAGAATAAATATTCTAGTACATGTAATATGATGCGTATGAGTAATATATTTCAAATGCAATTAAATAGAAAGTATACCCATTAATTTCTATTGGATTTTTAAACATAGAATTTTGGTAGAAACCTAAAAATGTAAAATTTTTTTTCTTATAATCAAGCAAACTTACCATTCAGTTGATTGTCGAATGTTATTTTCTAAGGTTTTGCTTGGGGCGGCTTGTGGAGCGGAGGCATCATATTTCTTGAAAAATGAGGACGGTGCAACCATTATAGTCAATGGAGACACCTATCGGACCATGATAAGCGATATTTTTGTACCCGCTCTTTATGGTATTGATAAGAACAATATTTGGTTTCAACAGGATTTATTGCGTTAAACGTTTGATGGTCTATTTAGTTAAATCAGTAATGTCAATTGGCCGCAAAGAAGCTGGGATTTGACACCATTGTACTATTTTCTGTGGGGCGCCGTTAAAGAAAACTGTTATGCCGACAAACCAGAGACAATTGAGCTTTTGAAGACCAACATTATTGATGCCATTGACGAGATTCCACCTTTTACACTCGAAAAAGTGCGCGAAAATTGTTCCGATCGGATGAGGTATTTTGAGGCCGTAGCAGCCATATAAATAAAATAATATTCTGTTTCTAAGCGGAACAATTTTACTTCACAGCAAAATAATAAATTTGGCAAAATTCAAACTGTTTTTGTATCATTGCATTTTTAAATCCCAATTTACCACCGAATACTGATAAATTCAAATTGTGACTAATAGTATCGTCAGATATTTATTTTAATCACACATAAAAAATTTTTGTTTAAGAATACACCAGTTAGCGGAGATCTATGAGAATTTTCGATGACATCTCACACACAGTTTGTTTAATTTAGATTTACAAATAAGAAGGGTTTAAGGATACATCATATAGAGGAGATCGATGTGAATTTTCGATGATATCTGACACACAATCTCTTTCAGTTAGATTTACAAATAGGACGTTTTTAAGGATACACCAAATACAAGAGATCAATGAAAATTTTCGATGATATATCACACACAATTTGTTTCATTTAGATTTTCAAATAAGAGGGGTTTAAGGATACACCAGATACAAGCGATCGATAAAAATCTTCTGTGATATCTCACACACACTTTGTTTCATTTAGATTTACAAAAAGGAAGTGTTTAAGGGTGCACCAGATACAAGAGATCGATGAAAATTTGCGATGATATCTCAAATACAATTTGTATTTTGAAGTAGGAAGGGTTTAAGGATACACCAGATAGAGGAGATCGATGAAAATTTTCGATGATATCTCACACACTATTTGTTTCATTTAATTTTATAAGCAGGAAGTGTTTAAAGATACACCATATAAAAGAGATCGATGAAAATTTTCGATGATATCTCACACACAATTAGTTATATTTAAGTTTTCAAATAAGAAGGGTTTAAAAATATACAAATGGTCTTAAAAGACATAAAAAACTGATAATTTCAATTGATATGCTGACAATTAAATAGAATTTAAAAAATGTGTAAATTATGGAAATATCAATGCATGAATAAATAAAATATTTGTTTATGTTGAACAGTTTGTAGATTTTTTAAGCCCAACGATGGAAAGATATTAAATCAAATATAAAAACATAATATGATTAAAAAATTTAAAATGATAAGGGATTATGTTTGCTTATTAGTGAAATAAATTGACAAATAGTGTTGTAACAATTGTACATTTGAATTGTACATTTTATTAAAAAAAGAAAACTTATTTTAAACTCTTCCAATAAACACAACACATTTGACCCATAATTTTGTTTCTAATGTTAATGACTTTTAACAGTTTCTCATTAAAGCACTTTAATTGCTATACCAATGACGTTTAGATGGTTTATAGTATTCGGAAAATGTTTTAAAATATTGTTATTAAAATGATAAATCTTGATACTGGTGTTTTGCATCGTTTAACATTATAATTATAAACAAAAGCTACAAAAACAAAACAATGCAGTAAACAAACCTTCTTACAAATTATCGTACTGCTTAATATAACAACAAACACCAGCATAAAAAAATGGTAAACAAGTAAACAAAAATGCATAAACAACACTACAAGAAGAAGAATAATAAATGTAAGCAATGTTGTTTACATTTATAGAGATTTCGAGATGGCGAAGTCATGAACATTCGCCTTAAAAACATTCATCAGACTGTTTGCTCCGCCATATAAAAGGCAAGGTAAAGCAGGCGACTGAGTGAGTGAAGTTCAGTCAGTCTTGTGTGAAGACGCGGTGTGTTTGAAGAGAGTAATCTTGGTTTGAAGATCTCCGTTACAAAGATCTGTCGAATAATTGTCTAGTAATTGTTATTGTTTATGCAAAGTGTATAAACAGAGGAATAACAAAGAAAAGCAACTGTTGTTGTTTACATCAAGTTGTGAACAGTGGCACACAGAATTGTGCGAATTATAAACACAAATTTATATTTATTTTATTTGCAATCTAAGAGCTCATATTTTAAACGTTTTTAAAAGGTAAAAACGTAACAATATTATGTAATCTGCACAAACTATTAAAAATTATCCTTTTGTGTTAGTATTTACTATTCTATTAAATCTATAAATATCAAATTAATTCAAATACTGACTTTATGATAAAAAATTCATTTCTTTAAAGAAAAAAAGGAAAATTGCCTAAAAAAATTTGTGCAATTAAAACTCATTTGCATAAAATATAAGCTTAAGGCAAAAAAAAAACTGTAAACAAAAAAAGCAAAAAATTAACAAAACGTGATAGACGGTGGAGAACATGAACATACCATTCTTCAGGGTATGAAAAGAGCGTTCGTTTTCAAGATTATTGTATCCATGCATTTGCATGTATTGTAATACAAACATGGCCTAAAATATTAGCTATTTCAAGAAACCTATATTAATTTGGATGGTAAAAGGAAATCGATAATGCTTAGAAATAACCATTAAAAAATAAGTAAACATTTGAACATTCTGTTATTCTTCTGATAACTATGTATGTATATATAACTACTGGTATTAGGTGATCGTCAAGAAAAAAATTCTTCATATAGGAATGTTTATTGTAAGCGAGATTTAATATTTTTTGCGTTGGGGATCGGTCAAACATATGCAGTCTACATCAAATCAGTGAGAAAATATCATCATATTTTTCGTCGATTTGAAGCTAGCGAGTTTTGTAAAGCATACTTTATTTAAATTTTGAAGTCGCCGTAGCCTAGTAGGTTGTGTGTTGGCTTATTAGACGTAAAGCGCGGGTTCGTATCCCAGGTCAGACATCAAATCGAAAATATGAAAAAAATATTTCTTCGGCGACTTAGTCTCAGCAGATTTCTGGCAAAAACTCTGAGAGTAAATAAAATTGCCATGAAAAGCTTCTCAAAAATTTGTCGTTTCGGAGTCGACTTTAAACTGTATGTCCTGCCACTCATGTAAAATTAACGCTCACAACATAAGTGGTGTGAGAAATTAGGTCGTAATACTGACTGAAGGGTTGTAATGACCAATTATGTATGTGTGTATTTCATATGATCATATGTTGATCATGCTCTCTCAGAGTTAACCTGCCGAAGATGATTTCAATGTTTCAGAGATAACGAATTTGAAGTGAAAAATGAAAAATTTAGAAGACAATCAAACAAGTTTGAAGACGCTGGCATTTTAAGTCAGAAACAAATAACAGAAATGATAATTGTTGTACAACAAACAATTTCCGACCGTTTAAAAGCCGTGGGAAAGATCCTAAAGTCTGGAAAATGGAAGCCAATAAATTGTTGGAAAACCGAAAAACCTCTACTGAAATTATGCTTTGAATACGCGATGGATCATCATAGTTTAATCCAGGACAATTGTCAAATTCGGCTGCAAAACTAGATCCATTCGGCAGGAAGACAGTGCTTTGTATCTGTTGGACCTGAGAGGTGAGGTGAACCTCTAAACTTGTTAAGACGAATAGCTACCAACAACAAATGATCAATTTGAAACATGCATTTAATCGAAAAACGACTAGAATGGGCAACAAGGTTAGGTTAGGTTAATGTGGTAGCTTTGATGCTAAAAGCTCACTTGAGCACACATAGCGGCACGTTGTGACGCCACAGGTGAACTCAGTCTCTGTACTGACCAAGTTCCTGTGAACCAGGGAGGGAGAAGTTGGTCAGAGCAAGGGCTGCACATCAAAAGCACGACTATCCCCACGCTGGAAAACCTACCCGAAAGCTTGATAAACGAGGCTATATCCTTGACATCAATGGACTATAGCTCCTTCAAGCTGACAAGGGTTGGAGAGCCAAATAACCTATATCTGCACCTCGCAAGAGATGGGCATTGACAAATAAAGTGGATAACAGTCTCCTCTTCCTCAGCGGATCTGTACCCACAGCAGAGGTCGTTAAATGGGAGGCGCATTTTTTCCGCGTGTATACCCATAACACAGTGACCTATAAGATCGATATGATGTTACGACCAAGTCCAAGTAACTGGTTGGTGCGCCTTCTATCCATTAATGGCCACGTGAGCCTAGCGTTGGAGAATGACTCTTCATTGATCCAGGATAGGTTAGCGTCTCGGAAGAATTTCCACGCGATGGCCAGCTTGAAAGAGGTAAGTGGCATTCCTATGTTGATTGAAGCGAATTACGGAAGTAGTGCACCAGGTCTGGGGAGCACGTCGGCTCTGCAGTTTCCCGGAATGTTACAGTGCCCGGGGACCTAGATAAGTGTGACACTGAAGCGCCCGGAAAATGGGCAACAAGACATGGCAAAGAAATTTTGACAAATTAATCGGTTTGTTTCAAAAGACGAACATTTTGATTGACATGTAAACCAATAATTGCCTAAAAGATGGAAACAATTTGAATGAATGTTTTTTACTTTCCTATTATAAATTAGTGTTATTTTATCAAAAACACCAGGTAGTTTCTATTGTCGTAGGTACTATTAACACATATAACTACACGGCCATCTTCATGGCAGTTATATAATCTCTCAGGTTATAGCAGAAGACTGCTAAGTGTAGGTTCCAGATATTGTAGCTAAGGTCTGAATACTTATTCTTGGTCTAGTTAGCCATTGCACCATTCACTAGATTACGGTGATCACTGTAATGTTCAATGGGCCTATTTTTCGAAAACTACTGGCAAAACAAATGAAGAAAATTTTAAAAGCTTGGAATGAAAGGTTTTGCACGTGATATACGTATGTCTACTCTCGTCTAAAATTTCCACCTCTTATATGCGATCTGAAGGAAACATTATCAACATGGATCTCCCACCAATCAACAAAACAAATCGAATATACAAATAAACTCGCATGGATTTTGGCAACAGGGAAAATCTAGGATATTATAATAAGATGACAATGGTCTGGAGAAGCTCAACACAACCGAATATGGTAAGGTACAATTACATATATATACAATAAAAAACTGTTTAGGCATATTCACACATAATTAAAATTGAAATGACAATAAACAGGCAAACAAAAAATGTAATAAACATTATTAAATTCAATGCATATTAATTGGTATGTAAATAATCATAAAGAATTAAATATTTTTATTTATGTTTATATTACTTACGTCACAATGTAAAGTATTTAAAAAAAAATCTTTTTTATATAAAAGTTTTTTTTTATTAAAATTACAATTTTAAACTGGATGACCAATAATTATTTAAGTTTTAAAAATCTGGAAAGAAGATAATTTAATTGCGATCAACATCAGAAATAAAATTACTTACGTACTTACTTAGTTAATCAGTACAGTCCTTTAGTTATAATTGCGACCTAGTTTCTCACACACACACAACCATTTCATGACAATTTTATTACACATACATGCACACATAATTGGCCATTACCACCCTTCAGTCAGGATTACGGCCTAGCTTCTCACAACACTCAATTTGTGTGTGTTAATTCTATACATGAGTGGCGGCACCTACAGTTTAAAGTCGACTCCGAACGACAATTTTTTTCATGACAATTTTATTTACTCTCAGAGTTTTTATCAGAAATCTGCTGAGAGGACACACTATCTACTAGACTACGCCGACTTCCGATGGCTAAAAGATGCATGCCAGAGAAGATTACTGTATATATTAAGCGTTCTGCTATTGAATATTTTTTATGGACCTTGTGAAAGAGACAAAATTCTCAAGGATTTCCCTGAAAACCTTTTAATTTACTGGTCAGGACAGATAGACTGCCATGAAATTCCTAACGAACGTAATTTCAAAGTCGGTCAATGAATGTCAGGGATTTCTTATGGAAATTTCGGATCATTTAAAGTAACTCTTATATAAATTTCGGGCTACAGGGATAACGTTAAGAAGCTCGCAAACTTCGACACGTCACACGACACAGGTCACCGTTTGCCTCAGTTAAAGTGAATGCTCTCCGTTCGTTTTATGGGAAGGCTCAATACCGTTTGCAACATCTATTCCTACATGATAACCTTCGCATAGAAGCGAATCTCTGGATCTTCTGACTTTTTATAGGCATGCTGAAAGTCTTGTCAGTCTTATGCAATAGCTGTGGGTCTAACAAGGAGAACAAGGCTATCTTTCACATCATGTTTTAGTGTTCTGGTCTTACCATGCATTCAAATAAAAGTCAATGAAATTTATTATATAATTTTCTTTTTTCATTGTATTTTCCTTAAAACATTTTAAATCTCCCATAATTTTGGTTTTATTGAAATAGATAAAAATCAATACAAGATTTATTTAAATCTGAAAAACGTTAAAGAGAAAAAACAACAGAATTTTCCAACAACATTGAAAGTTTCGGGAGAAAATAAATTTTGACTGCATGTTAAAATGTTTTCGTTATCAACTGCAGAACATAACTTTTTATGTTTTCTTTTTTATCTTCTTTTTGTTAAATCCTTATTATAAAAACACACTCATTTTGAGTAAAAATGCAATCCTCAATACCATAGCTAAAGGTGTTGTAGGTACTTTTCTGCAAAAATTTGTAGAATAAATTATTTGACTAAAGTATGAAAAAGAAAATATTGTGTCAAGAAATATTGACAGCAACTTTAATTTCTTCGAATTATGTGGAGTTTTGTTGCAAAGAAATAAGCAGATTAGGATAACAATGATGAAATTGGTTTTATCGACATGTTTAAATTTATAAGGAAAATTTTTAAAAGAACAGTTAAATTTATAAAGGACATTTTTAAAAGAAGTTTTAATACCACTTTTAATTTAAATATGTTACTTCAACATGACAAGTCATACATAACTGGTCATACATAATACGTACATAATTGGTCATTACAACATTAGTTTCTCACACCACTTATGTTATGTGTGCTAATTTTATACATGAGTAGTGGTACCTACAATTTAAAGTCGACTCCGAGCGACAGATTCTTGAGAAAACTTTTCATGGCAATTTTATTTACTCTCAGAGCTTTTGCTAGAAATCTGCTGAGAGGAAGTCGCCGAAGAAATACTTTTTACATTTTGTTTTGATGTCTGGCCTGGAGCTCTAACCCTGGGATCTAATTCTCGGACTCGTGATCGAAATTACGTTCGAATAGAAAATAATTTCGATTGCGAGAAATTTTCTGATGATGTTACTCGATAATTAATTAATTTCGTTTTACAGCACTGACTAAAATGCAAAAATAACAAAAACATATGTTTTCTTACAAAAATAAAATAAATTTAATTAATCCAAGGAATAAAAGTTTTATAAAAATCGTAATATTTCGTGTAATGGATAATATGAGCCGTTCATTTTGAAAGTGACTTCATTTATGTTTAATTTGAAATACTTAAGGTATTGCGTTTTTACAAAATTAAAAATATACGTAAGATATATGGTTGACTTGCAATGTTAAATCGCATTTAAGGGATTTAATGTTATAAAGGGTTTTTTTTATAGAGGTATAGAACTTTAAGTTGCAATAAAACAACGATGGATTATTCGATTGACATGAATTTTATTTATCCGAAAGATAATCTGGCATTACATTTTAAATATGATTTCTGGCATATGACCGCCACGGCTGGCGCGGATGTAGTCCAATCTGGACGTCCAATTTTCGATGACTTTTTCCAACATTTGTGGCCGTATATCGGCAATAATACAGCGAATGTTGTCTTCCAAATGGTCAAGCGTTTGTGGCTTTACCGCATAGACCAATGACTTTACATAGCCCCACAGAAAGTAGTCTAGCGGTGTTAAATCACAAGATCTTGGAGGCCAATTCACAGGTCTAAAACGTGAAATTAGGCGGTCACCAAACGTGTCTTTCAATAAATCTATTGTGGCACGAGCTGTGTGACATGTTGCGCCGTCTTGTTGAAACCACATCTCCTGGACATCATGGTTATTCAATTCAGGAATGAAAAAGTTAGTAATCATGGCTCTATACCGATCACCATTGACTGTAACGTTCTGGCCACCATCGTTTTTGAAAAAGTACGGACCAATGATTCCACCAGCCCATAAAGCGCACCAAACAGTCAGTTTTTCTGGATGTAACGGTATTTCCACATACACTTGAGGATTACCTTCACTCCAAATGCGGCAGTTTTGTTTGTTGACAAAATTCGCTTATGAAAATTGGGAACAACGGTAATCTCGTTTTGGGCCCATTCGACGAATCTACGCCTTACTTGATGATCGTTTGGCTTCAAATCTTGCACGAGTTGGATTTTGTAAGCACGCAAACCAAGATCCTTCCGCAAAATCTTCAATAAAGTGGATGGACACAGATCCAATTCCTGTGCTCGATGGCGGATGGACTCATTCGGGTCTTCCTCAATGCTACGCTCTACAGCAGCAATAGCTTCTTCTGTACGCACCGTATAGCGTCTCTGGGGATGCGAGTTATCAATAAGAGTAAACGTGGTGCGAAAACGTTCCATGGTTAATCGAATTAACTGCTCTGATGGACGATTTTGTCGACGATAAAATGGCCGTAGTGCGCGATACGTTTTCCGCACAGAACCATTATTTTCGAACTAAAATTGCACTATTTGCAAGCGTTGTTCAGGCGTGAGTCTATTTATCATGAATTGCCAGACCAAACTGAGAATAAATCACTTCATAGCTGTTAAATCGGTCGCCATCTTGAAAAGTAATGCCAACTTAAAGTTCTATACCTCTGTAAAAAAACCCTTTACATCCTACTAAAAAGTCGCTATTATTAAGTGTATAATATGACCTTGCTTACCTTAAAAGGACTTAGGTCACTTTCAAAATAAAAATTTGTTTTGTTACAAAAAGTGAAAGAGCTTAAGTCCATTACATATAGTTTAAAAAATAGAAAAAAAAAACATTTAAATTATATTTTTAGATGATAGAAATAAATTTAGTAACAAGTTATTCGTTAAAATTCACAATATTCGGGAGTGATTTGAAGTAGTTATGGTGTTCCGGAGGTATATACAATAAGTCCATCATGTGTCGGTATTTTAGTGATGTGATGCTTCTTATACTTTTATATTTATATTGCTTGCTTTTATTTGAGAGTTTAGTTCATATTCCATTTCTTTAATATGGAGAGCTTTTTTTAATTCAAACAATTGACCAGCATGTTCATACTCCATTTCCTTTAATTTAAATTCTTTGTTTTTTATTTCAATAAGTAAATCCATTCTTTTAGGCATTTTCTTTTGGTTTAATTCTGTTGTAACCATGTTTTTTTCCAACAGTGAACTTTTGCTCTCTCTTCCTCTGACGTTAGCATTTTGTGGAGCCTCTTTTTTCTTTATTATTAGCTAGGGCTGAAGTTTCTCCTGCAGTATCATTCTCAAATTCTGTAAAAGAAGACATGTTAGGTTCCATTTTGTCTTCTTCATAATCCGATAAACAGCAGGGGATACGTCAAGAATATTATATTTTTGTTGGGATAACATTTTCTTTGTCGCAATTCTCTTTTCTCTTCTGATGTTTTTGAAGATCCAAAAGTTTGGACATTTTTTAGACCCTCAGCAGAAACTTCAATTCCAGCAGCAGACAGTATCTGTTCTTCCATTTGTGAAAGAACTTTTTCCTCATACGGTCCGCCACCCGTTTTCTTTTTTGAAGATTTATTGAATTAAACCTTCTTTTTAACATTTTGCTTTTATTCAGCGTATACCTAAAGACATACATATATTTATACAATTATTATTTAAACTAAAACAAGAGTTTGTTAAACTACCTTGCTCTACATTTTTGCATCTTTGATTGGTGGGCCGAAAGCATTGAGCTTAGCTGTGAGCTGTTCCCATAGCTGATTAGCTCTTGCCTTTCCCTGAGAAGTATTTGGTATAATACTCTTTGCCAATTCTGAATGCTTCACCATGAAATTTCAAAGAATTTCATTCTGGGTTTAATTAATTTTTGAAAGTTTTGACCTACAAATACTGGAATTAATTTTTTATTCATAAATTATTATAAATTTGTTACTTACGTTTTCTTATATTGTTCTTTACAGCAGAAAAACGTTAATTCGAAAGCTTTAGCGCTTACGAGTAAAATCACGCAAGGTGGCATTCGAATGATCACACGTTATCGAATGCCATAATTAGAAATTTCGATACCCTTTACTCGATAACGAATAAGGGATTCCCAAAACTAAATAAACTCGCACGTTCGAGTAAAAATTCGTTCGTATACGACTGCCAGAATTAGCCCCCTGGCTTTACGTCTAATAAGCCAACACACTACCTACTAGACTACGGCGACAAGTCATAGAATTTACAAAAAACTACAAGGTATGTTCGAAATTTGACAGTTGGTAAGAGACATTTTGTAAAAGCTATCAAAGCCATCAAATGGCAATAAAAATTCCCATTAAAACTTTCTCAAAAATATGTCATTCCGAGTTGGATTAAATTAACATACACTGCGTGAGTGTTGCGAGAAACTAGATTGTAATCCTGACTTAAGGGTTGTAATTAGTTATTAGTTAGGTAAGTCAAATGTTAGTGCCACTGCACAAGAATTAAATTTTCCTCATATTGATCATTAGTACGATTGTATAACAATTTTTGAGAATACATGATGTTGAGATATACTCAAACCGATGAGAGGTAAGACCAACATCGCCTAACGTCGGTTGTTATGTGGTTATATAGTATGTCGGCAATTGTTTGTTGGATCAGTGAGAATAGGGTCTGAGAAATATATTCTCATTTCACAACCTGTATTCGTTTCGAAACCTGCATTTTGCATCTGATTAATGTTCGCCTATAAGAATAATAGTTATCATCGGTATTCCCTTGCTGTTTTTTGCATCTTACCAGAAGAGATAAATCGAAATTTTCAAGAGGTTTAATAAACACAAAAGCACAATACCCTTTTCAGTAGAATAAAACGTCCTTTCAGGTAAAATTCCCAAAGAGAAACAGTTCCAGGAAGAGGTATAGGAAATGGTTCTTTTCCGACTTTGTTTCTTTCACTTGTTCATGGCTCTTTCTTTTCGGAAAAATAAATAATTCCTGAGTTCTGATTTAATTCGTTGTTAATGAAATGTGTTTAAAATTCATGCCCAAAATGTAAGAATTATAAAAAAAAAACCCTTAATTGAATGAAATTTAATTGTAAATGAAATTTTCTTCAAAACCCAAAAACACACTTCATTTTTATTTACATTTCCCTTTGGGGAAAAATAAAACTTTTTTATGTAATTTATTTTTTTGCACAAACCACACTTTCTCTTTCACAAAATGTTGAAAAAAAAAACAAGTAATATTAAGCAAGTGGAACAAAGAATTATCATCCAATTACTGCATTTAATTTTAATGTTAAAATTCAATTAAAAGGCTACTACTACTTACCTCATTAAGAATTAAAGTAATTAATTTTTGTTACTGTGTTTTCAAACATATTAAATCCTAAAAAAAGAAAACAAAACGAAATAAGAAACATAAGATGCATGGCACTTTGAAACCAAAAGTACCAACTTTATTTCCAAAGATCTGCTTCGACATAAAAGATTTCCTTTGCTATTCATTATATGTAACATTGAATTGATGGAGGATAGAATAAGAATCATATAAGAAAATAAGAAAATAAATTAAAGACTGAAACGATAAAAACTTTTTGTTCGCATTTAACTGGAAGAGATAATGTTCTTTTGAAATTTGTTGAAATTGTAGACGTTTTCATATAGAAATTTTATTCAGGTACTTTGATTCCATCTTTAAGGCCATTTATAAAGAAAAAATCATCAAAGTTTTAATAAATATGATACTTAAATGCATTCTGTCTGATGATCTTTAACTTCTGTTTCAAGCAGAAGTCTTCTGGCCAAGATTTCTATATGAGCGCACATATTCTCATACATCTATTAAAGTGTTTTTCAATGCATTCTCCTTAATAACATGGTAATTACGTAATTAAGTTCTTATAAAAACCCACACATGTTGTATTGGAGAATCCGACCTAAAGTCTTTTTTGTATTACAAAATAACCATTCTTGATATTTGAGGAGATTAAAACAAATTAATTTCAAAAACATTTAAATTTGCATAACAGATGCTGTTATTAATACTTTATTAAAAATGTTAGTCAATTCTACTACCTACATACATACATTACGACCCTAAAGCCAGGATTATGAGCTAGTTTCTCACACCGCTTAGGTTGTGTGTTAATTTTATTCACGACAAATTTTTGAGAAACTTTTTCATGACAATTTTATTTTCTCTCAGAGTTTTTGTCAGAAATCTGCTGAGAGAAAATCGCCGATGAAATATTTTTCATATTTCGTTTTGCTGAAGATGTCTGATAAGCAAACAAGCTACCTACTAAACTACAGCTTCAATGTACTTCTGGTTCGAAAAATGTGACGGTTTTCTCAAATTTTATACGGCAAGAAACACCATTACAAAACTGTGCATGTAACGCATAAGACGACAGCCTGCCAATGCATGTACGGCTTCGTACATCAGTTGATTGGTTTTCTTGAGTTAATAGATAACAAACACAAGAAAGTTTTACATTACTTTCGAAGACTAGTTTCTCTTTTTGGTATATGAAGTAAAATTTACTCACAAATTTTCAATTGGATTTAGTTTATAATAATAATATAATAGTGTGACGTTTTTACCTTTTACATACGTTTAAAATATGAGCTCGTAGATTGCAAATAAAAATAAAAATAAATTTGTATTCAGTTTTAATCAGTTTCTTTATTGTTCGCACAATTCTGTGTACCACTGTTCACAACTTGATGTAAACAACAACAATTGCTTTGTTTGCTTATTCCTCTTTACACTCTTTTGCGTAAACCATAAGGCCAGGTAACCCACAGGTTTCTGAAACATTTTTGGTTCGGACAACATTTTTTTTATATGGAGTTTGACGTTTCTCTCAGAGAGCGGGAGAAATTATTTTGTGCGAACAACTCTCAGTGTGAATTAAATTAATTTTAAATTTGGTCCGAACCATTTTAGAAAAGGTTGCCACACCATAAGAAATTTATACAATACACCAATATTTGCAGAAGTTCATCGAAAGGCCCAAGGTCCATGCGATGAAAATTTATAAATGAATCTACGTCATATAAACGCATTTCGGAAAATAGTGATTGAAAATACCCTTTGGCTTCTCTTTGTTTCAAAAGTGGTCTTACAGCCGTCCTCTTGTTTATCTTTGATTTTCGTTTTTCATAAATATATTTTGCAAGTAATTTTACTTTGGTCACTCCAATAGCGAACAAGAGTAGCAAATGATTTATATCCATTTTATCCATCGCAGAACAAGATGTTTTTATTCTTACCAAATAATTCACCACAAATACTGTTTATTTTTTGTTATAAATATTAATTTTTTATTTCTTTATTTTGACACAAATATAATTAACTTTCTTATACCCCATTTACACTACAGCGAAATCTAGATTTGAATTGAGATTTCGAGCCAAATCTAGTTGATTTTAACTAGATTTCCCATACAAAACAAAATCTACTTATTTAGTAGATTTCGGCAAAATCTACTCAAACTCTAGTAAAAATAGAAATGCAACTATGTGTTTTGCCAAATAGTACTTAAAAATACAACGCTGAATAGGAAAAATGACAATTCAATTTAAAAACAAAATTAATAAGATAAGTGCGGCAAAAATTTTCATGGATGTTAGCTTTAACCTCTTCACGCCCTTGGCCACATATGTGGACGTTTAATTTTTTATAATCATAATTATAATAATAATAAAAAAACAAAAATTTTATAGTAAGTTATTGACTACCAAATCATCCAACAAGAGAAGTAAACATTTTACCGTTTGTCTGCACTGAAGATATTATTTCCGATGCATAGAAACATAAAAAAACGTGAAATAATTCTTCAGCAATCTGTTTTATTGGATTATATCAACAAATCGTTAATATTTGAAACAAAAATAATATCAGATGCATTTAATATAATAAGTTTTACCATCACCACCTAAAAGATCTAAAAGCTGGACTACAGTTAATCCTGAAATTAAACTGGACGGTATAGGCCATTATCCTAAATACAAGGAAGTGAAAAATCTCCCCAGATGTCACGATAAGAATTGTGTAAGACGAACTCTCTACATTTGTGAGAAATGTTAAGAATATATATGTCTGATATGCCCGGAATGTATGAAATCATATCACACATAAATTACCATTAACGCTCAGTGGCCACAAATGTGGACGTTATTCCTTTTTGTGAATTTTCATTGTTTTTTGTTTTCTAAATTCCTATTTAAATAAAATTAATTAATTTAAAAAGAAAACAAATTTTAATCATGTTTTTGTCACCATAAAAAAATCGTCCCTGAAGAGGTTAAGAATAATAAATAAAATTTTGGCGGCTTTTCGATGAACATATATGAAATATTAGGAACATCTTGCTCCCAGAATGACGAATGCTCCCATTACGAACCTGTATTAAAGTGCGGTTTAATATTTATATATTATTACCTATATGCTTACGATACTAAATGTCCTATATTTTTCATTATTGTTTGGTATAAACTAAATTTGCAAATATTATTATTTTCTTTTAAATTTCAGTAAGCTGTTTTTGTTATTGAAATGAAATCTTGCTACTGTCAAATAAATCCAGTGTAAACGATCGAGATTTTGAGCAAGATTTGAAATCTAATCTACTAGATTTCGCTGTAGTGTAAATGGGCTATTAGGTTTATGCACATATGTATTCACGTAATTTTCAATTAAATATGGCAGCACTGTTTTTCCGAACAAAGTTTCTGAAATGGGTGAATCATGTTGCAGAAAACTCTCAGTAAACAAGAAATTTCTCCGAACCAAACATGTTTCAGAAACTTGTGGGTGAACCCGGCTTAACAATTACTAGCCAATTTGTTCGATAGAAATTTATAAAGGAGATCTTCAAACACAGCGTCTTCACACAAGACTAACTGAATTTCTACCGACTTCTTTGCCTGCTTTGTCTTGCCTTTTATATCGCAGGGTAAACAGTCTGATGAATACTCTTGAAGGAGAATGACTTCGCCCTCTCGAAATATCTATAGCAATATCTATCCATTTTCGTAAGAATAGAATAAAACAATAGATCATAAAGCAGTTAAATTAGTTTTTAGTAAAAACCTTGACTTCTATTTATTCTCACACATAATTACTAAAACCATGTATTGAAAAATTATTTTAAATCGTTATAGACAGACGTCGGCACCAATGTCCCCGGGGCCGAACATCTTCGGCTTTTTACACACATAGGACACAAACATCTACAATGTTCGTTAAAAAGAGCGTAAAAATGCATTCAGTTGCTTGTCACCTTCTAAAGAATAAGGTTCCTGTCGCTTTTTTTCTGGTTTCAATGATACACACAAAAAAATAGATATTACAGTAGGATTCATTAATATTCAATGAGATTCACTAATAAAAATGAGAAATGATCTCCATTTTTTTAAGAATATTTGGCAAGTTAAATACACACTCTTTAGGGATTTGGTGCTGTAAATATTTTCTATATTTTCCAGTACATATATATATAAGTGGGTTAGAGTTGAAAATATTATGTTACATTTGAAAATATTACTAACACTTTTCTGCGTTCTAGACTCACATTTTTATCATGTTCTTTTTGTGCCGACGTCTGGTTATAGTGCAACACACATAATTTCTTTAGTTTATACTACGGCGTATGAGTGATTAAAAATTCGTATTGCATTTCGATATTACTCTTACGTCTGTGATTGCATTGACGATAAAGGCAAATATACATACAGTGATGTGAAAAATAATAAGGACAGTAGCCACCCAAACTTACATTATATTTAAAACCGAATAAAAACTCGAAAATTATTTCTTGTTTAAACGACTTATTTTTTCTTAAACGGTAGAAAAAAGATTAAGAACAAAATATTTGCTATTCCTATAATATATTTTGATTTTTTTGTGATTTTTTATGAATGTATATAGTTTTAGGTGTGAAAAAAAAATAAGGACACTTCATGAAATCTTAAAGCTATAACCAACCTAAGTAAAACTAAATAGATATTTATACTGAATATTGTTGCATGAAGCCTTAGTGCCACATTAGTACTTTGTTGCGGATCCTTTGTTATCCAGAACAGTAGCACATCTTCTAGGCATTGAGTCGACCAAATTTTGACAAACATGTAGGGGTATTGCGTTCCACTCATCCTGTATAACATACCAAAGCTCGTCGCAATTTGTTGGACACTTCCCCTGATTGCCCTTTTAACTTCGTTCCACAAATTTTCTATTCGGTTCAAATCAGGGGACAGTGCTGGCCATTCTAAAACATTAATTTTTTTGTCCAGGAACCACTTCTTTGTGTAATTTGCCGTATGCTTAGGGTCATTATCCTGCTGGAAGATCCATTTTCTTCTGAGGCATACGGCAGCATTGTATTTTTCAAAATTTTGGTGTAATCAGCCGATTTCATTACATTCTGGATACGATATAGAGGACCCACACCATAATAAAAGAATGACACCCATACTATGATGCTACCACAACCCTGTTTTACCGTCTTTAAATTATATTTTGGATTGAATTCTTACATCTTACCATGTAAGAAGACCTATCCATCAAGAATTCAATCCAAAATATACTTTAAAAACGGTAAAAAGGGTGGTGGTAGCAGCATGGTGTGGGCCCTTAGTACCGTATCCAGAATATAATGAAATCGGCTGATTACACTGAAATTTTGAAAAATACAATGCTGCCGTATGCCTAAGAAAATATGCCGCTCAAATTGGTACTTATTTTGTGATTCTTGTATATGTTGAGTATATTGAGAGTCGAAATCAACAACATCGTACGTG
This sequence comes from Sarcophaga carnaria, assembly GCA_958299815.1. Classification (NCBI taxonomy): domain Eukaryota; kingdom Metazoa; phylum Arthropoda; class Insecta; order Diptera; family Sarcophagidae; genus Sarcophaga; species Sarcophaga carnaria. Next base: position 88,966,976 of record OY283149.1, read on the forward strand.
TCGTTAAGTAAGAATATGATGAGAACTTCAAACTTTCAATAAGTATCAGAAATTATGAGTATGATTCGATTCTTGTCATCTTTTTGAATTAGTATCGATTCTACTAGGGAGTGTTGGTGTTATTTCAGGTCCTGTAAAACACACACGCACATTATTTGAGAAACTGGCCTGACAAACCAATAACTATGGCCATATCTAATTAAGAATAAAAAAAATACAGTGGCGGCTGGTTTATTATTATTTTTTTTTTTTGGCAAGTTTTCAAATCTGGCATACGCTGAGTAGCACGTAATATCGTTGTGTTGAAACTACATATCGTTGGTGTCTAGATCATCCGATTCAGGCATGTAGTTGGTAATCATTGACCCGTGACTATGGCCATCTATGTGATCGATGACCCAAAATCCACACCAAACAATATATTTTTGGAATTCATTGAATATTGGATACGAGTAACTTAAGTACGTATTCATATCAAAATTGTTCCCCAATTTAAAAATTATTAGGAGACTACTATTCTGTTGTTCTCAAATACATTTTAAGGAAGTTTATAGATGAAGATTTTTATCAAAAATATTTATTTTTATTGGTTTTTCCTTCATCCTTAATAACCGTTCAACAGAGCTTGGAAATAAATTTTAAAACAGTGTGAATATAATTGTTTTGATAGGAAATGACAAATTCCTGCTACCGAAATTGTTACAATTTCTTACGACACAATTTCATTTAAACTCTGAGAATAAATAAAATCGCCATGAAAAAGTTTCTCAATAATCTGTCGTTCGGAGTCGACTTTAAACTGTAGGTCCCACCGCTCATGTATGAAACTAACACACACAACATAATTGGTGTGAAAAGTTAGGTTGTAAACCAGACTGAAGGGTTGTTATGACCAATTATGTTTTTATATGTATATGTAAATCCACGAATACACGGGAAATACTTGGTTCGAAGACTTAAAAATGTAACAATATATCTGATGAATAAAATTCTAAAGCTGAAGAGCCATTTTCTTAAGAAATCACTGTATGAAATGTAGTACAGTACAGTTTATAAATTCAGTATAGATTGGATGGAGTGATAATCATATGAATACAATACTTTGGTTAAATATAAACTTTTCATTCTTTTTCTTTAAATTTGAAAATCTTTATCCCATTTGCCATTGTAAAGCCTTTTTATTATTTTATTGGAATGTATGCACCTTAAGAAATTATTATGAAGGAATTTGCACGTACAAAACAAATCGTTTAATTATAATATATTCTATACATTTCTAGTATTTCTTTTTTTCACTTCATTTAGTCGTTTCGTTTATTAGCTTATTCTAGATTTGTATAGTACTACGACATTAAATTTGTTGTTCATTTGTCGTCATAGTGAAGACAGCAATAGACGACTGTAAATATTTGCAAAAGAGAACAGAAGAACTTTTAACGGAAGAAATACAAATTCAAGCAGAGTGTGCATCAGACTATACTACAATATGTGCGTAAAGCATGTGTGACGGAAATAATTTGTGGCAAGATTGTGATGTAAGAGGAAATAACATAAGGTATGCCACAAACTACACGCAAGGAGATAAGAGATACAATATATAAGCAAACATTATGAAACAATTTCGTATGACAGATTGCTTAGATTGTCTAAAACATACAAAATTAAATAATTCTGATAAAAGAGAAGATTATAAAGCAATTTTGTTGAGTGATAATTTCAGTAGAAAATAGTTTTAAGACAATACTTTAATATAACATAAATCGATAGTATTTCGATAATTTCGAAAGGAGTGTATTTTCTTGTCACTTAGAATTGAGTAAATAGAATATCTAAACTCGAAGTCATGGATTTGCTAACTGTTTGAAAAATGTTTTTAATTCGTAAGCATTGATGGCAGTCTATCTCAGATTTGATTTTCGGCATACATATAAAAATAATTACATATATACATAATTGGTATTACAATCATAGCTGCCAGATTTGACGATTTATCGTCATTTTCACGATTTTTACCTCCAAAAATATCATATTGACGATTTGACGATGTATGCCCTTATTTTGACGATTTTTAGAAATTAAATATTTACATCATATTCCTAACTTTAGTACATTAAAAGCCACTTTAAGCTTTGTATTTACTTTGCAATTGTTACTATTGGAAATTTATGTTAGTAATAACAAGGAGTGAAGTATTATATTTTTAAGTTACATTCGAATACCTGTGATAATTTTTCTATATTTTATTAATTTTTAATCCCTTAAAAGCCAAAAAATTACAACACCTATATAACCTCGTAGTTGAAAATAATTTATCATTGTCGTTGCAGACAATTTTATAAATTCGACTATAGCTTCTAATATTACCATCGGAAGAACAAAGGCAAACGCTGTTATTTTTTTTTCGTAATACCAACACTCAGGGGATGGATGGCATTGTGTTTGGAACAATGAAAATATGTTATGGTAAGAGGAAAAGAGAGAACAGTGTTTATGGATACCAGGCTTGTATATTTTTATACCATAAGTAACAGGAAAAACCTCTGCAAAAATTGATTTCCACATACGAATAGTCCGAATAAAAATTGTACTCTTTCTGTAATGCAGTGTGCAATCCACTGATCAATCGACCACATACGGATGTCCTGGCCGAGGAAGATGAGCGTTACGTAAGAATTTATGATTTTCGGGAACAAATCCTCTTATTTCTTTCGAGCAAAATCCTTTTGTAGTAGTGATAGAACAGTGAAACACAAACGACATTGCAACGATGCTTTAATGATTCAATGGAGTTGGGTTCACTAACGTCATTAACGAGGTACTACGTTAAGGCACCGACCTCATAAATAGTATAAATAAATAATGTAAATAGTAAGATCATATGATAAGATCTTAAGAAGGAACTGAAGCAACTGAAAAATGTGTAGGTTGCAGCCAACATTACACTGAATTTCCATGCTCAGAATGTCAAGAGCTTCTGACTCCTTAATATTTACACCCAGATTATAATAAATCAAATAAATAAATAAATAGATTGTTTAAACCTTAAACAATTTTTTCCTGGAAATGATATAACATTTCTCCATTTTTGGAAAAAAATTAAAAAATGAAGATGAGGGACGCTAGCTTTTAATTTCTAATAAATATTTTTTAAATGTTTCATTTTTGAACACAGATATGTACATACATTGACTTTATATGTTTTACTACAATAGAAATAGTTTTGGTTTTTAAAAACTTTTAATTAATTTATTTATTTTTCTGACGATATTTTGACGATTTCAATAAATGTCTTTGACGATTTTGACGATTTTTTCTCAAATTTTTGACGATTTGGTGCCTCATGTATCTGGCAGCTATGATTACAATTCTTCTGTCCGGAATACGACCTAGCCTCTAACACCACTTATGTTGTGTGCGTTAATTTTATGCATGAGTGGTGGGACCCACAGTTTAAAGTCGACTCCGAACGACAGATTTTCGAGAAGCTTTTCATGGCAATTTAATTTGCTCTCAGAGTTTTTACCAGAAATCTCCTGAGAGGCAGTCACCGCAGAAATATTTGTTTTCATATATTCGTTTTGATGTGTGACCTGTTAGTTGAGCCCTGGCCTTAGGTCTAATAAGCCGACACACTATTTACAACAAAAATTATGTTTCGAATTCATGGATTTGCTAACTGTTTGAAAAATGTTTTAATTCACAAGCATTGATGGCAGTCTTACCTCAGATTTGATTTTCGTCATATAAAAATAATTTCTGTTAACTTAAACCGAAACATATGTCCTGATATTTATGAATTAGCTGTTCCGTATTGTAGTGACAGTTAGGTTAAGTTAGGTTAGGTTAGGTTGAAGTCGTAGCTTTGATTAGCAAAGCTCACTTGAGTACAAATAGCGGCCCGTTGTTATGCCACTGGTAAGCACAGTCCCTGTACTAACCGAATTTTCGTAAATTAATCGAAAAAGTTTATCAGCGGCTGCACATTAAAGCGCTCTTAATGGGATTAAGCTGACAAGGAATGCAGAGCCAAATAACATAAATCTGCACCTCGCATTAGATGGGCATTGACAAAAAACGTTTATAACTGTTTCCTCCTCTTGAGCAGTCCCACATATTCAGCAGAAGTCATTCGATGAGTATGAACAGTTGGTTTGTACGCCTTCTATCCATCGTGGGGCTCATTGGCTTAAGATATTAATAGAGAACAGAATTTAATCGAGGAAGTGTGCCTTCTCTACCGAACTCATCAGCCTTACAGTTGCCTGGAATTTCCCTGTACCCAGGAACCTAGACAGACGAAGCACTGAAGCGCCCAGAGAGAACACGGAGACAATGGCGACACTCTCTAACGAGATTAGAATTGGCCTTAACGCTCGAGGGCGGTGAGAGTACTCTTCTCTATTTTTAAGGCTTTTGCATCAAATACTTACCATAAATTTGAAAAGATTCGTTGATTATAATGACACTAAAACCTAGAAAAGATCATGCAAACGTATGGTTATATAGACTCACAAATTTTTTGAAGATTTATATTATTATTAATTTGGCTACGATACCAAGTAAAGGTATTAATTTTATTAATGTCATCCATAAAGACTGACACGAAGACACATTTTTGGAAAAAAACATACCTTAATTTATAATATGATCATCCTCCTGCTCGCGACTTTAGACGTTAAAAACGCGTTTAACAGCCTTAGATGGAGCGATGTACTGTATGCTTTGGAAAACAATTTCTCTGTGCCACACTACATTCTGGCCATGATAATCAGTTATTTGACTAATAGGCAGCTGGCGTATAACACAAGCTCGGGATCAAGGGTGAAACAAATAACATCATGAGCGGCACAAGGATCTATCCTCGGCCCCGAGCTGTGGAATATTAGCTATGACGGAATTCTGAGAGAAGATATGCCGGACGGAACTTTTTTGGTTGGATACGCAGACGATATCGCAGCTGTTATCACGGCCAGAAACACGGAAGATGCACAACGAAAATTGAGACGTATTATGCTAAGAACGAAAACATGGCCTAGACCTGCCCAAAAGATTGTGGGACAGCTCAGCAGACTAATGGCTAATATTGGAGGCCCGCTACCGGCGAGAAGGAGGCTCCTGATGGAGGTTAGTAACAGCATTATGCTTTATGGAAGTGAAATTTTGGGCCGAAGCGCTGAATGTTAGAAAGCGAGCGTACTCACTTATATCGGTACAGAGGACGGCTGCATTGCGTATCACTTCAGCGTATCGTACGGTATCCTCGCCAGCCGTACGTTGTGATTGCAGGTACAATTCCCGTGGATCTGCAGGCCGCGGAGCGGATGGAGATTTATAGGGCGAAATTGACCGGAAGTTATACAACAGGTTCCTTCAGGCAAAACACCAAAATGGCAACACCAATGGGATGAAGAGGACAAGGAAAGGTGGACGGCGAGACTTATCCCGGATATTGGGCTATCGATTGGACGAAAAATCAGAGAGTTGAACTACTACACTACACAGATGCTATCGGGGCATCGGTATTTTAGAAAGTACCTACATAGAATAGGCAAGAGCGCCTTTACGAAGAGGAGGAAGTAATTGATGATGCAGGGCACCCTATTTTCGAGTGTGCACGCTGGCAGAGCTATCACTCTGAACTGACGTCAATAGTTGGAACGATCACGGCCACTAACATTGTCGGGGTTATGATTGCGAGTAGGGAGAATTGGACTTCAGTGGCGAATTACGTGGAGCGTAACCTAAGACTGAAGAAGAGAGATCTCGAAGCTGAAGAACATGTAGGCACGCAGGCATAGATGATACCTGTACAGGTGTCAAACGAAATCCAACACAGGGAGCAGCGAGTTTTCGATAATTTCAGCATTCGATCTAATAATGTGCGTTGTTTAGTGCATTAACATCCAGCGACTGCGCAGGCTCGGCCACGTCCTTCGGACGGAAGAGAATGTTCCGGCGAGACGTATTTTATGCGGCGATTAGCGGAAGTCGGCGAAGTGGATGACCTTGTCTTCGTTGGAAGAACCTGTCATCGATTGGAGTAAAAAATTGGTGAAGTAGTGCAAAAAGCAGAGGCGTCTGGAAGGATGTTAAAACAAGCCGAAAGCCATTAATCGGGTTGTTAATGCCCAACTAAGTAGGCAAGTATGTACATTACAAACCAAGTTATCTTTCTGAAAAATATAATTATCTTTAAAATTTGCGTCAAGTTTTTTGATAAGAATAAGTTCTAGAAGTTCCAAACATGTTTCATTCTGGTTAGCACCATGAAGCAAACAAAAATTTATAAAACAATCTCCCTCGGACCATAACACTTTTTCCACCAAAAATTTCGCTTGAATCCAAATCAAGGCAATAATAATCAAACTAAAATGGTACTGTTGGGTCTTTTATTTATTTCTTTGTTTATTAATTAGAACACAATTACAAAATATTTTATAAATATTACGATGGGACTAACTTAGACCTTCTGCTAGCTGCAACAAACTAAAGACCACCACATTACCCACTAGACTACCAGGCACCCAGGTCGTTTCTTAACTATAATTCATAACAATTAGTGTTCCAGCAACTGTTAACTTTTTTATAAAAACACCCTCCTGTTTTAAATTATCAATCAAGCACTTTCGGTGATATTTAATCCCTCTCTTGAGCTATTTCAACGTCAAATAAAATTTTATTTTTATTCGCCATATTTTATTGTCTTCTATTATATTTCGGCAGCAATAGACTGCTTTTCAATAATGTTTAAGAATTTAAGATTTTATCGAAATAACATGGATACACTGGCAATAAATACTTTAGTATTTATGTTGTTATTATGACCATAATTACGATTAGGATTTATTTTTGTATGCGAATAAAATATTTACAATTGGTATTACAATGTGCAGTCATTTAATTTAAATTTTATTTCTTTTTTATAACGTGATAATGCTCTATAAGAGTAACTGCCATTAAAAAATGAATTTTTTTTTCATTTTTGTCTAATAAAAATGAAATCAACTAAATATTATAGAATAAGATTTGTATTAAAATTATTGAGAAGTAAAAATGATATCAACATTTTTTCTTAATTTTGTTTTCTTACTTTTTGCCACAATAGCGAATTTCGCCAAAAATTTTTTTGATTTTTTTCTAGATTTTGTCTGTGTTAGCAGAAACACATTATAAACTTCTTTTTAAAAATTATATTTATTATATATATTATTATATTATATTTAACCCTGGTCGGTTACTCTTCATTTTTGTACATTAAAGTTACTCTTCGTTGAATCGACGAACTATTTAACCCTGTATGGTTACTGTTCAAGGAATCGACAAGGCTCATTTACCCTTTATTCTTTTATGTTTGACCAAATTTCGCTCTTTTTTCAACAACGTTAGTTGATAATGGAAGCCTGCAGTGAGTAAGTTTACGCTGGCCACCCATTTTTTAAACACTTCCTATTTGTAGATCTATACGAAACAAATTGTGTGTGAGATATCATCGAAAATTTTCATCGATCTCCTCTATCTGGTGTATCCTTAAACAGTTCCTATTTGTAAATCTAAAAGAAACAAATTGTGTGTGAGATATCATCGAAAATTCTCATCGATCTCCTCTATCTGGTGTATCCTTAACCCTTTGACGACCATAGGCAAGTATGCTTGCCCGGGGGTTTTCGGCTTATATATTTGTCCAAGTTACAGATATAGCAAATATGTCAGAGAATGTTTTATAGAAGATTGGGGCAACAAAAATGTAGTTGAGTGCAAACCCCTATCTGGCTCCACTTGTACTCTACGAGGCTCCAAATTTGGCCAAATAATGGTCTTTTTACCGAGGGCTACTACAGGGTAAAGATAGGGCACAAGGGGATGGGAGTCAATTATGTTTTGGATTTAGCCTTTGTCTATCAAAAAAATATAATGAACAGTTTTGGATAAACTCCAAACTGCCTAAAAATAGTCACTTTATATTTGGCAATTATGTTTGCCTATGGCCAGAAACGAAAATTATCATTCCTAAAAACTCTAGAATTAAAACCTCTAAATTGTCATTAAATTTTAGCTTTTTTTAAGCGCGCTTGTTTCTCATGATAGTGGAGCAGTTCAACCTAAGTATATGCTTTACAAAAAGAGCGTATGTTCACTTTAACCGTATCCGAGTTTAAGCCTTATATGGGTATTATCATACGTATGAGCTTAGTGAAAGTCCCATCAACACGTCTGTATTGGTCAACTGATCCAACATTTCACCAAGCTGAGATTGCAGGAGTCATGCTACGGAACCGATTTGAGGAAATTACACCCAATCTTCACTTTTGGGACAACAGTAAGTTACTGACCGTGGCTATAATATCTGTCCAATTATAGAGCACATTAACAAGGCTATGCCTGACGCATATACATTTTCCAAAATACTCTCAATTGATGAACATATGGTAAAGTTTAAGGGTCATAATGCCATGAAACAGTATATGAAGGACAAACCCATTTCATGGGGATTCAAACTATGGTGTTTATGTGAGTCAGAAACTGGATACTTGTAAAATATTGACATTTACACAGGAAAAAAACCATTTGTTGAACACGGTATTGACGAAGCTGTCGTCCTGCTGTTGTGTAAGCCACTGGCAAAAAAGAGGTTGAAGTTTACTTTGATAATTTCTTTACAAGTCTAAACTTAATGCACATTCTTCAGCAAAATGAAATAATGGCAATAGTGGAACTATTCGATGTAGTAAAAAGCACATAGCGAAGAATTTTCCGGCGGATAAAGAAATGAAAAGAGGGGACATAAGTTACTTCATGTCAGGTAGCAGTTCCGTCGTCAAATGGACGGACAATCGTGGTGTCTACCTAGCCTCAAATTTTATTGACCCAACAGAGGTAATCAAGGTCAAGCGACGTGTTGCTGGACAAGCTAATAAAATTGTTATTGATATAGATATTGATTGCCGTCTGATTATACAGCACTACAACAAAGGAATGGGAGGCGTTGATCTAATGGACCAAAAGAAAGTTTATTTTTTTTTTTTTTTTTTATTATTATTTTTATTTACTATCATTGAGTTTCTTATTTATATTACATTTTTGAGCTATTATCTTTTTGGATATTACAACAAATATATACATTTTATAAATTAATAAGCGTATTAGAATAACTTATTATAGGAAAAAGATAGTAAAAAACCTATATCTATAATCACAGAGGGAATTTAGAAAAGTTTAAACACATGAACTAATGGAACCTATACTTGGGTATAGAGTCACTTAGTTAACGCCCTGCAAACTTCTCAAATGGGAAAAAGTAGACCTACTACATCTGTCATAGAATGTCTGAGTCAAGTCGTTTATTAGCATTTCAATTGTTTTTTGGCCTGAAATTCTATGTAGTTCTCTAGTGGAGAACCTTCTTGGTAAATTGTATATGATTTTCAAATTTTTATTTTGAATTATTTGGAGTCTTTTTTTGTGAGAGTTTGCGCATTCCTTCCAGATAACGCAGGCATATGTAAGAATAGGTTTAATACATAGGTTGTATAAAAGACACTTGTTTTTGGTATTCAGTTTTGACTTTCTATTTAAAAGAGGGTACAAGGCTCGGCCACAACGAATAGCTTTGTTACAGATGTTTTCCACATGTTCTTTGAATGTAAGTTTTTTATCAAGTGTTACGCCTAAGTATTTAATAGAACTTGAAAACGGTATCTCTGTCCCGTTTATTAACATTTTAATTGTGGGAATTCTTTTCCGAGAATTATTAAACGGAGAAAGTATCGCTTGAGTTTTTTCATTATTGATTTTAATTTTCCACTTGGTAAAATATTCGTTGGCATGAATAAGAACATTTTGCATGCGCTTGACAATCGCGTTTGACACTTTTCCGCTAGAAATAAATGCACTATCGTCGGCATAAAATGCCACGCTATTTCCCGTTGGTACTTTGTAGTCCGATATGTACAGGTTGTAAAGAAGGGGAGATAGCACGGAGCCTTGTGGCACTCCAGCAAGGATATCTTTTTCTGCCGAAAGGGTTCCAGCAACATCAACTACAAATGACCTGTCAGTTAAAAAGCTTTCGATAATTCTTATTAGATAAGTTGGAAGCTTCATTTTGAAGAGCTTATAAATTAATCCCTTATGCCAAATCGAGTCAAAAGCTTTTCCTATATCGAGAAAAATCACACCAGTTGAATATCGTCTATTTTTATTGAGTCTTAGCATATTGACCACTCTTTTTAGTTGATGCGTGGTAGAATGTTGAGGTCTAAATCCATACTGACAATTATGGAGAAGATTGTTTTCATCTGTGAAGTTTCTGAGTCTAGTCAGTATAATTCTCTCTAGAATCTTGTCTAAGGAATTTAACAGGCTGATTGGCCTGTAACTAGATGTTAGTTTAGGATCTTTACCACTTTTGGCAATTGGAATTACTTTGGCTTTTTTAAAACTCTTTGGAAAGTAGCAGTTTTGAATACAAAAATTATAAAATTTTGTTAGAAAGTCGTAAGCCGAATTAGGAAGTTTCTTGAGTACCAAGTTGGTTATTTGGTCTAATCCCGGAGCTTTTGAATTTTTAAGATTTTTAATAATAAATACAATTTCTTCAAAACTAGTTAAAGTAGTTATGTCCTCATTTAAAAATACATCATTAGCAGTTGAACTAGCTATTAAATTTACTTTGTTCTCAATGGAACTGGAGAAATTTGTTGATGTATTGTGAGCTGTAACAAACTGATCGGCAATCGCATTTGCTATGTCATGTTTCTCCGTTACTTCACGGTTGTCGATTACTAATTTGTCTATCGCTCTAGATTTATTTCTTATACGTTTAGAAATCTTCCAAAAGTGTTTGTTCCCTACGGGTAATTTAGATAAAAAAGATTCCCATTGCTCATTTCTAGAGTTAGTTATTTGAATTTCGATTAGCTTGTTTAGTTCTCTTATCATAGCTCGGAACAATACTCTTCTAGAGTTATTGCTACAACGTTGAAATTTTCTCCTAAACATGTTTCTCAGTGAAATCATTTTTTTACATTGTTCAGAAAGTTGGAAATGTTTAACGTTCCTAGTTCGATGTGGTATCGTTGAACAAATTGAATTATTGATCAAGTCTGTGAATTCTTGAAATGACTGCTCCACATTAAGAAGGGACAGTTGGTTGTTAATGGCTAGAGAAGAATTAATTTTTGAATCTACCTCGCTTCTAAATCTCTCCCAATTGGCATTAAAATAGTCTGGAAACAGTTGTACATTTTCCCTAACAGTTTCATTAATAATAAATGTAATGGGAACGTGATCAGAGTTTAATTTGTTTGGATGGGTTTCAAGATCTCTGAAAAAAAGTGAGGAATTTGATAGAAGAAGATCAATTGTAGATGGATTTCGATGTTGTAGGTTCTGTGGAAATCGGGTAGGACTAGAAGGGTAGTAAATATAATAGTTCGACGAATTCTGGGTGTCATATAATATTTTCCCAGCTCTATCTATTGTATTGCAGTTCCAACTTCTGTGGTGGGAATTAAAATCGCCTCAAATGAAGTAGTCACAGTCGGAAGAAGTTAATAGATTAAGATCTGTGCTGAAATCGTCGGAATAACCTGGACAGTAAGCAGATATGAATAATACTTTTCTATTACAAATGTTCATAGAAATACAAATGTTTTCAAAAATTTTAGTATTGTGTGAAGCTTCTAACTTATGTTCTAATGTTAATTTTACCGCAATTGCTACTCCTCCACCATGAGAAATTCTATCTTTTCTGTAGACAATATATCCAGGTAGCTTAAAACTATGGTTAGGTTTCAAAAATGTTTCATTAAGTAGTAAGATATCAATATTGTTTTCAATTAAAAATAAATGGAGTTGAGCTGACTGGCTAAAGTTTGTAATGCCTTGACAATTCCAGTGCATTACGTGAAGGCTGGTATTTGTAGAGTTAGACGGCATATTTAAGCATTTGCATTATGACAGTAAGCTGATCCATCTTTGAAGTACATTTTTGGAGGTCCAAAACGGCTCTAGAAAAAATTTCGAATAACTCATCGATGCTGAAGATATTACCTTTTGTGTGATGTGATCGGTGCGGTGTCCTCACTGCTTCAGCATAACTTTTAGTGGCAAAAGTATGGCTATTTTCATTCGGAACAGTGTTCGAAGATTCATCATTTTGCGTAACAATTCGGACTTGGTCAAAAAGTTCACGATAGAAGTGATTTTGTTGAGGCTGGTTTTTTTTGTTGACATTCTCGCGCATAATTAGGCATTCTTTACGGCTAGGGCACCGAGGATCATCTGCTCTATGATGAAAATTTTTTAAATTTTTCTTGATACAGTTAAAGCATTTGTATGAAGCATATTCTGATGTTTTATTAATTTGGCATAGAGAGAAATCATGAGCACCACTACAAGCAATGCAGATATTGTTACGAAAACAATTTTTTGAACCGTGACCATACATGCAACACTTGGTACATTGTGTAGGACCTTTCTTGCTTTTCAAAGGGTTTCTCCAAAATATTACAATATTACATAGGCGTCTAATCTTCATAATCTGTGTTTTAGAAGTCAAAGTGCGATCAAAATCTAGAACATACAGTGCGTCATCGGCAGAAGAGCGTGAAGTTTGTATTTCTTTTATATTATGTATAGTAACATTGTATTCAATTTTGAGTTCGTCTTCAATTTCTTTTGGGTCCAATTGGGGGAGTCCGTATAAAAATAATTTAAATATTTTAGTGTCTTTACATTCATGTGTATAGAATTTAAAATTTGCGGCAGATAACTTGTTTTTAGCAGTATCATAATTCACCATAGACGAAGAAATTATCTTAGTTCCGACTGACATTCTCTTAAATTCGTACTCTTTTCCAATTAATTTAAAAACTTGAATGAATCCATGACAAGGATCAACTACTATAGGAGGAATCACAACTTTATATTCCTTTATTTCATCATGGTCACCATCACTATATGTGTCATCATCACCATCGTTGAGATCTTGTAACATTTTAAAACGATTTTCATTAAAATTTAGTTTCATTTTTGGGGCACTTCCCCAACACTTCTTTCTTTTTAAAGCACTCATTAATAAACAAAAGAAAAGAAAAAAAAACTTTTACTTGATCTGTTTTGTTCTGGTTCTTTTATTTAACTTAGTGAGTTTATATAAAATTGTTGTTTTCCGTAGCGGTTGTTTTTAATTTTTCGATTTTAAGAATATGTACGTCTGTTCGCTATCAGAAGCTGAGTGGTGAGAAAGTTTATTATGAGTACGATCGCAGAAGTAAGTGGCGTTTTTATTTACGATTGTTCTTCAACCTATTTGAGCTATGTGTTCATAATAGTTATATAATATATAAGAAACTCATATTGGCTAACAGTTCCTCAATCAATGTGACTTCAATTGAATTTCGAGCAGCTTTAGCCAAAGAACTGACAAGTTGCTTCAATTCAAGAAAACGTGCCTTTTCAGCGTCAACCAAATTTGGAACTAATTTTATAAGTAAGTCCAAATCTCTTCATAAAATGGAAAAGAGTGAATGTTGGAAACGCTGCTTTCATTGCGGTTCCTATAAAAAATATAGTCGCACAAATGTTTTTGCGTTCAATGCAATGTGTTTCTTTGTTTCACTATATCCCGTGATTGCTTTGGAAACTATCACGAACAACACTAATTATAAATTTTTAAGATTTATTGTATTTTACTTTATATTTTTAATAAAAAAAACTGTTTTTAAATCATGCCTAAAATTAATAATTTGGGATAAAAAAAAAAAAAAAAAATTGCCTTCAACCCATAGGCAACTATATTTGCCAAGCGAAATGGGGGGCTTAGAGTGGGTATCCTCTAAGGAGGGCAATTTTTTTTTCGTCACTACTATTAGCCCACAGATTATTAAAATAAAACAAAAGGTTAAATCGCTTCAGCAGAAAATGTTTGGTCGTCAAAAGGTTAAGCACTTATTATTTGAAAATCTAAATGAAACAAATAGTGTGTGAGATATCACGAAAGATTTTTATAGATCTCTTGTATCTGGTGTATCCTTAAACCCTTCCTATTTGAAGATCTAAATGAAACAAATTGTGTGTGAGACATCACAGAAGATTTTTATCGATCTCTTGTATATGCTGTATCCTTAAACACTTCCTATTTGTAAATCTAAATCAAACAAATTGTGTGTGAGATATCATCGAAAATTCTCATCGATCTCCTTTATCTACTGTATCCTTAAACCCTTGCTATTTAAAAATCTAAATGAAATAAATTGTGTGTGAGATATCACCGAATATTTTTAGCGATCTCTTGTATATGGTGTATCCTTAAACACTTCCTATTTGTATATCTAAATGAAACACACCAATAACAATGTCCACATGTTATTGAAAATAAAAAAATACAGTGGCGGCTGGTTTATTATTATCATTTTTTTATTTTTTTGGCAAGTTTTTAAATCTGGCATACGGTGTGCAGCACGGAATATCGTTCTGTTGAAACCACATATCGGTGGTGATCAGATCATTCGATTCAGGCCAGAAGTTGGTAATGATTAACCCCCGACCATGGCCATCTATGTGATCAATGACCCAAAATCCACACCAAACAGTAAATTTTTCGGAATTCATTGAATATTGGATGCAAGTAACTTAAGTATGTACTCCTATCAAAACGAAATATGAAAAATATTTCTTCGGTGATTTCCTCTCAGCAGATTTCTGGCAAAAAATCTGTCGGTCGGGGTCGACTTTAAACTGTATGTTCCGTACTTATGTATAAAATTAACGCACACAACATGAGTGGTGTGAGAAGCTAGGCTGACTGAAGGGTTGTAATGGCCAATTATGTAGGTATGATAGCCTGGCTGTGAACAGTCTTGGATTTCATGTATATTGTGTAACGTCCGAAATACGACAATTTTTTGATGAAAGTTTGGGTCCAGAGAGCATTCAGCGAGTGCACGTCATTGTCTATGGTCGTTTATATTCAGATCATGAGTCACGATGCAAAATTCACCACGTTGTGGTTAACGAAAGGCGATGACTTCTGAGCATGAATAGTAAATACAGATTTGATTGACATGGGCTTTAAACCAAACGGTATCACGTGATTGGGTAAGTTTCACTATCATGAGATTATAGCCCACAAGAATGGTTTTTCTGAGTAGGAGTTAAGACTCTCATATATAGCTTGCATTACAGAACACAGAGCAATATTTGCATTGAATAACCAAATAACGCCATCAATAAGTATTTTTTTTACTTTTAAAAAGTTTCCAGATGCTTCATAAATCAGCCGCTACATATATTTCTATAACTTTGTACTTTTGCTTATACTTCAATAATTGTATGTGTGTAGTTATAAAACTTTTGGGCTGCACTAAGCCTTCCAATTTTATGGTGGCTGGCCGAGTGTACTATAAGATTACAGCGAGCTGTATAAATTTTCTAATTTTTGTAAGAAATGTGAAATTGAAAACATTTAAGTAAAATTCATAATTCAAAAATTAAATTTAATGCTAATGGTCAACCCTTTGTGGCATACATTTTAACCCAAACATCAACCAGACGTACTTATTATTTCGTTTTTTATTGCTTAAACGCTGCTGTGTGGCTGACGACAGCACAAACGCATTTCGAATAAAATGTTGTTGACAACATCTAGTGGTTTGGGTTCTGAAACACGTACAAGCTAAACAGACCACGTACGTAATGTACTTTTTGTCCGTCCTAATTGTCCGTTATACGCAATATGTGGGTTTCTGTGCGCTGGAAAAAAATTATAATAAATTACTATACAACACATATGTAATTTACATATTGATGTTCTGCTTATAATGTTGGTCTGTTGTGAGGTTTATACATCAACAAGTAAGTCAAGAAGCAGCAACCACCCGCCCTAATGCTGTAAACTTATTTATGTATGACAGGAAAATGAAATTTTCCCTTGAAAAATGTGCTTTTGGCATACAGAATATTAAAGGTTAAATTATAAAAGACTTTCACGTTTCCGCCAACCTGTAATAAATAACCAACTACCTGATAACGACATTAAAAATTTATTGATTTTATTTAATGTTCATCATTTGCAAAGATTACCATCGGCATATGATAATAAGTTTAATAAAATGCGATTTAATGGGTCATGAAAATTTAATTTTTTTTAAAGAAATACCCTCGAAAATAATTACCTATTTACTTAATATATAAATTAAATAATTTTAAATTATTTTTCTTAAAAAAATTATTTTGTGTTGTGTGTTTTTAGAGCACACAACACGTCTTTAGTTATTAAAAGTCAAAACAACAGTAAAATATTTCTTAACTTCTACCCTAGCATTCTACCTGTAGATTTGTATGATCACGCCACTTCTGCTAGACATGGTGTCAGCATTTCCCACTGTTGAAATAGCCAGACATGGTGTCAGCAGTTTTGGTGGGAAAAGAATTTGTGAATTTGCGTTTGATGTTTAAACATATTTAGCGTTAACTCCTCCCTCCTCAAATACAATCGTCCCGATTGTTTTGGAATGCATGAATGTCATAGATGCTTGAAGATTTCTTCCTTGTTTTCTTGTTTACATTAGCAAAATCCTCTGTTGTTGGGTTATTCGGAATTCTATCTTCCTTTTCAATGCTATCTTTCTTCTCGTAAATTAATTTTTTTATAGACATCCACGTGATAATGAAGACAGCAAAAATTAACAAAATGCTGCTTGTTGTTAAAAGTGCATTGTTCTTAATATCTAGGTTATCTAATCTTTTTATATTGCCCAGATTAATTGTCTGCAGTCTTTCTAGTGATAGCACTTCTTCAGTTTGAATGTTCATTCCTCTTGGTTGTAGAAATGCGGGGAGAGGTTTACTGCTAGTTATTTCTTTTGAGTAGAATTTTCTGCCATTGATGTTTATTGTAACGTTAAAATATTTAATTAGGTAAGTTCCGTTCAGTGTTATTTCCTCGTCTTCCACTTCAACTTTTCCAGCGTATTGGTTTAATAGCAAAAGGTCACTTCCAATTTCTTCTATAGTTGGTATGTGATCATTATTTATTTGTGTACAATTCCCTATCTTGTTCTTAAACAAACTAGCAATACAATAATTATCGGTTAATTCTATAAGCTTATCTCTACTACAAATAGTTAGATCATCATAAGTTTTACAGTTTTCTTTAATAGCGAATAAATCTTTATTGCAGTCTAAAATTTTATCAAATTCGATTTTATCAATTAAATATTTGTTTTTTACAGGTTTAACCAAAAATCTTTTACATGTGTCTTCTCGGACAATTGGAATACTTAGAATATACAAAATTTCTTTATTATTTGCTACTATTTTTACATTGCCAAAAGATAACAATTCGTCTACACTAAAAGTTGGGATATTATAATTTTCAAGAACATCATTTAGAGTTTCTATTTCAGTTTTTGACAGAATAAATGCATTTACAATATTCACTTTTGCCCACTGAATGGCATATTTTGTAATTCTTTTTCTATTACAATGAGTTTATGTTCTAATTTAACAAGCAATTCATTATTCCAATTTTCTTTTTTTACTTTCAATATTTCGTTTGTAATGTTAGAAATTTCTTGCAGTCTATTTGTAGTGAGTTCATTTATAATCATTTGTCTGTTGTTATTTTCCAGTACATTTCTGATTTTTTCATCGAGAATTTCAAAGTCATGTCCGTCTGGAGTTCCGGCGATCCATTTCCATGCACTACCAATAAAATCCATGGATCTTTTTTTCCTACCGGGACAGAGTCGTTTAAGAAGTCCTTTTATGTTTAGAACTTGTTGTAATAAAAACGGACGGAGCGGATGCGCGGATGTAGTGCTTGAATTTAAAATTGATTCGATGCCTTCCGATAAAATTTGGTACTGTTCAAGATCAATTGAATGTATTACTTTAAATGTACCCTCCTGGCGTCTAGCGATACAGTCCTGAATAGTTATTAGTCTTGCGTTAGAGTAGTCAAGGATGTCATACCTGTTAAGTAATGATTAGTAATCGTAATGATTAGTAATTTGATTACATTTTTTTGAATGGTAAAATAATGATTACAATTACGATTATTTTTGGTTAAAATAGTTAATAATTGATTACGATTGCAAAATAATCAAAAAATAATCAGGATTACTGGCGATTGGTCTAATAATCAAAAAGAATCAAAAGTAATCCAAAAGTAATCCATTTATTTTTAATAATTACTTTGAATTCTTTTTGAATATTTGAAAATAATCAAAAAGAATTATTGCAAACAATTTGATTACTTTTGGATTACTTTAGAATATTTGAAAATAATCAAAAAGAATTATTTAAGACAACTTGATTCTTTTTTAAACTTCTTTTGATTCTTTTTGATTATTAGACTAATCGTCAGTAATCCTGATTATTTTATGATTCTTTGGTAATCGTAATCAATTAGTAATTCGAAAAAATTTTTCATAGAATTATATAATCATTACGATTCTTTTTAAAAAGTAATGTAATTGATTACTAATCGTAATCGAAATTTAACAGGTATGAAGGATGTTAAATTCTGCCGAAACAGTCACGAAAAATAGTCTGAAACAAAAATTCAAAGAAAATCATGCATATAATCTCTGTTTAATTTCTTATATGACTTTTATGAATGACCCGCCCACTTTCAGTGACGATGGATGTACCGCGGTTCTCTTTTACTATTTCTTCTTTAAACCTGCTACTTAATTTTGTACCCAATCTCTTGTTGGTCTTCACATAAACTAATTGTCCTGGTACGTATTCCTTAGCCGGCTTTTTGTTTTTATTGTGATAAACGAGGTCCTTTTCTTGCTTGCGCTTAATTCGTTCAACATTTGAGAGCCTTGTTGTCTCATAATCCTGTGGCGAAAAGTCAATCGTTCGTCCAAAGAATAGGTCCACAGGTTTCCTATTTGTCGTAGTATGAATAGAGTGATTATATTCATTTACGGATCTTTCCAATAATTCGTCAAAGTCTCTGGAAGTTCCCTCTTCTTTGAAGCATCTCATTATTTCCGCTAAAGTAGAATGGAAACGTTCTATTTGTCCATTTGCCTCACTTCTATAGGAAGGGGTAGTAAAAACATTTATTTTCAAGTCATCTTTCATCATAAATAGAATAGAGGGTGAATTCAAAGAAGGTTCATTATCCATGATTACATTCTTTGGAACCCCATAGAAAAACAAAAGTTCCCTAAGTGGTTTTCTAACGACCTCAATCGATCTACCGCTAAGTTGTTTTACCTGTACGTATTTTGAGAACTTATCAATTGAAGTCATAATTAGTTTTTTATCGGTTGCAAATATGTCTATGTGAATTGTATGTCCAGGATATGTTGGTATAGGCGTTTCGCCAAGTTCCGGTGTATTTGGATGTCTTTCATATTTATTCCTTTTGCAAATTGAGCACAATTTTATTATTCTCTTTATTTTTCGAGCCATACACGGAAAATAGTATTTTTCCATAATTTGTGTTCTATTTTCTTTTTCGTTCCGATGAGCCCTTGAATGTTCTTCTACAATTATATTTTCCTGATCATTTTCAGCTACTATGTCTTCAACAACCATTTGCGTAAATCTACATTTATAATTCGAGAAATGATCTGGGTAAATGCTCTGAATTTTTCCCATTATCGGTTCTGGAGTTTTAATGCCGTTTATTACGGACGGGTTAAGGTATCTCTTAAGGATAGCTATCAGTTTCTGTTCGTCATAATTTGTTTCAATTATAAGGTGTCGATGGTACCCTGGGAATATTATTTTAAACTGATATGAAGGTACTTTTCCTATACCAATAAACAATTGGTTTTTAAACACATTGACTGGCGTTTCAACACTTGGTATAAGATTTTCGCTTGAACTTTCAGCACTATGTTGAGTCATAGTAGAAGGACTAGGTTGGTCTTCGAGAGCGTTCAACCCTGAGTGATTTCTGGATAACGCATCGGCCACTACGTTAGTCCTACCTGGTTTATATCGTAATTCATAATTATATTCCTCTAACATACATTTCCACCTTTTCATTTTCGAATTACTATTGTTACTACTTAGAGCGTAAGTCAGTGGTTGATGGTCGGTATAAATTATAACCTTTTTCGAGCCATAGAGATAGTTTCTCAGCGAAGTCAAAGACCATATAATCGCAAGCATTTCTTTTTCGTTAGCTGCGTAGCTCTCTTCGGTTTTGCTAAGTGTCCTAGAAATAAAACTTATGGGTTTATCATCCTGACTAAGAACTGCTCCAATAGCGTAGTTTGAAGCGTCCGTTGTTAATTGAAAATCTTTATTAAAATCTGGATACATTAGTATTACTTCCCGTGAAATTAGGGCATTCTTTAGATCGTCGAAGGCCCTTTTTGCTGCATCATTCAGATCAATTTTAGTTTGGGAAGACGTTGTTTTCGATACCCTTCCTTCTTCTCCTCGTAGAAGGACCGTGAGTGGTTTTGCAATATCGGCGTATCCTTTGATAAAACGTCTATAATATCCAGATAGACCCAAGAATGAACGAAGTTCTTTTAAAGTCTTAGGGTAGTCGAATTTTAATATTGTTTCAACTTTCTTCGGGTTGGTTTTTATCCCTTCCCTCGACACGACAAATCCAAGGAATTCTACCTCTTGCTTAAAGAACTCGCATTTATCCAGTTGTATCTTCATGTGAGCCTATTTTAATGTTTCAAACACCTGGTTCACATGTTCTATATGTGAATGTTCGTCCTTACTGAAGATGATAATATCATCCACATAAACATAGCATATTTTCCCTATAAACTGTCGTAATATATCATCGAGTGCCCTTTGAAATATAGATGGGGCATTCTTCAACCCGAAAGGCAGCCTGGTAAATTCAAATTTACCATTATTGATGGAGAAAGCTGTCTTTTCTCTATCTTCTTCCCTAAGATTAATTTGGTGAAACCCGCTTTTGAGGTCCAACACCGTAAAGTACTGATTTCCTCCCAAATTTGCCAGAACGTCATTAATATCTGGGATTGGATAATTGTCCGCAATTGTCACCGCATTTAGTCTCCTAAAGTCCACGACCAGTCTAAACTTCCTTTTTCCCGAATGGTCATCTTTTTTGGGTACAACCCAGATAGGAGAATTATATGGCGATCGTGACGGTCTTATAATCCCATCTCGTAAAAGCCGATTAATTTCTTCTTCCACGACGTCCCTTAATGCCATTGGGTATGGATAATTTTTTGCATATATTGGTGTTGTATTTTCCGGCTTTATATCCGCCACTACTACAGTAGAATAGGTCAGCTTCTCCTCTGGTTCCGCAAATAGCTGACCATGACGTTCAACGATCCCTCTGAGAGGATGTTTTTGATTCTCACTTAAGTTTTGAGTCCGTAACTCCATGTTGTTTACACTTTGTGCAATGCGCTGTTTTATATTAATTCTTTTTCCATTTCCTATAGTGAAACAATTTTCAGCTATATGAATAACGGCTGACAGCTCCTTTAAGCTGTCATTTCCTAATATTGCATCAAATGAATCAAATCCTGGTAATAAATAAAATTTTAGCGGAGTTTCATCAATTCCCGAAAATGTTAAAAGTGTATGTTGTGTTATCTAAATTGCACCATTGGCTGATTTTGCAAAAAAAATTTGGTTATTATCTTTTGGGTTTTTACTATATCTGGTCTAATGTAATTTTTATTGCTGCGTTTGTGTACAGTAAAAATGATAGTACTTCTCCGTTCCTCATTTTTGCCTCGAAATAGGGTAATGAGGAACAGTTTAGTCTAAAAAATTTACTGCAAGTTCCACCTCGTTTGGTTGTTTCACCCGAATTGTTTCCAAAGTAGCATCTTCTTGAGGAACATGCTGGAAATATTCTTGAACGTAGTCTACTCCATTATCCAGCCGTTGTACATCGACCTCGCTAACTTCAGGTGGATAACCTGTCCATTCGCACCAGTCGTTTTCTGGTACATAATCGGCGTTTATATGGAAATTTCTCTGCATTTTGTTAACAGGCCCTTGAAAAGAAGTACCTGCGGATCTTTTTGGATTTTGATCTTGTTTGAATAGACCGATCAACATCCATCGGATCTACTCCAGAGGGGTTTCGTTGATTATTGTATTCGTTTCGGTGTGCTTGCCCTATGAACCCCCTTGGATTAAACTGGGGTCTAGGAGGATTCCAATTTGGACGCATGAAATTTTGCCTTTAACTATTATAGTTCATTGCAGGCAGATAACGTGGTGGTAACGGTGGTCTTGAATATCCTGTATGAGTCAGTTCAGGATAAAATGTACGCCCACCGACTAAAGCTGGCATCTCAACCTTACTCCTTTGTCCACTCATTTTCGAGCCTTGCACCTGGGCATAGTTTCTCCTATAAGTCATGTTGTCCAATTTAAGGCAGATATGTAAAGCCTGGGGTAAGGATGTCGGTTCCCTAATACTTAATAGCCGCGAAGGGTCACCATTAAGTCCTCTTATAAAGGTATCCAATGCCTTTTCTCTATAAGTGTTCGTCATAGCACGTAATGTTTTCTCATCAAAATCGAGTCAATCCACTTTATCCAGTATCAAGGAAAGGTGTTGATACACCTTTTGGTGGAAATCGTTTATAGTTCTATTCCCCTGACATAGAGCAGTCATTTGATACTCCAATGTCCCAATATCTCGCTTGTCTGAATAGTGCATCATCAGACATTTCCTGATCCTAGGCCAATCCAGTGGCGTCCTGTATGATTCCAATGCTGTATCAGCATCGCCTGTTATCTTAGTCCGTATAAGATGCAAGATTGCATAATAACGTCCTGTACCACGGAGGGTCTCAAAAAGCGCCAATATCCTATCTACTGATTTTCTCCAGGAATTAAATTCACCTGGTTTACCAGAGAACTCCCGTAACGAATTGACAACGCCCGGGACCTTATTCAATTCTTCCAGATTAGCACTAACCCTCCCTACTGGTTGATCTATCCCTTCGTCCGTTAGGTTGTCATTTCCTTCCTGCATCATGCCCTGAATCATTTCTTTTATCTGTCTCTTTTGCGTCTCGTTCAGTCCTAAAAGTCCTGTTGAGCTGGCAGAGGTGCTTGCTTGAGTCATTGTTAAAGCCCTATTTAGTCTTTCCGTTATGTCGTCTATTGAGTCGTCCGGCATGGAATTAGTATAGTTCTTTTATTCAAATATAAAGTCTTCTTTAGTGATTAATTTCCTTATTCAATTCAATATATTCTCTGTTTCTCAGACAAAAATATTTAAAAATCTAAAATTTCCTTTAATTTTTAATAATTAGTTTTCTTATTTAATACCTTCTTTGTTTATTTTTAAAAATATTTCAAAATTTCAATTTCTTTAGTTAATTCTCTTATTAATACTTTCTCCATTTATTCTTTTCATTTTAATTCTTTAACAATTATATAGAAAAATACTTAAAAAAACTAGATGGGATAATCTTACATTAATAGACGCATGTTGTCCTTGTTGATACGTTGTTGATTCGTTGATGTTGTCTTTGTTGATACGACGATTCGTTGATGTTGTCTTTGTTGATATGATGTTTTCCTGTCTCTGATGCAGTTTAATTCTCTCTAGTTTCTCTATTTAATTTTCTTTTCAGTTTGAACACTTTTTTGTCCTTAAATCAATTTTTTATTTATTACTTTAATTTTTTGTTTATTAAAATCTAGTTTTTTTTGTTCTTTTGTTTTAAACAATTTAAACACTTTAAACAATTTGTTATTTTAAATTTTTCGGTTGGCTAAAATCTAGCTCCTTTTCTTTGTTAACACTTTGAGATAATTTTTTTGTTTATTACTTAACTTTCTCTTAATCTAGTTTTTACTCAGTTAACACTTTTTGTTCTTGAGAGAATTTTTTTTGTTTATTACTTAGCTTTCACTTAATTTCTCAGTTTATCTAATTTTTAATTTATTTTGATTTAATTTCTTTTTTTATATCCTTTTTAATTTGAAAAATTTTAATTCATTTTTTTATTTAACTTCTTTTTATTTTTTAAGCACTTTATTTTATTTTATACACTAAGTTTTCGCGTTCCGCGAGCGCGAGCTTGACAGGCAATGGCTTTACGCACCAACTCCTTTTGGAAGACTCTACTAAGGAGCCTGCCAAGGCTTGACTGAGTTCGACCGGTTTCCGAGGACCTTCCTTGAAAAAAAGGAGGTCCCTGCTCGGGCGCCAATTAAATAATTTTAAATTATTTTTCTTAAAAAAATTATTTTGTGTTGTGTGTTTTTAGAGCACACAACACGTCTTTATTTATTAAAAGTCAAAACAACAGTAAAATATTTCTTAACTTCTACCCTAGCATTCTACCTGTAGATTTGTATGATCACGCCACTTCTGCTAGACATGGTGTCAGCATTTTCCCACTGTTGAAATAGCCAGACATGATGTCAGCATTTTTGGTGGGAAAAGAATTTGTGAATTTGCGTTTGATGTTTAAACATATTTAGCGTTAACTTATATACTCGAACATACATAATTGGTCATTACAACTCTGTAGTCAGGATAACGAGCTAGTTTCTTACACCATTTATGTTGTGTGCGTTAATTTTATACATGACTGGTGGGACATAGAGTTTAAAGTCGACTCCAGACGTTAGATTTTTGAAAAACCTTTTTATGGTAATTTTTATTTACCCTCACAGTTTTTTGCCATAAACCTGTTAAGAGGAATTCGGCAAAGGACTACAGCTAATACGGATAAGCTCCAAGCGAACCAAGCTCAGAATATTAAAGGCATGTGTAAAATCGACTTTGTTATATGGAAGTGAAACCTGATAAGTATCAATAGTTCAAATCTATGTACACGTATTGATGAACAAGTGACTCAGAATCATATACAAAATATTCTGGCCTAATAATATCAGCAACATGGATCTCTAGAACCTTAACAACAAGGAACTCATAATAACGCAAATAAAAGGTAGGAAATGGAGATGGTTCGGCAATACTTTCAGCGGAATCCTCACGGCTCAAGCATGTACGGCTAAGGAACATCTGGAGATGTTCGATACTCAATGATAATGTAATCTTACATCGGATGATACAAAAATGGCAACAGTCCACCGGTTAAGAGGGAAATTCTTTGTGGAAACCATATGCTGCCAAGACAGATAATGGAAAAAATTTGATGCCATTATTTTGGAATATAAATTCGTTCAAATGTCCGCCAGGATTTCTCTAGGTGGAGTTTATCCGAAACTTCTAATTCTCCGTGACTATGGCATATAGTATAGGTAATGTCAGCTTTGGGGGCCACTGTAGTTTGTGGCTGATTGTCATACATCTGGGTCCTAGGAAAAGCCCACAAGAAAGTGTGTAATAGGGTCAATAGGGACGATCCACCTCCACGTGAATGACCATGCCCACTTTAGACTAAAAGAAGTTGGGAATAATCGATCAATAGTGTTTGCTGTTGACAGATATTTTACCGATCAGGGGTTGTGTTTAACAGGGCTCTATTTTGTTCCGAAACTAAATTGATGGTCCAGAAAAATATTTAAGTTGTTAGCTGTTTTATAAGAAATTTACACAATTTACCCTTTCGAATGATCTCTGTAGGTTTAAATATGAAATCAGTTAGTTCAACGTTATATTATATTGGAAAGTTTTTAAGTCCTTAAAAAATCTTCGTTTCAAAAATTGAAATTTAATATTTTCTAGTTATTTTAAAACTCCAAATTTATGGGAACCAAATATGTTGTTGCATAAATTCGGATTAAAAGCAGGACTCAGGTAATCAACAACAAACCGTAGAGTTGGCTTAGGTACAGAAGATCTTCCAAGAAGGATTGCATTCTCAATTCTCAGTTCGGAAGCTAACTATAAGCATATTATCCCTTTAACGATCATAGGGACACATATGTCCCAAACTGAAAATTCTAAAAATCTGAAGAACTAACAACTGGGTGGGTGGACGTGTACTTAATAAACTCTTATAGATACTCGACTGTGTTCAGTCGAGTTATTAATTATATGTATATGGTCACTTGAAGTTGACAGGGTTTTTATACGTGAGATTATAATATTTTGTAAGAGTGTTTTGGTACATAAATTTCATTTGTCACTCAACATATTATAAATTATTTATTTCTAGGTGGGTATAGTTTCCAATTTTAATAGAAATAAAAACTTTTTGGTGTTGAAAACAAAAAAAAATTATCATAAACACTAGGGGACACCGTTGTTCCTATGGTCCATAAAGAAACTTTTCTACTTACATACAGAGGTTTTGATCTCTTACTATTACCATCATTTACTTCCTTTTGGTATTACAGATTA
Organism: Sarcophaga carnaria; assembly: GCA_958299815.1. Taxonomy (NCBI): domain Eukaryota; kingdom Metazoa; phylum Arthropoda; class Insecta; order Diptera; family Sarcophagidae; genus Sarcophaga; species Sarcophaga carnaria. The sequence continues at coordinate 88,993,245 of OY283149.1, forward strand.
GCTTCTCAGGTATCGCGAAGTTATTAACCTCAACGAAATTGAGCACGTATTGATGGAAGTCGAGGGAGAAATATAGATCATAGGCTCTTGACACAAATTGCTGACCAATTCGAATCTGTTATTGGAATTAGAGATACGGAATTCTAATGACAAAAATCGCCCAAGCCTTTCGTTTTTATAACTTAACCCTTCTTTCTGGTTTATCATCTTTTCCCACAATTTAGAGATTACTGTCTACAGAAATAGATATGGCCGTGCATTGTATATTATGCCAGAGTTTCGGTTTGAATAGACTGAGATCCTGATATCACAACTTATGTCAAAGAGTATAAATAAGGTTAGTAATGCAAGGCTTCATTTCAAAGTGCTATCATAAGCAGTGAATCTTTCAATGAGCACATTATGAAATGTAAGAGACAAAATGTAATAAAGCAGTACTCACGGTTCAGGCTTTGGTGCCGTTGCGATTCGAGTGCTGGTTACCTATTTAAATTGGATTTGTGTACAGAAAAACAAAACCTCGACCGCCAATATAATTTTAAAATTTCGTAACTCTATTGCAGTTTAAAAATAGATATTAGTACCTAACATACTAAAAGCAATTATTTTTCTCCTAATTTTAACTTCTGCAAAAATTAAAAAATTATATTCCTTAACGACACACATGGCCAAAAAAAACGGTAATTTGTTTTAAAAATATGTCTGTTGGAAATCTAATGAATTGTTCTAAATAGACAAAATGATAATTTAGTCTCTCATAATCTTATGGTCGTAGAAGGGTTAAGACTATGCTTAAAATAGCTCTTAACGTGTTGCATACCGTACTCAAATTCATAAAAATTTTACGTATCTGTTTTGTATGTGAAAGGATTAAATGATATTGTGATATAGAATTCAGAAGATCTAAACCAACGTTAATACTATTACGTTTTTCCCCTTTTTCAAAACATTTAAAATATGAGTTCGTAGATTGCAAATACAAAAATAAATTTGTGTTTAGTTTTAAATAAATTCTTTATTGCTCCCACAATTCCGTGTGCCACTGTTCGCAACTTGATTTAAACAACAACAATTTGCTTTATTTGTTATTATTCTTAACACTCTTCCGCGTACACACTAACAATTGTTCGGTTAGATCTTTACAGTGGAGATCTTCAAATCACGATTATTCTCTTCACACAAAACTTACTGAATTTTTACTGATCCCGTTGCCTGCTTTGTCTTACATTTTATATCGCTGGATAAACAGTCTGATGAATGCTCTTGAAGGAGAATGACTATGCCTTCTCGAAATATCTATAAATGTAAACATGTTGTTTACGTTATTGTTGTTTGTGTATTTTGTTTATGTTTATCTTTTCGGTGTTGTTGTTGCCTGTTTGTTTACTGGTTTATCCCCTTTTTTATACTGATGTTGTTGCTATATAGTAAACAAGTCCATTGTTTTTGTTTTTGTAGCTTTTGTTAATAGTTTTAATGTTAAAAGAGAACACCATTTTCATTTTCGTAACAATATTTTTACCTAAAGTGTAAAATACTAAATTAAATATAAGTATAGCGTTCATAACGTATTACACATTTTTGAATAAATTTTCGTTCGTTTTCGTAAAAAAAAACTACAATTTCAAACAAAAAAAAAGAAGAAACCTTAATTAAGGCAAAATATTTTATGTAGTCTTGGCACGGAATGCATCAATTTGCTAAGAGTTTATGGAGAAAAAACTACTTCTTCATACAAGCATAGAAATTTTAAAATTTTTCTATCCTGGTACGGTACAGTATACAGGTGGTGGTCAAGGATAATATTTGTGATACCTAATGTAACGATCCTTTTACAAATTTTGTAATGAAAATTTGATAAAGATTTTGACAAAATAACCTCAACATTCACGTCCAGTTAGAGAGAATTGTTTCCATTTCACAAATTTCTCGGTTTTATAAGTAAAATTCTTGCAAATAAAATTTTAAACTAGTCCAGTCCTAGGTAGCTAGCATGTTATGTCGTCTAATGTACTTTGCTTGCCTTTAAATTGTTAGAGTAAATGTTTTACGAGTGTCTCTTTTGTTGTCATTTATTTTGCAAAACTTCTTCATCACAGCAGAGTAACCAAGCGATTTAACTTGTTTTCACAGATTTTTTTCAACGTCAGACTACAAATTCCAGGGCAAATTTACGATAAGCACAGTGCCTTAGGTAGAATTTGTGCAAATTTTCTGATGAAAATAAAAGTAAAAAAAAAAATTAGAAACGCTCCTGACAACGCCTGAACAAAAGAAAAAGTGAAAAAGAACAATGAAAACCTCCAAAGCAATACAAAAAATGTGCGATTTTTATCATAACGTTGACCTGCCCCGAAAGCCATGTAGAAAATAAGCACATAAATGACCTTGTATTACTGAAACCGTTTCATATTTACATACCTGCAGTGCGTATACATATATTTATGATAAATACTTTTAGTCTGCCTCTTGTAACACCCTCAATGTAATAATGGTAAGTAGGTATTCACACATTTGCAATCATAAAAATCTATTTGAACTGTTTATTGGAATTTGCCTGGTGGCGGTCTACTTTAATATGTTCTCGCCAAATATTACGAAATAAAATCAAATACGATAGGATGCGCCCAATTGGCTTAAATAAAAACCCAAGGTGGAAAGGGAATATTTTCCAATGAAAAGAATTTTATGGATGCGTGTGTGTGTATTTCTTTTACCAATGTGCCTGTATTAAATTTTTATAAAATAGTAGGTTTTGTTTTTGTGATTTTTTTTTTAATTTTGTAACCTTTTCTAGAAATAACCTAATTTTTTTCAAAACGGAAACCAGCACTCATGAATATGTAGTTGTCTTGTGGGACCACACAAAATGCCTGTAATAGAGATAGCGGATAGTCAGAAAAGTTTTAATTTCGTTTCCAATAGCTGATCCAGAGTGCAGCTAATAGTCTAGTGGAATAAATCCCTGCTGTAACCGTTATTCCTAGAGCACGCAAGACAATAGTGACCATGCGAGATATTATTGTTAATCATGTGTTCTGGCAAGCAATTATCATACTACGTACATACATATATAATTGGTAATTACAACCCTTTGCCGTAGTCTAGTATGTAGTGTGTTGTCTTATTAGACGTAAGGCCACGGTTCAAACCCCAGGTCAGCCAACAAAACGAAAAAATTAAACAAATATTTCCTCGGCGACTTTCTCTCAGCAGGTTTCTGGAAAAACTTTGAGAGTAAATGTAGAGTTTCTCAAGAAATATGTCGTTCGGAGTCGACTTTAAACTGTAGCTCCCGCCATTCATGTATAAAATTAAAGCACACAACATAAGTGGCGTGAGAAGCTAGGTCGTAATCCTGACAGAAGGGTTATAATCGCAAATTATGTATGTATGTAATTACAACCCTTCAGTCCGGATTACAACCTAGCCTTTCTCGCCACTTATATTGTGTGTGTTAATTTTATATATAAGTGGAGGGACGTATAGTCAACACCGAACGACCGAATTTTGGAAAACATTGCATGTTAGAGTAGATAAAATACCCTCAGACTTTTTGCCAGAAATTTGATGAGAGGAAGTTGCCGAAGAAATAGTTTTTCATGTTTTTCATGAGATGTCTGACCTCTGGACTATTAGACTTCTACGGAATAAATTATTGTAGTCGTAAAAGTTTCAAAAAGAGCAGATATACTCTGCTATAGAAAACGTGTCTCCATTTACATGGCCTTCAATGTTTACATGTTAGCTGTCAACATCTGGTGTAAGGGTTCATATTCAAAAAAAGATAATTTAGAGTTGGACCTTGGAAACCAAGGGTAAGTTTGAAATATCATAACTTATAGTTAAAGTTTTGCATTTATTTAGTAACACTGTCATTATTCTTATTGGATTTAATTTATGAATATTATTTGTAAAAAGAACAAAATATATAAAACAAAAAATTTTAAAATTTTAAAACTGTTTGAAACACATTTTTTCAATCTTTCAGGCAAATTTGTGGATTGCATATCAATAAAACTGTTCATCTTTTAAAGCAAAGCAATTAGTTGCTCAATTTTCAACTTTCGCGTGTGCTCCATCGATGAAAAGAAATAATAGTCGAAAAAAGCTAAGTCTGGTTAATACGGAGGATGTGGTAGTATCTGTCAGCCTAATGCTTTGATTGATCCTGAACCGACTTTGCATTGTGTGCAGGTGCATTATAATGGTGAAAAATTACCTTTCCTTGTTCTATGGCCAAATCGTGGTCGTCTTTCGATAAATTTATGGTTCAAACTGGTCATTTGTATGTATACTTCTCCGATTTGTAATTACGGAGAGTTAAGAAGCTCATGGTACATTGTTCACCTGCAATAATTCGATGCAACACTGATTTTTTCGTGTTTTTGGAGCAAAATGTATCAAGTGTTTTTCGGTTCTCCACCTGTCTGTCATTCAACTCATATGGCTTCCATTTTCCAGACTTTTAGGTGTTTCCAGTAGTTTCTAAATGCTCGGAAATTATTTGTAGTGCAACGTTTAATTCCTCACATCGAAAACGTTAACTCCCTACCGTCGAAACCATATTTTGCATGTTGCCTCTGATAAACAAACCATATTCCTCGATAAACATTCGATGCGACTTTTCTGCAAATGAAACCAAAGTTGATTTGATGTATACTGAATATGTTTGACAGAGATTACAGCCAAAGTTCGGAAATCGTTGTCGGAAGGCCCGATAGAATAGCGCTTGCTTATACTTTTGTGTGTTTTAATTCAATAAAAATAATACCCGCGATAAATTAAGCAAGTAAAGGACTAAAGCAATAATTTAACTGAGAAAGGCGGCTAAAAATGGGAAATGGAAAGCATACAATCTTTAACAGATTCTTGATTCCACTAAAAATAAAAAACGCACTGGTAACACCAAAGCAATGGCACAAATTCACAAAAAGAATTAAAAAGAAAAACAAAATATTGCGAAAAAAGTAAACAAATAAAAAAGGGGAAAAAAGAAAAATTATTACTTTATTGTGTAAGCGTAAAAGTTATAAACGAACATTTGCAGCATTTGTTGAAAGAAAAATTATTTTTTCTGAGACAACATAGTAATACTCTTTACTTTTTTTTTGTAAGTTTTGATTTTTTTTACTCAACAAATATATGTACTTGGTAGCCTAAGTATATTTAAAGAGACTGCTCGAGCTCCTTATATTAGAAAATTGAAGTGATTTTAAATTTTCCGCAGTTTCATGTTTTAATAATAAATAAACGAATAAATCAGTTCTATCAAAAAATACACCAAAAAATTGAGACGTTAAATTAAAATATTTCAATATTTTTTTCGGCTTTAAACTACCAGCAGCGTGAAGAATTTAAGTGTATCAGGGTACTTGGTGATCTTCTACTGATTGGCATGAAATCTGAAATATTATTACTCTTCTGTAATGATAATACCTTTAAATATTTCAGGCGAAATTTCAGTTGCCATTTTTTTTACTATGATTTTCATCATCATCTTCAGACCTTTTGTCATGATAAAAAATTCTTGACATTCATTTATTTATTTTTTCATTTCCCATCCAACCTGTTATCCTCTCATTTAAAATACTTTTTTGTACAATAGGGTAATGTACTTGTCAAGTACACGTCCTCTAACCTAGCCTAACCTTCATTTATTATGGAGGTATGATCTCTTTAAATATTTTAAACGGTTTTATTCAGACAAATCAGTGATACAACCTTTAACGTTGTTGTAGTTGGTTATTACTGGTTATCTATCTGGTATTTCATTAAGCATTTCCTATCTTTAAAGCGAAGTGGGTGCCATATATCATCGAAATTTTCTACTCGCTTAAAAAACCTATTGATGCCATTATAACACACATAACCTACTACCGTAGGTAGAACTCATCTAAAATGTCAAATTTTCTATGATTACTTGCTTACTTAATTGGCCATTTCAGCCAACTCTGCTCCTTGCGCGCCTTCCTCTTTGCCGAATTTCGCAAATCAACGCATAAAATACCCTTCTCGTCGGAGCATCCCTACGTCCACGTCGTCAAATAGAACGCGGAAATTATTGCCAACTAGTTCTGGACCGAAAATTTTACGTATTATTTTTCGCTCGAATACTCTCAAGGCTGCTGCATCAGTGCTTAATAGCATCGATGCCTCTGATCAATAAAGAAGCACGGGTACGAGAGAGATCTCTGCTACTTATTTGCCTATTGAGACCATGGTAGCACTTGTTGACAAGAGTGATCCAATGTTAACCTCCAGGCTTACATCATTTTTGGTGGTAACGGTGGTGGTAACATAAATAAGGTTGGATTCGCTTGATGGCATGATTTACGTTGGCTTTCAGGAGCGCAGTGGTTTACATATACTTGCGACTTGGTGAAACTTTCTTCTATTTATGTTGACCACATTTCAACACTTGGGGGCATTGGTAAGTAATATTCAAACCAGAACTGTCCGAATACGGTCAGATTTATTGGAAATATTTTTGAAAAATGAATGAATCCGTAACTCGTAGCAGTTATTACGAGATTTAACGACCTTGTTGTAAATGCTGTCCCGTCTATTAAATGAAAAAAAAAACAAGTCTAAGCCACGATTAAAACATGCAGTGATGGTTTTTGACTCACACGTCAATGTTAGACGCAAAAAAGGTATAATTTCGATGGTCTAAACGACTAGTTGTTATTGATGTGATGTGGACACAACAAGCTGAAAAAATTTAAGCGAAATTAGTTAGCAGTGGGAGAAGCGCTATCGTATCGTAATGAATTCAGCAAATACGCATAGGACTTGCAAAATTTTGATCGTAAATGATCTAAAAGTGAAAGGGAAGTAAAGTGAAGGGATATTCTACCTAATACTGGGTATAGCTTGTAGATATTTTGGTCCTTTGAATTCTAAATTGACTCTGAGGCTTCTTGGGGGCATATACACTATTGCTGTATTAATACAAAGTTCTCTTATTTGTTTATTTTTTAATAAAATGGAAATAAATAAATATAATATATCTAAAAAACATCATTTATTTGTTCATATTGTTACGTTTTTACCTTTTAAAAACGTTTAAAATCTGAGCTCGAAGATTGCAAAAAAATAAAAATGAATTTTGTGTTCAGTTTTGATTAAAACTCACAATTCGCAAAATTCTGTGTTCCACTGTTCACAACAAAAATTTCGTTTTTTTGTTATTCCTCTGTTTACAACCTTTGCATAAACAATAACAATTACTTGACAATTGTTCAACAGATCTTTGCAACGAAGATCTTCAAACCACGATTATTCTCTTCAAACGCACCGAGTCTTCACACAAGACTGACTGAACTTTTTCTAACTAACCCGCATGCTTAGCTTTGCCTTTTTAATGGCAGGGTAAACAATCTAATGAATGTTCTTGAAGGCGAATGTTCGTGGCTTTGCTTTTTCGAATTCTCTATAAATGTGTTTACATTTCATTATTGTATTTTGTGTATTTTGTTTACATTTATTATTGTAGTGTTTGTTGTTGTATTTTTATTCACTTGTTTACAATTTTTTTATGCTGGTGTTTGTTTGTATATTTTTGTTTACCTGTTTACCATTTTTTATGCTGGTCTCTGTTATATTACGCAGTGCAATCATTTGTAAACAATTTCACTATTTTGTTGTTGTATCTTTTGTTCATAATTTTAATGTTAAACGATGTAAACGCAAGACACCAGTACCTAGATTTTTTCATTTTGGTAACAATATTATTGCTTAAAATTTATGAAATTTGATACACATATTGGAATGCCTAGACTTTTGCTATCCACTGTAAATATAGAAGTAGTGCCACTGCAATACCTATATATACCAATAAAGCATCTATTCACAAAACATAGTTTCCGCATGTGTGAAGATTATATTCAAATACAGATACTAATCCAAATACCCCATGAAATCATAATGCTGTAATAAAGTCCAGCATCTTATGGTTGATGCAACACAAAACTTTTCTTATCTTGTTTGAAACGTGTAACGGCCCTCTCGGTATGCCAATTACGAATGGAAATTTATACAAATACAAACGTTACTATAGATTATTGTCAAATATTTGGCTCAAGATTGTATTACAGAAATGTGGTCATATTTGGTTTGCAAATAACGATGACAACATAAACAAAGTAAAATACAATGGACACATATACATATAAACATGTGGGTATGTTGGTAATTAAAGAACGATGTCATTAAGGTTACATTAGTTCAGTATGTGTCTTCATATTGCACTTAAAATTTTTTGTTTTGTATCGTAGACATAAATATTAGCAGATTTGCACTGTAATCTTTGCATTTTAATAGAATTTAAAAGTTCGATTTAGTATTAGATATAGCAGTCGCTGGAAGTTAATGCTCTGTACAGAGTCCATGTCGTTGTGGAGTTAATACAGCTTATTGTTGTGTCGGTTGCTGAAATTATCGTTAACCCGCATTGGAACGAAAATCTTACGCTGTACTTTTCTTTCGAATACACTGAAGTCTACTGATACGGTAGTTAATAGAGTCCATGCTTCTGCAACATAAACGAGAACGGGAAAGATGAGCTGCTTCTAGAGTATTAGTTCCGTCTTACGAGAGAAGTTTACTCAATCGCCTATTGAGATCATAGTAGCACCCATTAGCAAGACTTATTCTACGCTTGATCTCTAGACTGCTTTAATTTTTGCTGTTAACGTTGTGTCCAACATAAACAAATAGCTGACAGTTTCGAAAGTATAGTTATTAACTGTAATAATACGCCGCATTTTTAATCTTTCTTTAAATCATTTTGCTGTCAGTTACAGCAACTTTACAGCAACATCTCGTCTGCTGCGAGACTTCTCCTCAGCGAAGTTCAAGAGGTCACGCGTTGGTGGATAGCCTTGTCTGAAACCATATACGATATCAAAAGTTGGGGAGAGATTCACTGTTCAGCTCCAGGAAATATCTTGGAATATGCATCAAAATCCTTCAGTTAAGATTACGACCTAGCTTACTTATTTTGTGTGTGTTAATATTATACACGAGTGGTGGGTCTACAGTTTAAAGTCAAGTCCGAACGACAGATTTTTGGGAAGCTTTTCATCGCAATTTTATTTTCTCTCAGTGTTTTTTCCAGAAGTCTGTTGAGAGGCAATTGCCGAAAAAATATTTTTCATACTTCGTTTTGCTGGAATTTGATCCGTGGCCTCATGTCTAAGAAGCCAACATACTACCTACTAGACTATGGCGACTTCAAATATCTTTGAATGTCTCTCTTAGCAGATTTCTAACAAAAACTCTCAGGGTAAATAAAATTTTAAATTTAAATTTAATAAAATTTAATAAAAGTTTATTACTGCCACTACTGTATACAAATAATACACACAACATAGTGTGTGAGAAGCAAGTTCGCAATCCTAACTGAAGGGTTGTAATGGCCAATACTGTATGAAAAGCTCGAAAACTTGATCGCTTATAGATTATACGTTCTGCAACAGGTCATAACTATTTACATGAATTATGTTGTTAAACGATGCATATTTTAAATCGCAAACCTTTCACTAACTACACGACACTTCAGAAAGATGTCTTGCCTAACGGAGGATTTTAGAAAAAAATAGTTGCATAAACCAATGTAATAATAAAGAATAAGCATTATCGGCCTACATCAAAATCCAATAATTTGGAATACACAGTGACACTGCGAAATCACGATTGACTTTCAAACAATTGTTAAATAGACTGATTTCAACTTGCCATAAGTAGCCATATGAACAACCAATACGTTCGACAATTGTCTGGCTTTATGTAGTTGAACATAATTTCAGTAACTTTTGAAAAGTGCTTTGGATCAACCACAAGTGCATGAGCCAAGACCAGTGTCGTTGACCTTCAACAAAGACATTAGACAGTAGGATGTATCTATATATATATATTGAGAAGCAACGCAATATTACTGCATATTTTAAATTGATGTAAAAACTTGTGAATTTTCGGTCCACCATGATCCTGGCGCATTATCCGGCTAATTTTAGCCGATGACATAGGTTATGTTGGCTTTGAGGACCACTGCGGTTTGTGGCCTATTTGCTTACACCTGCGATTTAAGAAAACCTCAGAAGAAGAAGTCTTACGGAGTCAACTCGCAATAACTCGCCGGCTCGGTCACATCACCTCCACGTAAGATCACCATTGCTGGATAAATGGGTACGGCAACAAACAAAATTGTTGAATTTGTGACGATAGCAATGAGGTATAATAGCATTCAAAGCAACCCGAAAGAGCTCATGCGGGATATACAATATGGTATTGGCTGTGTGGCCAAATGTTTTTGGTATCTATTTAGATCACAAATTTCAGGCTAAAAGAAGTTGTTAATCATCGACATATAGTGTGACGTTAGCTTGGCTAACGTCGCTATGTAAGGTATGTGTATTGATGACGCCGCCAGAATAAAATTCACACGAAACAGTGTTTTGGAGGAATTTATATGAATTTTGTATTGGAATTTATATGAATTGGTACGTTCTGAATCATCCAGAAATGGACCTCATCATCCCCCATTTATCCAAAAATGGACCTCATCGCTGGAGATGATTTTGAATGTAAGTTAGAATCACCTGCTAACTGCTCCAGAGATCATTCAGCAAAAACACACGTTATGGTTTATGGTCGTTTGTCTGCGGTAACTGAATCAGTTGAAATTTGTACGGGTGCAGCCCCAAGTCACAATGCAAAATTGGGTACCTTGTGGTTTGCGAACTTCCGAGTTTTTGTGTGCGACGAGAAATCATTTTGGATCACTCGGATCTTTTGCACTAGCTCATAGACAGGGGTGGAGTTTTCAGTAGATCTTAAGTTTTTCGTCGTTGGCTATTGCAAAATGAGAGCCTCATAGGTCGCAATTGGACTAACAATATATAAAAATTCTTATAATGCAACCGCAACATTTAACTTCAAGCCTTCTGTTTATTATTATGGAATGCTTAGTCCTCCTAAGTCGCCGTTGTCCATTAGGCAGTGTGTTTAATGTTAAGTTAGTAAGTATTAAGTAATCTTAGTCCTTCCTATATATATATATATATATATGTGTACATAATTCGGTTTACAGTCCAGGATTATTCTCAGATATTTATTCAATATTTTTCTAAGCACCTCTCGTTTGTCTAGTTTTAAGCAATGGAAACCTTTTTAAATATAAAATTATGGAGACAATTTGTCTTAAATCGCAAACTTAATGCATTGAACATTAAGTTGCTGTAAAACAATGTATTCGGGCACAATTTAACACATTTCATTCAATGAGGAAATCGAAGAAGAAAAGTATTTTAAATGTTTGCGGTTGAATCTCAATAGCAGTTATTTGTTTTTATATTTTCATAAATATTTATAAACTTAAATTATTTTCAATAAACAAATTTCATACACATCAAAGAGACCACATAAGCAACCATAATAAATTGCTTTAATTGCAATCAATAAATTAAATAATAAAATAAAGTGTTATTAACCGTTTAACAACCATTTGCATTAGGTTTTTAGTACTTGTAGTATAGGCGAAGATGAAATAGCCGTAGCCTAGTAGGTAGTATGTTGGTTTATTAGACGTAAGGCCACGGTTCAAACCCCAGGTCAGACATCAAAACGAAATACAAAATTATTTCTTCGGCGACTTCCTCTCAGCAGATTTCAGGCAAAAACTCGAAAATGTATTTCAAAAATCTGTCGTTCGGAGTCGACGTTAAACTGTAGATCCCGCCACTCATGTATAAAATTAACACACACAACATGAGTGGTGTGAGAAGCTAGGCCGTAATCCTGACTGTAGGGTGGTAATGGCCAATTATGTATGTATGTAGTAAAGGGGAGTTTATGTAGGTTACAGAAGTCCCTGTAATCTAGTAGGTCGTGTGTTAGCTTATTAGACGAGAGCCAGTGGTTGAATCTTACAAAAACAAAAACTATTTCCTGTGGCGACTTCTTCTCGGCAGTTTTCTGGCAAAAACCAAACTGCAAGGTGTATAATTTTATATCTTAAATTTGGTCTGCACCCGTACAAATTTCAACTTATCCAGGAACCAAAGACAAACTACCGTAGACAATAACGTGTGTTTACTGAATAATCTCTGCAGCAGTTAACAACTGATCCTAGCTTACATTGAAATCCTCTTCATTACTGAATTATTTAGCACGATAACAATTCATATGAGTTCCAATAGCATCAAAACACTGTTTGGTATGAATTTGTTGGCTGGCGACGCCATAAATCCATATATCCTTGATAACGAGGTTGACGATGTTAACGTTGTACTATCTGTCGACGATTACAAACTTCTTTGGAAAAGAAGTTGATGACCTGGACACCAACAGCATGTGGTTTCAATGAGAAGGCGCTATGTGCCACACATCTCATATTAACCTGCATATCCTGCATGAACGATTTGAGGGCATAGTTATAGTTAATGAACTCGCTATATAGTTCTCGAGATGGTGAAACTCTGAACTTTCCACCACAAAATACACAGAATTGAAACCTTTGACGTTTAAAAACGCTCAAAGCAGCACCTTAACCTACCTCGTAGAGGGAGAAACAAAATATTTTAATGTCTTGGCGAATCAAATGTGTTAGAAGCAACAGATATACAGAGTGAAAACTGGCGATTAAAGTAGAAAAACTAAATCTAAATAAACATTTGTATTGTGTTAAAAAAGGGAAAATTTGGAATATTTCTAAATTTCTTCAATGAAAAGTTTAAAGATTCGTAAATATTTAATTATTAATCGAAATGTGTATGATTTTCGGTCAGGTAATTAAGAAGCTAAATATTATAAGATCAAAATAACACGTACTGCTCATAAAAAATTTTTCTTGCTGAAAGTTGCCAATATTTTTTAATTTCTTGAAAGAAAAAGTTAAAAATTGTTATTTTTATTAGTTGTTTTTATTATTTATTAATAGTTTTAGACAAAAATTACATTTTTATTAACTCTCACCAATATAAAAACCCACCCCGAAAACTAAAAAAGCAAAACAGAGTTGCAATCAAAGAGAGACAGAAATACTTTTTGGTAATATTTGCTGTCTCTTTCTCCATGGAAGGTTACTCTTGTTTCCATTCTTTATATTTTGTGCTTTCCACTTCAAGAACCTTCATCAGACTGAGTACGTGGGCATATAAAACGGCAAGACAAAGCAAGCAACGAGCAGTAAGAATTCAGTCAGCCTTGTGTGAAGACGCGTTGCGTGCAAAGAAAACAGTTGTGGGTTGAAGATCGTCGTTGTGAAGATCTACAGAACATTTGTTAGTGTGTACGAATAAAGCAAAATATTGTTGGATTCATCAAGTTGTAAAGGGTGGCAAACAAAAGTAGTGCGAACAATAAAGAGTTTAATTGAAACTGAACACATATTTGTTCTTATTTTTGTTGTTTTGTTTGTTTTTAAAAAGTTAAAAAAGTAACAATATGTTCTTTAAAGGATTGTCAAGTTTTTTTTTAAGATTGTTCGTATCCAAATTATAAGTCGTCACCTTGTGCTCGAACTTATTTAATGTGTCTATTTTAGTGTTTCGTTACCGTTTTCGTTGTGTAATCTTCTGGGATTATGAGAAATCCTATTGTGAGGAGAATATTTTTTGTTTTTTTTTTTTTTTTTGAGAAAACTCGACGGTAATGCCGACAAATGCATGTTAACAATTTAATTTTTTCTACTTTGCAAGTTTAAATTGCGAAGTCTTATCCGCTGTATATTTTTTATTATAATAACAAAGAAAATAACGTGTATATACATCAAATACCATTGAAACAGAAATAAATGCCAGCCATGGATGACAGTTGGTACATACAGCGGTTTGTAAAACAATGCTAAGAATAATTAATGACGACATCCATTATGCGGGCAGTAGTGATAAACAACTTAATGAAACATGGAATGTTTATACAATGTAAGCAAACAAAAAACACATTCCCAAACATACACATTAATATCAGCCATTGTAGTCTTTAAGTTTTGACCGATTTACCGATAGCATTTGGTCGCTCGTTATAAATCTATTAACTATTTCACACAAGTTCTTTTGGCAGAAAGATTTATTTTTCTTCCTAATCTGAAAGATTAAACTTCAAAGATTAAATTAATTTTGAATATTTCCACAACATAGATATATATTTGCTTCTAGTTTGGCTAAATAAACTAAAATCTCTCCAAGTTTAACAATTTTTTTAAATATTGCTGGGAAGAAAATTCCAGAATTGCATTTCATATTCAAAGTGGAATACATGTTATTGTACGGATTGAAGATCAAAAACCATTAACCACACAATGAAACTGGATTAATATTATGCAGCAGATGCAGAACTTTTACTTAAGCTGCTGGAAGAGAAATGTTTGTTTATGTATTCATATATGTACATATACATTTTTGTATTGCATTTATCGGATTAAAATAATTCAAACTTTATTTTGAATTTTCTTATAAAGACTTAGAAACAACAAGAGAGATTATAACAAAAATGAACTTATGGTTTTGGAATTTGGAGATTCATTGGAATTTGAAGATTCATTTTTAGATTATGTGTACAAAGTTCAATACTCTAAAATTTATTTCATATTAATATGTTGCTAATTGCAGAATGCATTAAAAAAGAAATATATAATGAAGTGATGTCGTCGTAGTCTACTAGATAGTGTGTTGGCTTATTAGACTTGAGGCCATGGTTCAAACACCAGTTCAGACATCTCTAGCGTAAGAAAATGTGAAAAAATATTTCTTCGGCGACTTCCTCCTAGCAGTCTTTTGTTGAAATCATTAAGAGTAAATAACAATTGACATGAAGAGTTTCTCCCAAATCATAGTTCCGCAACTCCTGTATAAAAGTGACATACAAAAGTGATACGAAAAGCTACGTCGTAATCCTGACTGAAGGGTAGTAAAGTCAGTCCATAATAATAAGATGTACAGAACTAGGCCTTATACGTATTTCCCATTATAGTACCACAGTCCTGCATTTTCTCTAGACCTTGAAGCATCCAGAGCTTCTGATAAAACCACTTGGACTCCTAATGTTCATTACCGATATATAATATAAATCGCCTGCCTAGTAGGCATCAAGATACTTTCACCTTCTTCAATATACTGCTAGACGTATACTCCATAGCTGAGGAATAGTTTTCTCCATTCTTTTAATAATTCTCCTACTTTACTGTTGTATTCCATCAATCTTAGAAAGTCTTGTCTTCAAACGAGGAGTTTGATTGAAAATTTTTGTATTTAAGTCGCGTTTAAAAAGCTGAATTTTTTTAATAAAACTTAGAACAGTTTGAAAAAGATCAGTAATAACTTTACCTTTGCCTGTGATGCTAGGTTGAGGGATTTCAGATACTCCATTATATCAGTTAAGGACATACAGTCATTAATCCATTAATTTTATTCCGGACAGTGGTTTTCTTTTTCTTCGAGAAAATTACTGATTGGTGCCATTAAATCAACAAATCGGCTTAGGACATTATAGGTTGATAGCAATCACACTAGGTAGTAAAATGTTATATCTTGAGAATGGCCTTCAACGTCCAACGTCTTCAAGAACGTTCTTGAATGCAAGCAATTAAGTGGTAAAAATTATGGTATTCTTGGATCGTATTTTAACAGACCTATAAGGCCTACATTTTTTTTTAAGATTGCAGGTGTTCCGTCTGTTGCTACACACACAATTTGAATAAATTATTAAATATGTATTATTTATTTTTTCATTTCTTTCAAAGAGCTGTATTCATTTATTCAAAGAGCTGCAATTTGCCCGTGCCTGGTATACTGTTTGATCACATGCAAATATAATTAAATATTGCACAACTATTATATGAGAGAGATTAGCATTTTTGTTCTTTTGTTTCTTTGTGTCGTGTGGTTGCTTGTTATTTAATTTAATTCAAATTAAAAACTTGTATTAAAATTTTAAAAAATAAATTTAATATTAACACTAGATTTACCACGCCAGTCAAAATGACTGGTTTTGCCTTCTTAGCCTTAAATATTGACTTTGTGTGAATATTTTTTTCCGAAACTATTATATGACTTTTATAACGACAATTAAATACAATTAATTTGATAACTTATTTTGATCTTGTGTCCACAATAAAAAAAATAATTTTTGTTTTTGGTACTTATACCGGTACCAGTCATTTTGACTGGCATGTTTTTCTACGGCAGCAGACAGTGTTCCTTTGCATAATATACAAAAACGAATTTGTATGCGGTTTCTTTCTAGTTCTGAAGAGGATAATGAAAGCGGGGAAGATACACAACTTGAAGTTTCTGCAAGTGGAACTGTTTGGAAAAAAAGCAAAAGAAGGAGGTGTTGTTGGAAGGTTACCAACTCATTGCATATTCAAAGATTTATCTGATCCTATAGCATATGCTAGAAAAAATATTATGGAAGAGAAGCCAAGCAGTGCGTTTTTACTATTGATAGACCACCATACATTAGAGCATATCAAAATTTCCAACGAATTATAAGCCTGTAAAAATACACTTTCGCAGAATAAATGGAAAGCTTTCATTAGAATACTGTATGCGCGAAGTGCATACGAAGCAAAAGGTTTGAAGCTGTCGTATTTATGGAACAAACAATGGGGTCCTGATTTTTTTTTTCTAAAACTATGAGTAGGCATGACTTTACAGAACATTTACGTTTCATTCGTTTCGATACAAGAAATGAAAGAAGTCAACGCTTGGAAACTGATCAACTTGCGTTAGTTTCAACTGTTTGGAACAAATTTATTGTCAACATCCAAAACTGTTTCAAACCAGGAGCAAATATTACAGTAGATGAACAATTGTTCCCAACGAAAGCCAGATGTAGGTTTACACAGTATATGCCAAACAAACCAGACAAGTTTGGAATAAAATTCTGGCTGCCTTCTGACGTTGAAACGAAGTACGTCGTAAATGGCTTTCCTTATCTAGGCAACAAGTCTTAGTGAATTTGTAGTAATGAGACTACTGGAGCCTTATACCATGAAAGGTAGGACTGTAACAACCGACAACTATTTTACCAGTGTTTCTTTAGCTTCTAAATTATTAGCCAAAAACACTACATTGGTTGGTACCGTACGTTCGATCAAACGGGACCTTCAAAAAATTTGCAAGGAAAAGAAGGATAGTATGGCTCGTTTTTCAACACTACTATATGCAACAAATGAATGTACATTTACAGTTTATAAGAGTAAGCCAACAAAAAGTTGTTTTATTGAGTACAAAACACAAAGCCTTCAAAATTGATACCGACAGCAAAAAACTACCTGAAACTATCTTTTTATAATAAAACCAAATTTGGTGTCGGCGGCACAGATCAAATGGCACGATATGGCTATTGGCATATAGTGTGAAATCAGGATCTAGAAGATGGCCATTTCAAGTATTTTTTAATATTTTAGATTTTGTCGGAATAAATTCCTGGATTTTGTACAAACATACAACGGGAAAGAATATTTCAAGGAAGGATTTGTTTCGTTCGGCTGAAGAACTTACTTTTGATTATTAGTCATCAGGTCAAGAGACAACAAGTGAAGCTGACTGTCCAACAACTGCTGCTCCAAAAACATCCCTCGCAATACACAAATGGTGCCAAATAGTATTTTGCAATAATAATAAAAGATCAATAAATTGCGACGTCTGCAAGAAATATATTTGTGGAAAACGCACAGAAAAAAAGTTTATAATATTTTGAATAAAAACTAAGTTACAGCTCTGGACTTTTTATTAATTTTATATTTTACCATTACTGTTTATTAATTCTATGAAACATTATAACACATACAAAATTTACACACTCAAAACGTTATTTTTGAACAGCAGTCATTTTGACTGGTGTTGGTATAAATAGGTACACAAATTTCTTGGTAAATCTAGTGTTAAAAATAAAATACCAAAAATAAGCAGTATATGGCGTATGAATTGATTTTAAACAAATATTACTCATACGCTAGGGGATACCGAAAAGCATTGATTTTCATATATGTATAGTAAATGTACACAAAGAGCAACCAATAAATAGCCTGTTAGAAAAATAAAATTAAAATTAAAAAATCTTATTGAAAATGAAAATATTTTAAAAAATGAAATTCATTTCGAGTTCTTAAGACATGATTCGCCCAATTCGGGCTTCTGCTTTGGGCATGCCACTCACTTAAATTCGAGATTTTAAACTTTTCTAACAGGGTTAAGATTGTATTTTAACTTCATCGTTGATTTAAGCTAGTACAGCTAAAGCCATGTAACCGTTTGGCAATCATTAAAGTATCTCAAGTTGGAGCTGAAACTCCATAGAGGTTTTATTTGTAAATCTTTTAAAACATAAGAGCAGAGAAAAATACTTCTTCTATAATAGAAAATGTTGCAGCTTAAAATTATAAATATATACTTATTAATTTTGGTTTCATAAATTTCAAATAATAATGGAAAAATTATTCAATTGCAAGTTTATTTTTGTTTTTTAATAAAAATTACATGAATATTTTTTGTTTTTTTGGTTCGCTTTTATTTTCATAATAATAAATTAGAATTTTTCGTAACTGAAAGTTTTTGTAATTTTTTAGAAAATTGCACAGAAATATTATAAATAGAGAAAAAAAAGTTTGTTTCTCTTCATTGCCACAGAATTCCATTACAACTATTGTTATTAATTTGTAATCAAGCGTTGTATTATCCAAAAAATTTACAAAAAAAAAAAAAATTGATATAAATTTTAAAAAATGTAGAAAAAAGAATCATCATAAAATGAAAAGTTTTTTCATGGTTAGTAGAAATAGTAGAAGTAGAAATTAAAATTATTTAAAGACATTTTTAATATACCAGGAATAGATGTATGATGCAAGCTTTTTGTTTGTTGAAAAAAAATAATTACAATAATTACTTTTTAAATAACAACTACGGTAAGTTTTGTCTAATTTTATCAAACGAATTGTTAATCTCTTCAGAATATAATGCACTTTCAGAATGACGCCACTTACTTAAAATTTTTAATTAAATTTTGCAATTAATAAAGGCCAAACTTGAAAAAAAAAAAATTTTATTTTCCAAGTTTACTCCATCAAGACGCATAACATATAAGTTTGAACAAATTGTTTATGTATACCATTTTAAAGATTCTCTCTCTCTCCTTTCTAAAAAATTTTGGATTTTTAAAATTGGTTCAAACATATTTGGGTAATCAATAATTTTGTGTGAAAAGATCAAAAACCCCGTTCGAGAAAAATAAAAAACGATTTTTGAGTTCTATTCAACTAACTGAACAACTTAAACTCGGGTGTAGTTAATTTTTTGTATTTTGTCGCATGGTTTTATTTTTATTGGGAAAGTAAAAACCATGTTATTTGATGTATTGCAGGCTACAAATTGTTTCCATCTTTCAGGTAATTTCTATACTCCACAGCAATAAAACTGTTCGTCTGCTACGTCAATGCATGTCCCATCAAAAACAAACAGCAGTCGTAGGGAATCAAGAGAAGAATACGGCGGTGGTAACAGCTTCCAATATCCCGAACCAGTTTTACTTTGTGTGCAGGTGCTTTGTCATGTTGCAAAATTAACTTGCCGTGTCTTGTCACCCATTACGGTCGTTTTTCGATCATAGTTCAAATTGAGTATTTTTCGTCAGTAGCGATCTGTATAAACAGTTCCCCCACCTTTTAGGAGCTCTTGGAACACCACACATATCTGATCCAACCAGACACCAAGCATTGTCTAACTGCCGAATCAATCTGGTTTTGCAACCGTAGTTGTAGCTGTACTTGTCCTGGATTAACGCATGATTTTTTCCATTCAGAATTCTTAAAATAAATCCATTTTTCATCGCCAGTAACAATTCGATATGTTTTTAAAGCAATTCATATGGCACCCATTTTCCAGACGTTTGAATAATAATTCTTTTAACACACATAACATAATTGGCCATTACAACCCTTCAGTCAGATTACGGCCTAGCTTCTCACACCACTCATGTTGTGTGTGTTAATTTTATACATGAGTGGCGGCACCTACAGTTTAAAGTCGACTCAGAATGACAGATTTTTTGCCAGAAATTTGCTGAGTGTAAGGCGACGAAGAAATATTTTTTCATATTTTGTTTTGCTCTCTGACCTGAGGTTTGAACCGAGTCCTCACGTCTAATAATACACAGAAGATAAAAAAAATTAGGAAATAATCCGAATTGAGATAGCAAAATATGGTTTGAACACGCACAACATAGGTGGCGTGAGAAGCTAGGTTGTAATGACCAATTAAGTTATGCAGTAAGAATTACCACAGCAGGTTACTCTTACCATTCCTCAGATTTGCGAGGGCAGCTAAATTTTCATTTGCATTTAAAAATGCATTAGATCCGCTGATGGTAACATCAAGTAACCAAGAAATTAATTTTTGGCCTTCATTTGGGCCCATGGTCAATCAATCAATCTGTTTGTACGTGTCATCTTCTGATGATTCTTAAGTGAAGTTTTGTAGAGTAACCTGTAAACTTTACTGAACTGTAGGTTTGTGGAGTTAACAGTGACGAGCTTACGTTAGTATAACTGTTGCAATGAGAGTCTGTCATTTAACGATGCTGCAGATTCTATTGCATTTAAGATATTTGCATAGGTAGTCACAACCAGAACTATGGTTAGGTTAAGATAAGATAGTACCAGTAAAGTAATAAGAGTGCAAGGAGAGAGATCTTTCTGTGGTATACAGATTGGGCAAGGACTTATAGTGGACCAGAGTAAAATATTTAGATTATAGCTGCCTTCAAGCGAAGGTTTACACCATGCGAAAGTTTACACCATGCGAAGATTTACGCCTTCATTTACAAGTTTGACAAGAAGTACAGAGGACGGGACATAGCTGACGGTCAGTGCACTCAGTTTCTATTGGGTTGACTTGAGTTAAGAATGGAAAGCTGAACTAGGTATACTATACTGAATTCCGGGTCATATAGAACAACGCGGTAATAAACATGTAGACCGGTTTGAGCTGGCCGCTGATGAGGCCAAAACGTTTCTGTGCAGTGGGAAGAGAAAGTTGTACAATTGAAAGGGTACGCTCAACGAAATGTAAAGGGATTTGAATACTCTTT
This sequence comes from Sarcophaga carnaria, assembly GCA_958299815.1. Classification (NCBI taxonomy): domain Eukaryota; kingdom Metazoa; phylum Arthropoda; class Insecta; order Diptera; family Sarcophagidae; genus Sarcophaga; species Sarcophaga carnaria. Next base: position 89,014,338 of record OY283149.1, read on the forward strand.
CCAACTTGAACAAGTTTGAAACAATGTAAACATTTTACACGGTATAGAAGACCCAAAGAACAAGCTTAATGTGCAGAGAGTTATTCTTACTGACGCTAAACTGTATGCTAAAGAGGATGCGAAAGACATGTAGGTCTGTAGAATAATACATCGTATAGTCTAGATGCTCTAGTGCCTCTGTGATCCATTGCATGGAAGAAAAATTAAACATACTTTATAAGTCGAATAAAGCGACGTAACAAGTTTTCTGCACTGTGATCTGTTCTGTTCTGTTCCGCTTAGATATTTTCCTTTTAACCAAATTTATTCGTGCCTACAGGAGCAATTTCACTTGAATTCTAATTATTTATTTCGTTATTCTGACTAAATTGAAAAGGATAATCTTATACTGATTTAGGTTAGGTTAGGTTAGCGGGTAGCTTGATGTTCACAGGCAAGTTCATTCCGTGGACTTATGTTTCATTGCATACACCAGTGTGACGGAAACCCCCTTTCATGATACGTTAGTGGTAGATTTGAACCACCCCGAGACGCGGATGACACCGGCCAGTTCTCTTACATATAAACATAATTGGTCAATACAAGCCTTCAGTCAGGATTATGACGTAGCTTCTTACACCACTTATGTTGTGTGTGTTAATTTTATACGAGTGGAGGGACCTATAGTTTAAAGCCGACTCCGAACGATAGATTCTTGAAAAACTTTCAATGGCAATTTTATTTACTCTAAGAATTTTTGCCAGAAATCTGCTGAAGAAATATTTTTTCACATTTCGTTGTGGTATCTGATCTGGGGTTTGAACCGTGGCCTTACGTCTAATAAGCCAACACACTACCTACTAGACTACGGTGACTTCAGTTCTTTTAGTGGATCTTAAAACGTTCTGTTACTCAAAAACCGATGATGTCTCTTCTGAAGTGCATGGCACTCGCATAAAAGGCGTTGCACCGATTCGATTTCCTCCACATCATTGCAGCTTCTGCAGAAATCCTAGTGGGACGAACCCAGCTTGTCAGTGAAACTGCTAATAGCGTAGTGTCTGATTACAATTCCTGTTCGCTGTCCACTGCTTCGGCTTGTTTCAATAATTTGAATACACTTTATTTAAGTCGCTATAGGGTGTTAGCTTATTAGGCAAGAATCTGAGGTTCAACTCCTGGATCTCGAACATCACGACATATGAAAAAATAAATCTTTCGACGAACTACTCTCAGCAGACTTCTGGCGAAAACTGTGAGAGAAAATTAAGTTGATATGAAAGGTTTCTCAAAAATCTGTCGCTCGCAGTCGACTTTAAACAGGAGAGCTCGCAATTTAAGGATAAAAATAACACACACAACGTGGTGAGAAGCTTGGTCGTAATCCTGACTAAGGGTTGTAATAAAAAATTTTAATTCAGATTTCTAAAGAACTTCTATTTAGTCAGTTCAATTTCATTCCTTTAAAAAATCGCTGAAAACAAACAACTTTTAATGCTCTATGCCAGTAGCAAAGAGAAAACATTCATTGAATTAAATCACTTGTTAAAGCTTGCCTGGAAATGCAACTGTTTTACGTTTGAAACGTATGTCATCTGTTTTATTGGTTTGTTTGTGGAAATTTTATTGTAAACGCACATACTCAACATATACTCAGATACATGCAAGCAGAGATAGGAAAAGTAGGTGCCATTAGGCTTTTGTTGTGGTTGTATGTTAACCAGAAAAGATTATAGTCTGCTACGACTTTACATATTTCGAGTTTTCCTTGTTATTGTTACAAATAACAACGAGAAGATTAAAACCTGATACACTAAAAGTTGCTTCATACATGTATGCACAGTATTAAGTTGTTTGCTGTGATTTAATCTGTTGGTAAGACGCAGAAACAAATGTACACATCGAGTGCATCGCTGTGGTTTAAGGAACAAATTTTCTGATTTTATTTATTAAATAACAGAAGCGACGTAGTCATCTGTGTACTTACAAAAATGACCAGCCTGTTGAGGAAAATTTTTATTTGGCATGTAGTGTGCATTATGGTAACAAATGTAGGGTAGGTTTTTGTCTTTACAAGATGACACGGCTTTATTTTATATATGTTATGTCGATATTGGATTGTATAATCTTATTATAGATTCAAATGGGAACACACTGCAAAATATAAGTTTATACTACAACTTAAGAAAAAAAAAACTTTAAAAAAAATGTGAAAATGTGTTCACAACAGGCACGATTAAGTTTTGTTTGTAGAAGTTTACATATTCAAAACTTTTATGCTGCAATATAAGTGGGTCATTAGAAAGTTGCGCGTTTGTTATTTCAAATTTTTATCTGAAAACTTTTGTGATTTATTTATTTATTTATTACAATACAATTACAAATAATAGCAAAATATTACGAAACGAAATTTAGTAATGTAGACCTTATGCTCGATGCAGAGTACAAGACCAGAGACTTTGCTGGGAATCCAAACCACAACACTCATGCTAATAGTCTAGCACACTACCTACTAGACTGCCAGGGCATCCAATTTTGTAAGTATAATTACGAATACTTAATAACTTACTTAATTGGCCATTAACAACACGATTATCGAATATCGACCTGTTTTAGCACACACTTCCAGGCGCCTCTTTTTCTTGCGTGCCGTCGCCAGTTGTTCACAATAATCGATGACAGTTCTTGCTCAATTGGGATGGAATGAGATGCATGCAAACGAAATAAAGTTTCTGATTGTGGCCAACATGCCGACCACTAGAAAGATCGTTGTCTTGCTGTATTCAAGCTGACACGTAGCCTCTCGTGGACTTTCTTAAAAGGCATATTAGAACCCGAAAGATGTTAACTAATACGTATAGCGCAGTCCAATCGCCTGAAATTTTAATCTGGCTTGTGGGTAGGGCTTGGAACGCACCATGTATAACCAGTATCCAATGGAAGTTATAATTACGATTACAGACCATAATTTGAATGATAAAAGAATTGCTGCCTTCTTCGAAGATTTTTTTTATAACCTCAGTTAAAGCTTCTAGTATTAGCGAATGCAGCCCGTAGGAAGTACCACGTTATACTACAGTGGTCGTTTGCCATTGCTTTATCGTATGAGAATAAAACATCTTACCTGTTATATATATGTTATCTTCCTGTAATGAAAGAGGTTCTACTGATGAGAAAACAGTAAAGTCAGCCACAATTTTGTAATCAAATAAAAGATGGACTCCATACAATTGACCAAATGTATTCTCTGATGTTATGTTCTCAAAAAAACCTACAGATGGCATACTAAAATATTTTTTGAAGTGCTATATGTACACATAAATCCATAATTGGCCATTACAAGCCTTCAGTTAGGATTACGACTTAACTTCTCACAATATTTACGTGGTTTTTGTTAATTTTTATAGACGAATGGCGGGACCTACACTTTAAAGTCAACTCAGAACGATAGAATTTTGAAACTTTTCATACTTTTCATGGCAGTTTTATTTACTCTCAGAGTTTTTACCAGAAACCTGATGGAAAAAAGTCGTCGAAGAAATACTTTTTTCATATGTCGTTTACGTTGGAGATATCTGACCTGGAGTATCAGCCTTCCACTACCTACTAGACTACCTCGACATCTTTGCGCGAGAACGTGAAAAATTTTATTCATAAATATCATCATTATTTTCAATCAATTTATTTTTTATACTCAGTGGTTTGATTACAAGTGCTGCAATTTTTCATCCCAGCTCTCCTTTTTAAGTTAATGGTGACTACAAGTTTCACTTCGTCAGAAAGTTCATTATTATCACATTGCATTTGTATCAGCTTTTGTTTACATTCATAGCACAATGCACATGCGGATATTTATCGCTTTTCTTTCTTTTCGGGCATCCACTATGAGAAATAATTGTCTTGCGTTATCTAATTTGTCGGGGCATATTCAGCTAAATTAAACTAAAGCATGCGTGTAGACGGTAGCCGTAGTATAGTAGGTAGTGTGTTGGCTTATTAGAGATAAGGCCACGATTCAAACCCCAGGTCAGTTCCAGTTCATGTTATCCATTTCAGTCTACATCTTCGCAGTCTGATACACAGCTAAACTCACTTTTCATTGTGATTATAAAAGTCTAGATTGTCTCAAACACGTTTGACTTACGGAGACTTACAGCTTCTTCTCATTTTTCTTTTCGACTCTTTTTACATTAGTGTTTTTAAGACATGGAATAATAACGTTCACATTAATATATATGTAAACATGAAGTCGCCGTAGTCTAGTAGATAGTGTGTTGGCTTATTAAACTTATGACCACGTTTCAAACCCCAGGTCAGACATCAAAACGAAATATAAAAAAAATATTTCTTCGACGACTTCCTCTTAGCAGATTTCTGGCAAAAACTCTGAGAGTAAATAAAAATTGCCATGAAAAGTTTCTCAAATCTGTCGTTCGGACTTGACGTTAAACTGTATGTCCCACCACTCACGTATAAAATTAACGCACATGAGTGGTGTAAGAAGCTAGGCCGTAATCCTGACTGAAGGGTTGTAATGGCAAATTATGTATGTATGAATGTACGATATGAAGCTGATATGGAATAATTTTATAACATTTTATTAAAATGAATTAAAACAAATAAAAATTATCGAATTTTTTAACAAAATTTGTCATTAATTGCGACAATTCCATGTACTTCAAGTATATAGCAAAATTGGTGCATAGCTGGAATTATGAAGTTTTTTTAATGTTCGATTTATGGTTAATGGCGTATATATTACACGAGGGAAAGAAAATTTTGTGAAATAAAATAGACTTTAACATCAGAACTTGCTCCCTTAACTAAAATACATCGATAAACCAATGTATTGACGTAAAGGCTGTAAAATACAGGTTAGGTTAGGTTAGGTTTGAGGACGTGTACTTGTAATTAAGACAAGTACAGTACCCGGAGGTCGAATTGACCCATTGTACAACGTCCTAGTTTGTCACACCACTTATGTTGTGTGTGTTAATTTTATACATGAGTGGTGTGACCTACAGTTTAAAGTCGACTCCGAACGACAGATTTTTATTTATTGAGAAACTTTTCATGGCAATTTTTATTTACTCTCAGAGTTTTTGCCAGAAATCTACTGAGAGGAAGTCGCCGAAAAAATACTTTTCGTATTTTGTCTTTGATGCCTGGCCTGGGGCTCGAACCCAGGCTTTTGCGTCTAATAAGCCAACACACTACCTACTAGACTACGGCGGCTTCATGTAAAATACAAAACGTATGAAAATTGTTTTTGTCTGCAATACCTTAATTTTTCGTATCTAAAATATGAAATGACAAATCTTTAAAGCACTTCAAATAACCAAAATCACAACAATTTATTCAAAAAAATATTGATAAAAATACAGTGTGAAAATATTACAAAAAAGGAAAAAAAATTCCAAGTAGATATTCACATAATGACAGTGTAACACGAAGTTATAAAACTCAAGGATTTTGAAAAACCGCATAAGCATATACATACATACATGGTATATTGAATATCATGAATAATTTATTAAAGGTTTGTTTTCCTTTTTACAAGCTTTTTCCTTTTTTTTACATTTTGTATACAAATAACTGATGAAGATAAAAAAAACTGAAAAAATGGGTTTGTTGTCACTCCATATTGATTTTGTTAATAGAAGAATTTTTATGTTAAATTGATGTCAAGAAGTTTATTTAAAATCGAAAATACTTTTTCCCACGTAGCGATCTCGGTTCCAAGCTCTACAAAATACAATGGATGCCGATACAATACGAATCCCAAATAAAGTCTGATTGATTTGTGATTCACTGTATCGTCTTGATGAAACAAAATTGTTACAAGCAATTATGAAAAGTAGTAACAGCTTCTAAATCATTACAAGTGGCAAGAATTGCTCTCTTTTAATTTTATTCAATATTAAACTTGGCGGCCTTCTTCGCAGATATTATTCACTCGAGAGTGATAACCTAGGAATCAAAGAGGAGGTTAGAAAAACAAGACTATTTATTTATTTATTTATTAATTAATTACAATACAATTACAAATTATATTTTAATTATATACGAGCTGAGCACCTTGACCATATGCTCGGTGTAGTGTCATAGACCATCACGCTAGTAGTCTAGGACACTACCCACTAGACTACTAGGGCACCCAACACCAAGATTATGTGTATGAAATCTGCCTTCTGAGTCACAAATATATGAACACGAAATGAAAGCTGTACTCAGTACAGTTAACACATCTTCTCCAATGTTAAGTCTTAACACAATATTTTGGGAACCTAATATCGCCTTATTGTTCGATTGCAAATATAAAAAACATTAGACGTTTCATTAAGCACTTACTGTCTTTAAAGAAAAAAGCATGTGTAAGATATTATCGATCTATTGAAGCCATTATCTTTGGAATATAACATCGCCCAGATCGTTTCTCGGTGCCCTGTTCACATTAACTCGTTGTTAGATAGCCATGGCTTCAAATCGCTTGCGCAGAATATTCATTGCAGCATGAGCTGTGTAGCAAGTAGCACCGTCCCACAATTATTCCGATTCTCGCCAAAAGAATCGGCCTGTAGTGCTTGCCGATGGCATTGTCGGCCAACGTCGCCTACATCTTCAAAATCCACTCCAAATATTAATTTTTTTAGGATGAATTGGACGCTTTTAAATCTCATGTGGATTGGTATCGCCACAAATTGGAAAATTTGTTCACGTTTATATTCTTCCAGTAATGGGCCTCATTGTTGAAGAAGATTTATCGGCTGCTGTCTGTGGTAATTTGACTGAATAAACAACAAACTTGCACTGGGCGTTGTCTGGTTACAACAAGACTATGCCATGAGCCACACAATCCGACCGACTTTAGCTTTCCTGTATGATAAGTTTCCTAAAGTATAATTTCAGGTTTTTTAATATCAATTAGCCACCATTAAATTTTACGCAGTTAGACTTTTAGGTGGGCCTTCATCAAAGAAAGAGTACTCAAAAAATACTCAGTACTGCAAAGGCATTTTAATGAAGTAAACGTTTCATTAAATTTTAAGTTTGATTTTTGTTTTTATTCGACACTGAAAATTTTATAACATACATAATCGGCCATTAAAACGCTTCAGCCAGGATTATGGCCTAGCTTCTCACACCACTCATGTTGGGTGTGTTAAGTTTATAAATGAGTTGTGGGACCTACAGTTTAAAGTCGATTCCGAACGATAGATCCTTGAGAAACTTTTCATAGTAATTTTATTTACCCTCCGTGTTTTTGCCAGAAATCTGCTGAGACAAAGTAGGCGAAGAAATATTTTTTCATATTTCTGACCTGGGGTTTGAAGCGTGGCCTTACGTCTAATAAGCCAACACTCCACCTATTTGGCTACGGCGACTTCATAATATAATAATACATACATACATAATTTGTTATAACAACCCTTTAGTCAGGATTACGATATACCTTCTCAAACCACTTGCGCCGTGGCCTCACTTCTAATAATTCAACACACTACTTATTAGGCTACGACGACTACATAACATGATTTGATAACACTTGGCTTATATATCCACAAGTTAATGCCAGCAATATATCCGACAAAATAAACCGCTTCACTATATTGCAACGTACGATCGCAGCGCTCGAGATTTAGCCTGCACATTCTTCGAACTGCATGACACATGATCTGACAGTAAGTTTTTGAGAATGTGTGTGATTATTTTATTCACAAGGCTGAATATCATTATTCGCCTCCTTTTCCTGCAATCAGAAGAGTTCCTTTTTTTGTTTTTGGCAGCAGAGTGATGATCCCCTCCATGAGTTTAAATGGCAGAATTTCACTACCCTAGAAGTCCGATTTTAGAAATTGCTATAGTTCTGCGCGTGGCGTGCAGCTCTGGAGGTCTATTGTCTGGAACAGGTGCTTTATTGAAATCGTAAATGAAATCACAAATGAAATTTTTAGACATACTCGCGTATACGGCGAGAGTCTGTGATTCAACCTATGTGTCAGACATCTCAAGCAAACGAAATATGAAAAAATATTTCTTTTGGCAAATTCCTCTCGGCAGTGTTCTGGCAAAAATTCTGCGAGTAAAATAGAAAAAAGTTTCTCAAATCTGAAGTTTGGTGTCCACCTTAAGCACAAGGTCCTAGCCTTTAAATTAAAACTATTACACCCAACATGAATGGTGTATGAAACAAGGTTTTTATCCAAACTAAAGGGTTATAATGACCAATTAAGTATGGAAGTCAATCTGGTATATGGCAATAATTAACTCTCTTCCTGTTCTTTTAGCTAGAGATTTCGGAAATAGTGCTGAGAAAAGACTCCTGTAGTACTCCACCCATACCCATAGCTGCCAGATAAATAAGGCATAAAATCGTCAAATATTTGAGAAGAAATCGTCAAAATCGTCAAAGACATTTATTAAAATCGTCAAAAAATTGTCAGAAAAAATTTTAATTAATTTTTTTCCAAAAACGGAGATATTTTATATAATTTTCAGAAAAAAATTGTTTAAGGGTTAAACAATCTGTCCCAGTGTTGTTTATTGACACATAAGCGCAGCAATAATATTGCATCATGCCATGCTATGGGTGGTGTAAATATTAAGGAGTCAGAAGCTCTTGACATCCTGAGCATGAAAATTCAGTGTTATGTTGGCTTCAACCGACACATTTTTCAGTTCCTTCTTATTTATTTATTTATTTATTAATTACAATACAATTACAAATTATATTCTAATTATATGCGTGCGGAGTATCTTGACCATATGCGCGGTGTAGTGTCACAGATCAGAGTCTCTGGTGTGAATCGAACCCACCACCCTCACGCTAATAGTCTAGTACACTACCCTCTAGACTACCAGGCCACTCTCCTTCTTAAGATCTTATGGTCTCACTATTTACACCAATTGTAAACAACCGTGACTGAACTACAACTCTCATGGTCGGTGGCTCAACGTTTATTTTGAGGATTCACGATCGTGTACAGGAGAGGCCGTAGTAGCTCGTTAATGACGGTAGTGTATCCAACTCCATTGAATAATTGGAGCATCGTTGCAATGTGGTTGTGTATCACTATTCTATCGCTTCGACAAAAGGATTTTGCTCGAACGAAGTAAGAGGACTTTTCCGGAAAATCATATATTTCTACGTAACGCTCGTCTTTGTCGGCCACCACTTCCGTATGTTGTATCGCACACTGCATTACAGTAAAAATACGTTTTTTAATCGGACTATCGTATGTGGAACTCATTCCCTGCAGAGGCCTTTCCTGTTACTTATGGTATAAATATACACAAGCCTAGTGTCCATAAACCCTGTTCTCTCTTTCCTTCTTCCCATAACATATTTTCATAGTTCCAAACACAATGCCATCCATCCCCTTGAGTTATGTATAAACATACATATGTACGCCACTCTAACATTATAATGCTATATCAATTGTAATTCATTAACATAATTTATTCTTCTTTTAACATTTTTCTTTAATTTTCATTTTTATCAAATATTTTCTTAAATATCATTTATTATGTAATACTCTTTATTTTTAATATTATGAACTATTTTCCTAATTACTAATTATCTCTTTTTACTCTTTACTTATAAATTATCAAATATTCCCTTATTGTTAATCCTGTTAATCCCGTTAAATCATACGATTTTTGTAAAGTATAAATAAGCTTTCGTTTTTAAAGATTGTTTAATTAAGAAAAATTCGTTGAAGTGACAACATTAAATAAATATTGATTCTAAATAAAGATCATTCTTTTACTCTTGGTGTTGGTCGTACGAACAAAAATAACGGCGCCTCCCTTCGTTCTTCCGGTGGTAATAGCTATACTCGAATTTTTAAAATTGTCTGCAACGACAAGTGATAAATTATTGTCAACTACGAGGTTAGTGATATGAAAGGCATGAATAACTCATAGCTACTGGATCCCAATAGATGACCTCACTCACTCTCTTTATAAACTTGGTAGTCCCCATCATTAACAAATGAGTTTGTGTCGATGGACTACTCTCCGAGAGTATATAAAATTGCCATGAAAAGTTTCTCAAAAAATTTGTCGTTCTTAAACTGTAGGTCCCGCCGCTTAAATTAACACACAACATAAGTGGTGTGAGAAACTAGGTCGTAATCCTGACTGAAGGGTTGCAATGACCAATTATGTATGTATGCACATAACTGTATATCAGTGTTGTTTAGTTTAACATTTATTATCTCATAACTTACACAATTGTTACGAAGTAACAATGACTGTGTGGATCTGATTCACTGAAAGTGAAACTTTTTCTCCTCCATTTTTTTAAGATCCAAAATAATAAAATTAAATTAATTTATGCGTTTAGCCGTAGTCTAGCAGGTAGTGTGTTGACTTATTAGACGTAAGGCCACGGTTCACACCGCAGGTCAGCCATCTCAAACAGAACGAAATCGGAAGAAATGCTTCTGCATATACTCTGAGAGTAAATAAAATTGTGATGAAACGGTTCTCAAAAACTTTGTCGTTCGGAATCGACTTTAAATTATAGGTTTCGCCACGCATGTATAAAATTAGTGGGAAGCTAGGTTGTAATAATGACTGTAATGTTTTAATGACCAATTATGTACATACATATGTATGTATGTATGTACTTTCATTTATATAATTGAACTATTTTGTTGATGAAACTGAATAAAATGAAATGTTTGTTTTAAAACAACGTATCAGATTTATCCCCCTTGCCTATAGATACGAATGTGTGGTTGCATAAATGCAATGGGATCTCCAGTTTACAAAAATAAAATTTATTTTATTTTTTAATTGGAACAAAAATTGTTATGTACATATTCTTATGCATGTAACAAATTCTGTACATTTTATTTAATTTGCATCAGCAATTAGTTTATTGCTTTGATAATTTAAAGCTTACATTTGAATACAGAATATATTTCAAAAAAAAAACAACAAATTTTTAAATAAAAATCTCCAGAATAAACTTACTTTTGTATATTTACAAAATATTTATTACAGGAGGAGATCTACCTGGATTTCAATTTAGTAATATTCAATTTATTCACTTTAATTCTCTTCAATAAAATTCTCTTGTAAATAATCATTGAAGGTATGAATATTTTAAATGAAAAATATTTAAATAATCAACATTTAATTCCTTAAAGGCAAATATAAAAATCACAAAATTTATTTCAAATTTTAGATATTTTATTAAAAAAAATTCTATCAAGAAATATTGTCCGTAAGAGTTTGTCTTGTGGTGTTTTTATAAGCCGCAGGTGAATGCTAATAAGCTACAAACCACAGCGATCCACAGAGCCAACATCATCCATGCCATTGGTCAAATTCAGCCCGATTTATGCACCAGAGTATGAACAAAATATAACATTTCAATGCTCTCTACCCAGAAGAACTGTAAAGAGCATTTTAATTATGTGATGAATGAAATGCCATGGAAATTTTGATGATATCTGATACATACATACATACGTTACAACCCTTCAGTCAGGATAACGACCTAGTTTCTCACAGCAGTCATGTTGTGTGTGTTAATTTTATACATGAGTGGCGGGACCTACAGTTTAAAGTCGATTCCGAACGACAGATTTTTGAGAAACTTTTCATGGCATTTTTATTTACTCTCAGAATTTTTGCCAGAAATCTGCTCAGAAGAAGTCGCCGAAGAAATATTTTTTCATATTTCTTTTTGATGTCTGACCTGGGGTTTGAACCGTAGCCTAACGTCTAATTAGCCAACACACTACCTACTAGACTACGGCGACTTCGATACACAATTTGTTTAAATTTATAGCCAGGGAGCGTTCAAAGAAAGACCCGATTGAAATGTTTTGGTTGGATACAAATTACTAATGCAGTCCACTAATTTATCTCAGTTGTGTATTGGTAGGGCCAAGTCTTTTTGGAACTGGGAGCCAGTGGCATAAATCGTCGACATCCATTCCATTGAAGCATCATTGTAATGGTTTTTTATTATACTTTAACGTTCAGGGGTTTTTCAGCTCTAAGTTTATGGCCAATAATACTATTCATAGTATTCAGTGTACAAAATACTATCAACACTATTTTGATAACTTTCTTCTTCTTCCAATTCAATTCAAAATTTTGTAGTCATAAACTAAACAAACAAAATTCGTTGAATTGTTTTTTATTTTTTTTTTTTTTGATTTTCTACTTTGAAGCTGAAAATTTAGCATTTCCAAGAGATGCCATAGTTACTCTGTTCTACTTGACGCATTTATCTTTAGAGTTTCTTTTATTTACTCTTTAAATATTTATGCAAAATTATCATAATTTTATGCAATTACCCCGAGAGTTAAAATACGTCTTACACAAGCAGAATTTTGTTTAATAGTCGTTATAGTTTCCTTAGTTGACCCGGCTTGTAATAATAATATTTGTAAGAACTTCGGTATCCTCTTTTATTTTTGTTGGTAACATTGTAATTACGTTACAAACGACGAATGAAATGAATTGGAAAATTAAAGGGTTTTTTGTATATTTTTTTTTCTATTTACTTGCATTTGTTCTTATAATTGCATTAATGCAATACAAATGTAAATACTGTTACGAAAGTTCGAGCATGGAAATGGGGCATGCATTTTTGCATTCGTCTACCATTGCGAGAAGAGTAGTCTTTTCTAAACTAAATTTGCGAATCTGTATTTGGAACTCTCAATTTACCAAAGATATCGTACTTAAGATGTCTCAAACTTTCAAAAATATTTGGTAAGTTTTGCGGTATACAGCAATGGTCTTCTAATTAGTACACCTATCCACCAAAAAGTTTGTCTTAAATATTTTATTCTTAAAATTCTTTAATTTTTTTGCCACATGCTTATAAAGTAATATACGCCGTAGTCTAGTAGGTATTGTGTTGGCATTGGTATTGGTTCAAACCACAGGTCAGATATCTGCAATAAAACGACACATGAAAAAAAAATAGTTTTTAGGCGACTTCATCTTAACAGATCTCTGGGAAAAACTGTGAGGGTTAATGAAATTGCCATGAAAAAGTTTCTCAAAAGTATATCGTTCATAATCGACTTTAAACTGTAGGTCCTGCCACTCATGTATAAAATTAACATACAAAACATAAGCGGTGTAAAGGAAGAGTGGAGCAATTTAAGATAAAAAATTATGGTATTTCGCTAAAATCAACCCTGCGCATACATCACTATAAATCTATAAGTCTAAGTATAAGTCACTATAAGTCTTCTACCTAAATACCTTCAATAAGGGATGACCATGGGACGTATGAGTACTCTTAAATGGCCAAACTAATTAAATATCACTCATACGTCAAAGCAATATTGTTGAACCCAAATTACAATAAACAGTACATATATCCATTCGCTTTTAGATCACTAAATTTTTAGTTTTTTGACCGATAAAACTATAATTTAAGCATAAACACACCACATGTGTTGGAATACCATGAAGTCTCTTGCAAAAAAATAAAAAAATTAACCCACATTTTTAGAAATACATACGTATTTTGAGAGTATTACAAATTCCATTGGTAACTGTTACGCCATTGTATTACCAGCAAAATTCTGGCCAATCTATTAGTCCAACAATTTTTGATACCAACAAATTCTGTGAGTAAGAATTGTTGTAAATTGCCCTGCTGTTCTGGTCAAATATAATCTGTTTACGTGAGCAAAAGGTGTAATGAACTAAATTCGCCGTAGTCTAGTAGGAAGTGTGTTGGCTTATTAGATGTAAAGCCAGGATTCGAGCCCCAGGCCAGACATCAAAATAAAATACAAAAAGTATTTCTACGGCGTCTTCCCCTCGGCAGATTTCTGGTAAAATCTCAGAGAGTAAATAAACCTGCCATGAAAAAGTTTCTCAAAAATCTGTCGTCCGGAGTCGACTTTAAACTGTAGGTGCCGCCATTCACGTATAAAATTAACACACACAACATAAGTGGTGTGGGAAATTAGGTTGTAATCCTGACTGGAGGGTTGTAATGACCAATTATGTATGTATGTATGTGAATTAATTTCCATTCGACTTGAAACAAACTGAACTGAAAATAATCGTAACTTAATTTCTTACTTACGTAATTGGCCATTAACAACCCGATTAACGGATTTCGGTATGCCGCAGCACATCCTTCCAGGCGCCTCTGCTTCTTGCGCGCCTACGCCAATGGTCGCACCAACCGATGACAGGGCTTTCAAGGTCGTCCTCTTCGTCGACTTCCGCAGATACCCGCATCAAACACACGTCTCGCCGGAGCATCTTCCTCCATTCAAACGATATGGTCGAGCCAGCGCAGCCGCTGGATATTAACACGCTGTACAACGTCTATGTCGTTGAGGAGCTCCTATAGTCACTGTTGGACCGAATGCCAAAATTATAGCCAACTCACACTGGACCGAAGAGATTACGTAGGACATTTCTTTCGAATACTCTCAAGGCTGCTGCATCAGTGCTTAATATGGTAAATGCCTCTGCGCCGTAAAGAAGCACAGGTAGGATGAGCGTCTTGTAGAGTATTGTTTTGCCTATTGAGACCATAGTAGGACCTGCTGGATCTCCAGACTGACATCATTTTTGATGGTAACGGTGGAGCCAAGATAAAGAAATTAGAAAAGTATAGTTATCGACCGTAAATCTGAACTTAAAAGTTCATTACAAACCTTTAGCCAGGATTGCAACCTCATACAGAGTGTGATTATTTTATCCACGAGAGGCAGGACCTATAGTTTAATGTCTATTCCGAAAGATTTTAGTAACATTTGATGGCAATTTGATTTTAATTTCAGGGTTTTTGTCAGAAGACTGCTGAGAGGAATTCGCCGAAAAGATATTTGTTTATATTTCGTTGCCTTCGAGATGTCTGAGCCACGAGTTGAGCCACGGCTTCACTTCTAGCAAGCGAACACACCACATACTAGCCTACGGAAATTTCATTGAAAGCAATCTATGTACACAAAATACTTCCCTTTACCATATAGAAGCTACTCATTCATCTCCGCATTTCATATGATGGCTTACGGCGAAATTAAAAAAAAAATCTTGTACGGAAATTAAAAATTTCTTGTAAGAAATTTGAAAATTTCTTGCTGTAGAGAATGCAATTTTTCTTTTACGGTGTTATATTGTTATGTCATGTATATGATAGTTAGAAACCCACTGATTATGTTGCAATTCTTTGCAATTTCGTGCTATATTTGACGAATAAATATGCTACTGTGATGCGTGTTCCAGCAAAATATTGGAACATATTGCACAATGTGCATTAAGAAATGCTTCGAAGATAACAATATCAAAGTATTACACTGGTTCGCACTGTCTTCAGATTAAATCCGATTGAGAATTTATGGAATCTAGTAAAAACAACAATCATCACTGCAGCACGGTACGGTGACAAAGGATTATGCCTACAACGTTGGCAAAATATTATTCTTAAGAGATTTGATAACATTCTCAATTGATCATTACATTCCTTCAGTCAAGTTTACGCCGACGAAATACTTTTTCATATTTAAATTTTTTCGAAGGAGATGTCTGACCTGGGGTTTGAACCGAGGACTCATGTCTAATAAGCCAACACACTAGAAATTGATAAGTCATTGATTAATTTTAAATATACACAGTTTCTCTTTTGAATTAACATCGAATATATCTTTGATATCAATTTTTTCACCAAAAAATTTTTAAAAATATACTCGTATATTTATGAAGCAAACTAACACTGCAGTAAGTTTATATACAAAATATTTTAAAGTTTCTGCCTGGGGCATAACTTTCTCTCGATTCTGCACAGTTGCATACATTTTTGTCTAATTGCAGTCCTTTCCGGCACTTCAATGTACTTTCTTAGTTGAATTTCTTTCCTGTTTTAAGTTTGTTTTGGTCTTATTTCCTTGTCGTTACGAAAACCAAGTAATAGGAAGAGAGAGAGACGAAACTTTTACTTTTTATAATTGAATTTCAAAATAAATTCCATAAAATTTTGTTTTATTTTTTAAAGCAAATTTCAAAAATAAAAACAGAAATATGGAGTAAAGTTATTTTGCTGATGATTTTTTTTTCTCAGCTTTTAGTCGTTCCGATGTTATGGCTATGTACGTTTGCTTTTTACTCACTGAAAAGAAAAGTGTTCACAACTTACAAAAAAAAGTGCGGTGAAGGATTTTTTTATGTAACATCAGCATTTATTACAAACCATTGCAGCAACTGATGAAGCGGAAATTAATGCAACGACAATGACAGTATTAAACACAAACAAATCGTATGCAGAACCTTTTTTGCAATGAAGTGATTTCAAAATCATGTTGATTGGTTGTTACCACGTATTAAAAAAGTTTGATTATTTAAAAATACATACATAATACATACATACGTTACAACCCTTTAGTCAGGATTATGACCGAGTTTTTCACACCACTTATGTTGTGTGCGTTAACTTTTATACATGAGTGGCAGGACCTACACTTTAAAGTCGACTCTGAACGACAGATTTTAAGAAACTTTTCATGACAATGTTATTTACTCTCAGAGTTTTTGCCAGAAAATTGCTGAGAGGAAGTCGCCAAAGAAATATTTTTTCATATTTCGTTCAGTTGGAGATGTCTGACCTGGGGTTGGAACCGATGCCTCACGTCTAATAAGCCAACACACCATCAATTACATGAAATTAAAATGTGCCTTACAGGGGAAAAAAATAAAGTAAAGCATCACACTAAAAGCCCGCTGTTTTTTCAAAAATGATATCAAAGCTTAGATAAACGGTAAGCACGGTAACGACTTGTGATGGTGGCTGAATTATCGAATACAACTTATTGAAACAATCATTCCTAATCTTTACTACATACAAATCAAGCGCGTGACCGAAGATATTAACCCATTAGTGCCCAGTGGCAACTTAAGTTGCCAGCAGAGGTTGCCTTATTTTTATGCTCTGAGAGGAAATTGAGAGTAAAAAACAAAACGGTTACCGTTAGAAAAAAAATAATTCGGGCATTAATGGGTTAAGGAATAGCAACCAGTATTCGCCATTCTAAACTCATTCTTCATGACCTGCTAAGAATTAGCTGCTCTTAAAATACCAAAAATCTTTTAATCTTACGTCATTAAGTTTCTCCTTTTCTTCCCTATCACAGCAGCTTCTGCTAAAATCAATTGCTAAATTTTCAAGACCAATGTGAGAAACTAGGTCGTAATCCTGACTGAAGAGTAGTAATGACCAATTATGTATGTATGTATGTAATGTGCTTTCTATGTGCGCCCTTCATACAATGCTCCGTAGGGATCCCGATATTTGAAGCTTAGAAAATTTTTGTACATACCATATTTTATTTTGGTCCGAATTTCTGTGTGGTTATGTCCTTATACGAACTCGCTCATCTGGCGCTGACAGAATCCATGACTGCATTGTCAATTTATCGCTCGCAGGTCTTTATGGTGTTTGAGTTCATTACGTTGAAAGGAAATATCGCGCCTGGGGATATTTGCATACCTGAGAATTCTCGCTGCAGTCTGTATTGTCAACAATTCCGTTTAAAAGACGCCAGTTTTATGGAGTGTGCTATGCCAATAGATTCCGAAAAGATTTCGCCATCCAGAGTTCCATTAAATTCGAAGCAATCAGTGACAATTTGTACGGAATTTTTTTCACAAGGTTCGCAGCACTATTCCTTCAAAACTCTATGTCCGGAATGGATATTTCGAGTTTTATTAAGAAGTCGAATTGTTGTATCATGAAGTCGCTTCTCCCGATAGTCTCAAATTTTTTCCAAACCATTGCGTGACCTAAGCTTAGCAGGCAAACCCTTACAATTAAGATCAGGCTGAAAAAAGGTGATACATGTGCATTTGTAATCGCAGTATCAGGTTTAAGTTACTCTGTTAATGGTGGTTGGTTTACGAGCACAAACTACAACAATTTAACTGCAACCAGTATATAGCGGTTTATACTTGAAGCATCGGTTATGTCGAATCTGTCAACACTTATGTCATTCTATTCTATCACAAAATTCAGTGTATTATCTCCACTGAACGTAATGAATTGATTTATGCCTGAGCAAATCGCGATCGAGAAACTGTACAATGATGTCGATTTAGGCCAAAAAAAAATCCTGGTGGGTATGTTAATAAGGAAAATTGCCGTATTTGGGGCTCAGAATCAAATCCATGTTGTCTTACAGAAGCCAATACACCCAGTACGAGTAACTGTTTGGTGTGACTTGTAGAGCGGACAAGACAACAAACAACGATTTAAACAATATTTGTTTCATTGCATTTTTTTAATTTAAACTTTTAAATCACCATCTCATTACATTTACTCACAGTAGGCTTATATTTAATATGTATGTAAAATTCATTCATGACAAGCACATATGTGACGTATGAGTAATATTTAATTCCATTGGTTTCATACATGACAATATCAAAACAATTTTATTACATACTTTTCAGAGTAACTATTGAAGTAACTACATACATGTCATATGATGCGTATGAGTAATATGTTACAAATGTATTTAAAAAGAAAGTATTCCCAATTAATTTGGAATTAATTCCGAATTAAGCTATATCAGAATTTTTGATGGATTTTTAAAAATATCTAATTTTTCGAGATATCCTAACCTAGAAGAAAATACAAAATCAACAAAACAAATAAATTTGGCAAAATTTCAAACCCTTTTTTGTTTTATTGCATTTTTAAATTTAAACTTTTAATGGCCCACCATTTTTGATACGATAGAAGTGCATTTTTTTGTTTTCTGCATAATTAATTTATCTTTAGCCAATTTACCTATCAATAGGTAGCAATTATTGCTCTAAACACAAATGTAAAGTGTATGGATTTGAAGGGACAAATTTTCCTTACACAATAATGCACTGAGTCCTGTAAAAAATAACAAAAGAAAAAATAAAATTTGCTAGCAAAGCTACAAGAAGCAGTAGAAAAATTGAAAATTTTACAATAATTGAACACCAAATATACAGTGATGAACAAAAGTTAATCTGCTGGCATCATTTAAATAAAATCTCATAAATTGAAGTGTAACAAATTTTGGAACAAATAAACTAAATTTGTTTTATTAAACTCACTGCCACACTATTAGTTAAGTACATTTTAAGTTAAATTGGTAATGCTGTAAGAATTTAGTTCTCTTATGCACCATAAGTTTCTGTTATAAGACCAATTTAGCTTTATTTATTTAACATTTCACAAGCATCGTGAAAGTTCCATTAAGTTGTTTACTCAGACGCTAAATGCTTGGACAATTGCAAAGATATTTCTTCTATGGCCGCCTCTTCTTTCTCATCATCATCAGCTTCAATTCAAGTCATTATGACGCATTCCCATTTATGGACGTATGTATCCAATGGGCCGTGTTTTGTTATTTCTCAAGTAAGATTCTTAAAATGGATTCTGGTTTAGGTTTAAAGAAATTTTTTCAGATTAATACTTCTTAATCTAGTAGTTAGTGTGTTGGCTTATGAGATGCGAGGCCAACAAAATGGAATATAAATAAATATTTCTATGGCAACTTCCTCTCTGCAGATTTCTGGCAAACCTGTGAAAGCAAATAAAGTTGGCATGAAAAGTTTCTCAAAAATTTGCAGTTCGGAATCGACTTCAAACTGTAGGTCCCGCCGCTCATGTATAAAATTGACACACACACACATAAGTCGTGAGAGAAGATAGGTCCTAGAAGATAGGTCGTAATCGTATACATTTATGATCCAGAGTTTCGTATGCATCAGAACATTGGAACAATTTTTATTAGCTTTCGTCATGTTTCATAAGAAATTAAAAAACTTTATTGTAAGTAAAATATTCTTTCCTATTTTTTCCGAAAAGATTTTTTCTGGTTTTTCTTCTTCATAGTTCGCTTTAGTAAGCTCCTATCTATAGCGATTAATGAAGCTTCCTATCTTTAATTAAAAAAAAAAAAGCGCGTATCATTTATCTTTTTTTCGTTTGAAACACCTATTGATACCATCATGTATGGAATAAAACATCGTTCAAATATCCGTTACGGCTTCCCTGGTGGAAAGCATCCGAAATGTATAATTTTTTATAACTCTGGTGTATAAATCTATTAGCTGTGGTTTACGACGTATCTTAACAAGAAAAAGTAAAATGGAATCAAAACGTACGATCTCGGTGGCTAGTGCATTTCACGTATACGTGAGATGGCCACGTCTTTAAATCGTTCGTTCAATGTGGCATGAGCTATGTGGCATGTAGAGCCATTCTATTGAAACCACAAGTGACAACCAAAAGAAATTATCGTTCTATAGTGGTCGACGTTGACATTGATGGCCTGTCTGAGTGATTCCAAAGTCAACACATAACGGCGCATCACAGAAAATAGTGCATTAGGTTCAAATCGCAGCTTCTTGGAGGCCAATTGACATCACCATTTCGGCAAATTAAACGGACATTAAACGCAATTGTGGCATGAGGTGTGTGGCTAGTTGCACCATCGGTTATCGCACCAAACAGTCACTCGTAATGGATGCATTGGCTTCTGTAAGACCACGTGTGGATTTTCTGAACTTTAAAAATCGAAAATCAGATTCATTCGAAAAAATGATTATTGTGCAGCTTCTAGTTGGCGCAATAAATCCAACGCATCAGAATCGTTTCTCTAATGGTAGTTCTAATCTAATCAAAACTATTACAATGCCTTTCAAGATTAAATTAATAAGCTTTCTAGAAGTGAAACAACTGTTATAGATTGATGATAATATAAATGACTTTTTTTTGAAAATGCTTTAAAAAAAACTACTGAATATTTTCTAAAATTTCTTTTTTTATTTGAAAGTACAATCCTTCCGGTTAATAATGGAAAATAATTTCATTCAAATGGCTGCCTCGGCTGGCCATGCAGTAGCCTACATTATCGGTCCAATTTTTAAGCACATTATCGATTGCGTGCAGCTGTATTTCACCAATGGCTTCACGAATATTGTCCTTTAAAGCGTCAATTGTCTCTGGCTTGTCGGCGTCACACTTATCTTTGACGGCACCCCAAAAATTTACTAGAAAGGAAGTTCTGAAAAAATACTAACGATTTCTACACCTTTCTGAGAAACTATTTTGTTATTTATTGTCAGTCAAGGAGAGCTATGTACGTAGTTGTCAATCGTGTCTAGCTCTCTTTTTATCACATATGAGTCATTTTATACTTACTGATAAAGTTCCATTATATCGAGCTGGAGCGACGAAACCATTTAAAATGAGACAATATAGGTATTGATATTCTATTGAATTTTTTCCTCCACTGCTTTTTAATAATTTCGCTGTAAAATATTTATTTAAACCGTGTAGAAAAAAGTTCAGTACCTCGTAGAATATATTTCTCCTTATGTGAATGTCTATTGCGAATATGTACACTATAATCGATACGTGTATTAGGATTGTATATCGCATGCAAGTGTGAAAAGAAGGATGCTTAATAAACAATTTAATGTGTATTTTATTTCTACCTTAGGTTTACGCTTCTCTCTGAACATTATTTTTCAATTTTTCGCTTTATTTCATCTTCAGATGGTAGTCTTTTTAAATCGATTTTCTTTTATCGTCTTAATGGCATAATTTTAAAGTAATTTATTTTACATTTGTTTTTTCTATTTTTATGATTTTTTTTAATATACAACGATAAGTCACTAGGTGTTGTTAACGTACATAGCACAGTATCTTCTTCTCTCGTTATATTTTAAAAATCAAATAAAATTTTAAATGATTTTGTTGTTGTGGTCGACAACTTTGGGTGGTGGATTGTTTTTGTTTCATTATTTTCTTATTTTCGTACTTGAAGATAACTACTTACAAATTCAAGGAAATTTATAATACGTTCTAGTGTTTATTAGTCTAAAGAAAATTAATTTAAAGAAAATTACTTAATAAAGTGCAATCTGGAGGAACAAGTCTTTTTATTACTCTAGAACACATTCCATTGAAGTAAAGGTAGAACAGCGAAACTCAAGAAACATTTCAAAGACATTCTAATGAATTAATAAAGTCGGATACCCCACTTTCAATAATATACATCTTCACTCTCTTCTGTAAGCAGTGGAGAAACCTTAAAATAGACATTGAAAAAACGACCCACACAAAAAGTTTGTATTCTACTTTCGGTTGGATATAGCTGGCTTAAATACCAAGGAGATGGGGAAGAGTATTTTTTCCAATGTCTTAAAAAACCGAGTCAATTGAATACTTCATTTCATAATTGATAGATATGCTATTGAGGTTTGAATCGTTGCCTCACGTATAATAAGCCAACACACTACCAACTAGACCAGGGAGACAATATATATATGTGGGTTTTTTAAAGAAAACCTCTTTTAAAAATGTTGGTTTTTTAAAGAATACTTTTTTATTTAAAATATTTTATTTATTACACATTTAATGATGTTAAAATTTAAAAAAATTTATATTGTTTTTCTTTTGTGTGAGTTTGTCGACTAACTGGTTTTTTCTATTGTTCATTGTTTTTTATAAGTCGTTGCCATTTTGCTGAGCTACTATGATTATTACTATTGGTAGGCTACTACAATTATTATTACTGGAAGAGTATTGTTTGTTTGATTTTTCGTCCTTTATTTACAGATGTCTGAAACAGCGCCTCGCAGATTTACCGTCGAACGCTCTGAAATTAAAAGCCTTGACGAAGTCATTGCTGGTACCGGGTCCAAATGTCGCCTCTGCAACGGTACCCACTCCCTACAGAAATGCCCGACATTTTACGATTTAATTACATACAAGCGACTGGGTGTGGTAAGGAAACACTGCATCAACTATTTGGCCCAGTCGCACTTTTTGAAGAATTGCCGCAGTAGAGATCGGTGTATGGAGTGCCTGGGACGCCATCACACGATGTTACACTTTCGACAGAACCAGCGCAATAAAAGCAGCAATTCCCTTCGAAAGGTAAAGGGGGAAACTAAGAAGGTCGCTAACAACCCTAAGAGCACAACCCGCAACCAAGCTCGTGACTGTTCATGTCGATCTCGTACTGTCAACGGAGACAACACTGTGGTTGCAACACCAACTACTGCTGGGGCCACGATTGTAATCAATGTCCTCAGCAAATGATTTTTCATTGTTACTTCTTATTATTTAATCTTTATTTATTTATATTTTATTTATATTTCACTGTTATATATTTTAATACTATGAATTGCATTTAAATGAATTGTAAATGAACTCCGTAAATTGAATTGAATTTAACCCAGGTAGCTTCCCGTTTCCTCTTGTTGCAACCTTGCAAGGGGGCGGGATGTTTACGCTGGTAACCCTAATTTTAAGTAATAGATTTAAGTAATGTAAATACGCTTATGTATGTTGAACGTGAATAAGGAATAAAAGAAAAGAATTGATCGTCTTATTCTCGATCAACCCCCAAACCCGAAGGTACGTCCTTGTAATTAATTATTTAATTAATTATTGTTGAATATTTTCTAATATTCTTGATATTTTTTCTCTTCGGCTTAACAAGTATTATTATTGGTAGGGTTGCCCACTTCTCATCCGTCCTGTCCCCGGTCCCACATTCAAAAGTATTTCGATTAGAAGCCTAAAATTTAAAACATTCAAATCAAACCAAAATTGTGTGATACAAAATAAAGAAAAATACTTCCAATTAGATTCCCTCGTTGGCTATACCCAACCGCATTCAACCTACACCGATCTCTTCTTCTCTCACACAGATGAATATCTCGATATTTTCAGCAACTTCTTTATGCACAGCTTTCAATTGATTGGCTTCATAATCGTATGATAATGATAAAATATTTATGAGTCTTGCGTTTTTATGACTTTCGTTTTTCTTTCTTTCTTTTCTCAAACAACAGATTTGTTCTTTTTTCCGAAAAGAAAAATAAACTTCAATTCATTCAATTCGGAATTTTGAATTGATTTTTTTATTTTTATTGTGCTTTCTGCATAAATCCAGGAATATCAGGAACATCAGAGTACCAAAACAAAACTCTTAAGGCTTATCGCGGATGAGCCCCCAATTAGTGGGTTTTTTAAAGAACACCTCTTTTAAAAATGTTGGTTTTTTAAAGAAAACTATCTTATTTAAAATATTTTATTTATTACACATTTAATGATGTTAAAATTTACAAAAATTTATATTGTTTTTCTTTTGTGGCAGTTTGTCGACTAGCTGGTTTTTTCTATTGTTCATTGTTTTTTATAAGTCGTTGTCATTTTGCTGAGCTACTACGATTATTATTATTGGTAGGCTACTACAATTATTATTATTGATACTTCTCTTCCGACCTGTCCCCGGTCCCACATATATCATACAAATCAGGCTGAATTTCATCGATGACATAGGTTATGTTGGGTAAGAGATCCGCTGTGATATGTACCTTATTCGCATTAATCTGCAACAAAAAATCCAAAAATCTCCACAAAAAAATGTCTAACAGAGTCAAATCGCACGTACTCCTTGGCCAGTTAACATCAGCTTTACATGAGATGATCGTACCCTCAAACCGCTCGTGCGGAATATGTAGGGCGGTATTAGCTGTGTGACATGTAGAGCTGACCTGTTGGAACCATATGCCGGTAGTATTCAGATCAAAAAATTTGGTAATAATTGTTCTGTAGAGGTCATCATTAAGAGTTATTGCTTGGCCAATGCCGCTCTCAAAGAAATATGATATTCCACAACAAACATTAACTTTTTCTAAATGGATTGGACACTCATTGATGTCATCTGTATTGGTATCGTCAGAAATTCAACAAATTTGTTTAGAAATGGGACTCATCGCTGAAGATATACAATTTCCGAAGACAACGTTGTAACTAGAAACACCCAATGAAGTGGAATGAAACCGAAGCATTATAGCAGTGAATTATTACGAGAGATGAAACGTACATTAAATTCAACAATAATATGCGAAATACACATTAACGAAGTAAGGTGCCTCTATTGTCTGTTGGTTTCAAATATAAAATTAAAAAAAAAACGATGATAAATGCATGTGCTCCATTTGCTAACATGGTGTAGAGAAGAGCGCCTTTAGTGTAAAAATTGTCACATTTCAACAGAATCGCGATTAAAACGACATTTCCAAAATCGTTAAGTTATCGACAAAGTTATAAACTGGTCAATATCTTAAACAGGTCAGGAGCTTTATAAGTGCAAAAGTGATTGACTACTTGTGGACTGTTTGAGATTTGTTCTTTATTTTTTAATGTTTGTGAAATGAAATAAATAAAAAAACTTTTAATTTCACTGCTTTATTCATTGCATTCTTATTCATTAGATATTACTTAAAGTACTAACAAGTGTGGCTTACACATCTCAACTGTATCTCAAACGATGGTTAAAGTTACAGATGACTTACAACGAAGACCGTAACAACAACATACATATCTATGTAATGATAAGAATTGAAAATGAAATCGTACACGTATATAAACCACATTAGCAAGAATTCTGTTAAATGCTTCATTAAAGATTATTTGTGCTGTGATGCTTATTATGGAATTAATATTCCTGGGTATTAAATCCACACACTCAGGTGTGTGAATATGAAATAAAACTTTTGATTACATAAAGTAGAGCGCACATAGGATATCATTGCTGTCTTATAAACTTAGAAAATAAAAAGGTTATTCTCTTACTTTTAATTCCCTCTATGAACTGATGTCACCGTAGTGTAGTAGGTAGTGTGCCGGCTTAATAGACGTGAGTCCTCAGTTCCAAGCCCAGTTAGGCATCTCCAACTGAACGACATATTAAAGAATATTTCTTCGGCCACTTCCACTAAGCAGAAACAATTTTAAGAATAAATAAATTTGCCATGAAAAAGTTTTCCAAAAATCTGTCATTCGGAGTCGACTTTAACAATTAACACACACAACATAAGTTGTGTGAGAAGGGACACACTAGACATCTGCTTATGGTCGAATTGAAGGAACAACGCATGGCATGGTGTGGAGTGTGCTATGATGGCGTTGCCAAGTGGAAATATCGAACATACTATATATACAACCATCTTGGAACTCATTCTGAAGCCTCTTAGCCAATCAATATTCATCAACAAGCTACGAACTTCCCAAAAAAACTCTACTCCAGCTCACAAAGCAAAAATGTCTTCACTGTGCTCTTCATATTAACAAATGATTGGTCTGCTGGTAGTCCAACTAGAGGTCCGTATTAGATGGCATGGCTTGATCTACTTGACACCCAAATATTGAATCGTTAAAGAGATGCAATGGACAATTTCCTCATGCATGGAGTGCGTCTCGCAATGGATGTATGGCAAGGTCACCTCAAGTAGTGCTAGAAGGCAAATGGGAGTCATTTCGAATAAGTTGTTCTCAGTCTTGTAGCTATTGAATAATAAAAACAATTAATATTAATTCGTTTTCATTTGTCGTCGATTTTTCTATGTACCAGTATTTTTGACTTGACAAGGTAAATAAATTCTTTGTTATTGAATAAATATACATTGTGTTTTAACTGATTACAAGAAAAAATTGCACAATGCAAAATTTAAACTTTATCATTAAACTTAAAATAAGGACAAAAAATAAAAAAAAAATTTAAAATTCTTCTATTGAGGAAGTTATTCTTCTGTAATTGAGGAAGTTAAACAATAACATACAGACAAAGTATTTTGTAACGAAAATGGAAACGGTGTAATATCGTTTAATATTAAAATGAGCAAAAGCTACACAAACGCATACAACGAACTTGTTACAAGTAACCAAGAACATCGGTAACAACAAGCAACTAGAACAAAATACACAGACAACAATGAAGTCACGATAGAGCTCTTGAGAAGGCGAACACACCAACATTCGATTTCAAGAACATTCATATATATATATAAAAAGGCAAGACAAAGCAGGTAACGCGCAGTAAGAATTCAGTCAGTCTATTGTGAAGACGCGTTGCATGCGAAGAAAACAGTCGTGGTTTGAAGATCGCCGTTGAAAATATCTGCGTTGCAAACAAAGAAGAATAGTTATTATAATTATTATATATTATAGTTATTGTTGTATTCGTCAAGTTGTTAACCGTGGCACACAAAAGTAGTGCGAACAATAAAGAGTTTTATTGTAACTAAACACACATCTGCAATCAACGAACTCATATTTTAAACGTTTCTAAAAAGATAAAAACTTAACAATATATGTATATCGTGGTGTTATTTCTTTAAAGGTTGACAGCGATTCGAGATAATAGAAAAATCTCAAATGAATCAAAAAAGAAGGAATAATTTATTAAATAAACGTAAAGCTCTTCCGTGATGTTTACACATATGTGCGATATAAAAAATAACATGTCTAATGTAGATATACTCGTATATATAATAGTTTGCGATAAGACTAATGTTCGAATGTAAATACTTTACATCCTTATTTAAACAAACAATTACACTCAGTTATCACTCAATTAAAATTGTAAAAACTTCTACGCTTTCTTATAGTCGTGCTTAATTGTCTTTATTTATCTTTCTTTAAAATTATATAAAAATTTTAAGACATTGAAAGAGGAAGGAAATTACTATTCTTCCGTTATTTGCTGAAAGTATTTTTTTGTTGGTTTAAAAACTCTGGTAATTATTGTCTGTTAAAGTAAAAAAGCCCACACATATGAGAATGTTTTGGTATTCATTATCAATTGTAACGTTGTTCGCAAACATGCATAAACGCTTAGTAGCGACTCTCCCCACATGAAGGATTGTCTTTCTTTGTACATGCTGATGAACAACAATTGCATTCTGGTAACAATAATTATGTACGTATGTTCCAAATGTAGCTACCTACATATATAACCAGAATTGAGAGTGATAAAGGCTTTTGGTAGTACCTAAAGATATTGTCATCTTGAACATATTTAGTGATGATGAAAGCTTGTCTAATAAATCACAGCTTCAATGTAAAATTTATCTTCAAAATAATATGTCGGAAGAGCATTCTACTGCCTACTGGAACCTGCAGATATTACGTTAAAAAATTAAATTCATACAACCAACAATAAGCGCTGCCTATTATGCTGGAAAATAATTGTTTAAGAGTCCTATAAGCAATGGATCCCGTTCAATTGGACAAACGAATACTTTTTATAAACTTCCAGCCAAATGACAGATGTAAACACGATTCGCCTCAAGAAAAAATACTGTTAGTCTGGTAGATATGGACAAAAGAAAACTTCTTGTAAGTTTCCGACCATATGCATTTTGTTGGGTAACGAGCACAGTACAGATAAATGTGGCACATGTAAAAAAATGCTGTTAGTCTGAGAGTAAACAGTATCCTACTCATTCTGATAATTATTCTTTAAACTGATGCTGATACATATATAACATAATTGCTCATTGCAACCCTTCAATCAGGATTACGACCTAGCTTCTCACACCACTTATGTTGCGCATGTTAATTTTATACATACGGTTTAAAGACGACTCCGAAAGCCAGATTTTTGAGAAACTTTAATTGTAATTTTATTTACTCCCAGAATATTTGCCAGAAATCTGCTGAGAGGAAGTCTGCGAAGAAATATTTCTTTCATACTTCGTTTTGTTGGAAATGTCTGACTTGGGGCTTGAACCGTGGCCTCATGTCTAATTATCCAACACACTGCGGCGACTAAATCACCTTTATAAAATGCTGAGGGTTGGACGTGAAGTATCTCCGGGAAAAGTGAATTGTCTGCTAACCATCTGAAATTCTTCTTAATCTGAATTTGTGCACCGCCTGTTGCTGTTGTCTACACTATGCCACTAGTTTTGTGTTACGAATGATTAACAAAGTTGCTGCCCATAAATAAGAAACTATGGCGAATAAAGCGTCTGTAAGTCGTTTACTTACGCAATCCAATAAATTAAAAAAAAAAATAATTCACGGTATTTTATATTTAGTCTTCGATAATAGCATCTCAGATGAGAATAACTCGACTTCCTAAAATGCAAAAGCCCTATAAAATCAATTAATAGGGTTACTGATTTAGATACTCTACTGTCCAAAAAATAGACTTATTTACATCAGGAGGTGGTAGAGGTGAATATTTACAAGTTGCATATAAATATTTTACCAACAAGTGTTGATTGCGGAATTATTTGACCTGGGGCTTGAACCGTGGCCTCATGTCTAAAACACATTACGGCTACTAAATCACTTTAAAAATGTTGAGGGTTGGGCCTGAAGTATTTCCGAGAAAAGTGAATTGTCTGCTAAACATCTGAGATTCTTCTTATTCCGAATTTGTGCACCGCCTGTTGCTTTTGTCTACACTATACCACAAGTTTTGTTTTACGAATGATTAAAAAAGCTGGTGCCTATAAATAAGAAACTATGGCGAATAAAGCGTCTGGTATAGGTAAAATCGTTTACTTACGCAATCCTCGTTTTTGGATCATTTAACCAGTCTAGTGTGGAAGTCCAAAGAAGCTTTAACCCATTGGTTTTGGTATTCCATTTATACATTCTGAACTCTAGTTTCTGTTATCTTTGAAGGCTAATTCCAAGAAAATGTGGGTATGAACACAACATACTGGTTCGTATATAGTGTGTCCCACATGTATGAGCACATTTCTACTTTCAAATGTCAAAGTCTGTTTCAAAAATCAGGTGAAATTTAACAAATACCATATTGTTGATAGTTTTTGTTTGAAATAAGAAAATAAAAATCATTGCATCGTTTAAAGTGTCCTTTAAAGGGCAAAGATTTAAAGAATTTAGCTTTCCTTCAACTTGCCAAACAATAAAGTGGCATATAACCCGAGCACTTCTGGGTATTATTAGTGAATAAAAGATTCCAATTATGACACCATAAAATGGAAATGAAAAAGAAAAATACGAAAATTCTTGTTATTTTAAATTGTTTTTTTATGTTTTTTCTTTTGCGAATGTAGAAAAACTAAAAATCTGTGATTATTTTGCTTCTTAAGAACTGAAATAAAATTAAAAAGCCTGCAACAGCATATGCTCTGGAGGGTACGACATGACCATTAGGAACAGTAAGATATTCTTTTTCTCTACTATCCTTAAAGCTCTTTCTTATTCAGTGTGTAAACGGAGACATGCATTACGAAATTATTCGTTTCATTTCAAAGTTTAGCACAAATGCACTTCCTTTCGGAAGATAATACACGAGAATATTGCATATGTGTATGAAAAAAAAAATAAATGTGCAAAAAGCGGAAAGAGATTAGTCTTAGAAACTTATAAAGTAACTTTTAAATTTCAAATTGAATATGCGTGTAGATCCTGAGAATGAAGTAGATGTAGTAGAAGCTGAAGCCCACGACGTAATGTGTAGCGTGGCAAAAAAACAAAAATTGCGAACAGGATAGTGAAGTTGTCTTACAATTTTGCCAAATATCCTTCTCACAAACTTCCTGAATAATGCAAGCATATTATGTGAATTTTCTAACAAAATACGTATCAAAATCTATACATACATACATAATTGGCCATTACAACCCTTCAGTTAGGATTACGGCCTAGCTTCTCACACCACTCATGTTGAGTGCGTTAATTTTATACGTGAGTGGAGGGACCTACAGTTTAACGACAACTCCGAATGACAGATTTTTGTGAAACTTTTTCATGACAGGTTTTATTTACTCTCAGAGTTTTTGGCAGAAATCTGCTGAGAGGAAATCGCCGAAGAAATATTTTTTTTCATGTTTTGTTTTTGATGCCTGACTTGCGATACGAACCCGGGCCTTACGTCCAATAAGCCAACACACTATCTACTAGACTACGGCGACTTCAAACTAAACTTTTACTCCAATTACTTTACTCTCAAACACAGTCGTTTCATAAACATGGGCGTATAATTTTTAAGCGGATTTAAAGAAAGCCTTATTTTTCATAATTAAGAAGAATAACCTTCATCGACTACATTTAATTTAAGAAAAGTCAATATTAGAAGTCGAAGTCACTGTAGTCAGATAGCAGGTAGTATGGCTGGCTAAGACATCTCCAAGTCTTAAGGAAAAAATAATTTTCATTACTCTCAGAGATTTTGCTAGAAATCTGGTGAGCCTACTAGACTACGGAGACTTCCCTTACAATTATACTTTTTCAAATTTGAAAAAGCAGCATGAAATTCAACAAACCATATGTGCTTCACCATATCTGGTTGATTCCTGCTGTGGATAGCAGGAAAACCAAGATTGCCACTCTGACAGTTTTCTGACAAGCTAGGTCTACCCCATGCGGAATACTGCAGAAGCTGCCAGTATGTGGAAGAAACGGAATCGGTACAACAGATTTCATGCGAGTGCTCTGCAGATCTGGGTATGGTGGCGAATGTGACACTAGCCGGTTTCAATCAGAAAGAAGCTTCTAACACTACTTGTGTTGTGTGTGTTAATTTTATACATGAGTGGCGGGACCTACAGTTTAAAGTCTACACCGAGCGACAGATTTTTGAGAAACTTTTCATAGCAATTTTTTTACTCTCAGAGTTTTTGTCAAAAATCTGCTGAGAGGAAGTCGAACAAGGAAGAAACACTTTTTTATATTTCGTTTTGCATGAGATGACTTAGAGGGGGTGTGAACCGTGACCTCATGTCCAATAAGCCAATACGCTTATTAGCCAATACGCCTACTAGACTACAGCGACTTTTTAATAACAGTCTGTTATTGTCAAATTAATTAATATTATGAACATTTGGACAAATCTAGTCGAATTTCAGAGAATGGCGAGGATTAGTAGTGTAAATAAATAAGTAAAAATGAATGAAAATATCATAATGTATTGCCATCTAAACACATGTTGCCTTACAAAACTTTGTATATGAACTCGAAAACATTGTATACTTAATTAAATTTGCATATTTTATATAAAATTGTGGTTTCTGCGGCCAGCCTTAACGTGTAATGAATATAATGATTTAGTTCGTTGTTTTTTTTAATTCAACAATTTTTTAGTTTCATAATGTTTACATAAATTTTCGTTAAGTTATAATTTATATGGCATTAAATATTTAAATGGTTTTTCATTAAATTTTTAATTTCATTTTTATAAATACTCTGCTGAATAAGTCTGCTTAGATTTTTAAAACAATGCGGGAATGGAAGACAGAAATAAGTGAATGTATATTCTTACACTGAAATCGCTGTTGTTTAGTAGGTAGTGTGTTGGCTTATTAGACGTAAGGCCGCAGTTCAAACCCCAGATCAGAAAAAAATGAATATGAATTATGAATGAAAAAATATTTTTTCGGCTACTTTCTCTCAGCAGATTTCTGGCAATAACTCGGAGTTGACTTTAAATTTTAGGTCCCGCCACTCATGTATAAAACTAACACACACAACTTAAGTGGCGTGAGAAGCTAGGTCGTAATCCTGACTGAAGGGTTGTAATGGCCAATTATGTATGTATACGAGTATGCTGGGGCTAAATCACCGCATTCGATATCGAGTACTTTATTAACGAAATATAGTTAATGTGGATCACGGTAATCGATATCGTAACATTTCTCCTCGTAGTTGTACTCGATTTGTAACCGGTCATCGAAAACAAACAAACAGTAGCTTTTTGGCGCAAAACAAAAGAAATGGCGAAAACAACGAAGTCAAATAATAAATAAGTAAGAATGTAAGTATTTTTAGAACATTTTCTCAAAATTTGTTCAAAAATGTAATTTTAATTGTTTTTAGGGAAATTGAACATCAAGGCAAAAAAAGTACAAAAAGAATGGACAAACAAATAAATAATGAAAAAACGCTTCCAAAAACGGATCCATTTGTATTAAAAAATTTTTAATATTTTTTTTACAAATTTAAGAATTTATCACACATATTAATCGCGTTTTTGTTTGTTTTGTTTTCCTTTTTCGTTTTCGTGTTTCTTATTGCCTTTTGCTACAGCAATATAAAAAAGTAGTAGTAGGAAATATAAATTACGATCGAGTACCATGATCCAAGGAATTGCGGCCATCGAAAATAGTGTCTACTCGAATGTGCATTCGATATCGAATGCGGTGATTTGACACCTGATCAAATTAATGTAAAATTTTTGTTTATACAAATCAGTATACATTTTATCTTTTACGGCATAAAATATATTTTGGTTGGCTTCACTTAAATTGAATTTTATTTATTTAGTAAATATAATACAATTACAAATTATATTCTAATTATATACGAGCTGAGAAACTTTGACCATATGCTCTATGTAGTGTAACAGACCAGAGTCTCTGGTGGGAATCGAACTAATAGTCTTGCACACTGCCCACCAGAGCACCCAATTTTATTTATTATCATACATTTAATAAAAATTAAATCCCTGTGCTTATGCTATTGTACTTACACCAGTGGACGAAATTGGATTCAACTAAAAGTTTTTTAAATTTGATAAAAAAAAATTAAAAAAATTTTGTGGAATTAAACTCGAGCATATTTCTTCAGTAAAAAAAGACTTTCATGCACTACAACGTACCTAAAAAAATTATATAAAAAGAACTGCAAATTATAAGAGTTTTTAACCAGTTTTCTACCTTTTTTGTGATTGGATTTTCAGAATTTTTTATCATCATTAGCATTTCGCCAAAAGTCCTGTGTTTTTTATCAGAGATTTCATTCCTTTAGACATACCTTCCCTGTGAGTTTTAGAGGTTTGATGTGAAACTTTGGCCCTTTCCGTTGAAATGGTTGACCATAGTTATTCTTAGTTGGAAAAGTTTTCTTTTGACAATTGCCCACAAATTCTCGATGGGGTATAAATCAAAGCTCTTTACCATTTCATTGTCTTGAAATTTTGTTAAGCAATTCATTTTGGCACACTCTTGACAGTGTGCCTTTGGATCCAGGTTTTGCTTGAAAGTTATTTTTATTGTGGGATAAAAAAATGTCGAATTGTTCTGCAAATTACTTAAATTCTAATGCATATTCATTATGCGTTCTGTTTTAACCAGAGGGCTAGATGCTGCACCAAATATAATACCCCCACATTCTTAAACTCCTTTCATTGTTGTTCACCGTCTACTTGGCATGATGTCATTGAATTGTATCAGCGGGCCTCTTCCAACAATATTATCAGAGTTGAATGCTCTGTTATTACACTCGTTTCCAATTATCTGTTGTCCAGTTGTTGTGTGTTTTAAAAAAATTAATTCGAGCCTTCATATTCCTGTCCATTAAAGCAGGCTTACAAAAAAGATACAAATTCTTGTGCAAAGTTCTCGTTACTATGCGGTTGCATATCTTTTTGCCCTAAGCTTTGGCAGCCATTTTAGATGTTATGGTTCATCTGCATCATCGTTTTCGCCAACCACTGTACATATGTACGAGTACTTGTATGTTATAGCGAGTGTATAAGTGCAATTTTGTCACATAAAATTGTAATATTTCCGGTTACAGGAATTTCTCATTTCCTCTCAAATAAATTGCATTCACATGGATTTAAAGCTTAATTACCAATGCCGATACAGATAAATATACACGGGCGGATATAATAGGGATGGAATGGAATATTTTACTCTACAAAAATAATGAAATATGTACGTTTGTTTGCGAATATTGGTAAATATATCTTCAATATTGGGCAGTACGTGTTACACTAGACAGTCTAAATGTTTACGGTTGGCTTAAAACCTGAGGCTAGCTTCCATAATGTTAATCTTTTCCATTCGAGATCAAATTCGGATTATAAATAAACAGAGGTTATGAACATATTATGTTAGTATTAAAAAAAATATTCTTAAAGGAAAATATGGAAACAAATGCTGGATGGGAAGAGCTTTTCTTAAATTATTAATTAAATTTTCTTAATTTATATTTTTTCCATTATCCCTCTTGGGAGAATATAGCATCCTCAAAGCATTTCTGCCTTGTTTCTTTGGTTTATCGTACTAAGCAGATAATTGATCTACTGTAGCAAGTCCTAGGATAATAGGGCTGCTATCTATCGTCGCCTAGAATCAACGCCTTCCGAGTATATGGTGTAGTGGTGAGAAACATAGCGGATCGCTGATTCCTGTCTTTCCAGTAGGTGACGGCACTCCCTGACCTTCCTGCAATGTTATCGTTTTTTCATTTACAAAGAGTGAGGAGGCTTCTAAGACGGACAGTATGGTAGAGGGATGAAGTCACTTAATTTAAATTTCGAAAACCATGAAGAACCAGTTTTTATGAGGTTTTTTTTTCTTCTAAAATAGGGTTCGAACCTGGCCTTCTCGGGTTATACACATGCTCTTTGAGGTCGTTCGACATTATTTGAAATTTTTTAATCGTTTAGAAAACCTACGTGGAATATGACATCGTTCAAATGTACGCCATGTTTTCTCTAGGTGCAGCGCATTCAAAATATTAAATGTTCAATGACTCTGGCGTATAAATGGTTATGGGTTATGTAGGTTTTGTAGACCATACAATTGACATCAATCTACCATCCAATAAAATTCCCAAGGAAAAGCCAAACGGGATCAAATCGCTCGATACGGTGACCGGTTCACCCTCATCCCTACGTAAGATGACCACGATTGCCAACAGTTCGTACATTCACTGTGGGATGAACTATGTGGCATGTATATTCGTTCTGTTTTAAAACCACAAGCTACATCGAAATGAAGTTAGTAATCATCAATCTACAGTGCTCGCCGTTGACAGCGATGGCCTGGCCAATGGTATTCTCAACTATATATGACGCCAAAGATGCTATCAATCCAAAATTCGCATCTAACAGTGAGTTTTTCGGGATGAATTGAATGTTTTTAGATATCCTGTGCTTTGGAATCGACCCAAAATGTATATAATTTTTTTTGTTTGTTATACATTCATCCAAAAATATGCCTTGCCGTTGAAGATGATTTGATGATTCGGCTACACAGACTGAATAAATAACAACCAATTAGACAGAACTAGCTTATATAAGTCGGCCATCATCAACTATCAGAGTTCATAAGTCCTGTGGAGTTACAAATAAAATATTTCCTATTTTGTAAGAAAAATTTCTAGTAAAACAGTACTTAATGAAAACCTCATATTGGTTTCTGTGCTATCAAGCTTTATACCATGATTAAATGTTTTTAACAATAAATGGCAAACACTTCTTTGAAGTTATTCTAAAATTAATCTTTTATGATTTTCCGTTAAAACTGTTAAAATTCAAACTTCAAACTGTTAAAATTATTTCGAATAAAAGGAAACATTTGTAATATCCGTTCATGATTACCTATGTACATACATATCAAACATATAATTCTAAGTGACCAACATATTTTGTTGTATCTATTACTCATACTATTTATCTGTAAGTACATAGCAAAGAACAGCAAACCCACATTTCCCGTCCGTTTATATACAAGATGTGACCACATTTCTGTAATATCACATCGAAACAAATATTTGCCAATAATCTATATTTGCTTTTCGATTTATATTTGATACATTATGAAAGACCAGTACAAGTATCCAACAAGATAACAGAGGTTTTGTATTTACACACAGAAGCTTACAACTGTAATTACATTGTGTAGTACATTTGAGTCACTATTTGCGTTCTTGTGGAATGTATACAAATTTATGTGGGAGGTGAAATTTGTATGTAAAACGTTATTAATAGATAGGCAATAGAAGTTGTTTGATTTTTGTATTATTTTCAACTAATTTTAATTAAAGAAAATATTTATTCACTCATATATTACTTACTTACTTACTTAATTAATCATTACAACCTTTCAGTCCGAATTACAACCCAGGTTCTCACACCACTTATGTTGGGTGTGTTAATTTTATTCATGAATGATGGGACCTACAGTTTAAATCGAGTTCGAGTGGCAGATTTTTGCGAAACTTTTCAAGGCGATTTTATAATTCTCAGAAATTTTTTTATATTTTTATATTTCTTTTTGCTGCAGATGTCTAATCTGCCATACGTCTAGCTTAGCAGCAAATACCCTTCAAATTTCAAATTTATGGAACAGAGACAACATTAAAACAATAATCTGGAAACTAAATTTCAGAATGTTGCATCAGCCTGGTCTTAAGCGAAGATTTTATTCGATTTTTTTAACCCTGAACAGTTAGTTACTGTTCTTCGAATCGACGAATCTCATTTACTCTTTACCATATAACTCTTTTTGTCAGTCAGCAGACGAAAAAAGACGATTCAACGTAGAGTAACCCTACTGTACAAAAATGACCATCCATGATTAAAAAATGGGTGGCCAGAGTACGTTTACTCACTACAAGCTTTGGTTATCAACCAATATTGTTGATAAAAAGAGCGAAATTTGGTCAAACATAAAAGAATTATATGATAGAGAGTAAATGAGCTTCTTCGATTCGAACAGTAACCAATTAGGGTAAAGTGTTCGTCGATTCAATGAAGAGTAACCGTAATGTACAAAAATGAAGAGTAACCGTCCAGGGTTAAATAATAAAAGAAAATGTTATGTGGTACCTGTGTCGGTTATTTGAATTCAAACACAACACCATGAGGTATGAGTGGTATTAAATTTTTTCAATGGTTTAATATTACTCATACGTCAGTGAACGTCGTAGTTATATAGTTGCAAGTAAAGCAAGGCGTATAGATTTTTTTCTTTCTAGTGTAATAAAAAGAATTTCTTTATGTAGATCCAGCTTTGTATCAAATACAATACATTTCAATTTATAAGAAAATATAACTTTTATTCAGAAAAAGTTAGATGCCTGATTTTTTCTCAATTTGTTAGTATTGTTATTGCCGTTATTTTAAACCAAATAAAAAAAGAAAGAATTCAAAAACTACATAATTCTGGCTTATGTATCATTTCTAATACATATGACTTTCATAATGATTCTCTGATGTTGCGTATAGAAATTTTTAAAGTTTTCAAAGATTTTTTGAATTTTTTATCGTATATAACACATTATCTACGGTATTTGAGAATGAAAAGAAAGTTAAGTATTGTATGGAAGTGAAAAGTTTGAAGTTTCTGTTCTTGGCATTGATTGAAGTAGTCATAGCCTAGTATGCAACGTGTTAGCTTATTAGACGTCAGACCAAGATTCCAACCTCAGGTCAGACATTTCCAATTTACAACGAAGTGTTGGTATGACCGATTATGTATGTATGTATGTAGTACTCCCACTGCTGAAGACTCTGAAGAAAAAGAAAACAGAAGCTCGTCTTATGAGCTGACGACAAACTATTGGCAGCAACAAACATGACAAACCGCTACTTATCACCAAATATGCTGTTACATGGAACAGCGAACGAAATGCCTTTAATAGTGTCGGCAGAGAAAACATTATCAATTTAAGTGCAGATTGGTAGCAGTTGCTTCTTGAAATATTGTATAATCACCCTTACTGCTTTTCTCATATTTTCTCACATGACAGACAAACATGAAGTCGCCGTAATCTAGTACGTAGTGTGTTGGCTTTTTAGATCTAAGGCCACGGTTCGAATCCCAGGTCAGGTACATATCTGCAACAAAACAAAATATGGAAAAATAGTTCTTAGGCGACTTTTTATCAGCAGATTTCTGGCAAGAACTCTGAGAATAAATAAAATTACCATGAAAAGATTCTCTAAAAATCTATTATTCAGAATCGACGTTAAACTGTATGTGATGCCACTCATATATAAAATTAACACACACTACATAAGTGGTGTGCGAAGCTGGGTCGTTATCCTGATTGAAGGGCTGTAATGACCATTTATGTATGTTATGTGACAGACAAAGATTTTAAAAAAGTGTTTCGCCCTATGTTTGATTCCATAGATATTACAGAAGGGAAATATTTCGGTCAACTATATACGTCTGATTTAATGGAATTATTTACTTTGATAATGTGCTAATCGTGAAGCAAAATTTACGAAGTGTTTCAGCTTTTAATATTTTCAATAATTTTGTTGCTATAGATGAATAACTAATTGAATTTCATTGTCGTTCTAAATTGGGTCGTCCAAAAAAATCGAATTGGCCGTTTTAAATTGTAGTATGTACATGCTACGTCTGAAAGGAAACCTGTATACGGGAAACCAGAAAGGAATCAAAAATAGTGCATTGTTATTCACATATTGGATGTTCTGCGGGTGCATAATAATACCATGGGAAACTTTGTTACCCCACTCGACCTTGAAAAAAATTTTATAACAAAATATAACAATGGTTTGTACCAATAGGTTATAGCTAGCCCTCAATCGATGATTGCCTGATTGACAATAAGCTGTTCCATGTAAAACATAGAAGAATTATAAATAGCAAGAAAGGCAATGAAAATATAAAAAATTAGATTGTCACGATAGGTTTATTAAAAATCTGTCGTTTGGAATCGACTTTAAACTATCGGTCCGGACTCATATACGAAATTAACACATACAAGAAGTGGTGTGGAGGCTATGTATCGTAATTCTAAATTATAACGATTCTTTACTTACAAATATTTACGAAATAGATCTGCAACAATAGAAAAGAGACACAAAAATTCGAAGTATTTGCGGCTACCATCACGACTAATATCTACCTAGGATTTGTCAACTAATTGCATCCTCAAAATAAGTAACGACAACCATCGCTGTCACGAAGCTTACAATGCATCTGCAATTAGTTGTGCGACCTCCCTCACTAGCCTGCAGTAATAGAAAAGAGAGAAAGAGAGTGATTACTTTGAGTGCCCTACTTTTATAATCCCTTCGATATTTTTTTTCTCATATTAATCTAAGCAAGCGTTGCTAATGCAAACTAACTCAACGAAAGAGTACCCTCTATTGCAGTGATGTATTAAACTAGTAACAGTGTTGTATTTTAAGAAAGTCACACACGCTAGTGACGTACAATTTAATGGTAATCGGTAGTATACTGGTAATAGTATAAAATAGAATTCAAGAACGAATAAAAATATGCTGCGCTACAGACTGAATTTTTGTATTTACTTTATAAGTTTGCTTTGGGATCAGTTTAGATGACACCGGCATCTTGGATCTAAAATGCTCTTGTAAGTTAATTGAATGCTAATGAAAATTTTGTTTTACTAAATCAGCCTTGAAGTCACAACGAAATCTATTCAGCATTAACAGATAAATATATTTTCATTTATCCATTACCATCAGGAAAATTAAATAAGTTGTCTTCAAATGCTTACTCAAACTAGACAATATTTATTTATTTCAAATTTAAAGTTTATAGAAACATTATCCAGTAAGATATTTGTATGTTGGAATATGTTTGTAATATGTATATCCATCAGTATGACATTCTAACCCACTTTCTAATATCAAATTCACATAACGATAACTGTCATTAGTGTCAGCATGCAAAAGGGAATACCACATACTGCATTAGGGGAACAGTCATTTACAAGATACATAAACGTGAAAATATTTTATCACTTTTTATACACAATCATATACAATATATCCCAGGAAAATTTTTACACATAAATTTAGGTTTATAGGTTGTAATGATTGAAATTGTTAACACAATGTTCATACAGTGGACAGCAAAAGTCTTAGTACGGCAATATATTTTGACAAAAAAAAGTCCCTACAGGCTTAATACTTTTGTACAAAGTCCCGATATGACTTCAAGAGAGTATTTAGGATATCATTTAAAAGAACTGTTACGTACTCGCTAAACCTCAAACA
Source organism: Sarcophaga carnaria (assembly GCA_958299815.1). Lineage (NCBI taxonomy): Eukaryota > Metazoa > Arthropoda > Insecta > Diptera > Sarcophagidae > Sarcophaga > Sarcophaga carnaria. The sequence continues at coordinate 89,054,873 of OY283149.1, forward strand.
AAAATCAACCGAAAAACTTGCTCATGGTGCCACCAGAAAACACTAAACAAAACTTGTATATTCAATTACAAATTTGTTAAATGGAGTGCTTGTCCTTAAGGGATATTCTACTAAATACAAGGGATAACATTTTCATACATCAGGCCTTTGAATTTTAAATTTACTCAGTCTTCTCCTTGGGGGTACTTATGGAGTCATCTGAAACTTTCCTTATTTTTCTCTTGTTTTATGAAAAACATTAAAAAATTGTTTGTTTTATAATAAAATAGAAATAAATTAATAAAATAAATACATAAACTATAAATTTTTATACAAACTTTTGGCTAAAATTCATGAAATTGCTAAAATATATTGCCGTACTAACACTTTTGGTGTCCACTCGATATAGTAATGTTTAAATAACATCTGAATTAAACTTTGTTACATTACAACCGTTCAGTTAGGATTACGATTTAGTTTCAAACACCAGCTAAATTTTGTGTGTTTATTTTATACATGAGTGGCGGGACGAAGAGTTAATTCAATTTTGTTTATCTCAGAGATTTTTGCGAGGACGACCGAAGAAGTATTTTTTATATTTCGTTCTGCTGGAGATGTCTGACCTAGGGTTTGAACCGAGACTTCATATCTAATAAGCCAACGCACTAACTGCTAGCTAAGGCGATTTTAATTTTAAAATTTTGTTAAATTGCTTTCGAATATATTTTGCAGCGAAGATATAATAAAGAGAAGAACATCGTCTAAATATTTACTGACGGATCCATGGAAGTCTCTGCATCTATTCGGATGTCGAATCTATTCTGAACAGTTGAATGTTAGATTATCTGCTGCCCTTCCCGATTACTGTATTAATATTTGTGCTTAATTAGTTACTATCAGTTGGACCGAAAGTAAAGCTACCATTACATCCATAGAGAATGTGTATACCATAGAAAAGATTCAAGACATTTGAAGTTTAAATGTTTACAATTTTTGGACGCAGGGAAATTGAAGGTAACAACTACGCGTTTGTGGAAATTAGCACAATAGAAAACTCACTTAAATTTACACATTAAATTTGCATTCCTCTACGAAGAATAAGGTACCATACAGATTTGGCCCAATATGAAAATATGCAGACTAAAACTTGCATTAAATTTGAAAAGATTTTGTCTTAGGAAAATCATAGCAGCTATACCGACACACCGATCTATGGCGCACATACCCGAAGACTGACAGTAACTTACGACTCCTGCAGTCCTTAATGTCATTGAATAACATAAGACCAAAGAAAATCTTTTCCGCCCTTGTCCGGCCCTTGCAAGGATAAAAAGATATTTTCTTGGATACAAAGAACTTATTGATTTGAATAAAATTCATATCACCAGAAAATTGTCAGCATGGCTGAGTGATGTCAACCAAGAGTTGAAATGAGATGACGAAATGTAAAAGTATTATCAGTTTCAGAAATTTTGCTACGTAATTATTCATATATCATATTAAATTCATGAAAGGAATGCATTTAAGTTAAAGCACACAGAATTTTGTTTTTATCTAGGAGCCTTGGTAGTGGGTAGTGTGTTAGACTGCTAGCATTAGGGTCGTGGATTCGATTCCCACCTGAAGTTCTACATCCATGAAAATTTTCCAGCCGGGTTTCTTACGAAAAATTATGAATTGGAATTCTCTCCAAGTAATTCAGGAGTCCTCTGAACTCTGCTTCCCCCAATAAATGTCATTTCCAGGCAGATGGCAGTAAGTCTGCAAATAGAGATCATGGCAATTTTAAAAGCAGCGCAATGCTTGTTGTGTAGCGGGATTTGCCTTGAAAATCTCCTGAGTTACTCAGATAGCCAGGCTGCAATTAACTCCCTAACAAACCTAGTTTCAAAGTTCGTCCTTGTCCATGAACGACGAGTATTTCTTTGAGAAATTTCGGATCATTTAAAGGTAACTCTTTTATGGACAAAATATCCAATTTTTTTTTAATCTGTTCTTCTAAGTGATTACTCACAAAAAAATTCCCGTTTAGACATAAGCTCCATATAAATATCCTGATGTTCGTCCCCAAATGTTAATTCTTTTCTTATGACGTATAATAAAAGCCATATCCAGACGGTAAATATGCTACATTTAAAGAATGTTATCTTTTGAAGAAAACAATTAACCAAATCTCATAATATTTAAATCAAAAAATGTTTATGAGTGTAGCATAGCTTAATACCTCATATATATAAAAATAAAATCTTGTGAGAATCTGGGACATTGACTTGATTGTAAAATTGTATTTAAGTCGTTTTATATTTACCACATGACCATTATTTAAAACAAATTTTCCTTTTCAATGGAATGGAAAGCAAAAAAATTAAAAAAAAACCTTAAAAATGTTATATTTCAATATCTTCGAAAACCTAAACGACTTAAGCAAGAGCAAACAAGTGAAAGCATAAAAACATTGCAAATATCCTTGAATCGTTTTCAATGTTTTATGAATTATGCATCATCATTCAAACTATTGTGTTACGGCTGAAGAGATTTTGAAAATATTTGAAATACATACGACAATATCATTCGGTTGAAATTTAATTAAAGACCAATAGCATACATTCTTCTCAACTTATTTGATTGTTAGTCCATTAGGAGTCAAAGCAAATAGATACGACACGCTTTTCACTTCAATTATTTAATTAAATTAAATAAAAAAATTAAAATTAAATTTAAAAAAAATGATGAAAAACAAATTCAGGTACACTGTTTCCGTGTGCTTAATATGCGACATATTTTAAAGGAATAGTGACTACTCCAAACGTCAGCGACATTTCATACTGCTTTAGTCTAGCAGGTAGTGCTTCTGGCAAAAACTCTGAAATTAAAAAATGTTTCATAAAAAGTTGCTCAAAAATATGTCACATAACATGCGTGGTGTAATAAACTATGTCGTAATGCTGATTACCGCAAACATATCGAATAACAAACTCTAACAATCCCACAACCATGCCATCTGAAGATAGAGGTGGAGACGTTTAAGACGAATACGTTCGGTTGTAATACACGCGAAGTCGCATGAAATCGCCGTAGTCTAGTAGATAGTGTGTTGGCTTTTTAGACGTAAAGCCAGGGTTCAAGCCCCAGGCCAGACATCAAGACAAAATACAAAAAGTATTTCTTCGGCGACTTCCTCCCAGCAGATTTCTGGCAAAAACGCTGAAAGTAAATAAAATTACCATGAAAAGTTTTTCTAAAAATCTGTAATTCGGAGTCGACTTTAAACTGTAGGTCCCACCACTCATGTACAAAATTAACACATAGAATATAAGTGGTGTGAGAAACTAGGTAGTAATCCTGACTGAAGGATTGTAATGACCAATTATGTTGTACGTATGTAATGCCCGCATATAAGTCGCCGTAGTCCAGTAGTAGATTGTATGTCAGCTTATTAGACAAGAACCTATGGTTAAACCCCACCTTAGACATCTCGAGCTTAACAAATATAAAAAAAATATTTGAGGACTTCCTCTCAGCAGTCTTCGGGCAAAAACTGTGAAATTAAAAAAATGCCATACAAAATGTCTCAAACATATGTCATTCGGTGTAGTTTTAAACTATAGCCTCCGCCATTAATGTATAAGGATGATACACCCAACTTAGGTAGTGTGATAAGCTAGGTTGTAATACTGATTACTGCATACATATTCCAAGGTTGTAAAGAACAATTTTACGTTGAATTTGTATGTATGTGTAATGAATCTTACAATAATTTCTTTTGACCGCAGAATAAGCCCTTTGGAGATAGAAGCGAAAAGGCTTAAAATTAATGAATACGTTCGGTTTTAATAAACACGAGATCAAATGTTAATTGTTGACATTTAAGCGCGATGGATAATATTATGTCATCTGTAGCTATGGATAATATAAACCTAGGGGAGGCAAAAGTTAATAGCATTAAAAACCAGATGTTGACTAAAATGAAGCTTTAAATTAACTTTAAAATTTGAAAGCCCTGATGAAAAATTTACTCATTATTGTACTCATAAGCTGATAGTAAATGGAATACCGCTCTCGTGTAAGGGCTAGTACTCGAAATATTTACCCACAATACTGGAGCAAAATAAAATAAAAGAAAACTGTTATGTGACCGCTGTGGCAGTTATTTGAATTCAAGCAGAACACCATAGCGTATGAGTGATATTTGATTTTTTTCAAGAGTTTAAAAATACTCATACGTGAGTGAACCTCATAGTTATTTAGATGCAAGTGAGTTTGTAAACAAGGCGTGGAACTCTTGTCCTACATAAATATTCACAATTTCAGCATAATGCAATCGTCAATTTTCAAAATTAAAAAAATTGTATAAAATTTTTTCATACAAAATTCTTTAAAACACTTAATATGGTAACACTGCCTAATAAGTAACCAATAATAACTCTCTATGCAGATTTCTCGTGTATTAAATATAAACAAAAACCGAAATTATCGCATGAAAACGCATAACATAACCAATTACAAGTCGTCATTTAAGCCTACTAAGAGTAAAAACTTTTTGTCATAAGAAAAAACAGAGAAACAGACGTAGTGTACAGCAGAAGTCTAGGTATCCAAATATTTAACAACAATTTCATGAATTTTAAACGATAGTATATAGAAATAATTGATGTTTTTATATTTGTTTTATAAATTTGTTTTTCTTTTATTATAAAAGAAAAAATTTTAGGGTTTTACACAAACCATAAGAAAAATACAGAAAACTTTCGGGTGACTCCATAGTTCTGCACCGCAGACGTTTAGGTTCTCTCAAGTAGAACTCAGAGTAAATTTAATATTCAAAGGCTCAATATATTAAAATGGTATACATTATATTTATTAGCATATCCTTTAACGTCAACCACTTAAGCACTTGGCCATGAATGTACCAGTTTTGTTTAGCATTTTCTGTTGATATTTGACGCATAAACTCATGATCAAGTTTTTCAGTTGAGTTTTGTTTAAGGTTTAGGCGCTACGAAACCGTTCTTCCAAAAAATCTTCGAACTACTCTCTTGTAGTCACACTAGGACTGTGGGAAGTTTTGTAGACAAATCACATCTTCACATTAGCAGCAGTATGATTAGCTTCATTAACTTGTTGGTAATAATGACCTTACGAATTCTTAGTGCTGCTGAACTTTAGGTAAATTTGTTCTTTAGATTGTTTAAAGACTCTTTCCTATTCATTATTTTCTCAATAAATTCAGAACTGTCCACATCTGTTGCCGACAAACATGCATTGACTTTTGATGTCCCCTGTATAGCATTCGAAAGCAAATTATAATGGAATACACACTTCACTGCAGGGGGAAGAAAATTGTATTGGTTTTTCTTCAAATAAATTTGCCCCAATATGGTGACGTTATAATTCAAGATTTGTCGAGTTTTAAGCCTTTTTCGGTAAATGCATAATTTAGATACGAACATATTCTGTCGAATTATTAGAATATATGGAGACAAAACTGTTTTTGTTTTATTGGTAGAAAACAGAACATATTTACTTAACTTACATACCTAATTAGCTATTACAACCACTTTTTAGAATTACTACCAAGCTTTTAATAAATTGTAAACTTGTTTAACAGGACCTTAAGTTTAAGGTCGACTCCCTACGGTAGATTTAACACCGGACGGTTACTATTCGTCGAATCGACGAAGCTGATTTACTCTTTATCATATAACTCGTTTATGTTTGACCAAATTTGGAACTTTTTTTCAACAACGTTAGTTGATAATGAAAGCTTGCAGTCAGTAGACGAAAAAAATTTTTTTTTTGTTCGTCGATTCAACGAAGAGTAACCTTACTGTACAAAAATGACCATCCATGTTTAAAAAAATGGGTGGCCAGGGTACGTTTACTCACTACAAGCTTTCGTTATCAACCAACATTGTTGATAAAAGAGCGAAATTTGGTCAAACATAAAAGAACAGTACCGAATTAGGGTTAAAGTATACGTCGATTCAACGAAGGGTAACCTTAATGTACAAAAATTAAGAGTGACCGCCCAGGGTTAAGAAGATTTAAACCGTTCTATCCTCCACTTTCCAAAAAAAAAGTTTTTTAAAAAAAGGTGATAATACATATCTGAAGGGCTCAAGGAATATTTTTGTATTCTATTCAATTAAATCTACAATTTACAACTTGTCATTAGACGGTTATGGTGTATTTACGCCGACACACCGTGTATTTTATTTTCGTCTTCTAAATTTTATATTTTTGTTAAATTTAAAGCTATCGATTTTAGATTTCAAAATGTTTTTCTGAATAAATTTGCAATCACACAGTAAGTCGTATCATGGACATAAGTTTGGCATGTGTTATCCTACCATTGCAATAAACGCCCAAAAGCATTTGATACTGTGACAGCCGATAATATTTTGAAATTGAAAACATTTCAATACGGTTGACTTGTTCTGGCCACCTACAGCATCTACACTGTGTCAGCACACCGAAAGAAAGAAAATATGAGTGTAGACTATGAAAAAAATAAAGGGCAGATTTTTGTATGCCACAGATGATAGAAAAATTTAACGGCTTTAAGAGGGATTTAGAAAAATTTTAAATTTAAATTTTAAAGAAGTGCAAACGAAAAACTTAAACAATAAAAACAACTTTAACTTATTGATTTTCATAGAAAACTTAATTGTAGGTATCGTATTGACTTATTAGACGTGAGGCCATGGTGCAATGTCAAGGTCAGACATCTCCAACAAAACGAAATGTGAAAAAATATTTCTTCTGGGACTTCCTCTCAGCCGATTTCTGGCAAAAACTCTAAAAGTAAAAAAATTGGGTTTTTCGCAAATTCGGTCGTTCGGAGTCGACTTTAAACCGCAGGTCCCACCAATCAGGTCTTAATCCTGATTGAAGGATTATAATGATACATAACATACATAAATAATTGGTAATTATAACCCTTTACTCAGGATTACGACCTAGCTTTTCACACCACTTATGTTGTGTATGTTTATTTTATACATGACTGGCGGAAACTACAGTTTAAAGTCAATTCCGAACGATAGATTTTTAAGAAACTTTTCATGGCAATTTTATTTACTCTCAGAGTTTTTGCCAGAAATCTGCTGAGAGGAAGTCGCCGAAGAAATACTTTTTGTATTTTGTTTTTTTATGTCTGGCACACTACTCTCTAGACTACCACTTCAAAGCAGTTGCAACATGAAGTAAATAGTCAATGAAGTATGACCCAGAAAATGGCCACGATAAAACACACTTCAAGGCCGATTAAAGCTGTAATGATGCACAGTTATTGTTTCTAAGTGTACACGGACGAGAGTGATGTGGCCTGTAGAGAAACTTGTTACAATGCAAGCAAAGTTTTGCTCAAGAGCTCTACAATATATTCACATTTTTGTTTACTACATTGTGTATTTAAGAAAATAATCAGGTTCTGGGATCTTTAGTCTCAGCGATCGAAATCTGAAATGTGTAATGAATCAATAGTGAATAATTTTTGAATTCCTCAATTCGAATTTTACATGAACAATATTTATATTTAATATTTATATTTAATTTCAATTATCATTTGATAATTATAAGGCACATTAAGTTTACAGTTTAATTGTTTATTTATTTTTGTGGAGTCCAGTCAACGACGTTGGATTTTCATATTCATTCGTTGGTTGTTGGCAAATTAATTGATGTAATTAATAAAAAAAAAATAATTAAAAATATGTCTAACGATACATTAACACAGAGGGTTACAGACAAATTAATAAAAAATAAACAATACTCAGTGCATGTTTAAATGCTGTTACATGTAAGGAAAAAAACCATTTAAACCCAAGTAAAATTAAATTATTTGTTAAAGATTTTATCGAAATATTTAATAAACTGTCTCAAATTGAAGATGAGGGTATATTGTGTGTTATTCCATGTATTTTAAAATATTAAGTACCGAATCTAAATGATACTATTTAAAAAGACTACAAACGACAGATTTTTGAGAATTTTTCATGGCAGAAATTTGCTTAGAGGAAGTCGCCGAAGAAATATTTTTTCATTTTTCGTTTTGTGGGTAGTGTCTGATCTGGGTTTTGAGTCGTGGCCTCATGTCTGATAAGCCAACACCATACCTACTAGACTACGGTGACTACTATTACGATTACTACAACACACTATCAAATTAACAGACTATCTAATAATGAACATATTATCTAATTAACCACCAACATTGCTAAGCGACGAATGTCATTAAAGCCAAAAGGTTTGTGCACTGGCCTTACGTCTAATAAACCAACACACTACCTGCTAGACTACGGCAACATTGCTTATTCCCACAGAAAATAGTCTTGTGGTGTTAAATCGCATGATATTTGGACCTATGCATTGCGCTCATACATGAGTTTAAATGCTCGCCAAACTTGGTTCAATGGGTGCACGGCATAGCGAGCCGGGTGGCTTGTGGCGATTTGTCAAAGCCACATAACAACCAAATCAAATTCTTCCATTTTTAGGTAAATGTCAGCAAATGTCGCATGTTGCCTTGCTGTATTGAGTAAACATTTTAATAGTTCTTGAAACAATATGCTCATCAAATGCTGAATCTTTCAGACTGCAAAAATTAGTTATGTCCACGAGAAAAGCTTTTCGTTAAAGACACATTTCTCAGACAGTATGTATTTCGATAATAAAATTCAATGACTTTATTGCTTAAGTAGTCTTTTCAAAGTGAAGTGGCAAATCTCACTAGGCACTTATAGCATTGCCACCTGAAAAACCAATTTACTTTGAATAACCAAATGTCATAAAATTTAAATTATTTCTGTCATAACTCAGTGATATGGTCCCCCTTTTCAGAATGTTAATTTTATTATAACGTCACCCTTTCGTTTGGCTGAATGCTAATTATCATAAAACGCTAATGCATTATAGCAACCTTTTGAGTGTAAACGTTTTTGTTTTCTCATACTCTTTATCACATTCTTTACAGCCTTTATAGCTGTAGTAACTGTGTATATGTTTTACCATTGTACTAAGTTTAAACACTAATTAACAGTCACACACACACACACATGAGCTGCAAACAGGTTGCATGCTCTTACCACCACTTGTAAAACCATGCAAAGCAAGGAGCATACCATATACTTTAATTATGGTGTATGTATTTGGACACTTTGACATACATACATTATGGTTTAACATGTGTTTTGTGGGTGTGTAAGTAAATTTGTATGCACGCATATAAAATTGTGTATATTTGCAGCCTTCTAGTGACAAATTGGAAAATCAACACCAAATTTTAATTCAAAATCAATTACAAAACCAATAATGGTTCAATCTTGGTTTGTTTTATGATGGTTTTTATGTGTCATAGCTTGCTGTTAACTTTTTGATTAAACGTAATTGTATTGCTAAAATCGTAATTCGGTTTTTATGCTGCACGGTACAAGGTTTGAATGGTATGCTGTTGCTGTTCAAGAACACACGTTTTTTGAGATATCTTTTTATAAAAGCATGCGTGTTAAACATGCAATCCTTAGCAATGCTATGCTATATTTTGTGTCTATCAGATCTAATATCAAATACGCAAAATATAAGTTAAAGCGGACGGAAAAATATAATAAATTAAAAAAAAAACAGTTCTTAGTGCCATTTACATATCGTTATTTTACTTGTATTTGTTATTGTTTGTAATGTAACATCAACGAGAAAGTCAAACGTTGTCAATATCCTAATTTATGTTTGAAAGCACAATGAGTTCGCAGTTTGCTAAGGCAATGGTATTATGGAAAATGTATGACCCCCATATGTACAGCATTGAACAAAACAAAGTGTGTGTGCAAATACACATCATATCCATCCATCCATCCATCCATCCATCCATCATGTACAGCATTGAACAAAACAAAGTGTGTGTGCAAATACACATCATATCCATGCGATATGATCATGCCCTCTAATCCCTCTTGCAGAATATTTAATGCGGCATAAGCCGTGTGGCTAGTAGCACAGTGGTGGTTTGGTAAAATAGACTGAATAAACAACAACTAATTCGGAAGATGTATAGAGCCGTTGTCTAGTAAGTAGTGTGTTGGCTTATTAGACGTGAGGCCACGTTTTGAACCACGTTTCATAGCTTAACCGTTGGCTGAGACATCTCGAATAAAACAAAATATCGTATAAAAATGAAAAGTTGTAATAGCAACCCTAGAAAATCTATTTAAAATTGTAAAACGAATAATATTGCGCGACAAGGAGACACAGGGAAAAGAATTTTTAAAATAGTATTTTTAGTATTTATTTCATTAATTATATACGAATATTAAAGAAAACTGTTGTATAAAATTTTTTATCGTTTTAAGGACTTCAGTTTTTATGTACGAAATAATATAATTACAAGAATTTTGAGGTTTAGTTTTGTCCGTCACTGTGGATAAACAATGAAATTATATATTTTAGATTAACAACTCTACAACTCTGTTCTATTTAATGTTCGGTATTTGAAAAATGTCGCATAAGAATAATACATTTTAGGGAAATCTTAATTTAATGGATGTAAATTTTGTTGCCATTTATTTTCTCGTATGACATTTGAAATTCTTTAAAAAAAAAACGAAGTAAGGTTGTAACGCATGCATGTATTTTTCAACACTTTATTCTTACATTATTTTTGAATCTACAGCCATCGAAAGGGCTGCTATAATAGATTAGTCTTCTGCTTTGCTTGAAAATTAACGAAAAAAGCAGAAATAATGGAAACAAGGCCATTATTACAACTTCCCATTAACTAAAGGGAGGATTTTAACGGGCATATAAATTGTTTCTCATTATTATAAGTGGACATGATTATAAGTGATCATTAAGCTAACGAGAAGATCACCCTACCTTTAACTCTTAAAGTTAAGTTTATGTTATATATTGTTTTCAATATGACAACTTCAAATATAAACAAAATGAGCAAATACAACAAAAAAGAAGCCCGTCATTGTCACTGCGTTAAAAAAACTTTTTTAATTGAGCTGTGTTATCGACATTGCTCCGGCACTGCCATATTTTTGAAAAAGTTTACTTTATTTTATCTGTAGGTTGTAATAACGTAAAGAAGTTAAAGGTGACTTTAAAGCCCACTTCAGCTAAAGTTACCTTTAACTAAACCAAACTTTAACGGCAAGTTATAATAATCGCCCTAAGAAATGAAAACTATAACTAAAATTAAGAACTCATAGCGAATTAGGATGAGTCTTGCTCAATACCCTACTTCTAGGAACTAAAACAACTAAAAAATACGCTTGTATACCATCTTGTTCCTTGTCTACCTAAGGTAAAATGTTGCTTCTAAAATTCAATGTGTTTAACAATTAAAAATAATTATTTATTTTAAATTATTTTCATTGCCAATGGCACAAAATTTATACATCAAATTCCAATGACAGGTATTTAATGTTTTATTAACCATACTTAAGCACTTCCGCCATAAACCCCTTTTATTTGCGCTCTTCAAATCATTCATAAACGAAATAAAATAAAAAGGCTAAACTACAGGAAAAGCTAAGAAAACGTTTATGAATTCTAAATAATATGATTAATTGTTATCACTTAAAATCAACCGGATTTATATGCGGCCTCCCTTTTTTTGATGAATGGTTTTAATTTACAAAGTTTGGGTTGGAAAAAAAAGGAAATGAAAAACGAATATAAAAAAAGAGCAAGAGTCACCAAGTTAAAGCAATAAAATATGAAAAAGTTTGGGAATAACAGCAATATCAGTTATATTATAACGCATCGTTTAAGCCTATTAAATATTATCTCACTTAAGTTCTCTGATACTGGAATGGAAATGAATTGGCAACGTATAGCGTATTGTAATGTTTAATCGTTTAATTTTTTCCACCTGAACTAAGTTATCAGAAAGGCGCCGACGAAATTATATCTATTAGGACAGAGCATTTGAAAACATATTATACTGCATTTGCATATATTGAGTCTTCCAACTGCACCTTTCGAAATTCAACAGATGATAAACGCCATTTTGGTAAGGCTACATTTGTCGAATCTCATGTACATATATAATTGGTCATTACAACTCTTCAGTCAGGATTACAACATAGCTTCTCACATCACCTTTGTTGTATGTGTTAAACGTCTAAGAAGCCAACACACTACCTACTACTGCAGTCACTCTGTTTTGCCATACTTCATGGACGGATATAGCATGCAACAACACGTGAAAATAATTTTTGTTTAACCAAATTGGTGTTCTGTTCGAGTACAGTAATGGCTCAACCGATAGAACTATTCGAAGTGGGATGGATAAATTTGAATTCACTGGTCCAATAAACGATCAAGCAATACCCGAGATGTAAGATCAGCCGAAGACATTATCAGTGTTCGTGGTAGTGTTTAGTACAATCAGATAAAGTCGATATCTTGTTCCTCACAAAAACACGGCCAGGCGCAAGACACAAATTGTTGAACTTTGCGCCGTTAACAACAGGATATTTATTCGGCGATTTCGTCTCAACAGATTTCTGGCAAACACTGAGGGTAAATAAAATTGCCATGAAAAGTTTCTCAAAAATCTGTCGTTCGGAGTCGACTTTAAACTGTAGGTCCCGAAACACGTGTATAAAATTATCGCACACAATATGAGCGATGTGAAAAGCGACCGTAATCCTGACTGAAGGGTTGTAATGGCCAATTATGTATGTAAACACAGAAACAGAACGGAACAACCATTGACAATGACGTGCGTTCGCTGAACGGGTTCTGGAGCAGTTAGCAACTGATGCTAATTTTTATCGAAAAACATCTTTAGCGTTCAGGCTCATTTCTGGATGAATGGTCAGCCGTTTGTTTGAAAAAAACAAATTCATGAATTTGGGTATTAACTTCATGAAAACAGACATTGTAAATATTGAATACCGTATCCTGTCTTGCACTATTATTTTCAACAGCCACCAGAGCTTGTCGATTATTCTTATTTCCGTTTCAATTTACCTTTCGAAAATAAGTTCCGGGCGTCACCTTTTTCGGCAGCAATCCCTCTTGAAATCATTACCGTTTTTGTTTTCTCATTTCAGTGGCTATTGATTGCTGATTGGAGTCCGCCTACAAACTGCCATTAGAACTAACATTTGGTTAAAAGACTGTCATAGCTTATATTTCACGTAGGGTCAACTTTACATTGAATTAAAGATGTTAAGCTTAATTCGCTATGATATTAAATACTATACAAGCCTTAATCGGGTGAATGCTTGTCTTGGTTTTTTGGATATGTATGTCCTGATATGATCCACAAGTCTTCGATATTACATCGAATCTTTCATAAAAGATTCCAATTTTTAAGTTTAAATAAAACAAATGTTTGCTACGGCTCCTCCATAATTATGGCGCATAAATAAGACCGAATTTGACATATGAAATGTATTAAATTGATTTTGAGGACTGTAGTTATTTGTGACGCATAAGAAGAAGTCTAACGGATTTACATCGCACTAGCCTCAGATCATCAGTACTTGAGATGACAAAGCCCTCAAATCGCTCGTGGAAAATATCCAATGTAACATGAGATTTGCTGCACAAAGCACCATCCTGTTGAAACCACATATCATTGGTGTCTAGATCATCCATTTCTGACTGAAAGAAGTGGGCAATCATCGACCCATGTTCACTGTCATTGACAGTGATGGCCTAGCCAACGTCGTTCTCAAAGAAATATAGACAGTTGACGTCGACAGCTTAAAATCCATACCAAGGTTAGGTTAGGTCGGAGTGGTAGCTCTTATATCACAAAGCTCACTTGAGCACACATAGCGGCCCGTTGTGACGCCACAGGTGTAACGCAGTCCCTGTACTGACAAAGCTCTACCTAAAAAAGGGAACAGGAAGAATTTGGTCAGCGCAAGGGCGGTCCATCGAAAGCACGTCTACCCCACGCTGGAAAATCAACCAGAAAGTTTGATAAACGAAGCTATATCCTTGACATCAATAGATGATAGCTCCGTCAAGCTGACAAGAAATGGAGAGCCAAATAACCTATATCTGCACCTAGCAAGAGCCGGGTACTGACAGAAAAAGTGTATAACAGTCTTCCTCAGCGTATCTGCACCCACGGCAGAAGTCGTTAAATGGGAGCCGCATTCTTTCCGCGTGTCTACCCATAACGCAATGACCAGTAAGCTTGGTCACTGTGGTTGAGATGATGTCAGGACCAAGTCCAAGTAACTGGTAAGTACGCTTCTATCCATCAGCGGCCAGGTGAGTCTGCCGATGGAGCAGGACTCCTCATTAACCCAGGATAGGTTGGCGCCCCAAAAGAATTTCCGCGCAATGGCCAACTTGACCGAAGTAAGTGGCATACCCAATTCAATTAAAGAGGATTCCGGAAGGAGTGCGACAGCTCTGGCGAGTTCGTCGGCCCTGCAGTTTCCCGGAATGTTACTGTGCCCGGGGACCCAGACTAGTGACACACTGAAGAGTCCAGAAAGAAGGTCGAGACAGCGGCGACATTCCCTAACGATCCTGGAGTTATTCACAAAACGGCTTATGCGGCCTGACTGTCAGAAAAGACCGAGACGCGAGTGAAAGAAGCACTGCTGACGATTGATCGGCTCGATAAATGGCCATCACCTCCGCCTGATACACGCTACATTAATTCGGCAGTCGGAGAGAAGTGTTTAGATCCAGTTTCGCAGAGTATATTCTGCCTCCAACCCCATTATCGAGTTTAGAGCAGTCGGTGTATATATCCAGGTGCTTCGGGTGGGCGACCGTATTAGAATCCCAGCCGTCCCTACTCGGAATCAGAAAGTGGAAACTCCTGTCAAGACAATATTCCGTAGGGAGATAGTCGATGTTCACAAATCCATACCAAAAGTTATGGGCAATTGCCAAATGCTCAAGACGCTGTTGGAAGACTCATACAATAAACTGAAAATTAAGTTCTGAGTTAAATGCATCATTTCTAACTCTAATTTAAATATTTGCTGGAGTATATTTTTAATTTAAATGAAATGTTGTTGAATTGGATAAAATATTCACTTTTTACAGAAATTTTGAAATGCAGGACACCTTGAAAATTGTTCGAAACTCAATCTGTGTTGGACTCTATCTTGGAATAGTGATGTATAATTCAGACAAATTCATCCTTAATTCATCATCTGGAAACAAACAATTTTCTTTACTTTTTTCTTTTTTTTTTTACAAATGAAATGACAAAAGTTACGCTCATTTAATTTTGAAATAATATTTTTCAAGTGAGGATTTTCTGTCCGTGTAATAATTGTTCTGTACATCAAATCAAAATCAAAATTGTTTTAAAGACATCAGATATCACTTATAGAGTCATTCATCCATCTCTTCAACAAGGGAAATCGCTTGCTAGTAAATGCAACTGTTTACTACTGAACGAAGCACATCAATGTCGAGCAGTCAACCAAGCAACTGAATAAAAGAATATTTAAGATGGACTCTTTCCCCTTTTTTGTCTTGAGAAGAGGGTATAATATTCAAATTATTTAAAGCTAAAGCATTCAATTGCAAATACTGTAACTGTAGAATTTTTGGTTTCTTCTATACAGGGTGCTGTAACAAATTGTAAAAAAACCAAAAACAAATTGAGAAAAAATATGAGATATTGGAGAGGAGACAGGCACTCTACCGACCCTCTTTTCTTTTTGGTTGAAGAATAATAGTGATACTGCCTCAGAATGATATTCAAAATATTCAATATGACTTACCAGGAAATGTTGTCTAAAATGATTGTATTTTTCAGTTTTCGAGGGACACCACAAGGTGGTGAACTCCCCCCTTTATTCTACTGAAGACCATGAAAAAAAACATGCTGCATAACTACCGTCTATGCATATGACTAGACACTAGGCAAAGATTCAAAATTAATTTAGGAAATTTTGGAATCTGCTGCGTTGAGATTACTATCGAAATGCTGCAACGAATGTTGACTGGCAGTAAACCTAACCAAAATATAGTGAGTACTATTCACAAGAAAATACAAAATCCCTAAATTTCCTATCCCTAGTAGCTCTAACTTTATCAAAGTGTGTGTTGGGATCGTAACTGGAGCTTAAATACCCAATCTAGAACCAATATGCTCGAACTGGGGTATCAACCCTAAAAATCAATATTGACTGTCCAAATTTGTAATCAAATCAACGGCAGCGATTTGGTGGTTGAATCATCAAGCCAGGTTTGTGTGGATTAAGAGAATGGTGGCAAAGACAATAACAGGTGTCCTTGGAACTACATCATCCAAAGTATTGTTTACTATTCATAACTGGACATCATTCGATATATTGGCGAAACAAGTTGTTGCGAACACTGAGACTGAGCGCCGAAAGATCATGCAAGCAATGCGGCTATACATACATACATACATAATTGGCCAAAAGTGAGTCGATCCTCATTTTATCCATTAGTATCCGGCAGAGTCTAGCAATACTTCTCTTAGCCTCTTGTTGCCGACAACATTGAGCTTTCCTGTAAAATGAGTGGACGAAAGCTAATTTAATGGATACAATCGGAATTCCTAAGTGCTGTAACAGGTCGGAGATTGTGAGCTCGGTACCGCCATGACACCTCATATAAGAGTCATCTTTGAACATTGCGCCGCAAAGAGCAAACGCTGCGGTTACTAGACATCCAATAAGAAATAATCCTACACTACAGCCCACCCTATCATGCATCTTTAAACCTCAAGAATCTCATTGGGAACCTCTAGATCTTTAGACCATACATTATTGGCCATTACAACCCTTCGGGTAAGATTACGGCCTAGCTTCCCACACCACTCATGTTGTGTGTGTTAATTTTTTTAGACATGAGTGGTGGGACCTACAGTTTCAAGTCGACTCTGAACGACAGATTTTCGAGAAACTCTTAAAATCTTATTTACTCAGCGTTTTGCCAGAAATCTGCTGAGAGGCAGTCGCCGAAGAAATATTTGTTTCATATTTTCGTTTTGATGTTTGACCTGGGCTTTGAAACGTGGCCTTACGTCTAATAAGCCGACACACTATCTAGTAGACTACGGCGAAACTTCAATGCCTTGATAGCAATTCCGATTGTCTCCATTAAATTGACATTTTTCCACACATTTTACAGGGAAGCTCAATGTTGTTGGCAGTAAGAGGCTAAGAAAAGTATTGCTAGACTCTGCCGGATACTAATGAATAAAATGAGGACCAACTTACTTCTATCATTAAATCGCCATTGCACTTTTTGTAGGAATGCTGAAAATTTTAACTCATTTTTAAAAGCTACCCTTTAATGAAAATTTATACACACTCAGTCTTCAGTTGAATGCTTCGTTAGAGAGATTTTGTTTGTGAAATGCTTGATTTTCTTTCTTTATTTACTGCCTGGTTGGTTTGGTTGTTGATGTTGCTTATGGCCAAAAATTTCAACCGGTTTGTTTATTTACGAGTATCTGATTCCGTTTATTCTTCCTTTCTTTCTTTTTGGTTTATTATTCTTGTATTTGAATGGTATTTTATAGTGTAAAGGCTATTAAATCAACTTCGTTTGCATAGTTATTTGAGCCATTGTAATATGATTTAGTGTTCAATTTAGTTATTGGCCAACTAAAATATATAAACAACGATTGTAGAACCTTTTCTTTCTTATTTTGGTTACAGTATAGCGGTCGTAGGGGCAAAAGTTTCAGGTTGTAAGCTAAACAGCCGAAAATCTCTAGCATAACCTTATAGAAATTTTTTGAGGTAAATGTTGTTGAAGTTGTTGTTGTAGACATGGAATTGAAAAGTATTCCAATTGAATTTGATGAAAAATTAGTAGAAAGGAGAACCATAATGAAAACAGTGGACTATTGATACTGCAATGCAACTAATACATGTCCTAGGCAAATATGCTAAGCTGAGTATATGCCTTATACCCAGTATTTATATTGTCAACAATGAATACCATCGAAAGATTACGCCTCTCCTCCTCTACATGTCTGCAGAGGACGTTGTTTCTAGGTTATGACAGATAGATGGATTGTTGTTATCATCTATGCATGGTAGAAGGGTGAGAAACCGTCTTGGATGGATTATTTAAAGCGGATTAAAGTCTTTTAATTTTATGAAGTCGAAATCCATAATATTTCAAACTTTTTGGTTTGAATCAGGATTACTTAAGTTTGTAGTATGTCTCACCATTTCTCTACGATTCAGGTGTTGTTTTTACATCTAAATCTTCTACCCATGAGTGCTTGACCACAGTGCTAGCCCTTACGCAACATGTGAACATTAGACAATACTTTTCACATCACTTGACGTCAGTCATTCCTGTTATGTGTCGCAAAGGATATATGACCGTTTATCAGGCCGCCATGTTGTTAGCTAGAGGTAGCATCGATATATTAGGAGCAGCTATCTCGTCAATGTCCAATAATGAATGTCTGTCTGAAATGCTAGGCTGCCAATATATTCCCTATGTTATATACATAATTGGTTATTACAACTCTTCCGTCAGGATTATGACCTAGTTTCTCACACCACTTATGTTGTACGTGTTAATTTTATACATGAGTGGCGGAGCCTACGACTCCGAACGACAGAGAAACTTTTTCAAGGCAGAAAAAATATTTTTTCATATTTCGTTTTGTTGGAGATGTCTGATCTGGGATTTGAACCGTAGCCTAATGTCTAATAAGTCACTACCGTTGACTCTGACAACCACATTGAGTGTCCGAAATATTTAAAAGTTGACGAGACAGATAAAGGTCACGGCTTAGGAATTTCTCCGGAACGTTAGAGGTCTGGTGTGTGTTTGGGAGGAAGGAACTAGAATCAATCAAATGTTATCAGTATAATTATTCAACTACGTATCAATAAACGGGCTATCAAGATTGTAATATTGTAGGAGCAGTTTAAATGAGAAGTAAGGATTTTCAGTGTGAATGTTCGGCTGTTTTCAGTCCGATGTTCGGACTATATTTGTGTAAGTAGCTTTGAGATATGAGCCCACCAAGGGAACTTGTTACTCTCTATACTTGTAGGAGTTTGTCAGAAATTTTGGTTAGTTTACGTAGTTGGTACGTAGAATCTTATTGTGGAGTAGAATTTCCAGCGCATCACCTCATGTTACAGCTTACAAGCAAATTAAAGTGAACTGAGAAATTTCGCAATTCCTACCGAATCTTATACAAAGACCTAACGGTATGAACTCGGTTTTTTTTGTGAGGATAAAACACTAATTTTTAGTTAGTAAGTAAGAAAACATTTTATTCAAAGTATTATTCATCTTTCAGGCCATTTATGGATTCCGTATAAATAATATAGCTCATCCTTTTGAAGTAAACCAATAATTTACCCAATTTTCGACATTCTCGTAGGAATTGAAGTGGTGCTGAGCCAATGCTTACTCCATCGATAAAAACAAATGATAGTTGAAAGGAGCCAAGTGTGCTGAATACGACGGAAAGTGGTGCAGCAGCTCTTATCCAAATGGATAAGATGCATTTTCATGATGTAAAATTATTTTGCCGTGCCACGTGGCCCATTCTGATCGTCTATCGATCTGTCATAATTAAAATTGATCATATGGTATCGTTAGGGATTTATGTTAACAATCCTACCGGACACACAACAGTTTTTCCTGCTTAGTCGATATGGTTTTACTGTCCAAGATGATCGTTGTTCAGTAATTCCATTTTTCATTGCCCGTGACAATTTGATGCAATTCTGATTTTCAATCGATTTTTCAGTTTTTCATCTGTCTGTCATTCAATTCAGATGGCACCCATTTTCCAGCCTTTCGAACCATTCCCATGAAATTATTTGTTGTAAAACGTTTAACATGAAACTCGCCGTGGTCTAGTAGGTAGTGTGTTGGCTTATTAGACGAAAAGGCAGGGTTCGAGCCCCAGGCCAGACATCAAAATAAAATACAAAAAGTATTTCTTCTGGCAAAAACTATGAGAGTAAATAAAATTGCCATGAAAAGTTTCTCAAAAATCTATCGTTCGGAGTCGACTTTAAACTGTAGGTCCCGCCACTCATGTATAAAATTAACCCACACAACATAAGTGGCGTGAGAAACTAGGTCGTAATCCTGACTGAAGGGTTGTAATGACCAATTACGTACGTCCAACGTTTAACATTGCTTTCATTTGTTTCTGACTCAAACAGTCAGCTTCATCCAATATTGTCTGCAATTCGGCGTCTTAAAATTTTTTTGTGGTCTTCATTTCTCACATAAAAATCCTTAGATCTAAACTGTTGAAACCATATTCTGCATACTGCTTTTGAT
This sequence comes from Sarcophaga carnaria, assembly GCA_958299815.1. Taxonomy (NCBI): domain Eukaryota; kingdom Metazoa; phylum Arthropoda; class Insecta; order Diptera; family Sarcophagidae; genus Sarcophaga; species Sarcophaga carnaria. Next base: position 89,075,105 of record OY283149.1, read on the forward strand.
GGAGCCAGATCATCTTATGACTAGACTATGTAGCACTTCTATTCAAATGAAAACAATAAATTAATGCTTTTCGCCAATCATCATTTTCTGGTACAAAATTGGCGACCTTTAACACGATAAAAAAAATATGATTTGGTTTATTCACTGATTTGATGTGTGCTAAATAAATTGGACAGATTCACGTGAAAAAAATTAAGGCTCGTTCACAATAAATGTTCCCGATGGATAAATGCTTGATGCGCACTTTATACTGATACAGCCGGTAATATTTTAATGTAAATTAATTGAGTTTTAAATGTTTTTAATTAATCTTTAAATATTTTGTTTCAAATAAACAAAAATATTATACATAAAAGACCACGACTCTATGTCACACAAATTATGCGCTTATTTTCACTTCTGTTGTTTTCATTTATTATTATAAAGAAGAAGAAATAATTTATTTAAATAAATATGACTTAATAAAAATAGACATTGAAATGAAGAAAAAAAAAATTAAAATAAAAAATGCATAGCGACAGAAGAATACTAAATTGAAAGCATGACAGCTGAAATAAAAATATAGCGAATAGCACTTGAACTGATGTGGCACATAAAATACATTTTTAAATAATTTAAATCACTGAATTTGTTTTAATTATTGCAAATCTTTTCATAGAAAAGTTTGCCATTTTAACAGACCTGGAAAAAGTGTGACTGAGGAAAGGTACTCCTAATACCAGCAGGAAATTATTTAGATTCTCTATGGTGTAGACCGTTACTTATGGTGCAAATGGCAAGAGTTTTTCTTCCTCTTTAAGTCCTTACACTTATTAAGACAAAATAAAATTAAAAACAAAAACGGATTAAAAGTCAAAAAATTTACTTGAACTGTGTGTTTAACTTTCTTTTGGTTTTTATGTTCATAGTGATGATATTCGTCTCAAAAAATTCTGTACTAAAATGATAATTATTGCAAAAAAATTAAAGAATTTATAGAGTAAATTCCACTTAATTTTGTTCGCTATTACTTCGACTAAATCCTCTCAGTTGATATCTGACAAAAACTCACGACATGAAAAGTTACTCAAAAACCTGTCGTCCGAAGACGATTTTAAACTGCAGGTCCTGCCATTCATGTATAAATTTAACACACACACCTGAAAAGCTAGGCCGTATTCCTGACCGAAGAATTGTAATTATCAATATGTATTATATGCATGTATGTATGTATTTACTATAATTTTGTTATCAACACATTGGTATATGAGGACAATAATCTGCATTAGAATAAATATAATGCTAAGCGAAGTCAGTTGTGGATGGTTATAAATTATTTTATTTGATGTAACAACTCAATTTGGGTAACACTGAGAAATGTCTTAACCATAGGCGCACTATGTCCTATTAAAAGTCCAATTATAATCCAATCGGACTTCTGTACCTTGATAGTTGATAAGGATTATTGAATCTTCATCTGACAAATTAGTTGTCATTTCTTTAACGGATACTCGAAAATATACTTACAAACAAGCATGTATTTGTAGAGAGTCTAAAACTGTATTCGACTAATTGGTTTAATAAAAAACACAATAAAATAAAATTAAAAAACAAAAACATTAGCATTTAATGTCACATCATTTCAAACCTCTTCCTTAATAGTTAAATTCACAACCTTTTTGGTTTTAAGGGCCACTATTCCAACTTGCCGTTAACTAAAGGGAGGATTTTAACGGGCAGATAAATTGTTTTTCGTTATTATAAGCGGACATTATTATAAGTAAGCATTAAGCTAAAGGGAGGATCATTCTACCATCAAATTTTAAAGTTAAGTTTATGTTTAAACAAAATGAGCAAATACAACAAAAAAAAGAAGCCCGTGCTACACCATATACAAGAGATCAATGAAAATTTTCTATGATATCTCACACAGAATTTGTTTGATTTAGATTTACAAATAGGAAGTGTTTAAGGATACATCATATACAAGTGATCGATTAAAATTTTCGATGATATCCCATACACAATTTGTGTCGTTTAGATTTACAAATAGGAAGTGCTTAAGTATACACCAGATACAAGAGATCGATGAAAATTTTCTATGATATATCACACACAATTTGTGTCGTCTAGATTTACAAGTAGGAAGTGCTTAAGTATACACCAGAAACAAGAGATCGATGAATATTTTCAATGATATCTCACACACAATTTATTTCATTTAGATTTACAAATAGGAAGTGTTTAAGGATACACCACATACAAGAGACCAATGAGAATTTTCGATAATATCTCACACACAATTTATTTCATTTAGATTTACAAGTAGGAAGTGTTTAAGGATACACCATATACACGAGTTCGGTGAAAATTTTCGATGATATCTCACACACAATTTGTTTTATTTATATTTATAAATAGGAAGTGTTTAAGGATACACCATATACAAGAGATTAATGAGAATTTTCGATAATATTTCACACACAATTAGTTTGATTTAAGGATACACCATATATAAGAGATCAATGAGAATTTTCGATGATATCTCACACACAATTTATTTCATTTAGATTTACAAATAGAAAGTGTTTAAGGATACACCATATACAAGAGACCAATGAGAATTTTCGATAATATCTCACACACAATTTGTTTCATTTAGATTTACAAATAAGAAGTGTTTAAGGATACACCATATACAATAGACCGATGAATATTTTCAATGATATCTCACACAATTTGTTTCATTTAGATTTACAAATAGGAAGTGTTTAAGGATACACCAGATACAAGAGATCGCTGAAAATTTTCGATGATATCTCACGTACAATTTGTTTCATTTAGAATTATAAGTAGGAAGTGTTTAAGGATACACCACAGGCAAGAGATCGCTGAAAATTTCCAATGATATCTCATGCTTGCTTCCCTGAAAATTCCCATGAAGGATTTTGGGTTGGCGGCTTCGTAGCTTCATATTTCCTTCAGAACGATGTTGGCCAGGTTATCGCTGTCATCGGCGAGTACTATATGTATATGATTATCGAATAATTTGGAAAGCAATGACATGTGATTTCAACAGGATAAATCTACTGCATCCACACATTGGATATTGTAAAAAATCGGTTTGAGGGCATAATCATTTGACATGAAGGTGAAGTATAATGGACACTGAGAACGTAAGATTTGACCCTTGCGTGGTTAACTTAAGTCGCAAACGATACACATGCCAGTCTTTTAAAGAAATAAAGAATTTCAATTGTATTTCATACACACGGCACGTCATTAGATTCTCACGATCCTTTGTTTGTGAGCATAATGCATAGAAGATAACAAAACTGTGCGGTAACCTCTATTTCCTTATTATCTATTACAAACTACTACTGGGAAGTCTCTTTGATACGGACAGTTTTCATCTTTGCTTTTTTATTTTTTAGATAAGCTGCTTCCGCTGCCCTCGAGAAGCTACGTTAGGTTGGGTTGGAGTGGATATCAGAACGCATAGTGGCGCGTTATGATGCCAAAGGTAAGCGCAGTCCCTGTACTGATCGAATTCACGAGAAGCTATGTGTCAAATAATTATATCATCTGCATTGTCAAAATCATTTTTTTTTTATTTGATTTATTATGATCTACATAGCACAACAAGATACTAAATCTTATAAGTGACAGTGCTATGTTTACAATCAATAAGGTATAAAAAATTAACATTAATTAAATATAAACAATTAGAGAAAAACAAAGTTAATTTATGTATATAAATATTAAATTAAATTAATAAGGTAAAGTATAAAAATAATAATAATAATAATAATAATAATTATAAATAATATATGTAATAATAATTATAAATCATAATATACAATAATGAGAATAATAATAATTATAATAATAATAATAACAATAATAATGATGACCTAAAAAATAAAATCACAAAATTTAAAAATATGAGGTTAAAATTTTAATTATGAAAATAATTTGAATAACTCCTTTTTGAACGCGTTTGCATTGCCCAGATTTTGGATGTTATTTGGTAAGGAATTCCAAAGACTAATGGTGTGTATAAAAAACTGTCGCCGAGACAGAAGAGTCCTGAATCGTTGCTGTATAATCCCCACACCCCGGTGGGATCTGGCAAACTTAATTCTACAATATAAATACTTCGGCTGTTTCGTGTAAATTATTTTATGAAGTAGAAGGAGGCATCTAATTTTCAGGAGATTATCAAATTTGATACCAAGAATCAGGTAAGCTAAATGAGAAATGTGATCCCGACGCCCCTTAAGGAAAACATACCTGGCTATATTATTGTACGCCAGGTTAAGTTTCTGGTTGTCATCATAACTGCAATTTGCGTACATCTCACATCCATATAAAAGTACCGGAATCAAGTACGTTTTAGCAAGTTGCATGCGATTGACAAAAGGAGTTGAATATATGACAGCCCACAAATTTCGAAGCATGCCATAAATTCTGCCAACAATGACACTTATATGGGTAGACCACGATAATTTGTCATTAAAGACAATACCCAGATTAGTAGCCGACCTGACAAATTCAATTTTAAATTCAAATTTAGTTTTACTCTCACAACAAATTTTTAAAATTGTACATTCATTTTGAATAAAAGAATTTAGTTTTTCGCCATTTGTTTGTAAGTAAATAGTAACGCCTTCCAAATTATTTACTACATGGTAAACACTAAATATTCCCACCGTCATGATGTGTAAAAAATTCTACATAAAATTTAAGGATGCACATGCACTGCACAATCTCGCTGTGGCACTAAACATTGAAATTGCATTCATTTCCGGTGATGCTGTTTATTTAATTGACATCCACTTTGGATTGCTGTATTCTACTCTGCTGCTTTACTTCTTTCATCACTTCATGTTCTAGTTTTCTGACAGTTTGCTTGCTTTGACATGTAATTTAGTGGTAATTTTTATTTTTTATTTTTTGTCATTTGAAATACAAAAATATATTGAATTTTGATATTATTTTAGTGATTGTTTTTATTAAATTGTTTATTTAGGTATTTGAGATTCAAATGTATGTATAAACTAGGCTAAAACAGATGTGTACCACTTCCCGTATAAAATAATTTAATTATTTTTAAATGGTACAGAAAATTAAATGATTAGAAATATTACTAACAATTGTAGTCACAAAAATACAAAAGCAAATAGAAAAAAATATTTCTTCGGCGACTTCCTCTCAGCAGATTTCTGACAAAAACCCTGAGAGTAAAATTGCCATGAAAAATCTGTCTTTCGCAGTCGACTTTAAACTATAGCTCCAGCCACTCATATATAAAATAAACTTACACAATATAAGTGGTATGAGAAGCTGCTTCATAGTCCTGCCGGAAACCCTTCCGACCACTATTGATGTATGTACATTTATATATGTATGTATTCACTATTCTGAGCTAAAGCTACTTATTTTTTTAAATTAAGATTAAAAGGGCACCGTTTAAAGAAGAATAATTAAAATTTTAACAGTCTCTTCAGCGTAGAAACTAATGAATTAGAGGATCTTAAAAGAAGTTGTGCCAAATAAAACTCTTGAAGCTGTATTAAATGATATCATACGTAACTTTAATATACCAGGTGTACCGGAGTGAAGTGAGCGTCAAGATATATATGCCGCAATAGGGAACATTTATTTTGAACGAGCTTTAATTTTTTTTTTTGAATTGTGTGTCAGACATATTCAGCATACATCAAATCAATGAACAAAAAACATCATATTTTTCATCTTATTAAAGAATTTTGTACCAGAAAATGATGATTTGCGGAAAGTATTAATTTTTTATTTTCATTTGAAGAAAAATGTTAGAGAGTCACGTCGAATGCCTGTGGAGGTATATGATCGTAATGCTCCATTAAAAGCAATATGTCGAAGATGGTTTCGACGGTTCAGACTAAACGATTTTGATGTGAGAAATAAAAACGTGGAAGACCACGAAAAAATTTGAAAATGCCCAATTACAAACAGTATTGGATGAAGATGACATTTTGAGCCAGAAATATATGGCAGAAATATTAGATTTTGTTCGGAAAACTATCGCTGACCATTTAAGATCTGTTAGAAATAATGAAAGTCTGGAAACTGGATGTCACCTGAATTGAACGATAGACATATGGAAACCGAATAATCACTTGTGTAATTATACTTCAAAAACAAGAAAGAAAATCACTGTTGCATCGAATTGTTACTGGTGATGAAAAATCGATTTATTTTCAGAATCCTAATTGAGAAAAACATGGGTTAAAATTTTGTCTCCGAAACCAGATCAATTCTGAGACGATAATGCTGTATTTCTCGTGGAACCAAAAGTGTGTTGTACACAAAAAAGGAAATATACATACATACATAATTGGTCATTACAACCCCTTAGTCAGGTTCACGACTTAGTTTTGTGCGTTAATTTTTATACATGAGTGGAGGGACCTACAGTTTAAAGTCGACTCTGAACGATAGATTTATGAGAAATATTTCATGGCATTTTATTTACTCCCAGAGTTTTTGCCATAAATCTGATGATAGGAAGTCGCCATAGAAATATTTTTTTTAAATTTCCTTATGATGGCTGACCTGACGTCTAATAAGCCAACACACTACCGACTAGACTAAGGCGACTTCAAACTGAAAACTGAATAAACACTTGTGGAATATTACTTCAAAAACACTACAGAAAATCCGTGTTGTTTAGAATTGTTACTCTCGATTAAAAATGGACTTATTTTCAGCATCCTAATCGAAGAAATCCTGAGTTTATCTAGGACAGCCATAAATTTGGACTGCTAAACCAGATCAATTCTGCAAAACGACAAAGCTGTAAAAAAGGAAAAGAAAATTATTTTTTGAAGGGACTGATAAAGGAATGAAAACATTAAGAACTTATTTCTATTATTAAACTTCTATAATAAGCAATACAGTGTTTAGCCTTGCAGCCCGAAACTTTCGACTTTCTACTGCATTAATAAACTGAATAATGAATGATAAGAACAATCGGCTAAAAAAAAATTATAATAACAGCGTCAAATCTTACTTAAGTGGACTCAAATTCTGTTTTTTCTTCTGCTACAAAGTTTTGCATTAAATGAACAGAATTTGTTTATATGTCACTTCTGTAGTTATGACTACGCCTATGTGAACATCTGTGACAAAGAACTCAATATTATTTCCCCTCTCTATACGCATGATTCGATATGCTAGTGTATTGTTTAAAATATAAATATATGACAACTTACATAATGTATAATCTGATTATAAAAAAAATTGTACATTCAATAGAGACTGACAAAAGGTACAAAAGTAGAATTCCCACACAAATATAAACTATTATTGAACAACAAAAAAAAAAAAAAGATTATTTTTTACGGTAATTTATTGTGGTAAATTTATGCGGTCTATTGCACTGCGTGTGAAACTATTTTTATTGCAAAGAATTTAAGGATATGAAGAGAAATAATAATAAATAAATAAAAATGTTGAATACACTTCACAGTCCCTAAGGACATTAAGGGATTTAAATCACTGCGATTTTTTTATCAGATACAACCCTTTACATTGTGCATACAGTGGACAACAAAAGTCTTAGTATGGCAATATATTTTAGTAATTTCATGAATTTTAGCCAAGAGTTTGTATAAAAATTTATAATTTATATATTCATTTTATTAATTTATTTCTGTTTTATTATAAAACAAACAATTTTTTAATGTTTTTCATAAAAAAAAGAAAAATATGGAAAAGTTTCATATGACTCAATAGGTACCCCCAAGGAGAACACTGAGTAAATTTAAAATTCAAAGGCCTAATATATGAAAATGTTAATCCTTATATTTGGTAGAATATCCCTTAAGGGAAAGCACTCCATTTAACCTAATTGTAATTGAATATACAAGTTTTGTTTATTGTTTTCTGGTGGCACCATGAGCAAGTTTTTCGGTTGACTTTTGTTTGAGGTTTAGCGATTACGTAACCGTTCTTTCAAATGATCTCCTAAATACTCTCTTGAAGTCAAATCGGTACTTTGTGCAAGAATATTAAGACTGTGAGGACTTTTTTTTTGTCAAAATATATTGCCGTACTAAGACTTTTGATGTCCACTGTACATGTAAATAATGAATTTATTTTTGTTATTAAGTGCGACGAAAATTCACATGTGAAATATAGGCAATGACATTATTTTGTAAATATTTATAACACTGAGGTTTATATTACGCCCAAATATTTGAGTTTGTGTAACAAACATGAAACTCAAATGCGTTTTGGTGCTAATTTAAATAGCCCTTTTGAAATATAAAATAATATCATATATTGAGACGGATAAGGTGAGATAGAAATCGTTTTCGGAAATTTTCTTAGGTGCCCCTAGTTGGTAGTGTGCTAAACTTCACGTACCGTGGCCGGGGGTTCAATTTCCACAGGAAAAGAAAGTGAGAATTATTACGAAAAAGCAATTCTCGACAAAGAAAAGTAACGAAGGCAAATTCACAGGTTATTAAAAAAAGTCGCCGTAATCGAGCAGGTAGTGTGTTGGCTTATTAAACATCAGGCCATTCCAGAGCAGACATCTCCACCAAAATGAAAAATGAAAAAATATTTCTTTGGCGACTTCCTCTCAGCAGATTTTTGAAAAAATTAAAAGTTTATCACAAAACTGTCGTTCGAAGTTATCTTTAAAATATGGGTCGCTCAACTTATGTGTCGGTCTTATGTCAAATTAACACATAACAACATACGTGGTGTGAGAAGCTAGGTCGTTTCGTTTTGTTGGATGATGTCTGATGCCTGGCCTTACGTCTAGTAAGTCCACACAACCTACTAGACAACGGCGACTTCAAAAGTACTTAAGTTTTATAATTTTGTGTTGCAGTAACCTTTTTCTTTTTTGTTTCAGAAAAAAATAATAATAATATAGGGAATACTAGAAAAATATTAAAAAGCAATTGATATGGCCAACGTTAGTTATCAGTAGAACATAAAGACAAAGTAGAGAAGAAAATTAAATTCTAAAATTTCAGCCAATTTTACGTTGAGCATAACAAAACAAATGTCGAACTACATATAAAAACCATGTCATGTCGTTGTACGTTAACATAGCATTTTTTTCGAATTTTTATCGTCTTACTTTCATTTTCAAGTGTTGGTCTGTTTTGTAATTCGTTTTGGCCAATTCCTTTTAAGCCATTATTTTTTGTTATCTTTCTTTCTATTGTTTTTCGAAGGTAAGTATTTTTTTTGCATTTTGTCAGTCTTATTTCAACAAAACACAATATGTTTGTACCCTAAAAAGCAACGGTGCAATTATTAGAATATATTTCGTATTGTTTTCATCAAGAAAAATATTTTAGCAACATTTGCATCCCTGAGAAATTAATTTACTTGTAAATTTCTGCATATTCCAGAGATGGAATAAGGACTTATTGAGTTTTAAAATCGTATTTCAAATATAAATTAGTTTTTTTTTTGCGTCAATAGGATTGTTGAACAACTTACGGATTCCATTTACAATTGTAGAGTTTTACTTACTTAGATGGTCATTAGGAGTAGTTAGGATTACTGCATAACTCATCAAACCATTCATGTTGTGAGCGTTAATTATATCCATAAGTGACGGGAACTACTGTTTAATGTTAACTCCGTATGATGGAGTTAAGAAACTTAACATGGCAATTTTATTTTGGTTTGGTTTGGTTAGAGGACGTGTACTTGTCAATTAAGACAAGTACAGTACCCGGAGGTCGAATTGACCCATTGTACAACGTCCTGGTTCCTCGCACCACTTATGTTGTGTGTGTTAATTTTATTCATGAGTGGTGGGACCTACAGTTTAAAGTCGACTCCGAGCGACAGATTTTTGAGAAACTTTTTCATGGCAATTTTATTTACTCTCAGAGTTTTGCCAGAAATCTGCTGAGAGGAAGTCGCCGAAGAAATACTTTTTGTATTTTGTCTTGATGTCTGGCCTGGAGCTAGAACCCTGGCTTTACGTCTAATAAGCCAACACACTGCCTACTAGAGCACGGCGACTTCAAATGGCAATTTTATTTTACTCTCAGACTTTTTGCCAAAAGATTGAAATATTTTTTTATATTTCGTTTTATTCGAGATCAGGAGTTGAATCACGTTTTCTCGTTTAATAAGCCAACCCGCTACCTGCTAAGCTATGGTGATTTCTATTAAATTAGTTTCGCTTTTATTCGGACATTTCTGACATACCTTAGTTTTAGAAAATTCTATTGTAAAGGCAAAGTTTACAATACAAGCTTACTTCGTTGCTCTGTCTTTTAGTGTATTAGTTTCAATTTTATTATTCAATTTTTTCTATGTGTCAATTTTTTATTCTATTAAGCGAAATAGAGGATAAACAAAGTAATGGTAATTGTTTGTTCAATCACAGTAAATATGTCAGCCTAGAAGTGTCTATAAACTACGCTATATCTGAACAAAGATACCGCATAGATCGTTTTATAATAATGTTTACTAAAGCATTCTGATCACATGGCAGTCGAGTGTGGAATCATTTCAGTACAGGTAAATCTTAGATATGGTTCACTATGCGATTGCTGTAATACAATTCAAGCTGAAATGATTTCTATAAACACTGTTGTTGTTTAAATCCGCTTTCAAATCCGCTGTTGGTTACAAAAACCATATTCATTTGGAAAAGGTAAATGGGATAATGGACCCACTTGCAGAGAGAGCAAATAGATCAGGCCCAGTAAGGATATATGCAAATAAAAATTTGCACTAAACTTTAGTAGAAGCAATTTTAAGGACTTTTAAGGACTAGCTATTATAATAAAATATTAACCTCTAGATCCACATTCCTGGAAACTAGGAATACCTCACAATGACTTCTTCAGTAGATGTAACGACAAGGAATATGATATGATTTTCTAGCTAAAGAACAATGAATGAATGAACAATACCCGTTTAAGCGGCTGCTACTTTTACCTACATCTTAAGGATATATGTGTGGCTGATATTTTTTTAAATGAAAGTGACATGGGCAGTGAAAAAGTTAACATGATTTAAGATAATGGAGATATAAACAATCTCAATGGATGGCGGTTTCAATTCGCTGTAGATATACATTGCATTTGAAATCTAGAAACATTAATGTTAATTTATAGATAGATAGTAACATGACATTCCATTTGCACATGTTTGCAGAAAAATTTAAAGTGAAAGCTTGGTAGAACGATTTTGTGAAATCGCCGTAGTCTAGTCGGTATTGTGTTGGCTTATTAGATGTGAAATATAAAAAAATTCTTAGTGACTTCTTGTCAGCAGATTTCTGACAAAAACTCTGAGAGAATGTAATGACCAATAATGTATGTCTGTAATCCCCGCAATAAAAAGAATGTGTAAAATTTTATGTAAATCAACGTTTACAACTACAAAAGTTGTGTAACACCGATTCCTTTATGTATGTATGTAGTGTATTAAAATGACTTCAAGCCATGGCCACCTATCCAGCAATCTACGCAGATTATAATTTAATGCTATTAAAAAAATAAAAAATAAATAAATAAAAGGAAAACTATAAATAATTAATGAAACGTTGTATGAATAAAACAACACAGACAATTTCCATTTTATTTTAGATTATAACACCGTTAGAAAGCAATTTATCAAAGACTCCTGAAATATATGTCAGCTACAGTAATTTACGTCTGCTGCAATAACACAAACAATATGCTTCAATGCGGCAAATAATTTAAATCAATAAATTAATGGTTAAGTTGAAGTTGAAATAATTTTGTCATCCTTGTAGACGTGAATCAAATACAATGCTTGAGGTGAATTAAACGAGTATTTGCAGGTAAAATAAAATAATATTAAAACTAAAAAAAAATAATGTATATATATTGTTACGAAAATGTTATCGTTAAACATTAAAATGATAAATAAAAGCTATAAAAACAAAAATAATGGACTTGTTTACATGATCAACGAATAAATAAAAATATAGCAACAAAACCAGTATTAAAAAGGGATAAAAAAGTAAATAAACAGGCAACAGCAACACTGCAAGGACAAACGTAAACAAAATACACGCACGTAAACAACATGTTTACATTTATAGAAATTTCGCGAAGGCAAAGTCATTCGCCTTCAAGAGCATTCATCAGACTATTTACCCTGCCATATAAAAGGCAAGACGGGATCAGTAAAAATTCAGTCAGTCTTGTGTAAAGACGCGTTGCGTGTGAAGAGAATAATTGTGGTTTGAAGATCTCCGTTGTAAAGATCTAACGATCAATTGTTAGTGTGTACGCGGAAGAGTGTTAAGAAGAATAACAAATAAAGCAAATTGTTGTTGTTTAAATTAAGTTGTGAACAGTGGAACACGGAATTACAAATTTACACAAATAAACACAAATTTATTTTTATTTGCAATCTACGAACTCATATTTTAAACGTTTTTAAAAGGGTCAGCTTCGTAGAGCAATTAAAATAAATTAAAACAAGTACCTTTTTTTGTTACTGATGTTTTGTTACATCAGACTCCGGCTTCTAAATGGACCAAAAATTTGATAAAGATTATTTTAACGTGTTAGGAAAGTATTTATTATTGTACGGGAACAATTTTATTCAGTCCAATTCTTTCTTTTGAAGCTATCACACTATGATGTAAAATTCCATAGTAATCATTCGGCTGAACGTTTTGTATTTCAGCAGAAATCTGGCTCCCCTGAATTTATTATTTACAAATAACGGAGGATTGTAACAACCTCGAAGTAGTAAAAAAGGACTGATTTTAAGTATTGTCAACTTACATATATCGAAATTTCGAATGTCGTTTGTTAAATATTTCTCCTGTATTACCAACGTGCTTAACTTTCAAATTTATCTTCACTTTGTATAATTTTTAATTTCCTTTCCGCTATGCGTTATTGTTCTGTTTTGCTTTGAATATGAAAAAAAAAAATTCCCGGAAACGCTCAGATAAGTAGTGATTAGAATACATTACAGTATTGAGCGAAATTACATTGGGTTGTTCAGAAAGTAATTTCGTTTTTTCCCGACTGAGGATTTAATTGTATTTTTTTTTTGCATCCAACTTCACACTTAAAACGTATAATTTTTATATGCTTTGAGAACTCATATAGCAAGGCTTGTGTGTGAAAAATTCCAATTAATTCTACGCAGTAGTTTTTGGTATGTGCACTTTTAAATACGGAGAGCAATAAGCAACATTTTCGACATATTGTTACGAAAATGAAAAGAGTGTAGTATCGTTTAACATTGATAAATAATAAACAAAAACTACACTAACACATACATCGAACTTGTTATAAGTAAACCAATAACAACATCAGTATGAGAAAAGGATATAGACAACTAAACGAAAGCAACAACAAACAACGAAAGCAAACTACACAATAAACAATGAAGTAGCGATAGAGTTTTCGAGAAAGCGAGACCCCGAACGTTATACATCAAGAACGTTCGTTAGACTGTTTGTGTCGGACTATAAAAGGGCAAGATAAAGCAGGCAAGAGTCAGTAGTAATTCAGTCAGTCTTGTGCGAAAAAGTCGTGGTTTGAAGATCTAACGAACAAGTGTTGTTGCTTAGAAAAAAGTTGTGAGCAGAGAAGAATAACGAACAAGTAGTTATTGTTTTATTAGGCATCAACGAACTCATATTTAAACGTTTTTAAAAAGGTAAAATCGTAACAATATCTTACTGTTTTACAACAGAAAGATTAAAAATGCTGTTCAAACCGAAAAGAAATTGGACGATGTGTAGGGAGAAGGTGTGGTGACAGTACGACAGTGCCAGAACTGGTTCTCTAAATTTCGATCCGTTCGGGAAGGCCGGTTGAAGTTGATAAAGACGCAAAAAAGGCATTAGTTTATGGGAACCGGCGAATAACAACACGTGAGATCGGTTTAAGGTTAAATTTATCAAATTCAACAGTTTATGACCACTTGATTGATATTATACGAAAACTGTGTTTCAATTCCACAATAAAAAAGAAATTACTTTTCGAAAAACTCAATATTTGTATCTGTTTTGTATCTTTTTTGTATAACATTCCAGCGAATAAAATTCTCAATCAAGTGGCAAGTGGAAGCGTTCAAAGAGTATATTGAATGTATATGTATGTATGTAATAATTAGCATTTTATAAGAAAATGAAAAGAGTTTATAGCATATGCCATATTAATCTTCATACATTCAAACACATGCAGTTTTTCCATGAAATGTTGCTTGACTTTACAAGTGTAAAAGAAATAATTATCGATGCTTGCGAATGCTTAATTACACACTATGATGAGCATTAGCTTCAGAAGCATAACCTCCGTTTAGCTATGTTGCAAATTTCATTTTGTTAAGTTTAAAAGTGCAATGCTCTCATTTAATAATTTACAGACACAAAAGAGTACAGATACGAAATCCAAATGCTATAAGAGTACTTTGCAATCAATAAGTCTACATAGGAGTATATTTTGTAGTACGAATATATTGGTTTTATAAGCACAGTATAAAATGAAAAGTTTGAAACAACATTTGTCTACTTGAACTGTGGAATAGTGAAATGGGAAATTTTATATTTGCAAATAATTAATAATTTCGTTTTTACGTTAATAGTTTTCGATTAATCCGCATAATAAATCTTTCAGAGAATTAACATTTATCGCCATGAATAATTTGTATTCAAAAATAATTTCATTCGAAGTTAACGTTTACTAATGTGATCTTTGATTCTTTGTGATATAAAAACTCATCAAATTAAAATTGTGCCAATAATATTAACGACTACCATGACCTTTCCGACATAAATATTTCCTTGGCTTCTTTCTTTTGGCTTTTAAACTCCGTTAAGTTCAACACAATGTAAAAAGTATTTTGATTTATGGGCATATTGCCATCGCTTATTGCATTTTTATTTTTAACAGTTTAACTGTGGCAGCACGTTGCAACACCACCAATTGATTTTATCGCTTATGGTTGGGACGTCCGCACATTATTTCTATTGGAACATTCCCGTATTCAGAAATACAAAACTATTATTTAACGTTTAGATTCGTCTATCATAGTGGATGTTGGATTCATATCGCAAAGGGATATTAGTTTGAAATTCATTTTGTTATGCAAATATTTAAAACATACATACATACATAAATATATAGTAGTGGTATTGATTTTAAGTTTGTTTTTTTTTCGTATTCGAAAGAAGCACTTATGTTTGTTAGAATGGGGTTATTTCCATCCAAAACATTTCCATCTTTTTCGGTTGACTGCTGTTAAGTTTTCGTCTTCCCATGTAAGATTGCTCCATTCTAGACTTTTGAGTATGAAACGTCTGCTGATGTTCCTTGGCCGGTCACTATTTCTTAAGGATTCCAATGCCATTCTTGTTATATAGGGTGGGTTTTCTATCTGATTAAATTTAAATCAACAGTTACTTCGAATCTGGCTACGTATGCCATTCTATTCTGTCACCAAATTCAATATACTATCTGCACTGAGATTTATTGAGAAAATGTGCGATGATGTCGATTCTGACAAAAAAAATTAACTTTTCGGATGAAGCTCATTTTCATCAGAAAATCCGTGGACTTCCAGAAGCCAATGCACTCATTACGAGTGACTGTTTGGTGCATCTTGTGTAGCGGAGTCAGCACTGTCACATATCTCTTTGGAAGTGAGGACGGCGCAACGGTCAATGGAGACACCTGTCGCACCATGTTTTTATTATCTGGCCAACACCAATTTATTGCGTGAAACGTTTGATGGCCTCTTAATTAGCCGAAATGATGATGTCAATGGGCCCCCAACAAGCACCGTTGGACTATTTTCTATGAAGCGCCGTTAAAGAAAATTGTTGTGCCGACAAAACAGAGACAAGTGAGCATTTGAAAGTCAACATTTGTGATGCCATTGCCGAAAAATACAATCGAAAAAGTGCACGAAAATTGATCCGATTGAATTTTTTTATTATTAGTTCTTTATTTATTTATTTATTAATGAAATTTTTGCCCAAATCCTGTACATCCAGATGAAAATCTTATATTTAAAGTACGTAATATGTACATAATAAACTTAATTTAGTAAATGAATAACTGACTTAATAATAACAAGTAATGGATATGTAGATAGAAGCAATAGGTAGAATAAAAACACAATAGAGTAAGGTAAGAAAAAAGAATCTCCAAATAAATATATATAAAGAAAAAAATCAACGAAAATATTGAAACAAAAGTATCCTGAATTATAAGCGTTGGTATTGCATTGCTGATGTTGTGGAAGAATGTTCCAGAGTCGAATAGCATGTAAATAAAACTGATATTCGGAAAATAAATAGGGATGCCGAGGAATTATAAAATACCTACTGCAGGGTGACTGGACAAAACGTAGCCTGTCAAATAAATAACTCAGTATCCGCTTGTTAACAATTCGATGCAAAAATAAAAGTACACGATTATTCAGAGGATTATCAAAGGTCACACGTAAAGACTCTTAGCTGCTACAGAGATATGATCATATCTTCCCAAATTATAAACATATCTAGCAATATTATTGAATAGAACGTTCAGCTTACGTTTGCTGCTTGAATCGCAATTACCATACAGTAAGCAGGGAATCAAATAAGTTTTCGCAATTAAAATTTTAGTTTTCGAAGGTATATAAAGTTCCGTGGACCAAAGTACGCGTAACTTAATATACGTCTGCCCTACCAGTGAATTTATGTGATTATACCACGCCAAATTGGAGTTAAAAATTATTCCTTAATTCCTCGTCGCATGAACTATCTCAATTTTCTCACCATTCATCACAACATCCCTAGAAATTGTAGGTACAACACTTCTTCTATGCAATAAAATTCACTTAGATTTCCCGGGGTTCAAATAGAGACCATTGGCAGTTGCCCATAAGAAGATCCGTGCAAGTTCAGCATTCAAACAATCAACGGTGCGTGAAATATCGTCCACCCGGCTATTTAAGCAAAGATGCACGTCATCTGCATACATGTGGCTTTTGTAATTCCAAAGATATCCAGGTAAATCATTGACATACAGAGAGAAAAAAGTGGTCCAAGGATAGAGCCTTGAGGCACACATTTGTCCAAAGGCTGATTTTGTTTTCTTGCATTTTTAAATTTTAACTTTTAAATGGGCCACCCTATATTTAAGCGTATAGCTAAGGGTAACCGGTAGGTCGTTTTTCTATTAGCTTATTATCCATAATTTTCGATGAAACAAAATATATGTGACATATCTTAACTTTCCTGCTTTCTTCCTCTAATAAATGCCACAAATAATTTTAAATTATTATTAAACAATATCAGATATGCATCAGCAGTTACATGTATCATTAAAAATTGTATTCGATTTTTATCAAACGTTTTTATTTATTTTTAATGTTCTCTTGTACCTTCATAGACAGTCAGCATTCGAGAAAAGGACATTTTTCTGTAATGCAGTATCACCATATGAAGTGTTTAAAAGAATTTTGTATGAAATTATTTAATACGAATTTTTTAATTCAGAAACTCGACGATCACATTAAGCAATTCTTTTCATTATTTCCTAAAAAAAAGAAAAAATAGCGAAGCAAATATAATTAAAATTGTGAATATTTATGTAGGACAAGAGCGCAAAAAAACTCGCATACGCCTTGTTTACAATTTACTTGCAACTAAGTAACTACCACGTTCACAGACGTATGAGTATTATTAAAATATTAAAAAAAAAATATATCACTCATACGTCAGCGAGTTTTGCCTCAATTCAAATAACCGGTACAATTGCCGCATATTTATCTTTTATTTGCTCAAAAAATTTGTTTTCAAGCGCAGATAGACGCAACATTCTGAAATTTGCTTTCCAGATTATTGTTGTAAATAAAATCTTAACAAATAACGGAGAGATTTCAAATGCTGTTACTGCTAAGTTGACGCAACTTAACCGAATATTAATATCAAATCAAATAAATGTAGGTTCTTCCTTAAGTGCTATCTATTTTTAATTTTGTTTAAAAAATGTGTGTGAGATATCATTTAAATTCGTTATGCGTTTGAAAGCCCTAAAGAAATTGGTAACCATCGACATATAATGCTCGCCACACACAATGTAGTTTTCATACAAAAAGGGACCGACAACGTTGCCAGAACAAAATCCAAACCAAACAGTGTTATTTTTTTCGTGATGCATTAGATTGGTTGATAAGCAGTTCTCATCGCTGAATATGGTATTTCGCATGGTACCATTTGATAACATAATTTTCTTATTTGAATGTATTGTTGAAGCTTAGTAAGATATGTTCCAATAAGTTCCAGCGCTAAATGAAACAGCACTAAGCGTTCGTACTGTGATTGCAACTTCGGATAATACAGTTGGAATCTTTATTCTGGACAGACTAACAAAAGAGCGTTGAAAAAGATACATAGTATACACCGTTGCTGTATAGTGCACAGGTTTTGGTTGGTGCGTTTGCATACATATACAACAAGAATCAATATAGTGTGCGATTTAGGTAATACAGAAACAGCGTTAAGCGGAGCAGCGTTATGCGGGATCTTACTGTATATCCGACCACGGGGATTTAGTAAAACCGACTGCACAAATGGCAACCAATTTGACAGATGCAGCTTCCACAAAATAGCTTCGAAGTTAATTTTATTCTTTTTTTCTTTTTTTCTTTTTTTCTATATTTCCTGGTATTTTGTAGTCGCCATAAACTAGCAGGTAGCTTATTAGACGAGATGCCACGTTTCAAACCATAGGTCGGACATCTGCAATCAAACAAAATATGAAAAAATATTTCTACGGCGACTTCCTACATTAAATTTCCATGTAAAGTTGTTCAAAAATCTCTCGTTCGGAGTCGGCTTCAAACTGTAGAGTGCCACCACTCAAGTATAAAATTAACACACACGACATAAGTAATGTGAGATGGTAGGTAGGATTGAAGGGTTGTAATGACTAATGTCATATATGTATTTCCAGGTTGTCCCATGTAGCTTTGTTATCGATCGATTTTTTTATGGTAGTTTATATTAAAATTATACGGACGTAGGTTGTTATTAAAAAAATTTATGATAAATATCAAACTCTTTGTTAATATTTAAATTTAAATTGATTAAAATGAAAAGACAATGAAAACATATGCTTAAGTTTTGCATACATTGTTACGTTTAACCCCTAAAATCCATTTATATTAATAACCAACTTCCATATCTATTTCTTTATTTATCTAAATGGATAAAGTTGCAATTAATTTTGTAATGCTTTCACATTTTTTCATTTAGCGATTACATTGTTTCTACAGCGTGAAACATTAGAATAGTTTTCATATAATTAAAGCGCGCTAAAAACAAACATGTTAGAGAGACTGAATCCCCATAACCTTTAAACTTCACTTTGTTTAAATGCTTCAAGCTATTTTTACAATGGTTTTTTTTAACAAAATGAAGCAAATGAAAGGGAATAAATAGGATATTGTGGTAAAATTTTTAGATTACAACGACTAAGAAGAATTGTTTTAAACTCAAATACGTAATTAATGAATTTAATGCTCATAGCCATAAAGAAAGAAAATTGTGAAAGCATAAGGATAAAATCAGAGAAAACGAATATAGAGAAGAGCAAAAATTTTTGCCTCAATTCGAATAACCGGTACAATTGCCGCATATTTATCTTTTATTTGCTCAAAAAATTTGTTTTCAAGCGCAGATAGATGCAACATTCTGAAATTTGCTTTCCAGATTATTGTTGTAACTGTCTCTGTTCCATAAAATCTTAACAAATAACGGAGAAATTTCAAATGCTGTTACTGCTAAGTTGACGCAACCATTGCAAATCATTGTCATATTGTTACGAAAATGAAAAATATAGAAACTGGTGTATAAACAATGCAGTAAACAAACCTGTTTTCGAATTATCGTACTGCCTAATATAACAACAAATAGCATAATAAAATGGTAAACAAGTAACCAAAAAAATACACGAACAACACTACAATAATAAACGTAAACAACCATGTTTACAGTTACATAGATTTCGAGAAGGCGAAGTCATGAACGTTAGTCTTCAACTTTGCCACATAAAAGACAAGGCAAAGCAGCCGACCGAGTTAGTTCAGTCAGCCTTGTGTGAAGACACGGTGCGTTTGAAGAGAGTAATCGTAGTTTGAAGATCTTCGTTACAAAGATCTGACGAATAATTGTATAGTAATTGTTATTGTTTATGCAAAGGTTATAAACAGAGGAATAACAAAGAAAAGAAATTGTTGTTGTATACATCAAGTTGTGAACAGTGGCACGTGGAATTGTGCGAATAATAAAGAATTTAAATTAAAACTAAACACAAATTTATTTTTATTTTATTTGCAATCTACGAGCTCGTATTTGAAATGCTTTTAAAAGGTAAAAACGTAACAATATCATGCCCCGAACGGAACATTTTTAACGTGAAAGGAAAACAGTTAATTTTGTTTAACAATACTCAGAGAGATAGGTCTTTACTTATGCAATGCATTGTATTGGAGTTAAGGAAATAGGTTATGGGGAAGAGGAAAATGGAAGTGGTGTTTGTGGAGATTAGATTTGTTCTTTTTATTTCATAATATAAGTGGTAGCAAAGACTTCTTCACATACTATTAGTCCGACTGGGAAAGGTTAGTAAGAATACACAATTTTCGGAAACAATGTGGCTTACCTCACTATCCATTTTAGTAGCGTTAGAAGAGTAAAATAAGCCTCATTGGGACGATGAATCAATAGAACTAGGTATCCTACTGTTATTAATGAGCACCTTCAGGCTCTCCTGTAAGCGGTCGAGAAGTCTCAGAATAGACTTTGAGGCACCGGCCCATACATGAGAGTTGTATTCCATTCTAGGTCGGATATAAGTGGTGTAAATAATAAAGAGAAGAAATGAAGTGAAGTTAATTCTTGCACCTTCTTAAAAAACCAAGACACCTGAATGTTTCTTTCGACAATTGAAAAAAATTGCTGGTTCCAGCGAATATCACTCTGAATTTTCATGCCCAAAACATCAAGTTCATCTGACTCATTAATATTTCCACCATCCATAGCTGCAGATGAGGTTGTTGCGTTTGTGTGTTAATAAACAGCAATGCGTTTTTCGCGCGTTAAAATCAACCCTATTCATACGAACTCATTCGGGGATTGACTGTAGGTCGGATGTGAAAGTGTCATTCTTATTAAGTCCTTTCGCCTCAGTCTCCAAAGGACTCAACCTAACATTAAAAAATAGGAATGACAAATATTGCTGTTATCCTCAAAAGAGTAGGTAGGATTAGTAGTTAAAGATAGAAGATCATTAATGAAAATAAGGATTAGAATTGGAAATAAAAGAGAACCTTGCGGTACCCCTGAATTTAACCTGAACTCGTTTCATGGGATCTCATTTATAACAAACCTGCCAGAAATTTTAATAAACGAAGCAATATTCTTGCTGTCAATGGATGATAACTTCGTTAAACTGACAAGGAATTAAGAGCCAAATAACCTAAATATGTACCTCGCTGGATATTGGCATTGACAAAGAAACTGGATAATAGTCAACTCCTCTTCAGCAGATCTACTCCCATGGCAGAAGTCGTTGGATGGAAGCTGCAGTCTTTTGCGTTTCTTCCCATAATGCAATGACCTGTAGGTATGTCCACTGTGATAGAGATGACATTGTAATCAAGTTTGAGTAGTTGGTTGGTGCGCTTTCTGCTTATACTGAAGTACACTTGTTCTCGAGCCAAACACCTAGATTCTGTGGCAATAAAAATCAATCATCATAACACATTTTTTGAACCTGAGAGGCATTAATGCATCCCAGAACAAAACACTTAAGTGCTTAGCAAATGCTGGACAAAGTATATTCAGTGTTGTCACCGCGAAGCATGTTGAAGTTTGTGGTGAGCACAACAGATCGTATGAGCCCAGTACTACGGTACCTTTTCACGACATTATTTCTCCAATATTTTTTCATATGAATGCGAATTCTATATAATGATATGGCTTGATTGTAGTCATCGTAGTCTACTAGGCAGTGTGTTGGCTTATTAGACGTGAGGTTCAAACTTCAGGTCAGACATCTACAATAAAACGAAATTATGAAAAAATATTTCTTCAGCGACTTCCTCTAAGCAGATTTCTGGCAAAAACTCTGGCGGTAAATAAAATTGCCATTAAAAATGTTTTTCAAAAATCTCTCGTCTCTAAATTGTAGTTTCTGCCACTCATGTATGAAATTAAAACACACAACATAAGCGGTGTGATAAGCTAAGTCGTAATCCTAACTGGAGGGTTGTAATGACTAATTACGTTATGTATGTATGTATGATACATTGTATTTTTGAAAAATATTTGGAATACTGTCATCAGTTTTTTTTATTTTTAGAAACACCATCTGTTAAAAATCATGCTGAGAGTGCTGCTGTTAGTGGTAGCCTTTGTGTAAATGCTTTGTCCTTACAACGGACTCGTGCATTACAACTCACTATTTTTATCAAACCTTCCAAACTGTGCTCTGGCTTTTTTCATCATCTTCTTAACATTACTTATACGATTGCTTTTGTAGCACAGTCACCTAAATTGCATAAATAATCACGGCTAATAAAACAGTTATAAAAATAAACTTCGTAATTAACGTTTTAATCTTTTAAACAACTAGTGCTTGGGAGACAGAGTTACTTAAGCTGATAAATTAAATATTAAAAGACTCTCACTATACCTTAAAAAATATCAACTGAAGTGTGTTTGCGTATAATTTTTTGTTGACATTTTTTTAAAATCTTTTGATGAAGGATAACTGTTGAAATTGTGAAATCGAATGTTTGCCTAAAAATTTTACAATTCCAAATAAATTGTCAGGATTGTCAAAAAATTAACATCAGTCTCACATGGAATGTATTTCAAGAAAAATACGATAAAACACACAAATTGCATTACAATCCCTTCGTTGTTGCTGATTAGCCTTTTCACAGACTTTTTTCTTTACTTATCTTTGGAAAAAAAGGCCTTTTCTTAACCTCTTGCATTTTTATCTCACATGTGCAAGAGTGGGTTTGATTTTGAATATCGATTCAAGTGAACTGAAAAAATTAAGCAATATGTAGCCCAAGGCTGAAAAGAGAAAATAATAAAATGAACAGAGAATACAAAATAAATGGAAGACACAAAATAACCTGCCAATTTTGTTCATCAATTTCCAAGACACTTATTTTCCAATTAAGTTACCACGTAAATGTGCACTGGCTCAAGAAGAAGTCCTTGAGATTTTTTTTATTTTCATCTCCTTAATTCCCTAATTCTTTTGTTCTTTTCATTGATTTCTTTCTTACTGTGTTCCCTCCACATTTTGAAGGCTTAATAAATAAATTAAATTGTTCTTTGGACTTATTGAATATGTATTCGACTATAAATCTTTTTACTAGAGATCTGCTGTCACTTGAGCATATTGTTTGTATTAAAGTTGATATTATAGATTAATTTATATTTTATTTCGTTTTTCGACAATTTGATGAATGGCTCTCTAATGATTTTGTAATCAAAACAATACAAATGTCATCTGTATTGTTTTATTTATTTATTTATTTTTTTTAATTTCCTTTTTTTAATACAACTGCTTTAGGAATGTGACATACTTTCGAATTTTGTCCATAACTCTAAACAAAACTAAGTTAGTACATGGTACTTTAGCGGCAATAGGATACTGAGGTAGTTAAAAGTTTAGGAAGTATATTAACTCTCCATAGATCTGTTTCAATTTGAGCAGAATGATATACATCGTGGATGACGACCTACAATTCTTTAGTCAGAAATACGACTAGTCTTCTCACGCCACCCATCTTTTGTGTGTTAATTTTAACCATAAATGGCGTGACCGATACTTTCAAATCGACTCCGAACAACAGACATTTGAGGAATATGTTATGACAATCTTTTTTACTCTCAGTGTTTTCGTCAGAAGACTAAGAAATATTTCTTTTCTATTTCGTTATTTTCGAAATATCTGCTAATAATCCAACACACTACTTACTAGACTATATAGTCGGCCATAAATTCAATAAAACGTTCTGTAGATACATTCCTCAAACCACCTTAGGCGAAGTTGGTAAAATACAGAGACATGTTGGCGTTCGTATAACAGGTTTGCGTTGATGGTACAATCCTACAACAGAGCTGAAGGTTCTGTTGTATTTAATTCCGTTGCATATTTTAATGAGAATGAGATCTTTGGCTACTATGGTTATGATAAGAAGTCGCCGTAGTCTAGTAGGTAGTGTGTTGGCTTATTAGACGTAAAGCCAGGGTTCGAGCCCCAGTCGAGACATCAAGACAAAATACAAAAAGTATTTCGTCGGCGACTTCCTCTCAGCAGATTTCTGGCAAAAACTCTAAGAGTATATAAAATTGCCGTGAAAAAGTTTCTCAAAAATCTGTCGTTCGGAGACGACTTTAAACTGTAGGTCCCACCACTCATGTATAAAATTAACACACACAACATAAGTGGTATGAGAAACTAGGACGTTGTGCAATGGGTCAATTCGATCTCCGGGTACTGTACTTGTCTTAATTGACAAGTACACGTCTTCTAACATAACCTAACCTATGGTTATGATAATGGAAAATATGTCTGTCAAAGTAATTGGCTGGCCGTTTCCTACTTAACTTAGAGATACATACGTACATAATTGGTCAGTATCATAATTGGCCACTTATGTTGTGTGTGTTAATTTCATAAATGAGTGGCGGAACCTATAGTTTAAAGTCGATTCCGAACGACAAATTTTTGAGAAACTTTTCATGGCAATTTTATTTACCCCCAGAATTTTTGCCAGAAATCTGCTGAGAGAAAGTCGCCGAAGAAATATTTTTTCATATTTCGTTTTGATGTCTGACCTGGGGTTTGAACCGTGGCCTTACGTCGAATAAGCCAACACGCTACCTACTAGACCACGGCGACTTCGACTTAACTTGGACAGAACCAGTAAACTCTGCCATTTGGAGAAATGCTTCAGAACAAAAATGGTTAATAATAGTGAATCGAACAATTTGGTTGCCGTACTTAAATTCTTAATTTCTTAACTTTAGTTAAGATTAGGACTTAGTTTTACACACCAGCCATGTTGTGTGGGTTAATTTTATCCATGAGTGACGAGATCTACACTTTAAAGTAAACTCCGAGCGGTAGGTTTTAAAGAAACTTGTTGTGGTGTAATTTTATTTACGCTAAGAGTTTTTGCCTGAGAACTGCTGAGAGGAATTCGTCGAAGAAACACTTTTTATATTTTGTTTTGTGTGAAATGTAGGAGTCAGGGTTTGTGTCTATTAAGATAACGCATAACCTACTAGACAACAATGAGTTGCTTATGTAGACTACATTTAAATTATTGGGATATCATTGCTCCCATTATTTCTATAGAATGGGTATTTGGAGGCCACTCACAGTGACACTTTTAACAACAGATTCCATTACAGCCTCCACAAACAATGAGTAGTTGCGGTTTGTTTTGTGAAACGAAATTTCATTGTCTTCTCAATGGCACGAAAGGACTAACACAGTTAAGAATATCTGAAAAATGTGTGAAGATTTGGCGACGATTTTCACATTCAAACTAACCAATTAAGTTGTATTGTACCAATGTTACACACAATCTACATGAGGTTTTATTAAAAATTTGAGATTTTTAATTTTATAAAATTTCGAATTCTAAACGACAAAGTCTAAAAGAAAAAGAAAATACTTAATTAGGCCCTTGGTGAAGTAGAAGGGTAAAATGACATTTCCATCTGCTGCTTATAAACTTTGTTTTGCCATCTGTATTTCCACTTACGTATACTTGCCTTTTAGATCTCCTTGGTGGCAGTGGCAGATAAATAAATAAAATTTTATATAAACATACATACATACATAATTGGCCATTACAACCCTTCAGTCAGGATTACGGCCTAGCTTCTCACACCACTCATGTTGTGTGCGTTAATTTTATACGTGAGTGGCGGGACCTACAGTTTAACGTCGACTCCGAACGACAGAATTTTGAGAAACTTTTTCATGGCAGTTTATTTTACTCTCAGAGTTTTTGCCAGAAATCTGCTGAGAGGAAGTCGCCGAAGAAATATTTTTTTTTCATATTTCATTTTTGATGTCTGACCTGGGATACGAACCCGGGCTTTACGAATAGTAAGCCAACACACTACCTACTACACCACGGCGACTTCTTATTATTTATATTTTATATAAACAAGGATATGTATTTACATACACAAATAGAAACCGTTGTCCCCTTTTATAATAGTAACACAAAAAAAAGTTGTAAGAGGGGAATTAAAATCGGTGTATGGTATACAGGCGATAGGGACTTTTAGACAACATCCATACGAACATAAAATATTTTTAAATATCCCCTCTACAAAATTCCCAGCAAACGTTTTCTTATTTCTACTGGTAAAAGGGAGAAAACCGCTCGTGGCACTTCAAAGAACGGAAAAATCCTTAACATTGTGTTGGTAACCAAATAAAACTAAAACCAGAACATAGACCAGAATAAATAATTTTTCTTAATTTAAAAGAAAAAATTATATTTTGTAAAAAGTAAACTAAATTTTTCGTATTACTTTTTAATATTAAAATTAAATACAAAAAAATTTGTAGTAAATCATTTATTTTTATTTTATTCAATTGTAACGTTTTATTTATAATTGAAAATAATCCACAAGGCGGTGTTCTATCGCCACTTCTCTGGAATCTCGCAGTCAACTCATTTCTGAGGAGACTTGAATCGTCTGGTAATAACGCCATAGCCTATGCTGACGATATTGCTATTGTTGCGTCGGAAATTTGTCCATAGACGCTGTTTGATAAACTAAACTTGGCGCTGTCAATTGTACTGGACAGGTGCGAGGTTTTTGGCCTATCCGTTAAACCCTCCAATACAATTCTTTTCACTAGGAGATAAAGACTCACGCTGAGTCCCGAGGTTAAGTATCTGGGCCTGATCCTCGATCCGAAACTCAACTGGAGGACGAATCTGGCTGCTAGAGCGAGCAAGGTGGCCTGTGCTGCTTACTGCTGCAGCAGGGCAGTTGAATCTATATGGGGTCTCAGGCCAAGGGTCAAGCGCTGGATCTATTCTGCAGTCATCGAACCCATCCTCCTATACGGTGTTGCCTTCTGGTGAACTGCTCTGGACTAGCTGCACAATGTATCTAATGTCGTCGCTGCCTCAACGTTCTTTCTGGGCGCTTCAGTATCACACTTGTCTGGGTCCCTGGACATTGTGACATTCCGGGAAACTGCAGAGCCGACGAGCTAGCCAGAGCTGGCGCACTACATCCGGAATCCTCTTCAATCAACTTAGGAATACCACTTACCTCGTTCAAGCTGGCCATCGCGCAAAAATTCTTCCGAGCCGCCAAGCTATTCTGGATCAATGAAGAGTCCTGCTCCACCGCAAGGCTCACTTGGCCCACAATGGATAGAAGACGCACCAACCAGTGTCTTGGACTTGGTCGTAACATCATTTTGATCACAGTGGACATGCTTACAGGTCACTGTGTTATATGTAGATACGCGGAAAGAATGCGGCTTCCATTTAACGACTTCTGCAGTGGGTGCAGATCCGCTGAGAAAGAGGAGACTGTTATCCACATTCTTTGTCAATGCCCATCTCTTGCGAGGTGCAGATATAGATTATTTGGCTCTCCATACCTTCTCAGCTTGACGGAGCTATCGTCCATTGATGTCAAGGATATAGCCTCGTTTTTTAAGCTTTATGGCTGGTTCTCCAGCGTGGGGTAGTCGTGCTTTTAATGTGCAGCCCTTGCGCTGACCAACTTCTCCCTCCTTGGTTCGGAGGAGCTTAGTCAGTACAGAGACTGCGTTCACCTGTGGCGTCACAACGGGCCGCTATGCGTGCTCAAGTGTGCTTTTGGTATGAAAGCTATCACACTAACCTAGCCTAACCTAAGTTAATTGAAAATAATGAAGAGTTTTAAATTTAATACAACACCTGACTCAGACATCACGAAGAAAACGAAATATGGAAAATTCTTTCTTCGTCGATTTCCTCTCAACATAGATAGTATGACAAGCTAGGTCGTAATCCTGCCTAAACCAGGGTTCGTCAAAAAATTTTTGGTTATGTGTCAGTGAGTAAGAGAGAGAAAATAAGTTGAGAGAATTTTAATTATTTACAGCCATAGGAAAGTGTTAGTAATATACGCTATTTTTATTTTCATTTCATCAACATACGTATGTAAAGCTATCGATCTTTGGCTTAATAATTTTAGATTAATAAAAATAAAATAAAAAATAAATTTTTTATTAAAAGAACACAAAGCTATCCATCTTTGGCTTAAAAATTAGACCATGTTTTTTAGAATAATAAAAATGAAAAGAATAACAACCCCACTTTATATTAAAGGAAAAAAAGCGAACATTCCAAAGCATTTAAAAAAAATTATACTATGTGACAAAATAAAAAAAATGAAATACGCCTAGCTAATAACATAGAACATTTTTAACATAAAAAATTTTTTGAGTGTTATGCTGAAATAAAATGTTAAAGCATCCGCCGCACATGTGTTCTTGTCGCAGTCTGATCGACAACTAAATGAAAAAACACAAGTATGCGTGTGAGTTTTCTTTGCACAACTGTGCTATGAAATCGTAAACTATGGCCTAAACGGTTGTAAAAACCATTTGAGTAAGTAAGTACGGACTCGGAAAACTTGTAGAATAATATGACAAGTTCGAGAAAGTTATATTTAATATAGAATAACTTAGCTGCCTGTATAGGTTATGAAATTGACAGTTCTTTACATCGGCGACCGCATTAATATTTTCATATGCTTTTACTAAAGGTAAAATTTTGATTACTGTAAACGCACAAATGTTTGAACTGATTTGAAAAGGTTTGTAAGAATTTATTGTTACGTTTTTACATTTTTAAAAACGTTTCAAATATGAGTTCGTACATTGCAAATAAAAAATAAAAATATATCCTTTATTGTTCGCAAAATTCTGTGTGTCACTGTTCACAGCTTGATGTAAACAACAACAATTGCTTTCTTGGTTACTCTTCTTTTCACTCTTTTGCGTAAACAATAACAATTGTTCAATAGATCTTTATAACGGAGATCTTCAAACCAAGATTATTCTCTTCACACGCATCGTGTCTTCACACAAGACTGACTGAATTCTTTCCGATCCCGTTGTCTGCTTTGTTTTGCCTTTTATATCGCAGGGTAAACATTCAGATGTATGCTCTTGAAGGAGAATGACTTCGCCTTCGCGAAATCTATATAAATGTAAACATGTTGTTTTCATTATGGTTGTTATTGTGTATTTTGTTTACGTTTGTCCTTGCAGTGTTGTTTTTGCCTGTTTGTTTACTTGTTTATCCCTTTTTTATACTGATGTTATTGCTATATTTTTGTTTATTCGTTGTTCATGTAAACAAGTCCATAGTTTGTGTTTTTGTAGCTTTTGTTTATCATTTTAATGTTAAACGATGTAAAACCATTTCCATTTTCGTAACAATATTTATACGGGCAAGCCTAAGATCAAAAACGATAATGAGTGTGTCATTTGTTATATTTAGGCGTTTATGATATAAATTTATGAAAAACATTGTTGGAGAAACGGGTTTTCACGTAAACACAAAGTTTCGTTAGTAGAATGTGATAGCAAAACTTACTCAAATTGACCTAAGTAGACTTAGGGCCATTATTACAACTTGCCGTTAACTAAACTGAGGATTTTAACGGACAGATAATTTGTTTTTAATTATTATAAGTGGACAATAAGGTAGAAGTGATCGTTAAGCTAAAGGGAGGATCATCCTACGTTTAACACTTAAAGTTCATTTTATGTTTGAAATTGCCATATTATAAAGGGCACCGTTGCACAGTGGTTGCACTTGTATGGGAAGGAGCGACAAAAATAATTATATTAAAGATATAGTCTTGAAATCTTCACAGTACATTTCGGATATAATAACCACAATATTCTAACAAAATGGGCGCGGTCACTTGCCCTACCGCCCATTTTTTAAATTTTTTCCTGATAAAATATTCAGAATAAATTTTCGGTTTTCCAGATATCTTTCAAATACGTGTTTTTCTGCAAATTGAATTTAGTACTTTATTGTTTTCAAAAAAAATATCAAACATATAAAAAAAGCTACTCTTGCAACAATTCAATTGTAGATTTTAGTAGCGTACTTTTCTTTTTACGTGGTAACTTTTGTTGACCTGAAATAAATGGATCCGAACTAAGCAATAATATATTTAGTAAATCCGTGTTTGTTGCAATTCTAGAAATTTAGGGCGACCATGTTTATTCGCTTATAATACTTGTCCTTTAGGTGAAACGTTTTTCAGTTTTAAAAAAACAACCTCTTTTTTAGCTAACCAGTCTGAATGATTTTTTAAAACGTCTGATTTTAAGCGGTGTTTCTTTTTCCAAATGTCAACAATTCTTTTACATAAATATTGTACACTTTTCAATAAATCACAAAACTCACCTTCTTCGCATTATTAATTAATTTGATTACTTCGTCGTAAACTTGCTGTGATTTCGCCGAATTTGAACCCTTCTTAGAGCACCAAAGCTTTGCAAAGCTCGAAAATTGTCATTCGTGAAAATATGCATTGACGGGATGTTTCTATTATGTAGAATAAAAAAAAAAACTACCAATAACAACAAAAATGTCAGTATTATTAAATCAAACGAGATACACAACAAATTTTAAAAACACAATAAACACAGAGGTTAAGCCAGTATATTAAATATACTAATATTAATATAAACACAATTTTTTTACTGTAGATGTGTATCAATATTTACAAACCAATTTGTTCATTGGCTTTCATTGGGAAACTAACTAAAACTCTAATTATTTTTTACAAAGAATTTCAAACGATGTTAATAAAAACATTTCTTAAAAATCAGTACTTTACGAAAACTATAACACAATTTATTAAGTTATTATTTCTTAAAAATAATGTCAATACCATTCACATTAATTTCCATTTTAATTATTTTAATTGGGCACTTTAATTAAATGTATTTTAACAATTTGATATTCACTTTGTTTTCACAGCCGCTTAGTCAACTTTCTTCTTCTATATAAAATCGCACCTTAATTGTTTGCATTTAAAAATTACCGTTAGATATTATCAAAACAAATTTAGAAGAGAGAAATTTTATGACATTAGCGCTATTTATTTCGCTACAAACCCAATATAGAAAAAAATTTTTTTTTTGTTTTTGTCATATGGGCGCAACCACTGTGCGTTGACACCGTTGGACTATTACTTGTGGGGCACCGTCAAAGATAAGTGCTACGCCGACAAGCCAGAGACATTTGACGCTTTAAAGGACAATATTCGTGAAGCCATTGGTGAAATACAGCTGCACACAAACGATAATGTGCTTAAAAATTGGACCGATCGTATAGGCTACTGCATGGCCAGCCGAGGCAGCTGTTTGAATGAAATTATTTTCCATTATTAACCAGAAGGATTGTACTTTCAAATAAAAAAAGAAATTTGAGAAAATATTCATTAGTTTTTTTAAAAGCATTTTCCAAAAAAAATGTTATTTGGCGGACCCTTTACCTAATCTGTCTATGTGGTGACTTGTGGACTAGTACTTTCGGAATCTACATTTTTATTGCCTTTAAGCCCTATTGAATATCCTCTTTCGATATTATAAAATCTTCGATTACTACAAACTACGAAATTTTAAAAAATCAAAAACATTCGAAAAATTTTTAATGGCCACGTGTATACTTTATTATCTTTGATCACAATGTACAATGTTTGCCAACAAAGTAAATTTCAAATTAACACATTTTGATGTTTATAACTAATATTAAAACCAACCATACATACAAATGTAAAGAGGAAAAATTAAACTAAAACGGAAGGTAAAATATGAAAAATGAAACAACAACGAAAGGCTGATTATAAAAGGAAAAAAAACAGAAAAAATATATAAAGTGTTAGAGCTATATAAACTATTTATGATATATGAAGCTATCTATGTACATATGTATGTATGTATGCATCTATGTATGTATGTCTGTCTGTATGTATGTATGTATGTATGTATTTATACAGAATAATTCATTGGAATCAAAACCGGACAAGAACTTGCGTATATGTGTGCATATATTGTTTCTGAGAAATGTCTTTGAATAAACCGTTACTAAAAGGCACTATATGTTGAAATAAGAACAACAATGCCAGGAGAAATAATATTTGTGTTGCAACTTCAATTCTCTCTGCGAATTTGTGTTGGTTGGTGTGTTTACTTAAATACTATGGGACTTGTATGCCTGTCTGAAATAACATACAGTAACACCCCGCTTAACGTGGGAATAAGTTCCAATAAGTTCCAGCGCTAAACGAAAGAGCGTTAACCGAGGCAACTTAACACGTACTTAACTAAAAACGTACTTAACTAATAAAACAACTGTGACGCAGAAAAGAAGCGTTCGTAATGCGATTGCAACTTCGGAAAATACAGTTGGAGTCTTTATTATGGACAGATTAACAAAAGAATGTTGAAAAAATACATAGTATATACCGTCGCTATATATTGCACCGTTTTTGGTTGGTGCATGGCCGTTTCATTTGCACAGATACCCAACAAGTATCAATACAGTGTGCGATTTAGGGGAATCCCAGTAATACCGCGTAATACTGAAACAGCGTTAAGCGGGGTCTCACTGTAATAATTCTCAATTTTGAGATGCTTTCTTTATTGATTTCAATATTTTAACTTTCATTTCTACAAAAAAAAAAAAGAAACATAGAAGAAAATATTGTAATATGTACTCTTTTGAAAATGTGTGAAATTCTATGAAACAATATAATTGAGAAACTCATTCCATAATATGCACAAAAATGTTCGAATGCAGTGAAAATATTAAGATAGGTATGGAACAACTATTTTGTAGCACGGAATGAAGCCTGCATCGCTATAGTATAACGAAATGAATGAAATGATTGAAAGCAGTCAGAAGTTAAAATTGTTTTAGAAATTTACTAAATAGGTAGGTAGGTAGGTAGAGGTGGCTGCCCATCCAAGAAAAAAAAAAAAAAAATTTCTTGGTGATGGACACACTTAGGCCGCATTGGGCCCATTGTGCTACCACAGTCATCCGTTGTCCCCTAGTCACGAAACCATTCGGAGCTCCTGATGAAGCGATTTAGGCTGCCAATGTCAATCTCTGACAGTTCCTCCAGATCATCCATGTAGTAAGTACCCAAGTACTTCCTTCTCCTTTGGCATAGAGCCGGGCATGTACCCAGCAGGTGAGGGACAGTCTCCTCTTCTTCCTCATCTCTGCAGCTTCTACAGAAGTCGTTAGCAAGGTGTCCAAGTCCAATGCGCCTCGCATGCGTACCCATAATGCAATGCCCCGTAATGACACCGACAACTACACTGAGCGCGCCTCTTTGGAGTTTAAGTAAACTCATTGTGCGTCCCTCATCCAGCCTTGGCCAGATTTTACGAGCCGTTCTACCCGTGTCCGAGGCCGCCCACCTGTCGTTGACGGAATCGACGATCGCATTATCAATTATGAGCTTGCATGTCCTCATTGGTATGCCCAGATTCGAGAACTCAGCGGTGAGCTCGATGGTCGTGCCCCGCCTGGCAAGTTCATCAGCTCTACAGTTGCCCGGAATACCACTGTGTCCCGGTACCCATACGATATGGATGTCATATCGTTCCGCTATCTCGTCGAGATATCTGCGACAGCCGTACACCGTCTTGGAGTTCATCACGTTAGAACTCAAAGCCCTGATAGCCGCCTGGCTATCAGAAAGTATGGTAATGTTCCGCTTGGAGACCCTTCCATCCCCAATAATACTCGCCGCAGCCTGTATGGCCACCACCTCCACCTGAAAGACACTGCAGTGGTCTGGTAGTCTTATAGACTGAGCTATTACAACCGATTCCGAAAAAATTCCACTGCCAACCGCTCCGTTCAGCTTAGAGCCATCGGTGTAGATTTGTACGGAGTCTCTAAACAGGTGGGTCAAATTTAGTAAATAAAATGCGTATCAAATTTTATTACAACTACATATGTCTCTACAGCAACAATAAATTCTCATTATTATTTTAAAATTATAATGATTAAATGCATGATAAAAACACCACCACTAAAGTTGAGGAAAATTTATGATAAGCTTACACCACAAAAAATTACTTCAACCTAAAATCATTGCAGGAAATAACCTCCAATAACATATCAGCCACCATACTTTGTAGTCTTAACTAATAAATATTATAAGGACACTAATATCCTTTGGACAATGAGTACATTCGACCTCCGGGTACTGTACTTGTATTAATTGACAAGTACACGTCCTCTAACTTAATATCTTTTGGAGGTAATTTTGCTAATATGGTCACGATATTATAATATCGTATACAAATGCGTTGTAAAGAAATGTATTCTAAGAAAGTAACAGACTGTGTTGTAATCTGATGAAATTTCATGCGGGATAACGTCCTGAAATGTACTGCAAAGTGCGCTAAGAAATTGTCTAAAGACAGTCCGAAATATCTTCAGATCCAATTCCAATCGAGAATTTTTGGAATATACGAACAACAACAATCACAGGAAGCGTCCCACCAACTGCAGTAAGGTTTGAGAAGAATTCAGACTGCGTGGTATGATATATCGGTTTGGGTATGCATAAATCTGCGTAGTCTCTGCAAAATATTAACCGCTCTATAACAAGATTAAAACTTAACACAATTTCTACCAAAGGCGTCAAAAGACACCTTTTAAAATTTTAACTTGAAATTTTTTTTCAAAGTTTAATTATTGTTTCTCAGATAATGTTTTGACTTTTCGTATAACAATTGTTAAATTTATTTAGCGTTATCACTTTCCTCCAGCTCATCCTGGATAAGTATAAGCGTACATGATATACCTATTTCTACCATGAGGTGCCTTTTGACACCTTTACGATTTTACTTACAGCAAGAAATAAAAATTATAAAGAAACTACACATACGTCCATACAACATGCATTTGGACTGAACTATAATTGGTTTTTGGTTTTTTCCTCTTTGTATTATTATACCAAACCATGGAAATTCTGTGCAATTGCAAATTCTGCGAAAAGCCGTGCCATGGAAATTCTGTGAAATCGACTTTACCCAGTTGATCCTGGCACTCATGGATAAAATTAACACACAAAACATAAGTGGCGTGAGAAGCTAGGTCGTAATCCTGATTGAAAAGTTGTACTTATGTGTGTATGTATGTAAAGTGAAGTGAAATGCCTTTATGGCAACAGATAAAAAATTATACATACGTCAACAGAAGCATACCCGGGTATATTCATACATTTTACACGGAATTTCTTTTGCTGCTAAGCTTATTTCTGTGTTGTTGATTGGTTAATATTATCCGAAATTATCATTCGTGAGACAAACAGAAAAGCAAATTTTGCTAAGAATATTATAATACTCAAAATCCAACAAAAGAACATGAAAGTGTTAACAAAAAATGAGTTTGATCCATATTTCGGCTTTCTTTTGTTGGGTGGTGTTACGCACTCTGGTTACGTACATACTAAAGACTTATGGAAAACGACCTCACATCCCTTATATCGAGCTTCCATGAGCGTGCGGT
The DNA here is from genome assembly GCA_958299815.1 of Sarcophaga carnaria. NCBI lineage: Eukaryota > Metazoa > Arthropoda > Insecta > Diptera > Sarcophagidae > Sarcophaga > Sarcophaga carnaria. Next base: position 89,110,748 of record OY283149.1, read on the forward strand.
ATTTTTGCAGCTATAATAGACTTATTATTAATGTTGAATTTTAATCTACGAAGCAATTGCGTAGCAGGTCCAAACGTGACAGTTGATGAGTAGTTGTATCCCTTCAGTGGTGGTATTGGGTTTGCCCAGTACATACAATCGAAATCCGCCAAGTACGGAATTAAAGTATAGCGGGTATGTGTCTCTGTCTCATCCTATCCAATGAAGGGACAAATTTATACTGGATTGGCGATATCCGGCGAACAGGACAAAAACGTTTGCAAGAAGGACTTGAAGGACTTGTGCGTCAATCTTTTTCGTGGAAGTGGACAGAATATTGTTTGTGATAATTCCTTCACAACTTGTAGCTAAGCGAAAATTTAATGATGGACAGCAGTTTATCAATTTTAGGTAGAGTAAACAGAAGACGAGTGTTTGTATCACCATATTTCGCTTTATCTAAAAGACGGGAAGTAGAGACAACTACACTTGTTTTCAGTAACAATATTATACTGTTATACTTTTTTCCACAATGCGTTATTCATGCGAAGTGCAAGATCCAAAGAAAAAGCCACTCATGATCTTAGATTACAACAAATATACAATATCAATAAACATCCAATATCAGCATATTTTCATATATTTCATTATACATACCCAGGTATGCAACTGTTGACGTAAATGATAGGAATGAAAAAATGGCCACATCGTTGGCCCCCATCCTCCATTTTTACTCAAGTCTAGGAATAAAGTAATAGACATTACTAGTAAGATATCATGAAATTTCAGGTTAATACAGTTACTTCCTGAGATACGGCGATTTAAAAACACGAAACATACCCGGGTATGTATCTGTTGACATAAAGGTTAAAATTACGATTTCGATTAATTTCATTACAATTTTTCGACCTTACCGTTATAAGCGAAATAAAATGCCAACTCAAGATTGATTGAAGCAGAACATCTATTGAATATACACTGTTAGGTCTTAAATTTTATATTCGGATTTTTTTATACGGCGACTTCATTACCTTTTTCAGACATTAAGTGACTGGTTTTTTTTTAAGAAAATAAAAATCAAATTTTTAATGGGGAAGCAAAATTTTTATTTGATCGAGGTGATACATTGCTGACTACCCATCTTTTTCATATTTTAGGCAATAAAATTCGTAGGAATCCAAGTGCTGCTCAGCCAATGCGTATCGATGGAAACAGATAGAAGTCGGAAGCAGCCAAGTCTGGTGAATACTGCTGGTGGTTTAGCATTTCTACAATTTGTTACTGATTCAAAATGTCATCTTCATTCAATATTGTTTGCAATTCGGCATCTTCAAACTTTTTTGTGATCTCCTAAGTTCTTCACTTTTCACATCGAAATCATTATCTCTGAACCGTCGAAATCCTCTTCTGCATTTTGCTTCCGATAGAGCATGATCACCATATACCTCGACATTAATTCGGTGCGACTCTCCAGCATTTTCCTTAAAATGATAATAAACAATTGATGTATTCAACAAATCATAATTTTCTTGTACCAAATTGGCGATCTTCAACACGATGAAAGAATGTAATGTTGTTTTTCATTGATTTGATGTTTACAGAACATGTTTGACACATCTCATCACCAACACAAAAAAGGGTAAGTGTAGTTCGCAATAAATATTCTCTATGAAGCATTTGTATTTTGACGCTCTTTTCATACTGTTTGTACATACTTATGTGCAAATATTAAGGCAATTCAAAACTTCTTTGTATACCATTTCTGACAGCAGTTGCTACTTTAGTGGTCTCAGATCGAATATGTAAATGTTACTTTATATTCCAAGGGTTTGAAAATCAATAGATTTTCTTTTTCCGAGTGTGTTTCAAGCCCAAAAATTTTTTTTCTTCCGTCTACTCACTGCAAGCTTTCGTTATCAACTAACGTTGTTGAAAAAGAGAGCGAAATTTGATAAAAAAAATATAAGAGTTATGTATATGATAAAGAGTAAATGAAAAATTTCTCAACCATCCAGGGTTAAGAAAATAACGAAATCTATCTTGCACTTCCCTTTTAGAAATCGTCTCTTCTATTTTCTGCTTCTATAATAACAGCTTAATATCTTTAATGTTTCCAAGTAAAATAAATACTATTTAAACTTGGAACCCCTGTGCTATGAAGCCATACCCTTGCAGGTTATTAAATTCTTTTTTTTTTGCATGTTTTCAGTTTTTTTGTTGTTTTTAGTTCTAAAGTACCATGTTTTAGAATGTGTATACATTGTACGTAAAACTTAGTGTTGCAAGTGTTTTTAACAACAACAAATACAACAACAATTTAATTATTTTGTAAGCATAAAATAATAAAAGTTAAACATTAAACTTTAATTGTTTTATTCTTCTTTTTTTTCTTTTTTTTTGTAAGTAAAAGTAGGAAACGACCGCTATTAAATGAATTTAAACCAGAAAAACAAGGAACACAGGAAGACACATGTGGTCTACGATATATTTTAATATTTTTGCCACTGTATACGATAAAAAAAGTAAGGAATAGAGATACCAAAAGAACATAAGGAAAAGTTGTTAAATATTTAGTTACTCGCATTTGAAAGTGTATATAAACTAAATAAGAAACTGCTGTCAGATGTTTAACGTTCGGCAAAAATGAATTGCGAGATCCGCATCGATAAATAGGGGAAAAACCGAATTAAAAACGGTTTATATACATACATACATACATAATTGGTCATTACAACCCTTTAGTAAGCATTATAGACGTAGTTTCTCACACTACTTATGTCGCGTGTGTTAATTTTATACATGACTGGCGGGACCTGCAGTTTAAGGTCGACTCCGAGCGACAGATTTTTGAGAAACTTTTCATGGCCATTTTATTTACTCTCAGAGTTGTTGCCAGAAATCTGCTGAGAGGAAGTCGCCGAAGAAATACTTTTTCTATTTTATTTTGATGTCTGACCTGGGGTTCTAACCGTTGCCTTACGTCTAACAAGCCAACAGACTACCTACTACACTACGGCGACTTCGTGTTTGCATAGATATTAATGTGAACGTTATTCTTCAATGTTTTAAAAACACTCGATGTAATTTATCGTTGCATGGAAACATAGAATAATTTGGTCGGTACTTCCTCTTTTAAGGTCAAGGATATATAGCGGAGAGTAATATTCAGAGCCCCTGTCGAAAACGCGAGCTACTCCAAAACGAACCATAAACTTGAACAGGAAACATACTTGAATGAAACTCCAGGTTTTGTGGGAATTCGCCGAAATTTGTAGACAAATCAGATAAGAAGACGGCACGCCACTAATGTAAAAAGAGCCGAAAAGAAAAATGAGAAGAAGCTGAAAATCTCCGTAAGTCAAACGTGTTTGTGGCAATCTAGACTTTTGTAACTACAATGTCAAGTGATTTTAGTTATGCATCAGATTATAAAGAAATATAATAAAATGGGTAACTAGAATTTTAAAGGTCATCGTAAATACAAAGAATATTCGTTTTAGAATAGATCTGAATTCAAGCCTACTATGTAGACTCTGTGATGAGGAAAACAAACTACTACAACCAGTACGGTGTTAATGCCTATCAGAAGAAAACAGCTGGGTATTTATCACGTAATACGTTTGCCATGATAACAGAATTTAGGGCGACAGGCTAAATGGGTTAAGGGCAGTACAGTAAAGCGTATGTTTGCTGTATTCCACTACCTTTTCAAGTACATTCTTTTTAAAAAAATCAATCGAAAGCATTGATATAACATCGATGTTTTTTAGTGGTGCATTATATCGAAAAATTCATTGATGTTGATAACTTCTTTTGTCTTCATTTGCTACAGTTCATCACAAAAGGATACTCCAAGTTTGTATTTACAATGCTAGCTATGACTTTGTGTACCATATTGAAGGATGTTACGCAGTTTTTGTCGCATTTATAAAGTCTTATTTTTCCTGTAATTTGAAAATGATGCCATCCTTAATGTCTATTGTTAATTGCTCATAAACCCAGACAATATATATGCTTTGGCTTATTTAGCTGCTGATATTTAGGGTCATTTAGTGTAAGGGGTTTTTAGTGTAATATTATTATTATTTATTCGATGTCTTAAGAATTATTTTTATTTCTCGCATGACAGGGTGCTACATATGTGCAAAAATGTACGTTCCAATACATGCATAAAATTCGATGCCGCAATTGAAAATATATGGGAATAGAAATTCAAATATTATTCATAATTACAGACCTTTATTTGTTACATAACATACATACATAATTGGCCATTACAACCCTTTCATCAGGATTACATCTTAACTTCTATCAAAATACATGTTAATTTCGATCATGAGTGGTTTAATGTCACGTCCGAACGACAGATTTGAGAAACTTTTCAGGTCAACTTTATTTTGCTATCAGAGTTTGAGCCAGAAAATGGCTGAGATGAAATCACCGAAGAAATATATGGTGAGCCATTTAAAAGTTTATATTTAAAAATACAATAAAAGAAAAATGGTTTGAAATTTTGATAAATTTATTGTATTACTGTGAAGATGTGGAAGATATTACCTATAGAATATACTCTAGAATTATGGTTTTTGTATTTACTTTTAAATTAAGATTTCTCGAAATATTAAAATTTTTTAAAAATCTATCAAAAATTCTAATATCATAGCTTAACTCCAAATTAATTCCAAATTAATGTGGTATACTTTCTTTTTAATTGAATTTGTAACACATTACTCATACGCATAATATGACATGTATAGTTATAGTATAGTTATCCTGAAAAGTATGCAATAAAAATATAATAATGCAACTAATGCTATTAAATATTACTCATACGTCACATATGTACTTGTCATGAATGAATTTTACATATTAAAGGAATAAAAATTTTGTATGATATCCCACCCACACATTTTTTATTTAAATTTGAAGATTGGAAACACTATAAAAAGGTCGTATAGTAAACGCCGCGTTCCAATACTGTTAGACCAAAATCTTTAACAAACATTTCCAGCACATTATGCGATACGAAAGTGCACTTAAAGAATTCAAGACAAGAGCACAAACTATGTTCGTACTTCTCCATAAACGAGTGAAGCTAATGGTATAAAACAAACCTGTACTCCGCTATAAGAAGATAAATAATGCTTCAAAAACCCAAAACCAAAGCAAAAGTAAGTGGTCCTTTCCCAATTTCTTCTCCTTTTCCAATGGATTTCAAAGTAACCTCACTTTTTCAATTGGTCATTACAAGACTTCAGTAACGGTTACGACCTATCTTATCATACGACTTATGTCGTGTGTCTTCATTTTATTCAGTTTATACAGTTTAAAGTCGATCACCAAAAGCAGGCAGCTAATGATTAGCCAATCTATTGATTACTTTTCGGCAGCTTTAGCTAGATTTCTAAACGAGGTTGTCGCGCTCATATTGATTCCGATGGTTGAACTGCAAGGTGATGAAATGGATCCAAGATAAGTTTTTTTACACAGAATTGTTTCATTAAATAATTTCCAATTGGTAGAATGGCATTTTATTCCCCTTCTTGAACTTCTCATATAGTGGACCTCTGGAAAGCTAGTGTAAAAAGTTTGAAAACTTATTGCCAGAAATATCGAAAATAGAAATTTGTTTGAATTCTTTTGCTGTCATGACCAAGAAACCCCCGGTTATTAACCTCTTAACTCCAGGTTAGTTTCTTGTTAGAAGTGACGTCTTTTCACCCCTTGATCCTAATTTTTAATTGAATCGCTGAAATCGTTTGAATCTCCTGCGATTCTAAATTATTCGATTTTCAACCCGCCATTAGTGTTCTAACGCGACACTCTGTTGCTAATGTGAAGATGTGATTTGTCTACCAAAGTTCCCAAAACCTTAAAAACTCTTTCACAAAGTCCCGACTCTTAGAGAGTATTTTGGAGATCATTTTGAAGCGTATACCACATATGAACTAATTTCATTGTAAATATGGTCCAGCTGGCTGTCGGTCAGATTTGAGCACTATTTTCGCCATATCTGCATTATACGTTTCGGCAGTTGCAGTAATTTTGTTTGCAATTTTTTTGTTGTAAATCAAATTTATTACCATTATTTGCCTTTAGTCTTATTGGTGAACACAATGGATGGGCAATAAAAAAGGGAGAGATAGAGAGTAAAAATGGAATCAAGAGTATAACTTCTCTCCAACCCATCCTTATATGCCAAAATTGGGGAGAATATTCCCTTAAATTCAATTAGAGTGCACGCTCGCTAATGTGAACTAATTAAAACTGGCGTTGTTCACTTTTGCGAATTGTTCACATTTCCGAATACCGAAAATTTTAAAACAGAATTATACCATCTTTTAAACAAAAATCATTATTTATGATTTTTTTTATTTTTTAGTTTAGTCAATGAAGCAAAAAAATGTTCACATTAAGCGGTGTTCATATTTTGTGGTGTTCACATTAGCGCGCGTGCACTGTATGTGAATATTTTCTATTTTTCTTTTGCCCTTAAAGTCGGAAACGGAAACACAAAAAGAAAAGCATTTAAAAACAATGAGAAAAAGCAAGAGTTCACGCTGAAAGGCTAAGAAGGTCTGAAACGAAAGTGTAATGCAACATAGTATTATGAAATCGAAAGAATGCTACAGTGTAAAGTAATAAAATTTAAATGTTAATGAAATCTTTAAATATTTCTTAGACGACTTCCTCTCAGCAGATTTCTGGCAAAAACTCTGTAAATAAAATTGACATGAAAAGTTTCTCAAAAATCTGTCGTTAGGAGTCAAATTTGAATTGTAGGTCCTGCGACTCATGTATAAAATTAACGCACACGACATGAGTGGTGTGAGAAGCTACGTCGTAATCTTGACTAAATGTGACTTTCAAGTTCACTTTAGCTAAAGTTATCTTTAACTTAACCCAAACTTTAACGGCAAATTGTAATAATGGCCCTCAGTGTTCTTAAATGATATCTTGTAATTGCTTTTGTTAGTTCTTTTCGTGCGATGATTTGTGTATATATCTGTAAGATTACAATTTACTGGTCTCAGATGCGTATGGTTATCGTTAGTGTAATGTATTAAATTTTATATTTATTTATGTTTTGAAAATTTACTTCCTTTACGAACTTTTATTCTAAAATTTTTTAAACTAATTTGGACATGTAGGCTTAGTTTGGATGAGGAACGAAATACTGCCTTGTTGCAGAATATTCGACTAGCTGTAAGTGGGTTAGACAATAAATAACGCATTTGTGAATACTCCTGCAAGAATCACCATGTTTTTCTATTATCGTCCTTTCAAGTTTTTATTATGCAAGTCTTAGGCATCTAAATGCTTCCTGTTACAAATTTAGTAACAAAATCAGATATGTATTAGCAGTTACATGCGTCTTAAGAACACAAAGAACAAATTGTATTCGATTTTTATCAAATGCTTTCGCTTTTTTTAATGTTCTCGTGTATCTTTATAGAGATTCATTATTGGTAACATCTTTTTAATTGCATTTTCTGTAATGCAGTCTCACAATATTCAGAGTTTTAAAAATTTTGTATGAAAAAATTTAATACGACTTTTGTAATTTCGAAAATCGACGAGCGCATTATACAATTCTTTTCATTGTACCTGAAAGAAAAAATAGATTAAGCAAAATATAGTCGAAATTGAAAGCATTATATAGAATAAAAGCACAAACAACATGCCATACGCCTTGTTGACAAACTTACTTGCAACTAAATAACTACCAAGTACAATGACGTATGAGTAATATTAAACGATTGAAAAAAATTCATATCACTCATACGTCAGGGTGTTATAATTCAATTCAAATAACTGGTACAGCGCTGTCACGTAGCATTTTTCTTTTAGTTGACCACTAAAAAAAAGTTTGCTTCAAGCCCAGAAAGATGCTATTTTATTTACAGAGTTTTTGCCAGTAATCTGCTGAGAGGAAGCCGCCGAAGAAACATTTTTTATATCTTCGTTTTGATGTCTGACCTAGGGTTTGAACCGCGGACTTACGTCTAATAAGCCAACACAATACCTACTAAACTATGGCAACTGCATGTTACTATTCCCAAATCGAATAGCAAATGTTCGAATGATCTGTGTGATGTTACATGTCGTTGGTATCCAGATCATGCAATTCAGACTAAAAGAAGTTGGTATTCATCAACCTATAGTGCTCGTCGTTGGCACTGGTGGCCTGGCTAATGTCGTCCTCAAATAAACATTAACTTAAGTACTAAACCGCAACTATTTTATAATATATTGGACGCTCTTGCATCTCAACTGCATTCGTTTCGTTCCAAATTCGACAATTTCATACAGAAACCCGCCTCATTGCTGAAAATGATTTTTTGATGAAAATTAGGAAAATTAGGAGAATTAGGGAAATTAGAAAAAGGCACGTCGTTGTTTATGCACGTTTAACTTCAGTTCCTGAATTTGTACAGGAAGTGGCGACGTAAAATTTTACCAAGTTGTGATCTCCGAAAGACCATGTGTTTGCTAGTGACATGAAATCAATTGTCACATATTTTCCTCCATACTCTGAGCTCTCAGATTAGCTGCCTTCGATTTCTTAAATTCACTTAATAAAGGTTTATAAATACATAAAATCCGACAATTTCTTAGGGAATAAAGCCAACTAATTCATAATTTTTGTTGAATATCTATTCATATCTTCATACCATTGTATGTAAGTATAATTGCTTTTTAAGCCAAACTAAAGCACAATAATACCATGGAAAATAACAATGTGACATATGAACATTCAACATCTAATCCCAACACCTATTCAAGCAAGCATTAACAGGAATTTTTCAAAGTTGACGCAACTCTCCCTAAAGAAAACAGTGACATTCTTAAAATCATTTCCGTGCCGCCATGCTCAAAATGTAAATAAACTGTCATCTGAATTGTAGAGCTTCTTGATACGATACATACGTGTACATTCACACATTTAAATGGCCGTATCTGTAAGAAGTATCACTTCCCTAAAGACAACAGAATGTGTCTATGAATGTGTATGTATACATTTACTGTAGGTGATACTGCTTCCTTTATTTATTTGCATTTATTTGGGTAAATGTGAAAGCAATTGTTTTTTATCTTCAAAGTTTTTTCGATTCCCTTTCCATTTACAGCAATTTTTATGCAATATTTTTTGTTTATTACCTTGCTTACGTTACATGTGGATTGTTTGCTCATGACTTGTACGCTCATGTACACGTATGCTGACAACATCTTAAAATGTATTTTTACTTGTCGTCTCTTTAAAAGACACTTAAACAGGGTGTATAATATTGTTACATTTTTACCATTTAAAAACGTTTAAAATAGCAGCTCCTAGATTGCAAATAAAATAAAAATAAATCTGTGTTTAGTTTTAATTAAATTCTTTATTGTTCGCACAATTCTATGTGCCATTGTTCACAACATGATGTAAATAACAACAATTGCTTTGTTTGTTATTCCTCTTTACACTCTTTGCATAAACAATAACAATTACTAGGCAATTATGCGACAGATCTTTATAACGGAGATCTTCAAACCACGACCGCTAACTTCAAACTCACCGGGTCTACACATAAGACTGACTGAACTTTACTAACTCACTCGCCTGCTTTCTCCTAACATTTATCTGGCAGTGTAAACAGTTTGAAGAATATTCTTGAAGGCGAATGTTCGTGACTTCGCATTCTCGAAATCTCTATGAATGCAAATATCATTGTTTACATTCATTATTGTTGTTTATGGATTTTTGTTTTATGCTGGTGTTTGTTGTTGTATTTTTGTTTACTTGTTTGCCATATTTTTAAACGATGTAAAAGCAAAACACCAGTATTTTGTTTTTTAATTTCGTAATGAAATAGATTAGAAGATAATGATATAAAAATCCCTATCTTTAGGAATTTCCAAAGCAACCAGCACACAGGGACATTCCAGACAATTGCCGAGAAGATGAACTGTCCGGACATGGCACAAGCAATGAACTCGTAGATGATTTCCCGAATTTGGCAGTTCCTCTCAAAACCTGCAAGCTTATAGTTGGCAAAGCGATCGTCGATTCCGTCAACAATTGTGGGGTAGCTTTGGACACTGGCAGTGCGGTACAGAAAATTTTGCCAAAGCTGGATGCAGGTCGCACAACTACATACATTCATAATTGATCTTTTCAATCCTACAGTCAGGATTACGACCTAGCTTCTCATTGTTAATTTTATACATAAGTGGCGGGACCGACAGTTTAAAGTCGACTACGAATGATAGATTTTTGAGGACTTATCGTGGTAATTTTATTTACTCTCAGAGTTTTTGACAGATATCTGCTGAGAGAAAGTCGCCGAAGAGATATTTTTTCATATTTCGTTTTGTTGGAGATGTCATAAGCCAACAATCTATTTACTAGACTATGGCGACTTCATGTCACATGACTAGACTACTTAAACTCCAAAGAACTATACTCTGTGTGGTTGTCAGGGTCATTACGAGACATCGTATTATGACGGAACCGTCACGCATTGACGTTGGCAGCCTGAGTCACATTGTAAGAAGCTCAGAGTTGTTGGAAAAATAAGATATTACAATGGGCTCTATGAGGCGTAAGTATGCCTTGGATGGACAGCCACCACTACCTACCTACCTAATGAATATAGTATTAGTCCGATCTATTTGAACGGAAACCTGATTATTCATCTCAGAGATATTTTTATTGTATTACAAAGTCTTCGCTGTATTATGAATGCCAGGTTCTTGTGCTTGATGTTAAGCCGAGTAATAACTTTCATGTTGTTACCCAATAACACCTTGTTTATGTTGATGGCAGAGTAGTTGTATCTACAGTAACGTTACAAATTTCTTAGGAATTTAATCTTCATATTCTCATCTCTGCGTCATTGTTTGTTACAATCAACATCAACTTTTTATAAAAATTCCGCAGAATATTACTTTGTAAAGGTTTCAGAACATCACCCGTTTTTCACTCAAATACAAGATATTTAAACGTGTTAGCTCTTACATACAATTTATTTTAAATTAAGCATTTTTCTAAAGGATACTCGAAAATAGTACTGACAAACAAGCATGTGTTTGTAGAGAGTATGAAAACTGTATTCGACTAATTGGTTTAATAAAAAGCACAATACAATAAAAGTAAAAAACAAATACACTAGCATTTAATGTCTCTTCATTTCAAAGCTCTTCCTTAATAGTTTTAAGGGCCACTATTACATCTTGCCGTTAACTAAAGGGAGGATTTTAACGGGCAGATAAATTGTTTTTCATTATTATAAGCGGACATTATTATAAGTGAGCATTAAGGTAAAGGGAGGATCATTGTACCTTCAACTTTTAAAGTTAAGTTTATGTTTCAGTCTGCTTTTGACTGTGATCAAGTGCTAGCGTGTAAAATTCAGAGATCGCTGAAGTGTTTCAAAAAATAATATTAAAAATAAAAACAATTGTCTTGTTACAATTTAAAAAAAAAATTAAAACAAGAACAATTTATATTTCAAAAATTCTTTTGAATAAAAATTATTAACAAACATTCTTTTGTATAAAAACAATTTACATTGCTATCATGGATAATGATAGCAATGATAGTAGTGACGATGATGATATCTGCTGGCAAGTAGTCACATCGACTAAAACAAGAAAACGTAGGCAAAGCAAATCCCTAAAAATATTCTTAAACAAAATACAAAACACCAACAAAAACAAGAGCATTGATTCTGTATCAACAAAAATAAATACAAACAACAATATTAACAGTGTAAGTCAAAATAAATTTTCTGGTTTAAGTGACGATGATGGAGATAATAATAACACTTTTCTTTATAATATACCAAAACCACCTCCAATTATCATACCTAATGTATCAGATATAAGCGCTATGATAAAAAGTTTTAACACTTTAATACCATCGTCATTATTTAATTATAAAACTTTAAGAGAGGGACAGATAAGAATTATGGTAAAAGATATTGGAAAGTATAGAGCGCTGATCTCATTCCTAAAAGTTAAAAATATAATGTTTCACACATACCAACTGAAACAAGAAATAGCCTGCAGAGTTGTAGTTAAAAACCTACATCCATCAACACCAAATGGTGTGATAAAAAGTGGCATAGAAAATCTAGGACATAGAGTTAGAAATGTCACCAATATTAAGAGCAGAATTGCAAAAGACTCTTTACCAATGTTCTTCTTTGATTTAGAGCCAAGTTCAAATAATAAAGACATATATGAGACTAAAACTCTGTGCAATGCTATTGTGAATATAGTACCACCAAAAAAGACAAATGATCACGTACAATGCCATCGTTGCCAGGAATTTGGGCACACAAAAACTTATTGTAGGAAATCTGTTAATTGCGTTAAATGTGGTTTAGGTCATTTAACTGTCAATTGTACTAAGGATAATGATAGTGAACCAAGATGTGTTAATTGCTTACAAAACCATCCAGCAAGCTATAAAGGCTGCATTTTATATAAACAGCTCCTAAAGAAAAAAGTACATCAAAATATAAGTAATAAACGTCACAGCGCTACTTATAACTACAACAACGAAGAGTATCCCTACTTAAATGACAACACATTTGAACCAAACTTGAACATAAATCAGATTAAAAAATCCTACTCTGAAATGCTTAAACCTGATCAGAAAAATTCATTTGAAAATTTAGAACACTTAATACAAAACCAAATTGAGTTAACTAACAAACTACTGAATATGATGACGGTTTTGATTGCCAAACTATGCAATTAAATTTAAATATTGCAATATGGAATGCTAATGGGCTTTCCAACCACACAAATGAAGTAGAATTATTTCTTAAATTGCATTATATTGACATAATGTTAGTGTCAGAGACACATTTTACTTCCAGATTCTTCTTTAAAATAAGAGGATATGAATTGATAACGGCAAATCACCCTGATGACAGAGCACATGCTGGGCCTGCAATTTTAATAAAATCAACAATAAAATATGAACTCTTAGATGTAGTAAGAGAGCCATATCTTCAAGCTGCTTGTATCAAAGTCATATGTGATCAAAACAGTATTTCGTTCTGTGCTATTTATTTCCCACGTCGATTTTCGGTTAAATTGCCTACTTTTCAAAACTTTTTTTATAAATTGGGACACAGATTTTTCGTTGCAGGTGATTTTAATGCCAAACACCCCTGGTGGGGTTCAAGACTAGTTAATCCTAAGGATAACGAGCTTTACAGATGTATAGTTAATAATAATTACTCTGTCCTATCAACCGGTAATCCAACATATTGGCCTACAGATACTACAAAAATACCTGATGCCTTAGATTTTGCTGTTTTCTCTGGAATTTCTAGTCAACTTCTTGACATTGCGAATATTGATGAACTCAGCTCTGACCACACACCTCGCATAACCACACTTAATACTACTTTTGAGCCAGATACAACAAAAACTATCATAAATAGTAGAACCGATTAAAAATCGTTTTCTACTTGGATTGAGAGAAATATAAATTTTAATATATCTCTAAAAACTCTTGCAAAAATTGATGATGCTGTTGAAAGGCTTAATTATGTAATTCATAAAGCAGGATTTTTATCAACTCCAAAATCACCGATTCAACGTAATCATAACCAAATTTTGTTAACATCTGAGATCAGGCAGCTTTTATTAATAAAGAGAAGGCTTAGAAAAAGATGGAAAAATAGCAGAGATCCTAACGACAAACGCATTTTTAATAAAGCTGCTAAAGACCTCAAAAATGCTCTTTATAATATAAAAAATGATCAGATTGGTACATATCTTAGTAATTTGAATACCAATAATATAAAAAATCATGAGTTCTCGTTGTGGAATGCCACCAAATATATAAAAAGACCAACAAAAAGAAATGCTCCGGTGAAAGATAGTAGCAATGTATGGTGCAAAACCGATAAAAGTAAGGCAGAAGCATTTGCTCGTCATCTACAAAATACTTTCCAACCTTACGCAAATCATAACCCTTTTACTGATGAAATAAATGCATTTCTAGATAGTTCTTGCCCTATGGATTGGCCAATAAAGCATGTATCTCCAACAGAAATAAAAGAAGAAATAAAAGAACTAAACTGCAAAAAGTCCCCTGGTTACGACGTCATAAATGGAAAAGCAATTCAAGCACTGCCAAAAAGGGCTATCTTATGTTTAACATTTATTTATAACTCTATGTTAGGACTGACTTACTTTCCCTTGCAGTGGAAGTGCGCTGAGATAATAATATTAAATAAACCGAACAAGCCTGAAGGAAATCTTGCATCCTATAGACCCATAAGTTTACTGCCTATATTCTCCAAAATATTTGAAAAAATATTTTTGAATAGATTATTGCCAGTTTTGGAAAAAATCATTCCTGATCTTGGTAATTGGTTTTATGAAAAAACATTGTACTCCGGAACAATGCCATCGTATCGTTGCATTTATAAGAGATACATTGGAAAACAAAATTTATTGTTCAGGGGTTTTTCTGGATGTACAGCAGGCCTTTGATAAAGTATGGCATGGTGGGTTATATTTCAAACTGAAAAAATTACTTCCCATCCCATTTTATTTGCTCTTGAAATCGTAGCTAACTGAAAGAAACTTCTATGTGAAAATAAATAGCACGTTTTCCCAAATATGCGATATTCAAGCAGGTGTTCCCCAGGGTAACGTACTTGGACCAATACTATACACAATTTTCACCTCAGACATTCCAATCAGCGAATGCGCTTTAAATGCAACATATGCAGATGATACTGCTATTTTAACGGCCGATGTTTGTCCAAACACCGCATCAGTTCAGCTTCAAAATGAACTGAATGCAATTGAAAATTTGGCTAAACAAATGGAACATCAAAGCCAACAGCGAAAAATCAACACAGCTCACATTTTCATTACGACAAGGTAACTGCCCTGAGATAAGTCTAAGCAATAATCCTATTCCTCAAAGTGACTGCGTGAAATATTTAGGAATGCATATTGACAGAAGGTTAACATGGAAGACTCATATCAAAATGAAAAAGCAAATAGGAAGTGTTTAAGGATACATCAGATACAAGAGATCGATGAAAATTTTCGATCATATCTCACACACCATTTGTTTCATTTAGATTTACAAATAGGAGGTGTTTAAGGATACACACACAATTGTTTCATTTAGATTTACAAATACGAAGTGTTTAAGGATACACCAGATACAAATAGGACGTGTCTAAGGATAATAAATGCTGCTAAGCTGAGGCAACTTAATCGGATGGTATTATCTAATGTAATCAATACAGTCGTCGTAGTTTAATTGGTATTAGGCTTATTAGACGTAAGGCCTTGGTAAAAAGCTCAGATTAGACATCTCCAACAAAACGAACATTGAAAAAGTATTCCTTCGGCGACTCCATCTCAGCAGATTTCTGGAAAAACTCTGAAAATAAATAAAAAATGCCATAAAAAGCTTCTCAAATCTCTGTAGGTCCCGCCGACCAGATATAAAATAAAATTAAAACACACTAAGTGGTACAAGAAGCTATATCGTACTGCTGACTGCATGGCTGTAATGACCAATTATGAATGTATGTGTATGGTTTAAGTAAAACCGCTGTCATGACAATTGAAAAGATCAATTAAGTAATCAGACAGTCGGACAAATAATTCTCCAAAAAATGCTGGAAATTTTTTCTTTTTTTTCGTAAAATTTTAAAAATGGATTGTCCTTGAAATTTAAGTTTATGCAATGGTCTGGTAAGGACGATCATTATTATTGAAAAATGCTTGCAACAGGAACTCGTGTATATACTAATTGTGGTCGAATTGATCCCCAATAATGTCACCTAGTGGTGGTATTGATTTTAAATGAAATCGTCGTAGTCTTGTGTTGATTTATTAAACATGTGGCCACCCTTTAAACTCCAATTCAGACATCTCGAACAAAACGAAATTGTTCTGGCAGAAACTGTGAGAATAAATAAAATTACCTTGAAAATCTGTCTTTCGGAGAAGACTTTAAACTGTAGAAGATAGATCGTATTCTTGACTAAAGGGTTGTAATGACCGCTTAAGTAAGTAAGCTGATTTTAAATTGGTCTCGACAGAATGTGCGATTTTATTTCAAATTTAATTTGTTGCAGTTTTACCATGTTACACAAAAAATAGTTTTAAATTGTTAATTAAAAAAATTCACAGGTAGTAGATAGTGCCTAACAATTATAATTTAGTTTATAGTTTAGTGCAAAGTTTATAAATAAAAATGATTCGTAAGAAAAGAACAAAAAAAAAGGACACAATAAAATACCAAATTCTGAGAAGAAAAAATTCTGTTTCTTCGCGGCACATATCTTTTTTTTGATAAAAAAAAATGTTTCACTTCTTTCACTTTAAATTTTGGTATAAATTTTATGAAGTGTATCGGTTAATTGTATATACACTCAATCGAACAACTATATCAGTGTTCAGGTTAACAAATATAAATACAACAACAAAACTCTAGTCTTAGTCATTTTAATATTTGATTTTATTTTTATTATTGAAAGTTTATTTACAACTACAATTCATACATAACATACACACATATTTGGTCATTACAACACTTTAGTCAGGATTAGGATCTAACTTCTCTCACCACTCATGTTATGGGTATTAATTTTTATACATAAGTGGAGGGAAGATTCACTGTGGTCTAGGTAGTGTGTTATTAGACGTGAGGCCTCGGGTCAAACCCCAGGTCAGACATCTCCAACTCAACTAAGTATGAAAATATATTACTTCGGCGACTTCCTTTCAGCAGATTTCTGGAAAAAAAACTCTGAGAGTAAATAAAGTTGCCATGAAAAGTTTCTCCAAAATCTGTCGTTCGAAGTCGACTTTGAACTGTAAGTCCCGCCACTCATGTATACAAATTAACGCACACAACGTAAGTGGTATGAGAAACTAGGTCGTAATCCTGACTAAAGGGTTGTAATGACCAATTATGTACGTATGAGTGGAGGGACATACAGTATAAAGTCAATTCCGAACGACAAATTTTTTCCAAAAACTGTTCATGGTTTTTGCCAGAAATCTGCTGAGGGAAACTCAATGAAAAAATATTTTTTCCATATTTCGTTTCGTATCTATACGTCTGGCCTTGAGTTTGAACCCTGGCCTTATACCTAATAAGCCAACACAGTACCAAATGGACTACAACTACAATTAAACGTTATCGACGGTTTTTGGAGTCCCTTTATTTAATAAATTTTACAACTTTTTTGAACTTAGTGTCCTTTGGCAGAAAATATAGCATCTATACTGAGCGGCACACCGTTCACTAATGTTTTACAGATTTTGAGTGTCTAATATTCCATGTCCACAATTCTTGCAAAGCAGTACAGACAACATCTTTTTTGAAAGCTTACCAGCGGTGTTGGATGGATTTTAGATTGGCTAACTGGGGCCGGCAATCAAGACCTTTCTAGAGGCTGTCATACAACCATTTTGTTGTACGTTCATCGGTATGCTTAAGGCGATTATTGTGTTAGAAAACGGTATCCTCCGTTAATAATAACTCTCCAGAGGCCTTTGATGGAGTTAAAATTGGTTCGGCCGATTACCTTCTAGCGGTATCGATTTAATTATTTTTTATAGGTCATCGGTATGCTTATATTGTCACTTACATATTGGAAATTAGAATCCGCAGTCAATACTTCTGAATATTTCTACAGCACAAGTATCTTAGTGCTTAAAATGTGTACAGTCATCGTGCCAATTATTCTGTGGATTGTTCCCACTTCTTTAATTCTTACGTTAGCCCATACTATCATGGATACACCAGTAATATGAAAAGATGATCAGACATCTTTCTCTTACAAAGTTTTTTCGGTTTCCCAAAGCCTATTTTGAATTCCCTGGACTGTGTAAAGGTGAGGGTGAAGGTGCTCAGTAAATAAAGATACAAGATATAATCACATAATTCTGGATTAAATTAAGAAATTAAATGTGATTCGCATGAGTTGTGTATATATATTATCTTTTTGGCAACACCGATTTAAACAGCTCACGCACGTTTCCTGTTTTGTTTGGGCATTAAACCACCAATACGCTTACGTAGAGTGCGAACTGAAGAAAATATCGCAGCTGTATCGGCCAGTGTTAACGATGACCTTCAATTATCGATTCGTCGCCGTTCGCAGCAATTGGGCCTCTGTTACTCAACAACGTGGAAAATTGTGCGGAAGGATTTAGGTGTGAAGCCTTTCAAAATACAGCTGGTGAAAGAATTGAAGCCGAACGACCTACCGTAACGCAGAATTTTTGGTGAATGGGCTCTTGGAAAGTTGGCCGAAGATCCAGTTCTTTATCGAAAAATTATGTTCAGCGACGAAGCTCATTTTTGGCTCAATGGATACATAAATAAATAAGCAGAATTGTCGATTTTGGAGTGAAGATCAGCCAGAAGCATTGCAAAAGCTACCAATGCATCCAGAAAAAGTCACAGTTTGATGCGGTTTATGGGCTGGTGGCATCATTGGACCGTACTTCTTCAAAGGTGCTGCGAATCGTAACGTAACTGTGAATGGTGAGCGCTACCGTGAGATGATATCCAACTTTTTTGCCCAAAATGCAAGAGCTTAACTTGCATGACATGTGGTTTCAACAAGACGGTGCCACATGCCACACAGCACGCGTAACAATGGACTTATTGAAAAGCGAGTTCGGTGAACATTTTATTTCACGTTCGGGACCGGTCAATTCGCCGAATAAATCGTGCGATTTAACGCCTTTAGACTATTTTTTGTGGGGCTATGTTAAAGCTCATGTCTATACAGAAAAGCCCGCTTCAATTGACGCATTGGAAGACAACATTGAAGCATTTATTTATTAAATTATACGGACCGTACTATCGATTCAAATAAAGATTTCATGCATTTTTCTGAATTTTATGTGTTTTTTTTTGAAATTTTTTCCTAAAGCTCTTAAAAAATGACCCATTATATGACTGTCCTGACTAATGGTCTTCTAGGCATAATGGCTTGCGATAGGTTTTATCATTTCTAGGCAACGAAACTGAATTGTTTTAAAACAAAATAACTTAAAAGGTCCTAGATCGCAATCGATTATGGTCTTAATTAATGGTAAAGGGCTGCAGCAAACATACACACAGTTACTAAATTATACGTACGGCCGAAATTTTTTAACTAATCCGTTTTCGTTGAAAATCTTTATAGCTGATGTTAAGATGGTATTTTGCATTGGTTAAAAAATTTCTGAAATTGAACTGAATTGTATGCATCCGATTTTCAAATTTCACAAATTTTTGAACCAAAGACCGTCTTAAAATCGATGAAAGTAGTCAGACAATTACAAAAAATTTCAACGAAGATGGATTAGTTAAAAAAATTTCTGAAATTTGTTATCCGTATGTATACTTTTGTGGCTATGTGTATATAGTATATATACAGCAAACATATATAATATACATATCTTCCTTTGGTTACTTCACAAGACATTCTAGGTCACACCCTATGGAGAAAGGTAACAAAAAGGTCTTTGTAGACTGAATTGAATGAAATTTTAATTCTAATTCATTCCATATTTGTTGCATTATTTAATAATTAAACCCTGTCTTGTTTTTCTTTGTAACCTACCAGTTTGTTGTATACATTGTCGTTGTGCATTATGACGCAATAACGTTAATGAGCGTGTATAAAGTGTAATACTTGTACTCATACTCGTACTTTTGAATTTTATTAAAAAATGCTGTAAAAATTGTTTCGAAAACATAATAAAAAAACGAAAATAAAAGAAAACAATGACAACAACAACAGGGAAGGTAGAATAACAGAAAATGTACAGAGGATAAGTATGAGCATGACATGGTTGACAAAGCATAAAAATTATTAATGTTGAGTGTGATTATTGTTTGCTTACACAAAAATATTAAATATTTACAAACATTTGCACTTTCATATTTACAAACGTAGTCATTTCCATACGTAATATTTGCATTTATGTAGACGTTTGCAAAAATTACAGTTGCTTTTCTACAATGAAGGCTTTAAAGCCTTAAAAAAATTTTATTTTCCCTTAAAAATATTTAAAATTTTAAATTTTAAATTGCTTTGGAATTGTTTAAGATAAACATTTTTATCGTTTTTATAGGAATTTTGGTTTATTGTTAACGGCTTAATAAATAACTTTAAAAAGCTTTAATAAAAAATATAAGTCGGTTGTATAAACTGAAGCAACATAACGAAACTACTGAGCAAGAAAGTTACTTAAATAACTGTCTTATATACAAAACCAACAACAAAACTGTGGCCTCAATCACTCTGATATTTGCTAATATAACTTCAGTTTACAATTACGCGTTAAAATATAAGTTAAGATATGTGATGTTATAAACAAAGAAGCAAAATATTATTGGGGTATGGATTTTTGAGTTCACTTAGGATTTTGTATTGTCTTCTTTGACAATAACTACAGCTGCTGTATGACGTAGCATATGGTCTACATTGTGACAATTTTTGAATTTTTACCATTCCATGTTGTTCGCACAAATGCCTACATTTTTTCAAAATCCCGGAAGAGTAGACAACATCTCTTTTAATAATTCCCACAGAGTTATTCGGTGGTGTTCTAATTGGGTGACTGTGGTGGCAGATCAAAAACCTTCTAGCAGTCGTCATAGAGAGATATCATGAACACATTGAGCGACAAGTTGGTGCTTCGCATTTTGGCGCTGTTCATTTGCCATCAAAATCATTTTTTGTGGGGATTTGTGACTCTTCTCACAACACAATGGCAAATCAGCCTCAAGCCTTAGAAGACAATACAGTACAATCTCGATAATCCGGACAATTAAAAACCAAGTAGTGGCCGAAATATCGAAATGTCCGAATTTCTGAAACAAAAGAAAAAATTTTGAAAATACATGTTAACTTTTATTTATTTACAAGATAATTAAAATTGAAATGTTTACATTCAAATTAATATACCAGTAGATTAAAATCATTTTTATAAAATATTTTCTTTATTTTCTGCACAAATAGTCAGACATTTTCATCTGACGAAGTTTAGTTTCATTTTGTTTTTTGTACGCAATATCTCTGAGGCTTAAAAGTTTTAAAATATCCCCAGCAGGAAGTTCCTGTCCTTCGCAATATTATATACAAATATTAAGGGCAGATATGGCTTGAGTTTCTCAAAAATCTGTCGTTCGGAGTTGACTTTAAACTATAGGTCCCGCCACTAATGTATAAAATTAACAAACACAACATAAGTGGTGTGAGAAACTAGGTCGTAATCCTGACTGAAGTGTTGTAATGACCAATTATGTGTGTGTATGGCTTGAGAATGCTGTATTTTTCGAACAATTTGCAACATTCTTCATTAAATGATTCAACCTCTTCCTTTTCATCAGTCTCACTGTCAGTGGTTTCAATTTCATCATTCAACCATTCGGTAACCTCATTAGAATTCTTCACCATACAAAATTTTATTAAAACATTTTTTAAGGATATTTACATCAATTCTATCTCAAGCATTGACAATTAAAAAGGCGACATTTTTTTTCAATGAAAAAGTTTTAAGAGCATCCATTAGATTTTCTGAACTTGATAAAATAGCGACCAAAAAACTTTTACGATAGTTTAGTTTTAAAAGTCGAATGGCATTTTCATCCATTGGCTGCATGAGTGATGTACAGTTAGGTGGAAAAAACATAACGCATTTTTCGTTAATTAAATCTACTAATGACTTTGGATGACATGTTGCATTATCTACTAGTAAAAGCACTCTATTTGATAAATTATTTTCTTTGAGATATCTTTTTACTTGCTTTTGTTTTCGTGCAAAAGCAATACGAATAAGTACTGTTCAAATTATTGAGGTAGAAAAAATTGATGGTGTCCGGATTACAGAGTCTACTGTTGTAATAAAATAAGTGTCCACATTATCGCGTTGTCCAGGTTTGCAGGTGTCCGGAATATCGAAATTATACTGTATTACACCAGCTGACACACAGGTCGCATTGGAAAACGAATTTCTAAATCGGATCTCAGTTATGGACTAGAGGCCTGCATTCAATTCATTTAATCACTTTAAAGGCAACCGTAGTCTAGAAGGTAGTGTGTTGGCTTATTAAACGTAAAACCAAGGTTCAAACCCCAGGTCAGACATCAAAACGAAATACAAAAAAGTATTTCTTCGGCGACTTTCTCTCAGCAGATTTCTGGCAAATAAAATTGCCATGTAAAGTTTCTCCAACATCTATCGTTCCAAGTCGACTTTAAAATGTAGGTCCCGCCACTCATGTAAAATTAACACACACAACACAAGTGGTATGAGAAACTAGGTCGTAATCCTGACTGAAGGGTTGTAATGACCAATTATGTACGTATGTATGTAAAGGCAACTTAACAGCAACATCGAGGCCCATAAATAAGCAGTATAAATTTCATTTTTATGAAATGAAGTGCTATATTTTGTAAAAATTAGAGCTGATGTATGGACGGACAATTAAATTTGTTCACCTTTCATGTCACTGGAAAAATACTATATTTTGGAAGGAAAACTCGTCATCCTATTAATAGTCATGAAATGTATAAAAGGCGAAGCCTTTAGAGGTGATAGTTAAAGGAATTTTGTTTCAGTTGGTGTGTGCAACGCATAATATAATCGATTAGCGTATCAACACTATGAAAATATTTTGTAGAGTTTTGAATAATTTTTGGCTCTGAATGCGATGTAGACAAACTAATTATTGTCACAGCTAGAGGTTCCAATATGATTAACGCTTTCCGCAAAATATCTAGCATCAATGGAAATTCCTACTCGCTGGAATACATCTTTTTATTCACTATACATCATATATACATATATGCTCATTACAACACTAGGGTTAGGGTTAGAACCTAGCTTCTCACACCACTTATGTTGCTTGTTTTAATTTTATACATGAGTAGCGGGACCTACAGTTTAAAGTCAACTTCTACCGCCAGATTTTTTGAGAAAGTTTTCATGGCAATTTTATTTACTCTCAGAGTTTTTGCCAGAAATCTGCAGAGAGGCAGTCGCCGAGGAAATGTTCTTTCATACTTTGATTTGTTGAATATGTTTGGCCTGGGGCTTGAAGCTTAGCTTCACGTCTAATAATCCTAGACTACACCAGTCTGTTATATTCAACAAAAACGAAATTGAGTGTTCTTCCATGAACATAACAGACGTTAGTGTGAAACCATTAATCTTACAGAAACAGGGTATAAATTTGTATACTAAAAATGATGTAATTAATTTTCTAATCTAATCTAATCTAATATTTGATATATGAAATGGAATTATAAAAATTTATTGGACTGTTTTAATTACATATTACTAACCCTTTGTTGGAAAATGGAATGTGTTAGGAAAATGGAATGATAAACAAAAGCTCCAAAATCAAAACAATGGACTTGTTTACATGATCAAAGAATAAACAAAAGATACAAAAACAATGGACTTGTTAACATGATCAACGAACAAACTAAAATATAGCAACACCACCAGTACTATAGCAACAACAACGCAAACACAAATGTAAACAAAATACACAAACAACAATAATGAAAACAACTTGTTTACATTTATAGAGATTTCGCAAAGGCAATGACTCTCCTCCGAGAGTATTCATCATACTATTTACCCAGCGATACAAAAGGCAAGACAAAGCGAGCAACGAGATGAGAAAGAATTCAGTCAGTCTTGTGTGAAGATACGTTGCGAGTGAAGAGAATAATTGTGGTTTGAAGATCTTTGTTATAAAAATCTATTGAACAATTGCTATTCTGTACGCGAAAGAGTGTAAAGAATAATAACAATTAAAGCAAATTGTTGTTGTTTAATTCAAGACGTGAAAGGTGGCACACGGAATTGTGTGAAGAATTGATTTAAAACTAAACATAAATTTTTTTTTATTTTATTTGCAATCTACGAACTCATATTTTTAATGTTTTTAAAAGGGTAAAAACGTAACAATATAATAAACGATTTTGATTATATAATAAAAGAAAGGGTAAAAAAATACTTTGGAAATAACTAATGGTAAATTAAGAAAACACAACACTGTCTTATTACTGCAGAGAACTTTTCTATTCGACGCTTCAGTACGAACTGAGATCTTGTACATTTCTACTCTTGGTTATCGGATTTCTTTATTATCGTATCAAGCTTCCCACTTCATTGAGCCATACCCTTGAAGCTTTGTACGTCTAATCCGCTATATCTACAATTTGCTCAACGGATCAGAGAAGTGTACAGTTTGTCGTGAATGTACTTAGCACGTTCTTTTTCTACGTGTAAAACGGTTGATTTATTTATCATGCATCTTGTTAATTTTATCATATTTCGATTAGTTTTTTTTGTGCCACTTTAATAGAAAACTACAGGAGAACAAGTGTTTCTTAAAAATTTGCTGTGGAATAATTTCATTGTCCGTAATCGCTAATAAACTACCAAGTCTCCTCAGAGGGGACAAACGAGTGATATGCTAGACTTACGTTGTCCCCTCAGACTGGAAAGTCTTGTGCAAAGGACTAATATTACCTCGTACCAACATTAACACTGAAAATCTAATTCATAGTTATGAATATTCCCTGGATGTCCATTAAAACGAAGTCCATGCGATTTGCAACTTAAATTTCTTCACACTTTTTCATCCGAAATGATATGAAAAAGTTCGTAAATTTTTTGCGCCGTCCTCAACCAGTAAATAATGAAGCCAATTGGTCTGTTTTTCAACAGAAATTTTTCTTTTTAATGAATTTTTAAAACAAATGAACTCATAAAGAGCACTTTTTTTTAGCACACATTATACTTTTTCAACTTTTCATTTCGTTAGACAGATCAGACTTGATATGGAATAAAAGGTATGATGTTCAACTCCTTAAAAGCTTTGTACTTTGAAAAAGCTGCAGTAAAAATAAAAGTTGGTAGTCGTATTTGATGATGAATTAGAAGAGTAAATTAAACAGTCAACACATGTCAAATGTAATTAATGTATGTATGCATATGACTTTTGTAAAAGATATATGTTTTCGCATTTATTTTCAAAATTAAATCATAATATTGTTACTTACGTTTGCTTTTCTTAATGACACAAGAATTTTTTTGTTCTTGTTCTTGTTTTTAGATTTAACATAATAATGTTAATGATAAACGGAATGATTAGAACAAAAACAATTCAAAATAATTGAGCATCATTTCTCATTACCGTAAAGAGTATGAAAAGCTGTCAGTTAAGGCAGATGAGAACCTGTCGGAAAGCAGAAGTGAAACAAACAGTTTTATTAACACATCAAAATATAACACTTTTCTTGTTTAAAAATGTATTTATTGTCTTCTGTTACATTATATACGTAAGTTACATTTTATATTGTCAGTTAAAGTCTGTTTTAACCGCATATACTACCGCATATATTAAGATTGGAATTATTGAATAAAGCTTATTTTATTTTTTGTACGATCAACATGGCCCTAATCATACAATCTTTTGGAACTAGGAAAATATGTTATCGTAAGTGACAGAAAAGACCTCTGCAGGAAGGGAGTTCCACAAACGAATAGTTGGGCTAACGACCAAATTTTGTTTGTAATGCAGTAATGCATACTAGCCAATCGACCATTCTCTTCGATTCCTCGATGGAACATGACCGATGGCATGGGTTATTTTGTACTTAAGGATCCCTTTTGTTTGTAACTTATTTGCACATATCTGCGACTTAACAAAACGCTGCAAATGAGTGTAACGTGAGCAAATCACAGTGGGCAGTACATACCACATTCACATGAGATGACAATGTCATCAAATAGCTCATGAAAAATATTCAATATGGTATAAGCTTTGTCGTTGCCTTAGTCTAGTTGGTTGGTGTGTTGGCTTATTAGACGGAAGGCCACATTTTAAAATCTAGGTTAAACATCTCTAGCAAAAAGAAATATTGCTTCGGCGACTTCCTTTCAGCAGACTGGAATGAAAAGTTTCTCAATACATCTGCCGTTCAGAGACGTCTTTAAACTGTAGGTCCTGCCAGTCATGTATAAAATTAACACACACAACATAAGTGGTGTGAGAAGCTAGGTCGTAATCCTGACTGAAGGGTATTACTGACCAATTATGTATGTTATGTATGTATTATACATGTCATGCTGCCCTGCTGAAATCATTTATCGTTAGCGTCCAGTTTAAACGAATGATAGGTATTTCTCAGTGAAATATGAACCAAAGACATCTGACACCCCAAAATTCACACCAGACAGTGGCTCAGTACACATTCTTAGATCTCATGTGGCATGTCTATACAATTTTTTGTCACGTTCCCGTTCATCAAGAAATCTTGGATCTCATGTGACATGTCTAGACAATTTTTTTGTCACGTTCCCGTTCATCAAGAAATGGGCCTGATCTTTCAAGATGATTATTCAATCAAAATTATATCAATTTAAATGTTCATTTTTCGATCTATTAACGTTATAGTATGGGGGATATACCATCTATTGTACTACCCTACATATAAAGTCGCCTTCCAATCAATTGCGCGGACAAAGTTTAAGATGCTGCTTGGAGTCAACAAGACTAATTCCCTCCTCAACTCGTGTGATATGCAACCAAGTGTTTCCTTCTGGCATACAATAATACTTCACAGATTCCAAGAATGTGTTCTGATGATTCATTCTCAACCTCACAGAACAACAATCACATATTGGATTCGTATTGATCTCAATTCAGAACAAGTGTACTTTTAGTCTAGAGTTCTCTGTTAAAAAAATCTTTACAAATAAAGTTACTTCTGTGTAGCATGATGCATAACTCAAATCTCCTCATATTTTAATCTCCCAAAAAAAAAAAAAATGTTGATGCCTCAAATCTTTTTCGTTTGAGAAGAGCCTTTGCCTCCCTTTATTGAGTATACCCTTCCAAACATCTATACCCACTTCACAGTTAAGTTTTGATTCTATCAGCAGCGCGGAAGTTTCCCACCTAATAAGGTTATCTGCCTGCTTATTGCCGCGAATTCTCAGCACATTATAATCTTGATTTGACGTTCCAATCGAAATAATGCATTCCAAGGCCATTACTGAAAATGTCTTTATATGCAAAGGCATCTGTGACATTAAGAAAGTATAGCAGCTGAAGGGTAATATTTTGCATTATATGTACAGTAAGACCCCGCTTAACGCGGGGGATACGTTCCGATAAGTTCCAGCGCTAAAAAAACAACGTTAAAAGAAACAGCGTTAGTACTGTGATTGCGACTTCGGAAAACACAGTGGGAATCTTTATTCTGGATAGACTAACAAAATAGCGTTGAAAAAGTTACATAGTGTATCCATAGTATCTCATTACTCAGTTTCTACTTTTGTATCAGGCTTCCGAATAATGCTATAAACAAAATAGATGCAACGCAGCAATCGCAACAATTTTGCAATTGAAATAAAGAGGCAAAGCCTAAGCAAAACAAATAAAAAAATCTACATTTCTTTAATTCGTTATAAACGGTATCTCTAAAACATTTTATGTTATATTTCATGTATCGTGTTTTTAAAGCTTCTATTTCATGCATGTTATGGTATTGACAACATTAATCCTCGCATTGCCAGCACAAATCTCTCTCTGTAAGCACTAATTCTCTCTCTAATTGCTGCGAATAAAAATATAAATTAGCCTAAAAACAAAACAGTATAATCGTGGTTTATTGTCGCGTTGCCTTTAAAACAATCACTTTCATATACACACATGTAATCTATTTTTGAGATACTGCTGTGTTTGCTGTGTTGCGTTTTTCTCGAATGCTTGAGAAACTTCGAATGTTCGTCATATACTGTGTGCATTAGTGTTATGCATTCTTGCATTTAATACTTCCAATATCGTTGATATTATCTTTTAAAATAGTTTTTATACTCTCGGTAAAAGATTTATAAAATCTAATAAGCCTTGTCCTAATAAATAAATATACATACATACGTAATTGGTCTTTACAACCCTTTAGTCAGGATGATTACGACCTACTTTTACACACCACTTATGTTGTGTGCTTCAATTTTTATACATGAGTGATGGGATCTACAGTTTAAAGTCGATTCCGAACGACAGATTTTTGAGAAACTATTCTTGGCAACTTTATTTACTCTCAGAGTTTTTGCCATGTAATCTTTGCCATGTGTCGCCGAAAACATATTTCGTTTAGTTGGAGAAGCCTTGCCTGGGGTTTGAATCGAAGCCTCACGTCTAATAAGCCAACACACTACCTACTAGACCACGACGACGTATAATAAATAAATAAATATTCCAATATAAAATTGCGTTAAAAGTAACCAAAAGAATTCTTATGACTTTTTGGGTTATCTCTCGAAATTCAACTTTTAATGCAGTCCAAGTTGAAACAGATGCCTATTCGTAGCATATTTCCACGTATTTTACTTCAAGGAATTAATATTTTTTAAAATATTAAAATAAAACTAAAATTCTTAAATAAATTTTTAACCTTTCCTTTTGGGGGGAAACAATTTACATTCATATATTGAAATATTTTTTTAAAACGAACTTCATCTTGAAACATCATGTGCATTATGCAGATGACCGGCCCTGATGTTTTGGTTTATTTTTGGTTAGAAATTTATGCACAGTTAAGTGATTGTGGTTCATAACAAAAAAAAAATTTAATTCACATACGAGTGAATATGCAGACGTTATGAATGGCACATATATTCCAGCTTTATTCCTCTAAACATTGACAACGTGGTAGAATTTTGAATTTTTTTAAAGGAACATTTGATAAAAATTTTAAATCGGAGCTATAGAAAGAAGTATTTTTTTTCATATTTATTTATACCACCAGCCCTCGGCCAATAAGCCAACACACTACCTACTAGACTACGGCGGCTTCATAATATGAAGTCATAAGATATCATCGAATTTTTTATTCGTTTGAAAGGCTTATCGATGCCATTATGATTCCACACGTCGTTCAAATGTATGCCAAGGCTCCTCTGAGTGCGAAAAGCATCCGAAGTGAAAATGTTTCTACGACTCTGGTTCATAAACCAGGCCGAATTTGAACGAAGGCATGGGTTATATCACCTTTGAGGACCGTTGTGTTTTATAGGTTATTCGCATACACCTTCGAATTAAGGAAACCCCATAAGAAGAAGTCTAACGGCGTTAATCGCAAAGTTTTGGTGTCCAGTTCATATAATTTCCGCGTGAGACGATCATGCCCTCTGATTGCACATGCAGAATATATAATGTAGCATGAGCTGTATGGACGTAGCGCCGTTCTGTTGGAACTATATGTTGTATGTATCAAAATCATTGAATTTAAGCCAAACCATGTTGATAATTATCAACTTGTAGTGCTCGCTCTTAATAGTAAGAGCCTTGTCTAACTCGCGCTCAAAGAAGTATGATCCGATGACATCGCCAGGCAAAAATCTTTAGGTTTAGGTCGGAGTGGTAGCTCTGATATCACAAAGCTCACTTGAGCATGCATGATGCCACGGGTGAATACAGTCACCGTACTGACCAAGTTCCACCAAAATCAGAGAAGGGGAAGAAGTTGGTCAGCGCAAGGGCTGCACAACCAAAATCCATACTGAACAGTAACTTTTTCGGGACGCATTTGTTAGTCAAGTTGATTGGTACCATTCCAAGTTTGATAATTTTGTTTGATCACCTACTCACTGAAGTGCGCTGTATGCTGTATGTTCCAACAAAACACGCGTTTTAATACAAATATTTGCATTTGTTGTTGAAAGCTATATGCGTGCATTGTGGTTTTACTGAACGGACTGAATAAATAACAACTAATTTGAGAGATGCGGCTTTAACAAGTTCGTTATCAACCGTCAAAGTTTAGAAGTCGCTGTTGGAAGACTCGACATAAAACCAATAAAATACGAGTAGAACTTTAACCGGCAATTATAAATTAACCCACGGGTCTGAACACTTTCATACATCCGTGAGCGTATATGTCCGTCTATATGGTTGGCTATGTGTGAAAATTTGTGCGCTTAAACACAATATTTTGTTGGCCGTTTTTGTGTATGAGCGTTTTAGTTTATATGTGTTGTATTCAGATGCACACATACTCGTATGTACATATGTATGCGAATATATTATATTTGCTTATATGCACAGCATATATTTGGTTAATTTATGCATGTAAAGTTCAAATAAAATTTCAACAAAATATTTCCTATTTATGCCGTATTCCGTAGCAGATTTTAAAGTGGCAGGATTTTAAACTGCATCAATGCTTCTGTACACTCAGTAGTCAAATGTGTGAGTTTTAAACGATGTAAACAAGTTGGAATACAAAGAAGAATCCATAGCTGATAAGCACCGACTTTATTGAATCTTACAATGCATGTTCGTTTAAGTACAAGGGCGGAGCAAGAAGTCCATATCTTTTGCATTAACGCAACACAAAAGTCCAAATTGGAAAAAATGCGTGAGTTTATTTGTGTTTACAGAATAATTTGAGGATAAATTGGAAAGATTCAATCACCTTATTTTCGATATCTAAGCTCATGTGACTGTTTCCTATTTCCATCTGTGATGAAACTACTCAGCGATAAATGATTGAGCACACCCATGAAATGGGTAAAAAAATCGTATTTCTTGGAACTCGATTGCTTATCATGAGACCTGTTCAACTTTGTCATGAAGAGCATTTAACAGAAGGCGGGAGTGCATTGCACTACTTTCCATTAAAGTGACCAGTTGCTTGCGTACGTTGGCGAACTTCGCATCATAAGGCGTACTAAGCGAGATATTACTGCAGTGTTTAACGCTATTGAACGGGAGTTAATCAAGATGGATCTGGTAGTAAATGGGGTCAAAACGAAGTATATTTTGTCGACAAGTACAAACATGCTGCTTATAGGATTTCAGATTACGATCAATAACTTTACTTTCGATGTTGTCTGTGAATTTATTTATCTTAGCACCGCTTTTCACATTATGCCAGTTTACAGATCAAGCTACAGGTGCTACAATGGTCTCAATAGGTTATTGAGTAGCAAGATCCCACTCGTACGATGAAACTTATACTCTACAATTCGATCATCCTGCCCTTACTTCTCTATGGAGCAAAAGCATGAACGCTATTAAGAACCGATGCAGCAGTGGTGAAAATATTCGAGAGTAAAATCCTTACGTAAGATAGGTTTTTGGCCCAGAGAGAGTTAACAATGATTTCCGCTGCACTGGCTCTGTCATAACATTCGGATTGACGCGGCTGCTTCGGCGATACGGGGATTAGCGAAAGTCGGAATAGATTACGACAGTTTTTGCATTGGAGGAAACAAATAGAGAAAGCCCTGTCATCGATTGGTGTAACCAACTGACGAAGACAGATTGAAATCGGATAGACGGGAAATTAATGGCTAACTAAGTAAGGAAGTAAGACACATTGAGCCAAGCATTCTGATTTGTAGGCCATATGAATTGATTTCGCCAGAGTTAAAAAGTGTTTTCTTATTAATTTAATTTCAATCAGACCTTGATCATATAAACAAACATGTTTTCATTGACAACATGCAT
Source organism: Sarcophaga carnaria (assembly GCA_958299815.1). Taxonomy (NCBI): domain Eukaryota; kingdom Metazoa; phylum Arthropoda; class Insecta; order Diptera; family Sarcophagidae; genus Sarcophaga; species Sarcophaga carnaria. Next base: position 89,142,270 of record OY283149.1, read on the forward strand.
TCCAATTGTAGTAACAGTCTAAAAAAGGAAAAGAAAATATAGAAACATGTGTCTTCAGAAGGAAATATTTTATGTAAAAAAAAAAACAAAAAAAAAAAATGGTTTGGACAATCAAAGGAAAATAAAATGTAGACGCTTTCCGACTTTTAGCATTAACTCATGCAAAAAAAAGTTCATGCACATTCATATGCGATTCTGTTTAGAAATTCAATCAGAAACAAGCACGCATGATGTTGATATGTCTGACGTATGAAAATAAAATTTAAGGTTTTTATATGTTGTGGTTCATAGATTCATATAAAAGTATTTAAATGGGAAAAAATTTAAATAAAATTTTAAATATTTAAGGCATCTAAATAAATATAAAAAGTTGTGAAGACGTTCAGACTAACGGTAACATTGTTGTGAAATTAGAATAAAAAAGAAAAAAAAATGTTAAATCAACAAACAAATTTCGATATTAAAGAATTATAACAACAAAACAGAAAACAAATTACTAGACTAAGAAAAAACAAAGATCAAATTACTACAACAAGACTACATTGAAAGATGGCGAAAGATAAAACAGAAATAATTTACTATAGCAACTCAATAATCAGATTCTAGAAGTTGCATGATCTAAATTAATTGAGTCGTAGCACCCCCAAGATATGGTCGTATATAACTATTTTTTTATTATCTTCTCGTTTTCCCAAGAAGCTTCATGGATTTACTCATGGACACCTTGGAAAACATAGTGAATGTGTCTACTTATTGGTGTATCTTAGGTTAGATTAGGTTAGTGTGGTAGCTTTGATAACCAAAGCTTACTTGAGCATGCATAGCGGTTCGTTGTGTCGCAACAGGTGAACGCAGTCTCTGTACTGACTAAGTTCCTCCGAACCAAGGACGGAGAAGTTGGTCAGCGTAAGGGCTGCACATTTCATCACGTTCCAAAAACCAATGACATCTGTCTTGAACACTCACATAAAAGATGTACCAACTGCGTTTCTTCATGATCCTGATAGCTTTCGCAGTAATCCTAGTGAGCAAACCGAGCTTGCCAGTGAAACTGCCAATAGCGCAGTGTAACGTTAAAATTCCTGTTAGGCTGCTAACCGAACAGGAACAGAACAGAACACCTTTGGTTTTCACAATTTTGAAAAATATTGTTGAGGCGAATCGCCTCTATCGTCTCTTCATCAGTCATCTCCCATCCGCCCCTTCGTATACCTCTTCGTTTTCCATTATGTCACAGTGGTCCGGAACCCAGTAGATGTTATGTCGACTTATACGTTGTTGACTCCAAGCAATTCCTGATGCCCTTTGATTTAACGAGGTGCCTACAAAACTCCCCACAGGCTTAACATCTCAATTTTTGAGACGATATAACTTTAATTCAGAAAAAGTTAGATGTCTGTTATTTTTTATTCGTTAGTATTGTGATCGCAATTCTTTTAATCCAAATAAAAAAAGAAAATTTCAAACAGGGCTTAAAAAATTCAAACACTTTATAATTCTGGCTTATGTATCATTTTTGATACATACGACTTTACTGTGGATTTTTGCACATTATTTTTTACATTACATTATTTTTTTATACATTATTTATGGTATTTAAGAAGGAATTGAAAGCTAAGTGTTGGATGAAAGTGGAAAGGTTGAATTTTCTGTTCTTGATGATCTAAAGGTTGTAATGACCGATTATATATATATATATATATATATATATGTATATATTATTCCTGCTGCTGAAAACTCGGAAGAAAAAGAGAACAGAAGCTCGTCTTATGAACTGGCGAAAGTATTGGCAGCAACAAAGATTACAATTGGATGTTTATTGCCAAATATGGCACTATGTACTTTAATATTTTAGGAAAAGAAAATATTGCCAATTTTCACCCAGATTGCTATTTTCTATTATTTCTCTCACGTGACAAACAAACATTAGAAAGAAGTGTTACCTCCTATGTTTTATTTCGTACATATTAGTAGAATAATATTTTGGTCAACTACGTATGTATGAGACAACAAAATCATTCGCTTTGATAATGTGCTACTCGGAAATGATGATAAATTTACACCTATTACGCCTTTTCGAAACATGAACTGGAAGACTTTCAGCTTTTAATAAACTAAATAATTTTGTCGCTATAGATTAGTAAGTAATTGAATTTTATGATCGTTATAAATTTCGTGGTCCACCGAAATTGAATTGGCTGTCGCAGATTGAAATACATTCCACGTGCGTGGCAAGTACTTACAGCCGTATTTGGGGAAACCTGTATCCGGAACCCAGAGATGTTTTATTGCAACGTAAAACTTTTTACTTCACATGACGTTGACAACAAATTTTTCTAACGAAATATAACTATGACTTGTACCATCAGTTTTAAGCCAGCGCTCAATTGAGAGCGTTACTAATGCGAGAGTGAGTGACAATAAGCTGTCCCGTCTGAAAAATTTAAGACTTACAAATACCCGCAAGGCAAAGGTGCTAGGTACCAAAATGTTACCATTTAGAAAAAATAAACCCAAGCTGACATGAAGTGTTTGATGTTAACGTAAAAAACCATGCTACAATGTACATCAAGTCAAAAATTTTGGCGTAAATTTAATAAAACTGATAATAAAATGTAATAATATAAAATAGTTTTATTAAAACGAATTAAAATAAATAAAAATATTTAAATTTTTTAATCGTGACAATTCTGGCTGCCCTCCAAAATGTATCAATACAAAGTTTGTATGCAGTTCTACTACTGTATATAAACTATGTAGATATGCAAAGTAACCAAACAACGCATCAACTATAAATCCGATGCCTGATTGCTTTTTGACTGCGTTAAAAGTACACATTGACGACGTTTTGAAATAGAATACATTGTATATATTTTGTATAGCGGCATTATGAAACACGATACTTTGTTCAAACACAAAGCAACTAACATTTTGGAAGGCAGCCTCTATGTACAGCAAGTATGCATCTAAAGTGATACATAGGCTAGGATTATGAACTTTTTTAAAGCTCGATCTACGGTTAATACTCGTGTACAAAACCCCGATTTGACTCCAAGAGAGTCATTTGGAAAAAAGGTTTACTTGTCACTGAACCTCAAACAAAAGTCAACTGAAAAACTTCCCCAAGAGTGTATGGCAGCAAATATTAACAGAAAACGTTCAACAAAACTGTTCAATAGCATATAGGCTATATAAAGTGCTTGACTTTAAGGGATATCCTAAAAAATAGTGAGGATAATACTTTAATTTATTTGATATTTGAATTCCAAATTGTTCTTGGCGGTAACTTTACTTTTGCGGTGCAAAAATATGGAGTCACCAGAAACTTTTCCTTTGTGGTTTGTAAAACACCTTAAAAATTTTTTGTTTTATTATAAAATAGAAGCAAATAAATAAAACAAATATTGCTTAAAGTTCATAAAATTTCTCAAATATATTGAGGTACCATTTGCTGTATGTGTTATACGCTCTACGTTTTCATTATTTTTCTTTGTATCGTTTTTTAGCACTTTTTAAATCCGCTTCCTAATTATAACAGATTTTTCTAATGACATATTGACCTTCTTTAATGTCAAAAGCTACCGAAATGGACGTACAAAGAAAATAACAAAAATCAGTAGACAGTAAATAATATAAAAGACAATTTTAAATCAGCGGACATTTGCGAAATTAGATGAAATAAAACAAAAAATGTATGATTATGAATTATAATTCGTTCTCATTTTCAAATACAGTTTCTAGGAATAATAGGAATAATTATGCGTGAGTTAATTCAAATAAGTTGCAATTTCAGTGAGACATTCATGTTTTTCTAATGAAATGTAATCTCAATCATAAGTTGGAATCATAAAGGCTTACCTTTAACAGGCGATTGTTGACCCAGTCGTCTTTTTATGAAGATTAAAACGAAATTTTGAAACCATCACTAATTACAATAAAATGTAAGATTTAGGCAAATATCAAAATTAAAGATTTAATAAGCCTTTAAAATAAATAAATATGAACTTGACTTGCACCAGGATTAAGACCTAGTTTCTCACACAACTTATGTTGAGTGCGTTAATTTTATACGTGAGTGGCGGGACATACAGTTTAAAGTCGACTCCGAACTACAGATTTTTTAAAAACTTTTCATGGCAATTTTTACTAACTCTCAGAGTTTTTTATAATCTGCTGAGAGGAAGTCGACAAAGAAATATTTTTTCATATTTCGTTTAGTTGGAGATGATTGACCGGGGATTTGAACCGAGGCTTCAAGTCTAATAAGCCAACACACTACCTACTAGACCACGGCGGCTTCAATTCGCGCGATTGCGGTGGCCAATTCACGTTACCTCCACATGCGTTGACAATGCTCTCAAATCAAATGTGGCATGAGATGTGTGATATGTAGTATCGTCCTGTTGAAATCACCTATCGTTGGTGTCCATATCATACTAATCAATCCAAAAGAAGTTTGTAATCATCAACTTACAGTGATGGCCATTGAAAGTAGTGGCGTTTACAATGTTATTCTCAAAAATATATGTTTTTATCAGAATTCGTATCGTCAAAAATTCGTCGATTTTGTTAGGATAACACTTCAATCAAGTATTGTTTTAATTTTTTTTATACTGAAAATTGTTTAAAAGCATGCTTTTATTGAATACTAAACTCGTTAAAGTGATATACTTTAAAAAGTATAACGTTGACATAATTATTCAATTACGTTGCTGGAAATAACATGTGGCAAAAATAAAAGTGAAAACTGTTTTAAAAACGTTTGTAATCAAATGTCAGAAGAAAATGTAAAAAGACAATAAAAGTTTATTTTGTATGTTCTCTCCTTTCTTTCATTTAAATTCTCAGAAAAGTTTTCGAGTAGTAAACTGAATGCAATTACTGCTAAGGTAACAATGTTGTCTTTGTTTTTTTATTGTTGTTTCATATTAAAGAAAAATGTACGTATTTTTATTCAAACTTTAGTTTTAAGTATTTAAATAAAAAATTTAATACATGGATATTTTTTAATACATAATACATACATACATAATTGGTCGTTACAACCCATAAGCCTGGACAATAAGCTGGCTTCTGACTCCACTTATGTTGTTCATGTTAATTTTATATATGAGTGGCGGATCCTAAAGTTTGAAGTCGACTCCGAAAAATAGATTTTTTGAGAAACTTTTTTATGGCGGTTTTATTTACTCTCAGGGTTTTTGCCAGTAATCTGCTGAAAGTCGCTAAAGAAATATTTTTTTTTATATTTTATTTTGTTGGAGATTTCTGACTTGGGGTTCAAACCGTGTCTTCACGTCTAATAAGCCAACACACTACTTACTAGGCTACGGCAGCTATGTGGTGCTACAAAGATTTTCAATTGACTGTAAAGGTCGCACATACGGTTACGTGCCGCTTCTCCTAATGGATACATACATACATAATTGGTCATTACAACCCTTTAGTCAAGATTACGACCTAACTTCTCACACCACTGATGTTGTGTGTGTAAATTTTATACATGAGTGGCGGGACCTACAGTTTAAAATCGATTCCGAACGACAGATTTTTGAGAAACTTTTCATGGCAATTTTATTTACTCTCAGAGTTTTTGCCAGAAATCTGCGAGAGGGAGTCGCCGAAGAAATATTTTTTCATATTTTTAATTCGATGTCTGACCTGGGATTTGAACCGAGACCGCACGGGTAATAAGCCAACACACTACGTACTAGACTAATGGATATCTATTTCGATTTTGATCATCATAAGTACATTTTCTAGCTTCTTTGAGGTTTGTGGTATCCAAGTGTTGTCGCGTACCCAACTTGAAATTTCGTCTTTCGATACCACATCCAACATGGCGCCCGAGAAGATTTCTCCTTTAAAAATAGCGATTGAAAAAGCATACATGCATGCTTGCAACCGCATATATTTTAAACTGGTACTGGCTTAGAATTCTTCTCCTCCGTATTAGTTTGATAGTGCGATGCTGCCGTCTGAACCCGTCATTTCATAACTATCCTTCAGTTTATCACTATTTCTTATGTTTGTCCAATAAATCTAATTTCCCTGGGTGTATTACCTTTCGTAGAAAGATGCATTTTTACACCAATCTGCGTGGTAAAGGTAACTCATAGCCAACGTTTTGAAATTTCTGTTGTAAAAGAATCAATTTTGGGCAATAACAAATTTATGTTTGCTAGGTGCCAACGCAAGTAAAGATCGATTTCCATTCATAACCGGCTCATTAATATGTATTTCAATATGTCTTCATTGATTTTATAGCTTCAAGCATTAACTTATTGCATTTATTTCATACGACGGCTTACACAATTTTTTCATTAAATTGTTGCTCCAGTAGCTACGAACACGTATTCGATAGAGCGGCAATAGTGTAAATAGTGTAGGAAAACTTTAGAAACATTGTCACAAGTAAAACAATACGAACGATATTGATTGAAATGCAAGAGCAGATTCCAAATAGAGTAGTTTCACGTTTTGACGCTGATAATTGGCACCAGTATCATTTAATTAAACAGCGTTAGACCTTTTTTTGTAGTTTTTTACGGACAACCCCACAAGACTACTTATTCTTGATGTCGAATTTTTATTTTATTTCCCCTTTTTTATATTATTTTTGTCCCTCATATGATTCTATTTATTTACAGTTAGACACTACTAAGTAGAAGTTATTACTAATACGCCAACATTTTTACTAATATTCTTACATAAAACGTTCATTATATTAACATGAAATATTACTTAACAATTAGACATAATAGCCATGGCTTTAGAATGTTGAAGTCCACAATATTTTTAATTTTTTGCCTTTTTAAATATCTCGTGTTATACAGTGCTAAAAGCAATTTGTGGTTTAACATTCTACTAGTCCGGCCAAGGCTTAAATAATTATAAATAAAAATAATTACAGAAAACGAATACAAAATTATTGAATAACGTCAGTTTTTTTTTTTATCATGTAGTATATGGAGCAGGTCATAAATCGTTGAAAAATATTTCAAATTGCATTAAAGAAAAGCAAGTGTTTATAACACAATCTTTTCTGTTCCATTTCACTTTTAAGCAAAATATATGTGAGATATTTTCGAAATTGCGTATTCGTTTTAAATAACTATTGACTGATTTATAAATGACCATCACGTCTTCTCTGGGTGAAGCGCATACGTAATATCCAATTTTTCACGATTCTGACGCATAAATAAGATTGAATTTGAAATTGACCGATAACATGGGTCTGTTTTGAAAACCACAGTAGTTTATTTGCACACAAACCTATTTAAGAAAACTCACTTAACTATGTCTTCAAAACGCTCGTGTAGAAAACCCAATTTGGCATGATCTTTGAGGCGCAAATTGCAGTCCTGTTGAAACCATATATTGTTGGTTTAAGGTTCATTCAATTCCGGCCAAAGTAATTGATAATCATCGACCTATAAAGTTTGCATTGACAATAATAGATTAGCCAACGTCGTTTTAAAAGAAATATGAGCCGATGACGCCACCAACACACGCAACAAACAGTGACTTTTTCGGAATGCATTGGACGCTCTTGGATGTGAATTGGGATCGTCCTAAATTCGACGATTTTGTTTTTTCACATATCCATTCATCAAGAAATTATTACTCGAATCCACCGCATTGAGAATATTTCTCTCTTTAGAACGATTATGGCGATCACAAAGAGGGTGAAGCGTCTAGTTGCTGTATTTTTTCATGCAGATTACGCAAAACATTTTGAATAATTGACAAGTAATTTTCCTGATCAGTAGTCAAACTTCGAAAATGCCTGTTGAGATACTTAATGCTACTCACTGGCAAAGTTACCGTTCGAACTATTTATAATTCATATGTCATCGTAAATCTTATTTGATCTCTTGTATATGGTGTATTCTTAAACAGTGCCTATTTGTAAATCTAAATGAAACAAATTGTGTGTCTTCTCTTTATGGCAGAACAGGGTTCCGACTTATGAGGTGAAAGACTGGTTCTTTCTTCTCTTTAAACCCACAGCTCTTGTAGAGGTCATTAGTCGGAACGGCGAGTCTTTAGGCACACCTACTTAAAGCACAGTGGCCTGTAAGAATACCATTGTTCGATGGATGGTTACGTGATTTAAGGACAGAAGAGAGTCAGTCCTTTTCTTGTCCATACGTGTCCAGTAGTGTCTGGCAACAATACACGTATACTCCTAATACCAACCAGATTGAACCTCCTCTCAAAACAAGTGGACAATATCCAAGTTATCCAAGGCGATAGGAATATCGAATAGGAATGTCGAAAATTGCAAGTTCTCAACGATGTGTCTCGGAACCCACATAAGAGTTACCTTTGAATGAATTGAATTCGATTTTTGCTCTCCGAATGAATATTATGTCTATATGAATAAATAGACAAAATGATAACTTTGCCTCTCACAATCTTATGGTCGTGAAAGGGTTAAACACTTTTGTTTTGCAATAATTGGATACAAAGTGTTCTATAATTATTTTGTATTGCGTAAACAGACATTCAGTAGCCTGCATTCGCTATGCAAGTGTATTTCGTGTATTATATTTGTGAAGGAAGTCGTTACATGCTTCCTTGGAACGCGCTAGTATTGTTTGACTATGTAAAATGAAATAAGGGAACAACAATAATTACTTTTAAGAAACAGAGCATAATTATTAATAACAAGGTTTTCTAAAAGAAAAATATTTTAAGAAGTTCTTGATAGTTCCCTTCCTTTCTTCTCTAAAGTTCAAAAAATTAGAAGAAATTCAAATTTAGAGCTAAACAAAAGGAATTAAAACACTATTCTCGTGACACCATATTTGGGAAGCCGTGCCTTTTTAATGTTTATACTGCAAATATTGAAGTCGTAGCACTAAAAGGAGTTGGTTGTTTATAATTATATACACACATACGGCATAATAACTCAATATAATTGGTTGACGCTGAATGTAAAAAATTTAAATTGGTTCACTTAAAATGCCACGAGTTCGAAAATAAACAGCAGAAATGATAAAAAAACTTAATGGTGTAGAATGGTGTAGGATTTATGCACTGATTTTAGAACCCCTGTTTGAATTTTGTTTGTTGTCCGATAAACGTGGTAACACACAATTTTAATTCATTTGAAGTCGCAGTAGTCTGGTAGGTAGTGTGTTTTGGCTTGTTAGACGTTAGGCCGCGGTTCAAACCTAAGGTCAGACTTCTCTAGCTAAACGAAATATGAAATATTTCTTCTTCGACTACCACTCAGCAGATTTCTGGCAAAAAATATGCGAGTAAAAAAAAATTGCCATGAATAGTTTCTCAAAAATCTGTCGTTCGTAGTCGACTTTAAATTGTTTGTTCTCGCCACTTATCAATAAAATTAACACCCAACATGGGTGGTGTGAGAAACTTGATTGTAATCCTGACTAAAGAGTTGTAATAACCAATTATGTGCTTAACTTATTGAATAAAAAAATATGGGCACATGTCTTCACGGCTCTAATGACCAGGTATTACAATTTTTATGAAATTTTCCTTGACTTTTTCACAGAGATGAGTCTATGTCGCACCGATGATGCATTATATCTATGATTTGTGCTCAGAAATTCGCATAAACCAGATATTTGTTTTATTTAAAATAAAAATTAAACACAAGGCGTCAAATCTCCTGATATTGATGGGTAGTCGAAACTAGAATTTTTTGAGATAATATTTAAGATTTAGAGCATCTAAAGATTTCCAGAGCACCTTTACTGCAATAAATCCAATACAGGACGCTTATTGTGGCAAGTGAACAACTCTTGCAAAAACCGCTTATCGTTCAGTTGAGGTCACATGAACTCCGCTATAACGTTCCTGTAATATAAAACTTTGTAAAATTTTTATTTAACAGTGAATTGAAGCTTTCAAAAAGAGCTTGCATTCTTTGCGCATTACTTGGCGCATATTTTTGACTCATATATAAATATATTAGATTGAGTTTTCTACCTTAGGATTTTCGAACTTTGAAAATTTGCTAAAAATATATATGTTTTGTTACACGGGTACATCACGTGACAATAATCAAATTGTTTTATCAAAATGGTGGTTCTGTTCGGTCACGTGGACCAATTTGAATCCACTGGTACAATAAATTATCGACCAAAACCTGTGTACGAATATGAAATTCGGTAAATATTACCGAAAACATCGTCGCTGGCCATGAGAGCGTATACTATAGAAAATCTGAAGGAACCGTGTTCCCATCACTCTCTCAACTCGGCCTTTCGCAGATCACAACTTTGCCCTCTTTCCGTGTGACTTAGGCCTGAATGTACGATAGTACGAATGAACTCTAAAGCAGTTTAATCAAAAAATCATCTTAGTGACGTAGCCTATTTCTGGAGGAATTGGTACGTGAAAAACAAAATTGTTCAATTAAGGAATTTACATGATATCCAAGAGCGTCGAATACATTCCGAAATAGTCTCTGTTTGGTGTGGATTTTAAGCTAGTTGCATTGGTTCATTTATCTTTGAGAACGCCATAAAAGCGAGCACTGTAGGTTGATGATCACAGACATACATAAATGGTTTTTACAACCCTTCAGTTAGGATTACGACTTAGCTTCTCACACTACTTATGCTTAATTTTATACATGAGTGGCGGGACCTACAGTTTAAAGTCGACTCAGGTCGACAGATCTGACCAACATGTGGTTTCCGTAAGGCGGAGCTAGAATCTACATACTCGGGCCACACAGTTCATCACACATTGGATATTCTGCACAAGCGAGTTGGGGTCATGCCCATCTCAAGTGGGGGTGATGTGAACCGGGGCCACCAAGATCGTGAGAATAAGAATAAGTCATAAAACGCAGCTATCTTCAAAAGCAACATTACTTAAAACTTCGGGCAAATTCATAGAAGCGTTGGCGGGTATTTGAATTTTGCTATATAATCAGTACGTGCTTTTAAGGGTTAGAAAATGATGACTAAATCTCACACATACCCTGAAGGCATACCTGTTAAGTAATGATTAGTAATCGTAATGATTAGTAATTTGATTACTTTTTTTTGAATGGTGAAATAATGATTACAATTACGATTATTTTTGGTTAAAATAGTTAATAATTGATTACGATTACAAAATAATCAAAAAATAATCAGGATTACTGGCGATTAGTCTAATAATCAAAAAGAATCAAAAGTAATCCAAAAGTAATCAATTAATTTTCAATAATTACTTAGAATTCTTTTTGAAGATTTGAAAATAATCAAAAAGAATTATTGAAAACAATTTGATTACTTTTGGATTACTTTTGAATATTTGAAAGTAATGAAAAAGAATTATTTAAAACAATTTTATTATTTTTTAGACTTCTTTTGATTCTTTTTGATTATTAGACTAATCGCCAGTAATCCTGATTATTTTTTGATTCTTTGGTAATCGTAATCAATTAGTAATTCGAAAAATTGTTCATAGAATTATATAATCATTACGATTCTTTTTCAAAAGTAATCTAATTGATTACTAATCCTAATCGAAATTTAACAGGTATGCCTGAAGGATTTGATTCAACTGTTGTCCATTTTTTTTCACGAATAGTCTCAAATACAAAAAGGTTACCTTAAATCACATTGCATGTCGATGGCAATTTTTTTGTTGTATTTTTTATGCATATTGTTACGAAAATGGAAATGGTTAGGAGTCGACGTTAAACTGTAGGTCCCGCCACTCACGTATAAAATTAACGTGTGGTGTGAAAAGCTACACCGTAATCCTGAGTGAAGGGCTTTAATGGCCAATTATGTTTTTATGTATGTTTTGCTTTTAAATCGTTTAAATTGTATACAAAATCTACAAAAACAAAAACAATATACTTGTTTACATACAAACATGTTTACATAGAAACTTGTTTACATACGAATATACCAACAAAACAAAAAAAGTGATAAACAATTAAACAAAAATGCGGCAACAAAAGCTGCAACAATAAATGTAAACAAAAAATAAACAAACAACAATAATGCAACAACAATGTTTACATTTATAGAGATCTCTCAAATTCAATTCAAGCTCATTTATCAGACTGTTTACGTTGCCATATAAAAGTCAATGGTCAAAGTATTTATTCAGTCAGTCTTGTGTGAAGACACGCGTTGTTTGAAGAGAATAATCGTGGTCTGAAGATGTTCGTTATAAAGATCTGTCGAACAATTGTTATCGTTTACGCAAAAGAGTGTAAAGAAGAATAACAAACAAAGCAATTGTTGTTGTTTACAACAGGTGAACAGTGCAAACAATAAAGAATTTAATTAAAACTAAACACAAATTTATTATTATTTTTATTTGCAATCAACGAATTCATATTTTAAACGTTTTTAAAAGGTAAAAATGTAAGAATATTTTTTTACGTTCCATTTTATGTGCAAAAGAAATCTTTACAATGTTAATCCAAAAAAAATTTGGATTTACACAAGTTCAGTTGTCATACCATGTAAAAAACATTGTATTGATGTTCGATTCAAACTATTTTCTTTTTTGGAAATGACTCGTAAAACTACAGGTTTATACGAGTATATTAATTTGAAAACATTTCCGTTCGAAGAAATATTATTAAAAAATGTGTTGACGGAAGAAATGGTGACCATAAAAGAAACCAGGAAATATGGAAATGTTTATAAAAGTATTTAAATTTTATATGTCGTGTATATTTTTATGTTGCAATACGAAATAATATTTCATGTTGTGTATAATTATTGAATAATAAAATCTATTTACACATTACTGCAAAAAAAATTACCATCCAGGATTAAAAAAATGGGTGGCCAGGGTACGTTTACTCACTGCAAACTTTCGTTATCAAATAAATTTGTTAAAAAAAAGAGCGAAACTTGGCCAAACATAAAAGAATTATATGATAAAGAGTAAATGTGCTTCGTCGATTCGATGAACAGTAATCATTCAGGGTTAATGTACAAAAATGAAGAGGACCGTCCAATGTTAAATAGTTCAATTCAGACCCCACATTTTTAACTCCCTAATATGCTATCGACAATGTTTTCTGCTATTTGGGAATAATAATTTAAAAATTGTTTAAATAATTACTTATCGTTTAATGCGCGTATCGATATTTTCAAACCATATGTTCAAATGACAATTTCAAATAAAAATTTCGTGCAACACAAACAATTTGGTACGAAGAACAAAACGCTTGCTGCTGTTTCTATTGCTGAAGTGTTTTAAGCTGTATTTGTTCATGGCATGTACGTAAATAGACAGACAGACAATAGACTTAAAGGCCATATAGTACTTGAATAGAAACGAAGGGTTTAGAATTTTCATATTTGTTGAACGATTATGTTGTTAATAGCGTGCAAAAGTGTATTCCCTTAGAGACATATTTTTCATTGTTCACAATAATTTAAATGTCTCACCTTCAATTTGTTAAAAAGCTACCGAAAAACAGTTGAACGAAAGCACATATACATATGTATGTGCATATGTTAGCATCTTGAAAAAAATATTTATTTGCCAGACAATATTCATATGAGAACACGATAACATCCCCCAAAACATTGTTTGCTATTTTTCACCTTTTGGAACATAAGCATTAAGAGGAATTACAATCCCCATTCATGTAAACAAAAGCATGAATTGCGTCTTTAATGGTGTTATTTTACAATTCTGAATAAAAGGGCGTCTCAATAAGAAAGTAGTTTTTTAATCTAGTCTAAGTACAAATTCTGCAATTTAAAAGCTGTGTCATATGTTTGTCTGTTCCGTTTATTAAAAATGCAGCGGGTTTCTTAAGAACAATGCGTTAAAATGGTGAAAACTTTATACAAAAATTTGTAAAGTTATGCCGACCGTTCACAGGTTAGTTTAGGTTCGATGGCGGTCTTCTTCGAAGGAAAGCCAACATTTGGACCCATTGCTATACCACAATAAATTCTACCCCGGGATCAACTATTCATATAGCGGTCACAAACTTCGAAGTATTTTCAATCGAGAAAGTAGCTCCAATTTGTCAAGCCTCCCAAAATGGGCAAACAATTTTAAGCAGTTAGGTCGGTTATGGTTAGTTCGGCTCACTTGGGTCAACATTGCTGCTGTAAACGGGAGTATCACTGAAAACCTGAAAAGATAGTGAAAACCAACAGAAGTTAATCCCAATTTTTCGAAACAAGTTATTTGCTGCCATGAAGTGTACATCCATCTTAATGGCTTAGCGAATACACAAAATTGTCGAATTTGGAGCTAAAAATGCAATCCATGAAAAACAAACAGTAGGTGGCGGATAACTGAACGGCCTATCCCAAGTAGGCTAGCTGCGAATAACCAATAAGCAGTCCCCGACCAAGAGCGGCAGATACGGAGGCGTACTACAAAAAGGTACAAGTGACCGAAGACGTTATCTGCGACATGGCGAATCGATGCCGCCATTAACTAGGCATCATCCCACAGGGGGTTCCCTCAAGAGATGGGAAATAGGAGAGTAACGACTCCATGGTTCCCTCAGTTCAACCGAAGCGGTGAACTACGACGCCCTTGATTGGGGCATTAGAACCGAGCCCGGTAAGGTTCTAATTATGGTATACCGGAAAATGGTTTTGAATTGGTGATATAGGCAGACGATGGCAGTATTCCGGCACTTTAGTAAGCGGTGTGATAGCTGGCTGAAATGGCTGTCGGGCTAATGCCGCCGCCCCGTTAAAATGATGGCAAGTCTGTCGGTACGTTCCTGATTTATCACCGTTAAGTTGGTGTTGTAGGACCAGATGCGAATCCCTGGTTTACGTCGACCTGGCTCTGAACACGTATTCCCATGAGGTTATGTGTCAACCCTCGCGTGGCCTCCCTGCTTATGCATAGATAACCACGGGGTTTTTTGTGACGACTACAACGATGGATTAGGACAGCGGCCGAGAGTTGGGGCCCAAATGAAATGATGAACAATAGAAATAAACCTACGAATAAGATGATGAATGATATGAATACCTTGAAGCTGAACGCTTTCGGTCAGAGCTCAAGGATTCTAAGATCTGCTGTGCGGAATCGGGAAATGAACCCATTCGGTCAGAGTACGAGGACTCCGAGATCCCCAGTGAATGGAGAATCTTCAGGATTGGTGGCATCGTGGTCGGAACCGACGCGAAGCAACCCGCCGGCATCGACCAGTGGGGTTTTTGGTCAACTCGGAGATGAAATTAGGAGCTTAGTTGATATGATGGAGGATGGAAAGAGGAGATCAATCCACCAGCCGATGAGAGATGCAATCGACTCTATTAAGACCCTCTACGACCTGTACGCAGGTGAATTGAGGGGGCAGTCAACTGATGAGAAACTTGAAACTTCGCCCTGGATGAGAAATCAGGAGGGCAAGAGGAGACAGGAGGCAACTGTTGAGACTCCCGAAGCAAAGAGGAGAACTCCAAATCCAGCACCGAAAGTTTTGGTTGGGAGGACTACTGAGACGACTCTGAGTCAGCAGGTAAACGCTCAGGAATCGACTGGAGAGCCAGGGTGGCAAAAAGTCACTAAAAAGAAAAGGAAGGAAAGAAACCTCAGGAGAGGAAAACAAAGCCTGATGCGATAACGATAGCAACGAGGGATGACACATCGTATGCTGACATTTTGAGGAGGGTTAAAACGGACCCTAAGCTCTGTAAATTAGGTGAAAACGTGACAAAAATTCGGAGAACCGCCAAAGTGGAGCTACTATTTCAGCTCGGCAAGAACGGCGAGCGAACGGAGGACTTCAGAGGAGCCATTGGAGAGCTCCTAGGGGAATGCGCTACTGTCCGCGCTCTAAAGGAGAGGAAGACAATTGAGATAAAGGACATTGATGAGATCACGGAGAAGGGAGATGTATATAACGCAATACAGAACATTCCAGGTCTTGAGGGCTTCGCTGAAGCCGACATAGTTGGTCTCAGGAGGGCATACGGTGGGACACAAACGGCCACAGTGAGCCTTAGTGCAGAAGCTGCAGCTATTCTCCTGAAGGAAGGTAGAATTAGGATCGGCTGGGTCATATGCAGGATTCGCGAGAGGAACATTCCGACGAAATGCTTCCGATGCTTGCAGTTTGGACATATTGCCCGCCTGTGCAAGAGTAAAGTTGACCGCTCGGCAACATGCCGCAAGTGTGGACAGGACGGTCACATTGCTGGGAATTGCGAACGGGAACCACTCTGCATGTTCTGCAAAGTGGACAACCCAAGGTTCGCCAAACATATCGCGGGGAGCAGGAAGTGTCCTCAGTTTCAAAGCGCTCTTAAATCACGTTCTAGGAGATGAAGTTAATACAAATTAATCTGAATCATTGCGAAGCAGCCCAGAACCTACTGGTCCAGAGAGTAAAGGAGGAGAATATCGATGTCGCAATCATAAGCGAACCTTATAGAGTACCGATGAATAGTACTTGGATCACGGACGGATCTAGTACTGCGGCTATATGGACTTGTGGTTCATTTCCCTTCCAGCAAACCTATGCGCGGGACATCGGTTTTGTTATGGCCACGATAAAGGGAGTTTTCATCTACAGCTGTTACGCCCCCCCCGAGGTGGTCAATGGATGAGTTCCAACATATGCTGGAGAGGCTGGCGTCACACGTAGCCTGAACACCCCCGTTATTATTGGACGAGACTTTAAAGCTTGGGCGATCGAATTGGGTAGTAGATATACTAACTCCAGGGGTCGCTGCCGCTTGGAAACATTCGCTTCCCTTCCTGTGGCGCTGATGAATGACGGAAGAGGAAGTACATTTAGGAGAGCTGTATCGAGCTCGATAACAGATTTGTCGTTTGTGAGCGATGGCCTTGTTTCGCGGACCGCATGGAGGCTAACTGAGGACTTCACGAATAGTGACCATCAGGCAATTGTGATGACGGTTACTGGCCGCAACACGAGAGGAAACGGATTGCCGAAGTTTACGGGACCTAAATGAAAGGACTCCCGCTTTGATGAGGAGACGTATAGATTGATGTTGTCGTCTTTTCATACGACTGGCAGCACGGTCGAGGAATTAGTGAGCGGCGTATACGAAATGCTCAACACTGCTTGGGATGCTGCTATGCCTAGGAGAACTGTGTGTAGGGGACGTTCCCCCTGCTACTGGTGGAATGACGAGATTCGAAGACTGCGGTCGGCGTGCTTTGGTGCGAGAAGACGGGCCCAGCGCACGAGAGGAAGACCGACATGGGAAGTCGAACGGGCTTCATATGAGAATCTAAGGCGTCAACTTAGAAGAGCCATTAAAAGGAGCAAGAATCTATCCTTTCAGCGGATATGCCGGGAAGCTGACATCAATCCTTTTGGGACGGCGTACAGAGTCGTCTGCAAGAGAATCGGTGCTCGAGAACAGCCTAAACTAGATTGTCCAGTTTTGCTACGGGAGATCATTGGTACATTATTCCCACGTGACCAGCCCTACACTTTTATAAGTAGGGAGCCGGAGGCCATTCATACAATACCCGAGGTAACAGGAGAGGAGGTACTCGCAGCATGCACTAGAATAGGAGATAGGAAAACACCGGGGCCGAATGGAATCCCGAATAGGGCACTTAAGGCGGCTATCCGGCTCAGACCGGATACGTTCGCCAAGGTGTTCCACAAGTGCTTCGCCGAGGGTGTTTTTCCGCGTAGGTGGAAGAAGCAGAAATTGGTTCTCATTCCAAAACCTGGTAAACCGCCAGGGGAACCATCGTCGTATCGGCCCATCTGCCTACTTGACACGATGGGAAAAATACTGGAGAGGATAATATACAATCGACTACTAACATGTGCCGAGGCAGGAGGAGCTCTCTCGGACCTGCAATACGGATTTAGGAAAGGACGGTCCACTGTTGACGCGGTAAGGAGGGTGGTCGACATTGCAAGAGATGCAATAGAGGGCGAAAGATGGAGATTTGGCACCAAGGAGTACTGCGCTGTTGTCACACTTGACGTTAAAAACGCGTTCAACTCGGCGAATTGGGGGCGTATTATGAGAGCCCTCTTTAACATGGCTACACCGCCATACTTAATGGAGATTCTGAATAATTACTTTCAGGACAGGAAGCTATATACCTAACGGATGAAGGAGAGCAGGAATACGTAGTGACGTCGGGAGTCCCGCAGGGCTCCGTACTTGGGCCACTACTATGGAACATTATGTACGATGGAGTACTTCGACTGCGATTGCCAAGCGGGACTACAATTGTGGGCTTTGCAAATGACATTGCCATAGTCTCGATAGCTAAAACGGTAGGAGAAATAGAGGAGAAAACGAACACAGCGATTCGAAATGTTGGAGCATGGCTGGATGAGGCAGGTTTGACACTTGCTGCACATAAAACGGAGGCCGTCTTGATAAGCGGCCGGAAGATAGTGGAGAAGATGGAATTAACGGTTGGAGGCACAAGGATCGAATCGAAGAGGGCGATAAAATACCTGGGAGTGATTATCGACGACAAATTGAACTTCAAGGAGCACGTGAAATACATCGGTGAGAAAGCATCTGTAACACAGGGAGCACTGGCGAGGATGATACCAAATATTGGAGGACCAAGTCCATTTAAAAGGAGAATAATTTCGGCGGTAGTAACGTCGATAATGCTGTATGCTTGCCCAATATGGTCGGAGGCACTCTCAGTGGGGACGACGAGGAGGATACTGTCCTCGGTGTATCGTCTAAGCGCGATTAGACGGATAAGTGGCTTCAGGACAGTGTCTGATGAAGCAGTTTTGGTATTGGCAAAGACAATACCAATAGATATACTGGCGGATGAAATGAGAAGGATATACCTTCGCCGTCTCGAGTACCCGGGACAAATAGCGGCTATAAAAGCGGAGGAACGAAGGACTTCCATGCACAAATGGCAGTCACGATGGGAGAGCAGTCTAAAGGGAAGATGGACATTTCGTCTTGTACCTGATGTAACCCCTTGGATGAAGAACGAACATTGCGAGTTGAACTACTACGTGACCCAGTTCCTAACTGGTCATGGGTGCTTCAGGAAGTACCTGCACAGATTTGGTCATGACACTTCTCCTATATGCCCCAAACTGTGTAGATGAGGAGGAAGATGCGGAGCATATTCTTACATGCTGTCCCAGATTTAGATGGTCGGGAGAAACGAATTTGGAACCAAACCGGCTAATGGAAGAGCTGTTGAACTGTAGGATTTTATGGAGTCAATGTGGCCAGAGAATGGCTGAAGTTTTGATAGTACTCCGAAGACTGGAGGAACGGAGGCGAAATTTGAATTAACGTGATAAAGCTTTCAAGCTAACCAGCCCTCCGCGAAGTAATACCTTACGGCAGTCCCGCGGGGGGAGAGTGGTTGAAGTGTGTAGGGGTGGGTTTAGTACGTAGGCTCCAGCGATGGTGAATCGTGCACTCTTTTGTTGGAACAAAAGTGTCTTTCGAAGATTCCCACCTCCGGCTCAAGACAAAAAAAAAAAAAAAACTTACTACCTATGGCGAATTCTTACTATAAAGTTCAGAATTTAATATTATCCTGGGCCCTCCCGATTGTATTTTAATATACACTTAGCCCGACCGGTAGATGGAACTCATTAATTCAACCTGGTAAACGTGCGACGAATACGTGGTGTTCATATCGATTCAAATCACCACTTTGATTCAGGCAAGGAATTCATACGATTAAGTATCAGGATAAACGTTCTAATGTTTCATTCAATATGGCCGATATATTGCTGACACCATTAAAATTTCTGCAAAAGTTTTATTTCCCCGATAAACCCAAAATCACTTATTTCTTAAAAGAAATATGTTGTTTGAAATCGAAGTTAACTTCAAGGCCCCGCCACTCATTGATAAACTTAATACTTGACTATTTCAATGGTTACAATGGTTAATTGGTTAAAGCTGCTGAAGTAAGTCTCCTATTTCAGGATACGGCAATCTTTCATACTTATTATTAAGGATGAAGTCGCCGTGGTCTAGTAAGTAGTGTGCTGACTTATTAGACGTAAGATTACGGTTTTAACTCTTGGTCAGACATCTCGAACAAAACGGAATATGAAAAAGTATTTCCTAGGCGGCTTCCTTTCAGCATTAAATTTTCATGAGAAGTTTCTTAAAAATTTGTCATTCAGAGTTAACATTAAACTATTGGTCCCGCCACTCAGTTATAAAATTAATACACAATATAAGTGGTAAGGGAAACTTTGCCGTAATCCTGACTAAAGGATAGTACTGACCAATTATATCACCTATGTATGTATTTCCAGTCACTTTTACATTGCTTAACCAACCAATTTCATTGTTTCCCTTAGTGCTTCTTTAATTATTTCAACATCTATGTCTTATGAAAAGGAAAAAGCCACAGCAGTGTGAATGTAACCACGTGCACACAAACACGCTGTTATAAATACGCTCACAACTAGAAATTTTCTCTTCCTTGGAAATGTAAAAGTTCATTTTTAGAATTTTTCCTCCTATGCTTTAACATACACCATAACCATAAAAGAGTCTTAATTTTTAAGAGAAAATAAAAAACAAAATTTAGTTTCTCAAAACAGAGATGCTTTTTACTGTTTCTTCTAATGCTTATTAATTTTCTTCTTTACAAAATTTAATGTTTTAATTTATTAGAAACTAGATTAAGAAAATTAATTATGTTTCTTCTGAATGCGTTTACTTAACCCTTTAACGGACATAGGGCTACTTATGTCCCAAATTGGAAATTTTTTTTTTTTAGCTTATTAGACGTAAGGCCACTATTCAAACCCCAGGTCGGGCATCAAAACGAAACATGAAAAAATATTTCTTCGGCGACTTCCTCTTAGCAGATTTCTGATTTTAAATGGGGCCGGAGAGCATGTATTTCGAACATATTTCCTGTTTTGACATGTATTCCTTTTAACTACAAAATTTGACAGCTGGATGCAAGAAATATTAGAAAAGTTAATTAGATAATCTCATAAAAATGTTTGAAAATTCTTCATCGGTTATCATATTTTGCCATAATTTAGAGAGTACTTGTCTACAGAAATAAATATGGGGGTACCTTCTATATCAGGCATTAGGCCAAAGGCTTAGTTTGAAGATATACTTTGGAAATTTTCATTTAGGCAACAAAAAAGGGGCACAAGAATCTCTCAAAAATAGCAAATAGCAAATAACAGTAAAATTTAGGAAACACAATGTAAGTACTGTTACGTTTTTACTTTTTTAAAAACTTTTAGAATATGAGTTCATTGATTGCCAGCAAAATAAAAATAAATTGATGTTTAGTTTCAATTAAATTCTTTATTGCTCGTACTACTTTTGTGTATCACGGTTTACAACTTGACGAATACAACAGTAATCGCTTGTTAGATATTCTTCTTTGCTTACAACGCAGATCTTTTCAACGGCGATCTTCAAACCACGACTGTTCTCTTCACACGCAACGCGTCTTCACACAAGACCGACTGAATTCTTACTACGCGTTGCCTGCTTTGTCTTGCCCTTTTTTATTTGCTCACGTAATCAGTCTGATGAAGGTTCTTGTGGTAGAATGTTCGTGTCATCAACTTCTCGAGAACTCTATCCCTATTTCATTGCTGTTTGTGTATTTTTCTTACGTTGTTTGTTGTAGCTTTCTTTCGTACTTGTCTGTCTCGTTTTCTTTCATACTGATGTTGCTGCTATATGCAAGTAAGTTCGTTGTATTTATTTGTATAGCTTTTGTTTATCGTTTAACGATGGTACACCATTTCCATTTTCTTAACAGTACGCTAAAAACTCGTGACCCAACTTTATTGTAGCAAATATTTATTTTTTTTTAAATAGTTGTTAGTACGTAAAATACTAGGGGTAATTAATTTTCACAAATGAAAAAATATTTATAAAAATTGTATCTCTTAACGACTATAGGTACACGTATGTCCCAAGAAAAAACGAACAAGCCACTATTGGTTTCGGTAATAAGTTTTTAAAATATTTCGTTTGGGCATTTAATAAATCATCCAAAATACACAAAATTATAACTTTGCTTTTCATAATTTTATGGTTGTGAAAGGGTTAGTTAATGAATGAGAAGAGAATTTTTCCCTTCTGTCTGACTGACTTTCTGTGTAGAATTTTTGTTTTTCGTACATTTAGTTTTCCAGTGAGATTTTATTCAATTACAAACATTTTTATTAAAGATTCTTTAGTTGAAAACAAGGACTTAGTTTTTTTTACCAGTATGCTTAGTGTCATTGTGTTATTTGACAATAGCATTTGCCGCCTACTACTCTGTGAACTATTCCAACTCTCTTAGACGTCTTGCAACCCCATAACATTATGAATCCACTTTCAGGTTAATCTGACATCTTTCACTTCTCCCAAGCTGCCAATAGACAATTAATTTAGGTTTCACCTGACCATCCATAACCTTCTCCCAGCCTTCAGCCGTCCACGAAGTTTACATATATATGTGCAAAGGGCCAAACGAATTTGTTGATGTCTGTTTAATAGTGAGTTTTGGTTTTTTTACGTTGGCACTGTTAAGAGAAATAAGAATATTGTCATATTTTACAAGCTGCTTCTGAATTTAGACTGCGTAATCCACATTCTCAAATGATGGCTTTTTTCTGTTTTTACAATTATCACCATTAATTTGAAAGACCTATTAAAGTCCTTATATTAGGAATATAACATCCTTTACATGTCCGCCACGGCTTATTTGTGTGAAGCGCATCCGATATGTCAAATTTTACAAACTCCCACCCATAAAGCAGGCTGAATTGACTTTGAGTACCACCACTGTGGTATTTAGAAACGCATTTGACTATTCGCGACTTAAGAAAACTCCACAAAAATGTCTTATGGCGTCAAAATACACGATGTCGGTGGCGAGTTCACATGACCTCCCTGTGATATGACGATGCTCTCAAATCGCTCGTGCAGCATATCAAATGAGCTGAGTGACACGTTGCGCCGTCTTATTTACAGCATTCAAATTAACAAATTCTGGCGAAAAGAAGTTGATAATCGTCAACTGATGACCTGACCACCACCGTTCTCAAAAAAAATGTGGAACGATGGCTGCCGTTCAATAAACTACATCAAACAAGAACTTTTTCAGAATGTGTTGGAAGCTCTTGTTACTCAAGTGGATTGGTATCACTCTACATACGACAATTTTGTTTGTTCAAGCAACCATTCAACCAGAAATGTTCCTGAAGATGATTTTCGATGCCAACTACTCCAGAGTTCATTCAGCAAACACACATACATAATTGGTCACATCTCACTCACACCACTTATGTTGTGTGTTAATTTTATACGTGGGTGGCGGTACGTACATATTTAAAGTCGACCACGTCCAACAGATTTTTGAGTAACTTTTTCATGGCAATTTTATTTTACTCACTGTTGAGGGGAAGTCGCCGAAGAAATATTTTTTATTTCTCTCTCTTTGTTGGAGATGTCGGACCTTGGGTTTGAACCATGGCCTCACGTCTAAAAAGCCAAACCTACTAGACTATGACGACCTTGAGGGCAAATAAGCAGAGATAAGTTATGAAATGGAAAGGCCAGCTTCCATATAGCATAGTGTGGGTTCGATCATAAAGAATGATGAATCAACATTCCAAACACATTGTGTAGATTCCTTTGATTCCATTCATTGGAATTGCTTATCAAGATAATGACAACGATAAAACACATGATTAGATATGGCAGTAAGAGGACCAATAATTTGATATTATACATATAATGACCGGGATAAAGCTCTGATTCCAATTCAATTTATGAAACGATCTTGAGATATTAGTTGAATAAAAAATCTAAGAAATTTTCAAGACCTTGAGAAAAAGGTTAGAATGCAACTTGCAAGATGTTAGAGTCTCATGAAAGCCTTCCTGGAAATTTATAATTAGTTATTAAAGAGAACGAGGGCGTCTACGAAATTTAAAAAGATATAAACCTAAATGATGATTCTGTCCATCTTTAATGGGTGTGTGATAATTATGTGTCTAAAGAATTTGTTGCTTTTAGGATTTAAAGTGTTATTTATCGTTAAAGTCTTTTATTGAAAACACTTTTACCTTATACTCGCCCACCATAGAATACTCAGCTAATCTTATAGAAAATTATTTAATCTTTGTTTGTTACTGCAAAAGGGTCGAATAGAAGGAAGTGGTAATTTAAAGACCGCCACTGTATTCATCCTTAATAATTTTCGTTGCAGGGTATATTCCCGATACTTCTGCAGCCTTATTCCGCTCAATTTAGAGTCATCAGTAGATATATGTACATTGTTTTTACCAGGGTCGCAACAACCTTACTTTTTCCCGACTTCCTTATTCGGAATGAATGACATGAATATCACTGAGAAGCTATGTATATCGAGGCCTGAAATGCTGTCAGAATCCTTACTTTAAAAGTTTTTAATACATTTTAAGTCGCCTTTCTCACTTTTAGAAATCTCCCACTGTTTATAACTTATCCTCTCCTATCAATTTCTATACTTCCATTTATTAATTGCTTCCCGTTATTTTCTTGTTAATGGGATTGCCGACATGGGTACGGTTAATCATTTGCTCTTTGAATATTTTTTTAATTATCGATTGTGTAGTGTGGCATTAATTATTTGCAAAAAAGACAAAACGAAAGTAAATATTAAAGTTGTTAACTTGTTTCTAAAATCAACTTATGTTTGAGTATTTGTATGTGACTAAAGTGGCCATCATTTGTATAACTCTTCTACAAACTGAATTAAATGTGAGTTTTTTGTTTTCCTTTGTTTACACAACGGGTGTGTCAAATAAAATGTTTGTCTACTTCTTCTTGAATGTTCAGGCAATAATCAGACTTACTGCGTTATTAGCTAATCAATCAAAAATTTCAATTCTTTGTTCTCATGCTAACAAGGTACTACAAATAGACATAGATATTATTTCTCTATTAGCTATTCATTTGTAAGTGACAAGTTTGTGACAAGTTTATTAATTATTTGTTATGTTTTGATCTCAAACACAGCTGTTATACGAAATCCTGCTGTGCTCATAAATTTAATTAAAAATGCCATGTCGTCAGTGATATGGTATGGTTTCTAAATCAAATATTAAATTAAAAAAAAATTATTTTTTTTATTTGATTTCATCTTTTGCAAAGATATGAATTTCGTAGGAGGACTCTGGAAGGCGAAATAAAATGTATACCATCATTTTTATGTAAGTAGTTTACAATGAAATATATTAAAGAAGTCGCCGCAGTCTAGTAGGTAGTGTGTTGGCTTATTAGACGCAAAGCCAGGTTTCAAACCCTAGGTCAGACATAAAATTAAAATATGAAAAATATTTCTTCGGCGACTTCCTCTCAGCAGATTTCTGGCAAAAACTGTAAGAGTAAATAAAATTGTCATGAAAAGTTTCAAAAAATCTGTCGTTCGGAGACGACTTTAAAAACTGTAGTTCCAGCTAATCATGTATAAAATTAACACACACAGCATAAATGTCGTGAGAAGCTAAGTCATAATCCAGACTAAAAGATTGCAATGACCAATTATGTATGTGCGTCTGTATGTATGATTTGCTTTTGAGTAACATCGCGTGTAAAATATTGGCATACTAACACTGCGGGACATTCAATAACAATTTCAAAAATTCGTTTCAGAAATTTTATCGCATTTGCATGATAATACTGTCTATTCAAATAAAAGTCTAGAAATGGCCAGATGACATCACGCTAAAAATATCTACTGTATGCTTATATTTATAAAAACATTTCTTTAACTCAAACGCGAAACTTATGATAGTAGGTGTGTTAAGAAGTGCGTGAGTTTTAAGTGAATCTGTCATTTACGTGGTCTAATGACCGATAAACAAAATAACGAAAACGACTTTAATGACTACATTTCACATAAAGAGGACGTTAAAAGAAATTAGCAACAGAATATTATAAGTCTTCGTTTCGAGCTATTTTAAGCAAAGCATTACAATGGAATTTAATAGGAAAACGGAAACCACAAAAACTAAGGAATTCTATGCAAGCAGCGTGTCATGTGATTATACGATAAGATAAGAATGATTTTATTCAAGGATACGCAAGCACTTTACTTTGTTTGCTCTTGTATATGCTCTTTTAAGCAATTATAGTTAATTTTTATAAATTTGCTGTGTGCTTTGTGTTTATAGTTATGAGCTTCAATATTTTGTTACCAATTTCTTTCAGGCCAATTAATTCCTTTTTTTTTTGTTTTCTATTTTTGGTCATATTGATTTCTTAGTGGCTGTCTAAGTATAATTTCGTTTGTCTAATCGAAATAATAAAAGTGTGCTTAGTCTTAACCTATTCACAGCCGCTGTGCTAATTTGGATACACTTACTTATTTAGTTGTTTGAACAAATAAAATTCAATGCTGAGTTTGCAAAGAAAATCATTTTCAGCAGAATGGGGTACATTTTCACCTCAACGGCTTCGTTAGCAAATGGGAATCTACGAACGACTATATCGGGTGGGTCATCTATCGGATTAAATTTGAACCATCGGTTATTTCGAATCTGGTAAAACTTACATACATACATATTACATAATTGGTCATTACAACCCTTTAGTCAGGATTATGGACCTAGTTTCTCACACCACTTATGCTGTGTGCGTTAATTTGTATACAAGAGTGATGGGACCTACAGTTTAAAGTCGACTCCGAAAGACAGATTTTTGAGAAACTTTTCATGGCAATTTTATTTACTCTCACAGTTTGAATGTATGGATTTTCTAAGCTGTTTAAAACTCAAAATTAATTATTCGTTTATATTTCTATCTTCAAATTTAACTAAAGCATAGTATATATAAGATATCATAGAAATTTTTTAATCACTTATACAACCCTATTGATGTTATTATGTGCGGAATATAACATCCTTCAAAGGTCCTCCACAGCTTCTCTATCTGAAATATATGAAATATCTTAGTTTCCACAAATCCGTCCATATCAGTTCAGCCTGCGGCTTTCATGCCCATTTAATTCATGCCAAAAAAAGTTAGTAATCTAAAGAGGTATTTCAATTGTAAATTTGTAATAATTTTAATTGTCGTTGGTTTTTAAAAAAACGTCCGAAATGATATTTATAGTTACCATAATAAAAAAATAGCATAATCAGTAGCACTTAACCCATGTGAACGCATGTAGATGCTTGTTGACGTACGTCGCCGCATATTGACGCATCTACCGATTCGCGTTTTTCAAAGTGTATTAAGCGAAGCTTATAGAATAATGGTATACTTCTTTTGAGTAATAAAGTAATAAATTCTAATATTTAATATAAATTCAGAATAAAGTGAAGTTAAAAGTGATCTAGAGATTTGAATTGGATCTTTTCAATAAAATACGTAGTTCTGTGTTTTTACAACATATAAATTCCAGTAAAAGACGAAAACAAGTAATGTTTTAAATGGTATTATCCCGTTAGATCTTTATTTCCATATTTTATTCTAAAAGTTTCTTAAAAAGGCAACGGTTATCTGGATGTTCGTAGTTTATTTTTTTAAAGTTTAAAATAATTGATTTTATTGTTAAAAACTTCCCTTATCTTTTTCAAAATTCTGTAATAAAACATAGACTGTGTCCAGTACATTATACTTATTAGTGACTAAAATATAACATAAAAAGTTCAGCAGGTAACTGAAGGTACAATAACAATAATTCGATATTTTTCTTGTGAAGTTCAAGTAAAAATTTACTTGCAGTCCAAGCTGAATAATTACCAAGCAAACGAATTTTATAAAAATATAAAAAATAAATATAAATAACATACAAAAGATTATAACCTTTGAGTATACGAGTATTTTAGAATATTTTTCCTGATTTGTTTTACTTTTAATATTAGTCTTCTTTCAATTCACCTCAAGCATTACCTTTGATTCGCATCTACAAGAATGAATAAATAAATTCAACTTCAACTTGACCCCACTCAGTGCACGTTTGTTTATTGAAGAATTTATTGATTCAAATTATTTCCAGTATTGAAGTATATCGTTTGTGTATATTGCAGCTGACGTAAATTATTGAAGCTGGCGTATATTTCTGAACACTTTGATAAATTGCTCTCTAAAGGTGTTATAATCTAAAATCAAATGGAAATTGTCTGTGCTGTTTTATTTGTACAATATTTCATTAATTATTTATAGTTTTCCTTTTATGTTTTTTATTTTTTTTGAAAAATTACACTATAATTTTCATAGATTGACGGATAGGTTGTAAATTTGATATACTACATGTAAAACGGAATCGATGCTACACAACTTCTGCCATTGTAAACGTATATTTACATAAAAGTGTACACATTCTATTGATATTTATAGTGGGAATTACATATCTATGTTATTGGTCATTACAACCTAGCTTCGCACACCACTCATATTGGGTGTTTTAATTTTATACATCAGTGGCGGGACCTACAGTTTAAAGTCGATTCCGAACGACAGAATTTTTAAAGCCGACGGATGATCGTTTTAATTTTGGTTCCATTTTTTATCTACAGACGCATAAATTTTTCACTCTGTTGTCATCTAAAATAAATGGCAACTTTTTCATGTCTGCATTGGTAGTAGGGGTTTCACAGCGCCAACTTTGTGTAGCGGCCTCGGTGCTTAGTTTGTTTCATTGAATCATGGCAAATCACGTTTAAAGTCCAAATTATGTTTATCTATTCAAGCCTTGTCCTGTCACTTATTTACTAAAGGGTTTGCTATTTCCGAACATGGATCATTTAGCAACTAATCGCCATTTTTGTAGGATTAAGGGATGAGTATGGTCGTCATAGTCGACTTAATGCTAAAGGTAATATTAAAAAAAATTTAAAAGAATGTAAGTATTTCAGCTGTGATCAAGCTTTATGCATCATCGTATAATAGGTACTGCCGAAAATATCTCTTCTGTTACAGGAAGTGTGACGGATCATTGCAGTTTGTCGAATTCATGGTAGTCAGGTTATTTTTAATTATGACTTATTATGACGTATATTGTCTAACTAAAATAACAATTAAATTCGGCAGATAATTCACAAAGCTGTACAAGAGCAGATCGGGAGCCACAATATACAGATTTTAGTGCTAATTTTGTGAACAAAATTCCTTCAGGGATGAAGAAGCTTTCCTTACATGTAACCATGGTTCAGACAATATATAGATAAGATCACTTCAATATCATTGAGCCACTTTTTTTAAATGCCTCCGTCAAATTAGAAGCAATGGCCTTATTTTACGCCTCCTTTTATGAACATTTAGACTTTAAAGTATGTGTATCAATAACACTATTCCTCAAGATACAAAAAGCACCGATCAGATTAATTTAACATTTTTCTTACTTACTTAATTAGGTCATTACAACCCTTTAGTCTAGATTACAAACAAGCTTCTCACATTTCAGATTTTGGAGATGTCAATTGGCTGACAATATCAAGATTTGATGCTGTTAGACTTTCTCTATGCGGCTACATTAAAAACCGCGTCTACGCTGATAATCGCTTAATATTTGACCATTTAAAAACCATTATTAGTCCAGTTATTGTCAAGATATCTTCTGAAATGTATGAAAAATTTGTCGAAAGCACATCGACTACTGCGATCAACACAAACGTCGTCTAATCAACTTTGGCAAGGCACAGGTATTGTAATGAAGTAAAAGTTTCATTGGAATTAAAATGCAATGTGGGTTTTCTTTAACGTTACCCTTGAAATCGAATTATGGTGAGTACTTTAGAAAGTCTTTATCTTAGAAGTCGTCGTAGTCTAGTAGGTAGTGTGTTGGTTTATTAGACGTAAGGCACGAGTTCAAACCCCAGGTCAGACATCAAAACGAACATTTGAAAAAATATTTCTTCGGCGACTTCCTCTCAACAGATTTCTGGCAAAAACTCTGAGAGCGAATAAAATTGCAATGTAAAGTTTCCCAAAAAAAAAATATCCGCCACTCATGTATAAAATTAAAACACACAACATGAGTGGTGTGAGAAGCTAGACCGTAATCCTGACTGAGGGGTTGTAATAGCAAATTATGTATGTATGTATTTGAATGTAAATTTAAGAACATTTATTAATAACGAATTAATAAATAAATATTAAGCAAATCCCTTTAGGAATATCGGCTGTATACCCAGAATCTTCAAACTCTTTCTGTCAACTGCAATATATCGTAGTTCATTAAAGGATTTTCCGCAATCTTATAAGATGTTCTTTGATCCGTCTTTTACCCTTGCACTCCATGGATTCCATTCCAATGTTACTTGGAATATTTGAAAGCTTGTAATAAAAGCATATGACATTAAGCAATCCCCTAATATAATTTAAATTTTTGTTTACAATTTCTATGATTTCCAGTAAATTCCTGCAAACTGTGCAATAATATTCATTAAGTTTTTGTCGATTTACAACAATTTTAAACAACAATGTTTGATATTTGTTAAAATCTTGTTAATAAAATCATTTACAAAACAACAATTTTACAGACATTTTTTAAATTAAATTTTTCAAATAGTTTATATCCGCGTAAATGGTTATATGTATCATATATTATTTTTACATTTTTTTCTCTAGTGGTGAGGAAATGTTTTTAAATGCCATTTAATAAAAATATGTACATATATATTTACAAAAAATTGTATGTCAACACAAAATGCTATAAATTTTGGCATGTACTTGTTCTTGTACGTATTTCTTGTTTAAAAAAAATCATTATTTAAACTAAATTACTATCTTTTTTTGCATTTAAGAATTAATTGCATGGCTTTTTTGCTTGATAATGAATAAGATTTTAATTTTTTTTGTTAATGCATCAATTAGTTACAGTTTAACTTTATTTTATTAATATTATTTATATTTTTACGAAAATGGAAACGGTGTACATCGTATAATATCAAAATAAGCAAACGCTTCACAGACAACTACTACAACTTGTTACAATTAAACCAACAACATCAGTATGAAAGAAAGGGGATAGATAGTAAGCAACAGCGCAACAACAAGCAATGTGAATAAAATACACAAACAACAATGAAGTCGCGATAGAATTCTCGAGAACGCGAAACACCGAACGTTTGACTTCAAGAACCTGGATCAGAGTGTTTACGTGGGCATATAATAAGGCAAGACAAAGCAGGCAACGAGTAATAAGATTTCAGTCAGTTTTGTGTGAAGACGCGTTGCATGTTAAGGGAAAAGTCGTGGTTTGAAGATCGCCGTTGAAAAGATCTGCGTTGTAAGCAAAGAATTATAGCGAACAAGCAATTATTGTTGTATTCGTCAAGTTGTATACGGTGGGACACAAAACATGTGCGAACAGTAAATAATTTAATTGAAACTAAACACAAATTTATTTTTATTTTGTTTGCAAAAATTTAACAATATGTTTGTTTCGTAGATATTTTTACTTTACACCTGCGGAAATACTGTTTCTACATTTAGAAGGTGCCTACACGCCCTAGGCATAAAAAGTCTGCGTATTTCAACTCAAAAAAAATATTAAAGTATAAATGTTTTTTGTACATCTATTACATACATACATATATAATTCATTTAGTCAAGAACCTAGCTGCTCACACCTCTAATGTTGCTGGTGTTAATTTTATACATGAATGGAGGGACCTAGAGTTTAATTTCGACTACTAACGGCAAGATTTGAAAAACTTTTGATGGCAGTTTTATTTACAGAGTGTTTATCAGAAGACTGTTGAGAAGTAGCTGCCGAAAGAAATAAATTTTTATATTTCGTTTTGTTTTGAGTTCTCCGGACTATTGTCTAATAAGCAAACACACTATCTACTGGACTACGTTGAAAAGCGCCTGTAAATATTTTTCCGAAATTTATTTGGTCGATAAGAAAGTAACGCGGCGGTTGATACACGGACAGAACACTTATTTTACATACATAAAATAATTGGTCATTACAACCCTTTAGTCAGGATTACAACCTAATTTCTGACACCAGTGGAGTTTTGAAATATTTCACACACAATTTGTTTCATTTAGATTTACAAATAGGAAGTCTTTAAGAATACACCAGATACAAGAGATCGATGAAAATTTTCAATGATATCTCTCACACAATTTGTTTCATTTAGATTTACAAATAGGAAGTGTTTAAGGTTACACCAGGTACAAGGGACCGATGACAATTGTCGATGATATCTCACATACAAATTGTTTCATTTAGATTTACAAATAGGAAGTGTTTAACGATACACCAGATTCAAGAGATCAATGACAATTACCGATGATATCGAACACACAATTTTTTTCATTTAGATTTACAAATAGGAATTGTTTAAGGTTACACCAGATACAAGAGATCGATGGCAATTATCAATGATATCGAGCACACAATTTGTTTCATTTAGATTTACAAATAGGGAGTATTTAAGGATACACCAGGCATTCATAAAAGTACGACTGATATTAATTTATCCCTGCAGATACGTTGATGGCCATATAAATAAAACATACGTCAGGATGGTAAATTGTTCATTTTATTTTTAAAATTAAAAAAGATACAGAAATTTAATTGACAATTCTTAAAACTATGTTTTTTTTTGCTTATCACCAATAAATTTTTTTCAACTTTTGTTTACGTTTTAGAATTGTCAAAGTAAGAAAATAGTGTTCATATTTCTAGAGTGTTCACGTTTCTTGATATTCACATTTTTGCGAGTTCACTGTTTAACTACATTTCTATATACCATATGCACATTTTGTATTTGTCAAAAAAGGAATTGTATTGATCTATGAATGTGTGTAAAAATAACTCTACATCAATTTCGTCGAAGGAAATAATAATTTCTCTTCGTTTTTATTTTTTTGCTTTTTCAGCTGCTGAATTTTATACAAAAAAATTGTTTCTAAATTTACGTGATATTTCTTCTCCACATTTTACCTTATAACAGAGAAAAATTGTATGTAATATTGCATTGCGCAAAGACGTTTACATTGTTCACGTTATTCTTGAAAATTACCTGCCAGTTTTGTGTCACTTCTGCCCACGTGATAAAAATAATAAGCAAATTGTCATTTAAATATGTCTGGTAACATACATATTTTTGTAGAGAAGAAGAAAAAAAGTATTTATGTATAATGACTAGAAACATGTTCTTTTTTTATCGATAAAAGAAACATGTAAAGCCACAAATAAAAGAAATAATGAAACAATTTCGCTTTAACTGGTTGTAGACATTTAAAGTGTTTGTCGAAATGGTTTTCCATTAAGAAGTTTTTCTTTATTTATTGCATCAAATCAATTAAATATCAAGCACAAATATATCAAATCAAAATCTATTGTCAATAGACACATTAAATCCACCAAGATGTGTATGCATTATTTATTGATGTTTTTGTTTGATGTTAGATTCACGATTGTGCTAAACTGCATTGTACTGTAATTCACTAGCTAAACGTAACACATTTTAATTTTGGGGAGTAAGTAGCTAGGTAGGTACACAACAATTTTTACACACAATTATTAAAGCACCATACGATGTGTGTATTTTGTTGTTGTATGCTTGCATTTTTATGCTAATTTTCTTTTGGTTTACTTTGGCCCGCATAATAATGTTGTGGTGGCATTAGTCAAAAATGATTTCAATAATTATCTGACTTCAATATATATCGGTTATACATAACGTTTCTGTTTTAAATTCTAACGCTCAGTAGATGAGATGTATGCATCACACTACATACCAGAACGATATCTACAGCAGAAAGGACAGAGGGCTTGTGTGCTACCAATCAAATATTGGTTCATCTATGAATAATGTAAAGCCTTCGTCACCTTTCTGAAATAAACATTTTTAAGATAGCAACGAAGTTCTTGTGGCGTCCTTTTTACTGCACAGATCGGAATGATATGTGGTTTCAACAGCACACTACCATCTCTCATACCGCGCTTACAACAATATAAATACTACAGCAACGATTTCCACAACAAAATTATCTCTTTGTTGTAAATGGACAATAAAATCATAGTGATTTTTTGATATCAAATTCGAACCAATCGAAATCTTCGGTGAAACACACTTGTATCTCAGTAAAAAATTCAAGAAAATAGTAATGGCCTCTCAACGTCATTTCGGATAATTTATTCCATACTTAAACGGAATAAGTCTTCCTTACAATTCAACAAAAAAAATTCAACGATTTGAAAAAGTACGTGATTGTATTTGAAAATAAAGAATTTTATTCTTAATGATACACAGCTGTTATTTAAGATAAGGATCGTTTAGAAAGCCTATACTTCAGTTAAACTTTGTTCAGTAGAAAATTCAACAATTCCGAAGCAAAAAATTTTTTGTTGCGCAAACATTTCATTCAGCCACCATGTAAGATTAAATGGCCTGTATATTTGAAATCGCCAGGTACCAGTAGGGAGGGTATTGGCTTACAGACCGTGAGACCAAGGTTTAAACCCCAGGGCGGACATCCCCAAAAAAAGAAATATGAAAAAATATTTCTTCGTCGACTTCCTCTCAGCAGATTTCTGGCAAAAACTCTAGGAAATAAAATTGCTATGAAAAGTTTATCAAAAATCTGTCGTTCGGAGTTGATTTTAAACTGTTGGTTCAGCCACTTATGAATAAAATTAACACATGCAACATAAAATTTTGTCGTAATCCTGACTGAAAGGTTAAGAATTTGTATACGTATGCTTGTAATGAGATCAACAATGTTAAGTATATACGACATCAGTTGTTATACTCTCGTTTTAGAGGAACACACATGAAAAACAATGAATTATTTCACAATAGAACCAAAGAAAGTATTTGTAAAATCTTTAATACAGGGTGTTTTTCATAATTATAGGACCACTAACATTTTTTGTCTCATTAAATACAGATGACTATACTTATCCCTTATAAAATATATTCTGCATTCAGAATTAGTCATTCACAACCCTTCAGGCAGGAGAAGCAAGGTCTTACACCACATATGATGTGTGTGTTAAATTTATACATGAGTAGCGGAACCTACAATTTAAAGTCGACTCCGAATGACAGATTTTTGATAAATTTTTCATGGAAATTTTATTAACTCTCATAGCTTTTGTCAGAAATCTGATGAGAGAAAGTCGCCGGCAAAATATTTTTTTTTAATTTCCTTTTGATAGAGATATCTGACCTGTGGTTTGAACCGAGGCCTCTCGTTTAAAAGCCAAGACACTACTTACTAGACTACGGCTACTTCCAATATATTAACTTATTCATGACAGTATACCAGAGCATATAACATTTTGTGGACAGGATGTAAATAGTGATGATAATGGAAAAACTTATTCTAGCAATTGAAATTTATAACAAAAATTATAATGAAAAAAATCTTTTAAAACTATGTATGTACGTATATATATACCAGATCTGTAAGGCTGTTACTATGCTGGCAAATAGAAAATTTTAACAAATAAAAGCAAAGAGAAGTTAAAACAACAAAAAAGATTTATAAAAACCAAAACAACAATTCTTATCGTAATAAACATAAGAAAACTGAAAATAAAACAATTAAAAAAGTTTTATTTTAGGCGCTGTTTCCATAAGATAAACTCTAAAATGAAATTAAAACAATTTTGTTATTCGTATATAAATAGAAATAAAAAAGTTTCAAAATAAAAGCACTCAGAAAACAGAATTTGTCTGTACTAATAACTGTTTGATAGACTAGAGACAGAGGCTATTTTCTTGCAACTAAATTGTCTTTAAAAACACAATTAATTAAAATTAAATGCATATATTGCATACTTAATATAGTTAACAAATTTAAATTGCTCGAAAGTTTACCTCTCGATTTCACTCAGCCGCTCCATGGCCTATTTTGATACCACAAAAATTGTATTTACAGTTGGCCCAGGCTAAGAACCGACCAGTATTCTTTTCTTTATACGACCCACACTCAGTGCATTCAGTTTGAATTAAGAAAATAAAAATTCCATCCTCCTTATCCTAACTACCATAAGCCCAGACTTACATATCTCCAATCACACAGTGCTCAATATTACTTCTGTAAGGATTCTGATTGAATTATTGTCAAGAACTTCATGTATATACTGAAGGCAGCAATATCAAATCATCTGCCTCTCGTTCTCCTCTCTTTAAAAACTCAAAATCGGAAAGTGTAATCCAGGTAATCCTCTCGAAATCCATATATCCCAATTATCTTATTTTATCTTATTTTATTATTATCTCCCAATTACACATATTTGAGACAGCCCAGATGATGCAATGAGCTGAGAGCTCACAAAAAATCCATTGTACCGATTCCTCACTCTAAAAATTTCTACAAGCAGTTGGCAATTGACCTTTATTTTCATAGAAAAATCACCTTCAGCGATGATATTCATTCCGGAACGAGTGGTTACATGAACAAACAAAATTGTAGAAATTGGCGTCCGATTCATACCGAAAAAGTTACTTCTCATTGTAGATTTTTAGCCGGCGCCATCATCGGTTCGTATTTCTTTAAAAACGACATTGTCAATGGCGAATGCCACAAGTCGATGATAACCATATTTCTTTCGACCTGCATTAGATGATGTGGACAACGACATCTTTTGTTTTCATTGCCGCTGTATGCCACACAACTCATGCCACATTTGATATTCTACACGCGTGATTTGAGGGCATGGTTATCATGAAACGGTCACAGAGATCGTGCCATATGACCCCATTATCAAAATGCCATCCTGCCATCGTTTGTGTTATAAGATTTCCTCAAATCGGAGCTGATGTGCAAATAAGCCACAAACCACAGCGGTACTCACGGTCTCTATAATCGATGCCATCAATCTACACGCATCATTTGAGGGCATGGTTATCATAACCCAGCCACCGAGATTGTGCCATATGACCCCATTAGATTTTGTCTCAATGTAGCAAATAAGCCGCAAACCACAGTGGTACTCAAGGCCTCCATAATCGATTTAGCCTCATTCATGCGCCAGAGTAGTGGAAAATTGGACATTTCGAATGCGCTTCACTTAGAGATGTCATGACGGACATTCGAACGATGTTATATTCCCCTCATAATGACATCAACCCATACATACATAATCGGTCATTACAACCCTTCAGTCAGGATAACGACCTACCTTCTCACACCACTTATATTGTGTGTGTTAATTTTATACATGAGTGGCGGGACCCACAGTTTAATGTCGACTCCGAACGAGAGATTTTTGAGAAGCTTTTCATGGCAATTTTATTTACTCTCAGAGCTTTGGCAGAAATATGCTGAGAGGAAGTTGTCGAAGAAATATTTTTTCATATTTTAGTTTCGATGTCTGACCTGGGGTTTGAACCGTAGCGTTACGTCTAATAAGCCAACAAACTACCTACTAAACTACGGCGAATTCATGACATCAATAGGCTTCTCAAACAAATAAAAAAGTCTGCGTGATTTCTTATACATATGTATGTGAAGTTTTCGCATACTCAGACATTTCGAACAAAACGAAATATGAAATTATTTTTCTTCGACGGCTTATCCCTCAGCAGTCTGCTGGCAAATACTTTTCCATAAAAAAGGCATCAAAAATCTATCGATCGGAGTCGGTTTTAAACTGTAGGGTCTGCCATAAATGGATAAAATTTACACACACAACATGGATAGTGTGAGAAGTTATATCGTAATCGTGATTAAAGAGTTTTAGAGATCAACTAAGTAAGTAAGTAAGATATCGCACGCATATTTAATTTTTTTTTTAAATTTGAAAATAGAAAGTGCATAACGAAGGAACCAAAATAATTACATTTAGTTATGTAACCATTTTACATTTATTTGCTGTTCAACAACGTTAAATTAAGCCAACACTCTTATAATACTTCTACAGAAGGAATAATATGCAGAACCGTTGCTCCCTCTCATATTTCTTATTACTTTCAGTTTGAAGTATGTGTCGAAAGTTACTTGCCAGGCTGCAGTCGTTAAGTAACTTTCTTTATGACTTTGTATTCACTTAATAATAGTGTATAGAACAATGTATTTTAAAGGGTGTATGTACATGACAGTTTTTTCCGTTCTACTTAAAATGTGTTTTAAATTAGAATATACGGTTGTAAAGTGTTTCAGGTGAAATTAGTACGGTACTGAATTCCGGCCTTTATTTCGAATACATCATTTATAACAGATGTATTTCAAAGATACAGGGATGGGCACTTATATAGCACGTCAACATCTTTCATTGTTGATATAACACTGAAAATATAGTTGTGATACTTTAAAAATTCAAACAGTTTCTTAAGTTTTATTTACCGTCACTTAGTACTCAAGTACGCTTGAGTTTATGTAGCAGGTTCTATGATAATAGAGATGTATAACAATCTTTACATCGTTGTAATACTCAATACATTCTGTGAAAATTTATTAGGTTGTTGGATTTACTATATTGGTGAAGAACCTTGCCTACTGTTACTCTTTACCCAGAGTTGCTCTTAGGTCTGGGTCTTCAAAATGAATTTTTTTGAGTAGGATGTTTGCTGCCTGATTTACAAAGTTTTGCAGCACTTGAAACATCACTACTTCAAGAAACTTCTTATATTGTTTTAGCATCTTCTATCCTACCCGAACCTGAACTATGGACATGACGCAATTCAGGAAGGACACGTACACATCGCTTCGATTACCAGTGTGGTACCATATAACTTTGCGAATGCATCATTTGATTTTAGAATTCCAACTAGAAACTTCTGGTCCAAAGATCCGGAGTTTTCAACTGGAATCCTTGAGGTTTATGCCCTTGGCTTAAAAATGCGTTAATGATTCTGATATTAAACTTTCTTATAGGCTTACTGCAGTAATATCCACTTTATTCCCATTTTGAAAGCGGCGCAATGCCTTTTGGGTGGCGGGATATGCTCTGAAAACAGCTTGATTTACTCTAGCAGCCAGGTTGGTTATAAATTCCGAATCATTCAAAGGTAACTTATATATGTGTTCCGGGACATAGAATATCTTTGGAAATTGCTGATGAGCTGGTCAGGTTGATACGGAGCTCGCTATCACTGATATTTTACAGGGCATATATATTCCGATTTTCTTAGCTAAATTGCATATTAACCGCTCGTTTTACACAGAGGCTTAATCTCTTTAACAGTAAAAGAGTACGTGTAATATCGATGCGTATTGATAATAAGAGGACTACTCACTTCTATGCTTAAATTACTTGGCCATCCATCGCGCAATAGAGATTCTGATATCGCGCAATAGGTATTCTGAAAGTTTTGGCATTCCATTAAATGTCTTTTACAGGATCTGTGGGTCTGACGAGTCAGTAGCCAGTTCTTGTCATACAAAGGCGGAGGTTTTCGACTTCTCAAGATTTATTTTGGATATAGGTTGGATTTCTCTAAGGAATGTTTGATCCTCGGTTTCAATAATGATAATGGTATTGTAATGGGTTTTAAAGATAGCCTAAGTTGGACATTTTACTTCAAGGATTGCCGGCCACTTTATCTAATCTAACATTGTAGCTTTGAATTTTTATGGAATCATATAGATTATAAAGTCTCAGCAGATTTCTGGCAAAAACTCAGTGTAAATAAGATTACTATGAAAACTTTCTCAAAAAATCGGTCGTTGAGAGTCGACTTTAAACTGTAGTTCCCGCCACTCATGTATAAAATTTATACACACGACATGAGTGGTGTGAGAACTAGGTCATAATCCTGAATGAAGGGTTGTAATGATGCAATACAATTACAAATTATATTCAAATTATATACGAGCGGAGTAACTTGATCACAGACTAGAGTCTCTGGTGGGAATCGAACCCACGACCCTCACGCTAATAGTGTAGCACACTACGTACTAGACTACCAGGGAACCCACTGTATAGATTATAAAGCGGCTTTTGACTTAAAATCAGCAACAATGACGACTAAGAACCCACAATCATAATCGATGGCCAGTGTACCAATTAATACAACAAAATACGATATATTGCACAAATCTTGGGGCTCTCCTGGCAATATTCCACAAAACTGCGTTACCGCAACAGAACTAAATCATAATGACTACGAAAACGAGGATGATGATGCTCTAATGCCGCCACCAAGAAGTGTTGAAAAGTCAACAAAGTGTTAAACGTTCTTGAATTACTTCAAACGCTACCGATTTGCCACGATATTCGATATCACTGGCAATAAGTTCCAATCTCAATTCCGTTTACAGTAGCGTGCCAACCACACCAAATTAACTCAGATCACCATTGGGTCTAAGCGTGCGTAATAATAATAATCTTACTGGCGACTTCATTTCTAATGCTGTTGCTTAAATTTCTGGTGTATAGATTTTTATTTTAATATTCCATCCATTATACTTAATGAATCAAAAATTGTTTTTTATTTGATTTCATTTTAATATGTATAATTCTGTGTTTTTACTACTAAATAAATATTTTGCTTTTATGAAAAACACCACCTGTTGAAATGCCTTGCAATAGACGTGTTCTTAAAATTAACCATAATGTTGACACTGCTCGAAGGGTGTGTGTGGGAAGTGTTCCCAGCTTGGGTTAATGACGATAATGAAAATGGTTACTTTGATAATCAGCATAGCACTGGCTGTATGTGACGGTTATGGTAGTTTAAAATGAAAAATAAAGAGCAACAACATTATGAGATTATAATTGTGTTATAATTATATGCATGTATACATATGTACATAAACTTTACTTTTTGAAATTAAAAGCATATCTGAAAATCTTTTCATGTCCTTTATAAATTTTTTTTTTGTTAGAACACTCTTGAGTTTGAATAAACAAAATTCCTTAAACATACAAATGTCAAATACAACTTTTTGTTTTTGCTTTAGGTTGCCGGTTAAAATTGTGTAAAATCACCAAAAAGTGTTTTTAATCCAGCTTAACTGTTTAAACACAATTTTACTGCAGTTTTTACTTCAAAAAATTTAATGGCAGTCCATAATCCAGCCATAAAAATTAACCATGTTGCTGCCACATTTTACTGCTAAAAATATTTACGATTTATGTTATGACATTACGTCAAATGCTTTTTTTACGACATTGGCATTGATGCAATCATTTAATCATGTGGCTGCAACTTAATCACTCATAAGCTTACTGAAGTCGAGTACTGTAAACAAAATAAAGAAAGTAGTTTGACAGGGTAATAAAATATAGAATGTGTTTGATTATAAATAAAAAAGAAAATTGTTATAGAATTAATTACTTGTTTTAATGATCTGAAGTAATGCCTTGTATTTAGTATACCTTTAGAACTGAGCGACGGGATCTACAGTTTAAAGCCGACCGCAAACAGCAGATTTTTGAGAAATTTTTGATGGCATTTTTTATTTACTCTCAGAGGTTTTGCATGAAGGGTGCTGACAGGAATCGTCGAAGAAATATTTTTCTTATTTCGTTTTGTTAGAAACTTCTTACCTAGGATTTGAATCCCGACCTCATACTACCTACTAAACTACGGCTACTTTACTTCGTGATTTGTTCCATTAAATAGCGACGCAAATCAAGTATCGAATTGCTAATATGTACATATTATAATATTGTTACGTTTTTACCATTTTTAAAACTTTTAAAATATGAGTTCGTTGATTGCAAACAAAAATAAAAACAAATATGTGCTTAGTTTCAATTAAACTCTTTATTGTTCACACTACTTTTGTGTACCACCCAAGGCGAATTCACAGGAGGTGGGACTAATATTACACTAAGTACAACAATACAAAAACAACAGGGATTTTTTGTTGTTGAGAAGTGGTCATCTTGTCAAAAACAGCTGACTAAAGAATGACGATGGGAAGAA
The DNA here is from genome assembly GCA_958299815.1 of Sarcophaga carnaria. Lineage (NCBI taxonomy): Eukaryota > Metazoa > Arthropoda > Insecta > Diptera > Sarcophagidae > Sarcophaga > Sarcophaga carnaria. The sequence continues at coordinate 89,183,974 of OY283149.1, forward strand.
AAATGTTGAAAGAAAAAGAAGAAAAATATACAAACTTCTGACACAATAAGAAAAAACGAAATTGATTATCAAAACAAAATACACAAAAAACAAAATTGTGGTCTTTCGCTCCCACGTTCTATAAATTCGCCTTGGTGCCACCGTATACAACTTGACGATACAACAACAATTTTTTTATTCGCTATTCTTCTTTGCTTACAAGGCAAATCTTTACAACGGCGATCTTCAAACCAGACTGTTTTCTTCACACGCAACGCGTCTTCACACAAGACTGACTGAATTCTTACTGACCGTTGTCTGCTTTGTTTTGCCTTTTTATATGCTCGCGTAATCAGTCCGATGAAGGCTCTCGAAGTAGAACGTTCGAGGTTTCGGTTTCTCGAGAACTCTATCGCTACTTCATTGTTGTTTGTGTACTTTGCTTACGTTGATTGTTGTTACTTTCCTTCTTACATGTCCGTCTCCCTTTCCCTCATACTGATGTTGTTCGTATATGCAAACAAGTTCGTTGTATGTGTTTGTGTGGCATTTGTTTATCGTTTTAATGTTAAACGATGGTACACCGTTTCCATTTTCGTAACAATATATTACTTTTTTATGAGCTTAACACATTATACCTGTTACACTTTTTTATGTCTCTAAGCATTGCGTGCACGAGATGACAAGTTGTTAGTATATAAGCACTTTTATACAGCGCAATTTTCCGCAGAACCATAAAATGTTGGTTATTGTTGCGAGTTTTTTAGAAAATATAAACATTTGTTGTACACTAGTGTTCTGCATCGCCAAATAAATGAATTTGCATGTGAAACACCAGTAGTATACGTCGTTAGATAAATGAAATTGTCTTGAAATTGCTTATTTTTTTTTTGAGGTGAAAAAAATCATCGAAAGAGACTGTTGCCACTGCAAGAGTAGTGTGAGACTTTAACCCACTAAAAAACCACCTCTACGATTCGAACCTGTTTGTCCTATGGTACTACCGTTAAGTATTTCATCACAGGACGAGTTCTAGCCTATTGACTACTACTATTGATTTCTGTCTCTTTCTATCCTACGAATTCTCTCTATCCTTCTCAATTCCTACATCACATTTACAGACAGCATTTTGACATATTGCCAAACCTCAACAGACCGCAGCATATGCGGAACTATATTATTTGGTGTCACTATTTCATCTACCATCGTCTTAGCAGCTCGCGTTCCAATCTAAATCTATCGCAATAAAAGAAAATATGCTCAGCGTTCTCAATTCCATTATTGCAGAAGGAGCAAGATACCTCGTTGTCGTGGCCATATTTACAGAGATATTCCCTGAAGCAGCCATGCCCTGTCAATAACTGTGTCATGTAAAAGTCAACATGACCATGTCTCCTTTCAACCCAACTTTGTACTTTTCCGATAAGTCTATGTGTCCATCGCCCTTTCGTCGCAGTATCCCACTGAATCTGCCATTCGTCTAAACTCTTTTGTCTTTCCTCCCTTCGTTCCTCCGTAGTTAATTTTCTACCAACAATACTAACTCTATCGTATATCCTTTTCAGTTCCATAGCCATAACATCAGGGGGAGTTATACCAGATATGACACTATTAGCCTCATATGAAACTGTGCGGAAACCACTAGCAACCCTAAGGGCGCTAAGACGAAACAAAGACCTTGCAGCCCTAGCGTAGATTCTAATACCCAACGCCGGTCCCCACACAGGTGCTGCATACATCATTATCGACTGAGTAACCTTTGCCAATAACAGTCTTCTGCTCTGATTTGGCCCTCTTATATTAGCCATAATGCGGAATAATGCTGCATTGACTCGAGCAGCCTTCTCACAAGCCTTCTCAATATTTGTTTTAAAATTTAATCTGAAATGAAATTGTTTGTCGTCAGACATACGTCACTATACATCAAATTAGTGAACAAACGACAGAAAATTTTTTCATCGTGTTAAAGATGGCGTATTTTGTATCAGAATGATTTTCGGAAAACATTTTCCTTTAAAGAAAACGACTGGAGAGTTGCAGCGAATACTTGTCGAGGCATATGATGATCATGCTCTATCAGAAGCAACATACAGAAAGTGGTTTCGATAGTTCAGAGATAACGATTTTGATGCGAAAAATCCAGAACGTGAGAGACCAACAACAAAATTTAAAGACAACGAATTGCAAACAATGAAGATGATACGTTGAGTCCGAAGCAATGTTAATGTTGCTCAACAACCAGTTTTTGACTGTTTAAAAACTATGGAAGGATCTAAGAGTTTCGAAAATAAATGCCACATGAGTTGAATGATGGTAAACTGAAGAAACACATGATAGAAAATCAATGTTGCATCGAATAGCTACTGGAGATGAAAAATTGATTTATTTTCAGAATATTAAACAAACAAAAACCATATTGATTAAACCAAAACGATCATAAACTTCGGCGGCCAAGTCAGATCGATTCACCAAGAAGATAATCCTGTGTGTCTGATGGGACCATAAAGTTGTGGTGTAGAGAACTTTACCAACAATTAATAATCAATTTGAACCATGCATTGATCTTAAAACATCCTAGATTGGGGCACAAGGTACGACCAAGAAATGTTGCACACTTGACAATGCAGACAAAGAAAAATTCGTTCAGGATACAATCAAAGCACTAGACTGGAAGTTACCACACTATTCGCCGTATTCAACAGACTTGACTACTTTCTATTTTTCATCGATAGGACACGTAATGGCTAAACAGCCGTTCGGTTAACCACGAGGAAGTGGAAAATTGGGTGTCCAATTGGTTGTTTCAAAGGACGAACCGTTTTTTTTTTGACGTGGAAACAACAAATTGCCTGAAAGATAAAAAAATTTGTAGCCAAACGTGACGAATACTTTGAATAAAATTCTTTTCACTTTCCTATGTAAATTTAAACGAACTTGATATTGTGACTGTAAACATCTTCAGGAAAAATATATTACAAGAGTTCTAAGTTTCTGAAATTTTACTCTGTGAAATAATAAATTTATTTCGTGTATTCTTAATAAATATATATTTAAGAAACAGATTGTACCCGGCGCTGCGCGAGTTATGTAGTTAGGATTAGTTTAAAAAATTAAATATGTTTTTAAATTAAAAAAAACAGTGATTATTTGTTGTTGTTAAGGAATTTAAAATTTTTTATTATTAACACTTAAAAAAATGCAAAAATCAGTAACTTAAGTATATATGTATATTAAAAATTCAGCGCATTAACAGGCATCGTTTGGGAGGTGTTTCTACAAAAAATGTGGCCTATTGTATAAATTTTTCTTTAAATTTAAAAAAAAATTATTATTGCGTCGTTTTTGCATTAAAAGTAACAATAAATAAAAAACCGGTTTATCGGTTTCGAAACCGGTTTTGAAACCGATTTCGTAAAAAATGCAATTTTTCAAATTATTCGGAAATCGGTTTAAAACAACCCAGTTTTTTGAATACTCTAAGTCCTAAATATAAATGCACTCAATTTGCTCATTTTTCGCCCCTTTCCCCCTTTTTGGACCCCTTTTGGTGAAACTTTATAAACGGAACACCTCCAGTAGCTATTTGGGAAACTTAATCAAGCTAAATCGTAAAAAAATACCTTTAAAACAGATAAAATACAGCATTTATGCATAAAGTACAAATTTTTGCCAATTTTTTCTCCCTTTGTCCCATTTTTTTCCCGTTTGGGTCAAAATTTTGAAAAGATTTATAGCCTAAAACCTGCACCGACAAAAGCTGGATCTATATCCCAAATTTCAAGAAAATCGGTCCAAGCGTTCAGGCGTGATTGGCTAACAAACAAACAAAATTGGTCATTACAACCGTTCAGTCAGGATTACGACCTATTTTCTCACACCACTTATGTTGTGTGTGTTAATTTGATACATGAGTGGCGGGACCTACAGTTTAAAGTCGACTACGAACGACAGATTTTTTTGAGAAACTTTTCATGGCAATTTTATTTACTCTCAGAGTTTTTGCCAGAAACTTGCTGAGAGGAAGTCGCCGAAGAAATACTTTTTGATATTTTCGTTTTGATGTCTGATCTGGGGTTTGAAACGTAGCCTTACGTCTAATAAGCCAACACACTACCCACTAGACTACTGAGACTTCCAATAGATATTATTGCTTCAAAATCATGAAACTGTTATTTATAATGGAGTACCTTGACTTTTGCTGTTTACTGTATGTGTGCTTGAGTTTGTATCTCTTGATGGAAAACTAGAGCAGTCGTACGGATCATACTAAAATTTTAAGACAAAAAGGCGGTATTTGATTTATAAATTTCAAAACTAAATTTCCATTCAAAATTTCGAAATGATTAGTTATTAAGTTTTCAAAGAAATATGGTAGAAATTTAATTTCATATTCGCAATAATTACAAATTTTCGCAATTTAAATTTTTTCTTCATCTTACCTCACACTCATCAATATTTGTTGTAACACGTCATCATTCCATTTCAAAAACAGTTTACGGATGAAAATCGAATTTAGATATTTAAATTTAATTTTAACTCAATGTTTAGAAATAATCCTTTAAAAAATCATTATATTGAAACACATTGAATTTATATGCAGAAATAAATTACTAAAATGACTAAAAAACTAGCAATAACACTTCAACATCACCACTAATTTGTTTACAAACGATGATACACCGCTTCCATTTTCGTAACAATATATTACTTTTTATGAGCTTAACGAGTTCTACCTGTTGCACTTTTTTATGTCACTAAGCATTGCGTGCACGAGATGACAAGTTGTTAGTATAGGAGCACTTTTATACAGCGCAATTTTCCGCAGAATCATAAAATGTTGGTTATTGTTGCGAATTTTTTATAAACATTTATTGACCACCAGTGTTCTGCGTCGCCAAATACATGAATTTGCATGTGAAACACCAGTAGTATACGTCGTTAAATAAATGAAATTGTTTGTCGTCAGACATACGTCACTATACATCAAATTAGTGAACAAACGACAGAAAATTTTTTTCATCGTGTTAAAGATGGCGTATTTTGTATCAGAATGATTTTCGGAAAACATTTTCCTTTAAAGAAAACTACTGGAGAGTTGCAGCGAATACTTGTCGAGACATATGATGATCATACTCTATCAGAAGCAACATACAGAAAGTGGTTTCGATAGTTCAGAGATAACGATTTTGATGCGAAAAATCCAGAACGTGAGAGACCAACAACCAAATTTAAAGACAACGAATTGCAAACAATGAAGATGATACGTTGAGTCAGAAGCAATGTTAATATTGCTCAACAAACAGTTTTGGACTGTTTAAAAACTATGGAAGGATCTAAGAGTTTCGAAAATAAATGCCACATGAGTTGAATGATGGTAAACTGAAGAACCATTTATGACGAAATGATAGAAAATCAATGTTGCATCGAATTGCTACTGGAGATTTAAAATTGATTTATTTTCAGAATATTAAACAAACAAAAACCATATCGGTTAAACCAAGACGATCATAAACTTCGGCGGCCAAGTCAGATCGATTCAGCAAGAAGGTAATGTGAAGTGTGTCTGATGGGACCAGAAAGTTGTGGTGTACTGCGAGCTTCTAAAAACTTGTGAAACCTTTAATACAGAACTTTACCAACAATTAATAATCAATTTGAACCATACATTGATCCTAAAACATCCTAGATTGGGGCACAAGGTACGACCAAGAAATGTTGCACACTTGACAATGCAGACAAAGAAAAATTCGTTCAGGATACAATCAAAGCACTAGACTGGAAGTTACCACACCATTCGCCGTATTCACCAGACTTGAGTACTTTCTATTTTTCATCGATAGGACACTCAATAGCTAAACAGCAATTCGATAACTACGAGGAAGTCGAAAATTGGTTGCTTCAAAGGACGAACCGTTTTTTTTGTCGTGGAAACAACAAATTACGTGAAAATTAAAAATAAATTTGTAGCCAAACATGGCCAATACTTTGAATAAAATATTTTTCACTTTCCTATGTAAATTTAAACGACTGTAAATCTCTCCAGGAAAAATATATTACAAGAGATCTATGTTTTCAATTTTTACTCTGTGAAATATTTATTTCGTGTATTCTTAAGGAATATATTTAATTAACTTGCTTTTCGATTTATTTCTTTGAATTTTTAACTTTAACTCAATCTTATTTTAATGTTTCCTTTGCTGACTTAATCAAATTTAATTTAATTCTTTTTTTTCTTTTTTGTTACAAAATCAGCAATTATTTATTAATTTATTGTGTTTATCTTTTGCGGTTTTGCCATTTTCAATCATCATAATACAGAACAATAAGTATAGTTTACATGCATTTATAATTGGACTTAAATAACAGAGAAGAGAAGATGTTAAGACTTCAAATCTAAGAGTCTTCAATCATAATGAATTGACGCTAATGCCTGAAGCAGGCAAAGCAGAATGTTGTGGATCATTAAGGTTTAAGAATTTTTTATCAACTGAATTAAGTGTCCAATTTCTTAATAACAATGAAGGGGAATGTTTACTATTTGACGTATTATCTGCTTTATTTAAGACAATTTTAATAGAAATTTTTGAAAAAAAAATTAATGTATGTGCAATGACAACAATGTTAATATGTATGGAACTTATTTAGGAAATAATTAATAAGAGAGAGAGACAGTAAGACAGAGTAAACATTGTACAGAACAAATTTACCAAAAATTCACCTGAAACTCAAATAAAAGTCAACTGATAAACTTGCTTATAAGCGCATAGAGCCAGATATCAATGGAAAACGCTCAAAAAACTGATATATTCAATGCCAAATGGATTAAATGGAGTGTTTGAATGTAAGAGATATCCTAGTAAACATTTCAATATATTAGGCCTTAGAATTTTAAATTTACTCTGAGTTTTTCCTGGGGGTGCCTACACTTTTGCAATGAAGTCACCAGCAAGTTTCTTATGGTCTTTGAAAAACCTCAAATATTTTTTGTTTTATAATAAAATAGAAATAAATTAATAAAATGAATATAAAAATATCAATTATTTTTACATATTACACCATTTATGTTGTGTACGTTAATTTTTATGCATGAGTGTCAGATTTTTGAGAAACTTCTTATGGCAATTTTTTATTCTCAGAGTTTTTTCCAGAAATCTGCTGAGAGTAATTCGCCGAAGAAATACATATATACATACACTGCGGTTCATCAGGATAGAACCAACATATTTTAAAGTAAAAAAAATGTATAAATTGCAAATACAGATTGAATAAAAAAATTTTGTTTTGCAGAAAGATAGTTGATACTGTAAATGATAATTTAAGCACAAAAAATTTTATAAAAATGAATTATAACGGTACTTTTTCACTTTCTTTGTAGTCAAGTATAAAATTTTTCATTTATTTTTTGGTTCAACAGAATAGAACCACGTGCATTTTTAACGTAAATCAGTAGGCTGTTGTAATAAAGCTTTATAAAAACCAAATATAATTAAAATCACAGTTTGTGGCTGCACTTATCTAAATCCATATGTGAAGAAAGAGTTCTTTAAATTCGTCGGAAATGGTAAAAATTGATGTTTACCATCCTGAAAATTATTCTTATCGCGAAATCGATAGACAAATAGGACGAAGTCATAATGTGGTAATGAATTACATAAAACATCATGAAACATGTAATAAAAATTACAAAGGAGGTACTTAGACAGCTCTAATACCACAGGACAAGCAAAAAATTCTTCGAATTGCCTCAAATTCAGCCCATTCTACCTCTAAAATTAAGCATTTAGCAGGAGTTAAAGCAAGTAAATCAACAGTTTGTCGCACTATTTTATACAGTGAACATTTACAAGTCCGAAAACTAAAGAAAAAACGTCCATTAAATACAATCCGTCAACAACAGCGCCCTCAGTTTACCAAAGTTCATATGGCATGGAATGTTCAAAGACAATTAAGCGATAACGATTGGCGAAAAGTAATTTTTTTCTGATAAAAAAATTTAATTTGGATGGCTGTAACTTTTATTTTCACGATATGCGTAAGTCCGAAAAATTTCTGAGCCGCCATCGCAGCATAACGCTCCCAATGTAATTGAACATCACATGCCATATGATCTTTGGCAAACTGAGGGCGCTGTTGTTGACGGATTGCATTTAATGGAGGTTTTTCTTTAGTTTTCGGACTTGTAAATGTTCACTGTTTAAAATAGCGCGACAAACTGTTGATTTAATTGCTTTAACTCCTGCTAAATGCTTAATTTTAGAGGTAGAATGGGCTGAATTTGAGGCAATTCGAAGAATTTTTTGCTTGTCCTGTGGTATTAGAGCTGTCTAAGTACCTCCTTTGTAATTTTTATTACATGTTTCATGATGTTTTATGTAATTCATTACCACATTATGACTTCGTCCTATTTGTCTATCGATTTCGCGATAAGAATAATTTTCAGGATGGTAAACATCAATTTTTACCATTTCCGACGAATTTAAAGAACTCCTTCTTCACATATGGATTTAGATAAGTGCAGCCACAAACTGTGATTTTAATTATATTTGGTTTTTATAAAGCTTTATTACAACAGCCTACTGATTTACGTTAAAAATGCACGTGGTTCTATTCTGTTGAACCAAAAAATAAATGAAAAATTTTATACTTGACTACAAAGAAAGTGAAAAAGTACCGTTATAATTCATTTTTATAAAATTTTTTGTGCTTAAATTATCATTTACAGTATCAACTATCTTTCTGCAAAACAAAATTTTTTTATTCAATCTGTATTTGCAATTTATACATTTTTTTTACTTTAAAATATGTTGGTTCTATCCTGATGAACCGCAGTGTACATAATTGTTCATTACAACCCTTCAGTCAGGATTACGACCTAGCTTCACACCACTTATGTTGTGTGTGTTAATTTTATACAAGAGTGGCGTCGACTCCAAACGACAGATTTTTTGAGGAACTTTTCATGGCAATTTTATTTACTCTTAGAGTTTTTGCCAGAAATTTGCTGAGAGGAAGCCGCCGAAGAAATATTTTTGTTTTGATGTCTGACCTCGGGTTTGAACCGTAGCCTTGCGTCTAATAAGTCAATACATCATCTGCTTGACTATTGAGACTTCCAACACATATTATTGCTTAAAAATCATGAAATTCTTATATATAATGGTGTACCTTAACTTTTGCTGTCTACTGTATATTAGTTTGTATGGAAACGAAATTTGTGCAAGGTGTACCCCCCTCAAAATGAACCTTGGACTTCTTTAAAATATTTCGGATCCAGCTTTGACCTCTCGTGAGCTGGACCATTTTGAAAAAGTGTCTATTTTTTTATGTTTTTTCAATTGGAGAATCTATTGCCTTACCAACGTATACAATATGAGTATCATAGGAATGGTTTTTTTAAGACGCGTCCAACTTTATAAAAAATTTGTTTAAGGATGATCATCCATGTCCCTTTTTTAAGGATTTTCTGTTAAAAAGATCGGTTTTTGAATTTTTTGTTCGGGGTTTTTTGCAATAAAAATGCCAAATTAACATATTTTAATATTTAGTCGATTTAATTAAATACGGGTCTCAGTTTTATTTGAAATTCGCACTAGTTCGCGTAGAGTATTTGATAAATATTTCTTTTCAAATTGCAAAATTCAATTTCCATTCAAAATTTTGAAACGATTAGTTATTAAGTTTTCTAAGAAAAATGATAGACATTTAATTTTATATTCACAATAATTCAAATTTCCGCAATATTAAATTTTTCTTTATCCTACCTCACATATATCAGTATTTGTTGTAACACATCATCATTCCATTTCAAAAAAACTTTTTGGATGAAAATCGAATTTAGAAATTTTAAATTTAATTTTAACTCAAAGCTTAGAAATAATTTGTTTAAAAAATCAATATATTGAAACACATTGAATTTCTATGCAGAAATAAATTACTAAAATGGCTAAAAAAAATAGCAATAATACTTCAACATCACCACTAATTTGTTTACAAAAAATAAAAAAAGGCAATGCACGCCAAAATAATAAAAGAAAAGAGAACAGACTGAGGCAAACTAGAGCGGATGTCAATCAAATGATCAGCATCACCGGAAATGAATGCAATTTTGCTATTTAGTGCCACGTATAGTGATTTCGATGACACACACGATTTAATATAAATAACTAAACATTTTCAGCGTTATATATGTGCATGTGTAGTGATACAAATTCGGAAATATATATACTATACATACATACATATATGCATGCAACACATATAAAGGTTTGCCATGTTGTACATTATTCATCTATATTTCTATAGTTCCTGCACTAAGCAAAAAGTTTTAGTACAATTGAATAATTTTTATAAATCTTATACTGTGGTATTGAAAGTGGAAACCTAGTCTTGATCCACCATTTTCCACCAAACTACTACAGATAACTATTTCTCAGATTGAGAACCCTCATAAACGATCACCTATTACCCTCTTTCATTCTGGTCATATTATTGTTTTTCTTTAAGCGTTTTTCGTTATATAATTGCTATAATCACCTCTTATTCGCTTCTACGCAATACACCAATGCATACAGACGTAATTTGTAATTCCAACACGTCAGTCCGGATTACAATCTAGCTTCTTACACTTCTTACATTGTGTGTATTAATTTTATACATGAGTGAAATTACCTACAGTTTGGAGTCGACTCCGACAAACTTTTCATTGGCAATTACTATTTACTCTCGGAGTTTTTGCCAGTGATCTACTAAGAGGAAGTCGCCGGAGAAATATTTTTTCATATTTCATGTCTGACCTAGGCTGGTCTGTTTTATACGGGTATGTCAATCTTATATGCACAACTTATTGTGCTAATTTTCATCAATCAAATGTAACCTTGCAATTGAAGAACACAATATGTGAGTATTCGGTTTAGTGCAAGTTCTATCGGATCTTCCTATGTTTAATTTTAAGTAAAACAAAGTGTGTGTGTGGAACATCATCGATAATTTTTATTTTGAATGATTCTGGTTCCATAAATCAGGCTGAATTTGATCGATGGCATGGGGTATGCTGCTTTAAGAGCCGTAGTAATGTGTGGCTTAATCGCATGCACTTGCGAAAGAAAACTCTACAAGAAAGAGTTCAAATCACCTCTATATGAGATGACTGGATTTAGACTACCACAGCCATATGTCAAGAAGCACCGTCCTGTTCAAACCTCATTGCGTTGATATTGGTAATCAAATACCGATAGCGCTGGATGTTGGCATTGATGCGCTGGTTAACGTCGTTCTTAAAGAAATATGGACCGATGTCGCCCCTAGCCCAAAATCTACAACAAACAGTAACTTTTTCGATATGCATTGGACGCGCTGGAATCTTATGTAGACTGGTATCCATTCCAAATTTGGAAAATTTGTTTCTTAACGTATCCATTCACCCAAAAATAGCCCGCTTTAGTGAAGATGATTTTTAGATTAAAATTGGGATCAGAACATTAAGTGAACACACATCGTTTGTTATGGTTGCTTAATTTGGTTGCCTGGATCAACCGAGCACAGTTGTAGGCCCAAGTCATGATGCAAAATTCGTTAAATTGTGGCCTACGAGAGACCGATTTCTTGTAAGCAATGCGAAAAATACTGCATCGGATTCTCCTACATACTCTCTCGGACAGCAGCGATGTTTCCAGCAGATTCTAAGCTCTGTCGACATTCGGGCATTGGTTGATCGCTTACTGAACCTCTCAGGAGGACTATTATGGCGACTGTAATGTACAGAACACACACTATGAAAAGCAATTATTATTCACTCGTGTTGTTGAATGCTCTACTAACCTTATATGGTGATTTGGCAAAATAGTTTGAACAAATGACAACTAACTTGAGAGATGTAGCTTCAAAAAGATGGTCGATGATGATCTTATACAAGATTGCAACATTAAATTAATGAAATTATGTGATAAAAATTATCATTTATGATCGTTGTACTGAATTGAACGTATTGTTCCAAATTGATTCAATTATGGCCTTCACTCTGTTAATATAATTAGTTCGATCAAAAGTTAAACAATTATTGCTTGTATTATTTTTCATCTACAATACTAGACGAGAAATATACGGCATAATATTGCTGTTCAAAACTTCTTTTAAATAGCAAAATGCTACAAAAATGTCACAGCAGGTCAGCAAATTTAAATTTATGCTAGAAAACCATAAATACTTATAACAATTGTCAGACATATGTATAAGTATGTTGACAAACAAAGATGTCATATTGTATTGAAATTACATGAAGACTTCTGTACTCTGTGTGTACGTAAGTATGTGTAAATATGATATAAAATGATTTGTCTATAAACATAACTGCTATATAAATGTGTATGGTTTGAATGATAAAATGTTTGTACATTATCATACATATGTATGTATGTGAAGAATACTTGTTATTTTAACACTTTTATCAGATGCTGTTTGCGATGACATCAGTGTAAGAACATAACATGTATAAATGTTGACAATAACATGTGACATGACAGAAATCAATAGAAATGCACACCAACACGTGTGAGCATAAAAAAATTACTATCCATTTATTATTAATTTCTTAAATTTAAAAATGGCTGAGGTAGTCTAACATTATTTCAACATGGGTCGACTCATCTTTTACCAAGTTAAGTGCAGTTTTATTAAAATTAAGTGTTTTACCTTTAAATTCATATGAAGTACTGAATATTTAACCCTGTTGTTAGGTTAAAAAAAACTTTCTAATCTTAGGTAAAATACCAGTTTGGTCACTTTGTATTTTCCATAAATAATTCGATATAAAACTCTTTTTTAAATAATTAAAATTGTTAAAAAAGTTCTGGCATTCCCCATTTCTATATAGATATGTATGTATACCACGAGTATATGTTCGTCGGTCTATTATGAAAGAGGTTAATTTTCAAGTGCTCTCCGCTTTGATGATGTTATCAACAGAAGACAACAAAAAAGTAGTGAGAAGTTTGTTCCTATTCGTGAGTTATGAGAAAATTGGGTAGCACTTCTTTCACTGTTTTATAACTGTGATGAAAATGTCGCTATTGATGAGCAGCTAGTAGGTTTTAGAGTACGATTTTCCTTTAGGCAGTATATGCCTGCAAAGCCAGCCAAATATGGGATTAAATTTTGGTTAGCTGTAGACGACCAAATCAGAACACATATGGAAAATACAACCGTACCTTGGAAAACCAAAGAGAGCGTGTCGTGTTGGAGTTTACAGAAGGATTGTAAGGACAAAATATTACAGCTGATAGCTTTTTTTCATCTCTTGAGTTGGGGAAAAAACTTTTACAAAGGAAACTGACATACATATGCGGGAAGAGTTCGAAAAAAAATAAAACTTTTATCCCACCGAAATTGTTTATGTACATCCACATTTGCTATCAGTGAAATACCAGCATTTGTTTCGTATATCGGCCATACAAATAAAGGCACAAAACAGATGAAATCGATTTCAGTAATCATAAGAAGAAACCTGCAATCGTTTCTTATTATAACTCTACTAAAGTTTTGTTTTATTTTATAATTATTTATCGTTTCTGTAAAAATAGTTTCCTTTATCTTAGAGGCGTTGATACTGCTGATCAAATGATTAGCTACTCCAGCACTAAGAGAAAAACAAATAAATGGCCAAATATTGTTTTTTCCAATATAGTTGATATGCATATCCCCATTGAATGCATTTATTTTATATTCAGAAATTGATTCTTCGTGGGCTGCAAATGATTCAAATCGCAGAAGACATGAGTTTTTACTTCAGCTAACTATTTGCCCATCAGAAGAATACATGTTGAAAAGGACAGTCAAACCTAAAAATCCATTTGCGGCAGAGCTATTGACTCAACTACAAGCATCGTCATCAAATAGTATACCATCTACAAGCGGTGATACACAAAAGTCATATCCTAGAAATCGGGGAATTTGCAATTGCTGTAAGTCCAAAAGTGATGCCAAACGCATTATTGCAATAAATGTTTATGCAAATTGAAGCGAAAAACAATTTGCTCGTCGTGCTGAGAAAATAGCAATTAGCCACAATTAAAAATTTGCCCAAAATGGTCGAAACCAAAAAGCAGGGTTAAAACCTATACGCTTAAAGTTCGGAGCCGGTATTTTTTTGGTACCAGAATTTCTTATCTGAGGAAAATTCTGACTCTGAATTACGGAGTTTTTATCGTGTGCATGTAACAGTAATCTTAGAAGTCTCTTGACTATGAGTATGTCAAGTTCTAACCTCATAGTCGCATGTACACATGAATATACAGAACACAACATAGGGAAATAAAAACAAAAAAAAACAAAAATAATAATAATAAATAAATTAAATCATGTGTACCATGTTTGAAGCACTTGCATTGACATCTGTCTAAATATCCATTACAAATGTATAATATTATTGAATTAAAATAATTTTTTCTAAAACTATTTACGAATGAGAATTGAAAAAGAAATGGAAAACCATGATAAACAATGTCTGATAAAATGTAATTAATTTTCTATTGTTTTTTTATTTCTTCGTGTTTAAAAAATCCTCTTCTTTTCCATTTTCAGTTAAAGTGGGTGTGTTGACACTTTTTTAACGTTTGTCTCAGTTTCGTTAATTTCAAAGTTTTTCTTCCCTTTTCTCACTCGTAATCAAAAAAATGAAAACTTTATTCAAATTTTTAACTAAATTGTATAGGGTCTCTCAACAGGAACTTGCGAACTTTAAAATTTTATTTTGCTGAAGCTTACTTACATACTTAATTAGCCATTACAACCCTTTAGTAAGGATTGCAACCTAGTTGCTCACACCACTTATGTTGTGTGTGTTATTTTTATACCTATAGTTTAAATTCGACTCCGAAAGACTGATTTCTTTGACAAAGTTTTCATTTTTTATTTACTCTCAGAGCTTTCGCCAGAAATCTGCTGAGAGGAAGTCGCCGAAAGAAATATTTTCTCAAATTTTGTTTTGTTTGAGATGCCTGGGTTGGATTTTTGCTTGTGGAGTTTTCTTAAGTATCAGGTACATGTGAATAAGCCATGGGTCAAAATCAGCCCTATTTATGCACCAAAATTATGGAAATGTGAACACATTGCATGCGCTACACCCATATAGAAATTGTAGTGGACATTTTAAAGATGGTATACTCCCTGTTGGGTTATTAGACGTGAGGCCTCGGTTCAAATACCTGGTCGGACATCTCCAGCTAAACGAAGTATGACAAAATATTTCTTCTGCGAAAACTGACAAAAACTTTGAGAGTAAATAAAAATGTCATGAAAAGTTTCTCAAAAATCTGTCGTTCGGAGTCGACTTCAAACTGTAGGTCCCGCCACTCATGTATAAAAATGAACGCACACAACATAAGTGGTGTGAGAAACTAGGTCGTAATCCTGACTACAGGGTTGTAATGACCAATTATGTATGTATATTCCATATATAATGACATTATGTGTTTCCAACAAATAAAAATCTTGCAGATAGGAAATACTTAAAAACAGACCCTATATTTGATTTTTAGGGATTTGTTGCTGAAAACAAAATTTCTAGACCCTTAAAAGGAATTTTAATTTATTTTCTGTTGTAAATGTCACTGCAGACACAAGCAACTAATGTTGTTGGAAATACTTGACATTTATTATTGTTCTTGGACATAAAAAAATATGTATGCTTTTAATAAAATTTTATTTAAAAAAAATTGCGTTAAATTAATGTGATATTTTGCAGAATAGAATTTTAGTATTTAATGTGTTGTATTTGGGTGCATAACATTCATACATGTATTTGTAAAAGTAACCTACATCACCAACAAAAATGTTGTTTTTAATTTCAATAAAAATTCAATATTGTTTACAAGAAGAAGAATTTTTAAAATAATAAACATGATTCAGAAATCTTTTATTCACTTCCAAAAACTGAACATGAGCTCAGTAGATATGTATGTATATCCAACTTTTACCCAAATTTTTTTTATTACCATCCCATAAATATGATTTGTTGAGGTTGTCAAACTGTTAGGTCAGACGATTTCATTCCTGGAGTCAAATCTGTTTCCACCAAACAATGTTTTCAAAGTTGGAAGCTATAATAGACATTAAATTCATGCATTTTTACTGTGGAAACTGCACCCATGTGGCTCGATTTGCTGATGATAAATAATTTGTGTTTTTTCTGTTTTGACCACATGCGAATTTTTTGTATTAAACACTTCCTATATGCAAATCTAAATGAAACATATTGTGTGTGAGATATTATCGTAAATTTTCATCGATCTGTTGTATCTGGTGTATCCTTAAACACTTCTTATTTATAAACCTAAATGAAACAAACATTGTGTGAGATATTATCGAAAATTTACTTCGATCTCTTGTTTCTGGTGTATCCTGAAACACTTCCTCTTTTTAAATCTAAATGAAAGAAATCTTGTGGGACATATTATAGAAATTTTTTTGATCTCTTGTATCTGGTGTATCCTTAAACACTTCCTATTTGTAAATCTAAATAAAACAAATTGTGTGTGAGATATCATTGAAAAATTTCATCGATCTCTTGTATCTGGCGTATCCTTAAACAATTCCTATTTGCAAATCTAAATAAAACAAATTGTGTGTGAGATATTATCGAAAATTTTCATCGATCTCTTGTATCTGGTGTATCCTTAAACACTTCCTATTTGTAAATCTAAATGAAACGTATTGTGTATGAGATATCATGAAAATTTTCATCGATCTCTTGTATCTTAAATACTTCCTAATTGTAAATCTAAATAAAACAAATTGTGTGTGAGATATCATCGGAAATTTTCATCGATATCTTGTATCTGGTGTATCCTTAAACACTTTCTATTTGTAAATCTAAATGAAACAAATTGGGTGTGAGCTATGTGTAATATAATTTATATATATATAAATATAAATGAAAAAAAAAAATTAATCACCGATCCCAAAAATAGAATATGCGTATAAATTATTGGTGCAAAAATTCTGCCTTAGTTAATAGTTGGTTACTGTATCGCCGTGAATTATAAAGCTCCTGTGAAACTAGGCACATGACACTCTTAAACTTTTAGTTCGATATTGCTAAGGAATTATTAAACTCTAGTAATGAAGTAACTTTAACACGAAAGAGAGGCCGCCCTTCAACACTGCAGACAACAACTGAAAAAGTCTCACAATCATCAGATGCGTTACCATCAACATCTACCAAAAGAAAATACGTAGCTGATCCACCAAAAGCCGTACGTTTTGATGACAAAAGTCATTGAATAGAATGGGAAGCAAAAGGCTGATGTCGACTATGTTAAACCGGAATTTCAAGATCCAAATGTACTAAGTGTAATGTACATTTGTGCTCTAGTCTATAAAAAAAACTGTTTTCTTTTACATTCATGCATTTTTACTGTGCAAACTTCACCGGTGTGGCTCCATTTGCATTTTTCTGATGAAAAAAATTTTGTTCTTTCTGTTTTGACCAAATGCGAATTTTTTGTATTTAAATGCAAATTAAATTAAAGTAATACATACATAACGTACATAATTGCTCATTGCAACCTTTTAATTAGGATTACGACTAATAAATATTTTTGCGTACTTCGTTTTGTGGGTGAATTTTTATTATAAAATTTACAAATAAAAATTGTTTAATAAGCCTCCTATGGTAGCTAAGATTTCTCGTTCATTGATACTCTGGACTTCAAATGCTGCCGATGCCAATAAATCACAATAAATGCCTCTGCATCACAGACATATATGTAACATATTATTTATATTCAATAAAAAACTGCTTCAGTGTTTCACTAGTTTTGACAAATTTAAGCACAAACAACAAAATTACTACTACTATAGTTTCAATAGGCAATTGAATAGCAGAGACCTCTCTCGTATGACAAAACTAATACTCTATAGGACGCTCATCCTCCCCGTGCTTCTTTATGGCGCAGAAGCATGGACCTTATTAAGCACTGATGCAGCAGCCTGTAGAGTGTTCGAGAGAAAGTACTGCGTAAGATCTTCGGTCCAGTGCGAGTTGGCGATGATTACCGCATCCGATACAATAGTGAGCTGTACGAGCTCTTCAACGACATGGACGTTGTGCAGCGTATTAACATCCAGCGGCTGCGCTGGTTCCGCCATGTCGTTCGTATGGAGGAGTATGCTCCGGCGAGACGGGTATTTGATGCAGTGATCTACGGAATTCGGCGAAGAGGACGATCTTGTATCCGTTGGAAGGACCAAATTATCAATTAGTTATCAATTAGTGTGATCAACTGGCGTAGGCGCGCAAGAAGCAGAGGCGCCTGGAAAGATGTGTTGCGGCAGGCCGAAATCCGTTAATCGGGTTGTTAATGGCCAATTAAGTAAGTAAGTAAGTAACAAAATTACAGTCACAGGCATTCTGATATTTAATCTATTGACTATTTGTTGATTTTTAAGGATATTTTCGCAGCATGTTAAAGCCAAATATTTTTCGTTTGTAAAAAAAATTAAAACTGAATGATACACAATAAATTATTTTTAGAATTTTTTATCTATTACAGTGCGAGTCGTAGGTTTGATTTCCACACAGGCTCTGGTCTATTACGCTACACCGAGCATTAAGAAATTTATTTTTATGTGTACACATTTATATGGTTTGTATGCATGTATCTTCAGAACAAATTTTTGAAATATGAAACATAATTTCTAAAGATTTTTTCAATAAATTATACCAATATTCGTGTTGAATGGCAAAATAATATATAAACCAGACAACATAGAGTCATATATTTATTTTACTTTTATTTTTGGGATTATAATCACATATCTTGACAAACATTTATAAGCAAATGTAAACATGTAAAATGTAAATGTAAAAAAGTTAAGAAAGGAGTATAGAGATGGCGTTTTTTTTTTATAAAACGTTCACAATAGGTTGTAAATATATTTTAAAATAAAACACATGTTAAGCCGACAGCATAAAGGCATAAAGGACAAATAGATCAAGCCACTAACAAGTTGAAGGAAATGCTGAAGCTTAGAAAGTAAACAAACGCCTCTATTTGGGGTGGAAAAATGCTATTGAGAGAAATGCAAAAATTTTGAGTTATTGAATTTAATTGTAGCAATACTTACAAATATAAGTCGCCGTAGTTTAGTAGGTAGTGTGTTGACTTATTTGACATAAGGCGTTGGTTCAAATCCCAGGTCTGACATTTCCAGCGAAACGGAATAGAAAAAATATTTTTTCGGCAACTGCATCGCAAATAAAATTGCCATGAAAAAGTTTCTCAGATATGGCCAGAAAGCATATATTAAGAACGATCTACCGGTTTCTTTTAACTACAAAGTTCAATAGCTTTGCACAAGAAATATTAGAAAAATTAATTCGGAAATCTCATAAAAATGGTCGAGAATTCTTTCTTGGGTCAATAAATGGCTATGATAAGGATAACTATGGTTTGATAGTATCAAACTATGTTGACATTACGTTTAAGTAAGGTTTTGCAAAATCACAGACATTCTTTCATGTGGTATCCTACTGGTCTACTAAATCAATTTCGAAAAAATTGCCACTCCATTCTATCCTTTAAAATTAGCGAATTATTAGGTTTGTAGTGTTTTTATTGAAAGAAAAAAATATGAACAATTTAAATAATATAAAAAATATGAACAATTTATATATAAATAACGGTTGGAAAAATTGTTAAAAAAAAAATAAATTTAAAAATAAATCTAAAAGTTATTGACAAGTTTAAATGATTGAAAAAGCAGAAAAAATTTTACAATCAAAGTATGTATCTTTGATAATTTAGTTTTTTCTTTTTTTTTAATAAAATTTGTTATAAACAAAAAAACGGTTGTGACATTTAACATCTGCTATTTTTTAATTAAACTGAATGAAAAACAACAGACCCTGCTAGACAAAAAAAAGTTGCTAATTATTTCAATCTTTTTTTTTGATATAAAAAATAGAACAACAGAAGAATTGAAAAGGGTTTACAGTATTGTAATTGCATTGTTGTTAATTAAATTCAGTAAATTTTGTATTTTTGAAAGCAATACATACAGTGGTGGCCACGAATTTAAGACACGACATATGACTGACTTGGTTATGATAATATTTACAATCCTGTAATATCAAAATTGATATTCTTTATTCTTCTATGTACTCTGTAATGTTAAGAAAAAGTACCATTATTTTATTTTGTTTCTTTTTACATTTTGTTGCTTTTTATCATATTATTGTAAAAACGTTTATTTGAAATTGGCCACGAATTTAAGACATTTCAGAAATATCTGGTTTTTAACTGATTTTTTGGTGTTTTTTGAAGCTAAACGTTGAGCAACGAATGTTGTATTTTATTTTATGTTGGAATACATAGAAATATTTAATTATAAATGGTCAGAGGTACCTGGAATACCGATGCCGAGTGAAAACTGATCCAACAACTAAAATTTGATGGAAAAATAATAATGGAGATATCCAAGCTGCTTAAATGTTCTACATGCAAGATTTACAACGCGCTGGAACACATCAAGCAACATAGTACCACCAAAAATGTAAAACAGCAACCTAGAGCCCGAAAAACCACACCCTAAAGTAGCTGCTAATAATCCTTTCACGAGCTCAAGTAAAATAAAAAATAAAATTGTATTGGATTTTAGTATTGATATTTCGTCTAGGGCGATAAGAAGATGTCTAAATGAAAAAAACTTGCGTGGGTGTATTGCCCATCGTAAACCACTTGTGCCAAAAAAATATCAAATCCCGACTAGAATTTTGTCTTGATCTATATATGTAAATAAAAATTCTTAACCAAATATAGGCAGCAAAATATTATTAATTTTTCTTCCTAATATTATTAAAATCTTAAGAAAAATATCATGGACCTAAAATATTTTTGATAAGATGTAAAAATTATCACAAATGTAGAAGTAAAATATCGTGTCTTAAATTCGTGGCCACCATTGTACATCAAAAAAATTTAAATCAAAATTTCTAAATCCGCTTTTATGGTATGTTCATCATGCAGATGAAATCTACACTTAGTTCATCAAGCATTGTTCACATAAAAGTTGGTGATTTAGAGTATTTAATAAGATTATGAGAGGCAAAGCTATCATTTTGTCTATTTATGATGATTCATTAGATGCCAAATTACCAAAACTAATAGTGGCTTTTGAAGTCGCCGTGGTAGGTAGTATGTTGGCTTATTAAACGTGAGTCCTCAGTTCAAACCCCAGATCAGGCATCGCCAACTAAACCATATATGACAAAATATTTCTTCGGCGACTTCTTCTCAACAGATGTCTGGCAAAAACTCTGTGAGTAAATAAAATTATCATGAAAAGTTTCTCAAAAATCTGTCGTTCCGAGTCGACTTTAAACTGTAGGTCCCGCCACTCATGTAAAAAATTAACACACACAACATAAGTGGTGTGAGAAACTAGGTCGTAATCCTGACTGAAGGGTTGTAATGACCAATTATGTATGTATGTATATTTTGATGGAAGATAATAGTGTCGACGAAGATAAATAAATCAAGGATGATGCGCAAGGCGTATCTGATGTTGAAATTAAAGACACGACATCCTAATAGCAAAAATCGCACGAGCAGTCAACGTTACTATTACACGCGTCTCTGTGCTACTACTTAGACATGATTAACCTGTTGTTAATTCCTGTTTCAGAGTTACTTTTTTCAAGTTTTTTTATTTTAACTACAAAGTTTGATAGTTTGACGGAAGAAATATTATATAGAAAATTTTATTTTCAATGAGTTTAATAACTTCACATCCTCTGCGAACCTAATCTACAATGCCAAAAGTAAGTAAGTGATGGTTATAGTAAGAAATCTCTATCTATATATGTAAGAAGAAAATGATACCGGCGCGTTTAAATTTTTTACTATTTAAACACTAACTCACCTAACAATAAATAATTTATAACACGTATGTATAGTGACAAATGAGATTTAAAAATCAAAACACTTTCACAAAACATTATAATTTGATGCATGAAAAACTGTCAAGCTTTATTGCCTATATCTAAAGAATAACTGTTCGAATACATCAGGCTATAGAAAGGAAACAGAAATACGCGTCTTTAAAAATAAATAAAAGTAATATAACGCCCAATCGGTTTGGTAGTTATTCAGATTTTTGCAATTTTTAGTTTATATATCACTGTGGTTCTAAAGGTTTAATAAGATTTCTATGGGAAAACAATTGTAAATTTTGTAATTTCTATGCTGAAAGATCACGCACCTCATAAGTCGATTTATAGAATAACTATGTCAAGTCTGGGAAATTTGTATTCACAACAATTCTGTCAATGATAGAAAATTGCGTGAATTTAAGGCAACAAAGTTGATATTTCTTCACTGCTTCAAATTCGCATAACAATATTGTTACGAAAATGGAAATGGTGTTATCGTTTAACATTAAAATAAAAACAAACAGAAACAATGGACTTGTTTACATGATCAACGAATAAACAAACATATAGCAACAACATCAGTATAAAAAAGTAAACAAACAGGCAACAACAACACAGCAAGGCCAAACGAAAACAAAATACACAAACAATAATAACGTAAACAAACTTATTCTCCTTCACGAGCACACATCAGACTGTTTATCAAGCGATGTAAAAGGCAAGACAAAGCAGGCAACGAGATCTGTAAAAATTCAGTCAGTCTTGCGTGAAGACCCGTTGCATGTGAAGAGAATAATCGTTGTTTGAAGATCTCCGTTGTAAAGATCTAACGAACAATTGTTAGAGTGTACGCGGAAGAGTGTAAATAAGAATAACAAACAAAGCAATTGTTGTTGTTTAAATTAAGTTGCGAACTGTGGCACACGGAATTGTTGCGAATTATAAAGAATTTTAATTAAAACTAAATACAAATTTATTTTTGTTTGCAATCTACGAACTCATATTTTGAACGTTTTTAAAAGGATAAAAACGTAACAATATATTATTGACACGCTAATAAACTATTTCTAAGCATTTCGAAGAAGGTGCAATAAATTTTGCTACTAATTATTCCAAAATATATGAAATATTGTCTGGAGTAAAGTGTCATCGTCACATTACTTTTATGTATTGTCCTGTGCTTTCATATCTGCCTTCTCTTTTAAATGTAATCTCTTTCAAACGTCTATAAAAGAAACATTATGTCTTACGCTTATTTATAGCACTTTATATCTCGAATATACATATATTTTTATGGGTGATTAAATTTATGATTTATTTCCGTGCCTATTAATAAAGAAATAAAAAAGAGAATAATTGGCCAAAAGCGTAAACATACTCATATATTTTCTTCAACATAATATACATATGTACGTTTAAAGGAAAAAGAACCTTCTGGAGGGCAAAATTATTTTGATAAGTTTAAGGGATTGGTCAGAAATAATAAAAAATATACAAATTATGTTTGGAAAAATTTTGGAAGAATTTTAACATTTATAGGCGGGCAATGATGACTGATGGCAAAGATTTCTCAACATAGAGGACGTACAAAGGCATAGTTAATATGGTTAGACCGTATGTGAGGGTGCTGTTGAAGTAAATTTTCAAATTTTTTTGCAATTTTCATGACAAGTTTTCAATGGCATTCAGATTTGGACCATTAGAGGCAACCAATTCGAAATTACGATATAATTTCTTATTTAAAATTCCTACAAATCGGTCGACTGACATAATGTTACAACTTCTATAAACCTGCACATCGTCAGCATCATCACATCTTAATTTTGTTCGAATTTGCTTTGCACATAAAGCGAGAACAGTAGTCGAACCAGAATTGAATATTGAGGAATGCCTCGGTTTAGAGTGACCTACTTCAACAAATTGTCTGGCAGTTAAATACGAAAATATTAGAAAAACTAGTTAGTTTTAGTTTTTCTAATAAATCTGCTGAGAGGAAAACGCGGAAGAAATATTTTTTCATATTTCGTTTTGCTGTCGGACCTGCGGTTTGAACCGTGGCCTTTCGTCTAATAAGCCAACACACCATCTACTAGACTACGGCGGCGTGTGGCATATCATCGAAAATTGGTATTCTTTTGGAAGACATATTGATGCCATTATGTGTGGTATATAACATCGTTCAAATGTCCCCAATGCCGTGGGAGGTTGGACGTTTTCGCCAATGAAGCTTTTAGGAGAAGAAGAACAGGACGTTAGTGGAGGTTTTCCCCTTCACTTCACTATCCAGTGGTTTCCTGATCTTGCAGCTTTTTGTGCACTTTGTCGTCGTGTTATTGTCGCCGTAAATAGTGTTTTCTCTGGTAGTTGGTTGCCGTTTCTTTTTGTTTGCTTATTAGTTTTGTTTTTGGTGCTTCTCTAAAGCTTGAACGTTGTCGTTCAAAGGGTCACCAGTCCCGAACTGTTTGAAGTTCAATTGGTAGTAGACTGGACTGCGAAGTTCGACCGGAAGCTTAATTCTGGTACCACGGGTGTCGGTAGCCACAGAGACTTGTCTCTGCTCGGCAATGGTGCGGCTCCTTGTGGGAGCAACGTGGTGGCTGTGGTTTAAACCCAAATCGCGAGAAGAGCGCAAGCTCGGTTTGGCGTTGCACTCTCAACCACTGGAGAAGTGGAGTTTAGATAGACGTCCAATCCCTAACCAAGAGGGCAGTCTTGTCCAAATGCAAGGCTTCGAATTGGTACTCACGTATGGTGATGTAATGATGCATTGTGCAGGGTTGCATCATTGTGCGTGGGGGTGCTGGTAGACGCATTGTTTTCACCCGTGTTTAGAGCACCGTGGGGCAAGCCATCGCGGCGATAATCACATAAAACCCTGAACTAATGTCACCAAAGCCGTCTCCAAAATGTCCAATTTTCTATGACCCTGGCGCATGCTTCAGACTGCATTTGATACAAGATTTTGAGGATAGCTATGATTTATGTCTTATTCGTATGTACCTGAGGCTCCAAAAAACATCACAAGAAATGTATTGCAGGATCAAATCGCATAATCCCGGTTGCCCGTTTACATCACCTGTACCGCAGATGACCATGCTCTCAAATTGCTCCATTAGGTTTGTGGCATGTAGCGCTATCCTCTTAAAACAACCACCATTGGTATACCAATCGTCAGATTCAGACTAAAAGCAGTCAGGATTACGACCTAGTTCCTTTACCTCTTATGTTATACATATGTGTTAATTTTATACATGAGTGGCGGATCTTACAGTTTAAAGTCGATTCCGAACGAAAAATTTTTGAAAAACTTGTTATGGCAATTTCATTTATTCTCAGAGTTTTTGCCAACAATCTGCTGAATGGAAATTTTCTTGCAGATATCTGACATGGGGCTTAAACCGAGGCCTTATGTCTACGGCGAATTTGGTAATCATCAATCTATAATTATTGCCGGTGAGAAGGTCTTGCCGTTCTTAAATTATCAAGCAAGGGCTTTTTCGGGATACATTGGATGTTTTTGAATTTCATATGGATTGCTACCGCACCAAAGTCGGCAATTGTTTTTTCACGTATACATTCATCCAGGAGATAATTTTTCGGTGAAAATTGGGGCCAGTTGCCACCTGCTTTAGATCTCATTCAGCGAGCGCACGTCTTTGCCAATGGTCCTCCGTGGCGATTTGGCAAAACAGACAGATATATCTCTTCCCAAGATGGTATTTATCAACTGTCAAAAAATGGTAAACATTTTTATTGTTTTATGATGCCTCTAGTTTTTATGATTGTTTTTATTTTGAGCATACAAAAACAACAACAACAAAATGTAAATATATAAAAATAAAACAATTTATTTATACAAGTTTTATTTATGATTCCAACCTCATTGCCTATGGGCACAATAGTAGGCGTTTATTCTGTGGACTATAAATGTGTAGACGGATATAAAATAATTCCTACATAAACCATCGTTTCTAAGTATTCAATCATAAATAAACATGAACGTTTCATTGTTCCTGTAGTAAATCCTGCCATAACTATACGGTAGAAATATAAAGGAATGTTATCTTTTAAAGAAATGATAACAAATTAGTGACAGATAAATATGGATTGAAGTCGCCGTAATCTAGTATGTAGTGTGTTGGCTTATTGGACGTGAGGTCACGGTTCAAACCCCGGGTCAAACAGCAAAACAAAATACAAAAAGTATTTCTTCGGCGACTTCCTCTCAGCAGATTTCTGGCAAAAACTCTGAGAGCAAAGAAAATTGCCATGCAAAGTTTCTCAAAAATCTGTCGTTCGAAGTCGATTTTAAACTGTAGATCCCGCCACTCATGTATCAAATTAACACACACAACATAAGTGGTGTGAGACACTGGGTCCATAATCCTGACTGAAGAGTTGTAATGACCAATTATGAATGTACGTATGAACACGGGTCGGGAGTTAATTTTGTAGAATAAGGAATTCATTGCTTAACGCATCTGAATTTCGTAACTGCTTCCTGCTTTGTTCTATAGCTTTAGAAACCGTTGATTGTTTGTCATAAAAATATTTATTTTATATTTGTCGTCAAGTGTGCTAATTTGTGGTTACACTAAAATTTTTTATTGCAACAACTTTTTTTGTAAAATAAATTCATACTTGTATAGAATTCTTCTTTAGAACTTTTTTATATGTACATATGTATGTATGTATATTTGACGTTTTGTTGTTTTATTTTTTCTTTTATTATTCCTTTGGAGAACATAAACTGATTTCCCCCATATTGAATGAACAAAATTATTTTGTCTAAGAATTTGCCAGGAAAATCAAGTCTGACATACGATACTTTTAAAGCAATTTCAAATTTTACACGATTTATACATACATACACAATTGGTCATTACAACCCTTCAGTCAGGATTGCAACCGAGTTGCTCACATCACTTATATGGTGCATGTTAACTTTTATACAAAAGTGGTGGGATCTACAGTTTAAAATCGACTCCGAACGACAGATTTTAGAGAAGTTATTGAGGGCAGTTTTATTAACTCTTAGAGTTTTTGCCAGAAATATGCTAAGGGGCAGTCACCGAAGAAATATTTTTTATTTCGTTTTGTTGAAGATGTCTGATTTTGGGTTTGAACCGTGGCCTCACGTCTAATAAACCAACACACTACCTACGGCTACATCATAATTATTTCTTTTTTATTGTCAAATCAATCAATATGTAAAGTATAATCCATTGGCAGCTCAGTTCAAGTTTATCCGGACATAATATAAAAATAAACCAAATCGAGCAGAAAATTGTTCGTAAAAAATGTTTTCTCACTCTCAAGAAAAAAGCTGTCAATCTACATATAAAAAAGTACTGTCCGGATTAATATTTTGTTCGAACAACATGATCGAATCCAACTTTTGAGGTTTCAACAAAGCCTTTCGTTCGAACTTTATTTAAAGTTAACGCTTTAGCTTCCAAGTTCTACGTAGTTTGGTAACTTGGGAGTATGTTATTGTTTTCAATGTGTTGGGAAAGCGAATTATGAACAAATCTTTCAAGCACTAGAAATGCTATTGACCTGTATTCAAAGTTAGATTTCTTTACTGGGATAATCTACGCCAGTTTCCATGTTTTGAAGTAACAATTCGTCGTAAATATTTTGTTGTAAACAAACGTTATAAAGGGAACAACACATATCAGTGTCGTAAGAACTTTGAATCAATACCATCAACTCTTATAGCATTGGACTTAATTGACAACAGCCTAGAGATCACATCATCACGGGTGATATTAGTGAAATAAAAATTATTGTCCAAAGAATCGTTAGCGAAGCAATAGAGGGTGTAACCATAGCGATATTTAAAAATTGATTATTAAGAGCAGCAATATTTATTCCACAATAGAAAGAAAGAATACGAAATAGAAGATTTACTATTTTCCAGAAAATTTAGCCCAAAAGACTTAAGATTTCGCCCAGACAGGGTGTGTCATGGGGATTCCAGACGAACTCTGCCCTTTTCTGTACTTAATACAGTTCCTACAGCTTTCTCAGTTTAACGCCGCTATCATTTCCTTTTCAAATTGTTTGAGCTTTGCTGCTATTGTGTTTTCTCTGGCTTTTCCTAGACTAGCACTATTCGTTTCTTGCTTTGCAATAATTTCGTTCTTTGTTGATTTTGATAATTTTTCTTCGGTAGTCAGCATCGAAGCAAAGTCTGCGTTTGCCTCCATTGTGCATACTGTACGGAATTATTTTCGCACCATTTTCGAACTCACAACTAAAGATGCCGATACCTCGAGGCTGAGAGTCCTTTATAAATCTTATTTGTATTCGCCGTAGTCTAGTAGGTAGGCTTATTAGACATAAGGCCGCGGTCCAATTAGACATTTCCAACAAAACGAAATATGAAAAAATATTTCTTTGGCAGATTTCTGGCAAAAATTATGTGAGTAAATAAAATTGCCATGAAAAAGTTTCTCAAAAGTCTGTTTTCCAGAGTGGACTGTAAACTGTAGGTTCAACTACTCTTGCATAAAATTATGACACACAACATAAGTGGTGGGAGAAATTAGGTCGTTATGCAGACTGGAGTGTTGTTGTGACCAATTATGTTATGTATGTATTTTTCCTGGTACCTGCTGGCCGTAGTTTTACTCGGTCCACCGTAAGACCTTGTAAACTAGATTTACTGCGTTTATTGCAATACCTCTACTGTCATTAATTGAACCGTTTTTACCTTTTAGACACGAACTACTGCTGTAGGATTGCAACTATTAAGACAAAGAACTAGTTTGTGTTTCTCTGTTGTTCTATTTAAATAAACCCGTCATTTATTTATTCATACTTCATAGTGTATAAAACAACATGGCTTATATGCGTAGAATATATCACTATTCTTGACTTTTTAATTCCTTCTGTAGCTTTTTCATTTATTCCGGTTTCAATATCATCGTATCGCCGTAGCTCTATTATCGAACAGGGTTTTGCAATAAGGTCTTCCGAAAGCCCATCTTGTTGAAGCTTCATCTGTCAAATTAATTGTCTTTTATTCAGTCTATTTTGCCAAATTAACACGGACAACAATGTGTGTTCACGGAATTGGCTCTGGAGCAGTTGGCAGCTGACCCCAGTTTTCATTGAAAAATCATCTTCAGCAATGAGTCCATTTTAAAGAACGGTTATGTAGGTCAACAAACAAGATCGTTGAATTTGGGATGGTACCACATGAGATCCAAGAGTATTCAGTGTCTCCCCAAAACGTGGATTTTGGTGTGGATTTTGGCTTGACGATTTATTTTTTTTTGTTTGTTTTGAGAGCGATGTTGGCCAGATCAACAGCGAGCGCTATAGGTCGACGATTACCAAATTCTCTTAGTGCAATTAGATAGTCTGGATACAAACAGTAGGTGGTTTCAACAGAACGGCGCAATGCGACACACATTTCATGCCACATTGGATATTCTGCACGAGCGATTTGAGGGCAAAGTCATCTCACTTGGAGATCATATAAACTGGCCACTTTTTTGTAGGGTTTTCTTCATTCGAAAGTGTTAGTAAATAAGCTACAAAAAAACAGTGGCAAACTAACCATGTCGTCGATCAATTTTGGAATGTAGTCCAACCAGAGAAGCCACGGCGGATATTTAAATGATCATAAATTCTAGACATCAATAAGATTTTAAAAATTGCTAATGATATCTCAAACATACTTTGTTTCATTTAGATTTAAAGATGAGAAGCGCTTAAAAGAGACCCTATATATAGTTAACATTAGTTAAATTCCACAATTGGTTATATTTGAGTTAAGTAGCTTATACGGAATATTCATTGCAAACGGTAGAGAATTGTTTCATTGGAATGTTTGCCTTACATACACAACGAACAGATCCGTTCCGCTTTTCCATAAATCTATTGTTGGAAAACTTCCCACTCAAACTCACACTTTGGTATTCTCAACTTGAGTGTAACTTCTCATACACGTTAAGGTAGCAAAATAAAAGAATTTTTCCTTTCTTTATTGATATTGTTTGGTAGGGTTTTCGTTAATAATTTGTTTTTAATATTTTTGTTTTTGTTTGTATTTCCTTTGCTTTACCGTAAATAACATTTTTCTTCGATGTTCACAATCTTAAAATACTTCCTTACTTAAATTGTGGCCAGATTCGCTGTTTACATCATAAATGAAGGCAAAATATATTTGCCCTGGAATTTATAGCCTGACGTTGAAAACGAAATTTAAAAAAAAATCGCTTGTTTAGACTGCAATGGAGTAGAAGTTTTACAAAGTAAATTGGGAAAATTTTGTACAGGAAAATTTTTAAAAACAAGCAAGTAATAGACGACTAAGGACGACCATAGATATGAAATGTATTTTGGGCACAGGATTAACGGAACACTAAAAAAAATTGTTTTTTTAAGACAAATTTTTAAACCATCTTAGTGTGGCAGTTGAACTTAAAATTCAAAAATAATTTTCCTTTTTTTGCAGATGCCATGTGAAACGTTTCGTGGGAGCTTACAATATTAAAATAAATTTTTAGCATGCTCTAAACGTGACATTGTCTTGCATGGAACATTTGCACAAACAAGATATACCATCCCCCATAAGTACTTGTGTTTTGTTATTAAAACTTTCAACGTATACCGCCCGTTCTGTGTTGGTAAAAATGTGATAAAGAATTTAGGGTTTATTCATCTTTTTTAAAGCGGAAAATTTTAGTTTTAAAACCTTATTTGCTTTTAGATGTAGGTCCAGACACAATCCAAAATATTTAATTAACAAAATTAAGGCTGATTTAATCCGTGTATTAAATGTTTAACACCTCAATCTAATGGTCCTGATTTACAAGCCTCTCTGACTAAATAAAACCTATAATGGGTGTCAAGATGAAAAAAACGAAGTCAGTGTGGACTGTTATACTAATTTAAAAAAATTATTATTTTGAAATATTCCCCGGTATAAGCAAATTGATCCTCTGTAGATTTTACAGACATAGTTAACTGTCTTATTGTAACATTAACTGGGCAGAAAATCAAGTCATTGACTCGCAAGAGCTTTATAAATTACGAAAGGCGAACATTGGTGCATTGTAGGGGAATAAATTATCTGAGATTACATTGCCTCAGTTGGTTATGGCATATGGATGGTACAAAGTGCAGCCTCTGCCTCGAAAAGTATGAAACCACAAGAATCATTCTATGGAATTCCAACGCACTGTTTAACTTCTTACTACTTTCTCCTATAAATCTACCGTATCGCGTTAATGGTGAATATTGTCTTCTAACTGCTCAAGAGTTGGTATTTTACCACGACTTCACATATTTCCATAAAAAGAAATCCAGAAACGTTTTAATCGCACAAATGAGGGAACTAGTAAACGGGAGCAATTTCGGCAAGAAAGTTATAACACGATTTTTTAAAATTAAATTTAGAGTATGTAAGTACAATATTTCGCGTTGGAGGGGTAAACAGAGGTAGTTCAAGAGATGTTAATACCCTCTGGAGGATACACTGTTCGGGGCAGTTTGTACATTGTTGGCAGAACTGAACATAATTTAATAACATTGAAAATCGCATTATTGACTTGCAAATTATTGAGATCTTTTTTCTTAAAATATAAGACGGGCTTGGTAATCGCTTGAGTTCAGACAATGCCACGAAATATTAAAAAATAAAATTTCGGCTACTTAGTTTCAGTCCTCCCCCAAAAAATTTAAGAGTAAATAAAATTATCATAAAACGTTTCTCAAACCTGTCTTTCGGATTAGCGTTAAAATTAAGGTCGCTTCACACACGCATAAATTTATACACACACAAGTTGGGTAAGGTGGGAAGCTAGGTTGTGATCATGACTAAATTGTTGGAATGACCAATTAATTAAGTACGAGATGCCACATGGTAAACTGTACGACATGCTATAATTTGCCACCATCAGAGTCTCCCATGTATAGGGAATTGCTAGCCACGAGATTACAGCTGACATTGGTTAGGTTAGGTCGAAGTGGTACCTCTAATATGAAAGAGCTCACTTGAGCACGAATTAAGGCCTGTTGTTATGCCACGAGTGAACGCAGTTTCTGTACTGACCAAGTTACACCAAAATCAGTGTAGAGAAGGAAGTTGTTCAGCGCAGAGGCTGCACTCAGCTGACATTAGCGGCTGAAATGTTGGAAAGAGTATTCCAAAATTGGAACTTACGGATGTATCGCCTACGGCGCAATTGTGGGCAGCATGTACTTGAGTCTAGTAGGTAGTATGTTGGCTTATTAGATGCAAGTCCAGGGTTCGAACCCCTGGCCAGACATCAAAACGAAATACAAAAAGTATTTCTTCCGCGACTTCCTCTCAGCAGATTTCTGGCAAAAACTCTGAGAGTAAATGAAATTGTCATGAAGTATCTCAAAAATCTGTCGTTCGGAGTCGACTTTAAAACTGTACGTCCCTCCACTCATGTATAAAATTAACACACACAACATAAGTGGTGTGAGAAACTAGTTCGTAATCCTGACTGAAAGGTTGTATGACCAATTATGTATATATGTATGAATGGAAAGTTTTAATACTTCCTTCACTTTCGCTAATTTTCTGTTTTTAAATTGTTTGCATAATCAAAAAGGATCAAAACTCTCTTAACCATTCCAAATGAAACCAAACACTTAACGAAATTCAATTAAACAGGATACACAACAATACTAAACGATATGCGTTTCTCGCATGGTATATCCTTTGCTTCTTGGCTTTTATTTAATACAGTATTTAGTTGTAATAAATAATTTTTACTACATACATAAAAATGATTACTTTTTCTCATATCCTATTTTGTTTTTAATTGTTATTTTTCTTTTTTAATATCATCTGTTTGTTCTCATATTAAATAAGATTTAAAAATCCATGTATATCTTAACAATACAGACGGTCCGCAAGAATGGATAAATGTATGAGAAAGGAGAGGGAGTATTCCCATACAACACTATATACACTGTCTCAAACAATTGTCCGTACACCAGGCAGGCAGTCTCAATATTACTAGGTTTGAATGAAATGAAAATGTTTTAAAAATACATTTTGTGCATATAATAATTTGGTAAAAAAATTTGTATAAAAAAGCTTTTATTTATATTTCATACAACAAGCTCAGAAAAGAGTTTTTGTCAAAAAACTGCTAAGAGGAAGTCGCCGAGAAATTTTTTTTTTTAATTTATCGTTTTGCTGAACATGTTTAGTCTGGGATAAGAAGAGTGGGCTTATGTCTAATAAGGCACCCCAGTAGCTACTAGATTACGGCGACTTTTGCAATTATGGTATTTTTTTATAACCTATTTTGTAGTGTAAATTATTATTATTTATTTATGGTGCTTGAATCTGTGATGCCGGTATTATTTCTTTAACATTGTATAGAAGTTATTCTACCACAAACTTGGGTGCATGGTTTTGGAAGGAATCGAAATTGGTATTGTATGGTGAAAGTTATGCCGCTCGTTTAAAATTTTCTTCAAAAAAGATTTAAGTAAAGTAACTTGGTCATTTTATTTCCACACACTTAAAACACCTCCATATTCCACGCTTGCTTTTAAGTTCTTTAACCCTGGACGGTTACTCTTAATTTTTGTACATTCATTATCAACTAACGCTGTTGAAAAAAAGAGCGAAATTTGGTCAAACATAAAAGAATTATATGATAAAGAATAAGTGAGCTTCGTCGATTCGACGAACAATAACCGTCCAGGGTTAACCACACTGCACTGTTTCCACTCCGCCTTGCAAATCATTTGAACTAAAAGTATTAAAACTTACTTTTGTCCGTAAATACGACTAGACTAGAAGTCATTTGACTTATGAAAATATTTTGTGGAGCAATATAAAAGTAGTTTTTCATCATTGTATGATGCAAAAAGCTTCCTACGTACTTACATTCGCTCATAGGAAGGAATTCGAATAATTTTTTTTTACAAAGCATGGTTTTTTTTATGTCGCCGTAGTCTAGTAGGTAGTGTGTTGGCTTATTAGACGTAAAGCCATAACACATATCGAACAAAAAGAAAAATATGAAAAAATATATCTTCAGTATTCTATCAAAGAACTCTGAGATTAAAATAAAATTGCCTTGAAATGTTTCGCAAACATCTTATCATTCGGAGTCGACCTTAAACTGAAAGATCTCTACCACTCATGTATAAAAATTAACAAACAAATCATGGGTGGTTTGAGAAGCTAGGTTGTAATTGTAACTGAAGGCATATAATGACCAATTAAGTAAGTAAGTAAGTGTATTCAAAAGCACTTGCTTATAATTAGGCAGTGAATTGTCAATGTTAACACTGAGAATACTGAAATTCATCAACATTTTGTATCAGTTGTTTATAGTTTTTTACCTCTTTTGGAAAGAACTTTAATTCACTAAAATTGTGTTGGAATCTTTTTAAATACAATGTAATATACCATTACAATACCGTGGTGTACGGACAATTGTTTGAGCCAGTGTAATTGCATATACCACGTACTATATCTGTCTGCATATAGTGAGAGAGCCTCTCATCATATTGTGATTTTATTAAATAAGCTTAAAGGATAATCCTATTGTGTTACAATACAACGAGTATTGTTTATCAATCTCAATTTTATAGAAATTTTTTGCCGCCGAAGAAGTATTTTTTTTTTATTGAGAAACTTTTCATGGCAAATGTTATTTACTCTCTTATTATTTACTCTCTTTACACTTTTTATATTTCATAACTTTTCTAAATACGAAAACAAAGGATTTGAACTTTAAAAATGTGAGCAATTTTTATTTGAAAGTATTTAATCTCATAAAATATAAATGAAATTAAAATGTAAATGAAATTCAGATGAAATACACCGCGAATATGCATGCATACATAACTTAAGTGGTCACTACAACCCCTCAGTCAGGATTACAACCTACCTTCTCACACCACTTACATATGTTGAGTGTGTTAATTTTATACATGAGTGGCGGCAGCTATAGTTTGAAGTCGATTCCGAACGACAGATTTATTGAGAAACTTTTCATGTAAATTTTATTTTATTCTTACAGTTTGTGCCAGAAATCTGTTGAATATGCCATTAATTACGATTTTAGATTTATTATAAAACTGATTAAGGAATGATTTAATGAAAGCTGGCTTAGAAAAACAATTTTGTGTTTGAAAGTTCGACATAGAGCACTACAGTCATAGCTCATCCTTATTGAAACCCAATAATTGTGAAAAAATGCGGTATATATTCCGAGTGAGTTCATCTTTATATATTATATATTATATATTATATATTATATATTTTAATTATACAATGTATTATTAAGCGATTATACAATGTAGCCAAATCATCTAATTCAAAAAAATTCAACAATTTTATTTGATCATGTACACAATCATCCAAAAATAGGCCACTTGTGTGAAGCAGGTTTTCGATGATAATTAGGGTCACTTGTCAACTAACATTTTTATAAAATGTTTCCATTATTTGCTCATGTTGCTGACTGGTTTGATAAAAGAGACCGAATAAATGTCCGGAAGTCCCTATAGTAGGATTCGTTGCTTATCATGGCATTTATTATTATATTGTATGTCGTCGTAGTCTAGCAGGTAGAGTGTTGGCTTATTAGACGTGAGGCCTCGGTTCAAACCACAGGTCAGGCATCTCCAACTAAACGAAATATGAAAAAATATTTTTTCTTCGACTTCGTCTCAGCAGATTTCTGGCACAGTCTCTGAGAGTATATAAAATTGCTATAAAATGTTTCTCAAAAAAAAACCGTTGTTCGAAGTCGACTTTAAAACTGTAGGTCCTGCCACTCATGTATAAAAAAGTAACGCACACAACATAAGTGGTGTGAGAAACTAGTTGGTAATCCTGACTAAAGGGTTGTAATGACCAATTATGTATGTATGTATCTGACTCACTTAAGTGACCATAACAACCCTTTGGTTAGCATTACG
Organism: Sarcophaga carnaria; assembly: GCA_958299815.1. Classification (NCBI taxonomy): domain Eukaryota; kingdom Metazoa; phylum Arthropoda; class Insecta; order Diptera; family Sarcophagidae; genus Sarcophaga; species Sarcophaga carnaria. Next base: position 89,219,819 of record OY283149.1, read on the forward strand.
AACTAGATCCTCACACCACCTATGTTGCTTCCCTCAGCACTTATGTTGTGTGTGCTAATTTTATCCATACGTGGCGGGACCATCAGATTTCTGGCAAAAGTCGGAGTCGACTTATGTGGAGAAAAATAACATACACAACGTAAGTGGTGAGAGAAACTAGGTCGTTATTTTTTTTTTTCATAGAATATTTATTTATTTAGTAATAAAATCCAAATCCTGTACGACAAGATGATAATCTTATATTTAAAGTACTGGAACGTAATATGTACATAATAATTAACTAAATTTAGTAAGTGAATAACTGACTTAATAATAACAAGTAATGTATACGTAGATAGATGCAATAAGGGGAATAAAAACACAATAGAAAAGGAAAAAAAAGAGAAAAAAAAACAAATTTGCTAATATATACATATAAAGAAAAAAAAATTAACGAAAATATTGAAACAGAAATATCCTGAAGCTATTAGCGTTGGTGTTGCATTGCTGATGTTGTGGAAAAATGTTCCAGAGTCGAATAGCATGCAAATAAACCTGCCATTCGGAAACTAAGTAGCGATGCCAATGAACTATAATATTCCTACTACGGGGTGACTGGACAAAACGTAGCCTGTCAAATAAATAACTCGGTATCCACCTGTTCACAATTCGATGCAAAAGTACACGAATATTGAGAAGATTATCAAAGACTCTTAGCTGCCACAGAGATATGATCATATCTTCTCAACTTATAGACATATCTAGCAATATTATTGAACAGAACGTTCAGCTTACGTTTGCTGCCAGAATCGCAATTACCAAACAGCTCGCATCCCTACAGTAAGCAGGGAATCAAATAAGTTTTCGCAATTAAAATCCTAGTTTTGAAAGGTATATAAAGTTGCGTGGACCAAAGTGCGCGTAACTTAATATACGTCTGCCCTACCAGTGAATTGATGTGATCATCCCACGTCAAATTGGAGTTATAAACTATTCCTAAATTCTTAGTCGCATGAACTATCTCAATTTTCTCACCATTCATCACAACATCCCTAGAAATTGTGGGTACAACACTTCTTCTATGCAATAAAATACACTTAGATTTCCCGGGGTTCAAACAGAGGCCATTAGCAGTTGCCCATAAGAAGATCCGTGCAAGTTCCCCATTCTAACAATCAACTGCGCGTGAAATATCGTCCACCGGGCTACTTAAGCAAAGTTGCACGTCATCTGCATACAAGTGGATTTTGCAATTCAAAAGATATCTAGGTATCATTGACATACAGGGAGAAAAAAGTGTTCCAAGGATAGTGCCCTGAGGTATACCTTTATAGAGCATCAGACCATTTGCCATTCAAAAAAACAGATTGTGCGCGTTGGGAAAGATACGAATGTATAAGTCTGGCAGATGCATTAGAAAATCTGAAGAAGAATTTAAGTTTCCGAATAAGCATACTGTGATCGACCGTATCGAAAGCTTTCGAATAATCCAGGAGAACTAAAAAATTCACATCGCCATTCTCCAAGGCCTGTATGACATTCTCACTAACATATACTAGAGCAGTAATACAACTATGACCTGATCGGAAGCCAGATTGCATTCTAGAAAGGAGATTGTTCAGATCGATGTAACTCAACATTTGCATATAAAGTATCTTCTCAAGAACCTTCGAGAGAAAGCATAAGATGGCAATTCGTCGATAATCCTCATTAGACTTGCGCACCGGAACTGTTTTTGAATGCTTCCACTTTATTGGATACGTGCCGGACATAATAATAGTATTAAACAGATGAGTCAAAAAAGGAAGTATCATGGGTAAAATTATTCTTATAAATTTAGGGTGCATGTTATCGCTCCCAATTGAATGAAATTGAAAAATTCAAATAATTTTAACTGAAGGGTTGTAATGACCAACTATGCATGTATGTATGGATATTGTATGTTTTTCCTTAGGAATTTAGGGGAGAATCTTATAACAATATAATGTGTAATCGGAAAAATCATGTAAAGTTCATAAAATTTATTTCTTTTAAACTTTTCGTTTGCTTTGGTGTATTTAAAATTTTGTTTAATTTTTTTTGCCATTTAAAATATTAAAATTAGAAGACAGCCAGAGAAATGATTGTAATAAAATTATTTTAAATTGGTTTAAAACAAAAAGAAAAACTTGAGGTATTTCGAAAAAGATTGTTCTCGTAATCTATTGCGTACAAGGAATGTTGTCACTATTAAAGTTTCTTGTGCCACTAACTTTACTTTAGTGTTTATCTGTAAAGAGGAAATTGTGTTGTTTGTAGATTTGCATACAAGAATGGTGAACAGCAAAGAGAGGAATTTAGTTTTGGTTTCTTCGAGAATTAGAGATTTTTTGTTGTGAATTTGTGGAATTTTAGAATGCAAGATTTTAGGTCAGATTAAATATTTAAAATTGTTCCTTTCCTTTTAATGTTAAAATGGGTTAAAAATATGTCTTATGAAGGACAATAAGGACAATCTTTTCTTTTTTTTGTTTTTCTTTTGTAGAATGTTTCCTATTAAATAATGCAAATTAAATAATGAAAGGTAGCAAACGAAATAAAAGGATTCGAATCTACCTAAATACAATGGAAGAAATTTAAGGAATTCCTTTTTTTCGTAGAAAACTAAAAAAAATATTTTTTTTCAAAACGAAATATAAAAAAATATTTCTTCGCCGACTGTGTCTCAGCATGAAATTAACACGCACAACATAAGACCTAATGGGTGAAGACTAGTTATGTATGTATATTACACGTAATATGTAAAAAAATAGCTTTCGAAATCGTTTGTTATCGTAGCATGAATACGTATGATGAATACATGAATAATATCCATTTAACCACGTGTCCATTTAACCCACGCCTCATCTTTCAGTTAAAAATATTTTTTTTGGTTATTTTGGAACCTGGCATTTATTTATGTCATTCTATTGTGTCACAACATTGTAGAAAAAGAAATTAAATTTATTTTTATTCTTAGTATGATGGTCAATTCTTTTGGATGACCATTACCTTTATTATTAAAGGTTTGGGTACTTATCCCCGGGATATTTAGCAGACAATCATTTATAGAAAGTCGCTGAGTTGTCAGACCCATGTTACCAGCTATTTTTTCAAGCTTTGGAAAGAGTTGATCTAGATCAATTTTTCCATTAATAACCAGGTCATGCAACATAAATTTCATAAATGCAACTTTGGCATTTTCAGGGCTTTATATACATATATCATTATATTCCCCTATTTCATTATAAAAAAAATTGGTACATCAATATGAGGGGTTTGGATCAATTATTAAATCATTAATTATTCGAATGATTGTAGGGAAGTCAGAACTGTCTTGTCAGTATTTTGTTAGTGTGCCCATCTTATGTCTGGGTTAGCAAAAAAATATTTCCAAACTTTATGGCACCGGGAGACCATAATTGACATCCGAATTGGACAATCAAAAATTTGGAAAAAAAATTTTTTAATTTACACCACTGGAGGGACTCGTAAGTATCGCAGCAGCTTATTTAAATTGTATGTAAAAATATGCCTTAATAAACTATTACTACACTAATAATGAATATAAAAATGTCTCAAGTAGATCGAAAAACGCGCTTTAAAATTAAATTTTAAAATTTTAAAATTTTTCTTATTGTATACTTTTTATATTCCTTATTGTAATAATAATAATTATAAACAATGAAAATTAAGCAATTGAAAAAAAAATATGTTATTTATTTATAAAAACATAGTTTATAATTAGACATAATTATATGTTAGTTGGTTTATATATATATATATATATATATTTCTTTGTTTACACCACTGGAGGGACTCGTAAGTATCGCAGTAGTTTCACAATTAAATTTATCTTAAAATGATTCCTTTTTTAGATTAAAATGATCATTATTAAACAAACCACAAACATGAAAGGCTTATAAATAAAATTAATTTATTTATATATTTTATTATAAATAAAAATTTTTTTTATGAATAAAACTCATGTCTAAACTACTAATTTTTATTTTATTTTAAAAAATCGTGCCAAAACTACGAATTTGTTACTTATTATTATTATTTTTTTTAAGGGTAAAAATATTTCTTTTCTTTTATTGAATGAAAATTAAAAACTAAAAATTGAAATATTTATGAAAATAAAATATTCAAACGAAGGATCGTACAAATATATATTATTACCGTAATTTATTTTTTAAGTATTTTTATGCGCAATATATATTATTATATTATTTATTTTATTTTTACTTAAATTTTTTTTTTTTTTAGTTTGTAAAATTATTATTATTGTTTATTCATATAAATCCAAGGGATTAATTCTAAGGATTATATTCAGTTAAAGAACACTAGCTGTTATAAAATTAATTTGTTATTATTATTTGAAAAGAAAAAAAATTAAAATAAGGAAACTTAAGCTATTCGTAAGTTTTACATAATTGTATAAGATTTAAAATTACTAAGTAATAATGTGCATATAATATAAATATAATATTTATTTTAAAAGAAAAACATACGTATGGTATGGTGTATTACTGCCCATGGAACTGTGAACATGATGATAGTCATACTTGCGACCTGATTGATGCTGTTGAAGATGTCGTGGAGCATTAGAAAGTAATAGCTTTTGATGTAGTCCGTGTCGCTGCAACTATATTGTTATTTGGATTTTTGTAATTGGTATTGAGACGGCCCCTTCTTTTAACTGCAACATCCATATATTTGCCAGCACTTTGCCTTTTAATTTGATTTTATTATTAGTTTATTTAAGATCTTCCTTTTATTTTTTTTAAATTTTTGTTCAACCAAAATTCTTCTTTTCCAATTTTCAATATATATTTTTTTGTTGCTGTTCTTTTTACGACGGTTTTAAGAAAGCTCAACATTTTGAGTTTGGTGTTATTGTTTTTAATTGTGTTGACATTTTGGTTTTTATTTCCGTATTTTTTTTTTTTTAATAAAAATCTACACTTAATTTTTGTTATTGTTATTATTTTTCTTTCTTATTATTGTAGTTGTTTTTATTGCTATTGTTGCAAATCTTACTCTCACTGTGTTTGTTTTTATTGCGACTTTCTTTGTATCGATTTTACTTTATTTTTTTTCACTGTTTTTTTATTGTTGTGTCTTCTTGTATTTCAGTTTTTAATGATTTCGGGTTTTCCTCGATTTTCAACATTAAACATTTTAACGAATTCTTTTTATTTATTCTTTGGATTTTCTCGTTGTACCAAACGTGGGAATTGGCGTAACAAAGTAGAGGCTTGATTGTCGTTTTAGCGCGGGTTTTTATTATTATACTCCACTTTTTATTTTAGTTTTTTTTTTTTCATTCACTATGCACAATCTATTTCCATTTAAAATATTCTTTTTATTTGTCTATTGCTAAGATTTTTACATTATTCAATGCTTATGGAGTATTTTAATTTTTCGTGCCTTTTATTTTTTTATTTGCAAACACAACAATTTGGTTTCTTATTTTTCAGTATTTATTAAAAACACTGTCACATTGGCAGGAAAGAACACTTTGTTTATTATGTTTTATTATTAAAATCTTTTTTTATTATTGGGGAACAGCCGATAATTAAAAGCTAAACACAAAGCTAAATTCTTAACTACTTATTTACTGCGTGGGAAAATGCTGAAACGGCATTTTACACGCGATCCCAACAAATAGTGCAGTGTGGACGATAACAACACAAGAATGTGTCGATATTAGATTGCATACAGAAGGTATGGCAATCTAGACTAGTCAAACACACTACACAGTCAATATTATCTCCACTGAACGTAATGAATCGATTGAAGCTTGAGCAACGAGAAAAATCGTGACGATGACGATTTTGTCAGAAAAAAAATCACCTTTTCAGATGATGCGCATTTTCATTTCAATAAGCAAAATTAACGTATTTAAGGCTTAAAAAACTCACTAGTGGTCTTATATAAGCCAATGCGGTTTGTGTAGCGGGAGCAGCATTTTGCGCTTATTCCTTTGAACATGTGGACAGCTCAATCATTACGGTTAATAGAGACACTTAATGCAACATGATAAACGATTTTTGTATAACCGTTCTGATGTTTGGTTTCAACAGGATGGTGCAACTTGCCACACATCTCATGCCTCAATCGATTTATTGCGTCAAATATTTGATGGCCGTTTAATTAGACGAAATGGTGATGGCAATTGACAGGCAAGAGATACGAAAAACACTCGAAAAGTGCACGAAAATTGATGCGTTCAAGTGAGGTACTATGAAATCCGTTGCGTCGGTCAATTAGATGAAATAATATTCCATTTATAACTGGAACAATTGTAATTTACAACAAAAAAATAAATAAATCTGGCAAAATATCAAACGGTTTTTAATTATGTTGTTGCATTTTTACATTTAAGCTTTTAAATTTTCATCCTATAAAAAAATTATTCGATCGATTAAATCAAAAACACTCGGTACCAAATGAAATATAACTTTTCTTTAAAATGAAAGATCCTTCTACTATTGAATATCAACCCTATCTACCGACTTGAATTTATATTTGAAATTTTTCTAAAGATATTAGAAGTCTGCTTTATTTGAAACACTAATGGGATGGAAAAATATTCTCCCTTTAATAATTCAACCTTTTTTTTTAAAGATGTAATGACAGTGAAAGGTGAAAAATCTTCTTATATATAAAAATGAATGTGTGTTTATTTGTTTGTGGGTGTGTTTGTTTGAAGTCTATAGACTGCTAAACGGCTGGACATTTTCTTGAAATTTTCACAGTATCTTCCTGTTTGTCTGGAAGGAACTATAGGCTTTATTTTAAAATTTCAAGTAGGCGAGGTGCCACGCCCACATACCCAATAAGTATTTAATGTCGCATATCTCATTAACTGCAGCAGCTAGAGTCCTCAAATTTTGTATGGACGACTTCGACGTATATATGAACAAAATGGGCGGATTGGCTATATTGGGCGTGTCACCTCCCATATATATGTTTGTTTGTATGTACCTCATAGAATCGTAAACTATGCATTTGATCATGTTATGATATTTAGCAAAGTTATTGCGTATGAGCCGACGAAAGTTTCTAAGTTAATGCCACTGGCCGACTGGTGGTGCCACTGAAAATTACTCAAAATGAATTAAATCGTAAACTGTGCATTCTTTAACAAAGTTGTTGCGCATGAGTCGACCGATGTTGGCGATTAATTTCCGATGGATGGCGTCACTGAAAATTCTTCAAAATGAATGAATCGGTCGACGTACACCTCAAGCACGGAAGAAAAGAGCATTACGAGCCTCAGAATAAGACGAGCATTGAGACTGGAAAATCTTCGAGTATATGCCGCTGAGACCCGTTCGCTTGAACCACTTGAACAACGAGAAGTGAGATTAGAAACTGATCGAATGCGTACTACTCAGACCAGTTCATCTGAATCATCAGGACAACGGGAAACAAAATCAATAAAATGATTCAAAATTAATTGGACATTTGTGTAATGTCTTTCCTTCAAATTTATTTTAGTTAGTGGCGCTGCAACACGCGCGGTGTACAGCTAGTTTAAATATAAAACGAATTAAAAAAAATTGGCAAGAGTTTATCAAACAATAATTATAGTGAACCAGGCAGTGGGATAACGAACATACGAGTACATACATAATTGGTCATTACAAACCTTTAGTCAGGATTACGACCTAGTTTCTCACACCACTTATGTTGTGTGAGTTAATTTTTATACATGAGTGGTGGGACCTACAGTTTAAAGCCGACTCCGAACGACAGATTTTTGAGAAACTTTTCATCGCAATCTTTATTCACTCTTAAGAGTTTTTGCCAGAAATCTGCTGAGAGAAAATCGCCGAAGAAATATTTTTCACATTTCCGATTTGATGTCTGACCTGGGGTTTGAACCTTCGCATTACGTCTAATAAGTCAACACACTACCTACCAGACCTCTGCGATAACGAACACAGTGTATAGGTAATTTATGAAAGCCGTGTTTGTGTTGTCTTAATTTTCAACACTTTTTTATTATTTATTTATTTATGCTGTGAAAATAATTGAAAATTGTATTACGTAGCCAATGTATGTTGGTTGGCAAAACCATTTTGATTTGTCATACCTTCACCATATAAGGTCGTCCCATGTTTTAGAAATGAAATGCATCATCTAACCATTTAACGATGCGTTTTTGCTTTTTGCAAAAACAATTATTTTCTCTAAGCTTACGTGGTATTTTTATTTCCAATTGTCTATCATTATTAGTATGTATAAAAGGATATAAAGAATATAAATTGATTCAGTCAGTTTCCCACTACATTTCTGCGGTATAATTTGTGAGTTATGTTTTCATCCTTTATATTTTTGTTTTTGTTTTGTGTGGATTTATCTGCAGGTTTTCGCATTTCCAATTCGAGTGGTTCTTTTATAGTTTTTTTGTGGTTAAGGTAACCAAAGCTACCAACATAGCATGAGAGTTGTTCTCTTTATATTGGTATACAGGTATATTCAAATCTGATTCAAGTTTATTTTAATTTTTAAAAAAATTATGCTACACTTATAAAGTATACTGAACTATTTCGATAGACTGGCATTGAACGGGTCATACAGGCTACGTCTGTAAGCCAACATATTTCAGGCACAGATTTTTGTTATTGAACATGATTTTTTGATGATTTGGTTTTGATTTTCGAATAAAAATTAAAATAAAAAAATTATTTGGTGTCGTTTTTAGAATTCATATACGATTGGTGGCTCAATTTACATTTTCAGCCATTTAGTGGCAGGCAAAAAATATTCCTTTTTTATCCTATGTTTCACTAAATTATTTTTGTATTTTTATTAAGGAAACATTTTAGAAAATTTTCAAAATTCATATAAATAAGTGCGCGCAAATGGCATACGCATGTACATATTTGCAGTGTACAACAAAAGTCTAGGTACCCCAATATATTTTAGAAATTTCATGAAGTTTAAATTTAATAATGCAATAAAACAACAACGTTATAAAATTTTGCTAAATTTAATTTTTTTGTTGTGAAGATGTGGAAGATAAAGACTCGAATCTCGAAATATCTTGAAAAATTTAAAATTTTTAAAAATCCGTCAGAATTGTCATATCATAGCTTAATTCCAAATTAATTCCAAATTCATGGGGTATACTTTCTTTTTAATTGAATTTGAAATATATTACTCATACGCATCATATTACATATCGATGGCTTAATATAAAAAAGGCCTAACTCGATTTTTGGTTACTTTACAGGAGAAGGAAAAAACTTAATAAAATTCGTAAAATTTTAGATACAACAAAAATTTTAATACAATTTTTAATAAGAAACAGCAACACCTTTAATCTCTCATTTAAAATTTTTTTATTTTTTTTGTGCATCTGACATTTGTCTGCCAGAATAAACAAAAAACCTTATTTTGAGAAAAATTGAGTTAGGCCTTTTTTATATTAAGCCATCGATATGCTGGTATAATTACTCTGAAAAGTATGCAATGAAATATCTTCGATTTTTTCATGTATGAAACTAATGGAATTAAATATCACTCATACTTCACATATGTACTTAACATGAATGAGTTTTACATATCAAATATGAGCATAATTTGGGTAAATATAATGGGTGGGTGATTTAAATGTTTATATTTAAAAATGCAATAAGACAAAAATGGTTTGAAATATTGATAAATTTATTGTTTTGCTGTGAACTACAAGTCTTACGGTTGGAAATGGATTTTTATTGCACTTCTATGGGTCGCGCTTGGCGTCACAATACCTAATTCGATCTAACCAATTTTCGTGCACTTTTTCGAGTGTACGGGGTCATATCTCGTCAATGGCATCACAAAAGTTGGCCTTCAAATGTTCAATTGGATGTGGTTTGTCCGCACAACATTTTTCTTTAACTGCGCCCTACATAAAATAGTCCAATGGTGTCAAATTACAGCTGTTTAGCCGTCAATTGACATCACCATTTCTGCTAATTAAACGGCCACCAAATGTTCAACGCAATAAGTCGATTATGGCATGAGATGTGTGACAAGTTGCACCATCCTGTTAAAACCAAACATTGTTTACATCAATACCATGGAGAACGGGTACAAAAAAAAACGGTTATCATGGTGCGATAGGTGTCTCCATTGATCATAGTGGTTACGCCGTGCTCATTTTCAGAAAAAGACGCACCAAACAATCACTCGTAATGGGTACATTGGCGTCTTTAAGACCACGTGCCGAATTTCTGAGCTCCAAATAGGACAATTTTGACAACCATGAAAAGGAGTTTCATCCGTAAAAATTCGTTTTTAGTTTAATCGACATCACAGTGCAGTTTCTCCTCGGCCCAATAAATAACAACGTTGCTCAAGCGTAAATCGATTCATTACGTTCAGTGGAGATGATATACTGAATTTTGTGATAGAATAGAATGACATAAGTTTTGCCAAATAACATATGGCCACCCGATATAATAACTCAACCTTTTTATTTTTGTATTTACATTTATATTTCTTAACCATAAATCTACTGATTGAAAATTGTTACAATTGTTGGTAGAACAACAATGAGTTGCATAAAATGTTAAATTTAATACAAGAAATTGTAATATTTACACGATACATATATATAAATTGTAATATTATTTCACCAATAATAACAACATATTCTCTTTATTAACTTGCGGTAAAAATTGTTTAATAAATTTAATCTATCATAAGTTGTATGTATATATTTATATGTACGTACTTATGTACATATGTATGCACATGATTCCTATGGTTACAAAGTGAAACATATGATACTGAAATGAAATCTGAAATTAAATTAAATCGTTTGAATTTAATAAAACAATTAAAACAATTTAAACGTATAATTAAGTACAATTGATGACATTAAATAAATTATTAAAGGAGTTAAGGCAGAAATAATAAGCAGAAGATATGATTAAACTGTTTATTTGCCTGTAGTTATAGCTCTTAATTGATTTTTAATGTCAGGCCAGACCAATTTTAGTGAACTGCTTAATAAAATAAATCCATGGGCTTTATAGTCAATTTGCTTCTTTTGTAAACGAATGATGGTTGAAAAAAATAAGCACAGGGAAAATTCTATTTTGACCAACGCACATTGGGGTTTTTGATGCCTGAAATGGGAATTAATTGGAAAATGAAATTCTTAAGTACCAAATATTTTTTTACATGATCTAAAAGTACACAAAATTCTGCATCACTATCTTAAAAAAATGTGTCTAGCAAGTCCTGTTACATTACTACGTCTTTTTGAAGTTTGAGTTTTTGATGTTTTTAATCTTTCGTGAAAAAATTAAATTTTCAGTGCTTTCAAAATTAGTTTTCAGCAAATTTTTAAGTAAAAACCTTAAAAAATTTAAAATATATTTGCTTCGTTGTTTTTTAAGTTTATATAGTTTTGCTATTTTTAAAAATTTTTTTATGAAGGTCTATAAATTTTACAAATTTTGTAGCATATATGGAAAAATAGTTGTGAGTTAAGCCGTAGTCTAGTAGGTAGTGTTTTGGCTTATTAGACGCAAAAGCCTGGGTTCGAGCCCCAGACCAGGCATCAAAGACAAAATACAAAAAGTATTTTTTCGGCGACTTCCTCTCAGTAGATTTTTGGCAAAAACTCTGAGAGTAAAAAAAAATTGCCAGGAAAAGTTTCTCAGTAAATAAAAATCTGTCGTTCGGAGTCGTCTTTAAACTGTAGGTCCCACCACTCATGTATAAAAAATTAACACACACAAGAAACTAGGACGTTGTACAATGGGTCAATTCGACCTACGGGTACTGTACTTGTCTTAATTGACAAGTACACGTCCTCTAACCTTCTTCTTTTTTAATTAAAATTATTATAACGTGGGTCGAAAATCCTCACCATCATCTTGATATGATTGCTGGTGATGGTGATCGATTAAAGTCAATTTATCTGCTGTCACTAGATAGTCAGGTGGTGGTGTATAGGGTCTATCTAGATGATAATAGGCGCTACGTGGTGGGCTATTATCGCTAGGTTCATATTTGGGGCGTGGTATAAGTAATTGTGTAATTTCCGTTATATATGATTCCATTTTGTCTAGTAAAGTTAACTTTTTAATGTTTATTAACTTGCTTTTATTTCTACTTGAAATACGTTTATAATTTTTTTTTCTTAAAAAAATTTCGATTTCTTTTTTGTAATTCTTTGTTTATACTATTTGAGAGTAATCGAACCGGACGCTTTAAACGCTAACGACTGGGCAGGGTCAACGGGGCAAAAAATTTTGTCAGTAACAGGATCAAATTTGCAGGATCAACGAGGCAAACAATTTTTTGTCAGTAACGGGATCGAATTTGTAGGATCGCAATGTAATGAATGTTACAATGATATGGGAGGATCGCCTTGTAATGAATGTAATGTTTGTGTCGGTCAGTTTTGTGTTTGTTTTGCTTATTATAAAGGCGAGCACGCCACTTGGCTATGGCTAATAAGCCGCAGTTTAAATGAGAATAAAAAAGATTCTTTATCAGCTAAAGAGCCGTTATGATCATCAATTTTATTCTAATTCTATCAATACAGCTATTTATATAAATTTGTTAAGTCTAATTTCTTATATATTAATACTTATGACCTAATTTAGTTTTTACTTAACTGTGTGCATGGTCAGCATTTTGCTACTTTACAATTATTACGTACTGAAACTTTGTATATTGCAATTTGTTACCTCGTGCCGTTGGTCATTGACAGTTTTGTTTATATTATTGAGGAATGTATCAAAATGCATTTTAGGTAGCAAAAACGTAACCAACACACAACAGTGGGTAAGTGTGACCAACACACTACAGAAGGCATTTCTTAAAAAGCTTTCAAATGCAGGCTATCATTATTCATTTTTTTAATTTTGAGAATAAAAAAGTCCCACAGAGCTTATCAATGCAAACTTTAATTCATTGAATCGTTTTTTCGCTACTCGTAAGTACTCATAAATTTTAAATATTAGTGAATCAACAGTATTGAACTTCTACTACTCTGATTCATTCGTACTCACTGCAACGTTAATTTATAAGTACAGGTTGCAATGAGTATGATACAATACAACGTTGACATCAAACTCATAACATTCGAAATATGTTTGATTCATATGCCTACTCATTAAGATTCATAAATTTAGAAAACTACTTATAATACTCATAAATGATTCGAGTGATTTGAATCATTCATCAAAATTTAGAGTCTTAGTTATTGTTGCATTTAGAAAAAAAAAAAAAAGAAAAAACACAAGGACAACAAGCCAAGCAAACACTTAACATTCTAGTGAGTATTGTAGTGTTCGTACACGAATCATACCTATTTTGTGATTCTTTTATATGTTGAGTATATGGAGAGCCGAAATCAACAACATCATGCGTTTTCTTAAGTACAAGTACGATGAGTACTTCAAACTTTGAATATGAGTAGTGTGAGTATGATGTTAAATAATGCGTATAAAGTTATAAACACATAGACGACAGATAACAGAAAGCTGCCAAGTTTAGAATATACACGTTTATATGAAAACGATTATATTGAAGGCAGAACAGAAAAAGCCAAGACAACAACCTAAGCATTTGCTGCCCAAATTAAACTATTTTCTATTTTTGTGAGCAGCTAAAAGCAAATTAGTGATGCCAATACAACATAAAATCATAATAAAAAAACAGCTAAAAATACTTATATTATTGAAGAGAAAAAACGATTCTAAAATTAAAAAATAAAAAGCAATCCATGTATTCATAATAAATAAAATATAATTATAGAATCAATTTTATATCTGAATTCATTTGATAAATGTTTTGTGTGTGCGGTTTTTTCATAAGTGAGTTTATTTTTGCGTACAAAAAACCTGATAGTGGCAACATTGAAAAATATATTTAAATTCAATTGTTTTGATTTTGTGTCAGTCGTTTTTTTCTGACCTGCTTTCAAAAAATTTAAGCAGTCGGCATACGGCAGAAAAAACAGTTGGCAGAATTTTCTGTTGAACTGCCGAACTGTCGTTTATACCTTAAGTATCAGAAATTATGAGTATGATTCAAATCTACTAATCTTTTTGAATACTCATTGCTGCTCTCAGATACTGAATCTGTGGACACGAATTTATTGTCAACATTGCGAATAGTCTTCTCAGTAGGACAATTATACATAATTGGTCATTACAATCATTTGGTTAGGATTACGACCCAGCTTCTCACACAACTTATGTTGTGTATGTTAATTTTTTATATGAGTGGCGTAATCTACAGTTTAATGTTGACCCCGAAAGCCAGAGTTTTAAGAAAATTTTGATGAAAATTTTTTTGTTTTCAGAGTTTTTGTTAGAAATCTGCTGAGAGGATGCCACCAGGAAAATATTTTTCTTAATTTCAGTTTGTTGGAGATGTCTGACCTGGGGTTTGACCCATGGCCTGACGTCAAATAAGCTGACAAACTACTTATTAGACTATGGCGTCTATAACGATTGTAACCGAAGAGAACACCTATTTTGTTTCAACAGTTTTATTATTTACAAGTGTTCTTAACTTGTAACAGAACTGGGAAAAGCAACTACTGTATGGGGTTGAACTCTTATCTTTTAAATATTTATGTTATTCATTACTGTCAAACTCTATATAACTGTTGTGTTTAAACTCACCTTATTTCCATAACTTTCTTGTTTTTGATGTTCATTGTTCTGTATTTCAAAATAAAAATAAATTTTTTCGTTGCCCTCAAAGTAAGCTATTTTTGCTTTTCAAAATCATTTCTTGTCTCAACACATTCCCAATGCAACATCAATCATATGCAATACAAAGCACAGCATGTAATAAAAAGTATGAGTATTTTTTCCATTGACATGACTGTGTAGTTAAATATAATACGAGGGCGAGTGCGTTTTTCTCCTACACAGTTGGTAGTGATGTGTACTTCTTTTATATTTTTATTGCGCACTGTTTATAACCATTTTTTTGTTTTGTTTTTTTAGTTTTTTATTTTGAAATTCAATAGTTTTTACTTATTTCATATTTTACATCATAATAAATGTTGAAGAAAAGTTTAATTTTTTTTCTGTCGACGCGTTTCTTTCCATTCACTTTTTGAATTTTTTTTATAGAAGATAATTGCGGCCATAAATTTATGGAAATTTTTTGTTTACCATGTAATGTAAATTGTGGAAATAAAAATAATTGAATTTATATTTGTGGAATGCTATTGCATTATAGTCACACTTACATAACATAATTGGTCATTACAACCCTCCAGTCAGTATGTTGTGTTGTTAATTTTACACATCAGTGGCAGGACCTGCAGTTTAAAGTCAATTCCGAACGACAGATTTTTTTGAGAAACATTTCATGGCAAATTTTATTTACTCTACTGCGTAATCATTCGATTATAATTTTACAAGACAGAAAAATTAATCCAATGGCTACGTCCTTCATTACTACTGTTATTGCCACACTATCTTCCTCAATAGAAACGTTAACAAGTGTGTAAGCGTTTCTAAACTGCTGAAAGGTCATGCAATTTAGCCATTGACACATCAAATAATAGTACGTACAACAAAAGTGCAACAGAAATATTTCTTCTTCTACGTTTTGCATGAAATTTTTAGTTGGTTATAATAGCGAATAGAAACACAACTCACAGCTGTTGCAATTACACTGTATTACATTATTTCGAATTTATTTAATTTTGTGTTGCAAATTTCATTGTGTTTTGCTTTAATAAATATTCACAAAAAAAAATCTTTTTTTTTCAAATTTTCGACATTCAGTCACAGATGTGCGTTTGAAATAATAATAACAAATAAAATTTAAAACTCATTTTAGTGGTACAGACGGAAATAAGAAATTTCAAGTTGTAAGATAAAGTTGCCTACACCATAATCTTTTCTCCATCAAAATTTCATGAGATCATGAGAAACTCAATTGTAAGAGTCTATATCACCCAAATTATAATCATTATTTCGAAAAAGTCTCCGTAGTCTAGTATGTTAGACGTAAGACCACAGTTCAAACCCCATCAAAACGAAATTATGAAAAATATTTCTTCGGCAACTTCCTCTCAGAAGATTTCTGGCAAAAAAATCTGAGAGCAAATAAAATTGACATGTGAAGTTTCTCAAAAATCTGTTGTTCGGAGTCGACTTTAAACTGTAGATCTCACCACTCCTGTATAAAAAATTTAACACACACAACATGAGTGGTTTGAGAAGCCAGGTCGTAATCCTGACTGAAGGGTTGTAATGACAAATTATGTAAGTATGTTTGTATTTTGACAAAAAATTACTCTTACATTCTTTACACATACTTATTTGAGTAAATTCAAGTCGTTTCTCGCAGTATATCTTAGATAAGGATTTGCGCTAAGGATTTGCTTACGTAAAGTCAAAGAAAAATTACTACAGAAAAAAACCATGCCGATTTTTAGAAAATTTCAAAAAACAAAGAGAGCCGTACAACTGCTAAATTTCAATCCATAATTATTGTCCACGTCGATACTATACTATCCACTTTAGTACCTTCTTAATTGGTAACTACAAACCTATTCGCGGGATAACAATCTGGTTTCTTACACCACTCATGTCGCGGGTGTTAATTATATACAAGAGTGGCGGGACCAACAGTTTAGAGTCGATTCAAATGACAAATTTTTTGAAAAACTTTTCATAGCAATTTTATTTACTTACGAAGTATATGTTCATATTTCGTTTTGCTCGAGATGGCAACAACCTACTTGGCTACGACGACTTCATCATCTGTATGCCATATTTATTGAAATCGCCGTAGTTTAGTTGTCAGTACAGTACGTTACGTTCCAATAAGTTCCAGCGCTAAACGAAACAGCGTTAAACGAAACAGCGTCCGTACTGTGATTGCGACTTCGGAAAATACAGTTGGAATATTCATTCTGGACAGACTAACAAAAGAGCGTTGAAAAGGATACACAGTATACACCGTCGCTATATATGCACCGCTTTTGGTTGGAGCATGGCCGTTTCATTTCCACATATAGTGGATAGCAAAAGTCTTAGTACGGCAATATATTTTGACAAAACAAATGTCACCACAGGCTTAATACCGATATGACTTCAAGAGAGTATTTAGGAAATCATTTGAAAGAACGGTTACGTAATCGCTAAACCTCAAACAAAAGTCAATCGAAAAACTTGCTCATGATGCCACCAGAAAACACTAAACAAAACTTGTACATTCAATACCAAATTGGTTAAATGGAGTGCTTAACCTTAAGGGATATTCTACTAAATATAAGGAATAACATTTTCATATATTAGGCCTTTGAATTTTAAATTTACTCATAGTTCTCCTTTGGGGTACCTATGCGGTCAATTGAAAATTTTCCTTATTTTTCTCTTGTTTTATGAGAAACATTAATAAATTGTTTGTTTTATAATAAAACAGAAATAAATTAATAAAATAAATATATAAACTATAAAGTTTTATACAAACTTTTGGTTAAAATTCATGAAATTGCTAAAATATATTGCCGTACTAAGACTTTTGCTGTCCACTGTATATACAATAAGCATCAGTACAGTGTGCAATTTAGATCAATCCCAATACTACTGTGTAATACTGAAACAGCGTTAAACGGGGTCTTGGCTTATTAGACGTGAAGCAAGAGTTCAAACACCAGGACAACAAAACGAAATCTGAAAAATATTGCTTCGGTGATTGCCTCTTAGCAGATTTCTGGCAAAATCTGTCTAAAGTAAATAAAATTGTTATGAGAAGATTCCCAAAAATCTGCCATTAGTATTCGACTTTAAAGTGTAGGTCGTGCCACTCATGTATAAAATTAACAGAAATGTAGTGAGGAGCTAGATCGTTATCCGAAATCAATAGTGGTGATGACTAATTATGTATGGTGTAAATATCACCAAAAAGACATATAAAGCCACTAGTAACTCGGGTAAAGAAGGAAATTAAAAAAAAGTACGATGGAATCTGCGAATGTTCTGTTTGAGACTTACTAACTTTTTTGTATACATTTTCAATGCATTTAATTATTCACGATATATACGATATCGCAAAGTGAGGGTACCTTATTATTTCGTATCTTTGTCTGTCTCCTTAGTAACATTACTACGTTTATCTTATAGATTTGCTTGTTGTCCTTTAAATTAATACAATCATATTAAGTTATTGGTTTCTTTTATTTTGACACTAATGTCAACAAATCTTGAGAGCATGTATGTAATTTTAAGATGTTTGTTTATTTATTTATTCAATATATATATATGTATTTATGTATGTAAGTATGCACAAGAGTGATAAATATTTTATGCTGTTATTAGATTTTAAGTTCAGAAGTAATGCTTAATTATAGGATTTATTAATAACTTAACAAGTATTATGTACATTAAAATGCACATAATAAGTTAAGGAAAGCTATGAATAGATCAAGAATTATAAAAGAAAAACAACTAAAATTCCATTGAAAATAAATGATGAGGTTACAAATCAAAGGGGAAAGTAAAGAGAATTAAATGCGTACACTCCATGAAATACATTCAACAAGAACATTCGCTAAGGAAATTACATTTCTACATGCAACTCTAAGAAGAGGTTGAAGAATGCAAGGAAATATGTAAACATGCTCAGGACACTGTTAAATAGTAGGACGAACTAAGGAATTCAAAAAACCCAAACGAAATATGTTGTAACGTGGACATGTCACAGTTGTCTAGAAGGTATTGTGTTGGCTTATTAGACGTGAGGCCATGATTAAAATACCAACCGAGATATCTCGAACAAAACGAAATATTGAAAAAATATTTCTTCGGCGGCCTCCTCCCAGCAGTCGTATGGCAAAAACTCTAAGAACAAATAAAATTCGTTATGAAAAGTTTCTCAAAAAATCTCTCTTTCGCAATCAAACTTAAACTGTAGGGCATGCAATTCAAGTATAAAATGAACATACACAACACCGCTGGTTTAGAAGCTAGGTCGTAATCCTGACTGAAGGGTTGTAATGACCATTTATGTATGTATGGAAGTATGTATGTATGGAAGTATGTATGGATGTGGCGGTCAATAAAATTCGTAAAATTTTAGATACAACAAAAATTTTAATACAATTTTTAATAAGAAACAGCAACACCTTTAATCTCTCATTTAAAATTTTTTTATTTTTTTTGTGCATCTGACATTTGTCTGCCAGAATAAACAAAAAACCTTATTTTGAGAAAAATTGAGTTAGGCCTTTTTTATATTAAGCCATCGATATGCTGGTATAATTACTCTGAAAAGTATGCAATGAAATATCTTCGATTTTTTCATGTATGAAACTAATGGAATTAAATATCACTCATACTTCACATATGTACTTAACATGAATGAGTTTTACATATCAAATATGAGCATAATTTGGGTAAATATAATGGGTGGGTGATTTAAATGTTTATATTTAAAAATGCAATAAGACAAAAATGGTTTGAAATATTGATAAATTTATTGTTTTGCTGTGAACTACAAGTCTTACGGTTGGAAATGGATTTTTATTGCACTTCTATGGGTCGCGCTTGGCGTCACAATACCTAATTCGATCTAACCAATTTTCGTGCACTTTTTCGAGTGTACGGGGTCATATCTCGTCAATGGCATCACAAAAGTTGGCCTTCAAATGTTCAATTGGATGTGGTTTGTCCGCACAACATTTTTCTTTAACTGCGCCCTACATAAAATAGTCCAATGGTGTCAAATTACAGCTGTTTAGCCGTCAATTGACATCACCATTTCTGCTAATTAAACGGCCACCAAATGTTCAACGCAATAAGTCGATTATGGCATGAGATGTGTGACAAGTTGCACCATCCTGTTAAAACCAAACATTGTTTACATCAATACCATGGAGAACGGGTACAAAAAAAAACGGTTATCATGGTGCGATAGGTGTCTCCATTGATCATAGTGGTTACGCCGTGCTCATTTTCAGAAAAAGACGCACCAAACAATCACTCGTAATGGGTACATTGGCGTCTTTAAGACCACGTGCCGAATTTCTGAGCTCCAAATAGGACAATTTTGACAACCATGAAAAGGAGTTTCATCCGTAAAAATTCGTTTTTAGTTTAATCGACATCACAGTGCAGTTTCTCCTCGGCCCAATAAATAACAACGTTGCTCAAGCGTAAATCGATTCATTACGTTCAGTGGAGATGATATACTGAATTTTGTGATAGAATAGAATGACATAAGTTTTGCCAAATAACATATGGCCACCCGATATAATAACTCAACCTTTTTATTTTTGTATTTACATTTATATTTCTTAACCATAAATCTACTGATTGAAAATTGTTACAATTGTTGGTAGAACAACAATGAGTTGCATAAAATGTTAAATTTAATACAAGAAATTGTAATATTTACACGATACATATATATAAATTGTAATATTATTTCACCAATAATAACAACATATTCTCTTTATTAACTTGCGGTAAAAATTGTTTAATAAATTTAATCTATCATAAGTTGTATGTATATATTTATATGTACGTACTTATGTACATATGTATGCACATGATTCCTATGGTTACAAAGTGAAACATATGATACTGAAATGAAATCTGAAATTAAATTAAATCGTTTGAATTTAATAAAACAATTAAAACAATTTAAACGTATAATTAAGTACAATTGATGACATTAAATAAATTATTAAAGGAGTTAAGGCAGAAATAATAAGCAGAAGATATGATTAAACTGTTTATTTGCCTGTAGTTATAGCTCTTAATTGATTTTTAATGTCAGGCCAGACCAATTTTAGTGAACTGCTTAATAAAATAAATCCATGGGCTTTATAGTCAATTTGCTTCTTTTGTAAACGAATGATGGTTGAAAAAAATAAGCACAGGGAAAATTCTATTTTGACCAACGCACATTGGGGTTTTTGATGCCTGAAATGGGAATTAATTGGAAAATGAAATTCTTAAGTACCAAATATTTTTTTACATGATCTAAAAGTACACAAAATTCTGCATCACTATCTTAAAAAAATGTGTCTAGCAAGTCCTGTTACATTACTACGTCTTTTTGAAGTTTGAGTTTTTGATGTTTTTAATCTTTCGTGAAAAAATTAAATTTTCAGTGCTTTCAAAATTAGTTTTCAGCAAATTTTTAAGTAAAAACCTTAAAAAATTTAAAATATATTTGCTTCGTTGTTTTTTAAGTTCATATAGTTTTGCTATTTTTAAAAATTTTTTTATGAAGGTCTATAAATTTTACAAATTTTGTAGCATATATGGAAAAATAGTTGTGAGTTAAGCCGTAGTCTAGTAGGTAGTGTTTTGGCTTATTAGACGCAAAAGCCTGGGTTCGAGCCCCAGACCAGGCATCAAAGACAAAATACAAAAAGTATTTTTTCGGCGACTTCCTCTCAGTAGATTTTTGGCAAAAACTCTGAGAGTAAAAAAAAATTGCCAGGAAAAGTTTCTCAGTAAATAAAAATCTGTCGTTCGGAGTCGTCTTTAAACTGTAGGTCCCACCACTCATGTATAAAAAATTAACACACACAAGAAACTAGGACGTTGTACAATGGGTCAATTCGACCTACGGGTACTGTACTTGTCTTAATTGACAAGTACACGTCCTCTAACCTTCTTCTTTTTTAATTAAAATTATTATAACGTTGGTCGAAAATCCTCACCATCATCTTGATATGATTGCTGGTGATGGTGATCGATTAAAGTCAATTTATCTGCTGTCACTAGATAGTCAGGTGGTGGTGTATAGGGTCCATCTAGATGATAATAGGCGCTACGTGGTGGGCTATTATCGCTAGGTTCATATTTGGGGCGTGGTATAAGTAATTGTGTAATTTCCGTTATATATGATTCCATTTTGTCTAGTAAAGTTAACTTTTTAATGTTTATTAACTTGCTTTTATTTCTACTTGAAATACGTTTATAATTTTTTTTTCTTAAAAAAATTTCGATTTCTTTTTTGTAATTCTTTGTTTATACTATTTGAGAGTAATCGAACCGGACGCTTTAAACGCTAACGACTGGGCAGGGTCAACGGGGCAAAAAATTTTGTCAGTAACAGGATCAAATTTGCAGGATCAACGAGGCAAACAATTTTTTGTCAGTAACGGGATCGAATTTGTAGGATCGCAATGTAATGAATGTTACAATGATATGGGAGGATCGCCTTGTAATGAATGTAATGTTTGTGTCGGTCAGTTTTGTGTTTGTTTTGCTTATTATAAAGGCGAGCACGCCACTTGGCTATGGCTAATAAGCCGCAGTTTAAATGAGAATAAAAAAGATTCTTTATCAGCTAAAGAGCCGTTATGATCATCAATTTTATTCTAATTCTATCAATACAGCTATTTATATAAATTTGTTAAGTCTAATTTCTTATATATTAATACTTATGACCTAATTTAGTTTTTACTTAACTGTGTGCATGGTCAGCATTTTGCTACTTTACAATTATTACGTACTGAAACTTTGTATATTGCAATTTGTTACCTCGTGCCGTTGGTCATTGACAATTTTTTTTTTATTATTGAGGAATGTATCAAAATGCATTTTAGGTATCAAAAACGTAACCAACACACAACAGTGGGTAAGTGTGACCAACACACTACAGAAGGCATTTCTTAAAAAGCTTTCAAATGCAGGCTATCATTATTCATTTTTTTAATTTTGAGAATAAAAAAGTCCCACAGAGCTTATCAATGCAAACTTTAATTCATTGAATCGTTTTTTCGCTACTCGTAAGTACTCATAAATTTTAAATATTAGTGAATCAACAGTATTGAACTTCTACTACTCTGATTCATTCGTACTCACTGCAACGTTAATTTATAAGTACAGGTTGCAATGAGTATGATACAATACAACGTTGACATCAAACTCATAACATTCGAAATATGTTTGATTCATATGCCTACTCATTAAGATTCATAAATTTAGAAAACTACTTATAATACTCATAAATGATTCGAGTGATTTGAATAATTCATCAAAATTTAGAGTCTTAGTTATTGTTGCATTTAGAAAAAAAAAAAAAGAAAAACACAAGGACAACAAGCCAAGCAAACACTTAACATTCTAGTGAGTATTGTAGTGTTCGTACACGAATCATACCTATTTTGTGATTCTTTTATATGTTGAGTATATGGAGAGCCGAAATCAACAACATCATGCGTTTTCTTAAGTACAAGTACGATGAGTACTTCAAACTTTGAATATGAGTAGTGTGAGTATGATGTTAAATAATGCGTATAAAGTTATAAACACATAGACGACAGATAACAGAAAGCTGCCAAGTTTAGAATATACACGTTTATATGAAAACGATTATATTGAAGGCAGAACAGAAAAAGCCAAGACAACAACCTAATCATTTGCTGCCCAAATTAAACTATTTTCTATTTTTGTGAGCAGCTAAAAGCAAATTAGTGATGCCAATACAACATAAAATCATAATAAAAAAACAGCTAAAAATACTTATATTATTGAAGAGAAAAAACGATTCTAAAATTAAAAAATAAAAAGCAATCCATGTATTCATAATAAATAAAATATAATTATAGAATCAATTTTATATCTGAATTCATTTGATAAATGTTTTGTGTGTGCGGTTTTTTCATAAGTGAGTTTATTTTTGCGTACAAAAAACCTGATAGTGGCAACATTGAAAAATATATTTAAATTCAATTGTTTTGATTTTGTGTCAGTCGTTTTTTTCTGACCTGCTTTCAAAAAATTTAAGCAGTCGGCATACGGCAGAAAAAACAGTTGGCAGAATTTTCTGTTGAACTGCCGAACTGTCGTTTATACCTTAAGTATCAGAAATTATGAGTATGATTCAAATCTACTAATCTTTTTGAATACTCATTGCTGCTCTCAGATACTGAATCTGTGGACACGAATTTATTGTCAACATTGCGAATAGTCTTCTCAGTAGGACAATTATACATAATTGGTCATTACAATCATTTGGTTAGGATTACGACCTAGCTTCTCACACAACTTATGTTGTGTATGTTAATTTTTTATATGAGTGGCGTAATCTACAGTTTAATGTTGACCCCGAAAGCCAGAGTTTTAAGAAAATTTTGATGAAAATTTTTTTGTTTTCAGAGTTTTTGTTAGAAATCTGCTGAGAGGATGCCACCAGGAAAATATTTTTCTTAATTTCAGTTTGTTGGAGATGTCTGACCTGGGGTTTGACCCATGGCCTGACGTCAAATAAGCTGACAAACTACTTATTAGACTATGGCGTCTATAACGATTGTAACCGAAGAGAACACCTATTTTGTTTCAACAGTTTTATTATTTACAAGTGTTCTTAACTTGTAACAGAACTGGGAAAAGCAACTACTGTATGGGGTTGAACTCTTATCTTTTAAATATTTATGTTATTCATTACTGTCAAACTCTATATAACTGTTGTGTTTAAACTCACCTTATTTCCATAACTTTCTTGTTTTTGATGTTCATTGTTCTGTATTTCTAAATAAAAATAAATTTTTTCGTTGCCCTCAAAATAAGCTATTTTTGCTTTTCAAAATCATTTCTTGTCTCAACACATTCCCAATGCAACATCAATCATATGCAATACAAAGCACAGCATGTAATAAAAAGTATGAGTATTTTTTCCATTGACATGACTGTGTAGTTAAATATAATACGAGGGCGAGTGCGCTTTTCTCCTACACAGTTGGTAGTGATGTGTACTTCTTTTATATATTTATTGCGCACTGTTTATAACCATTTTTTTGTTTTGTTTTTTTAGTTTTTTATTTTGAAATTCAATAGTTTTTACTTACTTCATATTTTACATCATAATAAATGTTGAAGAAAAGTTTAATTTTTTTTCTGTCGACGCGTTTCTTTCCATTCACTTTTTGAATTTTTTTTATAGAAGATAATTGCGGCCATAAATTTATGGAAATTTTTTGTTTACCATGTAATGTAAATTGTGGAAATAAAAATAATTGAATTTATATTTGTGGAATGCTATTGCATTATAGTCACACTTACATAACATAATTGGTCATTACAACCCTCCAGTCAGTATGTTGTGTTGTTAATTTTACACATCAGTGGCAGGACCTGCAGTTTAAAGTCAATTCCGAACGACAGATTTTTTTGAGAAACATTTCATGGCAAATTTTATTTACTCTACTGCGTAATCATTCGATTATAATTTTACAAGACAGAAAAATTAATCCAATGGCTACGTCCTTCATTACTACTGTTATTGCCACACTATCTTCCTCAATAGAAACGTTAACAAGTGTGTAAGCGTTTCTAAACTGCTGAAAGGTCATGCAATTTAGCCATTGACACATCAAATAATAGTACGTACAACAAAAGTGCAACAGAAATATTTCTTCTTCTACGTTTTGCATGAAATTTTTAGTTGGTTATAATAGCGAATAGAAACACAACTCACAGCTGTTGCAATTACACTGTCTTACATTATTTCGAATTTATTTAATTTTGTGTTGCAAATTTCATTGTGTTTTGCTTTAATAAATATTCACAAAAAAAATCCTTTTTTTTCAAAATTTTCGACATTCAGTCACAGATGTGCGTTTGAAATAATAATAACAAAAAAAATTTAAAACTCATTTTAGTGGTACAGACGGAAATAAAAAATTTCAAGTTGTAAGATAAAGTTGCCTACACCATAATCTTTTCTCCATCAAAATTTCATGAGATCATGAGAAACTCAATTGTAAGAGTCTATATCACCCAAATTATAATCATTATTTCGAAAAAGTCTCCGTAGTCTAGTATGTTAGACGTAAGACCACAGTTCAAACCCCATCAAAACGAAATTATGAAAAATATTTCTTCGGCAACTTCCTCTCAGAAGATTTCTGGCAAAAAAATCTGAGAGCAAATAAAATTGACATGTGAAGTTTCTCAAAAATCTGTTGTTCGGAGTCGACTTTAAACTGTAGATCTCACCACTCCTGTATAAAAAATTTAACACACACAACATGAGTGGTTTGAGAAGCCAGGTCGTAATCCTGACTGAAGGGTTGTAATGACAAATTATGTAAGTATGTTTGTATTTTGACAAAAAATTACTCTTACATTCTTTACACATACTTATTTGAGTAAATTCAAGTCGTTTCTCGCAGTATATCTTAGATAAGGATTTGCGCTAAGGATTTGCTTACGTAAAGTCAAAGAAAAATTACTACAGAAAAAAACCATGCCGATTTTTAGAAAATTTCAAAAAACAAAGAGAGCCGTACAACTGCTAAATTTCAATCCATAATTATTGTCCACGTCGATACTATACTATCCACTTTAGTACCTTCTTAATTGGTAACTACAAACCTATTCGCGGGATAACAATCTGGTTTCTTACACCACTCATGTCGCGGGTGTTAATTATATACAAGAGTGGCGGGACCAACAGTTTAGAGTCGATTCAAATGACAAATTTTTTGAAAAACTTTTCATAGCAATTTTATTTACTTACGAAGTATATGTTCATATTTCGTTTTGTTCGAGATGGCAACAACCTACTTGGCTACGACGACTTCATCATCTGTATGCCATATTTATTGAAATCGCCGTAGTTTAGTTGTCAGTACAGTACGTTACGTTCCAATAAGTTCCAGCGCTAAACGAAACAGCGTTAAACGAAACAGCGTCCGTACTGTGATTGCGACTTCGGAAAATACAGTTGGAATATTCATTCTGGACAGACTAACAAAAGAGCGTTGAAAAGGATACACAGTATACACCGTCGCTATATATGCACCGCTTTTGGTTGGAGCATGGCCGTTTCATTTCCACATATAGTGGATAGCAAAAGTCTTAGTACGGCAATATATTTTGACAAAACAAATGTCACCACAGGCTTAATACCGATATGACTTCAAGAGAGTATTTAGGAAATCATTTGAAAGAACGGTTACGTAATCGCTAAACCTCAAACAAAAGTCAATCGAAAAACTTGCTCATGATGCCACCAGAAAACACTAAACAAAACTTGTACATTCAATACCAAATTGGTTAAATGGAGTGCTTAACCTTAAGGGATATTCTACTAAATATAAGGAATAACATTTTCATATATTAGGCCTTTGAATTTTAAATTTACTCATAGTTCTCCTTTGGGGTACCTATGCGGTCAATTGAAAATTTTCCTTATTTTTCTCTTGTTTTATGAGAAACATTAATAAATTGTTTGTTTTATAATAAAACAGAAATAAATTAATAAAATAAATATATAAACTATAAAGTTTTATACAAACTTTTGGTTAAAATTCATGAAATTGCTAAAATATATTGCCGTACTAAGACTTTTGCTGTCCACTGTATATACAATAAGCATCAGTACAGTGTGCAATTTAGATCAATCCCAATACTACTGTGTAATACTGAAACAGCGTTAAACGGGGTCTTGGCTTATTAGACGTGAAGCAAGAGTTCAAACACCAGGCCAACAAAACGAAATCTGAAAAATATTGCTTCGGTGATTGCCTCTTAGCAGATTTCTGGCAAAATCTGTCTAAAGTAAATAAAATTGTTATGAGAAGATTCCCAAAAATCTGCCATTAGTATTCGACTTTAAAGTGTAGGTCGTGCCACTCATGTATAAAATTAACAGAAATGTAGTGAGGAGCTAGATCGTTATCCGAAATCAATAGTGGAGATGACTAATTATGTATGGTGTAAATATCACCAAAAAGACATATAAAGCCACTAGTAACTCGGGTAAAGAAGGAAATTAAAAAAAAGTACGATGGAATCTGCGAATGTTCTGTTTGAGACTTACTAACTTTTTTGTATACATTTTCAATGCATTTAATTATTCACGATATATACGATATCGCAAAGTGAGGATACCTTATTATTTCGTATCTTTGTCTGTCTCCTTAGTAACATTACTACGTTTATCTTATAGATTTGCTTGTTGTCCTTTAAATTAATACAATCATATTAAGTTATTGGTTTCTTTTATTTTGACACTAATGTCAACAAATCTTGAGAGCATGTATGTAATTTTAAGATGTTTGTTTATTTATTTATTCAATATATATATATGTATTTATGTATGTAAGTATGCACAAGAGTGATAAATATTTTATGCTGTTATTAGATTTTAAGTTCAGAAGTAATGCTTAATTATAGGATTTATTAATAACTTAACAAGTATTATGTACATTAAAATGCACATAATAAGTTAAGGAAAGCTATGAATAGATCAAGAATTATAAAAGAAAAACAACTAAAATTCCATTGAAAATAAATGATGAGGTTACAAATCAAAGGGGAAAGTAAAGAGAATTAAATGCGTACATTCCATGAAATACATTCAACAAGAACATTCGCTAAGGAAATTACATTTCTACATGCAACTCTAAGAAGAGGTTGAAGAATGCAAGGAAATATGCAAAAATGCTCAGGACACTGTTAAATAGTAGGACGAACTAAGGAATTCAAAAAACCCAAACGAAATATGTTGTAACGTGGACATGTCACAGTTGTCTAGAAGCTATTGTGTTGGCTTATTAGACGTGAGGCCATGATTAAAATACCAACCGAGATATCTCGAACAAAACGAAATATTGAAAAAATATTTCTTCGGCGGCCTCCTCCCAGCAGTCGTATGGCAAAAACTCTAAGAACAAATAAAATTCGTTATGAAAAGTTTCTCAAAAAATCTCTCTTTCGCAATCAAACTTAAACTGTAGGGCATGCAATTCAAGTATAAAATGAACATACACAACACCGCTGGTTTAGAAGCTAGGTCGTAATCCTGACTGAAGGGTTGTAATGACCATTTATGTATGTATGGAAGTATGAATGTATGGAAGTATGTATGGATGTGGCGGTCAAATCAGGTTGAATTTCTCCGATGAAATAGGTTATGTTGGCTTTAAGTACCACTGTGTCTTGTGAGCATATACCTGTGACTTAAGAAAACAACACAAGAAAATGTCAGAGTGCCTTGGTAGGCTAATGTGTAGTTTGTTACACTACGCCGATCATAAGGTCGAAGTTAGTCTCGTATATAATTAAATATAATTTGTAATTGTATTGTAATTAATAAATAAAAAACGATCTCGGTGGCCAACATCAAATCTTAAAGCTTTCATCCAGAATTTCCAATATTATATGAACTATGTGATACGTAGTGACGTCTTTTTGAAACCAAATGTCCTTTGAGTCCAGATCATTCTATTCACGCCAAAATAAAGCTGATACTTATCGGTCTATACTGTTTGCCTGGCCAAAGTCGTTTTCAAATATATATGTACCGATGACTCGGCCAGCACAAAACTCACACAAAATAATAGACGGTCTTTTTACTCTACTGTGCCAATTTCGGTACGCTCCTTTTACGTGCTGAAAATGATCATTTTTTTAACTGTTTTTGATTTCCTGTAAATAATTTTTCAAAGTATCTCTTGCCGTTTTCGTTTGGTTTTAAATAGGTTAAAGGAAAATAAATATGATCTGTATCGCATTTCCCTCTTTGTAGAGTAGGAGAAGAATAAACTATTAGCCTTCACTTAAGATTACAACCAAGGTTCTCACATCACACATCTTATATACATACATCATTGGTCATTATAACACGTCAGTCAAGATTACTACGTAGCTTCTCACACCACTTATGTTGCGTGTGTTAATTTTATACATGAGTGGCGGGACCTACAGTTTAAAGTCGACTCAAAACGATAGATTTTTTGAGAAACTTTTCATGACAAGTTTTATTTACTCTCAGAGTTTTTGCCAGAAATCTCTTGATGGGAAGTCGCCAACGAAATCAATTTACGTATTTCGTCTTCTTGGATATGTCTGAGTGTGAACCATGGCCTCATATCTAATAAGCCAACATATATAATATCCAGCCATGAAAAGGAACGGGTCTTTCAACAGGGACTTCAATAGGTGGCATTTTGTTATCTTGTTAAACTACGTATATTTTTTAAAATAGTAGTCAATCCACAATATCAACAACACATGCGAATTATGAAATCGTCTTATCAAAATGGCAACTGATCCTAATTATCATCTAAAAATCAACTTCAGTCGTGGTGCCTATTTCTGGATGAGTGAGTACATGGGCACACAAAATTGTTGAATTTGGAACAACACTAATCACTTCCTATTTGTAAATCCAAATGGAACAAATTGTGTGTGAGATGTTATCAAAAATTTTCGTCGATCTCTTGTATCTGGTGTATCCTTATACATTTAATAGTTATAATTCTAAATAAAACAAATTGTGGGTGAGATATCATCGATAATTGTCATCGAGCTGTTTTATCTAATGTATCCTTAAACACTTCCTATTTGTAAATCTAAATAAAATAAATTGTGTGTTCGATATCATCGATAATTGTCATCGATCTCTTTTATCTGGTGTATCCTTATACACTTCCTATTTGTAAATCTAAATAAAACAAATTGTGTATGATATATCATCGATAACTGTCATCGATCTCTTGTATCTGGGTATCCTTATACACTTCCTATTTGTAAATCTAAATAAAACAAATTGTGTGTGAGATATCATCGATAATTGTCATCGATCTCTTCTATCTGCTGTATCCTGAAATACTTCCTATATGTAAATCTAAATGAAACAAATTGTGTGTGAGATATCATCAAAAATTGTCATCGATCTCTTGTATCTGGTGTATCCTTATACACTTCCTATTTGTAAATCCAAATGAAACAAATTGTGTATGATATATCATCGACAATTGTCATCGATCTCTTGTATCTGGTGTAACCTTATACACTTCCTATATGTAAATCTAAATGAAACAAATTGTATACGAGATATCATCGATAATTGTCATTGATCACTTGTATCTGGTGTATCCTGAAACAGTTCCTATTTGTAAATCTAAATAACACAAATTGTGTATGATATATCATCGATAATTGTCATGGATCTCTATTATATGGTGTATTCTTAAACACTTCCTATTTGTAAATCTATATAAAACAAATTGTGGGTGA
Organism: Sarcophaga carnaria; assembly: GCA_958299815.1. NCBI lineage: Eukaryota > Metazoa > Arthropoda > Insecta > Diptera > Sarcophagidae > Sarcophaga > Sarcophaga carnaria. The sequence continues at coordinate 89,250,811 of OY283149.1, forward strand.
GATATCATCGATAATTGTCATCGATCTCTTGTATCTGGTGTATCCTTATACACTTCCTCTTTGTAAATCTAAATAAAACAAATTGTGCATGATATATCATCGATAATTGTCATCAATCTCTTTTATCTGGTGTATCCTTATACACTTCCTATTTGTAAATCTAAATAAAACAAATTGTGTATGATATATCATCGATAACTGTCATCGATATCTTGTATCTGGTGCATCCTTATACACTTCCTATTTGTAAATCTAAATAAAACAATTTGTGTATGATATATCATCGATAATTGTCATCGATCTCTTGTATCTGCTGTATCCTGAAATACTTCCTATATGTAAATCTAAATGAAACAAATTGTATACGAGATATCATCGATAATTGTCATCGATCTCTTGTATCTGGTGTATCCTTATACACTTCCTATTTGGAAATCTAAATGAAACAAATTGTGTGTGAGATATGATCGATAATTCCCATCGATCTCTTCTATCTGGTGTATCCTGAAACACTTCCTATATGTAAATCGAAATGAAACAAATTGTATACGAGATATCATCGATAACTGTCATCGATCTCTTCTATCTGGTGTATCCACTTCCTATTTTTAAATCTAAAAAAACAAAATATGGGTGAGATACCACCGATAATTACCATCGATCTCTTCTATCTGGTGTATCCCGAAACACTTCCTATATGTAAAACTAAATGAAACAAATTGTATACGAGATATCATCGATAATTGTCATCGATCTCTTGTATCTGGTGTATCCTTATACACTTCCTATTTGTAAATCTATATAAAACATATTGTGGGTGAGATATCGATAATTCCCATCGATCTCTTCTATCCGGTGTATCCTGAAACACTTCCTATATGTAAATCGAAATGAAACAAATTGTATACGAGATATCATCGATAACTGTCATCGATCTCTTGTATCTGGTGTATCCTTATACACTTCCTATTTGTAAATCTATATAAAACAAATTGTGGGTGAGATATCATCGATAATTTCCATCGATCTCTTCTATCTGGTGAATCCTGAAACACTTCCTATATGTAAATCTAAATGAAACAAATTGTATACGAGTTATCATCGACAACTGTCATCGATCTCTTGTATCTGGTATATCCTTATACACATCCTATTTGTAAATCTATATAAAACAAATTGTATACGAGATATCATCGATAATTGTCATCGATATCTTGTATCTGGTGTATCATTATAAATTTCCTTATGTAAATCTAAATGAAACAAATTGTATACGAGATATCATCGATAATTGTCATCGATCTCTTGTATCTGGTGTATCCTTATACACTTCCTATTTGTAAATCTATATAAAACATATTGTGGGTGAGATATCATCGATAATTTCCATCGATCTCTTCTATCTGGTGTATCCTGAAACACTTCCTATATGTAAATCGAAATGAAAGAAATTGTATACGAGATATCATCGATAACTGTCATCGATCTCTTATATCTGGTGTATCCTTATACACTTCCTATTTGTAAATCTATATAAAACATATTGTGGGTGAGATATCATCGATAATTTCCATCGATCTCTTCTATCTGGTGTATCCTGAAACACTTCCTATATGTAAAACTAAATGAAACAAATTGTATACGAGATATCATCGATAATTGTTATCGATCACTTGTATCTGGTGTATCCTGAAACAGTTCCTATTTGTAAATCTAAATAACACAAATTGTGTATAATATATCATCGATAATTGTCATGGATCTCTATTATATGGTGTATCCTTAAACACTTCCTATTTGTAAATCTATATAAAACAAATTGTGGGTGAGATATCATCGATAATTGTCATCGATCTCTTGTATCTGGTGTATCCTTATACACATCCTATTTGTAAATCTAAATAAAACAAATTGTGCATGATATATCATCGATAATTGTCATCAATCTCTTTTATCTGGTGTATCCTTATACACTTCCTATTTGTAAATCTAAATAAAACAAATTGTGTATGATATATCATCGATAACTGTCATCGATATCTTGTATCTGGTGTATCCTTATACACTTCCTATTTGTAAATCTAAATAAAACAAATTGTGTATGATATATCATCGATAATTGTCATCGATCTCTTGTATCTGCTGTATCCTGAAATACTTCCTATATGTAAATCTAAATGAAACAAATTGTATACGAGATATCATCGATAATTGTCATCGATCTCCTGTATCTGGTGTATCCTTATACACTTCCTATTTGTAAATCCAAATGAAACAAATTGTGTGTGAGAAGTCGCCGTAGTATAGTTGGTAGTGTGTTGGCTTATGAGAAGCTAGGCCGTAATCCTGACTGAAGGGTTGTAATGTTGTTATGTTATGTTATGTCGTCCAGTAGGCTATATCACACAACCTTGTGATATATCGATTTAAAAATATGACAAAGAAAAGAATCGAACATATAGCTTATTAGCAACGTCAGTTGTCATTTAAATACAGCTGTCTTACATAATGTAGCTCAGAAATTTGGAATCTTTGGTACACTAGACATGGAATCAGTAAAAATATAATTGAAATACAATGCAATACAATGACATATTTCCAGAAGACATAAATCATTATTTATTACTCAATGTTCAAATAATTTCAAGTTATTAGAAAGTTTATATTTTTCTTCTTGATCTTCTCGTGGTAAAATTTTTATTTTTTGGTTGGAATGCTTTCTTTTAAATATACTTCGGTTTTCCTTTTTTCGTTCATGTTTTGACAACAAGCAAAGCTTTTATCGAAAGTTGTTTGTCTATAAGTGACAAACTTGTTAAATATTAATCAAATATATTATATGGTTGGTACCATGATACAGACAGGCAACATCATCACATCACCGCAAAAGCCAATCACCATCCATCCGAATTTGCTCCAGTAACGATGCTTCAATAACTTTTTCTATTTTCAAATGCGACTCTGTACTGTAGCCTTGAATTCTGTTGTGCATACAAGTGGTATGTTTCCGATAGAGTTTGTTACTTTACATGTACATAAAAAGAGCATGAAAGTTACAACACAGATAAATTCAAATAAATTATTTAAAAAGAACAAGAAAACATACATAAAAGTCAAAATGCACAGCTGGGTACTTTTCCTGTAAGTAACTGAAGTTTCAAAATTGTTCCAGAGGATAATTCATTGGCTTTAATAGCTTCGTTTAAGTACTAACGCAAAATCAAGGTTTTGGGCTTTGTGTATAAGTTTTTTTAATTTTTCATAAGCATTTTATTCAGGGTCGATAGACTCTGTTAAGTTTTTCCTTAACTCATCTGTAGTCGTCGTAGTCTAGACTATTAGACGTGAGGCCACGGTTCAAGCCCCAGGTCAGACATTTCATACAAAACGAAATACGTAAAAGTATTTCGTAGGCCACTTCCCATCAATAGATTTCTGCCAAAAACTCTGAGTTTAAATACAATTGACATATGTTTCGGAATCAACTTTAAACTGTAGGCCGCTACATTCATGTATAAACCTAACACATACAACATGGATGGTGTGAGGAACTAGGTCGTAATTCTGACAAAAGGGTTGTAAAGACCAATTATGTGTATATGTATGTGATCTGTTTGTCCACTTTTTGGCTGCTAATAGAACGCTAAATTATCCGTAGCATATAATCTTATCAGTTGTCATAAAACTCTAAGCCGCAATCAGCATTTTTCTTAACTTTTCATTCATAACTTAGTACACTTTTTAAAAACGCTCTTCAAACGAAAAATAACAGTTTTATACGTACCTAGAGGCTTAGTCGCCAAAGTTAATGTTAAAATAGGAGAAAACAATAACGAAGTTATTTCCTAATTAATAACAAGGTGTAGTATTAATGCCAAAAGTGCTAATTACGCATACATAATTGGTCATTGCAACCCTTCAGTCAGGATTACGACCTAGTTTCGCACACCACTTATGTTGTGTGCGTTAGTTTTATATATGAGAGGTGGGACCTACAGTTTAAAGTCGATTCCGAACAACAGATTTTTTGAGAAACTTTTAATGGCAATTTTTATTTAGTCTCAGAGTTTTTGCCAGAAATCTGCTGAGGGGAAGTCGTCGAAGAAATATTTTTTGTATTTCGTTTTGATATCTGACCTAAGATTTGAACCCTGGCTTTACGTCTAATAAGCCAACACGCTACCTACTAGACAACGGCGACTAAGTGCCAATTAGGAATTATAAAAAACGAATTAAAGAGCTTGTTTCATATGCCTCCTCAATAAGTATCAATCTAATCTATAAAATCTATCGTTTGCTTACACATATTCTAATACTCAATGAAGTTCTATATTTTCTGGGGCATGATTTCGAGTGCTTATCTTATAGGAAGAGCACTAACAGAGTTTCTCTGGGTAATACAAAGTCATTTAACCGGCAAGCTAAACTTTGAATAATTCTTTATTTATATAAAATTACTTACTTAACTTATTTAATTGGTCTTTACAACAGGATTTAAGCAGGATTACGATCCAGCTAGAACGACAGATTTTTGAGGATTTCATGGCAATTTTATATACCTACAGAGTTTTGATCAGAAGCCTGTTGAGAGAAAGTCTAGTTTCTTTCGAGATGTCTGGGATGGAGTTTCAATCTCAGCCTCATGTCTAAGAAGTTCGCAAACACTTTTTTGAACCAGGGGTGTTACAAATTCATTAAATTTTGACTACTACGGACAAATGATATTTTAAAAGAAACAATAACAGTTACATTGTTACACATCGTTAGACTGGAAATACTAAGAGCAATAAATTAAGTGCGGTCAAACGGTTGTATACGTCTTCGAAACAAAATGCAGCATTCCATTTGCTATGGGGGATACATAAATACTGGAAATAGTAGTGCAGTGTTTAAGAAATTAAAAAAAAAAATGCTTTAAAGCCTACCGTATGTACGTTGCCGTAGTCCAGTAGGCAGTCTGTTGGCTTTTTAGACGTAAAGTCCCAGGCCAGACATCAAAACAAAATACAAAAAGTATTTCTTCGAAGACTCCATCTCAGCAGATTTCTGGCAAAAACTTTGAGAGTAAATAAAAATTGATATGAAAAGTTTCTCAAAAATATGTGGGTCCCGCCACTCATTTATAAAATTTAACACACACAACATAAGCGGTGTGAGAAACTAGGTCGTAATCTTGACTGATTGTTATGCAATGTAATAATGTAATCTTGATTATATTATGTTATGTACTTTTAAGACTCATGGTTGTCTTTAACATCTTTTTAAACCCAAGATTCTATTCGGATATTTTGTATATAAGTTCTGCATTATAGTTTGTAAAATTTTACTGCCATATAAGTAGGAATTAAGTAAGTTATATGCGAATGGCAAAAGCAGCTGAATCTATGACAGCCCACAGGTTTCGAAACATACTGTAAACTCTCTCGAACAGGCGTAAGAATTTCAACATGCTGTCGGCAAGTATTTATTCAATCCATATCATTTGACTTGCACAATGGGATAACACCAGTAAGTTTAGCGTAAGTAAAAAATGTTCCTTTAAGGTTAAAATATGAACACTTGTTATTGATTCAATATTAAATTGAATATTTAATACATAAATAAGACGAAGAAAATGAATATTAGATTATTCTAAATAATTCTGAGTCATGAAATCCCATCAATGTTATGTTAGGCTAGGTTAGGGGGGAACTTGCAGACATGTTCACTCGATGCCCCATATGGTCCTTTTTGGTAATCAGTGTGAGATAAGTCCCCTTATCATGATTCCTTAGTGGTAAGTTTAAATCACCCCAAACTTCGGATGACACCGATCAGTTCCCTCAGTCTAGATCTTCAAACATTCTATCACCCGAAAACCGATGACTACTCTTCTGATGTGCAGATCACATTAAAATCAATTTATTTATTTATTTATTTTTTTGGCTTCAAAGATTGGAATACTCAATGAAATTCTACATTTTCTAGTGCAGAATTAAAAGTGCCTTTTCCTGTATGATAACCACTAAAGGAGTTGACATTTGTTCTGAAGTTCAGGGTATAAGAGGTTTTGCAACGGTTCCGTTTCATAAACTTCATGGCAACTTCTGCAGTAAACGTGGTTGAACAGGCTGTTCAGTATTACAATTCCTGCTATAATGCGAACCGTTCTTCTGTCGGACTCAAGTAGTTGACTGGTTCTCCCGTTATCCATTGCTGTTCGTTTCCCTATATGCCACAGTGGCCCGGAATCCAGTAGAGACGGGTATTGCGTAGACATACGTATACGGTCTGTGCAACCTCTGACGCCCTTTAATTTGACGCTTTGATTGTTCCTCGACTGTCCACATCACGTTTGATGGTGGTAGGTCTCCGGTTTCAACCATATCTGCAGCTTGTTCAATACCAAAAATCTCCGCCTGAAATACGGTGACCACGTTAGGTATTTGTAAGAGCCGTTCAGTGTCATTGTATCGGAATAGATCCCAGATTCAATTCCACATACCATTTTGAAGTCATCGGTGAAGATCGTTATATCACCAATACCGTTGACAGTTTCAGCAATCCATTCTTCCCTTGCTGGAGTGTGAGTATCCATCAGTGTTAGTAGTAGAGTATGAGTAGAAAATCTATTATTTCAAGGAGAAAAAGAATCTTTTTTCCATGTATCGTTATTCAACAAAAGTTATGCAATCTGAAATAAAAATTTCTAAAGAAATCTATTTGGAAAAATATCACTATGTGCCAAAATAAAAAAATAACATAACATTGACATAGTCTAAGTTGTGAGTTTTGTTTTATTTGACAAAAACTGTTTTCTTTTGGACTTTACTAAAAAATTTATTGATTATACAAACATTTCTGAACCGATGTCCAAAATTTGAACCTTTTTAGAAAGCAGAGGGATGCACCTTTAGAACAATATACATATATAATATATATTGTATTATTTGACTTAATATGTTATGAGGTTTGATGAGGTAAACTTGACAAATCCAATTTTTTTGTTATTTTTTCAAGTTTAGCCATTCTTAATTGCAAACTTTAATTAAAAATATGAAATAAGTGATAACATTCTGAAAGTGCATTACCTTGTGAAGAGATTGATACTTCGTTTGATCAAATCGAATAAAAATTACCTAGAGTTATTGCTTAAAGACTCTAATAGTCGAGTTATATTTTTCATATATATATTTTTCCAAAAGAACGTTTAGTGCAAAAATTTTCAGAATTTTTAATGGATCTTGATTGTTTATTGGAAATTGTGTCATTTTCACGTTTGAGCGACCATCAGAAGTTGGCCATTATTTGCGCAAAGAGAAATAATATTATGTATTTGTAAAAAGAACAAATATTAGCCGACTTCTGGTAGTGGTGCAAACGTGAAATTGACACATTTTCTGATAAACAATTAAGATCCATCAAAACTTTTGAACATTTTTGAACTGAAAGTTCATTTGATAAGATGACATTTATAAAAAATATAACACGACTGTTATATTATTTAAGTAATAACTACGGTAATTTTTGTCCGATTTGATCGAACGAAGCTTCAATCTCTTCACAAGATAATGCACTTTCAGAATGTCATCAATTATTTTATCGTTTTTAATTAAATTTTGCATTTAAGAATAGCTAAACTTGAAAAAATTAGAATAAAATCATATTCTCCAAGTTTACCCGATCAAAACCCATAAAACGCAAGTTTGAACCATATGTTTATGTACACCATTTTAAAGGCTCATCTGTAACCTTTTCAAAAAATTTGGAGTCTGAAAATAGGTTGAAAAATATTTGGGTAATCAATAATTTTGTGTGAAAAGATCAAACTTACAGTTTTTGTCAAATAAAACAAGTTTGGAGGGTTCGAGAAATATAAAAAAAAATATATTTGAGTTCTACTCAACAAAACTCACAACCTACACTATGTCATTAGCTGGGTGTATTTTGACTGTCGCATCGCGTAATTGGTTTCTATTGTAATACAATATTCGAATCTCGATTTAAATATGTGAACTCAAATGGACTCAAATTGACAGCATTAATATAATAAATATCACATACATGTATATATGTATGTATGTATGTATAAATGTATTTCAATTAATTATATATGCAAGCCTGTGAATACTGTATGCAATTATTAAGATTTATTTTATATTAATTAATGACAACAACAATGAAATTGCATCGCATAATACATATTGGCATGGAAACTCAAATAAATAATTACCCAAGCAACTTAATGTTAATGAAAATCGTTAAAAAATAATTAAAAAAATAAATATTAAAAATAAATCTTTGCAGTTGGTTGACGTTGAAACAAAAATTTAATTTGTTTTTAAAAGCTTACATAATAAAAGTTTCAGATTGGATGTAAAATGTGCAAAATTAATTTAAATATTGTGAATTATTCTATAGAGTATATCGCATTTTTAAAGTTATGTATTTATGGGTCATGTTAAGTTAAATATTTAGGGTAGTTCTTTGAGAATCAAACAAGTCCAAGAACCACTCGGAGCTTCCGATGAAGCGACTCAGACTGCCAATGTCAATACATGACAGTTAATCCAGATCCTACATGCAGTAGGCACCCAAGTGCCATTTTTCCCCATTTGATTGTTTCTTGTGGGATTTTCTTAAGTCGCAGTTGTATGCGAAGAAATCAAAAACTGTGGTTCTTAAAATCAACACAACCCATGCATACATATATACATCACAGCCCTTTAGTCAGAATTATGCGTGTTAGTTTAGACACGAGTGGCAGAACTTACAGTTAAAGTCAATTCTGAACGACAGATTTTTGAGAAACTATTCAGGGAAATTTTATTTTTTCTCAGAGTTTTTAACAGAAATCTGCTGAGAGGAAGTCGCCGATGAAGATGTCAACATAATACCGAATACATAACCCATGTCATCGGTTTTTAGGGTCATGAAAAATTAAACATTTCGGATACGGTCCACAGCGAGAAGCCAAGACGGACAGTTGTACGATATGTTCCACAAATAATGGCATCAAAAGGCCTTTCAAACTAGTGAAGAGTTTGGATAATAGTACATACATACATATATTGTATTATGATAAGAAACGCCTAGTAAAAGACGCGTGGAATTTTACCAAATCAGCACCATAAAACATAAGTTTACGTCTTGTATTTGGAACAAAAAACATTTCGAAACGGAATATTAAAAAAAATTCATTAAAATTTTCCTAAAATTTATTTGCATTTCTTTTTTTCTTTTGATATGCAATTTCAAGTCACTTTAACTCATAAGATAGACGTACAAAGATCATTTATTTATGCATGCATGAGCACATTTCTTGCATGATTTAGTGCTAAACGTGGGAATGTTTGTACTTTTCGTGTATTCGTAGTTTATCTGCACATTTTTTTACTCAAAATGATTCTTTTTGTCGACATGTGTTTCTTAGTTACGTTTCCTTTGGATACCATATATTACCGAAAAATGTTTCAGTATTTTTAGTTAGTCTTTCATTTTGTCTCAACATTAGTTTAGTAAACATTTAAACTGTTCTATCAAAAAGAGTGTTCTGTTCGAGTAACGCACCACTCATTTTATGATCATCCTAGCGAGAGGACTTTATTCTAATTCAAGTGGTTAAACCAACACTCATGCATCGACGAAATGCAGGATTTGCCAAAAACTTCGCTGATGTCCGTAACAGTACATACTTACATACATACATAATTGGTTATAACAACCCTTCAGTCAGGATTACGACCTAGCTTCTCACACTACTTATGCAGTGTGTGTTAATTTTATACCCGAGTGGCGCGACATTCAGTTTAAAGTCGACTCTGAACGACAGATTTTTGAGAAAATTTGCATGGCAATTTTATTTACTTCAGAGTTCTTACTAGAAATTTGCTGAGAGAAATATGATTTCATATTTAGTTTTGATGGAGATGTCTGAGCTATTGTTTAAACCTCGCATCTAATAAGCCAACCCACTACCTATTAAGCTTTGTGAATTTTTTATCGTGACTTGGGCCTTTACAATAATAAATTCCACTGGCCAGGATCCGAATTAGTATTGCAACCGATGTTGGCTCACTGACTTTACTCTGGAGCAGACAACAGACACTAACTTTCAGCAAAGAATCATTTTCAGTGTGTGTATGCGAACACCCGAAATTGTCGAATTTGTGACCGCACCAAACGCCATGAGGTCCAAGAGATTCCAATGTGTGGTATTGATTTTGGGATGGCAGAATCTTGGAATATGGAATCTATTGGCCACGTCCCTCCTCTGTCAATGATAAGCAGTACATGATTTTAGACAAAATGAAATTTTCAAAGATAGTAGATGTAGATGGAAGCGACTACTACTCATTAATTTGTTTATTTCATTTCTCCCGCATATTCAGTGTAGCAAAATTATACGTAGCAACCTTAATATCTAATTGAAATATGTTTTATATTTGACAGCTAAATTTCGACAAGAAGAGCATTCTATGTACCTATAGAGCGGCTAAAGAATAAATTATCTCGTTATTGCTTTACGTTATCCTTTCACTAATACTTTATTAATGAATATTTTTTACAAGACAGACGAGTACTACATAAATATCTACAATTTTTGGTCATTAACAATACGTTTATCGGATTTTGGGTCTGCCTTAACACATCCTTTCAAGCGCCTCTTCCTTTTGCGCGCTTTTTCCAGTTGATCGCACCAACTAATAACAGTGGTTCCTCGATTTGGTCCTTCCAACTCTGACAATGTCGTCTTCTATGACTCGCATTAAATATACGCCTCGTCGAAGCAACCCTTTCTGTCCGAACTACATAGCCGAGCCACCGCAGTCGCTGGATATCAACACACACAAAATCTATCTCGTTGAGGTGCTAATTGTTAGATCAAATGAGGAAATTATCGCCAACTTGCACTGGTGCGAAGATCTTACGCAGGACTTTTCTCTCAGATACTCTCAAGCCTGCTATATCGGTACTTCATAGTGTCCATGCATCGTAAATAATCACGGGGAGGACGAGCAACCTGTACAATATTAGTTCCGTGGTATAAAAGAGGTCTCTGCTGCTCAATTCTTTATTAAGACTATAGTAACATTTACTGGCATAAGTGACCCTATGCTTGATATCTAAACTGACACCATTTTTGCTGGTAACGGCAAAGCCAAAATTCACTACCAACATCCAAAGCATAGTTATCGGCCGTAATCTGGAGTCTAATGTAGCCTATGTTTCTACTACATACATATATTTCTTTTTGTCGCCATTAATTCCGGACCATCCTGATCGACTCCCATTCAATTCCGCGTGTCTTCCCGTGACCTTTACGAATGGCGACTGTGATGGAGAAGACAGTGAGATCGAGTTTATGTAGTTAAAATGGTTGGTACGCCTTCTATTCATCGAGAGCCAACGGTGCTGCGAGATTCCTCGTTGACTCAGGATAGGTTAACGTTCCGGAAGAATTTTTTTTGCCTAATGGCCAATTTCACTGAGGTACGTGGAATACCAAAATCGATTGTCGAGGGTTCAGGAAGGAGTGCACCTGCTCTGGCGAGCTCGCCGGCCCAGAGAGAACCTCGAGACAACGACGGCACGTTGTAACGAGTTTAGAGTTGAAAGTTACGGAATCAGAAAAGATTGAGATACGGGTGAAGCAGCACCAAAGATCCATTGAGCAGCCTGAAGCAAGCTGCATTGATCCGGCAGTCGAAGGGAAATGTACAGGTCAAATTTCACAGAATACACACTGCTACCGACCCTATTATCGAGGGTATACGTACATCCAAGGATTCCAGGGAGATGATCATTTTAGAATTGGTACTAATTTTCACGGTGCTTCGTTAGATTTTCGAAGTTGCGTTGTTTTGGCATTAAATTTTTTTTAAATTTAAAAATTTTTTTATTTTTTCTTAAAGTTGGCACGACTTTTGATTCTAAATGCGCCATGCCATCGAAACTCAGGGATTCTGTTTCTATTGCAACTGAAATTGCAAATTGCTAATGAAGAAGATCACAGTGACCGTTCAATAGTAATCTCCGAAGAACAAAATTTAACTTCCAAACAAATTTCCAAAAGCGATGTGATTGATTGACGAAGTTATGAACATTTTTTTAAAAAACGCGGACGGAGTTTTGAAGTATTCTAGGCGGTAGCTACGAATATCAATTGCTACAAGGATATTTTTTTTACGTTGATAAAGGCTGTTCAGCACACATTAGACCAACGTTTTGCAAAAAAAAACCGGCTTACGATTGAGCCCATAGGCTCAACAGACAGTGATTAATTTTTATTTTGTTTTGGTATTTCTTTTTATAAAGAAGTATTTTCGTAACTGTGGAACCTGTCTTTGATCATATCTTGCAGAGCCTGCAAAATCCCTACGATTTGGTGGTTATTATTATTGGCCGGAATGGGGAACAAGTTGCAGATGTAAACTATATAACAGTGGGTTTCCAAGCTGTAAATGGAGCAAATCTGGCTCAATAAGCCCAACGTAAGACTGGTATCTTCGAAGTCGCCGTAGCCTAGTAGGTAGTGTGTTCGCTTATTAGACGCAAAGCCTGGGTTCCAGCACCAGGTCAGACATCAAAACGAAATATGAAAATAAAAAAAAAATATTTCTTCGGCGACTTTCTCTCAGCAGATTTCTGACAAAAACTCTGAAAGTAATTAAACCTGCCATGAAAAAGTTTCTCAAAAATCTGTCGTTCGGAGTCGACGTTAAACTGCAGGTCTCGCCACTCACGTATAAAATTAAGGCACACATCATGAGTGGTGCGAGAAGCTAGGCCGTAATCCTGACTAAAGGGTTGTAATGGCCAATTATGTATGTACGTATGTTTGTAAATTCAGCAAATGCAATGTGCACTTGTGCGCCAATTATCAAAAAAATTCTTTTGTGTCCTACCATACATAAATTGAAATAAACTGCATTTGAAAAAAAATCAACTTGTATTTAAATTTATAACACCATTGCACAATGTTGCATATTCGCAACATCCTGTAGTTCTTGAACCAGGACATATAGGACATTGAAATTTTTGTCAGTTGACATTGAGGTCAACTCTATCTTATATGTCTACTCAAAAAAATTTTAGCCACGCCAACTTTAATTCGGGCATGAGAGGGTAAATATAATGAATTTCATTTATTGCAGTCAAATGTGCCAGACTTATATAACTTAATTAAATATTTTTCCTTAAAATTCAGCTGATATCAATTAAAACTTTAAAAGTATTGTTTGGCATGCATTTTAATTTTTCTTATTGTTTTTTAACCCTTTCATGCCCGATGTTGCCTATAGGCAACATTGTACATTTTTGTTCATAAATTCCGTAATTTTTAATTTTTTTAAAAAAATTTTTTTTGCAAACAAGCTTGGTTAAAAACGTGTAAAACCAGAATACGTAGGACTCTGAATTTAATATCACCTCATATTTAGGCTATGACTAACTAACACATGTCCTTAAAAAAATTTTAGCTCTGGCCCAAAAAAAACGGGCATGAAAGTGTTAATGACACTTTATGCTAATTAAGTTATATTTCAGGAAATTTCGAAACAATCTTTACCACAGTGTTAAACTATTTAAAGGCTTGTACACAAATTTCGTTTCTGGCGGCAAAATTCGAATATATTTTAGACAGTAAGTGAGAATTTTAATTTTATTCACAAGAAGTCCTATTGTTCCTATTTCCATTTCATATTCCGTTGCTAAATAATTCACAAAAAAATTAAATTTTTAAGGACAAACAAATTAAATGTGTTAAGATGGTAAAATTTTGTTTTGCCAATTTAGAATTTCAATTTTCTAGGAAAACAATTAGAAAAAAAGGCTCAAATTGAAGGTGTGCTAAATAATAATTAATTGCGGTGAAATAAGTTTAAAATATACTCTGTATTGTCATGCAAATTTTGAAGGAAGACAAAATGGACATACTGTTTTAAAAAAAATTATTTTGACAGTAAAACTAAGCGTCTTGTTCCTTTACGTCTGCGGTAATCAAATTATATAAAGTAGTCTGCATTGATTGAAACTTAAGTGAACAATTTTTAACGAAATTACAATAACAGGGGTTGAAAAATGCAGTAGTACGCTAGAAGTATAAAAATAAAAATTCATTGACAAGAAAAAAAAAATTAAATATCGTCCTTGCTGTGTCTCCTCAAGAAGAATTTTAAGAAATCTCGATCCAGAAGTCTTTGTACAGCAGCCAACTATGAGTTAATTTGGACTTAGACAAGCAATATGCAAGAATATATGCAAGAAGTCGCCGTAGCGTAGTAGGTAGTGTTTTGGCTTATTAGACGTGTGGTTCAAATCCCAGACATCTCCAACTGAACCAAATGTGAAAAAATATTTCTTCGGCGACTTGCTCTCAGCTGATTTCTGGCAAAAACTCTGAGAGTAAATAAAATTGCCATGAAAAGTTTCTCAAAAATCTGTCGTTCGTAGGCGACTTTAAATTATCGCACACAACATAAGTGGTGCGAGAAGCTAGATCGTAATCATAACTGAAAGGTTGTAATGGCCAATTATGTATGTAAGTATGTTATGTATGTAGTCTAGTTCAAACCCCAGCTCAAAAATCTCATACAAAGCGAAATACGGAAAAATATTTCTTTAGTAACTTATTCCCAGCAGTCTTTTGGCAAAAACTTTGTAAGTAAAATAAAATTTTTATTAAATGTTTCTCAAATATCTGTAGTTAGTAGTCTATTGTAAATCCTCTCAATAATAAAATAATTTTAAGTAACTTCTTTATAATAAACGAACAAAATAATACGTTTTTGTTTTTAACTGTATGTTTCTGTTTGCATGGTAAAAAACCTTTCTTCTCTACGTTGTTTTTAAAGACTTGTAATAAATTAAGGAATTGTTCTCTAACGGTGCAGCAAACGCTGTATTAAAGACAGCATAATTTCTGGTACTAGAGTGGGTGTGATGATGAATCAGAAAAATAATTTTAACAGACAGCAAATGTCAAATGTATGGCTGCATGAAAATAAATGTTCTTAGATTTGTCGTCTTTCTTTTCTTGGTCTCTAATGGTACATAATTTTCATTCTTGCTTTATGAAACAATATTTAACTTTTTTAATGAGCATCATCACAATAAGGCAGAAAAAGGGTTTTGCTAGAGTACATGCACAGAACTCAAAGTGAAAAGTAATATTTGCTTGGTTTTCGTTTTTCTTCTTTTTCTAGAAACAGCAATGAGCACGTAGAAATCAACAATTCTTATAACAAAATCCATAAAGACAAAGTTTTAAGAGTTTCATTAAGACAGTCATATAAAAACCCCTTTCTTGTTTTAAATTTAATTTTAATCATCCCCCACTTTTTGCTGTTGTCTTCTGTAAAATTTGTATGTCGTTTATAGTCTGTTTATTTTTATGCCTTACGATTCCAGATTTTATAGAGCTTAACCGCATTTTTATCATAAAAAAATATACGAAGAGGTTTCAAAAAGTTTGCAAGTTTTTAAATCAGAAATAGATTTCTGCTCAAAAAAAAACATTTTTTTTTTCAAAACTGTGTCCTTTTAAAGAAAACCAACCTTTCTCTGAAGTAAACCTTTCTGAAGCTATCAAAATTTTTAGGTGATTCCCTCGTAAGTGTCAAAGTAGTCACTCTGAGCAAAATATGGAGAATATGGTGGATGAGGAAACAATTCTGTGACTATTTCTTACTTATTAAGTTATTTAATTGGCCGTTAACAAGCCGTTTAAAGGATTTTCGCCCGCCTTAACACATCCTTCCAGGCGCCTCTGCTTCTTCCGTGCCTATGCCAGTTGGTCATACCAATCGATGACAGGGCGTCCACGATTTGGTTCTTCCAACGAAAACAAGGTCGTCCTATTCCGCCGAAGCATCCTCCTCAGTTCGAAAGGCATGGCCGATCCAGCGCATCCGCTGGATGTTAATACGCTGCACAACGTCCATGACCGAAGATCTAGCGTAGGACTTTTCTCTTGAATACTCTCAAGGCTGCCTCATCAGTGCTTAATGATATCCATCCGCGCCATAAAGAAGCACGGGGAGGATGAGCGTCTTCTAGAGTATTAGTTTTGTCGTACGAGAGAAGTCTCTGCTATTCAATTGCCTATTGAGACCATAGTAGTATCTGTTAGCAAGAGTGATCATAAGCGTTATCTCCAGACAGAAATAATTTTTTTTCGAACAAACAAATTCCTTGCCTATATCGAAAGTATAGTTATTGGCCATAATCAGAGATCCAATACTCCGTATGTCCCTGCTAGTACTTGTCGACAACATACGTTTCATTTTGCCCTCATTTACTGCCGGACCCATCTTGATCCCGTTCGATAGTATAAAAAGTACTCAAGCAACTGGACGCTTTTTTGAGAAATTGTGCCATTGCGTTGCACTCCCGCCTTTCGCAGAATACTCTCCATGACGAAGTTGAAGAGGTCGCATGATAAGGCAACGCCCTGTCTGAAACCTCGCACGGTATCAAAAACTTCCAGACATTCCTTGGATCCATTCCTACCTTGACGGAGCTGCAGGAGTTGTTCAACGTTATTCTGCATAGCTTTGCAGTTATACCGAGCTCAGACATTGCGGCAAAAAACGATTTTTGACGGGGCTATCGAAGCCGCCTTATAACCGACAAACAAATGGTGTGTGTCTACTTGTTTTCGTTAGGTTTTTTCCCGGATTAGACGTAGTGTGGAGATCTGATCAATGGTGGACTTACGTTTGTTGCAATTACATCAAGGTAAATGAAGTATTTAAAAGTCCCCGTAGTCTAATAAGCACTGTGTTGTCTTATAAGATTCCACCACGCAACACGAGTGGTGTGAGAAGCTAAGTTTTGATCCTGACAAAAGGTTTGTTATGACCGATTACGTAAGTAAGTAAGCAAGAATTAAGTGGCTTGTTCCCAAAAGTTGCTTATTGTATTTAACCCAGGACTGTTACTCTTCATTTTTGTACATTAAGGCTACTCTTCGCTGAATTGACGAACACTTTAACCCTGGATACTTTTATGTTTGACCAAATTACGGTCTTTTTATCAACAAAGTTAGTTGATAACGAAAGCTTGCATTGAGAAGACGTAATTTTTTTTTAATTGTTCATCAAATTAGCGTAGAGTAACCTTAATGTACAAAAATTACCATTCAGGGTTAAAAAATGGCTGGCCAGCGTACATTTGCTCACTGCAAGCTTTCAACAAACAGTAACCATCCAGAACATCAATTCGTAAACAATTTACGAAAAGAATTCTTTCTCTAGTCGCGGTAAAAATTTATCAGATCACCATTACTGTCTCCCTACACCCGCCATAATATCTTTTCCTATTTCTAACACTATGCATTGCATGAGGCGTATCTATTCCCCGATTGTTAGCTGTAAATAGAAAAAAATCAATCTGCGATAGATTTAAATTTCCACCCTCTTGTATAAATATATATGTATGTATGTTGTGCTGTTATAATAATACTTTTGTAATCAGACTTTTATATGTATGTGCTTGTGTAGTATATGTTAAAAAGTGTAGTTTTCAAATGTTAATTTATGTTCATTTTCACATTTACTTGGAAAAATTTGTTTAAATAAAACATAAAAATCTTTCCATTATAATTTCAAGATAATGAGTTGTAAGAATAGTTCATTAAACTGTTCTTAAAAGATAATAATTTTTCAGAATTTGTTGGTCTGTTTAACAAAAGTCATAAAAATTAAACGAAATGTCAATAATTGAAGTAAGTTTCTGTGTGGGTTGCACACTTGCATTAAGAAAACATGACGAATTAGATGTGAAACCGTATATGAAATCATATTTTAATTGAAGTCTAAGAATACAGTCTGGGTAAATGTGCAAAAATTTAAACAAAATTTTTTTTAACCGTCAAATAAAATAGCAATGAACATGTAGTCATCATCAAGTCAACAAGACCAACAGGCAATGAGAGAAACTTTATTATAAAAAAACTTAACGTTCAGCTGGAAATCACGCAAAAGAATCCTTTTAAATGGAAAAGTTTGCGAGTATGTGTACGTTAATCCAATAGAACTTTCTCTTATATTAAGTACACCGTATGAAAAGAGCGTTTTTTTGTGAAAATAAAACCATTGCTGACTACATATTTTCTCCACCTTTCAGGCAATTTGTGGATTCCACGCCGACGAAACTGTTTGTCTTTTAAATCAAACCAATTTTTGACTTTCTTGTTGCAATCGAAGTGCTGCTCAAGCCCCAATGCTGTCCCATTGATGAACACAAATAGTAGTCGCAAGGAACCAAGTCTTGCGAATACGGCGGTTGGGGCGGCAGCTCTCAGTCTAATGCTTTGTTTGTGTCCTGAGCCGGGATAGCTTTGCGTGCTGGTGCATTGTCATATTGCCATATTACCCTGCCTTGTCTTCATCCAATGTTGTTTGCACACGACGTCTTCAAACTTTTTTGGTGGTCCAACACATGATCACCATATGCCTCGACGAGCGTTCGATGCGACTGTCCAGCACTTTTCCTCCAATGAAAACAAAAGAAAAAAAAATAATGCTTTCCTCAAATCATCATGTTCATTGAAGTCTTTTAATTTTTAAAATTCGAAAACTACGATAACAATCTTTTCTTCTTCTTTGCGAGAGGGAATCTTTTTCTTTGTATTTTTTCCTTTAATTCTATCACTTTCAAATTGAACAATTCTATTTCGTTTTAAGTCATCGTTTTCATCTTTTAAAGTATTTTTCTGAGTAAATTTTCAATTCAACAATACATACGTACGTCATAACATGCCAATATGTTTAACATATGTTAACGTACAACTACAACAAACGCCCAAAAAGATTTCATGTTTTGACAGCTGATAAAACATTTCAAATCTGATACATTTCAATCTCTGAGAATTATTCTTTTAACACCTTAAAGCCTTCACACAGCCTTAACAGATTTAAAGGTTTTTATTCAATGCATTCATCTACATACATATCTACGTGAAGTGAAGAGAATGATTTGTGAAAATTTTAGACTTTTACTACAAAAAAAATGTTTGTATATAATTTTCGTAAAACTTTAAGGCAACAAAGTAGAAGAAAATTATGGTAAATTTTCGTGTTAAATACATACATAACATAATTTGGTCATTACAACCCTTCAGACAGGATTACGACCCAGCTTCTCACACCCCTTATGTGTGTTAATTTCATACATGACTGGCGGGTCTACAGTTTTAAGTCGGCTACGAACGACAGATTTTTGAGAAACTTTTCAGAGTTATTGCCAGAAATCTGCTGATAGGTAGTCGCGAAGAAATATTTTTTCACGTTTCGTTTTTTTGGAGATGTCTGACCTGGGGTTGTGCCGTGGCCTTATGTCTAATAAGCGAACACACTACCTACTAGACTATGGGGACTACCTGTTAAATACACATCAGACAATTTGGCCATATGCCTCAGAAAAATTTAGGAGACTTGTCGAAATTTTTGAAAATAAAAATGTTTTAAAATTATATTTTAAATTAAATTGTTCAATCCTCGCAAAACGGTATTGACGCTTTTCACAAGGCGATTTTTGTCTTACCGATCAATCTGTTGGCAGCAAGAGCGTACATGCAATATTCCCAGACTTCCACTTCTGCCCTTAAATCGTATGGGAATGCATCGCACAATCGCGATTCTTATGGGTCAATGACCTTTTAGTAGGCATGTCGAAAGACTCGATATCCCAACTAACGATTTCTGCAGTAGCTGTAGGTCTGAGCAGGAGGAAGATACTGTCTTTCAACTCATGTGTCAGTACCCTGATATTGGCATGAAAAGGCGGACGTTTCTTGCTTCTAATTTTCTTACATCATTGACCAAATCTCTAATGTAAAGATTATTCCAATAGCAAGACTTATTTTGTACTCGGGGTGGTTTTTTTCAAGGAAATGTTCGATCCACGGGTAGAACAATGGGCCTATCGCCTATATGGAACCTCTCCCTTCGAGGGGGTCCGCCACCTTACATAAAAAACTACATAACCTTAATTTAGGTTAAAACCTTTAACCTTTTGTTTTAAATTTAAAATTATGAATTATTTTTGGATCGAATTTTATCTTAAAATATCATGTGCTGCTCATGTCTATTGGTATGTTAATTAAGTACTAATTGCGTTCTCTTCTAAATACTTCTAGGCTTGACACCACCTTTGTCCAATAAATTATTGCAAATTTCATACAAAAGCAGTGCAGTTATAATGAAGGAACTCATTTCAATAATTTCCAATTAGCCCACTAGCAGGAATACTTTCATATACAGATATTGACCTCCGAACATACATATGTATGTGTATGTGTATATGTGAAAATTTCTATCACTAAAATGTTGTTGTCCATTTAATGATATAGGTCTGTGTAGGTGTGTATTTATGTGAGAAAAATTTGTTTGTTCATATTTCCGGCTTATAATTGTTTCATTTATGGAGATAAAGTGCAAATAAAATGTTAACGGAACAACAGATATAATATTCATAAACAAAAGTCTCTCTGATCTCCATTTTTTAGTTTTAATAAGATACGCAACATAGCAAAGGTTAAAACATGTTGTCTTAGTATGCAATCATATTCTTCTTCTCATTCTTTTTGAAATACAAACATAAAATCAAATTGCAAAATCAATTTTATAACTCTGTTTCTGCTTTAAAATGATTACGTTTTTATGATGTTTTCTAATTCTCGATGACACGTAAAATTTGAATTATCATGACTATTGGAGTGTAAATGTAATGACAGTTGTTGAGGTTATAGCTGCTACTACAAATAGTGATGATACTAATGCTGCTTCTAACATGCAGGATACACATGCACAATCTTTTGATGAAATAACAACTTATTTGCCGTTCCATCTATACTTTTGGATAACGGTAGATCAGCACAAACAACTCTCAGCAAAGGGTGAAAAGTCACGTAAACAAAATAAAATCATTGCTGCTCATATCCTTTGAGCGTTCTGCCTGATAGTGATCAAATATGGTAATACTGTTGTATTTAGGTAGTGTGTTGGCTTATTAAACGTGAGGCCTTGGTTCAAACCCCAGGTCAAACATCAAAACGAAATATGAAAAAATATTTCTTCGGCGACTTCCTCTCAGCAAATTTCTGGCAAAAACTCTGAGAGTAAATAAAATTGCCATGAAAAAGTTTCTCAAAAAACTGTCGTCTGTAGTCGACTTTAAACTGTAGGTCTCACCACTCATGTATAAAAATTAACACACACAACATAAGTGGTGTGAGAAAGTAGGACGTTGAACAATGGGTCAATTCGACCTCCGGGTACTGTACTTGTCTTAATTGACAAGTACACGTCCTCTAACCTAACCTAACCTAACACTATCAAACAGTTAGGCCGCCATTCGAGCACTCGCGGGTTAAATGTAAGTTAGTCTAGTCTGAAGTCGCCGCAATCTAGTACGTAGTGGGTTGACTTATTAAACGTGAGGCCACGATTCAAACGCCAGTTGCAGATATCTCCAATAAAAAGAAATAAGGAATAATATTCCCTCCGGCGACTTCCTCTCAGCAGACATCTGCCAATAATCTTGAAAGTAAATAAAATTTTCATGAAAGAGCTTCTGAAGAATATGTCGTTCGGAATTGACTTTACACTGTACGTCCCCAGCCACTCATATATAAAATTAACACACACCACACAGGCGGCGAGAGATGACAGTTTGTAATCCGGATTAAACAATTGTAATGGCCAATTAAGTAAGTAAGACGGCCATTTATAGATATTTCAAATATTTTTTAACTGTTTTTCATGTCTACTTCATGATATTGCCATATCTTGTAATAAATTCATTGAGGTGTAAACGGATAAAGTTTCTCAAAAATTTGTCGTTCGGAGTCGACTTTAAACTGTAGGTCCCAAGGCTCATGTAAAAAATTAACACACACAACATAAGTGGTGTGAGAAGCTGGGTCGTAATTCTTAATGAAGGGTTGTAATGACCAATTATGTACATATGTATGTAAACAGATAATCGAATCGGATCTTTTTGTTTCCTTAAAACTCTAAGAATTTTTTCTGAGGTCCTTTAATAGTCTCTTGTCTTTCAAATTTTTTTAGAACTTAAATCATAAGAAAATTGTGGTCATGACTAAAATTTCAAACTTTTAAAATAGGAATTTAAATAAAATTTGTATTTCGAGGTTTATAACCGGACTTTTGATAGAGGAATGTAGACTCAAAGAACATTAGTTCCATATGGAGATAACCTTAAATTGTTTCCGTAATGATCAGAATGAGTCATCAGAACACAATTTGGAACAAATGAGGCGTTAATGAATTCTAAAAGGAAACACTTGTATGCAATCAAATTAGGGGCACGGAAGTATCTTAGTTGACATCAAGCAGCAGTGGTATAGGTTTGGAAAAAGCATAATAAGGATACTCTATATAGATTGAGGGCTGTATGGCATCTCTACACGGCAATAATAGTTTGTTGGCTAACTAGACGTTAGCTTGAGATTTCAAAACTTTAATTTACTGTCTAAAAAATTTTTTATTTGGTTTCCCCTCCATCCATCCATATTGACATCGAGCACCGTCGTAAAGTTAGTCTGGGCTTGCAGAACATGTTATAGGCATACTCTATAACATATAAAGAAAGTAAAATAGATCGTATGGTATCTCTTTACAAAAATAATAATAGAAATAAAACGGACAACCGTAAGATCTTTATGGATATTATCTGCATTGAATTTCCATTGATTACATTTAACAGAAACATTAAAATATTAGGCGGTGAGTCATTTTTTGTGGGTCCAAATAAAAATTTCAAACGTAAAAGCTTCTATCAGGAGACAAATATTTCAATAAAAAATCTCTTCAAACATGCATACATATAAACGTCGGAAAAGGCAGCAACAACTTCATGATGCGCACATTAGGTTTCGTATGATCAGGCAGCTTTCACGTTCAACTTTGCTCGTAAAATGATTGGAAATATATTATACATGCTGGATACAAATGTATCCATTATTATTATCCGTCAGTCAGGACATTTAACTCGTGCTCTATTAACTATTTCAGGGTTTTGTAGCGTTAGTTTATATTTTTACGAAAATGGAAATGGTGTTACCAGATTTAACATTAAAATGATAAATAAAAGCTACAAAAACAAAAACAATGGACTTGTTTACATGATCAACGAATAAACAATAATATAACAACAACCTCAATATAAAAAAGGGATAAAAAAGTAAACAAACAGGCAACAACAACACTGCAAGGACAAACGTAAACGAAATACACAAACAACATAACGTAAGCAATATGTTTACATTTATAGAGATTTCGCGAATGCAAAGTCATTCTTCTTCACAAGTATTCATCAGACTGTTTACCCTGCAATATAAAAGACAACACAAAGCTGGCAACGGGATCAGTAAGAATTCAGTCAGTCTTGTGTGAAAACGCGTTGCATTTGAAGAGAATAATCGTGGTTTGAAGATCCCCGTTATAAAGATCTATTGAACAATTGTTATTGTTTACGCAAAAGAGTGAAAAGAAGAATAACCAATAAAACAATTGTTGTTTACATCAAGTTGTGAACAGTGGCACACAGAATTATCCGATCAATAAAGGAATTATTTAAAACTAAACACAAATTTATATTTTTTTTATTTTCAATCCACGAACTCATATTTTAAACGTTTTTAAAAACGTAGAAACGTAACAATATGTACGCATATTTACAACTTTAGCCAAACATTATATTCTTTACTTGGAAAACTTTGAAAGTATTTGCGTGTAGTGCTGTACTTAAATGCGAAGGTATCTTAATCTTAGATGACATAAAAAAACCTTATAACAATAGGTACACAGCCAACTTTGAACAAATATCAAGGAGAACTTCAAAGTATTTGAAGAGCTCTATCATATTCTTGCGTACACTTTCACCAATATTTTAGACTTTCCGAAAGGAAAATTTTCGCAACGTGAATTAACTTTATTTAATCACTTTTTCGAGGGAGGGATGCATGCAAACAAGGTAAAGTTTCTGATTGTGGTCAACGTGGCGACCACCAGGACGATCCTTGTCTTGCTGTATTCAAGTTGACACGCAGCCTCCTCGTGGCTCCTCCTGGATGGCATTCTAGCACCCGCTAGATGTTAACTAATGGGTGCAGCGAATATCCAATCCCCTGGACGTTAAATTTGGGTTGTGCGTAGGGCTTGGAACCCACCACGTAAAAACAAATATCCAATGAAAACCAAGACAGAATCCTATGAAAAGATCCCCTCAAAAGTTGACGACCATGGCAAACGTATAAAGGACTATGATTTACGTATTGGCACATGGAACGTCCGCACCCTTTACAGGGTAGGCGCTTCCGCCCAGCTGGCGGATGCCCTCATTAAATGTAGGACTGACATCACTGCCATTCAGGAAATGCGATGGACAGGACAAGGATACAAAAGGCTTGCATCTTGCGATGTATACTACAGCTGCCATGAAAACAAGCACGAATTTGGATGCGGATTTGTGGTTAATAAGAGACTTCATCACCTTGTCTCTGGGTTCACACCTGTGAACGAAAGAATAGCCACAATCCGCATCAAGGCAAAATTTTACAACATCAGCCTAATATGTGCTCACGCCCCGACGGAAGAAAAGGACGATGTGGTTAAGTATACGACGTATACGATAAGTGCCCGGCCCATGACGCCAAAATCGTCCTCGGGGATTTTAATGCAAAGGGCGGGCGGGAAGGTATCTTTGGCCCCACTGTCGGACAGTTCAGCCTCCAAGCAAACACTACCTCCAATGGTATGAGGCTGATCGATTTCGCCGCGGCGCGTAATATGGTAGTATGTAGCACTAAGTTTCAACATCTCGACATTCACAAGGCCACATGGATGTCCCCTGATCGCTCAACATCTAACCAGATCGATCATATTGTGATAGACGGGAGGCACGTATCCAGTGTACTAGATGTGCGCACATTCAGAGGTCCAAACATCGACTCGGACCACTACCTTGTCGCAGCCAAGTTTCGATTGCGCATTAGCGCTTCGAGGTCTGCGCACTCTAGTGCATTGCGAAAGCTGGACGTTAAGAAGCTGCGATCACAAAGGACAGCTGAGGCGTTCTCCGCTCAACTCTCGGATAAGCTCCGTCGTTCCCCATCTAATCTCAACGACATTGGCGGACTGTGGGCCAACATCTCCCACTCCTTGCGCACTACTGCGGAAACAGTCCTTGGTTTCGAACGCCCACCCCAACGAAATCAATGGTACGATGAGGAGTGCCGGGAGGCAACTGCAGCGAAAAACGCCGCATACAAGAAAACGTTGCAGTCAGCCGCTACGCGAGCCATTGTCGAGAACTATAGAGAGAAGAGAAGGGATGAGAGACGCCTTTTCAGACGCAAGAAGAGGGAGCAGGAAAGGCGTGAGCGTGAGGAAGTCGAGATGTATAGATGTAGGAATGACGCTCGAAAATTCTATCAAAAGGTTAAGCGTTTAACCAAGCGTTATAAGCCCGGAGCGTCTTTCTGCAAGGACGAAAATGGAAACTTAGTAACAGATCCGCAGGGAGTACTGAGGTTATGGAGGAAACACTTCTCTACTCTGCTACAAGGCGATGACGACACCAATACCGCCTTTAGAGATGAGGTTCCGAACCCGATCGATGATGACGGCGTGGAGTTTCCGCCGCCTAGCCATGAAGAGGTCAAAGTCGCGATTACGCGCCTTAAAAACAATAAAGCGGCAGGTCCTGATGGCCTCCCCGCTGAATTATTTAAGACCGGATGTAATGAGTTGGTAGGGCGCATGCACCAGTTTATTTACAAAATATGGCTAGAGGAAAGTATGCCCAACGATTGGAAACTCAGTGTCCTCTGTCCTGTCCTGAAAAAGGGAGACCCTACTATATGCGCCAACTATAGGGGTATAAGTCTTCTCCCTATCGCATATAAGGTTCTTCCAGGCGTATTGTGCGAACGACTGAAGCCACTCGTCAAAACACTGATTGGACCTTATCAGTGCGGCTTCAGACCTGGCAAGTCCACCATCGACCAGATCTTCACACTACGCCAAATCCTGGAAAAGACCCACGAGAAACAAGTCGATACACACCATATTTTTGTTGACTATAAGGCTGCCTTTGATAGCCCCATAAGGGATCGTGTTTTTGCCGCAATGTCTGAGCTCGGTATACCTGCGAAGCTGATAAGGCTATGCAGAATGACGTTGAGCAATTCCTGTAGCTCCGTCAAGGTAGGAATGGACCTCTCCGAGCCTTTTGATACCGTGCGAGGTTTCAGACAAGGCGACCCCTTATCATGCGACCTCTTCAACTTCGTCATGGAGAGTGTTCTGCGAAAGGCAGGAGTGCATCGCAGTGGCACTATTTTTCAAAAAAGTGTTCAGTTGCTTGCGTACGCTGACGACATTGACATCATAGGGAGTACGAAGCGAGATGTTACTGCTGCCTTTAGTGCTATTGAACGCGAGTATACCAAGATGGGTTTGGCAGTAAATGAGGGCAAAACAAAGTATATGTTATCGACGAGTCGAGACGCGCGGCGTATTGATTCTCAGATTACGGCCGATAACTATACTTTTGATACGGTCAAGGAATTCATCTGTCTTGGCTCCGCCGTTACCACCAGAAATGATGTCAGTCTGGAGATCAAGCGCAGGATCACTCTTGCCAACAGGTGCTACTATTGTCTCAATAGGCAATTGAGTAGCAGAGACCTCTCTCGTACGACAAAACTAACACTCTCCAAGACACTCATCCTACCCGTGCTTCTTTATGGCGCAGAGGCATGGACCCTATTAAGTACAGATGCAGCGGCCTTGAGAGTGTTCGAGAGAAAAGTACTGCGCAAGATCTTCGGTCCAGTGCGAGTTGGCGATGATTTCCGTATCCGATACAACAGTGAGCTGTATGAGCGCTTCAACGACATAGACGTTGTACAGCGTATTAATATCCAGCGGCTGCGCTGGCTCGGCCATGTCGTTTGAATGGAGGAGGATGCGCCGGCGAGACGGGTATTTGATGCGGGAATCTGCGGAAGTCGGCGAAGAGGACGACCTTGCATCCGTTGGAAGGACCAAATCGAGGAAGCCCTGTCATCGATTGGTGTGACCAACTGGCGTAGGCGCGCACGAAGCAGAGGCGCCTGGAAGGATGTGTTGCGGCAGGCCGAAATCCGATAAACGGGTTGTTATGGCCAATTAAGTAAGTAAGTATACACTTTTTTGTATCCATTAAATGTATGCTTTTGTGGTTTTTGGTTGTTTGTTTCTTATACAATATTCTGCTTATTTTCTTTGTACGATTTTTATTAAATTTTCTTTTAAAACTTATTTGGTTTATTCTTGAATATTTTTATTAAACTTTATGTTCGCTGTGCGACCTTATAAATATTGTACATAAACGGCAACAATGAGCAGTGAATACATGAATTTATTTTAAAAATCTTTGGGGTTGGCATAGTCATATTTTGTATACAGTTTGTCTTTTGTTTTCTTTTCAGTCTTCTGATTAATCAAGGGATTTAAATAAACGAGACGATGAATTGGTATTTATTTTACCATAATAAAAAAAACTTTCTTTCTTTCTTTGCTGTTTTTTTTTTGCGGTAGATTAAAATTTAAATAAAAATGTTGTAAATATTGTATTTAAGACCGCAAAGCAACACTTTAAGACGACATTTGGCTTTGATTTGTAAAGAAAAGAAGTCATACCAAAGCATTTTCTTTAAATGTGTGGCGCGGTGGTGTAGTTATAGCGCTCAACTACAAACCGCACATAATTTTGGCTCCTTCTTGTGAGACGCCTATAAAATCTGACCATGATTTCCGAATTTATAAAGTTCACAGGCCTCTTGAGAAAGAGTGATCGTCTGATTCGATAAGTACCATTCTCTCAAACGATTTCAATGTTGTATCACTATTCAGAGGTTTCCAAATAAGATCAATCGTTGCCCGTCCTTGGCTAGAAGCATTCGATTTCGTATTTATTTCCCTGTGAGAAAAAAGGCAAAACTCATCACTGATTACTTTTTTATTTATAATTTCCTGTCAATTCACCCGTGGCATCACAACGGGCCACTGTGCGTGCTCAAGTGAGCTTTGTGATATCAGAGCTACCACTCCGACCTAAACCTAAACCTTCCTGTCAATTCTCGACACCTGACTCTACTGAGCATACTTTTGTATTGCATTGGTTTCTTTTGTTTTTAGTTCTAATATGAAATTTTAAAATAGAATTAAACTCCATTTACAGCTTATATAAGTGGTGAGAATAATAAAAAATTCAAATAAAACATAAAATACTTCTAATATAAGTGATTGACATATTTAAATTATTCAGTTTCCGACGAATATCGTATTGAACTCCAAAGGACTTAGGATACATACATATATATGTATATACACAATTGGTCATTACAACCATTCTGTCAGGATTACGACCCAGTTTTTCACGTTCCTATGTTATTGTGTGTTAACTTTATAATTCTTAATACCTACAGTATAAATTCGGCTACGAACGACAAATTATTGTGAAAACTTTTCATGGCTGTTAATCACAGGTCTCATCGCTAACTGACTATTTATGACTAACAACTTCAGTAACTGTCGGTGGGATTATGACTTATAATTTCAACCTTTACTTTGTTCATGTTCTCGTAAGTTCCTGTATATTTGTTTGTATAATACTGTGTACCATTCATTGTGTGTATTTTGTTGTTGTCTGTTTGTTTAGATTTTCGCATAATTTACTTGTAATAAAATTTCAAACCGTTTTTGTTTTTTGCCGCATTTTAAAATTTTAACTTTTAAATCACCCACCCATTATATATATACTCACATTATGCTGTATGAGCGATGTTGAATACCATTAGTTTCATACGGTTGCAAAATTTATTTTTTTGTTGTGAAGATGAGGAAGATACGGACTATAAAGATACAGGCCCTGCTGTAGCACCTACTAGAATATAGCCTAGAATTGTGGTTTTTGTATTTACTTTTAAGTTACGATATCTCAAAATATTAAAATTTTTTTAAAATCCATCAAAAAGTCTGATATCACAGCTTAATTCCAAATTAAATCCAAATTAATGGGGTATACATACTTTCTTTTTAATTGAATTTGAAATATATTACTCATACGCGTCATATTACATGTAGTGGAATAGTTACTCTGAAAAGTATGCACTAAATAAGCTTTGATTTTCTCATGTATGAAACTAATGGAATTAAATATCACTCATACGTCACATATGTTTGTACTTGTTAAGAATGAATTTTACATTATTTATATTGCATAATTTTAGCATAATAATAATAATTTGAGCAACCTAATTCGATCCAACCAATTTTCGTGCACTATTTCGAGTGTATGGGGTCGTATCTCGTCAATGCCATCACGAATGTTGGCCTTCAAATGCCCAATTGTCTCTTGCTTGTCGGAATAGCACTTTTCTTTAACGGCGCCTCACAGAAAATAGTACAACGGTAGCCAATTGACACCAACATTTCTACTAATTAAACAATCAAAAGGCCATCACACGTTTGACGCAATAAATCAATTCTGACATGAGATACAGCAAACAAACCCTTTGATCCCAGGTACACAGTGAAAACTGTAAAACAAAATAACAAACATACATGTTGCTAAGTCGTTTCTAATTATAAGGCCACCACTTTATGTGGCAAGTTGATATATCCTGTTGAAGCCAAACATCGTTTACATCAATACCATGAACAGCGGGTACGAAAATCGGTTACCATGGTGCGACAGATGTCTCCACTGATCGCAATGGTTGAGCCGTCCTTATTTGCAAAGAAATATGACGCAATGATGCCTTTGTTTGTGCACCAAACAGTCACTCGTAATGGGGGCATTGGCTTCTATAAGACCAATTGTGGGTTTTCTTAGCCAAGATGAAAATGAGCATCCTTGGTAGATGATTTTTATTTTTTGGAAAATAGACATCATCGGGAAGTTTATAGTTGGTCCAAATAATTCCAACGTTCAAGCGTAAATGTATTCGTTATATTCAGTGGAGATAATATACTGAATTTTGTGACAGAATAGAACAGTCTCTCTTCTGTAAGATCACATGTAAGTGGTCCAAGTTTTTGGCAAAACCGTGGTCGTCGTGTAGTTTCTCATTCGCCCAATAAATCCCAAAGTTGGTCAATCTACTGAATTTTGTGACAGAATAGAATAACATAAATACCGGTAGATGGCCCACCCAATATATCTACACCTTCATATATTTATTAAACACTTTGGCCATTACGCCAGTTTGTTGGGTGTTATCTAGAAGGACATTGTTTCTTACAATATTGTTTGAACGTCGAATCATAGCTACAGATTTGAGAAAAGCTGGAGATTGAACTTAGGACTTATGGACTATATGTTAAATCAGAAAAAAAATATAAATAAGTATATATTCTTAATCCAATGTGTCTATTTAAATTATGTGTCTATGTTTAATGGTAATAAATGTCGAATTATCCTCCTGGAATTCAAGAAAAACTAATAAAAAATTTAATGATATTAAACCAATGACTTTCTTATTATTATTTATATTATAACAGCATTAGAGAATTATTCATCAATTTGTCGAGATATAAAATATAAAATAATCTACGACAATAACATAAAGAATATGCCGACTCTGGTCAATGAAATCTGATTCACATACACAACGATTGAGATCAACAAACACTTCAGTTTTTCAATTCATTCCCCGTAACATGAAAACAACGTGACAAGTGGAGATGAATGTAAAACACAAAGACGTATTGCAAGTGAAATAAAAAAAAATAAAAGACAATAAAAATATAAGAATTTGGTAAGGAAAATACAAAAAGACTTCTTCGACATCTTCATTACATTTACATAGTAATTCAAGTGGAAAATAAATGTCTTAGAAATTGATAGAAGAAATTGGCAGGTTATTTTCGTTTATATTCTTCGAATTTATTATTTTTATCCTTAACTATGGGCTATAGTTTGCTTGAATTATTTCATTTGCTTTAATCGATTTTTTAAACAAGAATCGAAAACTAATCTGTTGAACAAAGCATAGAAAATAAATTGAATTTTAAATTAAAATCGAAAGTTGAATAAAAGTCCTCAGCAATTACGTCTTTGAAAAGCTTTTGTAACAAGAAATTTCAGTAATTATAAATAAATATGAAAACTTTCTGTTGTTTTTTATATTCACACAGTTTTTGTTTCTTGTGTTTATAAAAACATAATAATTTTAATTTAAATTCCGATATCCAATTAATTACTGGTTTAAGTTTCAGTCGTACATATATTGGCCTTCAATATGACTAGTTAAACCAGAAATAAGAAAGAAAAAAATTGGAATTAATGAAGACATAAAAGAAAACAGCTGAAAAAACTAAGTAGAGATTAGTGACAGAAATAAAAGATAAGAGAAACACTATCCACGCGTACTAATTTGAGAGTGGTATCCATAATTCATAGATTTTAATGCCATTTTTCAAACATCTGGGCATATGTTACAAAAGGTTTCCAATTAATTCACTTCAAGTATTCAAGATTCGAAAGCTGCTCTGCCTCTGACTTGACTTGATATGGTTATAACAATCGTCTCTTCAATATACCAGTTGTACCCGTATAAAGGAGACATTTATTGAGAATAAGTCTTAATTTTTATTTTTGGCGATGACATCTGTCGCCGTAGTCTAGTAGTAGGTAGTGTGTTGTGTTATTATACGTGAGGCTTCGGTTCAAACCCCAGGTCAGACAGCTCCAACAAAACGAAATATGAAAAATATTTCTACATTGACTTCCTCTCAACAGATTTCTGGCAAGAACTCTCAGAGTAAATAAAAATATTTGACAGATGACACATGAGTAGTGCGATCTACATTTTAAAGTCGATTCCGAATGACTAATTTTTGAGAAATTTTTCATGGCAATTATATTCACTCTGAGTTTTTTCTTTTCAGAAATCTGCCGAGAGGATATCATAGAAGAAATATATTTCATATTTCGTTTTATTTGACCTGGGCTAACAATACAAATGGCAACTGTTTGAAGTAAGAAAAAATATGTATATATGCTATTGTTAATTGTAAAATATTGCCCGATAAGTTTGTAGACGTTCAAAGTAATTCACAAAGTTGCTTTCGTAGTCGTTAGTAGTCAAGAGGACATTGTACTAGTCTGTTAATGTGAGATTGGCGTATTCAATTCACACCAGAGAGAATTTCATCGATCATATGATCTTAGTTACTATCTGCTCGCAACATTTGGATATAATCTGTAATACAATTGCTCTCATAAAACAAGTCTATTTTTTTTTGAAGCCAAAAAAATTACAATAACCACACTAGCAATTATTGCATAGAACACTTGTAAAATGTTTGGCTAATAATCAGTCATTGACCGCTATTAAGGTTTCCGATAATCAATGACTTCTATTTATGTTGACACTTCATGCAGCATTCAAAAGGAGCACAAAGCAAAGCCCAAAATTTAATTTATTCATCAACTAAACAATGATTGTTAGTGTTTACAAAAGAAGCAACAGCTATTGCTGTCAATTCGCTATTTAAACATTCGCTATTGCATAACTGATAAATAATGGCAAAATAATAATCCTCTACACCGAAATCCAGTGGACAAGTAAAAATAAAGACTTAACGCACAATCGTTTGTCTCAGTACTTTTAAAATGCGGCCAAATCGATGTGTAAAGATCTGCTGTTCTATAAGAATTGAAATTTGTAGCGAACTTAATCACAAATTCAGTTTTTAAAATTTCTCATCAATCGATTCGAATGTGCTAATGGGATTAGGCTTTAGAATTACTTTAAAAATAAAATAGAATTTTATACTCATATGTATGTGATCCTTGATATGTAGATAGGATACCAATAGAATTCTGCAGCTGCTACTCAAAGTAAAATTTCATAAATTTTACAACCCTTGTCAATACATTACATTTCGATGAATTATATTCATGTGACTTTTGTCTAAACGTGTTGTGGAAAACGATGCTCTAAACTTCTTTCAGATCAATTAATGAAGTATACGAGTGAAGATTCCATGGAATTGCGAGTGTAGCCCTAAAGGGCTAGAAGTTAATGGAAGTCTTTCTATTTATGGCACAAAATTTTCTAATAATGACGTAAAACAAATGATGGAAGCGTGGCGACGTTTTGAGAGTGAAACATTACTTTTGTTACAAGAAAACATAAAGGATTGTTTCCGGGTGTATAAAGTAAAGTCGTTATAGACGTTACAAGCCTTCCTCAGTAATTTACAGACATAATTGTTTTTACAGACACAAACATGTAAGCAACTATATTAACGTTGCCATAGTGTACATACATACAGTAGATAGCATAATACTAGACATGGTTCAACTCCACGCTCAGACATCTCGAAGAAAACGAATGTGAAGGGAAACTATTTCGTAATTTATCTATGACTTCTGGATGGTATTTGTCAACCATCCTGTCTGTTTTATCAAGGAGAAGATTTTTTTCAAACCGACTTTGGATAGGCATGCTTTGTTCCAATTGTCGAAGATCATTCGTGATTTAAATGGATATGGACAGAATGCCAATCTCACTTAATCGTTCGAATTGTCTGTTCCACCAGCCTTTCCAAGTCAGATATGTTGTTACCTTCAGTCCAGGAACCTACATACGGTATAATCTCATTATGTCCCCCAGAGGCATCTAACTTTTTTGTGCAATCTTCGATGCTATCTAGGAAGCTAATAAGTACTATACTGCCAGTAAATATGCGTTTACCCTTACTTAATATACGTTGGCTTAAACTTAAAAATCTTTTTAATTTTGAATTAAACATCATCGAATCGCAGTAAAACGAAAATGTTTTAAAATGTAAAATCGTAATAATTATCGATTCTTTTCGATTATTTTTTATTTTTAGCTCTCCTTCCTAGGTGCAGCGACAGGGATACTGTAACTGTGGTCATCGAGTCTAACTTGAGGCCCATCCGGCTCTCCCCTCCCCAAGAACCCATTGGCCGACTGGTATCAGATGCGCAACTACGTGGGATATGTGGTGAGTGCTTAGCAGACTTTATTATTAGTAATACGTTAGTTATAGCTAATCGGGGTAATGAACCAACCTTCCTCATATCGAATAGGAAGAAAGTGCTGGTCATCACCTTGGTTAGCTCTGATTTCTCTGATTATATTAGGGACTGGCATGTATCTGGGGAATGCTTCTTTTTGGACCACAGATACATTACATTTAATGTTGACGCGTTAGAATCTACACATAGGGAGACCCTTTCGGTCAATGGAGGTCCAATTGGATCATTTTTAGGGGAAGATTGCGCAACTGCTTCCCTGCAACCGC
Source organism: Sarcophaga carnaria (assembly GCA_958299815.1). Lineage (NCBI taxonomy): Eukaryota > Metazoa > Arthropoda > Insecta > Diptera > Sarcophagidae > Sarcophaga > Sarcophaga carnaria. The sequence continues at coordinate 89,285,151 of OY283149.1, forward strand.
TCCGACCATTACCACACGTTTCGACATGGACATGGTTAAGTCGGCGGCAGTATCCTCCGTCAAGCCATCTGTTCACAGGGGGTAGCCCAAACCGCCATGGTGGAACCAGGAGATCGACGATCTCCATCGATCTAGTGGCAAACTCTTTAATAGGGCAAATATCACGGGCGAATGGGCACTTTACAAGCCCAAAAAGAGGGAATTGAAATACGCCGAAAGGCGGGCGAAGAGGGCTTCGTGGAGGAACTACTGCGCGAGCGTAGAAACCTCTGCCGAGACGAGCCGTCTGCGCGAAATACTAAGTTCCACACATAAGTCTCTAGAATGCATCCAACGGCCTGACGGCAGCTGGACTGAGACTAGTTCAGCGACGCTTGAACTTCTTCTTGACACTCATTTCCCGGGGAGTGCCACCCTTGGAGGTCAATCTCTCTACAAGATTAAGGTATTTCCGTCTAGGGAACATTTACCCCTAACTCTTAACCCAAGCCAAGTGCAGTGGGTTATTATATCCTTTAAACCATTCAAGTCCCCAGGACCGGATGGTATTATTCCAGGTGACATCCAGCAGGGGGAGGAGATCATTCTTCCTTGGCTGCTTGCCATCTATAACGCTATTCTTAAGCTCCTCTATATTGCGTGGAGCTGGAGAATATAGAGGGTTATCTTTATTCCCAAGGCTGGGAAACCGTCCCACACTAAGGCCGGTGACTACAGACCTATCAGCCTTTGTTCCTTTCTCTTGAAGATGCTGGAAAGGTTCCTTGATGTTCATATTAGGGCCTCGATTGATCCACTACTTCTGCCCTCATCCCAACATGCCTACACGAGGGGTAGATCAGTGCAGACTGCACTGCACTTCCTTATCTCTCGGTTGGAGAAATCCTTAGACGTTAAGGAATACACTCTGGCCATTTTCCTGGACAGTGTGGGTGCATTCAACAACGTCAATCCGGATGCTATAGTTGGGGCTCTTAATTTCCTCAACCAGGATCAGAATCTGGTCAGGTTTACTGAGCTCCTACTAAAATCGAGAATAATAACCTCCACAGTGGGGGCCTCACAATGTCAGAGAATAGTCTGAAGAGGTATACCACAAGGTGGTGTTCTTCTCCATTCCTCTGGGATCTCGCAGTCAACTCACTCCTGAGAAGACTTGAATCCTCTGGTAATAACGTCATAGCCTATGCTGACGATATTACCATTGCTGCATCGGGAATATCATCCAATTTGAAATAAAATGTATTCGTTGTTTTTATTGTAAATTTTTATATTTAAAAATGAACATTTTAATATTGAATACTTTATTCATTCAAATTCATAGTTTTCTCGGTCTTATTAGCATTTGAACAGACTTCAATGAATATTCGTAACCATGAAATGTATTCCAAGTAATGCCACGACGATCTTCGGAGAAATCAGCATTAAATTTTGTAGGATCTTGATAGTATTTTCCATTTAAATTGCTAAAAAAAAACAATACAAAACAGGCAATAATAATTATAAATACAAAAATTAAAAAATTTATTAACTGACGTGTAACAACAATTTAAATACCACCAGGCACCAGTTTTAATTACAGCACAATTTCCATCAGCAGTATCATTATCACGATCTTTTGTGGTAAAATTATAACCCACATGCCCACTTAATGAATCTCTAGAATCGCCCGCATATGATCAGACTTTAATAAGTTTGTAATTTTCAGTCTCATTCCCCACTTGGAAATCGTCATACTTGGCGTGTTTCGTCACATTTTCGAAATCTTCCAAATGTATGAGCAACTCTACATTTTTAAGACTGGAGGTTAGGGCGTGCAATTTGTCTAATCCTATAAAGAATTCACCATCAAAATTGCCAAAACCAGATTTATACTCTGTCCAAGTGCGGTAGAAGACCACCGCGCCATTGATACGTCATTGAATCACCATCCAACCGCCACCCTCTACGCTGTTATTACATTACAAGCTAAGTAAAATGGTGCAGGTCCATACAGATGCTTCTTAATGAGGCACTTATTTATTACACAATAATTGGCATTGACATCCGCACAACTGGTGGGATATGATTGATTGCTGCTTAAAAGTAATTGAAGAAAAGTTTGAAATGAAGATAATTCATTTTAGTGTAATTCATGAATTTTAAAAGATTTTTCAAAATGAAAAAATTACATTAGTTTAGTAGGAGGGATTATGCGTCACCTACAGTAATGTTAACAACCGACATAAATTTATTTGCCCATAATGAATTCTTTTCTTCCCCGTTTTTTTTTAATTTTTCGAAAGTGTGTGCTTTAAAAATAGAATCAATTTCTGTCACTGCCTTTTTTTCTTTTTTCGCTTAAACCTGAATTATATTAAAATTATTTTTTTCAATTACTTACGCAATTAGACCGTGAAGCTCCCCCTTCAAACATTTTTCAGTGGCATCTGAAATATTAAATTTTTTTTTTTAATAATATTGAAGTTGAACAATTTTAAAAATAATTCTTACTTAAGTGGTGCTGAATAACATGATAAAATTTCAATTGATCCTTTTTAGGTATTGCATTATTGCCAATAATCGTAAGCTTCTCGTCTATTTTCTGCATCAAATTGAATTTATCGGATATTGAAGTATTCAAGGCCTGGGTATGACCTTCCAAATTCATTTATTTCAGAAGATTTTGAATATTATTCTGATTGTTAATAATCTCTCCCGAAATATTCTTAGGCATTAAATTGCTTTCTATGTCGGTTATCTTTGCATCGATTTTCTGTAATGCAATCATTTTGTCGGAAATTGTATTCTTCAAGGTCTGAGTATGATCTTTCAAATCAATTTTTTTGCAAAGTTCTTGCGTGTCATTTTGCTTATTTCGAATTTTCGCCAACATATTATCATGCTCTTTTAGTTTTTCTCTAATGTCAGTCATAACTAAGATTTTATCATTGACTGGTGGTGGGACTAATGAAACTTGGCGTTTAGCTTCGTGTTTTCTAATAATTTTGCTTCTATTCCCCTTATTTTTAAAGACAATACATCCATTTTATTAAAGAGTTCCATTTGTTGCCGTAGTAGAGCATCATGATTGATGTTCGCTTGTAGATTCAGTCGTTCCAGTTGAGTTTCGAAGCGTGTATAATCACACGAATGAATCTCTTCATAGATATCATCATTAATGGACTGTATTGATACAGAAACATATAAAATATTTTTTATTTAATTCTCTTGTTTAAAATCAACGACAGAAAATACTTACTTTTGTTTTGCCCACTGCAAACCACTGCACACTCCAAATGCACAGCAAATATAAAAGCTCTACACAGTATTTCATGTTTGCGATGAATGTCTTCAGCTTCATTAAAAAGCGTTGGTTTTTATATAATACTGAAGACACAGCGATTTGAAGAAAATACTGAAATGTTATGCTAAAAATAAACCATTGACATCATTTGCACATAGTACCTGGTGCATTGATGTTTCATCAGCTTTGTTCTTTAATTACTGATAACAAATGTATGTATACAGTTGGCGCATAAAGTATGCATCCATTGTTAATTTTTTCAATTAAATACGCTTACAAAAACGTCAATAATTTTAAAAGCCTCTCATTTTAATTGCTATTGTTATAGCTTACAAGTCTGAAATAAAATGTTTAGATTTCAACGCAAAATATTTCATTTCAATATTTATTTATTTCTTGTTTCAATCATTATAGTTTTTATTAATTTATTGCAAGCTTCAGATAATGAGGCAACAGACATTGATAAGAATTTGAAATAAAATCTATTTTAGCTTCAAACCTTATAATATTCTTTTGAACTATCTGAACAATATTTTATGATTATTATTTTTATCTGATTATTTTATTTTTTTCTTAATACGATGATACGTGATAATCCAAAACCCCAAATATATAATAATCTCCTATCAATCATTGGAGGTTAACTCTAACAGTGATTAATGCAGATGTAATGCAGACAAAATACAGACAAAAATAATTTGCTAAGTATACCACATAAAGTGACTAAAATGTTGACAATACTATTCCTAGAAAACGAAAATTGACAACGATAGTCAAGAATACACACTCCAAGTATTAAATTTATTTTTTCAGAAAAAATACGAATTAAAAATTTACATTTTTAAGTTAAAAATAAAATTGTTCAACAAATTATTGATTGTTTATTGAAGTATTGAAAAATTTTACATTATTTCAGGCAATATTGGTCATGAGTGTCATTGCATAAGTGGTCATGGATATCATCACCAATGGAGAAAGCCACTCCATATAACACTCAGATGAAAAGCAGGGTGTAATATACTACTGACATCCAAACATTTACACTAACACAGATGAGCAGAAGACTTCCAACATTTTCAATGACAAGTCGAACTCTTTCATTGTATTCTTTATACATTTTTGGTCGTCAGCTTTCCTTTGGCGGAGAAGCAGTATGCATACGATCTTTGAGCCAAACAAATTGATTTTCTTTCCGATAAAGCAAACCACGACGTTTCATTTCAATGCAAGTTTTGCTTGGGTGACTATCACGATAAAATTAAGAACCAAGATGGCAACATCCCCAAACAGCCAGTCATCTTATACATATGGAAATAAGTGTGGGAGACAATTTGCAGTCAATTGGTTCTGTCATTACAAATTCAAGGATATACCATGTATGGTATGCCTACAGTATAGGCACTAGGGCAATATCAAACAGTATCAGAAAAAAATAAAATGTTTCAGTTTGTGGTCATGTCATGATCCACTTAATTGGAAAAGGAAAAACAACTCAATTTGCTGTTAAAAACTATTGACATCCTTATAAACACAAGCAGGAGGTCCGGCGATAGAAACCGGCGGTAATAGATAAGGGAATTAACAGATAATAAGGATTGTTCACATTTGTTGGTGCTAAACTTCACCGAACGCCGCCTAAAAGTTCACCAGAACAACATATTTCCTTCCAACCCTACACTATAAGCCAGAAATATGGAATTCAGGCAGTTTGATATTCAATTTTAATAAATTCACAGAACTAACCGAGAGATTCGAAAATAGAAGGGCCCTTCAGATAATTATTGAAATAATAAAATGGTTTTATGGCAATATCTGTAAATCGTATACTGTTTTTATGGCCGTAAAGTAACCCGATTGTGTTTTCAATGTATTATTTTCATGGCAGATTTACAAAAAATTTCGTATGTCGGCAGTATCAGCATCTTCAAAATAAAATACATACTTTGTTGTATTGTGTAGTATTCAATGGTGAATAAAAATTTAAGAAAATGTTTGTAGCATTTTCTACCTCCCTATTATTTCCTCCACCACTGTACATAACATTTGAGTATATTATTTTTATTTATTTTTTAATGAAGTTGTCAAACATCCACACCAAACTTATTAATGCAACAAATACAAAAATATAAAATTTTTTGATAATTTTTATTAATTAAAGACACGAGCTAACTGTTTTACAGAAAATTTAATTTTTAAAAAACTTTTTATAAAATTCTAAATGTTTTTGTGAATAAAAGGGGTATTCACGACATGTATTCATGGTCAGCCACATGATATAACAGCAGATCCCAATTAATGAAACTAAAATATCAGTGTGGCATTAGAGGTGTTGGAGAATTTTAAATCGTGTAGTTCTCCTGATGAATTAAAATTTAATTTAAAAATTCTATTTTGTAAAGTTTTTCAATTATTTGGTCTTAAAATTAATTCAAAGGAGTACCTTTAATGGTTGTGCCATAAAAGGTACAGTGTACGTGAAAGGGTTTTAATTGAAACATAAATTATGAAATTGATGATCAATATTCAAAGAAAAATACCAAAAAAAAAAATTAGTTTTGTTTTTAAAAACATGGGGACACACAGCCACACATATATGTAGATATGACGGTAGTGCTTCTGCGTTTAACTTGTCTGTATTCACTTTGGGCTGATAATATTCATAAAATTGCAAAACGGTCACATAACAATATAAAAGGCTGAGTATTCTACAGAAGTAAAAATTAAAAATAACACAATATTACATACAAACACTGGCATACAATAGATTTCAAATTTTTAATCTGTATTTGAGGCCGAAGTGCATTTCCATTTCTTATCTCAAGTAGTATAAGAAGAAATTATTTGTCAGCTTGAGGAGCGTGATTCATATTAAAATTGTTTTGTTTGATAAGCGGTACTAGTGGCTGAACTTCAAAATCTTCAAAAGGTTATCGCTTTAATGAATAAGAGAATGCCTCAACCTTATTCGTGTTGAGTTTTTGTTTAAACAAATGTTTCCAGTATTTTGTATACATACAGTTGGCTTATAAACTAAATGCTCATTCTTATCTTCCATGAATTTAATACAAGTAATTATGTACAAATACTAGAGACAAATGTATTGAAATTCCTCTTCCACTCAATTGCAGAACTGCACTTCAAACAAAGTTATCTGACTTTCCTTGAACTCCCTTCATTACTTGCTTTATTGTATTATCTTTTACAAATTTACTGGACGTTCTCCTCTTCTAAATAATTTATTCTTTATTGTAGATTGAAATTCTTTTCTTTTTCCAAATATTTTCTTCACAATTAATCAAATTCTTTCAATCTGGTTTATCTGGTTACATGCTACAGTTTAATAGTCTTTAGTCATTAATATGTTATTAGGAAGGATTGGCTAGATTTCAACAGAGAAATGCTTCCTACTGCATAGGAAAATGTTTGTCTTTTTAAAAATACTTTTCGCACACTTCGTTTGATTTTCCCGACATGGAAATTGTCAACCTCAGCATTGATAATTGTTTTTTCTCTCTTCAATTTCCATGTTTTCTTTTAATAACCAAAATCTGTTGTTATCTTTCCAAAAGCAATGAGACAGCTTTTATGTTAATACCCGCGATTTTGGCTTTTGTTTTTCGAGCACGAAGCCAGTTTTTATTGAAAACTTTAATCATTCTCTTACGCGAGTCTTCTTCGGCACCCATACTCAGAAAAGAGTAAAATTTATAAAAATTTTGTTATTGAAATTAAACTTTTCACATGATTACAGATGCAGCTTATAAGGAAGGCACACTAGCGGAAGTCAAAACCAGGACTTTGTAATGTGAACTCCTTGCATTCGAACCACGATTCTTTTAGTATCCTTCGTAATCACCTGTGAACAAATATTTGCAGACGCCACATACAGTTGTTACATATGAGATGAAAACACGGAGCTTAACTTTCAGTTGGATTTCCATGCCTTCCATGGCTTTCGTAAAACAGTTTATAAGCATGAGTAGCCAGCGTTAAGTAAATGATCTACTGATAGCAAAATTGAACAGGTTTAATTTCACATTCTTAACACTGAAGCTAGAAGGATATCCTTAGAATTGATGATCATACGGACGTGCTACATAATGTTTTCAATCACATTCATTAGATCTTCTTGCGTTGGTTTTCCGTAGATTTTTTAAAAGAATAATTACACTTCACAAACAAAAAGTTTATTGTCACAGATAAGCGATTTTAAGACATCACAAAACAAGAAATGTAAAACGACTGCAGCAGGTGATCATACCGGTCTGTAAAATGTAGTCATGAATCTCAAATAAATATTTGTATTGCACTACGAGGAGTAGTAATTTAGTTTACATTTAGCAGCAGATAGCATCAAAGCAAATAGCTCTCCAAAGGAGAGCTTCTTATTCTATTGTGATCATTTGATCCAATTTTGCCAACATATCCAACGAACTCCCACAGACCAGCAATCGGAATTGGTTCTAGGAGTCAAGTTGAAACACTTGGACTCGATATGGGCAAAACTCGAAAGTTCCTATGAGAACTTAATGTTGTCCCATAACATAATAGTAACCTCGAAAGTTAAGGAAGAGGCGAAGACAAATTATGAAGCGTGTGAGGATGCCTACTGCCTTTGCACTTCACAAATTCTCGAGTTAATAAAAATTGCTCAATTAAATTCCTCTAGTGACCTAGGAACATCACGGTATTCACACGCCTTTACCCAAAATACATTTGAATCCCCAGATAACTCTATAAAACTTCCCCCATGCGATACAGAGGTATTTCCAGAAAAAATCAATGATTCTCTACTCCACATGACAAAAATTTCGGAAACTCCACCGCAAGATTGTCATGACTCAAATTATAAAGGTAGCAGTAATAACCCGCAATATTCAAATGCTACCCAAAACAATCCCGATGAAACTCGAACAGAATCCCCAACATCAAATCCAGTACACGCTAATTACTCTACGAGTAATGCAAATACTCTATTGCAAACTGCTCTAGAGCAAATAGAATATAAAGGTGAACTCTTCACCATTCGAACTCTTATTAACCCTGGATCTCAGCGAACATTTGAGACAGAAAGAATTAGAAACCAAATTCAACTTCCCTATCAAAAATCCTTTGATGAAAATTCACTTCGTGGAATAAATGGCGGATTATCTCTGTCGTCCCTACCATACGATGAACGATATCCCATTGGGAAGATAATACGACACTGCAAAACTTGCATTATTTACCGCCAACAACCTTGTTCTCAGTTAATGGCACCACTCCCCCGAAAGAGATGTACTCTGTCACCTCTATTTCAAGTCATAGGCATTGACTTTGCTAAAATCTCAGCCCCACTGAATTCAAATACTACAAAGACCTATGTTAGCGCTTTCGTTTACTCCAACACGAAAGCTATCCATTTGAAACTATGCTCGGACCTGTCTTCGTCAGCATTCCAAGACGCATTCTCTCATGTCGTTGGGAGGCGTGGACTACCCCAAAGGGTAGTAACTGACAATGGTCGTAGTTTTCTCGTAGGTAGTAGAGCACTCGAACGTGAATGGAAATTTACTCCCACTCGTGCTCCACCGGATAGGAATGTGCGTACGGAGGATATTCGCATATCGTCGTCTTCCATTTATCAATGATAAAAATTCTATTTAAAATAAACTAACTACCTTCAAATTCTCAATGCAATTCATTTTTTTTTCATACAACATTGCTAATTTGATTCAACTTCTCACTAATTTTAGCTTCATCTCTCAACCTTCATTAATAGTTATAATTTTCTCCCTTAGAAATAATCGAAAATTTATAATCATACGCCGGAACCACAAAAACAATAGACGTCATATAGGCAAGGATCGTTATACAAAACCACGAGTAGACCCGGAAATATATGAGTGCAAAGTATGTCGGAAATTTCATGCGCTACGGTTTTGCCGAAAGTTCCTAAAAATGTCTGTCATCGAAAGGCAGGAAATTGTCGATAGACATCGATACTGTGTGAATTGCCTAGCCAGGAGCCATGACCTGCGATCCTGCACATCTTTGGACATGTGTAAGAGGTGCGACAAATTTCATCACACGTTGCTTCATCCAACGCCTGAAAGAGCTAAACGAAGTAAAAGGATGCAAAGGAGAAAGCCGATAACAGAAACGCCACCATCAACTTTGTCCACCACACCTGATGCCAAAGTAATTGCCGAAGCCATTAAATCGTTGGCGCAGGTACTATGCACCACACCTCCAGACGAGAGGGCATTTCGAGTTTAACCCCAAGGCCGGCGCCATGTTCAAACTTGATTTGAACACCTAAATTATTTAACAAACAAAAACAAAATCAGTTAATTTTGTTAAATAATTTTTATGTTAACTAACATAAGTGGAGAGACAATCCATTCCAGTTTTTACTTTTGTTGGTTTTACATTAAATCCACTAACATAAAAAGAATGTCTCCGAGTTTTGTAAATTATTGGAATGCCTCCAAGCATACCGTTACCTTATTTAAGAAAAAAAAAGAGGTTTGGTAAAAACATAAAAACCTACTAAAACTTGACTTCATATCGAACATTTGAATGTATACATCATAAATACAAAAGATAATTTGCTTATAATTATTAATTTAATATATACACTAAGAAAACATTATCAATAGTGAAAAGAAATAGAAGTGACAAAAATAAAAGAAATAAAAGTAAAGAAGTAATAATTTGTGCTAAAATTATACAAAAAGAAAATAAATTATATAAATTGAACTATCAAGTGAATTAATACTTACCTTATACTTACCTAAATTGTATACAATTATTGAAATAATATAAATTAATTATACTTACCCAAAGTTATCAAAAAATTGTATAATTTATATGAAATAATATACTTACCTGGAAAAAATCATATCTGAAATATTTAGTTTGTGGCTAAGTGGTGAAATACTAAACTCATTAAGTAAAGTTATTGAATTTACATCATCGAACAAAAAAGGTAAGAAAGACAATTTCTTTATCTCTCATTATCTCCACTAGTGAAATTAGAAATTAATTCGATTTCTTTCCTTTTCTCTTAATTTTCACATTACAATAATTGTAATACTTTACGAGTAATTACAATTAATATCTCCGGAAGATCATTCGGGCTCTTCCCAGGAGAATTATAAACAAGAAAAACTACCCCTATTTCTTTGTTTCACAACTTTTTGCACAAATTACAAATGACGGTGGTATTCTATTTGATATCATTTACATCCAGGGATGTTAAAAATTCAATTTATTACATCATATTGTTGTGCTATTTCTCCTGAAATATTGTATTCAGAAATAAGTTATGAAACTAGATGTGGCAACTGCTTATTTTTTACAGTAAGTAGAACTTTATAAAACTCATTACAGAATATCTAAATATTTATCAAATAATTGGATATGACAACCACAAAGCTTTTCATTAGCAGTAGAAAATATGAAACAAACTGCATAATGCCATTCAACAACTGATAAAGTGAAATAGGTGAAGCTGAAGTAGGAAATCTCTTCGTTTTATCAGTATCAGTAAATATTGTGTAACCATCTAAACTCCTTTATTTAAGATGGCTGCAACGTACTTTTTGTATTTATTAACCCTCGTTTACAATTGATATCAATAAGAGAAATTACTCTTATACACGGATTTCATTTTATATATTTTTTTTCTCACAGGCTTTTAATTAATTTTAAAATTTAAATGATTGGCAAAACAATTCTTTCCAAAAATAAGCGCAATGGTTTAAGGGGCTTACCATTCGCTAACTGAATAGACTGGATCTTTTTGTTAATATCCAAGAGGAATTGGGCAAAATTTTATTAATAAATAAATAAATAAATAAATTTATGGCATCGCATAGGAAGATACTGGAGCCTTTCTTAATTATTAAAAAATATCATTTTATTTCAGGGGTTACCAAAAATATCACTGCAAATTGTTGAAAATTCAACCAGCAAGCATTGATAGAGTTAATGGCAAAGGCAGTTGCCACACACATACATTCCTTCCGCTTTAAGATCTCTGTGGACATTTCGTGTGTTATGACGCAGTCACGAAAATGAATTGGGGCAGAGGACGAATTCACGCCATGTGGCGATTTAGTTTTTATTTTTTAGAAATATTCAATATAATCGGAGTATATAATAGAATAAGAGATTGTAAGATTACAAAAGAATAATAAGTAAAATCAATAGAATATGAGGGAACTAATCAATAATAATCTGTGTCTCTAGTCATGGTATTTGCTTTTTAAATTTCTGTGAAGAATTTAAACAAAAAAACATCAATACTGAGAACATTTGAAACAATTAAATTAACACACATTTCTACTGATGATGATGACGATGTTTCATTTCATGGGTACTTTTTTAAACTTGTTTTGATTCCTTCCATACTAAATTGCGTAAAGACAATAACACTCATGATTGATGAGTGCAACTAAAGTGAATGAAAATGTTAAGATACTCTCAGAAATTTTACACACAAGTTCAAGAAAAAATTTACAAATATTATAGCCTTTGCCGTTCTATATCCATATAGGTTATGTAAATTGGGATTCGCGATTTGTTCACTGACAATAGACTTCAGAAATCATTTTCAGTAAATTTTAAAATAAACGAATTCCTGCTGAATCCTTTAAGAACAAATCACATCGACAACAAAATTGTCATCTGACAAGAGCAGCTGTATTCTTCTATTTAATTCTCAAAATAATTCAATTTCGTTTATTGTTGATTTTGCATTTTATTTTAAAACTAAGATTTGATCATGACCGTTCAAAGATTCCAAATAAAATTTTTCTATTAACTGAGATCGGGCCTTTTTAAAATAATCAGGGGGACTATACCTACCCGTCTGACTATAATTACTTTTAAATATAGTCTTAAGCTCTAAACCAATTTAAATTTTTCACTGAGAAAATATTTTTATAAGCCGACTGCAACCAGCCTGCAACATTTTAAGTAAAATACAACATCACTAGTGCAGTGTGTGAGTAATTCTACCAGCCAATATACATGCATACGTCCAAGAGTGCATACGTCCAAGCATACTTTATAGTTAACGTGCGTTTCTTTATTGTTTATACTCAAGCATTATTTTTTTATCGCATTTTCATTTTCAACACTGGCTGTATTAAACACTTTTAAATCACAGGAAAATTTCAATTCATTGTCAGTTTACTTTAACCTTTTAACAGAAGTGCACTTAAAAGAATTGTGACAACACCAGCTTAAAGAGCTGAAAATGAAATTTTACAAACTAACATTTTTGTTATTGTGTATGTGGTACTGTGCACAGGCTGCGATCAAATTAAGTACCTTACATAAATCAGTATTACAATCAGAATCAGTTCGTATATTCATTATAAACGCAGCCAAATAGTGATAATATTTCGGGCGTAATTGATACGTTTGATTACACACGATTTGATAATCAATTAATAAAATAACAAAATGGAAGCGATACACTACAGAATAGTATATCGAATATTCAAAAGGACTTAGACAGGCTTAGTGTTTTGGAACGAAACATTAGAAGTCTGTCACAACAAATGGAAACAATGCAAGAGCAGCTGCTACACAATAGTAGACCAAAAGCCGAAGATTTATATATAAGTTTAAAGTAAAGTTTTTACATAAAAAAGAAAGTCTGAACGAAATATACCTTTGAAGAGCATTCATGAATTAAATTTTACTTTAATAATTGGTTCAGAATTGCTAAAGATACACACAGTCATAGAAGTTCGTTTCATCGAATCAGACGAATTCGCACTAAACGCGTTGATACAGACGGGATATCATCAGACGAACTCAAAGGTACCGCAAGGTTCTGTTCTATCTCCAACATACATATATAATTCGCCATTACAATCCTTCAGTCAGGATTACGATCTAGCTTTTGACACCACTTATGTTGCCTGCATCAATTTCATGCATGAGTCGCCGGAGCTACAGTTTAAAGTCGACTCTGAACTAAGAATTTTGAGAAACTTTTTCATGGTAATTCTATTTACACTCAGAGTTTTTGCCAGAAATCTATTTTCGTTTTTATGTCTGACGCGGGGTATTGAATATTGGCCTTACCTCTTATAAGTCAGCACACTACTTACTAGACTACGGCGGCTTTTATTTCCAATCTATATTTCATTTTCATTAAAGATATTTCTGCCTTTAACTTCTAAGCCTATCTATTCTTTTGCAGATGACAGTAAAATTTGCCAATAATATTATTTTAATGGTAGGTCCAGCCCTTTGGAGATTGAGGGAAAAGGGCTTAATATAAATGACACTATCACATTCGACGTACAGTCAATCCCCGAATGTCTTCTTATAAATGGTGCTGATTTTAAGGGGCGACAAAAACACAATACTTTTTATTAAAACACAAGCTCAGCAATAATATTGCCTCATCTGAAGTTATGATCATAAGTCAGACGCTCTTAATGTTCTGCGCATGAAAATTCAGTGTCATGTTCACTGGAGACAACACATTTTACAAGTGTGGAAAGAAGCATTCCAGAGCCTCAGTTTCCTAAGGCTTTGGGAGAAATACTACACTTCATCTAATCTCTTTACTATTTCCATCACTTATATCCGACCGAGAATGGAATACAACTTGCATCTACGGGCAGGTGCCTCAAAATCATTTTGAAGCTTCTCAACTGCATACAGAAGAATGCGAATGTGCTCATTAATAATGGTGGGGTATCCAACTCTATTGATTCATTGGAACATCGTAATGTGTCTAGCGTTTCACTGTTCTACCGCTACAACAACGGATTTTTCTCTATCGAGATAAATAAACAAGTTCACGAAAATCGTTTCCGTCTTTTTCGCACGACGTGTCAGTTTGTTTGTTGGCCAATCGACGGCCAGTAGAACTGCTTTACAGACAGAATTGGTTCTTTCGCCGAACTATACGTAACCCTAGCCTACAGAGATATTTCGTCCCACTTTTAATATAAAAAGATTCAAATCGAATGTCCACAAACACTATTCCCGCTGTCCTCCTTTCCATACTGTATATTCCTAATTCCTATACCAGGCACTGCATACGTACGGGTCATCCCCTGTGTGTTGGTCTAATAAAAAGTTAAATAATACACTTGTTCATACAAGCTTATTGTGTGAATGACTGTAGTGACTCGTCAAAACACTGTTTAAGCTTTATCAGGGCGCCTTTTCAACTGGTCCTGGAGAAGTCATGGAGAAGATTCATGAAAAACAAGTCAACACACATCATTATACGTAACTGAAAAAGCTGTGTAGAATGATGTTGAGCAACTACTGAAGCTCTCCGAATCTTTTGATAACGCGCGATGTTTCTGATAAGGCAAATGACACTGTTTTCGGCAAAAGTGCACAGTTGCTTATCTACGCTACCAAACGGGATGCTACAGCTGGTTTCAGCGCTATTGAATGGGAGTCTATCAAAATGGGTCTGGAAGTAAATGGCGAAAAAACAATCGTAGATTACAGTCGACAACTATACTTTCGATGGATAATGGCTGTATCTTGGCTCAGTCTTCTCAATCAATGACATGTACGTTGTGTAGCACATTAATATGCAACTGCTGCGGTGACCCGAATATGTCGTTCGGAGAGAAAAAAATGCTCCGATGAAATGGGCACCTGATGTGGGCCGATTTTACAAAATAATGCTCCACTTAGCATAACACTTCCTGCACCAATATCTCGCTTGAAACATATGCTTGCTCTCAGTTTATCTTAGTTAATCGTGCCTTTGTTCTACTTTTTTCTTATTAAAATTATGGGGTTAGTATTTGGAAGAAGGACGGTAGATCTTTTAAAAACTGGAAAATCAATCAATTTCCTTAGATAAGTGTTAGGTAAACTCTTATCATTAATATTCCGGCAAATGTGAATTTCCTTCCATGACCGGTACGTAGTCCCAATTGTTATCCGTTCTTAAACCTGAAGGGAATTTTTACAGCAAACGTTTAAAAAAAAGAAACGCCATAATCGATCATAAATGGTTAAAAAAATAAAATGGGATTATCGATTGTATATTGAAATTAAAAGTCTTCAAAACCTTATAAACTCCATGGAAAGCTTAAAAAATTATTAATTTTCCAACAATTTGCACCTGATGCAACCCAACCAAATCAAAGTGAACTTCATAATATTGAATATTTCCTTATCGAATTTACATTTAAAGTTATCATTATATGTGCTACACAACGAAGTCATAAAAATTGGGACTCAAATGTACATGAATTCTTTTTTTATTTTATAATCAGAACAAACTCAATTACTTGGTATTATGGCGCACGGCGACACATCAAATTTAACTGATTAAATTTGCATATGTATTGGTAATATGTATTTTGCTTAGCATAGCAACACATCAAAATTGTACCTTCAAACTACATTGTATTATGCAACACAGGTAGTAAAAATCAGAAGTATTTTGATATTCTTCAAACTCTCCTCAGCCTATAACATAATTGGTCAATACAATCATTTAGTCAGGATTACAGCCTAGCTCTCACACCAGTTCTGTTGCCTGCATTAATTTTATACATGAGTGGCTGGACCTACAGTTTAAGAATGACAGAACTTTGAGAAACCTTTTTATTTACTCTCAGAATTTTTGCAAAGAAGTCTTCTGAGAGGAAGTGGCCGAAGAAATATTTTTTCATATCGTGTTTTGATGTATGACGTGGAGTTTAAACCGTGGCCTCACGTCTAATAAACCAACACAGTACCTACTACACTACGGCGACTCGGCCTATACGTATGAGTATTTTTTACGTTAAAACAAAAAGACGAGTTTTATCCATTATTTGATGTACGGTCGGGCAACTGTAAACAATTCAAAAATCTGTTTCAGATAGGATTTTTAATATTTGTTGGTTATCAATAACTCTAAAAAAAGTTGGTATTTGGTATTCGGAATGCATTGATAAATTATCTGAAAAGAAATACTTTAAAAACAAGCCAAGCAAATAGTGTGCTAACAATACGTCCAATAATTTCTATGGAATATGCAAGTAATTGTAATAAATAAAATATATACATTCATCCATAACCATTACAATCCTCTAGTCTGGTCTACCTTCTCATACGACCCATAAGAAATTTATTCTTTTAAGACTTTATTCCAAATTCAGCAAGTGAATCAACAATTCTGAATTATCAAATACGGCTTTGTGTTCCGATTAATCGCTCTAAAAGTTCATCAACTACAAAAAAGAAAACAACAACAAAAAAAACTTTGTCAAATAAAGGCAGTAATGCTACCAACAATTATGATTTAATTGGGAGTAAAAATAATTTTTCTTTTATTTTAAAACTTCGTACTTTAAAATCATTTCGTTAACATCAATCGATTTCGATTAAATATTTATAATTTCCTTGGCCGGATTAAATTTTTTAGAGAGTAATTAAAGCCATGAAAATCATACCAAGTTATTCCGTTTTCTTTTAAAGCCTTTGCTGGATCTTGATAGTATTTGGCATTTAAATTGCTAAAAATAATACAAAAGAGACAAAATAATTATAAACACAAAAATTAATTAATTTATTAACTGACCAACTATAACACTTATAGTACCACCAGGCACCAGTTTTAAGTTCAGCACAATTAAACTTTTCGGAAATATCATTATCACGATCTTTTGTGGTAAAATTATAACCCACATGGAGACTAAGTGAATACCCAGCATCGCCCACATATGATCCGACTTTAATAAGTTTGTAATTTTCAGTCTCATTCCCCACTTGGAAATCGTCATACTTGGCGTGTTTCGTCACATTTTCGAAATCTTCCAAAAGTATGAGCAACTCTACAGGTTTAAGACTGGAGGTTAGGGCATGCAATTTGTCTAATCCTATAAAGAATACATACATACATACATAATTGGCCATTACAACCCTTCAGTCAGGATTACGGCCTAGCTTCTCACACCACTCATGTTGTGTGCGTTAATTTTATACGTGAGTGGCGGGACCTACAGTTTAACGTCGACTCCGAACGACAGAATTTTGAGAAACTTTTTCATGGCAGTTTATTTTACTCTCAGAGTTTTTGCCAGAAATCTGCTGAGAGGAAGTCGCCGAAGAAATATTTTTTTTTTTCATATTTCATTTTTGATGTCTGACCTGGGATACGAACCCGGGCTTTACGAATAGTAAGCCAACACACTACCTACTACACCACGGCGACTTCCTATAAAGAATTCACCATCTAAATTGCCAAAACCAGATTTATACTCTGTCCAAGTGCGGTAGAAGTCCACCGCGCTATTGATACGTCGTTGAATAACCGTCCAACCGCCACCCTCTACGCTGTTATTACAAGCGACGTAAAATGGTGCAGGTCCATACTGATGATTCTTAATGAGGCACTTATTTATTGCACAATAATTGTCATTGATATCCGCACAACTGGTGGGATATGATTGATTGCTGCTTAAAAGTAATTGAAGAAAAGTTTGAAATGAAGACATTGCAGTTGAGAGTAATTCATGAATTTTAGAAGCCTTCTAAAAATGAAAAAATTACATTAGTTTAGTATGAGGGATTATGCATCGCCTACAGTAATGTTAACAACTGACATAAATTTATTTGCCCATAATGAATTCTTTTCTTCCCCGTTTTTTTTTTAATTTTCCGAAAGTGTGTGCTTTAAAAATAGAATCAATTTCTGTCATTGCCTTTTTTATTTTTTCGCTTAAACCTGAATTACATTAAAAATATTTTTTTCTATTACTTACGCAATTAGACCGTGAAGCTCCCCCTTCAAACATTTTTCAGTGGCATCTGAAATATTAAAAAGTTTTTTTTTAATAAAATTGAAGTTGAATAATTTTAAAAATAATTCTTACTTAAGTGGTGCTGAATAACATGATAAAATTTCAATTGATCCTTTTTAGGTATTGCATTATTGCCAATAATCGTAAGCTTCTCGTCTATTTTCTGCATCAAATTGAATTTATCGGATATTGTAGTCTTCAAGGCCTGGGTATGACCTTCCAAATTCATTTCTTTCAGAAGATTTTGAATATTATTCTGATTGTTAATAATCTCTCCCGAGATATTCTTCGGCATTAAATTTCTTTCTATGTCGGTTATCTTTGCATCGATTTTCTGTAATGCAATCATTTTGTCGGAAATTGTATTCTTCAAGGTCTGAGTATGATCTTCCAAATCAATTTTTTTGCAAAGTTCCTGCGTGTCATTTTGCTGATTTAGAATTTTCGCCAACATATTATCATGCTCTTTTAGTTTTTCTCTACTGTCAGTCATAACTAAGATTTTATCATTGGCTGGTGGTGGGACTAATGGAACTTGGCGTTCAGCTTCTTGTTTTTCTAATAATTTTGCTTCCATTCCCCTTATTTGTAAAGACAATACATCCATTTTATTAAAGAGTTCCATTTGTTGCCGTAGTAGAGCATCATGATTGATGTTCGCTTGTAGATTCAGTCGTTCCAGTTGAGTTTCGAAGCGCGTATAATCACACGAATGAATCTCTTCATAGGTATCATCATTAATGGACTGTAGTGATGCAGAAATATATGAAATATTTTTTAAAATCAACGACAAAAATACTTACTTTTGTTTCGCCCACTACAACAGATTGTGCTTTCAAAATGCACAATAAATATAAAAGATCTACCCAGTACTTCATGTTTGCTATGAAAGTCTTGTAATGATAAGCTTCGTTAATAAGCGTTGGCTTTTATATGATTCTGCAGACACTGCGATAAGTAGAAAATACTCAATTGTTATGTAAGAAATAATATCTGACCTCACTTGAACATTGCCCAACTTCGTTCTTTAATTACTGATAACAAATGCATGTATACAGTTGGCGCATAAAGTATGCATCCATTGTTAATTTTTTTCAATTAAATACACTTACAAAATCGTAAGTGTATTGCTATTTCAGAGCTTACAGGTCTGAAATAAAATGTTTAGATTTCAACGCTAGATATTTCAATTCAATATTTATTTATTTCTTGTATCAATCCTTATCGTTTTATTAATTAATGTCAGCTTTAGAAAATCTGCCAACAGAGTTTGTTAAATACATGAAAGCAAATCTATTTTAGCTTCAAACGTTATAATATTCTTGGGTACTATCTGAACTGCTGATAATTTTGTTTTTTTCTTAATACGAGGTTCCGAAGCACACGCCTTTGAATAAATGTTTACGTGATAATCCCACATCCCAAATTGATTTTAACTTCCTATCAATCATTGGATATTTACTCGAACAGTGATTTATGCAGAAATATTAAAAATTAAAACTTACAGGCGAAAACAATTTGCTAAGTATACCATATGAAGTGACTAAAATGTTGAAATACTTTCAGTTTAATACCTAGAATACTTTAATAAACTACTTACCCTAGATTAATTATACTAAGTTTCCATCACAATATAACTGTGCATATATCAGATAAGAGTGAGCATTTGCTTTATGAACCAACTGTATGCATATAAAATACAAGAAACAAACAATTGTTTAAACATCCCTTTCAATATCGATAACAACCTTAACGAAATCGTTAATGATGAATGATGCTCTCTCCTATCGCTGACAAATAATTTCTTTTTTCACTTAATAAGTGTGGTTATAATGGAAATTCTATTCGGCATTTAATAGATTATAAATTAAAAATTTTGTATGTATGTATGTGTATGTGTAATCTTGTTTCATTTATACTTTTTTATTCTGTGGCATTCTTTAATGATCATTTTGAGCAGAAAATGTTTATTATCAGTTTAAGGCACATATTCATAAGTACTCAGCATCACTGTAGCCATGTATATGAGTGTGTTTATGTTATAAAAAATAAATTTTTCTTAAAAAAAAAAAAAATTTTTGAATTTCATATTGCAATTGTGTTTTCAATGTAGAATTTTCAGGTCAGATTTATAAAAAATTTCTTATGCCGGCAATGTCAGCATCTTCCATATAAAATCCATGGATTTTTTGTATTGTGTTGTATTCAATGGTAAATAAAATTTTAAGAAAACTTTTTTCTACCCTCTCTATTATTTTTTTATTTTTAAATCTTTACTCAAACATTCACACCAGACATACTTGTATTAACACAGCAAATACAAAAATATTAAATTCTTTGATAATTTTTCATAATTAAAGATAAGTGCTGACCGTTATATTAGCATCTATGGTAGAATTAACCCATTAATCATCACAGAAAATTTAATTATTATAAAATTTTAAATATTTTAATGAATAATTCGTTGTCAGCCACATTATAGCACAACAGATGCAAATTATGAAACTGAAATATTAGTCTGGCATAAGAGATTTTCGAGAATTTTAATTCGTTTTTGATTTCAAATATAAAATAATTTATAATTTGAAGTCGCCGTAGTCTAGTAGGAAGTGTGTTGGCTTATAAGACGTAAAGCCAGGGTTCGAACCCCAGGCCAGGCATCAAAACAAAATACAAAAATTATTTCTTCGGCGACTTCCTCTCAGCAGATTTCTGGCAAAAACTCTGAGAGTAAATAAAATTGCCATGAAAAGTTTCTCAAAAAGTCTGTCGTTCGGAGTCGACTTTAAATTGTGTGTCCCGCCACTCATGTATAAAAATTAACACACACAATATAAGTGGTGTGAGACGCTATGTCGTAATCCTGACTGAAGGGTTGTAATGACCAATTAAGTATGTATGTTTCTAATTTAATTTTTTTTTTTGTTAAAAGGAAAGTTTTTCAATGATTTGGTTTTAAAATTATCTCAAATTAGTACTTTTAATGGTTGTGCCATAAAAGGTACAGCGTATGTTCAAGGGCTTTATTTAAAACATAAATTATAAAATTGATTATCAAATTTAAAAGAAAAATTGTACAAAAAATCGTCATACTTTTAAAAACATTATGACACACAGCCACACAAATATGTATATATGACGATAGTGTTTCAGCGTTCAACTTGTCTGTATTCACTTTGGGCTGATAATGTTCATAAAATTGCAAAAGCATCAAAATACTGAATATTCAACAAAAGTAGAAATTCGAAAAACAATACAATATTAAATACATACACAGGCATTCAACAGATTTCAAATTTATAATCTGTATTCAGAAATTCACTGTTTCTTATATCAATTAGTATAAGAAGAAATTATTTGTCAGCTTTAGGAGCATGATTCATATTAAAAGTGTTTTGTTTGATGAGCGATGTTAGTGGCTGGCATTGAAATTCATCAAAATATTATCGCTTTAATGAATAAGAGAATACGTCAACCATATTTGTGTTGGGTAAGGTTGTGGTTGAAATTAATTTGTTGTTTAAACAAATGTTTCCAGTATTTTGCATACATACAGTTGGCTTTTAAAGTAAATGCTCATTCTTATATTGCATGAATATAATGCAAGTATAGAAGAGAATTGTATTGAAGTTACTCCTCTACTCAATTTCAGAACTGCAGTTGAAATTAATTCAAAAATTTTCATACTTAAATACATACAAAATAAATGTTTAAAAACAATTTCATTTTTAGCAACATCAGAAGCTAAATTATAATTTCTTAACTCTTTTCTTGAGGGCAGAACAAAGTATATGTTATGGACAAGTACAGAAGTGCGGCGTATTGATTCTCAGATTACGGCCGATAACTGTACTTTTGAAACAGTTAAAGAATTTATTTATCTTGGCTCCGCCGTTACCACCAAAAATGAGGTCAGTCTGGAGATCAAGCGCAGAATCACTTTTGCCAACAGGTGCTACTGTAGTCTCAATAGGCAATTGAGTAGCAGAAACCCGTCTCGTACAACAAACCTAATACTCTACCAGACGCTCATCCTACCCGTACTTCTTCATGGCGCACAGGCATAGACTCTATTAAGCACTCATGTAGAGAGTGTTCGAGAGAAAAGTACTACGCAAGATTTTCAGCCCAGTTCGAGTTGGCGATGATTACCGTATCCGATCCAACAGTGAGCTGTATGAGCTCCTCAACGACATAGACGTTGTGCAGCGTATTAACATTCAGCGGCTGTGCTGGCTCGGCCATGTCGTTCGAATGGAGGAGAACGGGTATTTGATGCGAGTATCTGCCGAAGCCGGCGAAGAGGACGACCTTGTATCCGTTGGAACGACTAAATCGAGGAAGACCTCTCATCGATTGGTGTGACCAACTGGAGTAGGCGCGCAAAAAGCAGAGGCGCCTGGAAGGATGTGTTGCGGCAGGACGAAATTCGTTAGTCGGGTTGTTAGTTGCCAATTAAGTAAGTAAGTACGTAACTCTTTTCTTATTATTCTTCTTTCAGCGTTGGTCAATGTAACACCCAGCCTTCGTGGAATACTTTGAGGTGGTAAAATTGCTTAAATTGTCGCTTGACAGTTTTATAGTTTCAAATAAATAATTTATTTTTTATTTTTGATTGAAATTCTTCTGTTTTTCAAATATCTTCTTTCGAAATATTCAAATTCTTTTAATCTGGATTATCTGGTTACCTGCTATTCTCTAACCGTCTTTCTTATAAAGGGCCCGCCAATTAACTTTTTTTTTTGAAAATGCTTTAAAAAAACTACTGAATATTTTCTCAAATTGCATTTTTTATTTGAAAGTACAATCCTTACGGTTAATAATGGAAAATAATTTCATTTCAAGGGCTGCCTCGGCTGGCCATGCAGTAGCCTACACCAGAAGATGCCGATTTTGGCAAAAAAAATAATTTTTTCCGAAGAAGCTCATTTTGATCTTGGCGGGTAAACAAGCAAAATTGTCACATTTAGGGCACACAAAAACCCGCACGCATACATTGAAAAGCCGATGCACCCAAAACGAGTCACTGTTTGGTGCGGAATTTGGTCCAGAGGCATAATTGGGCCATTTTTCTTCGAAAATGAGCATGGAGTGGCCGTTACAGTCAATGGCGATCGTTGTCGGGCCATGTTGAATGAATCTTTGTTCACAAAAATTGAAGAGGAGGATATTGGCAACATTTGGTTTCAACAGGACGGCGCTACGTGCCACACAGCCGAGCTACACTCTATGTTTTGCGCCCAGTTTTTGAAGATCGCATTATTAGCCGCAGAGCTGATGTCGTTTGGCCACCTCGGAACTGCGATTTGATGCCGTTCAACTATTATTTGTGGGGTGCCGTCAAAGACAAGTGTTACGCCGACAAGCCAGAGACAATTGACGCTTTAAAGGACAATATTCGTGAAGCCATTGGTGCAATACAGCTGCACACAATCGATAACGTGCTTAAAAATTTAACCGATCGTATAGGCTACTGCATGGCCAGCCGAGGCACCCATTTGAATGAAATTATTTTCCATTATTAACCGAAAGGATTGTACTTTCAAAAAAAAAAGAAATTGATGAAAATATTCAGTAGTTTTTTTTAAGCATTAAAAAAAAAAAGTTATTTGGCGGACCCTTTATGTTATTAGGAAGATGGCAAGATCTGGACAGAGACACGCTTCCTACTCCATAAGAAAACTGTTTGTCATCTTAAAAATGCTTTTCGCATTTGATACTGCCTTACTTTGAGCGCAGCCTTTTCATAGTTCCACATACACAATAACAAAAATGTTAGTTGGTAAAATTTCATTTTCATCTCTTTCAGCTTTATGTCAACACATTCATACCCGGGTAGGATTTGTGTTTTTCAATCGCCGTATCTCAGGAAATAATAACTGTATTAACCTGAAATTTCATGATATCCTCACTAGTAGTTTTTTCTACCTTATTCCTAGACTTGAGTAAAAATTGCGGATGGTGGTCAAACTTTTATCGCAAATCGTGAATTCTTTATAGGATTAGACAAATTGCACGCCCTAACCGCCAGTCTTAAACCATACTTCTGGATGATTTCGAAAGTGGGGAACGAGACTGAAAATTACAAACTTATTAAAGTCGGATCGTATGTGGGCGGTGCTAGAGATTCATTTAGTCAGCATGTGGGTTATAATTTTACCATAAAAGATCGTAATAATGATACTGATGATGGAAATTGTGCTGTAGGTCTAACTGGTGCCTGGTGGTATAGAAGATGTTGTTATAGGTCAGTTAATATATTATTTAATTTTTGTATTTATAATTATTATTGCCTGTTTTGTATTGTTTTTTTTAGCAATTTAAATGGAAAATACTATCAAGATCCAGCAAAGGCTTCAGAAAAAAACGGAATAACTTGGCATGCATTTCATGGCTATGAATACTCTCTAAAATTTGTGCAAATGTTAATTCGGCCAAGAAAATTATAAATATTTAATTGAAATCGATTTTGAAATAAAATATAATAATTTTTACTTCCTACAAAAGCATAATTGTTGCATTACTCCCTTTATCTAACATGTTCTTTGTTTTGTTTTCTTTTATGTGTTTGAGTGTACATGGATGCAACAATGGCGCGGCGAACTTTTACGTCGATTGATCAGAATACAAAGCCGTTTTCGGTAATAAAAGTCGAACTGGAATTATTGATTCAGTTGCAAGATTTTGATTGATTGAATTGTCTAAAGATAGTGTAGTATAGTGTTGGCTTATTAAACGTAAGGCCTCGGTTCAAACCCCAGGTCAGACATTAAAACGAAAATATGAAAAATATTTCTGCGGTGACTTCCTCTCAGCAGATTTCTGGCAAAAACCATGAAAGCAAATTAAAAATTGCCATGGAAAGCTTCTCAAACATCTGTCGTTTGGAGTCGACTTTAAACTGTAGGTCGCGCTACTCATGTATAAAATTAGCTTACACAACATAAATGGTGTGAGAAATTAGGTCGTAATCCTGACTGAACGATGACCAATTATGTTATGTATGTTGCAAAAAAAATATTCACACGTATAGGCCGAGATGAGTTTGGAAAATATGAAAATACTTTTGATGTTTACTAGCGGTAGAATAGTGAAATGTTTCAATAGAGCTGGATACCCTACCGTTACTAATGGGCACTTTCGCCCGAGTCTGTATATTAAAATGACTTTGTGACACCGGCCATGAGCGTTATATTCCAATCTCGGTCCGCTAAAACTGATGTAAATAGTAAAGAGGTCAGATGAAGTGAAGTATTTCTTGTACCATCTTAAGAAACCGATGCTTTTGAATGCTTCTTTCGAGACTTGCAAAATGTGTTGTCTGCAGCAAACATCACACTGAATTTTCATGCGCAGGTCGTCAAGAGCGTCTGACTTATGAATGTTTCCACCACCTATAACTACTACAAATAAGGCAATATTATTGCTGCCTTTATGTGTTAATAAAGAGCAGAGCGTTTGTCGCGCGTTAAAATCAATCTTATTCAGATGACCATATTCGTATTAAGCCATTTCGGCTAACTCTCCAAACGGCTCGGCCTACCATCGGTGATCTGCAAAAAATAAGAAAGGCTTAGAAGTTAAAGTATAATGAAAATAAAATATAGAGCTGGAGATAGAAGTCGCCGTAGTCTAGTAGGAAGTGTGTTGGCTTATTAGAAGTAAGGCCTTGGCTTAAACCTCAGGTCAGACATCAAAACGAAATATGAAAAAATATTTCTTTGGCGACTTGCTCTCAGCAGATTTCGGGCAAAAATTCTGGGAATAAATAAAATTGCCATGAAAAAAGTTTTTCAAAAATCTGTCGTTCGGAGTCGAATTCAAACTCTAGGTCCCGCCACTCATGTATAAAATTAACGCACACAACATAAGTGGTGTGAGAATCTAAGTGGTAATCCTGACTGACGGGTTGTGATTAGAGTTTGGGGTCATTTTTTGGGTCATTCATCCGAGAAAGTTTTTCTAGACTGAATATGCCATTACCAAAAAATTAAACCGACGTAAAAATTATAATTTCGAAATATTACAAAAATGTGGCAGAAAACATTATAAAAGAAATTTCAATTGAATTTAAAAAAATGGAAGATTTTCGTTAGTATTAGATTAATAGACAAACGTTTCACAACGTTTCTAAATCTATGTTTACACGGTATGGATCATTTTACAATTTGGGATTATTACCTATAACAGGAAGCTGTAGCGCAGAAAATATAAGAATGTTGATGGAAAAACGTCTAGAAGATTTCAATTTATGTTTTGAAAGTCACATTGTAGAACTATTTATAATGTAGATTTACATTTATAATCATTGTTTGTTGAAGATTATGCCCCACACTTGTAAATATTGGTAAACGTTTTGAACCACATAAAAGATGCAGTAGAAGCATTAGGCAGGCGTGAAACCAATTTGATAATAGGTGATGCTATTCTGAATACACTTTATGAACAGTTATTATCTGTTGATTTTCGGAAAAATGGTTCACACAATTAAAAGTTAATTAAATGAGAGATACATTGATGTCATTCGTAAATTATCTAAACACTTCACAACACAATAATATTAACATAACAAAGACAATGTTAAAAACCTATGCAGAGCAAATGTACAAACGCATATTCCAAGGTACTGAAATAACATCGGCTGAAACTGATGAAGATATTTCCGTTGCACAAGTATATCAATGTTTTAAAGAAAAGTTGGAAAACGCCATTAATGGGGCTAAAGAAAAAACAAGAAATCTGAAATTAAAAACAGACAACTTATTTAAAAGAGAGCTACCTTTATTTGAAGCTAGTACAAACAGAACCAAAAATTTAGACATGCTTTTTAATGCATTGTTAACGCTAAAGCCCACTTCTGTAGAAAGCGAATGTGTTTTTTCGGTAGCTGGTAAATTATCAACAAATTTACGAAATAGAATGTCTGATGAGTTATTAAATGCACTAATATTTTTAAAAACTAATTTTTTGAAAACTTAGTTCTTCGAAAATTTTTTATATTTTTATTTTTTAATAATATTTTTATTTAATTCTTAATAATAACTGATCTCAAAATGTTATCATTAATATGTATGTTTTTGTTTATACAGTATGAATTTAAATATATTGTTTTCTTTTTTGTTAATAAAATAACATTTTACTAAAATTATTTTAAGCATTTTACCAGTATTGTGTTTTTAAAAGATTTCGAATATCGAATATCGAATATTTCATTCTCGTTTCCCGGGAAATGAAAAAGTCCGGGAATTCCCAAACTCTAGTTGTAATGTATGCACATATGTTGGAGATAGAACAGAACCTTGCGGTACCGCTGAGTTCGTCTGATGGTATCCCATCTATAACAACGCGTTTAGTGCGAGTTTGTTTGATTTGGTGAAACGAACATATATGATCGTCAGCTATTTTTAGCGTGAAATTTAGAAATTTGGAATCCATTATTAACGTAAAACTAAATTCATGAATGCTCTTCAGAGGTATGTTTCTTATTGATTTAAAAACTCTGCTTATATTTAAATTACTGTTTATAAACGCAATATGTTTTTACATAACTTCTCGTAAAAGTTCTTATATTTAGAAATAGAAATACGATGGATTCGAATGCTGACAAAATATATTTTTACACTTTGCCAAAACTCAACTCTTGTTTTTAATCAATACCCACAGCTATGTTTCAGCTTACAATATTTAAGAATTAATCTGATATACGTTTCTATTTCTGGTTACCGAAATTAAAAACAATTAATAAACGCAGTCGTTAAAAATGGGGGAAACATCAAATGCTACAACAACAATTAGACAAAAGGAAATATCGTAGAAATGTTCATGTTAATGGCATACAAAAAACATGAACATGAACAAAACTTGATTATCTTATCGTACAATAACATGACATGGTCTTTGTGTGGAAGTCTATATTATTTTAATATTTTTTTTTATGTTACATAATGTTCTATTGTCATAGCTAACATAAAGTAGCCTCCCTGTTCCCATGTAATTTATGGCCTTTTTTTGAATTGGTCCCATATACATCAAATGTAGTCATAGAATTTGTCTTTTTATTCCTTTTGTTTTTAAATTTTTTCTCTATTTCCCACTTTCTGCTTGAAACGCACGCACTTTAAAAAGTTAAACGCATGACTTGAGTTAAATAATAGGAAATAAATATGAAGATACCGAATGAAAAAGTCGCCATAGTCTAGTAGGTACTGTGTTGGCTTATTAGACGTAAGGCCACGGTTCAAACCCCAGTTCAGACATCAAAACGAAAATTTGAAAAATATTTCTTCGGCGACTTTCTGTCTGCAGATTTCTGGCAAAAACTCTTGAGAGTAAATAAAAATTGGCATGAAAAGTTTCTTAAAAGTCGGTCGTTCCGAGTCGTCTTTAAACAGTATTTCCGACCAAGAATTCTTTAACGAAAATGATGAAAAGAAAGAATTTCTTGTTATGAATTTATTTTGCCATCATTGAGAGATTACTGATCTATAAATGTCTGTAGGGTAAGCCACTTGACACTGTTGAAGGGACTAAGATAGCCCACTTTTGTAATAACGAATTACATGACCACAAATGTTTAATGTAAAATGACTACGGCGGTCAATTTGTTGAGGAAGCGGTGAATCTGTAGGACTGTAAGCTTGTGTGTAAAAGGGGATCGTAACCGGGATTAACTGTCTATGTGAATATCTTTGGGATATTAAGTCGCCTAGAAAAAAAAATAGAAAAGCCACCTGGATTTATGAAACTAAAGAAAGTCGTCGTAGTCTAGTAGGCAGTGTTTTGTCTTATTAGACGTGAGGCCACGTTCCAAACACCAAGGCAAACTCAGACGAAATATGAAAAAACATTTCTTCAGCGACTTCCGGTTAGCAGTTTTCTGCCAAAAAAAACTCAGTGAGAAAACATAATTCATCGTCAAAAATCGCGTCTCAAAAATCTTGGGTTCGGAGTTGACTGTAAACTGTAGGCCCTGCCACTCATGTATAAAATTAACATGCACAACATAAGGATTGTGAGAAGAGAATGAATGTATGTATGTCTGTACAGTCATAGATGACTATTCATTTAAAACCCACTCCTGTTTGGGCAAATCATTCCAATGGAGATTGTACTCATTCACCAATGATTTTCCTTTTTTATAAATAAATTAACAACAAATTAAAGTTCATAAATTAATTATGATAATTGAATTGAATTAATTTATATTTTTCATTTAAGTCATCTGGAGTTTGACTTGTTTTAAAAGTCATCTAATGCTGATTAATTGCCACTTCAATAGTCAGTTAATTCATGCGACTAAGTACATATGTAAGACGAAATGTTTTATTTTCAATTCTCTTTATTATAATCTACCCTGAAAGTCTCCACAAAAATTGTATTTTTAGCCAGACGCATATACAAAGGCTACACGTCCATTATGTTGTTGTGTTTGCACAAGAGTTGAAAAGTAATAGGGACTACCTTTCGTTTTGAATGAGAAAGTGGGTCAAATATTCACTGATTCAAATCAAACTGAGTAAAGTGATAATAATTGCCAATTGCATGGTGTTTTAATATTAATATCACGACATACTCCATCTAACTATATTATGCATACGCATTACACATACTATACGAAACCATATACAATACAAAGCATTTCCCTTATAATACTCTTATAAACGCTTCCATGTTTAGAGTTTATTTTCATAGTCACCACTGGTTATGAATACCTTCGAGTGGTCAGAGGTTTCTGTTTAACACATTTTCTAATAAAACGTCTTTTGTTGTATTTTCAAATATTACATGCCAATACGTATTTTATATTCAACTTCATGTCGTTTTATGATAATATCAATAGCTTCAATAAACATGTTATTTATTATTGATTAATTATTTGACACTTTAATGATTGCTTGCTAGACAAGGAAAAACTAAAAATCTTTCTTAAAAAGAAAAGCAGAAATGTGCTACTGACGTGTGCTAAACGATATGATGTTTTGGTATACAGGGGCTTCCCATCTCTATGGAACACCCAATTCCATCTGAATGAATGGCCAAGCCAGCACAGTCGGTGGATGTTAATACGCATATCGCTGAGGAGCACATACAATGGTAAGTTGTTAATTCGTATGCGGAAACATTCGCCAACTCGCTGTCGCCCGAATATATTACATACAACGTGGTGGGAAAGTCAGAACATCGGGGACGATCGTTCATTGTAGTGAAACATTCATGTCATTTGAATTAATAGTCTGGGCACAACCTCCAGGACAAAGTATTGTTACGTTTTTACCTTTTTAAAAACGTTTAGAATATGAGTTCGTTGATTGCAAACTAAATAAAAACAAATACATGTTTAGTTTCAATTAAACTCTTTATTGTTCGCATTACTTTTGTGTGCCACTGTTTACAACTTGACGATACAACAACAATTTGCTTATTCGATATTCCTCTTTACACTTCTGTTCGCGTACACACTAACAAATGTTCGGAGATCTTTACAACGATGATCTTCAAACCACGACTGTTTTCTTCACACGCAACACGTTTTCACACAAGACTGACTGAATTCTTACTACTCGTTGCCTGCTTTGTCTAGCCTTTTTATATGCTCACATAAACAGTCTTATGAAGGTTCTTGAAGATGAATGTTCGTTTTTGGGCCTTCTCAAGAAATCTATTTGTTCACATTGCTTGTTGTTGCGTTCTCGCTTATTTGTCTATCCCCTTTTCTTTCATATTGATGTTGTTGGTTTACTTGTAACAAGTTCGTTGTATTTGTTTGTGTAGCTTTTGCTCATTTTTATGTTAAACGATGTACACCGTTTCCATTTTCGTAACAGTATTAATATAAAAAAAACTCTGAAGAAATCGTCAACTAGCACTGGACCGAAAATCTAACGTAGGACTTTTCTCTGGAATACTCTCATAGCTGCTGCATCAGTGCTTAATAGCGTCTGGGCTTCTGCACTATAAAAATGCAAGGGCAAAAGTGTTCCTACGCTTGATCTCCAAACAGACATCATTTGTGTTGGTTTTGTGCAGGCAATATATAAACAAATTTATTGATAATATCGAAAGCATAGTTATCGACTACAAACTGGGACTTTTCCCCACTTGACGAAAACGTATGCTTCGTTTTGCACTCGTTTAGTGTCTAATTCTTCTTGATAGACTCCCCCGTTCAATAGCGCTGAAGGCAGCAGTAAAATTTCGCTTGCAGCATCCGATGATATTAATGTCCTCATACGCAAGCAACTGGGCTCTTTTGTGGAAAATAGTGCCAGAGAAATACACTCCCTCATGCCTTCGGCATAAGCCTCTACATAACGAAGTTAAAGAGGGCGCATGATAAACGATCGCCTTGTCTGAAACCTCCTATCCTATCTTGACGGAGTTGCGGGAATTGCTTAACAATTGAAAGTAGTTTTTATTAATATTTGTTTTCAATCATGACATTTGGAAGAATCTGTACAGTTTTTTTCCAGCGTTGGATAGTCGTGCTTCTGACGTGCAGCCCTTGTGCTGCCCAACATCTTTCTCTTCCCTGGTTTTGGTAAAACTTGGTCAGAACAGAGATTGCGCTCACCTGTGGCATCACAATGGGCCGCTATGCGTACTCAAGTGAGCTTTTTGATATCAGAGCTGCCACTCCAACCTAACCTAACCTAACCTAGCGACATGTGTCATCTGCGCTGCAGAAAAGAAACTTGTTTATCTTTGTTTAAATAAACTTTAGTTCGATCGCTGTAAATTATTTCCAAAAAATATTGTTAAGTGTGTGTTAAGTCCGTTTGTAATGATCCATCAGTGGTGGATTTAAATCACCCCGAACTCCGAATGGTACCGGCCAGTTCTCTGGCTTTTAGGTTCTGCCATCTAAAAACCGATTATGTCTGTCCTGAAGTGCAGGATACTCAAATAAAAGGTGTTGTACCAATTCGTTTCCCCCACATCGTGGCAGCTTTCGCAGTAATCTTGGTGGGGCAGATTGAAACTGTCAGCGAAACTGCCAATAGTTTAGTGTCCTGTTAAAATTTTCTTGCGAATGCAAACCTTTCTCTTGTCGAACTCAACTAGATGAGCACATAGCCTAGAATATAGCACACTTTCACATGAAGAAAAACTTGTTATGACAGACTAATTATCAAAGCGCTCGTATCGCATGAATTTTTGACTTTTTAATACTTCTTATACTAGTCTTACTCTATCGCATGTGATGAAGTTATTGCGTTAATATTTGTGTTAGCAAAGTCTATGAATACCACCACAAGATTATCTTTTTATTTTAGTCTACAGTATTCTAAATAGTTTTCTAGAATATTAAAAATGTATTTCGGCTTCAGAAGAAAACTGACATCCTTAGTATTCATGGAATGAATGGAAGTGCAAAAGTTGTATCACGTCACACGTACATTTTATTATTCTAAGTTTAAAATACTACATATCATTCTTTTCGGTTACAGTTGTCTGTGTGTTGTCTTTTATTATGAGCTTGTTTTCGCTTAATGAGAGTGTATAAAATGATGCATTTAAGACTATATGCATGTACATATATCTTCATGATCCACGATATTAAAAGTGTATGAAATTATTCTATATAAATTTAACAGGGTTATGCATAGTATGAATATTTGTGAAAAGTAGTAAAATAAAAAAAAATAAAAATATTGAACCGACCGCTTTGCTTGATACCTGCTATCTACAAAACTCTAATGTGTGAGTTTGAAAGAGGTGTAAAGACAAAATTCGCTGAACTATGATCTGCCAAAGGCAAGACGCAATACGAACTGCCACAAATTCTCCTGCACGCTCTTATGTACAACGAAAATGCTTAAGCACACCTTACGTTTTGTCGATGGTCAGGTTTTGGTCGATTGTTTACTGCATCGACTAGAATTTATTGAGATACAATAATGACAATCGTAAAACGGGATGTACGTTGTTAAACTTCGACAGCGCCTGTTGGAAGACCCGATAGTTAAAAATTGCTATATTCACAACTTCTATCAAACTCGAATGCATTTTTTTAAATATTGTTACGCAAATCGAAACGACCTAATATCGTTTAACATTAAAACCGATAAATAAAAGACACACAATACTAAGAATACAATGAACGTGTTGATTATCTAAAGCTGCACACACACATATGTACAACGAACCTGGTTACAACAACAACATGAAATGAAGTAAACCAGCTATGACAAATATGTGATAGATGATATAAGCAAAGTACACAAACAACAATGTATTAGCAATAGAGCTCTCGAGAAGGCGAGAACAAGAACCTTCCACATCGAGAACGTTCATACTGATTGCGTGACTATAACAGAGCTGGACAAAGCAGGCAGCAGTCAGTGTTAATTCAGTCAGCCTTGTGTGAAGTTGCGTGTGAACAAAATAAGTCGTGGTTGTAAAGATCTAGTGAATATTTGTGTGAACTAGTAAAGTGAATAAGCAGATTATTATTGTTGTATCGTTAAGTTCTATACGGTGGCACACAAAAGTAGTGTAAATAATAAAAAGAGTTTAATTGAAACAAAACACCTAAAAACAAATAAAAACAAATAAACTTTGTTTGCAATTAACGAACTCATATTTAAACGTTTTTAAAAAGGTAAAAACGTAACAATATCTTCATACCAGAACCAATGTGTACCCATTTTGGTTGTTGTAGTGGAAATGTGAATTCCTTGTTTTTCTTTTAAAGCAAATGTACATTTAACTCAATATCAAGATTTTGTTCATCTACTGGTTCAAGTTCATGCTCTCTTTGATTCAACAATTAATCGACACTTTTTTAACTAGGCTTGTACCTCGAAAATGGATAAGTTTCTAGTTTTCTAAAATAGTTGTTCTCAGACTAATCTAGTATAGTCGGATGCAAATATATATTAAAAGTATAGATATTTACAAAACCGTTTGGCTACGGTGTCACAATATTTATTTACTTCCCCCTCGCCATAACTTTGTTATCTCTTATTTGTACTAAACAGAAATGTTCAGTGCCTATAAGTAGAGTGAAAATCTTTCCCTTATCTGCCTGCCTATTATTCTGAAATCCTTTATATCCAGAAAAGGATGACCACTTCTAACTTACTTAGCTGCTCCAGAGAGTCTTATATACTAATCTCAAGTCAAGCTAAAATAAGCTAAGTGCTGGGATAATGACCAAATTATCAGACAGTATTACAGATAGTAAATACATCTTTTGATGGTGTTAACCAGAGATAAGCAATGAATTGTTTTTTCGCTACTCATAAGCACTCATAAAATTTTGATTGTAAGTGAGTCAACAATATTGAAATTTAACTACTCTGATTCAATCGCACTCAGTACAACGTTAATTTATAAGTATGAATACAACGTTGACATCAAACTCATACCATTTGAAATATGTTTCAATCATACGCTTACTCATTCAGATTCATAAATTTAGAAAAATACCTATAATAATACTTGTAACGATTCGAGTGATTCGAATCATTCAAAAAAACTTACAGTCTTAGTAGTTGTTGCATTTACAAAAAAAGAAAAACAGCAAGCTAAACAAACACACAATCTTCTAGTGTGTATTGTAATGTTCGTACGCGAATCATACTTATTTTGCGATTCTTGTAAATGTTGACTCATGGAGAGTCGAAATCAACAACACCAGACGTGTCGTTAAGTCTGAGTATGATGAGTACATCCAACTTTGAATCTGAGTAGTATGAGTATAATATTAAAATAAGTATGAATGTGTATATGTATCGGAAATTATGAGTATGATTCGATTCTACTAATTTTTTTGAATACTAATTGCTGATCTCTGGTGTTAACTTCCACTCGAAGGTATACTTCAGTTTCTCCATGGGTTCTTGAAGTTTCAATTCTGTGTCGCTATTTTTCATTCATCTGTATATTATAGAAAGGTTCCTTTTTTAAACGATTCCTTCATTCACTTTTATTACTCTGACCCAAAAGTTAAGATTAATGCAGACATGCACTACAAATACTACAATGCCATATGGTTTTACATAGAAGTGTAGATGCAACTAAATACTGTGTCATCAATAGGAACCAAACTCGAGAAGGTCTCTAAAATAGACGGACTTCCATAATCGATTCAGAGTTTTTTACTTTATCAAAGCAGTCATACACTAATTTGTAGGGTTCTTAATTTGTAAAATCCATTCATGACAAGTACATATGTGACGTATGAGTGATATTTAATTTCATTAGTTTCATACATGACCAAATCGAAGATTTTTTATTGCAAACTTTTCAGAGTAAATATTATAGTACGTGTAATACGATGCGTAATAAATTTCAAATTCAATTTAAAAGAACGTATTTTCCATTAATTTGGAATTAATTCGGAATTAAGCTATGGTATGAAAATTCTGATTAACAACAGTGCTCTAAAGCTTATAATGGCATATTACTTTAAGTTTAAAGGAGTTTAAATTTTAAAACGAGAAACAGAATTGTTTACATATAAAAGATAGAAGAGACTTCACTACTCTGCCACTTCACTTAAGGTTATATTATTTTCATAATAATTAATTAAAAGCTATTTGTTACTACGGCACTTAAAGGATGCTCTTGCATTCAAATACAACTTCTCTTAGGCATAGCCGAATTTGTTAAGATTTAGTCAAAATTGTTTTAATAATTTTAATGCCACTGAGTAATAAATGCAGATACCTCATCTAGTCTTCAGTATAATTCCATATAATCTGCTTGAGAACTAACCAGTACACCTAACAATTCCAATCAAAATCGATTTTGATACTTTAGTCCAGCTTTCAATAGAACTGCATAGTTTGGACACACAGAAATCCTTATAGTGCCTCATCCACAATAGTAAAATAGTTACAAAGAGTATACATATGCATACCAACGCTTAGACAGTGTCCATTATCGGCAGCATCTATGAGAGCTTCTGGTTATTTTTCTCACTAAAGTAAGAAATTCAGCCAGTAGTGGCATCAGACTACCTGCTTTCCATTTTTCCTACTTGAAAACCTTTAGGCGTTAAGTTGAATTAGTCCTTGGTGGCACCTGCCTAATTAACTAGATTTGTCAGCGACTTAACATAACTGAAGCCACCGTATCGTAGCAGGTAGTGTGTTGCCTTATTAGACGTGAGGCCGCAGTTCAAACCTTAGGTCAGACATCTCCAACAAAAAGAAATATGAGAAATTATTTCTCTGGTGACTTCCTTTTAGCATAGACTCCTCAACAATCAGTAGCTTTTTCGGAATGCATTGGACTATTCGATCTATTCAGGGAACATACGTGGATGTGTGTGGGCATTAATCTTCAGTTTCTGGGTCAGTTCAGTGTTTTGCAGGTGCAGAACGATGTAAAATTGGCTGCGTTGAATTCTCTTGCTCTCTCTCTCACGTTCAGTAATATGTTTAGCAGATCTTGCGTTTCCTCGAAATATGGATGTTATTATATCGTTTATTAAACCTGTGGACTCGAATTTATCCATATTGAGAGCAGTTCTCTCGGTAGGACGATGATAGCGAAAAGCGCAGTACGTTGCCCGAATAGGACATCCAATTATGCTATTTGCTCGTGTGGTTAAATGCTATATCCATACACAGTGATTTGGCAAAACAGACTAAATGAAGGACAACTAATTTGGTAGATGTAGCTTCAACAAAATTGCCGTGATCAACTGTCTCTGTTGGAAGATTCTGGACAACTTAAAACTAAATATATTACTAAGCTTTACTTTATAGGAAAAAATTATTAATATTGTATCGTGAACATATAATGGCAAAATTTTATGTTTAAAACATTAAAAGAAGAAGTGTGTGGCATAAAGAATATTTTCACTATCTTTGGAGAAATAAATAAGAAAGAAAATAAGAAAATAAGAAAGAATATTTTTCTAGAGAACTTAAAATGTTACTACAAAACAGAACTGTTGCTGGAATAAAATTTTTAACTAAAAACTGGTAAATATGATGGATGGTGTAAGCATTATGTGCTTCAAGTGTTGCTGGCTTGTTCCCATAAACTAATGACTTCGCACCGTCACATATAAAGTAATCTAAATGCATCAAATCGAAAGAAAGAGGTGCTGTGAACAGGAACCATTTGTTTAAAAAAGGTTCTCATCAAATTAATTTTGCAATAAATCGGTTGTTAGATGCGTTGTATGGCTAGTTACACCATCTTTTTGGAGCCTAATGTAAAGGATGTCTGGATGATTAATTTCGTTAAAAAAATTCAGTCAGCATGGCCAGATACCGATCGTAATTCACTTTGACACTGGCTTTTTGCTCATTTCCAAAGAACGATTATGCCGCCCTCAGATAAATCGCAGGAAAAATAAAATTTGAATCGATAATAACTTAAGGTTTTAAGATCTCTGCCCTAAATGCGCAAAATTTGTTTATTGACGAAGTTATGTAAACAAAAGTTAGCTTTAGTCAAGTCCAGTCAAGTCTTCGATAAAGCTGCTCATTTTCGATTAGTTTTAAATGAGTCTAATTAGCAAAAAGAAGTCGCCGTAGTCTAGTAGCTAGTGTGGTGGCATATTAGGAGTGAGGCCTCCGTTCAAACCCCAGGTCAGATATCTCCAACAAACCAAAATATGAAAAATATTTTTCTGGCAAAAACTCTGTGAGTAAATAAAATTGCCATGAAAAGTTTCTCAAAAATTTGTCGTTCGGAGTCGAATTTAAACTGTAGGTCCCGCCACTCATGCATAAAATTAACACACACAGCAGAGGTGTTATGAGAATCTAGGTTGTAAACATAGCTGCCAGATAAATGAGGCACCAAATCGTCAAATATTTGAGAAAAAAAATCGTCAAAATCGTCAAAGACGTTTATTGAAATCGTCAAAAAATCGTCAGCAAAAGTAGATAAGTAAATTAAAAGTTTTTAAAAACCAAAATTATTTCTATTGCAGCAAAACATATAAATCTATGTACATATCTGAGTTCAAAAATAAAACATTTAAAAATTAGCTTCATTTATTAATATTTTTCCAAAAATGGAGAAATTTTATATAATTTTCGGGAAAAAATTGTTAAAGGATTAAACAATCTACCCCAGTGATAGTGTTGTTTATTAGCACATAAGCGTAGCAATAATATTGCATTATCTTAATCTATGGGTGGTGTAAATATTAAGTAGTCAGAAGCTCTTGACATTCTGAGCATAAAAATTTAGTGTAATGTTGGCTGGAACCGATACATTTTTCACTTCCTTCAGTTCCTTCTTAAGATCTTATCATCTATTTATAACCGACCGAGAGTGGAATGCAACTATCATGTATGGGTCGCTGCCTCAACGTCTATTTTGAGGTTTCTCGACCGTATACAGGAGAGGCCGTAGTAGCTCGTTAATGAGGGTAGTGTATCCCAATCCATTGAAGCAATGGAGCATCGGTGCAATGTGGTTTGTGTTTCACTGTCCTATAGGTACTACAGAAGGATTTCGCTCGAACGAAATAAGCGGACTTTTTCCCGAAAATAATATATTTCTACGTAACGCTCTTTTCTCGCCCAGCACATCCATGAACACTGTTTTCCCTTTCCTTCTTCCCATGACATATTTTCATAGTTCCAAACACAATTCCATCCTTCCATTGAGTGTTGGTCGTACGAAAAAAAAAAAATAACCGCGCTTGTCTTTGTTCTTCCGATGGTAATATTAGAAGCTATACTTGAATTTTTAAAATTGTCTGCAACGACAAATGATAAATTATTCTCTACTACGTGGTTATTTAGGAGTTGTAATTTTTTGGCTTTTAAGGGGTTAAAAAGGAATAAAATAAAGAAATATCATCACAGGTATTCGAAAGTAACTTAAAAATATAATACTTTACTCCTTGTTATTATTAACATAAATTTGCAATTGTTACTATTTTTTCACCATACATTTTCATTTAACGTTTAAAGAATACAATCAGTCAGCAGTCTCTATCGGTAACTTTACTATCTCTCATTATTTTCTCAAAAGTTTCTTTATTCTTTTATTTGCCTAAGCGTCTAAAGCAGAATTATTTTCCATTTTTTCCGTCATTTCAAAACGTCTTCTCTGTCATTGAGAACCTGAGGCATGGGATTCTAAGGCACACAAAATATACTGACAGAGCGTGTCTAGTCTAAAATGGTTTGAATAGTATCCAAGCTTACAAAAGGCTATGTTACGTTAAAAAAATTTCGTCCAGAACTTTTAGTTGAATGATTGAATAGGCGCCATGGTTATTGCAATGCGACCTTTTAGGATGTAAGTAGACAGGGCTTTATCATTCTTACTTGGCATAACGCAACAGACATCCTTACGACTGTTATTATTTGTTGCTTATTTCGCCTTCCAGGTAATTAAGTAAGGGCGATTGGAACAAACTGTAATTTTAGTCCTGTACTGACAATTTGTTTGAAAACCAACTTAAATTTGGGCTGACGGCATATCGGTACATATTTCTTTAAGTACAATGTTCGCCAACCCACCACTTGTCATTGGCGCGCGCTGTAGCTCAATGATTACCAACTTCTTTTGGCTTAAACTAAATAATCTGGACACTAACGACATTTGGTTTCAGTAGGACATCGTTACGTGCCACTTAACACATGCCACATTGGATGTTTTGCATGAGCGATTTGAGGGCATGTTAATCCTGCCTTGAGGTAATGTGAACTAGAGACCGAGATCACGTTAATTGAGCCTGTTAGACTTTTTATTGTGAGGTTTTCTTAAGTCTTATGGTGCAAGTGAATAAACTACAAACAACAGCGATCCTTAAAGTAGACATAACCCATGTCACCGATTATAATTAAGCAGATTTGTGCGCCAGAATTATAAATATTTTGACATTTAAGATGCCTTCCACTCAGAGAAGTCATTGAGAGACATGTTAACAAAATAATTTTTAAATTCAATAAATCTTTTAATTTCTTTTATTTTCTTCATTTGAAAGAACTCTGAAATTTAAGAGAACTTTGACAAGCCTAAAGATCCCATTTAATATTTTGATTTCTTTAATACAAAATTTTCCATACGAACTGCATAAAAATTCTGAACATAAAAAATACATGTTAGAGATCTTGCAACAAACGTTTGATTGTAATGGTGATTTTAGTTATTTTTTTGCTAAATTTGTATGTTATTAACACACCCAATAAAATGATATTTTTCTTCTTGCTGGGTTGCTTGGAAACCTAAAACTTAAAAAATACTTATGAAGATATTGACAAAAATATCACGAACGACAGTGATTGCGTATTTATAATACAGCCAATATTGACTTCCTTTTTTTTTGTTCTTCTATAACAGTTTTCTTATCTTAATTTGAGTCATTCGTTTCCTTAAGTTATTCTTGATTTGTTTTGTTATGTCACAAATTTGACATTTATTTGCTTTAATAATGAAGTCTGCTGCAGTAGCATCAAAATGTATCAGCATTTTGGTTCGCACACGACAAGAGATTAACGGAAGGAATACAAATTCTACGAAACATTGAGCAAAAGTTCCTTAAACGTGCATTTTGAGGCAGTGGAACACATAATGTAATACGTTATTTACAAAGCATGTGCGACATAAGGAGTTTGTGGCATGACTATTAGATGTGGTGGTAGGAAATGTGTCACACATAGAAAAAAAAAAGTTGTGATTTGGGGTCACAGCATAATTTTCCAGGGCAGATTATGTTGAATGTCAAAAGGAACAGCATTTTATGAAGGCGGATGTGATTAATAGATGGCAAATAGTTTTTAAGGCAATTCTTTGCATTAGCTACACTGAATAATTCTGCTAAAAATGTTTAAAATAATTCTTTGGAAACTCGAAGCGAATTTATTGGTGAAAATTAAAACCTAGATGTGCGATGCTGAGAAGGAAAGTCAGGGAAACGAAACCCATGAATGATTTTTATTACTTTATTATCTTAAAAAGTAACTTGCTAATCCCAATAAGTGTAGGAAAATAGGTTGTGGGTTTGAAATCATCACCCAAACGGAATCTATTATTCACTAGCAGTACACACCTATGCCATCGTGTTAGGTTCTTGACTATATATCAGTATAGCCAACATTGTTTTCCAATCAGCATTGCTAATATCACTGCAGTTTGTATCATTGGATAAAGACAAATAAAATATTTCGTATCTCTGGAAGTTTCTCGTACTATTCGTCGCATCTATGCGGTTCAATGAATATGGTGCTTCTTAACCGTAGATCGAGCCTTAAAAAAACTTCCTAATTCTAGCTTATGTATCACTTTTGATACATACTTGTATTTCATAGAATTTTCGCAATTATTTATAGATTTTGTTAAAAAATTTAAATATTTTTATTTATTTTAATTTATTTTAAAAAAATATTTTATATTCTGCCATTTTATTATCAATTTTATTAAATTTATGCCAAAAGTTTTGACATGATATACATTGCAGCATGGTTTTTCACGTAAAAATCAAACACTTCATGTCAGCCTGGTTTTATTGTTTTCTAATTGGTAATAATTTGACATCTAGCACCCTTGCTTTGTGCCGATTTATAAGTTTCCAATTTTTTAGATGGGACAGCTTATTGTCACTGCATCAGTAACGCTCTCAATTGAGGGTAAAACCATTGTTATATTTCGTTAGAAAAATTTGTTGTCAACGTCATGTGAGGTAAAAACTCTCCCCTTGCATTATAAAATTAATTATGTCAATAACAATGTTCTCTCTTTGATTTCCTTATGGTATCCCGGATACAGGTTTCCCCCAATATGGTTGTAAGTAGTTGGTACGCACGTAATATGTACTGGAATCATAAACTGCCAAGTCGATTCCGATGAACCAAGAAATTTATAAAGAAAATAAAATTCAATTACTTACAAATCTACAGCGACAAAATTATATGGATTATTAAAAGCTGAAAGATTTTCAGCTCAGTTTTCGAAATTTATCATCACTTCCAAGTAGCACGTTATCAAAGCGAATAATTCTGTTATCTCATACGTACATAGTTGACCAAAATACTATCTTCTGTAATCAGCGTTACCGCTGGAAAGTTTTAAGAAGTCGCACAAAAAGAGGATTTTTGAAAAAAAGTCGCACATAAAGGGTATTTTGGCAGTAAAAAGGGGCAACATTTTTAAAAGAAAAGAAAATCAACTAATACAGATAAAAAAATAAATTTTTCTTTTCTTTTGTAATGTACATTAACAAACATATAATAAGTTTATTTTTTAATAATTTTTCCAATTTTTTATAATAGAAACAAATTTTTAGCCAAACATTAATAAGCCTAAACAAAAATTTTAATTTTTTTAAAATTAGTTGTTCTGTTTTATTTCTAGATTTAAAATGTAATTTCATTCGAATTTATGACCGTTGGAACATTTAAATTTCAAAAATAAAAAATGCATTTTTAAATTTATAAAAGTTCCATTAAATAAAACTTTTTTTGCTAACCCACTATATAATAATACAAAACACAAAACAAAACTATTATTATAACTAAAAAACAGTTATGTAAACATAAATAAAAAATTATATAAAATTGCGTATTTTGTAACAAATAAAAAAAAAATAACAAAAAATATAATACATATTTTAAAATAAAAAACAATTCAAAATTATACAAAATTACTAATTTTGTAATAAATTAAAAGATATGAAGTTAATAACGTACATACATACATTTCAAATAATTACGCTAGGGTATGATAAGACTTAGAGTACATAGTATTTGAAAAATTTTTGTATTAAACAAACTGAGATCAAAAAGTTACACATAAATACTAATTTTTTAGTTTTAGTTTTTTTAGTTTTACATTTTATATTATATTATTTATTTATATGTCATAATATATCACAATTTTATGAAAAAATATATCATAATGGAAGGCACATTTTTTATAACTTTATTGTTCAGACATGGAAAATTTTTAAATTTAAATTTTTTCAAAACAAAACAACAAAAATAATCAAATTACACAAACTAGTTTATAGATTATTCAATAGAATAGTTTATAAGTTATTTAATACACTAGTCCATAGACTAGTAGTAGTCTATAAAATAGTCGATCGAATAAACCATTGACTAATATAGTTGATTAATTCATGGTCTATTTAAAAAACTAGTTCAAATGCTATTTAAAAGACCACAGAAGTCAATAGACTGGTCAATATATTATATCATATACTAGTATATAATATTTACTACTCTATAGACTACTATATATGTGGACTGGTCTATTAACTAGCCTTTGAACTAATTTTTTAAATAATCTATGAACTAGTCTACTAGTCTTTGAACTGGTGTATTAAATAACCTATAAATCTACTCTATATCGACTAATCTATTAACAAGTCTATAAACTAGTCTGTGTAATTTATTCGCAATTCTATGAAATACTTAGAAATTAGGATGCAGCGATATTTCTCAATGTCAAAAAATACTATATTACTTAATTTTCCATGCTTGTTTTGGTTTATATATTTTACAAAATGAGTTTTAATATGTATTCCACAGTTATATTAGAATATTTACATTCGATTAAATTATTTTTTTGATAAATTACTTCTGTACTTTTTTATAAGTTCATCGTTAAGCACCCAATTTTCCAAAAAAAAATGTAAATAAAAGAAAGAAAAAAATGTAAATAAACCATAAAATACTTTTTCCAAAAAAGGGGAAAAAAGGGTAAAAAATCTTGAAAAGTGTCAGATTTAGTTCACTTTAGTAAGGGGGCACAAAAAGTGGCGGGGTCGCTGAAAAAGTGTCAAATTGCGATTTAGTCGCTCAACGGTAACGCTGTCTGTAATATATATGAAATAAAACATAGGACGAAATACTTTGTTCTAATGTTTGTCTGTCACGTGAGATAAATATGAGAAGAGCAGTAAGAAAGACTCCACAACATTTCAAATAATAGCTGCTAGCAATCTGCGTAAATACGGTTCTCCATTTTAAGTAGTACCATATTCTTGCGTCAGTTCATAAGACGAGGTTCTGTTTTCTTCTTCTTCAGAGTCTTCAGTAGCAGGAATATTATATACATACATACATACATAATCGGTCATTACAATCTTTCGTTGTAAAATGGAAATGTCTGTCCTGAGTTTCAAACCTTGGCCTAACATCTAATAAGCTAACATGGTGCATACTAGACTACGACTGCTTCACTCAATATCAAGAGCAGAAAATACAACCTTTTCACTTTCATCAACACTTAACTTTCAATTCTGTCTCAAAAATGTATTATTTACGATGAAACTTCACAAAATCATTGAAAACTTTAAAAAATTTCAAACAAAACACCAAAGAATCCCTAGAAAAGTCGTATGTATCAAAAATGATACATAAGCTAGAATTATGAACTTTTTAATTTTGTAAGTCCTGTTTGAAATTTTCTTTTTTTTATTTGGTTTACGGCCTAAGTTCTCACATCAATCTTGTTGTGTGCGTTCACATTCTATACGAGAGACGGGACCTAAAGTTCAAAGACCAATCAGAACGATAAATTTTAGGCAGTGTTTTTATAGGAAATAGTTTACTCTCACAGTTTTTACACAAACTGAAGAAGAAAAAAGTTTTTTTTCATAAAGTTGAACATCAAAGGATTTCTTATCTTTAAATTTTAATAAAAAAAAAGAAATTAGTGTGA
Organism: Sarcophaga carnaria; assembly: GCA_958299815.1. NCBI lineage: Eukaryota > Metazoa > Arthropoda > Insecta > Diptera > Sarcophagidae > Sarcophaga > Sarcophaga carnaria. The sequence goes on from OY283149.1 coordinate 89,329,812, forward strand.
AATTTTTAATTCGTTTGAAAGACCTAGTGTAGCATCGTTCAAACGTTCAAGACTATTTCTCTGAGTGCACAGCATTTGAAATGCCAAATTTTCTGTGATTCTTTTGCAATAAATCACGCTGCATTTGATCAATAGCATGGGTTATGTCGGCTTTGAGGACCGCTGTAATTTGTGGTTTATTCGCATAACGTGATCAAACTGCATTACCTCGGTGGCCAGTTCACATTACCTCTACGTACGAAGAACATGCACTTAAATTGTTCGCGCAGAACTACCAATATGGCATGATCAAAGCGGCATGTAACACCGGCAATTTGGATCGTCTACTTTTGATCAAAGAAACTTGGTAATAATTGATGGTGATGACTTGGCGCACGTCGTCCACAAAGAAGCATAGACTGATGACACCGCCAGTTCAAAATTAAAGTGTTTGTGTCATCCTGAATTCGCACATGAAGTTTAAAATTTTTCATAATTCTGACCTATAAATCAGGCTCAACTTGTTCGTTAATGTGGGTAATATCGGCTGTGAGGCTTTGGGGACCGTTTTGGTTTCTGGCTTATTGCGGATTAAGAAAATTCCACAAGAAAAAGCCTAGCGAAATTAAATGTGGCGTGAGTTGTCGTATGACGTGTAGTGTCGTCATGTTAAACCGTAAAGCATTGGTGCCCAGATCATCCAATTCGGGTCGAAAGATGTTAATAGCCATCGACCCATAGTGCTCATCCTTGGCAGTGATGGACTGATGATAGGCTTTCTCAAAGAAATTTAGACAGACGATGCCGCCAGCCTAAAATCCACCCTCAACAATGGCTTTTTCGTAATGCATTGGACGCTCTTGGATCTCGTAGGGATTGTTATCGACTAAAATTTTAACCTATTCATCCACAAGTAGGCCATCTGTGGTGATTTGCCGAAACAGGCTACATTTGATAGATGTAGCTTCAACAAAAGACCGTCATCAAATGTCAACATGCGGTAGTCTCTGTTGGCAGAAAAGGACGACATTACTTATATTTTCTTATAATCTCCTTGTGCAACGTTCAAAGCTTGTGCAAAATTCATTTTTCAGTTCAAAACTGCTTCAGTGGGTGAATGCTTTTATTTCATTTTATTTATATCACGAAACCCCATATCGTTAGTCTGTGTTAATACCGTTCTGGTGTGGAACTTCACATATGTTTTTTGTTTGGTATATTTGTGTTTGTAATATTTAAATTCGTTCTTTTATTATTTATTCGTTTCATTTGTATGTGACTGGCATACAATTTTCTTAAACAAATATATCCGCTAAAAGAACTTATTTTTTGTGAAAATGCTTTTTAAAATATTTTCAAAGAATACGTTACCCACAGAAAAACAGAACAAAAAGTAAATAAAAGAATATACGAAGTTATGTTTAACAGAAATTCTTTAAAGTTCATTCTCTCCTTTTTGGATTCATTCATATTTTCCTTCCGCTTTTTCAAACCAGTTCAGTGTCTAACAACGCCATTTGATTTTTTTTTATTTAAACATCAAATTTACATTGAGATCGACTTTCTATTACGGTACACGTATGCCGCAGATTGTACACGTTTATATTGTATTTTCAGAATATTAAATTTCAGCATTTATTATCCAGTGCCATGCTGACTTTATCCTCTCTGCTGGTCGATCCATAAAATTCAAGTCCAATGTCTTTTTGTTGAGTTATGGTCAACGCACAATTCGACGGTATTTTCGACGCCGCATTTATATTCGATATTAATTTTCTTCAATATATTTTCAGTAATTGTATCAGGTGTATAAATACTTGGAATTTATTAGACAAACTGTTAAGAAACATAGATTTTACGTTCGATTTAAAAATTCACAATTTCGTCACACATTTTACTCTGCTGAACAAAAAAGCTGCACTGAACTTAGTCTTCGTGTATGAGTAACGAAAAGTCTTAGTGTGTTCTACGGTGTACTTTTTTATGTACGACTAACTAGTCAACCTGAACACTGCTACAGACGTGGTTTTGGTACTGATACGTTTATTTGTCAGAACTGCACTTTGAAGTCGTCACTCCGAAAGAGATATTGTTTGGTGTGGATTTTGGCCTGGCTTCGTCACAGACCATATATTTTTGAGAACAACATTCGCCAGGCTAACAGAGTCAACGAAGAGCACTATAGGTCGATACTTACCAACTTCGTTTGGAATGAATTGAATAATCTGGACACCAATAACTTACGGATTTAGCACGACAGCACTAAGCGTCACATAGCTCATGCCACATTTGATGCTCAAACACATTTTATCGGTCAAATTCTAACTAAGTAATGGAAAATCAGACATTTTGGATACACACATTATGGTATCATGGCATTGTTCAAAGGAATAAAAAAGTTTGATGACCCTCTTACATTCAGGATTCCGACCTAGCTTACCACACCACGTACGTTGTGAGGACAGATTAGCATATCCTCTGATTATCTAATTCAGGCCCAAAAGAAGTTAGTAATTTGTAGTGGAAGACTTGGTTATTCAAATGTATTTAGTTACCATAGAGTAAAATGTCATAGTAAGAAAAGTGTGTTGACGCATGTTGACGTTTGTTGACGCATGTTAAAGCATGTTGACGCAGGTTGACGTGTGTTGACGCATCTACCGATTCGAATTTTCCAAAGTGTATTAAGTCGAGCTTAAAGAATTATTACGTATTTCTTCTTAATTTGAGCTGTTCACCATAAAAATTAACATTAAAATATTTAACATAAATGCAAAATAAAGATGATCAAATGATTTAAAGTGGAGTCTTTTTAATAAAATACATAGTTTTATGGTGCATATTTTGTATTACATACATATATATTTGGTCAGGTTTAAGACCTAGTTTCTCACACTACTTATGTTGTGTTTATTAACATTATGCATGAGTGACGGGACATACAGTTTAAAGTCGATTCCGAACGACAGATTTTTGAGAACCTTTTCATTTCAATTTTATTTGCTCTGAGAGTTTTTGTCAGAATTCTTCTGAGAGGAAATCTTCGAAGAAATATCCTTTTTAGATTTCATTTTTTTGAAGATGTTTGTCTTGTCTGTGGCCTCACGTCTAATAAGTCAACACACTACCTACTAGACTACGGCGGTTTCGATAGATAAGATATTAAACCCCTTCAGCCAGTATTACGGCCTGATTTCTCATATCATACGATTAGTGCGGGACCTAGACTACGACGACTTCTTCTTACATCCACTTCGTTTTATTTAAATTTAAAGAAAGAAATATCCAATAAAAAGTCCACGGTGGTGACAATCACAACACACCAAACACGAATGTAGTCATTCAGAAGCTTCGAGAGTACATAGTATATAGCAAGTAATTCGTTAAATTACATCTGAATATCCATGTTCATGGGAGTTGGCTTCTGGACATTTCCAACAACGAATGAGAAAGAACCACTATATATATTTGAAACAGTTTGAGAATTAATTTTGCACAATAAATAAATTCTCGTTCAGAGGAAGCCTGCAAAATGCCAATTTTGGCATACTATTTCACTAACGGTAGCTGTCGCATCAACGTCAGCTTACCAAAGTGACTCCATATTCTTGTAACTGCATGTCGACCCAGTCCAATTCGTTCATTTTAGACAAGAACAATTTTCGCCTTAATTAACTGTTACGATGAGATTTTCATCGCCTTTTAAAAAATTTATTTTTTAACGTTACGTAGGCAGCTTTCTAATTGCCTAGATGGTCTTGAATTTCTCACACATCACAAATGCTGATAATACAATTCGATTTTAAATTTATTGCTTTAATACAAAGCGCTGATAGGTGCTGTTAATTTAATTCGGCACAGACTTACTATAGCGTTACCATCTACGGTGTTGGTATATGAAATAAATGTGGCATAACTCTGTGCCATGACCTCAAGTGATTGACTGTTTCTTTAATACGTGACACAGATTTCACTTTGTCCTTTTGCTTGTTTTTTTTTTAAATTGTCATGTCTTTATATTCGTCATGTCTTTATATTTGTCATTATACTTGCCATTTAAATACACATCTTTGTTGTTGCCGTCGTTTATATGCGCAGGTTCACTAGAATTCTACAAAACGAATGGGAATGAAAAAAAGTGAATTTTGTTTTTGTTGGTATTGACATTGAATTTCTGATGTTGCCTACTTAAAGTTAAAAATGTTATTAAATAATAAATGAAAATGACTGAAATTTAAGTGCACGTTACCATAAAACTGACTGCGAGAATACTATATATGTGACCTTAATATTCTAGACTTTACATGATCATATTTGCGATTATTCTCTGTTACTCTGCACAGATTGATTAAATATTCTATAGTTGGGAAGTGTATTTCTGTAGGATAAGATATACTGATATCGGGTGGACCACCTATCGATTTAAATTTGAATAGGGCAGTACTTTTGTCATTCTATTCTCTCACAAAATTTGGTATATTATCCCCACTGAACGTAATAAATGGATTTATGCTTGGGCAACGTTGGGATTTTTTGGAAATTTATTTCCGAAATAAAGACAATAATTCGGAATTACACGAAAATATTCTTCAAAATTTGGTCGCAAAGGAGGACTAACAGTCCCGGTATAGGTAGGTTTTTTGCTAAAGTTCGTGAAATTGGTTTCATTGCTGATGCGCCAAGACGTCAGAATGCTCGTACAGTACGTACACTAGAAAATATCGAAGCTGTGCTGAGAGTGTAAGTGACTCGTCATCGTTCTCAAGAATTGAACATTTCAGGCAATAGTTGACGTCGAATTTTGTGAAAAGTTCACGGTATGACACCTTAACCCTAGAACCCTACCCTGGGTGCTCGGGCACCCAGCTTAATATTTAAAGTGTTGTCATAAATTGAAATTTGGAAACACAATATTTTAATTCTGTTAGTTTTCCTAGATTTCCATACTGTTCACATTTCATTAGTTTTGAGAGAGCTTCTTAAGCGGTAAGTAGTTTAAATAGTTGATACTGGGTACTGGAGCACCCAGGGTAGTAAAGAAAAGATAGAAAAAGTAAGGCTTTTTGCAACAAGTGCCAAACGCCTATCTGTGGAGAGCATCAAATTAAAATGTGCCCCAAATGTATATAATATTAATTTTGTTCTTTTTTTCTTTAAAGTTCTATCATAAGTAAACAATAAATACATGAATATAAAAAAATTAATTTAGCCACTTGTTTTCCTAAATTTATAACTCATGTGAAAACTGGGTGCTCGAGTACCCAGGGTAGGAAAAGTCAATATAAAATATGGGTAGGGTTCTAGCGTTAACAAGTTCAATTGGTTCATGGGGTAAAGCCGCATGCCAACGAGAAACTGTACCATGATGTTGATTTTGGCTAAAAAAAATCGTCTTTTCGAATGAAATTCATTTTCATCTTGGTGGGTACCTAAGCCAAATTGCCGTATTCGAGGTTCAAAAAACATAAACGTGGTCTTACAAAAGCCAATGTACCTATTATAAGTTACTGTTTGGTGCAGCTTGTGCAGTGAGGCATCCTTGGCACATATTTCTTTGAAAATGAGGACTGCGCAACCATTACGGTCAATGGAGACACCTGTCACACCATGACAAACGATTTTTCGCACTCGCTCTTCATGGTAATAATGCGAACAATGTTTGCTTTCAACAGGATAGTGCAACTTCCCACACATCTTATGCCACAATCGATTTATTGTGTCAATCGTTTGATGGCCGTTTAATTAGCCGAAGTGGCAATGTCAATTTGATTTGACACCGTTTTCTGTGAGACGCCATTAAAGAAAAGTATTATGCCGACGAACTAGAGACTATGTGGATTTTATCAATATCACCTTAGACTAGACACGTTCTGTCACTAGGCAGCTAAAAATGTTCGTCTTAGGTTACCAAAAGCTGTGCAATAACAGAGAAGTTGTCCCCTGTCCCTAATTTTTTTTAATTACGATTTCCACAGAAAATGTTGTGATGCAGATTCATTCTCTGGTCTTTAGAACCCAGACACCAATATGCTGTTATAACCGCTATACATACATACATAATTGGCGGTTACAACCCTTCAGTCACGATTACGGCCTAGTTTCTCACACCACGTATGATGTGTGCATTAATTTTATCCATAAGCGGCGGGACTTACAGTCTAAAGTCGACTCCGAACGACAGATTTTTGAGAAACTTTTCATGGCAATTTTATTTACTCTCAGTGTTCTTGCCAGAAATATTTTTTGTCAATTTTCGTCTTGATGTCTTATCTAGCGTTTGAATTGTGGCCTCACGTCTAATAAGTCAATACACTACCTACTGGACTACGGCGACTTTTTTTTATTTATTGCCAAATATCTGCTGAAAAGAAGAGGAGAGTCTGTCCATTGACAGTAAAAAAACATGTATGAACTCTATGAAGGTTGCGGACTTTCCATGTACCTGGTGTCGTGGTGGTCGTCAACTTTTGAGGGGATCTTTTGAAAGGCTTTTGTCTTGGTTTTCATTGAAGGCTATTTTTACGCACAACCTAAATTTAACGTCCAGGGAATTGCGCTTCGCTGCACCCATTGGTTAACATCTAGAGGGTGTTACAATGCCATCCAGAATGGCATCCAGGCGGAATGTCGCGAGGAGGCTGCGTGTCAACTTGAATACAGCAAGACAAGGATCGTCCTGGTGGTCGCCACGTTGACCACAGTCAGAAACTTTATCTTGTTTGCATGCATTCCATTCCTTCCATTATTTTTATTTGTATTTTCCAATTAAGCTACGATAGTAGTTTCTAAATACTACAGTCAATACATTTTTCTAGAAGGCATTGTTACCTAACAATGACATAATGGAACCTGATAAGCCAATCACTTGCTTCCAGGGAAACATTTTATTGAACACACAGAAACAAAGCTAAGAAATAGGAGAGTATTGTGCAGAGATGCCTTATTATTAAAAAAAAATTATTTTGAGCTTATTTTTCTTTATCCATTCGTTGATTTGTTTCTTTCAATTTTGATTACTTTTCAATCACTCATCAACTTATTTATCCCAGCAGTTTTGTCATTTTCTATTATTTGTAATCATTTATCGTCAAACCAAACAAGAAGAAAATTAATTTCTAATTTGATCAATAAGAGATAGAAGATAAAAACTTAATACGCGCCTTGAATAATAATAAATTGATGTTAATGCGCAAAATTGACAATGGAATATGAATCAAATTGATTATTCAGTTGATGTTGAATGGAATTTGTGTTAATCTTTAGGATTTTTTATTTTATTTCATAGTTTCCGGCTGTAGACCTTGTAAAGACAAATAATTTAAACAAGAAACAGATTCTGTGAATTATAAGTATGGATATACAAATAATATTTAAACTTTGATTCCTAATATTTCATCCGAAATTAAAACCTTCATTTCAAATTCGCGATTATGCACCATAAAAACAGTAAAGCTGCTGGCTCTGATGACCTTCCCGCCGAATTGTTTAAGACCGAACGTAATGAGTTGGTAGGGAGCATGCACCAGGTTATTTACAACATGTGGCTAGAGGAAAGTATGTCCAAAGATTGAATCCTCAGTGTCCTCTGTCCTGTCCTGAAAAAAGGAGATCCTGCGATATGCGCCAACTACAGGGGTATAAGCTTTCTTCCTATCGCTTATAAGGTTCTTACAGGCGTATTGTATGAACGTCGGAAGCCACTCGTCAAAACACTGATTGGACCTTATCAGCGCGGCTTCAGCTTCACTATGCGTCAAATCCTGGAAAAGACCCTCGAAAAACAAGTCGACACTCACCATCTTTTTGTCGCCCATAAGGCAGTCTTCGATAGCCCAATAAGGGATCGTGTTTTTGTCACAATGACTGAGCTTGGTATACCTGCGAAGCTGATAAGGCTATGCATAATGAAGTTGAGCAATTTCAGTAGCTCCGTCAAGGTAGGAATGGACCTCTCCGAAAATTTTGATACCGTGCGAGGTTTCAGACAAGGCGATCTCTTAAACTTCGTAATGGCGTGAGTGCATTGCAATGGCAGTGTTTTTTAAAGAAAAGCGTCCAGTTCCTTTCGTACGCTGGCGACATTGACAATATAGGGCGTACAAAGCGTGATGTTACTGCTGCCTTTAGTGCTATCGAATGGAAGTCTACTAATCTTATTAGACTTAGACTTAGTAGGGTCTGGCAGTAAATGAGGGCAAAATGAAGTCTATGTTATGGAAAAGTAGAGACGTGCGGCGTATTGGATCTCAGATTACGGCCGATAACTATACCTATATGTATATACATAACATAATTGGTCATTACAATTCTTCAGTCAGGATTACGACCTAGCTTCCCATGTAATCAAGGATGTAGTCAAGGAATTTATTTATCTTGGCTTCGCCGTTACCACCTAAAATGATGTCAGTCTAGAGATCAAGCACAAGATCACTCTTGCCAACAGCTGCTACTATGGTCTCAATAGGCTATGGAGTATTAGAGAACTCTCTCGTACCACAAAACTAATGCAAAACTAATACCATGGACCCTATTAAGCACTGATGCAGCAGCCTTGACCGTATTCGAGAGAAAAATCGTACGTAAGATCTTCAGTCCAGTGCAAGTTGGCAATGATTTTCGCATTCTATCACACAGGGAGCTGTATGAGCTTCTCAACGACATAGACGTTGTGCACCGTATTAACATCCGGCAGCTGCGCTGGCTCGTCCATGTCATTCGAATAGAGGATGATGCTCCGACGAGACGGGCATTAGATGCGAGGATCTGCGGAAGAGTACGACCTTTTTTTGAGTTGAAAGGACCAAAGCGTGGAAGCCTATATATTGCACCCCCTTGTCCCATAATTATTACACACAAACCAATGTAATATTATTTAATATAGAAAATATATATATATATACAATTGTTAAAGCATTAAGTAAATATAAGAAATGTATTAGAATTAAGGGGTTGATTTAGAAATGCTAAATCAGCCAAAATTCAGTATAAAAGAAGGGATATTTTCCCTCAAAAATCAATCATTGAATAAACGCAAAAGAGTGCGCACTATCCGCACCTAACAAAGAAAAAACAAAATTTTTCTATTCAATTATTCATCCTTTCTTACAGTATCCTTATATCTAATAAGCCAACACACTAACCACTAGAATACGATGAAATATTTTGAATTTTTCCTTAAACTTTAAATTCATAAATTCTTCCTAAACTTAAAAACCATTATCGCAAGCGGTTTTAAAAGCGTTTAAAGTATACGTATAATTTTCTATTACATGTACTCACGTACATTAAGTGATATTCTCATGTATTTTGTAATGTACTTTGGAACACGACATGAAATATTTGAAATAAACTGTAAGTGCGATATAAATTTAAATGTGTCTACGATAGGTAACATACATGTGATGTGATGTGATGTGATGTGATATTTTAATGGTGTTTGATTCTGTCGGTGATATCTTCAATGTACAAAAACAAATATTAATGTCAACATATGACATTTCATATATGTAATGTTAGAATTATCGACATGTATGTTTGCATGTACTATATATAAAATATACCTGATTTATATGCCTGAAAATGATTTGAAGATAAACAAATAATAAAAAAAATACACAAGCAATAGACAAACAAATAAATTCATATATGCATGTGTATCAGAAAAGTTTGTGTTAATAGGACAAATGTAACGTACAATAGTTCCTGTCATTTCAACTCTTTCACTTAACTTCACACAATGATTTTTCATTATCAATTTGTAAATATAACAAGACATACATAATTGGTCATTACAAATCTTCAGTTAGGATTTCAACTTAGTTTCTCACACCACTTATGTTGCGTGTATTAATTTTATACATGAGTGGCGGGACCTACAGTTTAAAGTCGATTTCGAACGACAGAAATTTGCGAAACAAAAATGGCAATTTTTATTTAAACACAGTGTTTTAGCCAGAAATGTGCTGAGAGGAAAATTCCGAAGAAATATTTTTTTGTATTTAATTTTGTTGAAGATATTTTACATGGGGTTTGAACCTTGGCCTCACTAACTAGAGCACGGGTACTTCACTACCAATGCCTTACGTTCCATTGTAAAACAAAATAACTCGAACACTATGAAGCGACACGTCTGTGAAAACTATCATGAACTTGTCAATCAGGCAGAATGATAGGTACCCTAACGACCCATTCAACTATAAATATGACTTTTAGCAGCATTAGTGGATACCGACACAATGGAACATTTTACAAGTTACTGACGATTTTGGGTAATGATTTCTCATATGAGGAAGGAAGTAATTGAAGGAATATTATGACACATATCGTCATACTATTAACCGATGTGGTTGGTATTACATTTTGGGTAGCGCTCAACGGCTCCAAAGAAAAATGAAAAAACATAACATGGTACCTTGAAACTATTTTTTTTAATGACGTTACCACCTTTCACTTAAGAAAACTTTTTCAAACTTGTAGAAATAGAGACGTAGATTATGTTGTTAAATCTATGTTGGATTTGCTTCTAAGAATTATTTTTCAGTTACTTATTCCTTGGTTAAAATTGTTTGACGGAATGCTTTTCTTCTGTCTGCTTTAATTTTATTTCGTCGACAGTGTATCGTATGCAATAGTATGGTCTTCCTTTGATTGTGCCTTGGAATTTAAGTCCTTTTACACTTTAGACTTGGCATGTGGTCTATTTTAAGGATTATTTATTACACATTCAATTTGCTGCTCTTCCGTTGACAGCTGTTGTAAAGGTTTTGCTTGGGTTGAGTGTGTCCTTTGTTCTTCTTATCTATATCAACCTAATGCGAATGTAGTTTTGAGTGTACGGTTTTGCTATTTGACATTTATTTGCATGTATAAATATGCTTATAAGGAATTGTTATGTAAATATACTGACAACAATGAAATTTGGGAAAAATTTTAATCTTATGCTACATGGGTCAACATACTAAACTTATAAACTTATTGTCTTTCAAAACCTTTGAATACATACAAACGAACGAAACCTTTTTATAAATTTTATATACATACATATACATATATGTATATAAAATGTTTCTCTTTACCTTGTCGTCGGATTAATTTCAACTTTTTCCGTGGCTTGCTGATCCCCTAACATCAAATGATCTATAAGGAGAGCATTTAGGTAATTTCGGGAATGTATTACTTCTGCTGGCTAATACCGCCACGTCATTAGCTAATAAGCCCAATCACTATAGTCGTGATAAAAAAGAGCTTTACATGCATACATAATTGACCATTACAACCCCTTCAGTCAGCATTACGACCTAGCTTCTCACACCACTCATGTTGTGTGCATTAATTTTATCCATAATCATCGGAACCTATAGTTTAAAGTCGACTCCGAACGACAGATTTTTGAGAAACTTTTCATGGCAATTTTATTTATTCTCAGAGTTTTTGACAGAAATCTGCTGAGAGGAAGACGCCGAAGAAATATTTTTTCATATTTCGTTTTGATGTCTCACCTGGGGTTTGAACCGTGGCCTTGCGTCTAATAAGCCAATACACTACCTACAAGACTACGGTGACTCCCAAAAAAGAGCTTTACCGACTTCTAATTCAACGAATACATAAAAAATATAGTTCTGTGCCTTACTTAATCATAAGCTTAGGATATTCTCAGGTATATACATATATTGTAAAATTCCTCGCATTCATACTCGGTAATAAAACTTTAAAAGGCATGTGGATCATTGATATATACGTAGCTTTCTATTAGAGATACATAAACCATCATATCAAACATGTTTTTTTAATGTTAATGGATAGATAGACTTTCCCCTTCTTTTCAGCAGATTTATGGCAAAAATCCTGGGAGTAAATAATATTGACGTGATAAAGTTTCTCAAAAATCTGTGCTTTTGAGTCGACTTTAAATTGCAGGTTCTGCCATTCGTGTATAAAAATAGCACACAGCCGAATGGTGTTAAAACTGAGGTTTGAACTTCAAACTCTCGGCTATGAAGACAACACCGTTTCCTGAATACCAATTAAAATTAAGAAAACATACAAAAGCTTATATAGTTGAAGTCAGTATGATAATCGGGTGTTTCAACACGGGTTTTCGAACAGCCATCTTGTTGAAGTACCCTTTGTCAAATTAGTTTAACAATAATATGTGCAAATAATAAATTTTTTTTTAATGTGTGCTCTGTTTGAGCAATTCTAAAAGTTATCTTCAACATGAACCAACGAAATTATGAACATTTTGGGCGATACGAATCTTAATAGCGACTACAAGTGATTATAGCAAGATGGCTCTATATGCCTCACATATGTACATAATATACATAATTGGCCATTATAACCCTTCAGTCAGCATTGTGGACCTAGTTTCTCACACTACTAATGTGGTATGTATTAATTTTATACATGAGTGGCGGGACCTACAGTCTAAAGTCGACTCCGAACGACAGATTTTTGAGAAAATTTTCATGGCAATTTTTTTTACTCTCAGATTTTTGCCAGAAATCTGCTGAGAGGAAGTTGCCGAAGAAAAATGTTTTTTCATATTTCGTTTTGATGCCTGACCTGGGATACGAACCCGGGCTTTACGTCTAATAAGCCAACACACTACCTATAAGACTACGGGTACTTCTTCTCTTCTTCTATATGCCTCATGTTACAGTAAATATTCTGCGCTAACGATTGAAACGCATAACCATCTCACATGAAGGTGATGTGAATAGGCCACTGAAATCGTGAGATTTGACTGCGTTAGACATTTTCTTGTCTGGTTTTCTTAAGAAGCAGGTCTATGCAAATCAAATACAAACTACAGTGGTCCTCAAAACCAACATTACCTATATCATCGATTAAATTCTGCGTGATTTATGCGCCTGAGTCGTGAAAATCTGACATTTCGTATACGCTTCGCCCACAGAAGGCGTGGCGGGCCTTTGAACGAAGTTATATACCACATATGATGACATCAAAAGAATAAAAAATTTCGATTTGTTATTTAAAATTTAGAACTATTGAGCTTTGTTTTCTTTAATAAAAACTATTTTTTATTGATTGTATTTGTTTAGTATGGTCTGTTGATTTCCATTGAATAAATAATTTATTATTTTCGAACAGATGCGAAATGTCATTTTCGTATTACTAATTCATAAATTAAATTCCATTTAAAATAATAGAAAATATTACGTTGTTATACACTTAACTCTGATTTAAATCAATCAGCAGCACAATTTAGGCGTTTTGATTGTTTAATTTTCTCTGTCGGCCGCACATACATAAATTATCAACAAATATATTCAAATGAAATACGTATGTTTCATTGTAATAATAATTGATTACATATACAATATACCCTAATGATTTTTATGATTTGTGTACTTACATATGTATACAGTGGATGACAAAAGTCTCGGTACACCAATATATGTAACAATTTTATAAATTTTATTGTGGCCATCTGTGTAGGCACTAGATGTGGGCATTTTGCTATTTATTGATGGAATAGTGACTAAGAGAGAGTATATAAGCTTTCTAAAAAACAAATTGGCAGAAAGTCGGAAATAATTTAAAATTCGTGAATGTTATTACATCCAACAAGTCAATAAACATCATACTGCTGCTAATGTGAAGATAACAGTTGCGTATCAAAAGTACCCATAGGCTTAATACTCTTGCAGAAAGCATCAATATTACTGCAATAGCATATTTAAGAGATCATCTGTAAGAATACCAAATGCCGGACATTTGCACAATAAGTGAAGAATAGTTTCATCTTCATCTTCATCTCCACAGCTTCTGCCGAAATCATTTGCAAGGTGTCCAAGACCAATACGCCTCGCATGAGTTCCTATAATGCAATGCCCCGTAATAACCCCGATAACTTTACTTCTTTGGAGTTTAAGCAGAGTCGCCGTGCGCTTTCTATCCAGCCTCGGCCAGATCTTTTGCGCCGCTATGCCCTTATCCGAAATTGCCCACATTCTGTTGACGAGATTAACGCTTGCATTGTCATTTATAAGTTTGTAGGATTCCCAACGAAGAGAAATCAGAAAATTCGATGGTCGTGCCCCTTCTGGCTAGACCATCCGCTCTGCAGTTGCCAGGAATATCATTATGTCCCGGTATCCATGTGATGCAAACAGCATTGAGGTATCTGCGACAGTCGTACACCGTCTTGGAGTTTACTTCACTGGAATCCAATACCGTGATAGCCGCTTGGCTATCGGAAAGTATGATGATTTTCCGTCCGTGAACATTTTTGTCCACAATAATTTTCACCGCAGCCTGAATTGGTGACACCTCTGCCTGAAAGACGCTGCAATGATCTGGTAGCCTTATAGACTTGGATATTCCGATTGATCAAAGGATTACGCAGTAACTGAACCTCAGACAAAAGTCAACTGAAAAACTTGCTCATGAATGCATGGCAGCAACATTCGTAATGCCATTGACGAGATACGATCCCATACTCTAGAAAAAGTGCATGAAAATTGGTCCGATCGTATTAAATATTGTGAGGCCAATCGCGGTAGCCGTATAAATGAAATAATAATCCATTTCCAAGCGGAACAATTGTAGTTCACTGCCGAACAAAACTATTTTTTATTTTATTGCATTTTTAAATTTAAACTCTTAAATCACTCACCCATTATAATTACTTCCATTATGTTCGTATTTAATATGTAAAATTCATTCATGACAAGTACATATGTGACGTATGAGTGATATTTAATACCATTAGTTTCATACATGAAAAAATCGAAGATTTTTTATTGCATACTTTTCAGAGTAACTAAGTATTCTAGTAAATGCACTATGATGCGTATGAGTAATATATTTCAAATTCAATTAAAAAGAAAGTATACCCCATTAATTTGGAATTAATTTGGAATTAAGCTATTATATCAGAATTTTTGATGGATTTCTAAAAATTTATGAATTTTTCGAGAAATCCTAACTTAAAACTCAATACAAAAACCACAATTCTAGGCTATATTCAAGTACTACATCATGCCCTGTACCTTTATAGCCTGTATCTTCGACATCCTTCGCAACAAAAAAATAAATTTGTCAAAATTCCATACCGTTGTTGTTTTATTGCATTATTAAATTTAAACTTTTAAATTACCCACAATATATTATTGCTTGAAATTCTTGAAATTTCTAAAATATATTGGTGTACCTTGACTTTTGTTGTCCACTGTAAATATGTATATAAGTATGCCATATGCTCACACTTATTCATATGAATTTTGGCAATTTTCTAACATTATTTTTTTTTTAATAAAAATACAAAAATAATTTTGTGGAATATAGGAAAAAAGGAATATTGTTTGCCTGTCACTAAATGGCTGCAAATGTAAATTGAGCCTCCAAACGTATATGATAGATTAATTAAATTGAAAACAGAATTGTTTTTGAAATCAATTAATTTTGTCAAGTATTAGCATAAATGGCAAAATAATACAAACCCATTGAATTCTAAAAACTACACCATGTAAAAAATAAGTTTTTTTATTTTAATTTTTATTCGAAAAACAAAATAGCGAATATTAAAGTATTTAATTGAGATCATTACGAATTTCCCGCGTTAGTTTTGTTTTGAATATTTTGTTTACAATTGAGACTTCCCCATAGTTGTAATTGCGCTTTATTATACCAGTAATTCTTTACATAATGGATCATTAATTAATGACCATCTAAACCTCTTGATATCTTAAGTATACCTTTTTGCAGGTCTTGATATATTAAGTTCGTTGGTGGTTATTTATTTGTTTTCTTCGTAATATTTAGCTTCATCATGATTGATCTCCCAATATGAACTCGACGGTGGCAAAGCCGATGGTGGCACATTTGGCACCAATACATCTTAAAATAATTACATAACGTATATAAACACAATTGGTCATTACAAACCTTCAGTCAGGATTACGGCCTAGTTTCTCACTCCACTCATGCTGTGTGCGTGAATTTTATACATGAGAGGCGGCACCTACAATTTAAAGTCGACTTCGAACTGCAGTTTTTTGAGAAACTTTTCATTGCAATTTTATTTATTTACTCTCAGAATTTTTGCCAGAAATCTGATGAAAGGAAGTCGCAGAAGAAATAGTTTTTTAATAGTTCGTTTGATGTCTGACCTGGGGTTTGAACCTTGACCTTACGTCTAATATGCCAATACACTATCTGCTAGACTACGGCGATTTCAAACAATTATTATCATCTAAATTAAACTACTTTTCGTCGCTAAAGACTATGCTTCGCCACTCCTTGTCCTAAAATTGGTAATTATCAACAAAAGCCAAGACCATGCTTTGTACTGCATTCTGTTATGGAGGAAAAACCGCGATGTGTGCCATGGCTTATTAGATAATAAATTAATAGACTTTGCTGGACAGCTTTATGGCATCGTTGTTCCTTTCAGCAGGATAACGCGTCAATTAGTCACTAAGAAAGACCTTTTTGTGTCAAGAAATATTAAATTACTGGACAGGCCAACAAAAAGCCCAGACCTGAACTCAATGAAAGACTTCTAAGGAATGCGCACTTCTAGAGTTGGAAGGCAAACTTTAGAGCGCAATAGAGTTAAAATTGGCCATAGTGCAGTCCATCCACATTAAAATACTTAGTAAATACCATGCCATTTCGACCAAATAATGTTAAAATTAATAAAGAAAATCATATTTACTCTTAATTATGCAATTTTTTTACTATAAAATATAAAAGGCCTGAAATACCCACAACGCATATATAATTATTTACTGCTAAGAATATTTATTTGATTGCTACGCGGAGCAAAAGCCCTGCGTTCATTTGTTACGAAAATCGCGACGCAGTGTCAAAATATGTCGCGCAGTTTTCGAACGTTGTCAGCAGAAACGCTTGGTAGTCAAACGGTTAAACTTTTTTTCCATCATTCAGGACACTTGTCATACATGGTACTGGAATACAGGAATAATAGTTTTTTTTTTATAGGAGAAAGCCGTATTTATATTTTGAAGATCACCGTGGTCTAGTAGGTAGTGCTTATTAGGCTTATTAGACGTGAGGCCTCGGCCTCCAACTGAATGAAATATTTATATTGAAAAATATTTCTTCGGCGACTTCCTCTCAGCATATTTCTGGCAAAAACTCTGAAAGTAAATCAACATTGCCGAAGGGAAGCACCCCTTACTTTTAGCATAACTTGTACAGCCCAGTTATCTTGTTGGAAAATAAGCGAATAAGCGAATTTTAGTAAAATTTTGTAATGAAAATATCTTCTAGAAGTTTAATAGATTTTGATGGTAATGAACCAAACAGGAAGGTGGAAGTTACGATCCTTCCACCAAGATTTCACTTCAACCGCGCAATATTAGCTTGGGCCAAATCATGACAATAAAAACTGTTGCAATCTATACAATTCAAACAATTCAACTCACCAGTCCATTGCAAGTGAATTAAAAGAAAAAGCACATCTCTCACTGCGCGAATAAATTATTCTTGGCTAAGTCTTCTTGTTTGTTTCTTTAATAGGCGGCGTAGCTTTTAAATCACGGGTGCAATGGAAGATCCAGGTTATTCTTTATTTCTCGACATGATAAATGATTCTTATTGAATCTATTTGAGAATTTACCCTGTCTTTAGATTTTATCTTTTGAAATTGCCTTTCATTGGAGCTTCATAATTTCATAATTTTTTTTCATAGTGTTAGGTAAACTCTGTTTACTCTTTCAAAACGTATATATTCCAGCAATTTTTGCTCTTAAAATATTGTTACGTTTTTACCTTTTTTAAAAACGTATAAATATGAGTTCGTTAATTGCAAACCAAGTAAAAACAAATATGTGTTTATTTTCTCTTAAACTCTCTTTATTATTTACACTACTTTTGTGTGTCACCGTATGCAGCTTAACGATACAACAATAATTTGCTTGTACATTATCCTATTTCACACTTCTGTCCGCTTTAACACTAACAACTCTTCGTTAGATCTTCTCTGCTTACAATCTTTTTGCAAGCAATACCACTTGTACGTTCAAACCGCAACGTGTGAAGACGCTGACTGATTCAGGCTGACTGAATTATAACTGACTGACTGCTTGCCTTGTCTTGCCCTTTTATATACGCACGTAATCAGTATGATGAACGTTTTCGATGCGGAAGGTTCTTGTTCTCGCCTTCTCGAGAGTTCTATAGCGACCGCATTCTCGAGAGTTCTATAGCGACCGCATTGTTGCTTGTGTATTTTTTGCACACTTATCCATTCCTCATGCTTGTTGTTGTTGGTTTACTTGAAACGTGTTCGATGTATTCATTAGTGTGTATTTGTGTCGTGTGTATTGTGTTGGTGTAGCTCGTAGCTTTTTTTATCGTTTTTATTGTTAAACGATATTAGGTAGTTTCGATTTATGTAACAATATATTTTTTTGCTTTATATTGTAACGAAAATGGAAATGGTGTTATTAAAATGATAAACACAACAATGGACTTGTTTACAAGATCTCCAAAACAAAAATATAGCAACAACATCAGTATAACAAAAGGAGATAACAAAGTAAAGAAACAGGCAACAACAACACTGCAAGGACAAACGTAAACAAAATACACAAACAACAATAACGTAAACAACATGGTTACATTTATAGAGATTTCGCGAAGGCAAGGTCAAAGGGGAATGAGTATCCATCAGACTGTTTATCCTGCAATATAAAAGACAAGACAAAGCAGGCAACGGATCAGATAGAATTCAGCCAGTCTTGTGTGAAGACGCGTTATGTGTGAAGATAATAACTGTGGTTTGAAAAAGTCCGTGTGTAAAGATCTAACGAACAATTGTTAGTGTGTAAGCTGAAGAGTGTAAAGAAGAATAACAAATAAAGCAATTTGTTGTTGTTTAAATCAAATTGCCAAAAGCACAGAATTGTGCGAACAATTAAGAATTTATTTAAAATTAAACACAAATTTATTTTTATTTTTATTTGCAATCTACGAACTCATATTTTGAACGCTTTTAAAAAGGTAAAAACGTAACAATATTATACGCTAAAATTAAATTCAACAATAATAAATTAAAGACAAATCCACAATTCAATAAATACCGAAATATTAAACAACTTTATGTACAAAATACTAACTGAAATAAAAATAAAACGAAAGCACTAACTATCCTACATAGATAATGCAATTGTTTAACAAATTTTATTAAATAACCAAAATAAATGGTCGTTTTTATAGCCACATATTAA
Organism: Sarcophaga carnaria; assembly: GCA_958299815.1. Lineage (NCBI taxonomy): Eukaryota > Metazoa > Arthropoda > Insecta > Diptera > Sarcophagidae > Sarcophaga > Sarcophaga carnaria. Next base: position 89,349,014 of record OY283149.1, read on the forward strand.
ACACAACATTTATTGTGTGTTGCTCACATCAACGATGTTAACAAACTTTAAGACAGAAATCAATTTGTGGCATCCATTTTAATGGTGAAGAAGTTTTTCACTTCCAAAGATAAATGATGATAAATTGATGTTTCTTTTGTTCACTGTTAACACAAAATTCTATTAAGATTGGAAGCTTCATAAGCTTCATAAAATATTGTTTAAAAAATATTTGAGAAAATATTTCATTCAATTAAATATATGTGCGTACGTAGTACGTAGTAGGAGTGAAATATATTCGAAACATTATTTTTACTAATATATCATATCGGGTATAATAAAACCCGAGCAATGAACTAAAATCATTAAGTTAAAAACAACTTAACTTTCATTCATTTCTAATATATACATACAATTGGTCGTAACAACCCTTTAGTCAGGCTTGCGACCAAGTTTCTCACACCACTTATGTTCTGTGCGTTAATTTTTATACATGAGTCGTGGGACCTACAGTTTAATGTTGACCCCAAACGACAGATTTTTGAGAAATTTTTCATGGCAATTTCATTTACTCTCAGAATGTTTACCAAAAGTCTGCTGAGAGAAAGTCGCCAAAGAAATATTTTTTCATATTTCGTTCAGTTGGAGATGCCTGACCCCGATTTGAACCGAGGCCTCACGTCTAATAAGCCAACACACTACATACTAGACCACGGCGACTCATTTCTAATAAAAGAAAGATTTATTATGTGTTCGAAACTTTATGAATTTAAAAATTTAACTGAGAAAGCATTTAACACTGATTCTAGCTATTCTGTCATATAAATGCCATCTCTCAACCATCCCGAGAAATTTCGCAGTTCGCATTTGGCTAAACATATTTTGTCATAAAATTTTGGGTGCCCAAGAATTCCCTTTCTCTGGTTCTCAATATAAAGAAATTCTTTGACTACATCGAAAGTATAGCTATTGGCCGTAATTTGAGATCCAATACGCCTCACGTCTCTACTTGTCGATAACATATATTTCGTTTTGCTCTCATTTACTGCTAGACTCATCTTAATTGACTCCCATTCAATAGCACTAGACGCAGCAGTAACATCACGCATGGTACGCCCTATGATGTCAATGTCGTCAGCGTACGCAAGAAACTGGAAGGATTTTTGAGAAATAGTACCATTGCGATGCACTCCCGCCTTTCGCAGAACACTCTCCATGACGAAGTTGAAGAGGTCGCCTTGTCTGAAACCTCGCGCGGTATCAAAACGTTCGTGGAGCTCCATTCCTACCTTGACGGAGCTGCAAGAATTGCTCAACGTCATTCTGCATAGCCTTATCAGCTTCGCAGGTATTCCAAGATTATACATTGCGGCAAAAACACGATCCCTTATTGGGCTATCGAAGGCTGCCTTATAGTCGACAAAAAGACGGTGTGTGTCGTGGGTTTTTACCAGGATTTTACGTAGTGTGAAGATCTGGCCGAAGATGGACTTGCCAGTTCTGAAGCCGCACTGATAAGGTCCAATCAGTCTTTTGAAGACTGGCTTAATTCGTTCACACAATACGTCTGTAAGAACCTTATATGCGATAGGGAGAAGGCTTGTAATTGGCGCATATCGTAGGGTCTCCCTTTTTCAGGACAGGACAGAGGACACTGAGGTTCTATTCGTTGGCCATATTTTGTAAATAAGCTAGTGCATGAGTTGGTAGGGCAACTCATTGCTTCCGGTCTTAACCAATTCAGCGGGGAGACCATCAGGACCTACAGCTTTATTGTTTTAATACGCATAATCACGGCTGTGACCTCTTCATGGCTAGGCGTCGGAATCTCCACGCAGTCATCATCGTTCGGGTTCGGTACATCATCTCTAAAGGCGGTATTGTTGTCGTCATCGCCTCGTAACATAGCAGAGACGTGTTTCCTCCACAAATTCAGCACCCCTGCGTACCTATAACCAGGTTTCCATTCTCATCTCTGTAAGAAGGCGCTACGGGCTTAAAACCTTCGGTTATGCGCTTAAACTTTTGATAGAATTTTCGAGCGTCATTTCTGCATCTATACATCTCGACTTCCTCACGCTATCGCCTTTCCTGTTCCCTCATTTTGCGTCTGAAAAGACGTCTCTCATTCCTTCTCTTCTCTCTATAGTACTCGACACTGGCTCGAGTAGCGGCGGACTGTAACGTTTTATTGCATGCGGTGACACTTCCCATCGTACCATTGATTTCGTTGGGGTGGGCATTCGAAAACAATGACTGTTTCCACAGTAGTACGCAAGGAGTGGGAGATGTTGGTCCACAGTCAACCAATGTCGCTGAGATTAGGTGGGGTACGACGAAGCTCATCCCAGAGTTCAGTGGAGAACGCCTCAGCTGTCCTTTGTGATCGCAGCTTCTTGACGAGGCGCCAATGCGCAATCGGAACTTGGCTGCGACAAGGTGATGGTCCAAGTCGATATTTGGACCTCTGAATGTGCGCACATCTAGTACACTGGATAAGTGCCTTCCGTCAATCACTATTATTAGAAGGCATCTTTAACCACATCGTCCTTCTTTCCGTCGGGGCGTGAGCACAAATAAGGCTGATATTGTAGAATTTTGCCCTGATGCGGATTGTGGCTATTCTTTCGTTCACAGGCGTGTACCCAGAGACAAGATGGCGAAGTCTCTTATTAACCATCTTATTAAGTATCCGAATTCGTGCTTATCAATATGGCAACTGTAATATACATCGCAAGAATCCAGCCTTTGCATCCTTGTTCTATCCATCGCATTTCCTGTATGGCAGTGATATCCGTCCTACATTTCATGAGGGCATCCGCCAGCTGGGCGGAAGCGCCTACCCTGTGAAGGATGTGGTCGTTCCATGTGCCTATTCACAAATCATTGTCGTGGTTGTCAACTTTTGAGGGAATCTGTCTAGAGGTTTGTGTTCTGGTTTTCATTGGATAACATTTCTAAGTGGTGGGTTCCAAGCCACATACAACCCAAATGTATCATCCAGGGGATTAGACCTCGCTGCACGCATTAGTTAACATCTAGCGGGTGCTAGTATACCATACAGGAGCGCCCACGAGGAGGCTGCGTGTCAACTTGAATACAGCAGGACAAAGCTTGTCCTGGAGGTCGCCACGTTGACCACAGTCAGAAACTTTACCTTGTTTTGTAACCTTGTTTGAACAGAAATCAAACAAAAGCTGGCATAATTTTATTTAAAATTTGTTCAGAAAAAGTTTCTGCTGACAAAGGACACAAAAGACGTTAATAACAATAAGCTTCAAAGTTTCTAATAGCGAGTGTGTTGGCTTATTAGACACGAATGTTTGACTACCAAGCGAACGAAACTGGTCTGTGAAAGGGGCAATAAATATTAAAAAAATATAAAAAAATGAAATGAACATAAAATATTGTGGTTATTTATGCACAAATTAGTATGAATAAGAAATGCAAGCAAAATTGTTTTATTAAATAAATTAATTTTTAAATAAATAAACTGTAACGATTAACATTTGTGATTAATAAACCTGTCAAATGAATAATTCATAGGTTCATGTATGTATTTAAAGTTTAGCAAATAAATCATCAACTAAATAGAGTTTAACTATCAATTTTAATATAATTAAGAGCAGAGGAGAGAAGACCAAAAATACAATAAAATCAATATAAATAATACAAATAAGAGGAAAGAAAATTAAACTACAGCTGCAATTAACACTTGGAGAATGTCATTAAAATGTCATTCAATATTTGTAGATTTATTTGATTCGTTTATGTATAAACTTTATACATAAATAATGCATATAAAGCAATTGCTTTTATCAAATAGCTACCATATTACACAAACAAATTAATACCATTTTAGGTCATATTATAATAATAAATATCCCTCATGGGCACAACAGTGCTCTGTTTTGTGTACAACTATGTTGTAATACTCATTAAGGATATGTGAGGTATAATTTAAATAGATTTGAGTAATTATTATCACATATTTTTCTACATCTCGAATGATATAATTTCAATATTAGACCTTTAATCGATAGTAAAGGGTATACATTAACATAAAAAATTAAAAAAGGTAGGACATGATAAGGATGATAATTAGTTACGCGCAATCAAATAAAAATGCTTATAACGTTAAGTGTATTATTAGAAGATTGGATTTTAGAAGTTAATAAGTACATTATGGTTTAAAATATATATGTACGTATTCACAGACTGAAACCTTAATGAACGTTTGTCATAATAAGATTAAAATCAACTGTGCCTCTGTCATTAAGAACAATTACCTGACCAGCATTTGATATACATACCTTCCGGAATTTTTTATATGATGCGTTAATGCCATACATCCTACATCAATCCTATTCTGTTGACTTGGGTATGCCACTTGCCTCGGTCAAGTTGACCATTGCGCGGAGGTTCTTTCGGGACACCAACCTATCCTGGGTCAATGAGGAGTCCTGCTCCACCGCTAGACTCACCTGGCAGAAGATGGATAGAAGGCGTACCAACCGATTACATGGTCTGGGTCGTGATGTCATCTCGACTACAGTGGCCGTGCTTACAGGTCATTGCGTCATGGGTAGACATGCGGAAAGAATGAGGCTCACTTTCAACGACTTCTGCCATAGATGTAGGTCCACTGAGGAAGAGTAGACTGTTGTTCACTTTCTTGTCCAGTGCCCGTCTCTTGCTAGGTGTAGATATAGGTTATTTGGATCTCCATTCCTTGTTAGCTTAACAGAGCTATCATCTATTGATATCAAGGATATAGCTTCGTTCATCACACTTTCTGGCTGGTTTTCCAGTGCGGGGTAGTCGTGCTTTTGTTGTACAACCCTTGAGCTGACCAACTTCTTCCTTTTCCGTGTTTTTGGTGGAACTTGGTTAGTAAAGGGACTGCGTTCACCCGTGGCATCACAACGGGCCGCTATGTGTGCTCAAGTGAGCTTTGTGATAACAGAGCTACCACTCCGACCTAACCTAACCTAATGCCCTACAGGCTTTAAGAATGTGTTCTGCCGCTCCATTTTCATCATTACAGTATCTACATGTTAAGTTATACACGATCTCCATACAGATATATTCCAAGTGGAAGTTTATTCCATCGAAGGAAATTCTCAATTCTATTTGGATAGAAGACAGAAGATAAAAGACGACATAGCAATATTATCAGACAGTTAGATCGCCATTCGAGAACTTGGGGGTTGAATAGAAGTTAGTATCTTCTGTCGCCTAAGAAATATTTCTTCAGCGACTTTTTTTCTGCAGATTTCTGGCATAAACTCTGAAATTGCCATAAAAAGTTTCTCAAAAAAGCCTGTCCTTCGTAGTCGATTTTAAAGAGTAAGTACCGCCACTTATTGATAAAATTAACACACACAACATAATTAGTAAGATTACCTAGGTCGTAATTCTGTCTGAAGGATTGTAGTGACCAATTACGTATGTATGTAGTCTGATGTGGGACTCATTATTATATTATGCCAATAACATAATTGCCTTAAATTCATTTGATGCTTGAAGAGTCTTTGACTCTCTTTGTCTTCCGTTTCATTATATATGCATGCATACATACACACACAATTGATCGTTTTGCGATTGTCATGGTCTAGTCGGTAGTGTGTTGGCCTATTAGATGTGAGTTCTTGGTTCAAACCCCAGGCCAGACATTTCCAACTAAAGTAAATATGAAAAATTATTTCTTCTGCGACTTCCTATCAGCAGATTTCTGGCAAAAACTATGAGAGTAAAAAAAAAATTGCCATGAAAAGCTTCTCAAAAATCTGTCGTTCCGAGTCGACTTTAACCGTAGGTTCCGCCCCTTATGTATAAAAATAACACACACAACATAAGTGGTGTGAGAAACTAGGTCGTAATCCTGACCAAAGGGTTGTAATGATTAATTACGTTATGTATGTATATTTTGTTCGTTGCCAAGACAAACTTGTTTCTATGTCTTGGTCGCACAATAGCCTTATAGGACACTATTGGTCAAACTATCATTGTACTTATACAGTACATCTCCCAGATTTCCGTTCAAGACTACTGTATATTATTATTGTATATCTAACCTTTTAGCGATCTTTTTAGATATTTTGCATACAGTTTTATTAGCATTGTATCATCCAGAAGCTGAATATTTATCCATTTAGTGTTCTTCTTCTAGTAAATGGTAACTTTTTAGTTTAGTTCTAGTTTACCTTCAAGCTCACTGGCATGCACTATCAGTGAAAAACACGTTTCTCCTCTTCTCCGTATTTCCAACTCCTTCAGAAGTCGTTGACTAGAATATAATGACACTTTTAGTGTTCGAGCATAATTTCAGAGGACGTCTTTTCTAACCTTTGCTTGTATCTGAAAGCGTCAGTGCGCCATTAACGATTTATGTCAATCCTATATCGCCAATCCTAAGCTTGCAGTCCCCACTATAATTATACTATAGAAAATATTCCCCGGAATGCCACTGTGGTATCGTGCGGTGTGTATGTTGTTCTGCTTTGCATTCCAGTAGTAGTAGAGAATCACGGAAAACTATGCTATTCTATCAGAAAGTATGCCAATATCTTTTCCAAATTTGTCATTTTAATAATCATTATCGCAGCTCATAGGTCCGACACTTCCGTTTGACTACCTACATATATTGACGAATACCAGTTATTGAGTCCCGACTATAAGTCCAGCGGAGCTAAGCATCGACGTAGATGTAGAACGCGGAGATTAGTCGTTTTGCTAAGATATTCTCACATTAACATGTGTATAGCACCAGCCAGTTATCTGACGTCACATATTCTCGCCAAAACCTATTTACAAGCATAAAGAAAAATATTAACTTTTTATTCCTGTTGAAAAGTGCGCCTTGAATGGAAGATTTAATACAAGATTTGACGTAGACTGATATTCTTCAACAAGAAGGAGCAAAGAGTAGGAGTCTATAATCAATAGGGGTTCTGTTCAGTTCTGTTCAAATTCACTATTCCCATACAATATTCCAATGAAATATAATTCAACCAGAAACAGGCAAAGATTGGAGCAAGTTCTTCTGAAAGGTTGGATATTTTATATCCAGTCGTCGAAACCAGGAGTTTAAAGTCAATTCCGAACGACAGATTTCTGAAAAAATGTTCATGGCAATTTTATTATACCCTCAGATTTTTTGCCAAAAACCTGTTGAGAGAAATTTGCCGAATAAATATTTTTTCATATTTCGTTTTACTGGAGATATCTGGCATAGGGTTTTAATAAACCAATACACTACCTCAAAGACTACGGTGACTTTAAAACTGGTAAGTATGAAAATTGAAGTAATTGATGAAAATAGTCTACACTGGCTTGGTGTATGGACAATTATTGAGGACATTGTTCTTTTTATGTCATGGCCAATTATGCTATGTATGTATGTACTTTTTATCACCAACATAAAGAAGAAGAATTTTATAAAAAGTATTAAATTTTTGTTATTGAAGAAAAGTTATAACACTTCTATGTATGAGCTTAGTTCACTTTTGATATTTAATCACGCTTTACTGATTGAGTGATACAACTTTTTTCTTTTGTCCTTTTTTTGTTATTTGTGTTCAATGCACGGCGGTTTGATGGAAAAATAAAACATTTAAGAAATTATGAGAAAGAGAGGAAAATAAGTACCATGTCATACAGAGGGAAATTTTCAAAAAGAAAATGCAAATTTCTTCATTTTCATTCAATAAAAATATAAAAGATATTAAAGCGTATTTTATATCTCAACATATAAAATGTTTCTAATTCTCGTAGTATTTCTACAAATTTGGGTTCGCCGGTGGCCTAGATGATATTGTCCTAAACTTCAAGTACCAATGCAATGGGTTCAATTGCCCATACAGACTCTGAGTGTTTTTGATTCCCTGATTGTTTGTCGAACAGTATATGTGATAGCTCCCATTAAAAAAAGAAAGTGAGAATTATTACTAAAAGGCAGTTCTCGAAAAAAGGCTAGTAACGAAGGATTCTATGTACACTGGTCATTAAAAATCCTATAATCTATCTTTCCTGTATTTCTACATATGCCAATAGAGTGTTGTTCTAAAAAAAGAGTATTATTTTCATCTTTGAGAGTGGCTTTATAAGCAAAATTGCCGTATTTGGGACTCGGAAAACCCACACGTGGTCTTACAGAGGCCTATGCATCCATTACAAGTGACTGTTCGGTGCGGATTGTGGAGCACAGGCATCATTGGCCCATATTTCTTTGAAAATGAAGTCGGCGCAACTAGTACGGGTTTTTTTGTACCCTCTCTTCATGGTACTGATGTGAACGATGTTTGGTTTCAAAGTCCCCGTAGTTTAGTAGGTAGTGTGTTGGCTTATTAGACATAAGGCCACGATTCAAACCCCAGGTCAGTCATCAAATCGAAATATGATAAAATATTTATTCGGCGACTTCCTCTCAGCAGTTTTGTGGCAAAAACTTTGAGAGTAACTAAAATGTCCATGAAAAGTTTCTCAAAAATCTGTCATTCGGAGTCAACTTTAAACTGTATGTCCCGCCACTCATGTTAAAAATTAACACACACAACTAGAGTGGTGTGTAATCCTGTCTGAAGGGTTGGTAGTTATGTATTATGTTTAGTTTCAATAGGATGGTTCAACTTGCCACACATCCCATGCCAAAATCGATTTATTGCGTCAAATGTTTAATTAGCCGAAATTGCTATGTCAATTGGCCGCAAAGGAACTGCAATTGGAAATTGTTGGACCATTTTCTGTGGGTCGCCATTAAAGAAAACTGTTGTGCCAATTAACCAGGGACAATTGAGCCTTTGGAGGCCAACTTTCATGATTCCATTGACGAATTACAACCCCATAAAATCGAAAATGTACACGAGAATTGGTCCGATTGAATTAGATATTTTGAGGCCAACCGCGACATCCATATAAATTAAATAATCCATTTCCAACCGGAACAGTTGTAGTTCAAATCAAAACAATGAATTTATCACAATTTCAAACCATTTTTGTTTTATTGCATTTTTAAATTTAATCTTTTAAATCACCCACCCATTATATTTACTCAAATTATGCTTTTATTTCATATGTAAAATTCATTCATGTTACGTACATATGTGACGTATGAGTGATATTTAATTCCATTAGTTTAATACATGACAAAATCGAAGATTTTTTATTGCATACTTTTCAAAGTAACTAAGTATTCTAGTACATGTCATATGATGCGTATGAGTAATATATTTCAAATTCAATTAAAAAGAAAGTATACCCCATTAATTGGAATTAATTTGAAATGAAGCTATGATGTGACAATTCTGATGGATTTTTAAAAATTTTTAATTTTTCGAGATATCCTAACATAAAAGTAAATACAAAAACCACAATTCTAGGCTATATTCTAGTAGGTACTACATCATGGCCTGTATCTTCTTCAGAACAAAAAAAAATATTGCAAGATTGAAAACCCTTTTTAATTTCATAGGATTTTTAAATATAAACTTTTACAATGCGTGTCACCTATTGAGCACATTCAATACACATAAAGTTCAACGACAATTCTGAGCCTACTATTCCAACAAAGATGATGAGACAGTGAAAAGAGGTCATCAGTTAAAATGTGAATGGACTTTTCCAAATCATTCATGTTGCGTGATAGTTTATCTTTTCAGCGTTTTATCATAGAAATGGGTAGGAATAAAACATGGATTATGTAAGCGAGGGCAATCGCAAATTATTTATAAAATGCATATGCAGGGTATACAATTTAGCTCGAGCTGTGTCCAACCTAAACCACGTCATTCCCTAAGAGATATGGAACAATACCATTTACAGGATATACTGGACGCTCTTGGATCTTATATAGATTGGCATCATCCCAAATTGGGGAATTTTGTTTGCAAACTTATTCATCTGGAGACGATCATCATCTATGACGACTATGGTTCCACTGCCAGTAATGACAACGATTCGGCCTGAAGATTTGTTTTGTCTTTTTTTAAATTTATACGAACGTTTTAAACTGAACAGCTTCGAGTTTAGTAAGACTACTTTGTTGTATTACAGACGAGGATTTAATTAATGATTATAGCGTTTAAAAATAACTGTATGTAAGCCAAATATTTAAAATAATGAGCATAAGTTGTGATAGTAAAATGAAAAAAAATTAAACTTTTGAAACTTATTAGAAGTAAGGCTACCGTTCAAATCCCAGGTCAGACATCAAAACGAAATATGAAAAAATATTTCTTCGGTGACTTCCTCTCAACAGATTTCTGGGAAAAAGTCTGAGAATAATTAAAGGAAATTGCAATGAAAAATCTCTCAAAAATCTGTCGTTCGGAGTCAACTTTAAACTGTAGGTAAAGGGTAAAATTAACACACACAACATGAGTGGTGTGAGAAGCTAGGTCGTAATCCTGACTGAAGGGTTGTAATTGCCAATTATGTATGTTATGTATGTATGAAAACTTTTCAATTCGAAAATTCGAATAACAGTTCTACTATTGATGGTAAATATGTCCATAAGTTTGTTTAAATTACCAGCAATTTAAGAATTTTATTAAAAACAAATAATTCCATAGAAATGTGTGTGTCTACGTACCATATTCGTTCAACCTTGACTTGCTAATGTTGATGTTCCTTTTGCACGCTTTAAGTACACTAAAAAGGAATACGACTGGAAAAAAGTTTTCCTTTCAGATTGTGTCATCCATCGTTTATTTTTTTTTTTTTCTGTTTTAAAATTTGCTATTGAATTACTCCCTGCTGATTGTGATTATTAAAAAGGCTTGTTATCCTTGTTAGGTATTCACAGACACACATAGATAGACAGCGACCTTGTTGATAATACTGACTACTAAACTGAACTGAACTAAAAAGGCAAACATGCCAACTAAAACAACAATTTAACAATAGACTCTGCTCCACATAATATACACAATCGGTATTCATGTGCATGTATACAGACACACTTTTATTTTTTTTAAAGCACTGACACACACACACACACTATTTTATAAATTTCTAGTTTAAAATGTTGAAATTCATGAAATAGAGTGTTTTTAGTTTGCAATGAAATGAAAATCTTTCACTCTATCTGTTCGTCTGTTATGTTCTGTATGTCTGGTAATGTGTGTGTGTTTGCATTTATCCCCAGCATATTATAACAGATATAATGTTACAAATGCTGTTGTAGAAGCAATTTAAGTTAGAAAATTTTCACATTAGCTACACACTAACACTAGCAGCAACTGAGGTAATATTTACAATGCATAGCAGTTGGTAGATAAATGTTTATGATTATTTTTTCGAGTTTAACATTCAGGTCATATGCCAATTTATCATTGATGTACATACGTATTTACAAACAAATAGTATTTGTAAAACGCACTACGAGGGTCTATTCAGAATTCAATTTGTTATCAATTATGCCAGTGATTATGCAAGTTCGTTTATATTTTATGAATTTCCAATAATTTTTTCTACACTTCGATTTTTCTGAAGGAGCTTTCTAAGAAATCTTCAACTATAAACGATGCGTGGGTACAACAGATAAAATTTAGATGTGCTCACTTACTTATGCGTTTTTTATATCAATGATGTATACATCATTTGAAGGATAAAAATCATTCAACCTTGTTTAGTTTGGTTGTGCATATCACAATTTTTTTTTCACCATGGAAGCTGCTGTGAAACTGCCGAAGCAAGAAGCTTTGTTCAGCTACTTTTTTGCAAAGAAAACTACATCGTTTGCTTGCGGTATTATATGATGAAAAATCTCTATCAAAACCACACTTCTTCAAGTGGTTAGCGCGTTTCAAAAATTGTAAATTTGACATCAAAGACAGCGGCATACGGAACAGCCTCAAAAATGTTAACAAGATTCGTGTCAGACGCAAGAGGAGCTTGCACAAAATGGTTTCCACGTTTCAAAAATGCTCAATTTGAAATCAAAGAGAAAGGCGTACGGAACAGCCAAAAAATTTTAACCAAGATTCGTTTCAGACTCATTAGTATTAGGCGTAACACACGCAGTCATGACACACGCAGCCAGAAAGCAGAAGAATTCATTAAAAAAAAAGGAAATTAGTTGGCACATTAACTGCAGCCGAGGGACATTAAAAGACAATGCGGAAATGCTGTTTTATTGCTTTAAAAAATCGTTTTTGCAACGAATTATCTCGGTCAGCGGCCAAACAGAATATCCATTGCGCCAAGGTAATGCTCTATTTTGAGTGCAATAGGATAGGATGTGATTCATTATGCGTTGCTAAAAGCGGGAACATTTGCCAAAAAACCTTGAAAATGCAACCACTGACGAAGACATAATTTTCCATCATAATAACGCTCGATCACATATTGCTACGCTGGGCAAAACCTATTTGCTAAACTGTGGATGGAAAGTATTACTTCACTCGCCTTATAACCGTATAGTTCTGACTACAATTTAGTTCAAGAACTACCAAAGAAAGATGTACCATTTCCAGAGGTTTGTTGACCGACAACTGATAAATATTGTAACGTTACGATTAGTAAAGTGATTTGAACAAAACGGGGCCACATGCGCATACAGCAGGGAACACTTTGATCCTATTGAAAGTCGAGATTAGTGAGTAATTAATCCGGCGACAATTGTAGATATGGAAGTCAATGAAAAATTATGCCCAGAATCATGGTGACAAATGGCCACAGATTATGGCTTTACATCACATGAAGACGCAACATACAGTGTGTGACTGTGTGAAAATAAAGTAACTTTTAAATTTCTGTCGCAAACCTGCAACAGCTAAACTTAATAAGTGTAATTGTAAAGTCCAAACCTAGAAGAAATTGACGGCCAGCTTGATTGAAATATCAGTGGGTATCATTGACTTTGGAATACTTTTTTTAAAGTTGTACGACCTAGCTTCTCACAACATCCATGTTACGTGAAGTAACTTTATGCATTAGTGGTGGGACCTAAAACTTAACGACAGATTTTTAAGAAAATTTTTCATCGCAATTTTATTTAGTCTCAAATGTTTTGCCAGAATATTTCTGAGAGGAAATCGCCAAAGAAATGTATTGTTGCCGCAAAATCTAAGACAATGAAAAAAGCTAAAGTGCATAGCCCGTTCTATTTATAAAATATTTAGTTTTCCTCGTGAAAATTTCTTCAAATTGCATTGAAAATGTCAATGTTTTTTAACCATAAAGTTACTTAAAAATGTACCCTCGTGCTCATGTAAAATGGAAAATTTTACATTTCCCATGTATATACATATATGTGGGAGTGTAATATAATAGATCTGAGTTGGAGCAGAGCAAAGATATTGATGGCACGTTTAAAAAGCTTTGCAATCACAGCAATAAAGACTTGGGTGTCTGGCTTTATCAAATTTAAGAGGCTATTTATATAAAATTGGCATAAGTAAACACATAGTTATGAACCTATTAACACCACACAGTTCTATGAAATAGAAATATTACATATAAATGTGAAAATATATCCAAGATTTGTAATTTAAAGAAACGAATTAAAAAAAATGTTTTACAGGAGGTATTGTTTCTGGTGAACGATTGTTACTAATATTAGCATTACACAGCTTGCTGCAGTAGAGAAATCACCATATTGGAAAAACTTAATATATAAACCTGAAAGAAAACAAGAAATAAAAATAAGATGTTGGAGATGCTGTGTAGATACGCGGATAGTTTCGAGAACGTGTATAATAATAGAATTAATTGAATTCATTCTAGAAAGTAGAAAGAAAGAAATCAAGAATTGGAATAGAGGGAGTGAAAGTAAAACTTATAAAACATAAATAATAAAAAGCAAAAGGATAATCTATGCGATGATAAACACTCAAGTTAAACTCAAGTTAAATCTCATCTGAAATGTAACTTCCATTCACCAAAATTCGAACAGTCACCGTTGAGATGATCTAGCACTCTGCTTCGCATCGCCGCTTACTCTGCAAAAATTCGTTGGAGATCTACCTTAGAACCACGTCAGAAGCTTAACATTACGATTTCCCTTAAGATTTGCAGTTGAATTAATCGGGTTCCGAACAGGGACTTACTTCTTACTAACTTACATAATTGGTGTTTTCAATCCATCAGTAATGACAACGACCTAGCTTGTCACACCACCCATATTGTGTGTGTTCATTTTATCCACGAGTGGTGTGTACATACAGTTAAAATCGACTTCGGACGACAATTTTTTGTTAAACTTTTCATGGTAATTTTATTTACTCTTATAGTTTTTGCCAGAAATCTGCTGAGAGGAAGTAGTCGAATAAAAATTTGTTCATATGTATTTCATTTTGATGGAGATGTCTGATCTGGGATTTTAACCACGACTTCACATCTAATAAGCCAACTCACTACCAACTAGACTACAGCAACACACTCCTACAGCCTTTAACAGTGTTACGAATATGGAAATGGTGTTATCGTTTAACATTAAAATGATAAACAAAAGCTACAAAAACAATGGACTTGTTTACATGATCAAAGAATAAACAAAAATATAGCTACAGCATCAGTATAAAAAAGGGGATAAACAAGTAAACAAACAGGCAACAACAACATGTTTACGTTTATAGAGATTTCGCGAAGGCAAAAGTCATTCTCCTTCAAGAGCATTCAGCAGATTGTTTACCCAGCGATATAAAAGGCAAGACAAAGTAGGAAAGAATTCAGTCAGTCCTGCGTGAAGACGCGTTGCGTATGAAGAGGATAATCGTGGTTTGAAGATCTCCGTTGTAAATATTTAACGAACAATTATTAGCATGTACGCGGAAGAGTGTAAAGAAGAATAACAAATAAAGCAAACTGTTGTTGTTTAAATCAAGTTGCGAACAGTGGCACGCGGAATTGTGCGAACCATAAACTATTTATTAAAAACTAAACATTAATTTATTTTTACTTTTATTTGCAATCTACGAACTCATATTTTACACGTTTTTAAAGGGTAAAAACGTACTAATAGATAACCAAAGCATTCTGTCAACATAAAATTACATAAAAACCTTTTTCCCAATGAGTCTATAAAAGAATTATTGATCAAATGAAAACCAAAATCAGCAAGGCCAAAGCCTCTTGGTTTTCAAAATTATAACTAAGTTCCAGAACCCAACAGAAACTTACCCGATACGTTTGAAATTTATGGTCTTGTTACTGTTGAGGAGCACTCGCACTTTACCCACGACCTATTTTCTATCACCCTCAGAGCCGCTTGACTGTCGACAAAACTCAGCATAGAATCCACTTTAGAGTTTTAAAAGCAGAAAGGATCTCCAACTTAATTAGTCATTCAGGTTTTAAGAACACAGCATCAGTGTCCATAATTGGTTTCGAGAAATCTACAAAAATGTGTGAAACAATCCGTTTGGATATACGCAATGTTACATAAAACTTCATTTGGAATGACAATCTCTAACCAAAAAAAAAAATTCAGCTTGGGAACCATATATTGCAGGCTGTGGTTTTATCCAGAATTTCTTTCCCTATCTTACTTATTTCCATAATTGATTATCACAACCATTTAGTTAGGATTACACATTACGCCACCTATGTGTGCGTTAATTTTATGAGTGGCTGAACCTATACTTTACAGCCGACTCCGCAAACCCGATTTTTGACAAATTTTTCATGGGAATTTTATTTACTCTTAAAATTTTTGCCAGAAGACTGGTGAGAGGAAGTTGAGAAATATATACATACATACATACATAATTGGCCATTACAGTCCTTCAGTCAGGATTACGATCTAGTTTCTCACACCACTTATGTTGTGTGTGTTAATTTTATACATGAGTGGCGTGACCTACAGTTTAAAGTCGACTCCGAAAGACAGATTTTTGAGAAACTTTTCATGGCAATTTTATTTACTCTCAGAGTTTTTGTCAGAAATCGGTTGAGAGGAAGTAGCCGAAGAAATTTTTTTACATATTTCGTGTTGATTTTTGACCTGGGGTTTGAACAGTGGCCTTGCGTCTAATAAGCCAACATTACCTACTAGGCTACGGCAAGAAATAATTTGTCGTATCTCATTTTTTTTTGGGAATGTCTGCGCGGCATTTTGATCAAAGGATTCACCAACATTCACCAACTACCTACTGTCCTACAGAGTATCGAAGTAATCGCTCAGATGCTGTTTGTATTACATTATTGGACAGTAATCCCTCGATTTACGTCGCAGTAGGTTCTAAAAAAAGGCGACGTAAATCGAAACGACGTAAATCGAATTTCATATTGCTCATGCGACAAAATAGTATGTTTTTAACAAGGAACTTAAAAAAGTTGCAGTAATCTCTCGATTTACGTCGCAGTTGTTTCCAAAAAAAAAGGCGACGTAATTCGATTGACAACGCAAATTGAAGTTAAAGGGAACAAAAAATTTGACGACGTAAATCGAAACAACGCTAATCGAGGCGACGGAAATCGAAGGATTACTGTAATCAAATAACAATTATTGAAACAATTTCTAAAATCATTGTACAAGTATTCATTTAAAATTATTCAAACTTTCCTTTTTTTCCTACTGCAAGTAGTAGACAAAATACAAGAAAAATGCGGCAAATTTATAATGACGTCAGCGAAATTTTTTAATTTTTCTTACAACAAAAGTTTTAAGTTTTTTTTTGATTTCATGATTTATTGTTTTTATGCTGACGCATTTAAGTAAAGAAGCTTTTCTTTTCTTTTGTTTTGTTTTTTGCTAGTTTATCCTCTTCTTTTCCAATGTTATCCTTTTGCAAGTCTGTACCCATTTTCCAAAACTATTGCGTTCAACCGCATGAATTTCTTAAGACTCTAAAACTTGTATGCCATGTTTTGCTGTGCCTCTGCTTTAGCCGCCTTTTTTATGTAGAATTTCTGTTTTTGTCTTATTTTTGCATAATTTATGGCGTGTTTTATTTGGTGAATAAATGAAACAAAAGAAATACAAACAAAAGCGACGACTGATTTTTCATAACTGTAATAAGGACAATGAAATCTGTAATTTAAAGGCTATAATACAATAACTTTTTATTTGATCTACGTAATATAGCTTAAGATGTGTCTTATCCTAAAGCCAAAAAAAGGGAGATCAGATCGCTAGGAAGATAGCACCACTGATGAGACCAGAACATTTCAGCGTAGTGGGAAGAGAGCATTAGAAGGGCTTACTAGATAAAAATTAAGATGAAGAACTGCGGACAATCTTCTCAAATCAAAGGACGTTGAGGCAATCTAAACTTTTGTTGGACGATTATAATGAAAAGAAATTTGGATAATGCATCAGAGTGGCCTTAGGATAGCAGGTAAAGTGGCTTGAGGGTAACAATAGCCATTTTACTGCTCAAAGTATTGTTACGTTTTTACCTTTTAAAAACGTTTAAAATATGAGCTCGAAGATTTCAAATAAAATAAAAATAAATCTGTGTTCAGTTTTAATCAAAATTCTTTATTATTCGCACTATTCTTTGTGCCGCTGTTCACAACTTTCTGTATACAACAACAATTGCTTTACTTGTTATTCCTCATTTTATACCCTTTACATAAACAATAATAATTACTAGACAATTGCTCGACAGATCTTTATAACGGGGATCTTCAAACCACGCACCATGTCTATATACAAGACTAACCTAACTTTTGCTTACTCAATCGCCTGCTTTGCCTTGCCTTTTATGTGGCAGGGTAACAGTCTGATGAATGCCTTTGAAGGCGAATGACTTCGCTTTCTCGAAATCTCTATAAATGTAAGCATGTTGTGCTAGTACACCAAACTGTGTTCTCAACTAATATCGGGTTTAATATCAAAGTTGCATTAACGCGAAGCCGCACATATGTAGATATTTTCATTTGAGATTTGAAGCCATACCAATTACAAAACAAGAATGCTTGGGATCTACAATAGCCGGCAAAATTCCAGTTAGTGTATTCAGTTTAATTCTTGATAGTCTGATGTATAACTCAAAACATTTCTCATTGTAAACTTGAAAAGAAGTGTTACTGCTTCTCCTAAAACTCCTCTGTACCTACTCATTTACACGACCGGGGTCGGTCGCGCCTTGCTAATTCAGCTTGCCTTCTAGGGGCTGTGTACTCTAATGGAAGTCTGAATGTCTGTTGGTATTGTTATGTCCAATCCTCTATATTTCCTGTTCAAGTTTAATGAGCACATCTTTTGATGACGTAAACTTACGCTTGGAAGCAACTTCATGGGCTCTGAATAGTTCACTCACAGTTAATCCTATTCTTAAAAGAGTATATAACAAACAAATTTTGTCTTTCATTATTATCATCCATTTTCTTTGCGAAGCATTTGCCATAATTTAGAATTTACTGGTACTATCTAGGATACAATGAAGAGGGATACGGTGAGCTACTCGGTTTGTTAGGCGATGATGCTCCCGGATGAATAGATAGCACTGCTCTGATCATCAATACCTTATGCAACGGACTTAAATCCAACATAGCCAGTAAAGCCGTTAAAAGGCATGTTCGTGTAGCCACGATTATGACAAGCCCGTTTCTAATTGAAATCCTCCTGAACTGTTTTCAAGAATACATACATACATAATTGACCATTACAACCCTTTAGTCAGGATTACGACCAAGTTTCTCGCACGACACATGTAGAGTGTGTTAATTTTATACATTAGTGGCGGATCCTAAAGTTTAAAGTCGTCTCCAAACGACAGATTTTTGAGAAACTTTTCATGGCAATTTTATTTACTCTCAGAGTTTTTGCCACAAATCTGCTGAGAGTAAGTCGCTGAAGAAATATTTTTTTTCATATTTCGTTTTGAAGTCTGACCTGGGGTTTGAAACTTGGCCTTAGGTCTAATAAGCCAACACACTACCTACTAGACTACGGCAACTTCCGTCCACCATTTCAAGAATACATGTTTCACTAAACTTATGCGTCGAAGATGTTTGTTTTAATTCATTCCTTGTAATACAATAAAAGCTTCGATGTTTTATCGATTATGATCAATAAAAACAAACATCGAATTATTTCAATGTATCGATAACTCACATCGAATGCTTTTAAAATATCCACAACAAATACATACATAATTATTCTTTTAAGTAAAGAGGTTTATAAAAATATAGTTTTTTGTAAAATGCTATTTCAGTCCTAGTAAAATGTGAAGTGAATTAAATGAATTCCGCTCGTAAATTTATATTTAAATTCTTTTATGTCTTAAACATAACGGTTTTGTATTTTATGGTTAGCGCTATACAAATGTACATAAGACTGTTACAGGAAAAAAAACAAAGTACAACCGCCACAAGAACATAAAACATTTTAAGTGGAAACTGTGCTACAATTTTTTTACTAATTTTCTTTCCATAATTTTCATCTTAATACCGAAATTTAACACACATAAAAACACTACTGTTATGCCACTCTACGTACCAGCTTACTTTGGTAGAGAAATAATGAAAGGGAGACACATATTTCAAGTTAATTTTATGACCTTAATGCAGTTTTCTGAATGAGTGTAAGAACTTAAAAAGGAAGACATACTCTTGCTATTTAAGTTACAGGTACTTGTACTAAAGAGGAACTAAACAATTTTCTTCTCTCGTTTTATTTTTCTCCAAAGCCCTGTTCTTATTTGCTTATATTTTCTTCTTGAATTTGCTTTTTGCGCTTTAATGCTTCAGTCATATTTGTTAAAATGGCAAATTCACTCGAATATATTTGAATAGACAAGTTGGTAAGCTCATATGATTCGTTAAGTAATTAAAATTTAATTAGAAATATAACCTTATGAAGATAATTATTTTTAATATCATGATCATAGTCATTGTCATAATTGTCTACGTCGCCGAGTAAGTGCAACATAAGCCAAGGATATATTAGAAGAATTTTTTATTGCAGACATCATGCCGTTATTTTAAAGTACAGTGGAATCTCCCATAACGCATAATACCATTAAACGTCGTCGTTTTTATCGTACTTATGGTCAGGCTTACCGGCTTATTAAACACAAGCGAAAGCATTTTTGTATTTGCATGAAATGAAGGAAACCTCATTTGTTTTTCAACATGAATACCGAGCACTCTTCTCATAAGCAAATATGCTACCCACCAGACCTAGACTATCACAAACAGAAGAAGAAAATCATGGCGTCATACATTAGTCTTCAGGTCATTCAAATTATGTACACATTGTTGGTTATTCATATACACTGTGTCTCAAGAATATGTCTAAAGCGTTCAAACCGCACAATTTCGGTATTCACTTCGAATTTTCTTCACCTGAGATGATTATACCCTCATATCACACATATATAATATCCTTTTCGGAAAGCATATCTTTAGTGTCCAGACTATTCAATTCAGAAGTTCGTAATCATCGACCTATAGAGCTCGCTGTCAAAAGAGATGGTTCCCCATGAAATAGTGAGTTTTTCATTTCTCATGTTGAGTCTCATTGCTTTAAATTCGACAGTTTTCATGTACCCACGCATCCAAAAATGGGTCTCATCCCTGAAAAGGAATTTTTAATTAAAATTAGACTCAGTTGCCAACTGCTAAAGAATACACGTCGTTGTCTAGGGTCATACATGATGATTGGACAAAACAGTTTAATAACAAATGTGTTATCTGTAGTTTCCTCTTTTTCAACTGACAAAATTCGGAAGTTCCTGATGGAGGATCCTATATAAATAGCACATCGAAACCATTGGACATTGTTTACTTACTTAATTGGTCATTACAACACTTTTAGTCAGGACTACGACGAAACTTTTCACACAAGCCATGTTGTGTGTGTTGTTTTTGAGCATGATTGGGTGACTTACAGTTGAAAGTCAACTTCGAAGGACAAACTTTTTTTAAAATTTTCATGGCAGTTTTATTTACTCTGAGAGTTTTTGACAAAAATCTGCTGAGAAAGGAAGTCGTCGTAGAAATATTTTTTATATTTCATTATGTTCGAAATATCTAAGCTAGGAACTGAACTGCGACTAGCGTCTAATAAGCGAACACACTATTTACTAGACCACCGAAACTTTTTGATACGTTTTATGTATTTATTCAAGGTATATTTAAACATTTAGAAAATCTTTTATCTTTTCAGAGCATGGAGTAATTATAAAATAGTTGCGAGGCATCAGGTCGAATGTGTGAAGAACCAATTACCTTCTCGACAGATAAAAAGGAGTTTTCAGGCTGTAAAGATTAAAATCATAACATGCGTAGAGAACATGCTTCGATAGAATTATATTGTTACGAAAATGAAACAGTGTAATATCGTTTAACATTAAAACAATAAACAAAAGCTACACTAACAAATACAACGAACTTGTTACAAGTAAACCAACAATATCAGTCTGAAAGAAAAGGGATAGACAAGTAAGCGAGAACGCAAAAACAAGCAATGTGAACAAAATACACAAACAACAATGAAGTCGCAATAGAGTTCTCGAGAAGGCGAAACCACGAACGTTCGACTTCAAGAACCTTCATCAGACTGTATACAAAGGAGGACAAAGCAGGCAACGAGTAGTAAGTATTCAGTCAATCTTGCGTGAAGACGCGTTGTGTGTGAAAAGAACAATGTATGAAGATCGTCGTTGTGAAGTACTACCGAACAGTTGTGAGTGCTTACGCAAGCGGAAGTGTAAAGAAGAATAACAAAATAAGCAAATTGTTGTTGTAACATCAAGTTGTGAACAGTGGCACATCAAATTGTGCGAACAACAAAGAATTTAATTAAAACTAAACACAAATTTATTTTTATTTTGTTTGCAATCCACGAACTCATATTTTAAACGTTTTTAAAAATGTAAAAACTTAACAATTTGAACTTATGTGCTTAGGGAATTACTATAGTAGTACGGAAACAATGTCCATACTTTGAACGTCAGACTAAAGAATTGTAATTATCATCGTCAGCACCAAAAAATTTCTTTTTCTTTTAATGTTTTTAATTACACAGCCCTGCAAATTTGGACTTTTTTTGTGCAAATAAGATGGCTCCAGGTGTTTCCGAAGGCAATTTGCGCGCTAAACACGAATATGGCGGTCAAAGTTTATAAAAATTAATCAAACCATATTGGATCCGCCAGCTTGAATTTTTTAAATCTGAATGAAGATCTGTAGTCAGCGACCCCAAAAACCCCTGAGTAATAATTTTCAAGTAAATCTGATTAATTTTTAAGGACCTCCGTAATGTATTTCTTTTTCTCTTGCACTCCTTGATATAAACCCACCCCCTATTTTAAGGGTGCATGCAAACAATTTAGCTTTAGGCTTATTTTAAAGAGCAAAGATCAATTGTCAATTCAGTTCCAACCCCGTTTCCTGACGTGATGGAAAGTTTTTGAATTCGTGTTTAGCACCCAGATTCGTGTTTAGCACGCAAAATGCCTTCGGAAACACCTGGAGCCATTTAATTTTCAAAACCCATGCAGGGCTACGTTACCATTTATAGGTTTTTCTAAATAAAAAAAATCTACATTTGTTTACGTCATCCACTCTACACAGATTTCACTGTACCTTCTGCGTTTAGTTAATCTTTAATGTCTATTTATTTTATTTTAATGAATATTTTTTGTATCATGTTTCTTTTCCTGTGCTGTAATAAAAGTAATAAAAATGAAAGGCGACACAAATTTATGTGACACAGAGTCATGATAGTTGTTTTTAGATTAACATGCAGCTAAATTGATACTAAACAGTTAGACATGAACTTAAAACATTTTAAAACAAAATGTTTAAATAATCTTTTAAACATTAATATATGCATGTTTGCATGAAGTCGCTGTAGTCTAGTAGCTAGTGTGTTGACTTTTTAGAAATTAGAAATATTTAAAATTTTATTTCAAAGTACAGTCGTTTAAGTCATTTTTTGGTAAAACAGTTTTGTTTGGTAATAACCATCCCTCGTAAACTTCTTCGCTAAATAGGCTTGAAGTGCGATAATTGATAACGGTTACCTTATTGAAGATTCACCTGTCAATATATTTTGCCAAATCAGGGATAGACAAGGATCACAAACAATGAAGTTTTTCGCTAAATGGTTTGTATACAGACCTTAATTTTCATCGAAAAACCATTTCTCATCGATTAGGCCCGTTTCTGGAACTTAAAAAAACAAAATAAATTGTCGAATTTGGGATGATAGCAATCTAAATGAGTTCCAAGAGACCTTAATGCATATCGAGAAAATCACTGTTTGATGTGTATTTTAGACTGGCGGTGTCGTCGATTCATATTCCTTAGAGAATGGGGTTCGCCGGGCCATCACAGTTATTCGTGAGCACCATAGGTTGATGATACCAAGTTATGTTCTGAATTGGATGTTCTGGACACCAAGAATAATTGGTTTCATTAGGATCTCACGTAGAGGTGATTTGAACTAGACACTCATATTGTGCGATTGGACCCAATAGACTTCTTTCTTGTGGGCTTTTCTTCAGTCGCAGTTGTATGCGAATAACCCACAAATCACAGTAGCGTTCAAATCCAACATAATCTGCGTGATCACTTAAGTCAGCCTTATTTATGAATGTACATATATGTTTATATTCGTACATTACATTACAACTCTTCAGTCAGGATAACGACCTTCTTCTCACACCACTTATATTGTGTGTTAATTTTACACATGCGTGGCGGGAACTACAGTTTAAAGTCGACTCCGAACGACAGATTTTTGAGTAACCTCTCACGGCAATTTTATGTACTCTCTCAAAATTTTTGTCAGAAATTTGCTGAGAGAAAGTCTCCGAAGAAATACTTGGTTTGAACCGTGACCTAATGTCTTATAAGCCAACACATTACCTACTAGACTACAGCGACTTCTATACGTGTTTGCAAAGCGTGGGCCATTAGAAATTTTAAATTTAAAAATGTAATGAAATAAAATTGATACAATAGCATCATAAATGGTACCCTTCAATTGCTCAATTGTCTCTGTTTTGTCTTCATAACACTTTTCTTTAACGGCGCCACACAGAAAATAGTACAAAGGTGTCAAATCCCAGCTTCTTGGCTGTCAATTGACATCACCATTTTGGCCAATTAAACGGCCATCAAACGTTTCACGCAATAAATCGATTGTGACATAAGATGTGTGGCAAGTGGCACCTTCCTGTTGAAACCAAACATCGTTCACGTCAATTCCATTAAGAGCGGGTACAAAAAAAAATCGGCTATCATACATACACACATACATAATTAGTCATTACAGCCCTTCAGTCAGGATTACGACCTAGTTTCTCACACCACTTATGTTGTGTGTGTTAATTTTATACATGAGTGGCGGGACCTACAGTTTAAAGTCGACTCCGAACTACAGATTTTTGAGAAACTTTTAATGGCAATTTTATTTACTATCAGAGTTTTGCCAGAAATGTGCTGAAAGGAAGTCGCCGAAAAAATACTTTTTGTATTTTATTTTGATGTCTGGCCTGGGGCTCGAACCCTGGCTTTTCGTCTAATAAGCCAACACACTACCTACTAGACCACGGCGACTTCAAAATCGGCTATCATTGACCGTAATAGTTGCACCGTCCTCATTTTCAAAGAAATATCGGCCTATAATGTCTCCGCTCTACGAGCAGCACCAAACAGTCACTCGTAATGGTGCATTCACTTCTGTAAGACCATCTGTGGGTTTTCTGAGCGGTAAATACTGCAATTTTGCTTATTAACGCACCAACTAAGGTGAAATGAGCTTCATATAAAGAGATGTTTTTTTTTTTTGTTTTTGCAAAATCGACTTCTCGTTGGCGCATCTAGCGAAGCGAAAACAAAGCTGATGGTCATGAGGCTTCAACTCTTGAACTTTGTAGGGCTTTATACCGAGATCTTTTCGCCAAGTTCGACGTAAGCTGGTGCGTGAAATGTTAAATTCTTGAGATCAATGATGGGTTGATGTTTTCGATATTTTCGTGTGTAAGCACTGTGCGAGCACGTACGTGGTTTCACGAACTTTAGCAACAAACTTGCGTATATATATACTGTTGGACATCTCCTTTGCCACCAAAATTTGTACGACTTTTTCGTGCAATTTCCGACCAATTGTCTTTGCTTTGTAAATAAATTTCCAATAAATGCCAACGTTGCTCATTACATTCAGTGGAGATAATACACTGAATTTTGTAACAAAATAGAATGACTTAAGCAACAACAAACATCGTGAACAAAATACACAAACAATAATGTAGTCGCGACAGAACTCTCAAGAAGGCGAAGACAAGAATATTCTACTTCCAGCACTTTCATCAGACTGATTTTGTGCGTATATAAAAAGATCAGACAAAGCGGCCAAAGAGTCAGTGAGAATACAGTCAGTCTTGTAGGAAGACACGTTGCGGTACAAGTGGTATTGCTTACAAAAACGTTGTAAGCAGAGAAGATCTAACGAATAGTTGTTAGTGTTTGCGCGGACAGAAGTGTGAAATAGAATAATGAACAAGCAATTATTGTTCGATCCATTAAGTTGTATACGGTGGTACACAAAAGTAGTGTGAACAATAAAGAGTATAATTGAATATTGTTTTTACTTGGTTTGCAATAAACGAACTCATATTCATAGGTAAAAACGTAACAATATCTTTGGTCTCCTAATTCTGTGAGACACTCAAGCTATGTAGCTTATTTCCCTATCAATAGAGTAATATGTTCCAATAATTTGAAAAAAATTTCCGTGCCCGTTTGTTAAATGAATATAATCATTTGAATCATTTTTTAGTTTATTTTCATCACCAGTAAATTAGAAATTTTCTAAAAAGCTTTTTTCAATATTTTTTAAGTCGAATAAAAAAAAACGAATACGAAAATAAAACTTTGTTTGACCTCAATGCCGTAGAATTCATTACAACTATTGTTACAATAATTTATTCAAGAGTTTAAGCAAACAAACTGAACAAAATTTCCTACAGAAAATAATTTTATATTCATCCAAAAGAAAAGAAAAGAGCAACGCATTTACTTTTCATTTTAAATGATTCCTATAGTGAAAGTTTTTTTTATTTCACTTTTTTCTGTAAATACAATTGAAAACAATTTTGTTACGTTTATTATTGCATGTTAAACGAAAATTAACAAACTTTGTAAGGATTTTACAACATTTTCCCAAACACATTTGTTGCAGTAAATGAATGAATAAAACGTTGGTAATTAAAACGAAATTAAAATATTTAAATTCTGGTCTATACTAAACGACTACATGAAAGAAAAAACGCATCGTAGACGAAGAATAAGTGATTTTATAAATCTATCAGGACCCTAGATGGCATCTTGAAGCTAGACTCCCTAGCATATCATAGTATACAGCGGTCTGATATCGTACTTATCTGAAAATACTTTCTGTTTAACAACAACTACAACAACAACTAATGCAAGAAAAAAAATATGTACATTCGCCAAATCTGTTGACTATTGGATTATGGAATGTATTGCTATCCTCTCAATTGGTCCAATTAGAGTGTTAGGAAATAGAGAATTTAGGAAATTTTAATTAAATTCACAATTATCTTAACACACACATAAGGAATGCTATTTTGAATGTCTATGTAATCAATGAATTGCAGACAAAGAAGACCTAATCAAATCAGAGAATGAAAACGAGAAAAAAATGCTCAATTTTGGAGTATGAAAACAACGAATTTGGATCATCCTAACTGGTCACTACAACTCTCTAGCCAGGATTATGTCATAGCTTTTCACACCACACAGATTATGTGTGTTAGTTTTATCCATAAGTAGAGGGATCACCAGTCTAAAGTCGATCTCAAAAGACAGATTTTGGAGAAACTTTTAGTCACATTTTGTTTTTATTCTCACAGGTTGTGCCAGAAGACTGCTGAGAGAAAATTGCCGGAAGAAGCATTTTTTTCAGGTTTCATTATTTTCGAAATGTTTAAGCCAGGAGTTGAACAACAGGATTTCGTCTATCTATTACACTACGACGAAAATGGAAACGGTATAACATCATTTAACATTTGGGCAATTCACACGACTTTGTATCGTGTATGTTGTAATGAATACATTTGTTTGTTTGTGAACGCTCAATGCTATGCTGTATTGTGTATCTCGTAGCATTCAAACAATTTGATAGCCAGAAACCAACACATCTGTTTAAAAACATTTGAAAACATATACACATTTTTGTCATTCACACAATTTGATAGCACGAAACCAATACAACTTTTAAAAACATATGGAAAAAATGTGAATAAGTGTATCGGATTTTTATATGAAAAATATCAACAACAATCATACACTGTTGTATGTTCTTCCAACAATACAATGAATACAATGATACAACGGCTTGTGTGAATTGACCAATTAAAACAAGAACAAAAAAAACCATATACCAACAACAGCAGTATGAAAGAAAAGAGGATAGAGAAGTAAGGAAGAAAGCAACAACAAACAACGTAGACAAAAAAAAACAAACATCAAGGACACAACGATAGAAATCTCCAAAAAGCGAAGACACGTACATTCGTCTTCAAGAACATTCATCAGATTGTTTATGTGGGCATATAAAAAGGCAAGACAAAGCAGGCAACGAGCAGTAAGAATTGAGTCAGTCTTGTGTGAAGTCGCGTTGAGTGTGAAGAAAACAGTCGTGGTTTGAAGATCGTTGTTGTAAAGATCTACGGAACAATTGTTAGTGTGTACGCGAACAGAAGTTGAATGAAGAATAACGAATGAAGCGAATTATTGTTGGATACATCAAGTTGTAAACGGTGGCACACAAAAGTATGCGAACAATAAAGAGTATAATTGAAACTAAACATGTATTTGTTTGCAATCAACGAACTCATATTTTAAACGTTTTAAAAAGGTAAAAACGTAACAATACATATCAACTGATATTTCAGACATCGAAAAAAAACTGAACTAAAAAGGAAGAAAACACCAAGTGAGGGTTAAATTCTATCGGAAGTCTTGTAATCAACTACAACAGAAGTTTGTCATATACAAGGAAATACTGAACTATTATTCTCGCTTGTCTTTTAAATACACTCTGTTGCCTCTATCTCATTATTAATACATAAATACATATAATACCTTCAGTCAGAATTACGGCCTAACTTCTCACATCACTCATGTTGTGTGTGTTAATTTTTATACATGAGTGGCGGGACCTACAGTTTAAAGTCGACTCCGAACAACAGATTTTTTTGGGTAACTTTTCATGGCAATTTCATTTACTCTCAGAATTTTTGCCAGAAATATGAGAGGAAGTCGCCGAAGAAATATTTTTCCATATTTTTGTTTTGATGTCTGACATGGGGTTTGAACCATGGCTTTACGTCTAATAAGCCAACACACTACCTACTAGACTACGGCAACTACAACTCATTATGAATAATAAGATAAAATTCTTAAAAACCAACTTATGGATGAACAGGAATAGTATCGTTCACATAGAAATAAATTAAATCAGATATGAGTCTAATAGTAGCACTGTGAATGGATTGGCATACAGTACTATAAGTAGTCGTCATAGACTTTGAAAAAAGTTCGATGCAATCACAGGAAATCCTATATGAATGATAGAATAGGAATGGCTAGATTGCTTGTCTCTTATTTGCCATGATAATAAACCATGATACAAAGGCTTTAAGCACATAAAAGAGGGATAATATCGACGACTTAAATTGGTACACAATTTTCATGACCTACAAACCAATTTGTTTGATTTGACAGTATTAACGAAAATCTTTGCAACAAATAATTGCGTAAGAATAATGATGTGGAAAATAATCGTGAATAAATACGGCAAATGTAGAATGATGTCGCCACATTCTAGCAGGTAGTATGTTGGTTTATTAGACAAGAGTCCGTGATTCAGAATCTAGCTCAGACATCCCCAATAAAAACGAAATTAAAAAAAAAAAACATTTCGGATATTTACGCTCAGCAGACTTCTGGCAAAAACTCTGAAAGTAAATAAATTAACACACACAACTTAAGTCGGGTGAGAAACGAGGTTGTAATTCGAACCAAAATGTTGTTACGATTAATTAAGTAAGAAATTAAGTAAAGCGTAGAAGCACTTTTTATTTGGGTTGTAAAGGGTGTTTTTTATAGAGGTATAGAACTTTAAGTTGCAATAAAACAACGATGGATTATTCGATTGACATGAATTTTATTTATCCGAAAGATAATCTTGTGGCATCACATTCTAAATATGATTTCTGGCATATGACCGCCACGGCTGGCGCGGATGTAGTCCAATCTGGACGTCCAATTTTCAATGACTTTTTCCAACATTTGTGGCCGTATATCGGCAATAATACGGCGAATGTTGTCTTCCAAATGGTCAAGCGTTTGTGGCTTTACCGCATAGACCAATGACTTTACATAGCCCCACAGAAAGTAGTCTAGCGGTGTTAAATCACAAAATCTTGGAGGCCAATTCATAGTTCCAAAACGTGAAATTAGGCGGTCACCAAACGTGTCTTTCAATAAATCTATTGTGGCACGAGCTGTGTGATATGTTGCGCCGTCTTGTTGTAACCACATCTCCTGGACATCATGGTTATTCAATTCAGGAATGAAAAAGTTAGTAATCATGGCTCTATACCGATCACCATTAACTGTAACGTTCTGGCCACCACCGTTTTTGAAAAAGTACGGACCAATGATTCCACCAGCCCATAAAGCGCACCAAACAGTCAGTTTTTCTGTATGTAACGGTGTTTCCACATACACTTGAGAATTACCTTCACTCCAAATGCGGCAGTTTTGTTTGTTGACGTAGCCATTCAACCAGAAGTGCGCTTCATCGCTAAACAAAATTCGCTTATGAAAATCGGGAACAACGGTAATCTCGTTTTGGGCCCATTCGACGAATCTACGCCTTACTTGATGATCGTTTGGCTTCAAATCTTGCACGAGTTGGATTTTGTAAGCACACAAACCAAGATCCTTCCGCAAAATCTTCCGTAAAGTGGATGGACACAGATCCAATTCCTGTGCTCGATGGCGGATGGACTCATTCGGGTCTTCCTCAATGCTACGCTCTACAGTAGCAATAGCTTCTTCTGTACGCATCGTACAGCGTCTCTGGGGATGCGAGTTATCAATAAGAGTAAACGTGGTGCGAAAACGTTCCATGGTTAATCGAATTAACTGCTCTGATGGACGATTTTGTAGACGATAAAATGGACGTAGTGCGCGATACGTTTTCCGCACAAAACCATTATTTTCGAAATAAAATTGCACTATTTGCAAGCGTTGTTCAGGCGTGAGTCTATTCATGATGAATTGCCAAACCAAACTGAGAATAAATCACTTGACAGCTGTTAAATCGGTCGCCATCTTGAAAAGTAATGCCAACTTAAAGTTCTATACCTTTATAAAAAACACCCTATATAATATGCGTGGATACGAATGATGTCAGTGGAAAACAATATAACGCATCATGGAAATTTGTGTAATGTTAGAGTAAAATGAAAAGAAAATGAGTGTGACCCAGAACAAATAGCAAACGCAGAGCTGGAAGTATTGACAGAACAGATTGAAATATTTTCGCAGACGTACTATATACCCATTTTAAATTAAAGAAACCACTAAGACGGCTTTTAACAAAATCTATTCAAAGTAATTCCTATGAAATATTGAAAATATTATTTGTACCCGTTTGAAAACCTACCCAAGTGTTATCTACTTTCATGGGCATATCTAAACACAAAATTAGGACAAGAATTTTACGGTTTTTAGGAGAAAAAATTTAAGAACTACAAGCCTAAATAATTTTAATTGAATAATAGACAAATCATTTGAAAACGAAATATATTGGAAATCCATTGCTTTACTGTTGCAAACATCACTATAAACACAATATACCTATAAAAACCGTATAGATTATAACAAATCCAACACTATTAAAATCAAAACGAAAAATAGTTTAACAAAGTGCAAAAAAAAGGTTGTATCGTAAAAAAATTTAATTACAGCAATAATTTATCGTGGAAAATTCATTTGCAGCTGGGGAAATAAACAAACAAAAAAATTTTTATAAAAACAAAATTTAAAATTAATTACAGAATTACAGAATAATTGCTGAAATTTACATTTTGAAAGCAAATTAAAAGTTTTATGTTATTATTTCGATAATATTCCACAAAACAATGTATGAAAAATTTTAACGATTATTTTAGAAAATATTTATTGCTTGTTTTTCGAAAAGGATTGGCCTTTGTTTAATAGTTTTTAAGTTCATTTCTTATATCCTCTTCTGAATAGGAAGTCAAAATTGAATTTTAAAAATAAATTACTTCTATTCAAAATGTGTATAAGGCCAATTCTTACGTATGGCTATGATTGTGCCAGGTCACACCTGAAAAAGTTACAAGTAATACAGAATAAGAATTTGAAAATAATTTACAATCTGCCTTCAAGATTTCCTACTGTTGAACTGCATTCAAAGGCTAACATCCAGATGATTGAAAACTTTATAACTGACTTGGCGCTGTCATTTGGAGAAAAATGCAGAAGGTCAAACTACGCCCATCTGAGAGGTTTAATTGGATAACTTCTAATTTCAGCTATACTATTATGTATAGCATTCATTAGATGTTGTCTTAGAGCTTCTCAATTTTCATATGTGATATTAAATTTTAGGTTTTTTACTATCTTTTTCCTATTAAATAGATAATTTTAATAAGTATTTAGTAATAATCAAAATGTGATAATTTGTTGAAATATCCTTAAGATAGAAACTCAAAACACTGTAAATAAAATCACTTATCTAATGTTACTATGATAGAAAATAAATAAATAAAATAAAAAATAAAGTTCATTTCTATTTTCAGTGCCGTGCCAGTTTGGATACACTGGCTACAAGTATTGTACAAATACATACAAGTTCCTCTGGATACTGGAACTCATTTAATATTTATTGTGGCAAATCATCTAATTTTGTTCTGAGCCGTTGACGGATAGAGTGTTTAAAATGCCAATTACTAAATCTTCTGTTATAACTTTTTTTGCAAATTCTGATTCGCAAAATTTTTTACCCAATTTAGGTTATCGTGCTATGGGAACAATAAGGAATAACCGTCAATACTGTCAAATCAATCAAATTGGTTTGCATGCCGTAATAATTGTGTAACAATTTAAGTCATACATACATACATAATTGGTCATTACAACCCTTTAGTCAGGATTACGACCTAGTTTGTCACATCGCTTATGTTGTGTGTGTTAATTTTATACATGAGTGGTGGGACCTACAGTTTAAAGTCGACTCAGAACGACAAAATTTTTCATGACAATTTCATTTACTCTCAGAGCTTTTGCCAAAAATCTGCTGAGAGGAAGTCCCTGAAGAAATATTTTTTCATATTTTCGTTTTGATGTCTGATATGGGGTTTGAACCGTGGCCTTACGTCTAATAAGCCAACACATTACCTACTAGACCACGGCGACTCCAACAATTTAAGTCATCTGCTAAAATTACACACAATCCCTCTTTTATTTTCTTAAGATTTTAGTATGATTTCCTTTAGTGCCATGGCAAATAACAGTCGAAAAAATAGGCATTCCTGTTACTGAATGGACCTCTAGCCATTTCTTTATGTGAAGCCTGAATAGCGGCATTCAGATAACCTTTATCACAACTCTATCAACCACATAGGATTTCGTGTGTAAAAGTCTATGAAGACTACTGTTTTGCCAATCTATTACCTTTTCCTCTATTGCCTTAGACTCAAATCTAACCTAGTTTAGTTCAAAATAGACGAAACTATGCCTCTTCATTCATGAAATGGTTTTTAAGAATTTCATTTTATTATTCATAATGACATAGAGACTATCAAGTGAATTTAAAAGACAAGTCTCTCTAATTAGCGCGAGCATTTTTATGAGATTTCTCCATCGCCATGAAAAAATCTCTCAGGAATCTGCTATTTGGAGTCGACTTTAAATTGTAGATTCCGCCACTCATGTATAAAATAAACACACACGTTGTAAGTGGTGTATGAAACTAGGTTGTAATCTTGACTGAAGGGTTGTAATTGAAAAAAAAAAAAGAAAGAAACTGATTAGCAGATTCCAATTATTTGTTAACACCACAACAAGACATTAGCGGCTTGGACAAAATAGATCATATTATTATATTATAAATATGTCGATGAATTATTATCGTTATAATTGATATTATTATCGTGAAGAGGTACTGTAGTAATGCGACCATTTAATCTCTGTAATCTGTACTGTATGTACTCTCCTCAAGTTTTATGGGTTATTTCTAGAAAGTCTCTTTCAGACCTATTGGCCTGACAAACTTCAGGATGCTTTCCTTCTGGTATGCCTTACAGGTTCCAATAATGTGTTTATCATCACAGAATCTGTATATTAAGATGGAAATGATCCGCACACTGAACAAGTATACTTTTAAGCTACAGTGCCCTGTTAAAAACGTTTATTAATCTCAGGTTATTCCTATGTAGTTTGGTGAATGACTTAAATATCTTTTTATTGTAATCTTCCATTAAAGAAGAAAGTCTCTTTACCTTTTTGTGTTTTTTCTTTTGTTGAGTACAATTCTCTAAACACCTGTCCCCGCTCCATTGAAAGCAATTCAGCGACATGTATTCAGAAAATATGTCATTCTAAGATATGGGTATGTCAAATGCTTAATGTTTGTATTTATCCAGTGAAAAAACATAAATCGGGTGCTATTTTGGACGAACAATAGTTAGACCTTACCTGAAGTAGTTATCACTAAAAGGAACTGCTCGTCCTTCTTCATTAAATATTATAGGCTAAGAGCCAGACAGTGCCGATCATGTTATCGTAAAGCTTTCAATTTATATATGTATGTGCTAAAGTCTGTCACAACAGAAGCCATTATAAAAAAATTTTAAAAAGCTTTTGAAAATTTTATTTATATCGGGTCCGCCATCTAACTTTTTTTTCAAGTAGTGCTTATTTCGTGAATGGTAACACTTACATAGCTCATGTCTGATTTGACAGATAATAAGTTTTATCCTTCCGCTGAACGAATATGATTGTGTATACGCTTGAACAACGCTGGGAAATATTGAGACATTACTTTGAAAATCATGGTAATGTTGCAGAATGTGTGCGAAAATTGCGCACAGATTTTGGAAGAAGAGAAGCACCGTCAGCTCCGTGTGTTCGTTATCTTGTGAAAAAGGTGAAAGAAACTGGCATCCTCATCGATAAACCAAAGCGTGAAAAGCCAAAAACACTGCGTACACCCGAGATTATTGCTGCTGTGGCAGAAAGTGTGCGAGAAGCGCCATTAACATCAATTCACCGTCGTTCTCAACAATTGAACATTTCGGAGATATCATTGAGACGAATTTTGCAGAAAGACCTTGCTATGACGTCATACAAAGTCCAATTGGTTCAGGAGTTGAAGCCAATTGACCATCCAATGAATTTTCGCTTCGCTAAGTGGACCTGCATCCACTTACAGAAGATGCCGATTTTGGCAAAAAAAAAATCATCTTTTCAGATGAAGCTCATTTTGATCTTGGAGGGGATGTAAACAAGCAAAATTGTTGCATTTGGGGCACAGAAAACCCGCACGCATACATTGAAAAGCCGATGCACCCAAAACGAGTCACTGTTGGTGCGGACTTTGGTCCAGAGGCATAAGTGGGCCATTTTTCTTCGAAAATGAGCAAGGAGTGGCCGTTACAGTCAATGGCGATCGTTATCGGGCCATGTTGAACGAATTTTTGTTTCTAAAAATTGAAGAGGAGGATATTGTCAACATTTGGTTTCAACAGGATGGCGCTACGTGCCACACAGCCGAAGCTGCACTCGATGTTTTGCGCCCTGTTTTTGAATATCACATTATCAGCCGCAGAGCTGATGTCGGTTGGGCATATCGGAGCTGCGATTTGACACCGTTGGACTATTATTTGTGGGGTGCCGTCAAAGATAAGTGTTACGCCGACAAGTCAGAGACAATTGACACTTTAAAGGACAATATTCGTGAAGCCATTGGTGAAATACAGCTGCACACAATCGATAATGTGCTTAAAAATTGGAGCGATCGTGTAGGCTACTGCATGGCCGGCAGAGGCAGCCATTTGAATGAAATTATTTTTCATTATTAACCGGAAGGATTGTACTTTCAAATAAAAAAAGAAATTTGAGAAAATATTCAGTAGTTTTTTTTTAAAGCATTTTCAAAAAAAAAAGTTTTTTGGCGGACCCTTTAAGTGGTTACTGTATCAATTTGGGTACACCGTTTTATGTTAAAAAAAATTTGTTTATATGTTTTTTTTTTGATTTCTTGTAATATTTCCAACTTTTCTCTGTAGTTTTGTTTGCCTTTAAATGGGTTAAATAAAGCGCATATAAAGCCTTGAAACTATGTATGTACTCCAGAAATGGAACTTCATTTCAATGACTGCCGATTCTGCTCTGTTTTCTTTATCACTTTTTTTCACACTTCTGGCGATAGTTTGTTGAACGTTGGTATTCAAATGCTGCAGCGAATTCTAAGAAAGGCAGAAAAACTCTGAAACCAAATAAAATTGCTATGGAATGTTTCTCAAAAAAATCTGTCTTACATAGTCGACTTTAAACTATAAGGCCTGCCACCCATGGACAAAATTAATACACACCATGGGTGGTGTGAGAAGCTGGATTGTAATCCTGACTTGAGGCTTGTAACGACTAATTATGTATGTATGTATGTAATATTACGGTCCTATGTGACATTAAGTATCTTTCGCCTTTTATAACTTAGAACTTCATTCTACCGGCTGCCACTTGTTTCGACCAATTCACCAAGCCTACTTAACACAACTCCGGATAAGGGTGTCCGAAATAAATTTCATTCATTCTAAGTTTTAAAAAATGAGTGGAAAAATGGAAAAAAGGGTATGTCAACATTAGACAATACTATAACAGATTTATAGACTTCCTTATAATTTCGGCGCAGGGTAAGAAGCTTCCACACAAAACTATATACTTATTACTGAGAAATTTTAAAGTAACATAAAAACCGATCGTAATTGTAATATTTCTGGTTTTAAAATAAAAAATAATATGTACAGTAGTTGAAGTAGTCGTGGTCTAATAGGTAGTGTGTTGGCTTATTAGACGAAAGGCCAGGGTTCGAGCCCCAGGCCAGACATCAAAATAAAATACAAAAAAGTATTTTTTCGGCGTCTTCCTCTCAGCAGATTTCTGGCAAAAACTCTGAGAGTAAATAAATTGCCATGAAAAGTTTCTCAAAAATCTGTCGTTCGGAGTCGACTTTAAACTGTAGGTCCCGCCACTCACGTATAAAATTAACACACACAACATAAGTGGTGTGAGAAACTAGGTCGTAATCCTGACTGAAGGGTTGTAATGACCAATTATGTATGTATGTACAGTAGTTGTAAAATAAAATTCACAAACTTTGCGGTTTTTACTTGTATTCATATGTTTAACTATGCCTATCCATTAAATAATTCGGTTACAGCAAAATAATAAAACATCACCTTCAAACATAATTTTTCAAATTGAGGTTTAAATGCGAATGCGATTAACTGAAATCTATATTGTGAACACATTCATCAAAGCACAATATTCAGTTCGGAAATCTCCAATTATGTACACGTAATGGTTATTGAATCAAATCATTTCTTTCTTCATTCAATCAGTCAAGTAGTCAGCAAAAATTAATTAATTTTTCAAAATGCATTAATGTGTGAGTGTTTCAAATTGTAAGTCAATGTAGACTTTTCGGATTCAAATCCCTTAGAGTGTGAGTAAATGTAAATTATATGATTATGAAAATTATCATTCAATTTCGTATTCATTTAGAAAATAATTCACTTCTGTATTACTTTTACTGGAGCTGTTCTAGCTTGGGGCAAAGTAGAAAAATAAATAATTCTGATGTCCTTTAAATATGTATTAATATGTTTAAATTTATATTTATTGTAACAGAAGACAAAACTATAGTGTTGTAAGTGACAAGTGTTATAATGAGCAGGGCGACATTTTGCACTTTTCACAGCAACATGTGATTCACACACCTTAAGTAGCTTTTAGGCAAATGTTACTCAAGATTTTTAATAAAAAAAAATTTTTGTATACAGTAGAAGCTCACATATTAGAACCTCCAGTAATTAGAAATTCCAGAAATTAGAATCAGTGCTTGCAATACATTATAATTCTAATTTCTGAGCTTTTTATTTTTGTTTGCTATTTTGACACAAGAAATCCCCAAATTAATTTTATTCTGTAATACTAAAAAGGGAAATCACCAAATTATATATGTTTTTCGGTATTTGATATTTTTTTTTTGTCGCATTTATGTATTTTGTGGCATGTGATGTATTTGGACTGAATTGTTATTTTTTGTTGCTTTTAGATTTTTATATTCATAATTTTAATTAAAAAAAGATTTAATGTATTGGAATGAAGAATTGTTACGTTTTGTTTTCTTGTTTTTATCAAATAAAATTGAATCAAAAAAATTTAAATGCGTTTTATTTTAATTTTTTTAACGGAAATCTGTTTAACTCTTTGTTTTTTATTCGAAAAAAAAAACGTCCAGAAATTAGAATTGCCTCAAAAACAAAGCGGTTCTAATTTGTGAGCGACTACTGTATATCATTCTAAATAAAGCTGGTAGTTTTTGTTAAAGATTTTAATTAAATTCATAAAAGAGTTAAAGCAAGATAAAGTGACAGAAATTTTAAGATTTAATAATAAAAACTACTGAAGGTCTACAGGGTGTTAAGAGTCTGTATTGGCTATAGATAGCAAAAGTTGAAATCTAAGGACACCAGATAGAAGATACGAAATTTTTGTAAGGAGCCCGATAAGGTTACATACTGTCGTCCTTAATGTTGTACATACGGTTATAGTCTTATAATTATCACAGCAATTAACCAAAAAGGTTGTGTTGAATATTTTATTTCTAAAAGATACGCTTCTTTCTTTTTTCTGTCGCATGCTATTTAAAATAACTTACGGACTGGAATTAATAAAACCAAGTAAATAATACATACATACATACATAATTGGTCATTACAACCCTTTAGTCAGGATTACGACCTAGTTTCTCACACCACTTATGTTGTGTGTGTTAATTTTTATAGAGTGGTAGTACCTACAATTTAAAGTCTACTCCGAACTCTATATGAGAGGAAGTCGCCGAAGATATACTTTTTGTATTTTATTTTGATGTCTGGCCTGGGGCTCGAATCTTGGCTTAACGTCTAATAAGCCAACACACTACCTACTAGACTACGGAGACTTCAAGTAAATAATAATAAATAATAAAAACAGTTATCTACACAACAATTATTCAAATAATCTTCGTTTTTTTTTTTTGAAATATCAAAAAGAATTGGGGACATGTAAGGTATTTTGTTATTATTTTTACAGTGAGATGATAAAAATTAAATTAGATTATATGGTTTTGTATTAATTCCTTGACCTTTACATGTTTTCTTATAAAATATATGGATAGAGTGGGTGATTTAAAAGTTGAAATTTAAAAATGAAATAAAATTAAAAAGGCTTGAAATTTTGCTAAATTTATTTATTTATTTATTTATTTTTTGTTGTGAAGATGTGGATGATACAGATTAAAAAGATACAGGTCATGATATAGTACCAACTGGAATGTTAAGACATCTCGAAATTTTAAAATGTTTAAAAATCCATCAAAAATTCTGATATAATAGCTTAATTCCAAATTAATTTCAAATTAATGGGTATACGTTCTT
This sequence comes from Sarcophaga carnaria, assembly GCA_958299815.1. Classification (NCBI taxonomy): domain Eukaryota; kingdom Metazoa; phylum Arthropoda; class Insecta; order Diptera; family Sarcophagidae; genus Sarcophaga; species Sarcophaga carnaria. Next base: position 89,387,668 of record OY283149.1, read on the forward strand.
TTTAATTGAATTTGAAATATATTACTCATACGCATTATATTACATGTACTGTTACTTTGAAAAGTATGCAATAAAAAATATTCGATTTTGTCATGTATGAAACTGATGAAATTAAATATCACTCATACGTCACATATGCACTTAACATGACTGAATTTTACATCTTAACCCTTATCCTGTACTTCAAAAATAAAACGCACATGACATTAGTGGGTCAAATTTGCCCAATACAAAAAATTATGATATTTATTCAGTTTTTTTATTTTTTTACATACATTACACACAATATTTGCAAATAAATTTTTGACATTCGGAACACTTATTTGCATATTTGGTGCTGTTAGAACGATTTGGACAAAAGCAACAACGTCCCCTTTTTAAATTTTTTACTTGCGGAACTTCAGCAGAATCCTTTTGAAGGATTTTTACGACTGCTTTAGCAGGACTACTTGTGGCATGTTCGGTCTACGAGATATTTCGCCTCTTATAAGCTCCATGCCTAAGTCTTCCAAGAATATGCGTATTTTATATTTCTTATTTTCATTCCAGTGTGGATTAATTTTTAGAAAAACTACATATGCATTATAGGCCGATATATCCAACATATTGTAAAACAGTGCTTGAGGCCATCGATTAGTTCTCCTTTTACATGTGTAAGTTCTTATAAGTTGATCTAATGTATCCACCCCTGATTTCGTTTCATTATAGAAATCAATTATTTCTGGCTTTTTTGAGCTTGCTCTTATTTCTTCGTCGTGATGTAACGTGCTAAGCAAAAACACTGATCGATTTTTTTAGGTACATATCCCACTAAAGTTGCTTTGTTCTCAGTGTCGAAGAGGAAGTGAGCATAGTTTTCGGGTTTGCTTTTTAGTTGCAAAATTTTTTCTGGCAAAAAAGTTTTATTTTTTCGAACAGTACCAACCATTGTAATATTTCGTTTTAACAAGTCAATACCCATTTCATGGGAAATAAAAAAATTATCACAAGTTACATTATATCCTTTCAAATCTTTTATTAGGTCCAAGACAACGCGGCGTCCTTGATCTTTCTCTGGCTTACAGTTTCTGTCTTTTCCAGTATACACCTGTAAGGACCATGCATAATTTGTTTCTACGTCAAACAACGCCCAAATTTTTATACCATATTTTCCTGGTTTTGATGGTATGTATTACTTGAATGGGCATCGTCCACGATACGTTACGTGCTGCTCATCCATTGTCACACATACGCCAGGATTAAATATATTGCGTAGGTTCATTTCCTAACGGTTCCAAAAATCTCTTATGGGAGCTAGTTTGTCACGGAATCGTCTTTCGCTCCTGTCTGACTTTTTATTTTATAAACACCAGGTATATTTTGAAATCGGCGTAAAGTCATGGTGGATTTGAATATCGGTCTGCCTTTGCGGTCGTCCCATAGAGATTCTAAGGCTTCACCATGAGATCTAAATACACCCGCCGACAAAAGTAGCCCGGAATATGCTTCAACTGTTGTGCTGTCGACAGCAATCCAATTATTTCCAAACACAAATTGACCTAACTGAACCGACTGATTGACTTTTACACTTATAAATATATTACCACTTATAGTCACCTTGTAAATTAGTCATTTCAACAACTAATTTCGTATTATCACCGGGCATAAATAACAGAAAAAAAGATTTCTTGAAATAGCATAACGCGTTGGCCAGGAGTCAAATTTATTATGTCCTGTTTAGAAAATCTTCCAATTTTGTTTATTCCTGCTGTTTCTGACCATAAGTATTTCCCATTTTTGAATGGATATATTAAAACTTCATTCGTAGTTTGATCAAAAATTTCGGAAATGTCCATACTAGCGCCTGATGAAGAGTTGGGGTTATAGTCAGAAGCAGGTTCAGAAACGAGATCGTTTTCATCTTCACTTGATGTGTCCTGGCGGCTTTCATCGCCTGAGTCTGATTGCATAAGAAAAGTTCTTATTTCTTCTGGTTTCATAGTTCCAAAATTTGTCACTTGTATTCAATTCAAAAACACATACACGAATGAAATATTTGCACTACTTGTTCTATTATTTTGGTTTTGTTGCAGTTTGTAGTACCGCTATAAAAAACAAAAACAACAAAAAACACTTGTGTGCTATTATCAAATAGCTGCGCTTTTACTTATTTTTTGTTTTGTTGCTAGTTATGATTTTGTCAAGGCACACTAAGATCGTATCACATGCGTAAATTGATTTTGTTGCATTGGGCAATTTTGACCCAAAAGTACCAATTGCGTAAGTTTTTTTACACATGCTTTGTGAAACGACCTACAAAAGTTATATTTTAAATTTTAATAGTATTCACTAAAATAATAATTGTACAAAAGTTTCTAAAAAATCCGCTGAGTATTTAAAGAATAAATGAGCAATAAAAACTGTTTGGCCAATTTTGACCCATTAATACAGAATAGGGGTTAAATATGAGCATAATTTGAGTAAATATCATAGTTGGGCGATTTAAAAGTTTAAATTTAAAATTGCAATAAAACAAAAGTAGTTTAAAATTTTGTTAAATTTATTATTATTATTATTTCATTTATACGGCTACCGCGGTTGCCCTCACAGTACATGAATCGATCAAAATAATTTTCGTGAACTTTTTCGTATCTCGTCAATGTCATCGTGAAGTTAGTCTTCAAATGTCCAATTGTCTCTGGTTTGCCGGCATAACACTTTTATTTAACGGCGCCCTGCAAAAAATAGTTCAGTGATGTCAAATCGCAGCTTCTTGGCGGCTAATTAACATCACCATTTCGGCTAGTTAAACGGCAATTAAACTTTTGACGCAATAAATCGCTTGTGGCATGAGATATGTGGCAAGTTACACCACTCTATTGAAATGAAACCTTGTTCACGTCAATACGTGTTGGTTTTCTGAGCCCCAAATACAATTTTGCTTATTATCGTACGCACCAAGATGAAAATGAGTTTCATCACAAAAGGATGATTATTTGTCTTTGTTTTTGAAATAAATTACCAATAAACCCCAACGTTGCTCAAGCGTAAGTCGATTCTTTACTTTCAGTGAAGATAATATACAGAATTTTGTGACAGAATAGAATGACATAAGTATGAAACATAAACCGATAGATGGCCCATCCCAGAGATTTTATATTAAACAGGGTAAAAACCCTTTCTCTACACATAAGTTTCCCAAAATTATAATAAATATGCACAAAAAATTAAATGCAAGTTCTAGTGACAGACAACTAAAAATTGTCCAATAATACTGTTCTATCGAAAATATTACAAAACCACTGCGGCCATTAGAAGAAAGCCTCTACCAAGGAACACTACCATCTAATAAGTACATCTAGTCTTTCAGTTGCTAAAAGATAAAAATTAAGACAAAATTATTCAGGAACAACGTTTTTACGAGCTATGAATCTAAATTCAATCGCTTTGACTTTAAATGAAAGAACAATGTGTGGCGTCTAGTGAATCAAGATTTACTGTGCATTGTACTTTGAAGTCACTTGAACGTAGAGAATTTGTATAATGACAAGCTAAGCCATCATATAGCATAGTGTGAGTGCGATCGTAAAGAATGCTGGAATGATGGATCAACATTTAATCCAAAATATTGTGTAAACTCATGTGATTCAATTTATTCATGAAAACTTATATGTAGAATACATTTTTACGCAGGATAATGATGATAAAAATAATGGTATCACACCGTTTGTCTACATACATAACAACCCTTAAGTCAGAATTACGGCCTAGCTTCTCACACCACTTATGTTGTTTGTATTAATTTTTTCATGAGTGGCGAGACCTACACTTTAAAGCCGGCTTCAAACGATAGATGTTTGTAAAACTTTTCCTGATTATTTTATTTTGTTTCATAGTTTTTGCTAGAAAATCTGCTGAAAGGAACTCTCCGATGAAATATTTTTTCATATTTCATTTTGTAGCAGATGTGTGACTCGGGGTTTAAACCATGGAATCACGTCTAATAAGCCAACACGCTGCCTGCTAAACAATAGCGATGAGATAAACAATTTAGAGAACCAATAAGTTGATATTATATAATGGTCGGCATAAAACTCTGCTTTCAATCCAATACATGAAACAATTTTGAGACACAAGCTGAGAGAAAAAAAAAAACTAAAAAATATTCAAGGCCTGTGGAAATTGGTTTGAGCTGCATGGTATGTCGTAGAGTATGCAAGATGTCAGAGACTTCTTGAAAGTTTTCCTGGAAGTTTATAATTTGTTATTAAAGGGAAGAGTTGCCTCCACAAAATATTAAAAATACTTAAAATTTTGTCCACCTTAAAAAGGGGTGTCCTACTAACACGACCAAGAAATTTGTTTGCTGATTGATTTAAAAGTGTCTGGTATTATTAAATTGCTTTATTGCAGTTTCTTCACTCTGTACATCGCTTAAGGATACTTTTAGTTATTTTATTTGATATTATTTGTCAGTTGAACAAAAAATTATGATTCGATTTGAAACATTTCTTCCCAGTCTGGATGTACATTAAAGTCAGATTAGCAGTTAACTTTGTTTTGAAAAAAGAAACTAAATTATGATATAAAATCTTTTTTGTAATGTTTTTTCTAATTAAAAAAAATTTCCAGTATTTCCCTGAAACTTAGACTAAAAATTGGCTCATTGTCTAATATTTGAAATTGCTGTGTATCAGTGAAAAAAAATCTTCACAATTTCACTTGAATAATGTTCAATATATGATTGAAAATAGAGCAGCATATTTAATAAATGCTTGTATGTATGCTTAGATATCTATGTGAATATGTAATAATACGATAATGTATCTGTACATATCATAAAAAAATAAAAAAATGTTATACTTCAGCGCATATATGATAAAATAATAAAATAAATAAAAAATAGAAAAAAATCATTCACATTCCACTCCACATATTCGCATATTAAATCGACACTTCCATCTGTTTGCTAACGATTTGTCTGTGAGTGATTGCGTTTATGGAATTTTATATTGATATCGGTAGGTACAGTGGTGGCCTAATAATTAGAAACGTTGTTTTGAGAAATTGTATCTTTTTTTACAAATATGCCTTGTAAATTATAAATACAATACAAATTCGACAAGTCGTCGTAGTCTAGAAGGTAGTGTGTTGGATTATTGGAACAGAAACTTCAGTTCAAATACTAGGTCAGACATCTCCAACAAAACGAAATATGAAAAAATAGTTCTTCGTCGACTGCCTTTCAGCAGATTTCTGGCAAAAACTTTGCGAGTAAATAAAAGTTGCCATGAAAAGTTTTTCAAAAAAAGTCTGTCTTTCGGAGTCGACTTTAAATTGTATGTCCCTCTACTTATGAATAAAGTTAACGCACACAACATAAGTGCTGTGAGAAGCTAGATCCTAATCCTGACTAAATTGTTGTAATGACCAATTATGTACTTGTATTTTGTTAATAATAATCAACATACGTTGCCGATGCGAAATACATAGAGTCGATGCAAAACAAAAAATTAATTTTATTGCCGAAGCAGTTACGTTTAACAGGACACAATTAGATACGTATAATTTTTGTTTTAATGTTACTTATCTCGTCATTAGTGACAAAGTGAGTGTAATTTAAAAAGTAATAGATTAACATAAAATAGAAGCCTAGAGCACAATAATCCACTCCAACAGAAACTATAAACATATGTAGAGCCAGTAAGAAAATTCCTTATTCTATTCAAACGAAATAAAGGCTGAAGTTGGTAGCAAATAAATATAGAAAAATCGACATGGACAATAAGAAGGCGCTTGAAAGAGTTCATGTGTCAAAAAAAAATATATACAGTATTTCCAGTTAAAAGCTTGCATATATATTAATTCCCCCCTTAAAAGTACTGTATCTTATGGAATCTTACATTTTTCTCCAAAACGATCTGAAACTATTACGATATATGCCTCCAGGTTTTCAGCATTACCCTCATTACATTGCCATTGTTTATGCCCACCCAATTTGTGACAACTTTCTTTCCGAAATTAGTCCTGTTCCTATTAGCTCCCCTAGCAGTTAAAAGCTTCTAAATTTATTTTTATAGACATTGGGTTACGTTGATAAATTTCAATTCTTGAGCTATTGGAAGCCAATATTCACCCTTAACGTCATCCGACATATTTATTGGAAAAAGTAGTCAAATATTGGACTTTTCCATCTTCTCGGGCGAGTCAAAGACCTATTGCTCTACCTAGTTAATTCAACAATAAAACTCTAAATTATGCCTACAAAGTCTGCTGCGGATAAATATCCTTCAGCAATTTGTTCGTAGTGTTTGTGAAATGGTACTCAACGAATTACAGCTTTGTTTAACACACCTAGTTGTAGAAGATGATCAAATCCTTCTCCGACCAGCCGGCATTCCATGGAATACGAAGCCAGTGCTGTCAATGAGCTAAATAGAATTCTATCAACCTGAATGACGCATCACATGCTATCAGTTGCTTGATTTCGTTACGATATGTGCACCTTTCTGCAAGCATTTTTGAAAGAGTTTATATACGCGGAATACTGCATATTAAAAAGCGGTTAACTTTTGCAAAGGAAATGTTGCAAAAAGATCGACGTTGCTGGAATAGAGTTCTATGGAGTAACGAAACAGAGATCAACTTGTTCCAGTCCGATGGAAAAAACGATGACGAATCGATTATGGCCTGTAATACATTTACTTGGGGCGTGGTGTAGGTCAGATTGTGGAAATACAGGACATAATGGACTAACACCATTATAAAATCATTTTGGAATATATAATAGAATCATATTCCCTTGAGAATACGCTTGTTCAATACGTTTACCACCACCATCATTATCCAAAGAAAACTTCAGGGCTTGTGATGTGTTGGCTTTTGCTTAAACAATTTGAAATAATTATGAAATGTTTGAGATGATAAGCTTACTTAAGCAAACTTTTAAAATATGCAAAAAAAATATATATTCTACAAAGATGTTTCTAATTATAAAGCCAACACTGTATAAACATACATTTGATCGTCTATTTGTGTGTATGATTGTAAAAATGCGAAAAAATTGCTTATTTTTGGTTAAATGATTTGTAGTTTTTTTATGCCGCCTTTTTAATATAAAATTTCATAAACGATAAAAAGCATACCAGCATGTATGTATGTATGTTCGTAATAATTGTATTTATACTAGTATTAGCATGCTTGCTTTTATTACATGCAAAGAATTATATTCTGGTCAAATAAATGGCACGTAATACTGCTCAAAAATATAGTATAGTTCAAGTAGCCTAGAGTTAGTTTAAGTTTGTAGAGCAGGGATAACAATTTCACTGTATGAGGCTAAACAAATATACAAATTCTCAATTAAGTTACCTATACATACATACATAATTGGTCATTACAACCCTTCAGTCAGGATTACAATCTATCTTCTCACACCACTTATGTTGTGTGCATTAATTTTATACATGAGTGGCGGGACCTACAGTTTAAAGTCGATTCCGAGCCACAGATTTTTTGAGAAACCTTTTCATGGCAATTTTATTTATTCTCAGAGTTTTTGCCAGAAATCTGCTGAGAGGAAGTCGCCGAAGACATATTTTTTTTCATATTTCATTTTGATATCAACACATAACATAGCTGCCAGATGAATGAGGCACAAAATCGTCAAATATTTGAGAAAAAATCGTCAAAGACGTTTATTGAAATCGTCAAAAAATCGTCAGAAAAGTAAGAAAATAAATTAAAAGTTTTTAAAAACCAAAATTATTTCTATTGTAGTAAAACATATAAAGTCAATGTATGCACATATCTGAGTTCAAAAACAAAACATTTAAAAAAAAAATTGTTAGAAATTAAAAGCTAGCGCCCCTCATCTTCATTTATTAATTTTTTTCCAAAAATGTAGAAATTTAATATCATTTTCAGGAAAAATTCTTTAAGGTTTAAACGATCTATCCCAGTATTGTTTATTGGCACATAAACGCAGCAATAATATTGCATCATCTTAATCTTATCTATGGGTGGTGTAAATATTAAGGAATCAGAAGCTCATTCTTAGCATGAAAATTCAGTGTAATGATGGCTAGAACTATCACATTTATCAGTTTCTTCAGTTCCTTCTTAAGATCTTATCATCTGATTTTACTATTTACACCATTTATCACCGAGAAAGAATGGAATACAAATCTCATGTAAGGGTCCGTGCATCAACGTCTATTTTGTGGTTTCTCCACCGTGTGGAGGGGAGGCCGTAGTAGCTCGTTAAAGACGGTAGTGTGTCCAACTTAATTAAATCATTGGGGCATCGTTACAATGTGGTTTGTGTTTCACTGTTCTATCGCTACTACAAAAGTACTTTGCTCGAACAAAATAAGGGGACTTGTTCCCAAAAATCATATATGTATTCCTACGTAACGCTCGCCTTTCGAGCACATCCCTATGCGGTCGATTGTCCAGAGGATTGCACACTGCTGTACAATAAAAAAAACATTTTTTAGTCGGAATATTCGTATGTGGAACTCAATTCCTGCAGAGATCTTTTCTGTTACTTATGGTATAAAAATATACAAGCCTAGTTTCCATAAACACTGTTCCCTCTTTCCTTCTTCCAATAACAACATATTTTCATAGTTCCCTGGGAGTTGGTCGAACGAAAAAAAAGCGCTCGGCTTTGTTCTTCCGATGGTAATATTAGAAGCTATACTCGATTTTTTAAAATTATTAGGTTATTAGGAGTTGCAATTTTTTGACTTTTAAGGGATTAACAAATATAAAATACAGAAAAATTATCACATGACTTTATATCACCTTGTTTTTACTAAAATAAATTTCCAATAGTAACAATTGCAAAGTACTAAAGTAAAGAATATGATGTAAATTTATGATTTTTAAAAATCGTCAAAATAAGGGCATAAATCGTCATATCTTTAAAATGATATTTTTGGAGCTCAAAATCGTCAAAATGACGATAAATCGTGAAATCTGACTCTGTTAAATTTTTTATACATGAGTGGCAGGACCTACATTTTAAAGTCGACTCCGAACGACAGAGTTTTGAGAAACTTTTCATGGCAATTTTATTTACTAACAGAGTTTTTGCCAGAAATCGCCGAAGAAATACTTTTTGTATTTTATTTTGATATGTGGCCTGGGGCTCGAACCCTGGCTTTTCGTCTAATAAGCCAACACACTACCTACTAGACCACGGCGACTTCAATGACAGGAATCTATGTTGCCTTAAATAAGGTTTCAAACAACATCCACTGGTTTCCTTCAAAAAAAGAACGCAGAATATTAACCGGTAGAACCGATTTTAATGGAAATTCTTCTTCCTCTACAAATTCAATTTATTTTCAATTTCAAAAACCGTATGTACACGACCATAATATGTTAAATCAAAATACTCTTGCTTATTCTGTATTGGATTTGCTTGCTTTTTTTCAACTACCATAAATCGTTTATCGCACTAAATAATACCAAGAAAAAAAGGAAATTTTCGTTGTGGCGGTTATTGTTTCATAAACAGAAATTTGTGGAGTGTGAACACGAATGTGTGGACAACATGGAAATTCAGTTGGAATTCAAATTTATAGTGAATTTATAGTGACAGAAACAACAATCGAAATATCGGTTTAGTTTATAACTTTCACAATCAATAAATATCGCATGTTACAAATCATGCATTGCCCTGCTTTAAGTGGCTAAATAAAGTTATTTCATTACACACAGATTTGCTCTAATAATTCAACAAAGAAAAAAATAAATTTGGTAAAAAGAACTTCAAAATTGGAATAAATTAGGACAGGAAATGTTGAATGACATCAGCGATAATTCTGATTTAACTTTAAAAACTCATAAGGACGCATCATTAGTATTCACGTATAAGTCTTGATTTTGCATACATTTTCTGTGATTACCGTAGTTTAATACAACAGAAATTTTGACCATGTGATTGCATGTTTAATCAGAAAAAAGCAAGTAAGCTTAAGTGGACGTATATACTAAATTCAACTGAACGAAAGGTAAACGGGCACAGACAACTACGAGTGTTCTGAAGTATGTGGCAACTGACCCAAGTTTTTAACGTTTATGTCAACAGTTAAAAAATTATACATACGTCAACAGAAGCATACCCGCGTATGTTCATACATTTCATATGGAATTTCTTTTGTTGTTAAGCTTATTTCTGCGTTGATTTGGTTTTACTCATGTTTTGTAGTTGCATTGTTTTGTTTCTGTTTAAGTTTTGTTTTGTTTGTGCTTTGTTGCCACATTGTTGCTCATTCAAGATTTTTAGAATTACCGGACTTTTAGCAAATTGTTTTGTCTTTGCTTTCATGTGTGAATATTTATAGTTATCAGTGTCAATGTACACTCAAGATTGCAACAAATATAAAGATGGCGTCGATGATATGTACAGAATATTAGCAGAATATTCAAGAAAGCGACGAACAAATAGATGGCCCTTGGTTTTCTTCTATAATATACTAGACGTTGCTGCCCTTGCAGCATACATAATTAACGTTGAGAATACCCCAATGTTAAAAGCTTCCAAACGCTGCAGTAGAATATTCCTACACACCATCAGCCAACAACTGGTGAAACCGGAAACGTTACAAAAATATTTTCCACACGCAATGCTATTGATGCCATATGTGGGAAATCTTTGAGCATAAGAGGTGCTGCAGATGAAACTGTGAAAAAACGTCTACGCGTACGTACATACTTGTACGTATGTACAAAATGTTGGCCAAACAAAAAATCCTGCACGTTATGCAAAAAGCTCATGTGTGAGGCTCATTGCATACCCAGATATGCAACTGTCGACAAAAGGGATAGGAATGAAAAAATAGCTACATCCTTGAACCCCATCCCCCATTTTTACTCAAGTCTAGGAATAAGGTAGAAAACACTACTAGTGAAGGTATCGTGAAATTTCAGGTTAATACAGTTGTTACTTTCTGAGAGACGGCGATTTAAAAACACAAAACATACCCGGGTATGAATCTGTTGATATAAAGGTTAAACGAAAAATCATCTTCTGTGATGATGCCCATTTCAGGATGAATAGGTTCGTGCATCAACAAAATTGTTGAATTTGGGATGGTACCAAAGAACATGAGACCAAAAAGCTTCATATGTATAACAAGAGCTATAGATTTTGGGTTGGCAGGGTCCCTGTCTATGTTTCTTTAAGAATGTTGATGGCCAGGGCGATTACTATTGACCGATGATTATCAACTTCCATTGCTCTTAACATCTGTACTTCTACGATATGAGGTTTCAACAGAGCCGCGCTAGGTAGGTAGGTAGGTAGAGGTGGCTGCCCATAGAAGAAAATTGGACGGACACACTTAGGTCGCATTGGGCCCATTGTGTTACCACAGTTATCCGCTATCCCCTAGCCTCGAAACCATTAGGAGCTTCTGATGAAGAAATTTAAGCGGCCAATGTTATCCCTGACAGTTCCTCCAGATCATACTTGTAGTAAGCACCAAAATACTTCTTTCTAATTTGGCAAAGTGACAGGCATGTACCCAGCAGGTCCTCTTCTTCATCTCTAAAGCTTCTGCAGAAATCGTTAGCAAGGCGTCCAAGCCCACTGCGCCTCGCATGCGTACCCATAATGCAATGCCCCGTAATGACACCGATAACCACACTGAGCGCGCCTCTTTGGAGTTTAAGTAGGCCCCTCATTCTGCCTTGGCTAGATTTTATGAGACGTTCTACCTGTGTCCGAAGCCGCCCAGGAAAGGGCTACATGCCACACAGTTCATGGCACATCAGATAAGCATATGATATATGATATTTTCTAAGAGTAAGCTTACACTATCAATGGATGTGCTACATAACTTTTATGAATATTATGGAACGGTTTGGGTAAGCGGGATCAGGCATGCAGGAAAAATAGGATAAATTTTTCAGGATACAAGGCCTGGCAGGAATTGAGGGCGATTTCACCTTAGTCTAGTAGGTAGTGTGACGGCTTGTTTGACGTGAGGCCGTAATTTAAAGCCTACATTTATCAGCCTAGACATCTCGAACAAAACGGAATATGAGAAATAGTATCGCGTCAAATATCTATAAAATGGGCAATGCTTTAATGCCCTTGTCCGTGATCTTATTCCACGGTGGTTCCCTTATCATCAGTTTGTAACGCAAATTTGAAATTGTTGGTAACAAACTTATGGGTGCCAGATTTAAGAAACGCAACCGTTAAAGGTGTTAATGAAGTTGAAAACTATTTAATTTTTTAATTAAATTTAGAACCCTAATGGCTATGTGCAGTAGATCCATTAGCATCATGTTACTGATTTCATCAATTCCAGTAGAATAATTATCTGAATATCGCAAAATTCAATTGTTGTATTAATACGGTGGGTAAAGGGTGTTTTGCATTTGCATTAAGAATGCACTTTTTATTTCCCCTTTCTTTGTACATGGTTCCGATTGAGTATGAAATCAGACTGCCGTAAAATGGCTAACACAGCTGTGATGACAGATCATTTCTCTTTTCATGAAATTTTCCATGCTTCTTTCACAGAAATTGGCTGTATCTCACCAATGACGTTTTGTATATTGAATTTTAACTTTTGTAATGTTTCTGGTTTAAACGCATAAATCCGAGGTATCACAATGTTCAATGATATGAACCATGGAGGAAGTCGAAGGTTAGATTCTTGAGAAGTTTTTTCATTTCAATTTCATTTACTCTCAGAGTTTATGCAAGAAATTTGCTGAGACGAAATATTTCTTCATGTTTCGTCTTGTTGGTAACATCTAACCTGGTGTTAGAACCGTGGCCTCACGTTCAGTAGGCTAACACACTTCCTACTAAAGTACGGCGACTTCTAGAAATCATTGCTGCAATAAATCGATTGTTTAACGCACTGTGTAGGAGGTGGCGTTGCCTCGCTTAAATCACGTGTTGTGTAGATGCATGAGTCGAGTTAAGGCCACAAGAACTACGTTGTCATGTTTCTGTAGAGGATGCCGTTCTAAAAGACGAGTACAACTGCAGCTAAATTGAAATTTTCTGGTTTTCGGCAACACTATCGTTTATAGCAGCAATGTTTTGCAAGAGACCGAGATGTACATTAATATACCACAATGACCCTTACTTACTTACTTAATTGGCCATTAACCAATTAAGGATTTCGGACTGCCGTAACACATCCTTCCAGGCGCCTCTGCTTCTTGCGCGACTTCGCCAGTTGGTCACACCAATCGATGACAGGGCTTTCCTGATTTGGTCCTTCCAACGAATACAAGGTCGTACACTTCGCCGACTTCCGCAGATCCCCGCATCAAATACCCTTCTCGCCGGGGCATCCTCTTCCATTCGAATGACATGGCCGAGCCAGAGCAGCCGCTGGATATTAATACGCTGAACAACGTCTATGTCGTTGAGGAGCTCATGCAGCTCACTGTTGGATCGGATGTGGAAATCATCGCCAACTGGCAATGGACCGAAGATCTAACGTAGGACTTTTCTCTTGAATACTCTCAAGGCTGCTGCATCGGTGCTTAATAGGGTCCATGCTTCTGCGTCATAAAGAAGCACGGGTTGGGGGAGCGTCTTGTAGAGTATTATAACTGACCCCTAAAAATTATGGTTACATACATTAGGTGCACTTTCTCGACTGAAAATTCTTTATAAAAAACTCGAAAATTGGGAAGTCAATACGATACTAGAGCTTCGATTAATACAGCTGTCAAACTTCAAAGAAGACATCAAACAATTCCAAGGGCAAAAGGAACTCAAGCGGTCAAGTCATATCGAAATTCTCTCACCATTCTTAGACGAAAATAATGCTTTTAGCATCTGAGGTGGACTAGAGTTTCAATGCAAAACACCTAGGCTCTTGCTACATTAGGTACAGTTTCTCGACTGAAAATTCTTCGAAATTTTGCGATCGATTTTAAATTTAAAAATCTAAACGGTGTATTCTTACTGAAATACTCTTTATAGCGAGCCCAGATATATAATTAAAATAAAGACCATTAAATGGTCAATCAGCAACTCATGTCGCGCTCTACCACATGAAGAATGCAAATGAACATTGAAAGCAAATGTACCTTTGAGATATTAAAACGCTAGGATTTTCTTTCCATCTTGTTTTGCTTTTTTATGATCTTACTTGTCGCGCTCTACCATAAAACGAATACACGTGAAGGATGCTTTTAAGCAAAAGTTCCTTTGAGATGTTAAAACGCCAGGATTTTCTTTCTATCTTGTTTTGCTTTTTTATAATCTTACATTTAACAATGTTAACTGATAACTAATTGACAACTAAAGTTAAAAAGTAAGTTTTATAAATAGAAAGAAATAAATAAAGTTTAAAAATAAAAGTTAGTCAGTAAGTAATGGAAGACCAACACAAACTAAGCCATGTTGTGGAATATTTCAATTACCAGCAGAGAAAATATAAAACTTTACAAAGTACATTATTGTGTATGATGTCATAAATGTTCGTTTTGCCTTACATAAATTTTTAAAGCGATTACAAACACAAGCTTGTTGCTAAATTCTCAAGGCTTCCTATGCCATAGGTGTTTATTTATTTATTTATTTTATTTTATTTTCAAATTTAGCACAACAAGATAGAAATCTTATAAATTAAAGTGCTGATGATTACGTACAAACAATAAATTTAAGCATAATGTAATAATTAAATATAAATACAAGTTAAATTTAAAAAAATTAAAAAATATTAAGAAAAAAATATAATAAAAACAGATTACAAATAATTTAATGCATTAATTTAATTTTATACAATACTTCAACTAGTCATTAACAAAAATATTTCAATAATTCAATTTTAAATCTGATTGCGTTACTAATTATTTGAATTCTTTTATTTCCAAAGTCGAGTGCAGTAAATAAAGAACTGACGCTCAGAGAAGTCAGTTTTATATTTTCGTTGAATCAATACCAGTCCTCTAGCCGATCTGCCGAAACTTATTGTTCCATAAAGGTAAGTCGGTTGTGCAGTATAAATTATTTTATGTAAAAATATCAAACTCTTAAACTTCAAAAGATTTTCAAAACTCATACTACAAATTTGGTATGAGAACACAGATATGGAATCATGTATTCCTCGATTGAAGATATATCTTGCAATATTATTATAAGCGACTTTCAATTTCTGCAAATCATTTGCATCGCAATTTGCATAAATTTCGCATTCATATAAAAGGACTGGTAGCAAATAAGTTTTAGCAAGACGCATTCGTATCTTAAAAGGTGTTGAACATTTTACAGCCCAAAAATTACTCAACATACCATAAATTTTACCCACTGCAGAAGCAATGTGATTGGACCAGGTCAATTTATTATTAAAAATTACTCCTAACTTTTTTGAACAGCTGAACAGACAAATGGTTAAAGAATAAAAGCAGAGTTTATGAATGTCATGAAATGTACACATATGGCCAAAAAAATAGGTGTGAACTACATAGCAAACTATATCCGTATACTTTCGGTTTTATTTATATGTCATAGCTTAGTCAATTATTTTTATTAAATTAATTTATTTTACGTTCTTAAAAGTTAAAAGGAAGGGAAAATAACAGTAAATTATGTTTAAAATAAAGTGAATTCAAAAAAAGACCAGCTTTTGATGTGGACACCAATATTTGTGCACCAAGGCAAAATTTTTCCTCTTCTTTAAATTGTTTGTTCTAAGCAGAGCCTTGTAATCCTGCCTTCTGTAATCAGTTCGTGAGGACACTGTATTTTCAATTTCTCTAGCAATAGCCTTAGATGACTTAAAAGGGTCCCATTTAGAAAGTGTGACTATGCGTTTGCCTGTAGTCAATGAAGTTTTTCTATGTCTACCTCGTGTTTCAACGTTATTTTTTTTTTTAAAGCGTTGGTTACAAAATTCTCAGATCGATTTAAAGCATCTGCAATGAATTTGTAGATTTTACCTAGCTCGCGAAGTTTAAGAACGAGGGGTCCTTCTTCATTACTGTAATGGAGCCCATCTTAAAAATTAATTATGTCTGATATAATGTTTAATTTACTTTTAATTAATATTATTTCACTTACTTTCTTCCTTTTTTTTCTAATTTTTTTACAAAAAATCAAATTTTAACTAAATTACAAATCACACACCTATTATTTTGTCCAATTAAAATTCGCAATTAAAGGAAAAATGCCACACTACTTATCTGAGACAAGCTTATTTTTAGTGGAATTCCGGTTTTTTTCTTTGTGTAACAATAATACCAGACTATTTATTTAGTAATTTTAGCATGGTTGTAATATTTGCATTTTTTAATAAGTTGAAAGAAAAAAATTGTTTACACCTATTTTTTTGGCCATGATTGTATATTATAATAAAGCGCAGGTCATTTAAGAGTTTAAATTTAAAAATGCAATAAAATTAAAAAGGTTTTGAAATTTTGGTAAATTTATTTATTTTTTTTTTTTTTGTCGTGAAGATGTGGAAGATACAGACTATAAAGACGCAGGCCATGATGTAGTACCTACTAGAATTTTGGTTTTTGTATCTACTTTTGGGATAGGATATCTCGAAATATTAAAAAATTTTAAAAATCCATTAAAAATTCTGATATCATAGCTTAATTCGAAATTAATTCCAAATCAATGGGCTTTACTTTCTTTTTAATTGAATTTGAAATATATTACTCATACGCATCATATTGCATGTACTGATATAGTTACTCTGAAAAGTATGCAATAAAAAATCTTCGATTTTGTTATGTATGAAACTACTGGAATTAAATACATATCACTCTACGTCACATATGTACCTGTCATGAATGAATTCTACATACATATTAAATATGAGCATAATATGAGTACATACATATGTGGGTGAATTAAAAGTTTAAATTTAAAAATGCAATAAAACAAAAATGGTTTGAAATTTTGTTAAATTTATTGTTTTGCTTTGAACTACAACTGTTCGGGTTGGGAATGGATTATTATTTTATTGGCCTCACAATAGCTAATTCGATCGAACCAATTTTAGTACACTTTTTCGAATGTACGGGGTCGTATCTCGTCAATGGCATCACGAAAGTTGGCCTTCAAATGTTCAATTGTCCCTGGTTTATCGGCATAACATTTTTATTTAACGGCGCCCTACATAAAATAGTCCAATGGTGTCAAATCACAGCTGTTGGGCGGCCAATTGACTTCACCACTTCGGCTAAATTAACGGCATCGAACGTGTAATGCAATGAATCGATTGCGGCATGAGATGTGTGGCAAGTTGCACCATCCTGTTCAAAACATAGTTCACATCAATACCATGCGACAAGTGCCTCTATTGCTCTATTGACCGTAATGGTTGTGCTGTCCTTCTTTTCAAAGAAATATGACCCAATGATGCCTCCGCTTCAGAAGCTGCGCCAATCAGTCACTCCTAATGGGTGCATTGACTACTGTAAGACCACGTGTGCATTTTCTTAGTCCCAAATATGGCAAATTTGCTTATTAACGTACCTACCAAGATGAAAATAAGCTTCATCCAAAGAGACAATTTTTTTTTTTTTGGCAAACTCGACATCATCGTTTAGTTTTTCGTTGACCCAATAAACCACAACGTTGCTCAAGTGTAAATCGATTCATTACGTTCAGTGAAGATAATATACTGAATTTTTTGACAGAATTGATTGACATAAATATTGCCACATTCAGAACAACTGATGATTCAAATTTGAACCGATTGATGGACCGATATCATAAGCCTAATATCTCAATGTAATATTTCAAGTGCAATATAACCTCCTTTTAGTATATAACTGGTGTATGGTGCTGGTTGTGTGGTGTTCTTCTCTGAAACTTATTTTATTCTCCCTCCAAGTCACAACTGTGCTCGGTTTAGTATCTGTTTTCTATTTAATTCAAAATCGAAAAAACATATAAACGTACTCAAGTTTGATGCAGGTTGTGGGACTAAAGCATTGTTGGCCCATATGTCTTTGAAAATGAGGACGGCGCAACTATTACGGTCAATAGAGATACTTAACGCAAAATGATAATCGACTTTTTGTACCCGCTATTAATAGTATTAATGTGAACGAAGTTTGGTTTCAGCAGGATGGTGCAACTTGCCACACATCCTATGCCACAATCGATTTATAGCGTCAGACGTTTGATGGCCGTTTAATTAGCCGAAATGAAGATGGGCCGCAAAGAAGGAACGATTTGATACCGTCGGACTATTATCTGTGGGACTACCTACCATCGCCGTAGTCTAGTAGGTAGTGTGTTGGCTTATTAGACGTAAGGCCACGGTTCATACTCCAGGTCAGACATCAAAACGAAATATGAAAAAATATTTCTTCGGCGACTTCCTCTCAGCAGATTTCTGGCAAAGACTCTGAGCGTAAATAAAAGTCCCATGAAAAGTTTCTCAAAAATCTGTCGTTCGGAGTTCGAATGACTCATCGAGTGATATTTGCCAATAATATATATAAGGAAATTACTAATTGCGTAGAGGCATTGGATTACCGCAACCAGAATATGTATTTTTATGCTCTCAATCTGCATGTCTCCTTCATCCTTTTCCAAGTGGACGGCATCAGTATGGATAACACTCTACATATTGTACTTAAATCGATCACTATTCCAAAACAAGTATTCCTTGATTCTACTATACTATACTCCATAAAATCCTCAGTCTACTACGGCCAGTATGATGGATAACTCAAATCGTTTTTCATTGTAACTACCGAACAAAAGCTAAGATTGTTTCAAGAACGTTGAGAAGAAGGTTTTATATGTAATATCTTTACGTGTTAACGTATACGTTTATTTGTTAGCACCTGCCTTTGTTACAAATTCAACGATTTCTTGCTAATATTTTGTATTTCATACTATACACTTTCATAAAAATGTCAACACGTACTGTTGTTGTTCATATTCATGTTGACACAATGACACTGATTTGGTTCTACGAAAACAGTTCGAAACAACTCTACACGCTTAAATTTCATTCATTTCTGTTTCTATTTACAGTAGAAAATACATTCGAAATATTTTTTTTAAGAGATTCTTTGTTTAAGAGTGAAAAATTTTCCTCTCTTAAGCACATTAAGAGAGTTTGATACTTCTGCATACTTTATATTGATTTTTCTGCAAACCAGTGTAAATATACTCAGTTAAGAGAGAGTTTAACTGTTATACTGAATATATGTTTAAGAGTCTATGTTCATATTGTTCCAACATTATCTTAACCTATGACAACTTAACCTTCTCCATCAGAAAAATAAACAAAATAGTCTGTCAACTGTAAAGGGTAGAAACAGTTGAAATTATGCGGATGGCTGTTGACTTTTTTTGCAGCTGAAAGGCTACAGAGTTATCTTAAGGCCGCATTCAGTAGATATCATACACAACAATCTTACATATTATTTTCATATGGATTAGCTTATGAATGTAAGTTTAAAATTCACCTCCCTGGAGAAACTGGGGAAAGGTCCATAGGTGATCGAAACGTAAGGAAAAGGCAGATGAGAAATAAAGAAGAAGAAAAATGTAAATTTAAAACTTTAAAACTGTCCAAAAGAAAATTAATGAAAATAGAAGAGAAGAGAATGTGAAAAAATCGCAATATAGCGAGTAGGCTCAGTAGTCAGCATGGTGTTTGAGGTCAGAAGCCTTGATAGATGCTCTTAAGAATGGGTCTCTGAATTCTAAGCCAGAATTCATTCTTCCCTTCATTACCACGAAATCACCAGTAAATTGTATCACACATCCTCGCCTTCAGAGTGCGATAACCATTCAGAAATCCTATTATGATCATAATTCTGAAATTCTTGTAATTCAAAATTGGGTTGTTCGGAAAGTAATTTCGTTTTTTTTTTCTGTAGAAATGAAAGACTGTTTTCCTATAATATCAATCAAGTGGCCATAAACTGTTGAATTTGATAAATTTAATTTCAATCCCATCTCACGTGTTGTTATTCGTTGTTATTTTTACCCTTTCTGTAGTAAAGTAGTGAGATATGTCGAAAATACTACTTATCGTTCTCCATATTTAAAAGGGCACCAACCAAAAGCTACTTCGCAGAATTAATTGAAATTTTTCACACACAAGCCTTGCTATATGAGCTCTCAAAGCATATAAAAATTATATGGCTTAAGTGTCAAGTAAAGTGGAAAAAATACAATCAAATCCAAAAAAATCAAAGACGAGAAAAAACGAAATTACATTCCGAACAACCCAATAGAACAACCCAATCAGGCCTTAGAAGCATAGATATTTCGCAATCTCTACTTTTTTGCAAGAACAAATCTATTTCATGAATGATTAGGTATTTTATCAGTTTCATCCTCTGCTTACATATTTTGCCCTGCCCTCTTCAGTAAGCTCATCAGTGATCTCCTTTTATTTTTATATATGGTGAAATTGCCGTAGTCTAGTAGGTGCGAAAGCCACGGTTCAAGGCCCAGATCTGACGTCTCCGACAAAACCAAATATGAAAAAAAATTACTTAAAAAATTTATTGTTCGCACCTGATTCTAAACTGTAGGTTTCGCCACTCATAGATAAAACAAAAAACATTAAGGCTAATATTTATTCAGAATGTCCGCCTTAAATTGTACTGGCAAAAGCCGCATGCACCTTATAAATTAGAACGTTCTTTAGAGGAGATGAATGGTGGAAAATTTTTTCGAAGCCGTTTTGTTCCCAGAAATGTAAATGAGGGAAACCCCACAAATCTATTATGAACCCTATCGACCCGAGGAATTAGCTATAAAACCCTGCAAGCACCCCACCATTATCATTATAAATTTACGCGCACGGGAAAAAATTTTTGCTTGCCATCGTGCTTCGATTTCCATTTTTACGTTAAATTTTTTTTGTAGAGAAGCATTAGAAACCATGGGCTTTTGAGAGACATTCCTTTCTAGAACAATACTTTTTTATTTACGGAGCGTATTTCGCAGCATTTTGGATGATGCAGACTTACGTAGTTCGTACTATGCATAAGTAGACAAATATGCGACTAATCTCAAGCAAGCGCAGCATTTTGAAAATACCGTTTTCCATACTTTATTCTGAAACAAATATTACATGACCAATCCATGATGAAAACTGAAGTAATTTAGAATTTTCGGTACAATACAGATTATATTTCATAACCAATTCTTCTATTAGATTGTGTGCGTTCAATGTTGTAACAATATTAGTTCGTTACTAAATGGTTTTTGTGGTTTACTGAATAGACATTTTATTGGAAGTCAGTTCAAATGGCGTATCAATATACGGACAAGGAGCCATAAAATATCTGGTGAATCTATGGCAGAAGTTAGCCAGTTGACAGGAGCGACCAGATTTATATAGGCATTACATGAGTTACAAAACAGCAAAGGAACTTACATAAAATTTTTTCAAGAGTATAATCCAAAGGGAACGAATGTATACCTTTTAAGACTAACACAGGCATGAAACACGCTAGTCTTATTGATTGAGTTTTCTCTGGTATAATGGTCGCCGTAGTCTAGTAGGTAGTGTGTTGGCTTATTAGATGTGAGACTACGGTTCAAACCACACGCCAGACATCTCGAACACAACGGAGTATGAAAAAATATTTCTTCGGCGACTTTTTCTCAGCAGACTTCCGGCAAAACTTTGAATTTAAATTTAATTGCTATGAAAAGTTTCTCACTGCACTGTAGGTACCGGCATTCATGTATAAAATTAATACACACAACATAAGTGATATGAGAAACTAGATCGTAATCCTAACTGAAAAGATGTAAATACAAATTCTGTACGTATTTCATGCATTGACAACATTAATTCTCACATGTACAGCACAAATCCTCTCACTGTTGGCACTAATTCTCTCATTGCGACAAATATAAATAGAAATTAGCCTAAAAGCCAAGCAGCAGAATATTTGCTAGCTGTCGCCCTGCCTTTAAAATAATCAGTTCCGTATACAACCTTGTATTCTATTTTTGAGTACATATTTGGAGTACAATTGTTCCGGTTAGAAATGGAGTATTATTTCGTTCACATGGCTGCCGCGGTTGGCATCACAGTACTTCATAGCATCGGACCAATTTTCGTGCACTTTTTAAGTGAATGGAATCGTATTTGGCAACGGCATTGCGAATGTTGGCCTTCAAATGCTCAATTGTCTTTGGTTTGGCAGCGCCCTACAGAAAAAAGTTCAACGATGTCAAATCACAGCTTCTTGGCAGCCAATTGACCGAACCATTTCGCCTAATTAAATGGCCATCAAACGTTTGACGCAATAAATCGATTGTGGCATAAGATGTGTGGCAAGTTTCACCATCCTGCTGAAACCAAACATCGTTCACATCAATACCATGCATGGGTATAGAAAAGTCGGTTATCAAGGTACCAGAGGTGGATTTTCAAGAAAATATGGGCCGATAATCATTCGTAATGTGTGCATTGGATTTTATAAGACCATGTGTGGGTTTTCTAAGCCCTAAACGCGGCAATTTTTCCAATTAACGTACTGTTATGTACACATTGCCAGGGCTATATTATTTAATATGTACGGTACCAGGTACACAGGGCGCTATATTGTTTAATTATGTAATGTTAGTCTACAAAAGAGGGCCATAATTATTATATTATAGAATGTACAATGTACACAGGGCGCCATATTATTCTATATTATGAAATACGTAGACACCGCGCCATATTAATTAAAGTATGTACTGTACCCATGCAATGTCAACTAGTTTTAATCAGATACACAAGCAAATTATGTATCCGTTCATAAAGTGTCGGACTAAACAGGTCGGGAGCCTATAATTTGCTAGCTAGCAGTCGGGTGGGGGGATCTTGACCTAGTTCTAGCCGCCTCAGTCGTATTACACACTGTTTTATAAAGACTCCCTATTGTTTCACTTATTATTGTTATGTGGTCCTGAGTAGTACAGATCAAAACAAACGAAAACAAAATCTAGCCCCTCTATACTGCTAATTTGGGATAGAAAAAAAAGGTATTAATTATCTTTTGCTCAGTAAATGTGTTTCTCGGATGTTTTGAGAAACCACGCTTCTTTACCCTCCCTAAACCTGTATCCTACGAGCGTAATTGGGGAGTAGGATCCTTAAATCTACCAGTCTATTTCAGCTACACCATACAAGAGAATTCAGAAAAACTGTTTAACCATTCATTCTTAATTAAACCATATTTTATTATTATATAAGGAAAATATAAAATTCAATGAGTTAAAATTAAACAACACCTTAGAAAAAGGCTAATCGTAGACCGTAAATATTAAGTACTAACTAGGAACAATCTTATAAACAAATCTAAATAGAAATTACTTAAACCTTACGAGAAGCTGTAATATTAACATAAATTGGAAATTATATATCTTCAATCGTAAATTGGAACGGAAATAAGAAGGATTATTCATTCAGATTATTACTGATTCTCTCACGATTGAAAATATATAGATACTGAACTTAAGCTATAAGAGTAATATTGAAACACTACGGATTAGAATTATAATAAGGTAATAGATTATTTTCAAGGAAAAGTAAACATTCTAACTCCGTTCTACTTCAATTGCCATAATAATATGATTTCATAATATCTAAACGTAAAAACAAACAAAATAAAACTTCCTAGGTACAATCTTTGATTTCTATAATTTACAATACACAAAGGACGATGGATTGATGAAATTGGTTCCTAAGACCATCATTACGTTAAGGGGGGATAAATATATTATGGATAGATATAAATATCATAGATATATACACATAAATACACACATACATACATATACATATACATGTATATATATATATATATATATTTATATACATATATATATGTATATATATAAATATATATATATATATATTTATATACATACCTATATATTATACGTGATAGACTTATATATATATAGAATAGAAAAAAAAATATTCTAAACATCTACATCCGTATATGCAAGATCAAACTTAAAACCAAATGAAAATGTAAACTTTGGACTTACCCCGAATGCAGCAGCGATGTCGATGAGGCCCCCTCGCGTCGATGCTGTTTTCTATAATGATGGGGAGTATATAATATTATCTCTTGGATATATAATCCTAAATATACTTCATAAGAATAATAATTACGATACAACAAAAACTACTCTGATGTCGGTAAAGCTGGTTTTGGTGAATGCACTGAGGGAGAGGTTGTTATTGAGGTTCCGGTGTAGATTGATTACGGTGTAGGTTGAGGAATCTGGTGCTGTTGAGGTTACCGTATAGGTTGAGTGTGTAGTAGATTGATGAGTTTGGTGTTTTTTTTTTTTTTTTGATGTTGAAGTATAGGTTGGGGGGTGGTGTTGTAGGTTGATGAATCGGGTGCTTTTGGATGTTACCGTATGAGTGAATGCATATAGACGTATAAGATCGGTACAGTTGTGAGAGGATGATTATGATGCTATTGAGGTTATGTTGTGCAGGAAGGACGGATGCCACTGATGAAGATGATGCCGGTTGAAATTACCCGATGGGTTGAGGCATATGGTGTGTATAGGTTAAGTACAGTTGCGGATGAGGTTTATGGTGCTATTGAGGTTATGTTGTAGTTGGATGCCTAAGGTGCGAATAGGTTAAGTACAGTTGTAGGTGGATGATTATGATGCTATTGTGGTTAGGTTGTAGGATGATGCATATGGTGCGTCTAGGTTGAGCACAGTTGCGGATGAGGTTTATGGTGCTATTGAGGTTATGTTGTCGGATAATGATGATGATGCTATTGAGGTTACGTTGTACATTAAGTACTGATGCCACTGCTGAAGTTGATGTCCATGGAATATGGTTAACAATGCGCAGAGGGCATTCATGCGGTGCTATGCTGGGCCGTTATCATTGGACGCCACCAACCCGTTATCTTACCAAGATGTTAAATTCTTTTTGTTCCTTTCGATTCTGTTGTTGCTCTCTGTCGTCTAGTTATTTCTTCAAACAACTGGTTGCTTTGACCGAGGATGTTGTTTCGGTCAGCTATCACTTGAGATAAAATGTAAAAGAGGGCGTTTTTCCCTATGCTGAAGCTTAAGTAACTTTTTGAGAAGAATTTTAGTTGAATAGAACGAAAGCTTCTACGAAAATCACCGTTAGTTAGAGTTGCATGCTAAATCTTCGATCAGTCAGTGGCAACATTACCAATTGACCGGCCGAATAAAAAAAATACGTATGACATGGCATCGCTCAATAGCATAATTGATAACTTGGGAATTCCCTACAAAATGCGAAACAAAATTTTCTGTCAGAAATATCCAAACTGGAATGTTCTAACTGACAGCTATTAATGACTTAACCCTTTTTCCAAATGTGAAAGAGATATTGAGAAATTTTTTTCTTTTCCAGTCGTTCACTACAGTACTCACCGAGATAGAAATGAGCTTCGTCCGAAAAGATGATTTGTTTGGCAAGAAAATTTCCAATAAATCCCATCGTTGCTCAAGCGTAAAAGGATTCATTACATTCAGTGGAGATAATATACTGAATTTTGTGACAGAATTGAATGACATAAGTATTTCCAGATTCAAAATAACTGATCATTCAAATTTAAACCGATTGATGTACCAGCCGATATCATAAGCCTAACATCTCAATGTAATACTTCTTGTGTAATATGACCTCCTTTTAGTATATAACTAGTGTAGGGTGCAGGTTGTATGGTGATCTTCTCTGAATCTTAGTTTATTTGCCCTCCTAGTTATGACTGTGGTTGGTTCAGAATTTGTTTGATATTTATTCCACAAATATATTTTTTTAAGGAAAATTCGAACTACATTCAAAGCAACATTATTTTCCAACAGTATTTTTATAATCTATTGTAGACAATCAAAGGAAAAAATTAAATTTCCTTTTTATCTTCATCTTTTCCAATACATCTGCTAATAATCTATATAAAGTGCATATGAGCTTTTTTTATGGCATTCATTGTTATTAAAGTGTATCCTCGGTATGTGGTTGCGTGTGTGCATAGATGCACTTGGCTTTATTGTTATCCTCTCTCTAGAAGTAGCAGTAGTAGCATGAGGAGCATGAGTAGTAGTAGTTGTAGTAGTAGTAGTAGTAGCAATCAAGTAGTCTGTCTGTATTATTTTATGAAACAATTTTTTAATATTCTTTAGCATTTTGCTTCACAATAAATAACAAAACGATACAAGCAAAAGCTTTGTTTTCTTCGAAAGCAAAGCAAAATTAAAACTCCCAGCCAATAAGATATAAAATTTGAAGGTAAATTTTACAGTTTATATATATACAATAATTTCTTCATCTTTGTATGGAAGATGCTCCATTGGCAACAGTATGTGAAGTAGTACATGCATACATATATATTTTTTATCTTTAACAGTAACAGCAACAGCACCAACACAACATATTAAAGTAACGCTAACTTTGTATGTAGTCGGCATTGTTGTTGTATATGAAACCGCAATGAACATTTACGTTACGTTACGTCTAGGGATGCCAAACGGGATTGATTTTTAAAAATCCCGGGATTCGGGATTTAGAAATCTCGATCCCGAAATCTCGGGATTTTTCGGGACAATTCAGGATCGAAAAATCCCGAAATATCCCGGGATTTCCCGAAAAATCCCGGAATTTTGTGATTTTCTATTAATAAAAAAAGCGAAAAACAATTGTTTCATTAAAAATTACATTAATTTTTGATCTTTATCGCAATACACATGTTATAAAATAAAAAAACAGAACAAAAAGTAGCAAAAATAAAAATAATTCATATGTGTCTCCATACATACATATACATATGTATAAACACATTAGTGAAGAAACAAATACCTACCATTTTAAGAACACTGTTTAGTGTCCAAAATATATATATTAATTATATTCATTGTTTTAAGTAATTTTTTAAAAAGACCAATATTTCAACGAAGAGCCCTAATTTTGATGCAAACAAAAACAGCCTTTCGCTGAAAAACATTTTTCGCAATCTACACTTGCCCATAAGATTTCAAGATAGCTATATGCAGAATATAACTATTCACCTCTAACAGCTCGTGATTCAATCAAATCTATTTCTTTAGAAAGTTGATTGTCTAAACCATCAGTTGTATTAACAGATTTTATTGGACTTCGAAGCCAATGTTTAACTTTTTAACAATGGAAGTTGGGTTCTTATATAGTTCGATGTCGAGTGATATAGAGTATTCACTTAATTGTTGCATGATACACTTGAAAAACCACATGAGTGTTATTTAATGTAATATTAAATAAAAAACAATGCTGTAGACTCAATTTTTTTCTTACTTTATAAAGTGTATATGTATGAATTTACAATCCCGAAAATTCCCGGGACAAGTTTTAAAAAATCCCGGGATTCGGGATTTTGTGATTCGGGATTTCCCGATTGGCATCCCTAGTTACGTTACGTTTAAGTTACTAACACTTTTATGTACAACTGCACTTGCGAGAATTTCCTTTGGGTATCCAAACAAATATGTGGGAGTGTATTAAATAGAAGAGGAAATTAAAATTTTCTTTAAAGCTGATGTTATCTACAAAATTGAAATTGAAGCTACAATAAAGAAAAATATTTTACAGTTTTCTTACGTAAATACATACATTGTACAGATTTATTTATAAGTATATTATATGAACCATATTTCATAGAAGGGTGTACAGTTTTATTCTCTTGAGGTGATTAAAGACATTAGAGGCAACTCAATTTAATTGCCTACAGAAATATTGAAAAAAAAACAGAACGAGTGATTGGAAAAACGCTTCTTCACTTGCAAATCAATTAGCTTTCTTGGAGGATAATCTATATAAAATTCTGATATTTATGTACGCAAATAGACTGACGTAAATATACACAAAAGTCTTTACTCTATAAGGATTTAAAGCTGAAAACCTACATGAACCTTGGCACTGATAATATACAGGCAACGTATTATATCGGAACCAGATAAAGTTAAACGATTATTAAATACAAATCCAAGTCAAATATCTCGATCAAAATGAAATATGAAAAAAATATTCTTACATCGACTTCTTCTCAGCAGATTTCTGTCAAGAACTCAAAGAGTAAATAAAAATTGTTATAAGAAAACAAAAACATCTGTTGTTCGGAGTCGACTTTAAACTGTAGGTCCCGCCACTCATGTATAAAATTAACACACATAACATAAGTGGTGTCAGAAGCTAAGTCGCAATCCGGACTTAAGGGTTGTAATGGCTACAAGAATACATGCCTCCCATCAATCATATTGAAAATTATTTACAAAGTAATGTGCAGCTACTTAAGCAGTGAGATACTGTATTCTAGCCATTACTTATATAAGGCAAGACAGCTCTTGTTTATTTAGTTGGAAGCTATTCAGAAGTGTTTAGAAATCATCCGGTAACAATTTAACTTTTCTGGATAATACTTCTAGCCAGAGTGTATCCATCTGAGGGTTCTTTCACCATTAATTTGAAAAATGTTTATAGATAAACTTACTTAATTAGCAATTACAACACTTCAGTTAGGATTTCGACTTAATTTCTCATATCACTTATATGTTGTGTGTGTTAATTTTATCCATTAATGTCGAGAGCTACAGTTAAAAGTCGCCTCCTAACGACAAACTTTTGAGAAACTTTTCATGACAATTTTATTCTTAATTTTTCTCCGAGTTTTTGTTAGAAATCTGTTGAGAGCAAATTGTGAAAGAAATATTTTTTTCATATTTCGTTTTGTTCAAGATGTCTTAGTACTGGTTTGAACCTCGGTCTCATAACTAATAAGCCAAAGCCTCAGCTACTAGTCCATGAGGACTTCAAGTAAATACTTGATCACGAAAATTTGTATTGGGAATGGAAGATGATGGTGGATGTTGATGGAAGGATTAATCCAGGTAAAATCTCTTGTCCCTTACGAAAAGGAGGTAACTTCCTAACGAAAGTATATTGAACATCGTAGGAGCAATAATATCAGGAAAAATGGAGGCAAATGTAGAAATATCAATAGAGAGCTTGCATAGAGACTATTTTAAGGAAGACCATAATAAGATCATAATAACACCATAATAGTATGAATACTAAGTGGAATGCTTGTAATAAAATCTGCAAATAAATGTAGAAATGAATACCTAGTAGACTACGGCGACTTCTTAATTATCACATCTTCTGTTACTTCGTGACAAAAAAGTTTTCTATTAAGAGTTGTCAGGCAGTCTGATTTTAGTAGCTGGGAAGATAACTCGCCGATTCCAAGTATTTTTTTATTTCTAAATGCTTCATCAATTTCAGAAGCATTTATTTTCATGTTGAAGAATAGGAACCTAAACGAAATTCAGCACTTTCGAATGATGTTGCACTCTTATGACGAGATTATCGATTTAATGATATTTTTATGCCGCTTTTTTAATAATTTACTAGAGATGAAATTCTCTCCTATGTATCTATTTTTTTGTAATTTTATGTATATTTCTACTCCTGTAGACTTTTGCAGTTGCTGTTGTATAGTAAGTAGTATGTTGGCTTATTAGACATGAGCACGTAGTTCAAACCTTGGCTTAGACATTTCGATCAAAACGAAATATGAGAAAATATTTCTTGATCCACTTTCTTTCAGCAGTTTTCTAGTAAAAACTACGGGAGAAAAATAAAATTGGCATGAGGACCTTTTTTTCAAATCTGTGGTTCGTAGTCGACATTAAGCAGTATGACCAGTATGGATAAAATTAACACACACGAAATGGGTTGTGTGAGAAGCTAGGTCATAATTTTGAATAAAGCATTATAATAATCGACTAAGTAAGTAAGTACATAATTCGACTATTAAAGCCACCATAATACAGTAGAAAGTGTGTTGGCTTAATGGAAGATGGGCGCATCTATCAAAACGAAACTTGGAAAATATATCTGTCTACGACTTTCTCTTAGCAGTCTTCTGAGATGCCGCCACTCTTGGCTAAAATTAATACACACAACATAAATGTCGTGAAAAGCTAGGTTGTAATCATTACTAAAGTATTACAATGACCAATTATATAAGTAATTAAGTGGGCCTTAAAATCTTTTACGTGCTCCTTGGCGAGATCCTAAAACCAGCGGCACAACGTTTAATAAATTATGTTTTTAAAGTTCTTTCAAATTTTCCGGAAAAGGAAGTGTTTGCTATAATTTTAGTCCACTGTGTATATATGCAAATAAGTACGTATATTTTCACATAATTGTAATTTAATTTTTTTTTTATAGAACTTACAGTATGTACACACATCATTACTTGCTAGTAAATTTTTGTTATTCATTCTTGCGGCATTTGCTGTTTACGTGTCTTACTATTTGCCTTTAAATGTCAATGTTTGACTAGACAACAACAGTAGCAAAGGCAACCGCATGAATAAAAGGTTTTAGGGTTGACAAATGTGCAAATAGATATCAGGTACTTTATTTAAATTGCATTTTAACAATAATCAACTTGTCATCGTGTAAAACGTATTCCTGCTTCTACATTCTTTGTAGCACTTTTTTTCCATAAGGTACGTTTCATATTCAGAAAACAGTCGTAACATAAAAAAATGATTTTTTTTAACTAAATTGTTTATATTTCTTTATACATACTCGTACATGCGTACATAGTTGGTCATTACAACCCTTCAGTTAGGTTTACAACCTAGCTTCTCACACCAGTTATGTTGTGTATGTTTTTATTTTATACAAGAGTGGCGATATCTACAGTTTAAAGTCAACTCCGAGCGACTGATTTTTAGAAACTTCTCATTGCAAATTTATTTTATTCTCAGGCTTAGTACCAGAAATCTACTGAAAGGCAGTCGGCGAAGAAATATTTTTTTATATTTGGTTTTATTGGAAATGTCTGATCTGGGAATTGAACGATGGTGTCACGTCTGACAAACCAGCGCACTACCTTCTAGACTGTGGCTTCTTCTTTTTTATATTCGTTTTCCTTTATTTCTGCTGCTACTATAGCTGTGAATAAAAATAAAGAAAATAATATGAAACGCGCCTTATACGATATTAAGACATGCATGTCATTGTCAATATGGCGATGACTATTGACTTTGTGTTTACTGTGTGATTAGTACATTAAATTGACAATAAATTTTTCAATTTTTGTCAGAAGTCAATGGCCTTTGTCACAGAGTTCCTGTATAACATTTTAATATGAATTGTAAAATAAATAAAACGAACGATTATAAAATTATAAAAATTACATAAGAATGTTTGAAATTTAAAAAGTATTGAAAGCAATTGATTAAACAAATAAATTACTATCTACATTAGTATACTTTGCATTAAATGCATTTTTAAAAGGCAAAAAATATGCTAAAATATGCTTGCAGTTACTAATATTCTATGATTATTGAACACTTTTAATTTTAAAACTGTCTGTCATTGCCGTCGCCGTAGTCAAGTAGGTAGTATTTTGCCAGGAGGTCGTCCAACATTTGCAACAAAACTAAATGTGAAAGAAAAATATTTCTTTCGGCGAATTCCTCCCAGCCGTCTTCTTGCAAAAGTTCCCATGAGCAACCTTTAAAAATCCATCTTTCAAAGGCGACTCTAAACTCTAGGTCTCGCCATTCGTGGATAACATTAGATTATGCAATATAGTCGCTGTTGTATAGTAGGAAGTCGCCGTAGTCTAATAGGTAGTGTGTTGGCTTATTAGACGTAAGGCCGCGGTTCAAACCTCACGTCAGACATCAAAATGAAATATGAAAAAAAATATTTCTTCGGCGATTTCCTCTCAGCAAATAAAAATTAAATTTCAGACATAAGTGGTATGAGAAGGTTAGGCCGTAATCATGACTGAAGGGTTGTAAGGACCAATTATGAATGTATGTATGTAGGTACGTGAACGAAGCAAGTGGTCAAATGTGGAATAATAGAACTCCACATGAGATACAAGAGCATCCAATGTATACAGAAAAAGTCGTGAATTTTTGTCTAACTTCGTCATCCTCCATATATCCTTAAGAACGTCGTCGGTCAAGCCATCACTGTCAAAGGGTACCGCTATGGATCGATGATTACCATCTTCCTAACTTGGTCGTAATTCTTGCTAAAGGGTTGTAATGTAAAGTAAGTAAGTTATCTCGCCAGAGCTGGTGCACTCCTTCCGGAATCCTCTTCAGTAGACTTGGGCATGCCACTCGTCTCGGTCAAGCTGGCCATTACTCGGAAATTCTTTCTAGACGCCAAACTATCCTGGGTCAATGAGGAGTCCTGCTCCACTGCTAGACTCACTTGGCCCCTGATGGATAGAAGGCGTACCAACCAGTTATTCGGACTTGGTCGTGGCATCATCTCAATCACAGTGGCCATGCTTACAGGGCGTTGTTTTATGGGCAGACACGCAGAAAGTATGCGGCTCCCATTTAACGACTTATGCCGTAGATGCAGATCCGCTGAGGAAGAGGAGACTGCTATCCACTTTCTTTGTAATTGCCCATCTTTTGCGAGGTGCAGATATAGGTTATTTGGCTCTCTCATCATCTATTGATGTCAAGGATATAGCTTCGTTTATCAAACTTTATGAGTAGAGTATGAGTTTTATGAGTTATGAGTAGACACGCGGAAAGGACGCGGCTCTCATTTAACGACTTCTGCTGTGGGTGTAAATGCGCTGAGGAAAAGGAGGATGTTATCCACTTTCTTTTTCAGTGCCCATCTCTTGTGAGGTGCAGATATAGGTTATTTTCCTCTCCATTTCTTGTCAGCTTGACGGAGCTATCATCTATTGATGTCAAGGATGTAGCTTCGTTCATCAAACTTTCTGGCTGGTTTTCCAGTGTAGGGTAGTCGTGCTTTTCACGTTCAGCCCTTGCGCTGATCAACTTCTTCCTCTTCCCTGATTTTGGTGGAACTTAGTCAGTAAAGGACTGCGTTCACCTCGTGGCATCACAACGGGCTGCTATGCGTGCTCAAGTGAAGTTTGTGATATCAGAGCTACCACTCCGACCTAACCTAACCTAAGTTATCTCATTAGACAAATTCAATATTGATGGAAAGAATTCAAAAAATTTCCAAACGAATATGGTGTAAGTCATCTCAAAGGTTTATTTAGAAAAAAATTGTCCATCGTTGAAGTAGTGTCGTGATACGGAGATACTTTTCGTTTTCTGATATTGCAAATTTGATCTAAATTAATACAGAGGTTTCTAATAAGCCCTACGTAAATATTTTGAACGAAAATCTTTACAGCAGTACTGAAAGGGATATGAGGTTTGTGAGTTTTATCCTTCAACAAAACTACGAGCTCACACATACCATCTACATAAGTGGCAACAAAGTATTTTAGGGAGGGGAAGATAATATCGCATAATTTGATTTGTCTTGTAAAAGCCCTGAAAGTAATTGCATCAAGTATACTAAGCTAATTAAACCGACCTTTATTTTGCCCGCCAGTGTACATTTAGTTGATTTGTGACATCACTTTATGCCATATTCATGTTCACACACACTCTGAAAGTATTTATCTTCTAACAATTTTGTCCCTTGATAGCTTTATTCTAATTATAACATTTACGAGTACATTCTGTTGTGTTGTAATTTATTGCACTGTTCTTTAGGTTCTTTAAATATTTGTAGTCATAGTGTATACCATGATATGACATGGTATGGTTAACAAGTGTTTCACACATAAATGAAAATTCTAGCATACTTTTCATCAATAGCTTTACATTCACAACGTAAGACCACACACAGTCTTACACACAAGGATATGTGAAACCTGATATACCTAAGGGGCTGTATGGTACAGTGCAAGTGTCCCATACAACCAACGGTTATGGACAAGTGCATTGAAAACATGCAGAAAGTTGTGTAAAATTTGATAACTTTTGACACAAAATTGAAAGTGAACCGAAAAGTTAAGTTTAAATCATAATTCAAAAATTAAATGACGCATTAATGGTCAGCCCTTTATGGTCTGTTTTATCACACACACGCACACACACATCTATTGAGGAGCTTTTGAAGTTATTGTCATTTTCAAAGTCATTAATTTTTTCTGCTTCTGCTCTTGGTGTTGTTGATGACGGACGGTATATGAGTGAGTTTGGCATGTAATGCTGTTGACATTTAACAGCACAACACACTTTTGTGGATTGTTCTTTGGGCGATGTACAAGTTAAACAGACCACATTCATCCATCGCTAGCCATGGCCATGTTTGTTTGTCTGTTCCCTGTGTCCGTCCCATAATTGCCCATTATATGTAAAAAAGTCTGTTGGAAAAAATTTATAATAAATTACTACGAAATGTAAATGACATTTGCACATTGATGTTCTGTTCAAAAGGTTGTTGCTAAAGGTAGTCGTTTGTACCGTTGTTGTCACATAGACAACGAGCAATGAGTCAAGAAGCAACAAACAAATCGATATCTTTACGTAGTTGTTTGTGCGTAAAAGCTCAATAAATTCTTAGTTGGGCAAACAAATTATTCTATATAAGGCAAATGACAACATATTTTAAAGATCTGAATTATTTAATACAGATTTTTCATTTTTACTGCTATCAGTAAAATAAATTTAATAATTTTATTTAATAATTCATTATCATTTCGTTTTGTCTAATTTTACTTTTACCTAACTTTACTTTTACCTAAAACCATGGTACAGCAATAAGGGGTTAAGGTCCCAAAAATCTGCCTACGTCAAAGCACGATCGGACCCATTATTGTAAGATCCTTTAATAATACACCAACTGAATCAATTTCCCAATTGCTAGATTAGTTTCAGGGATCAACGGCTCGTTTGACGCACATCTAGAAAACAATGTTCAACGAAGTACATATATCTCAGGTGTATACAAATATTCTCTTTGCCTTGACACATTATTCAGACCGAAATGTGTTCTGAATATGGCACTGGACTTATAAGTGACAATGCAATCGTGGACCTTGTCAACAGAACGGCTCAAAAAATCTGGCCAAGGCTGGATAGGAGGCGCACGGCGACTATGCTTAAACTCCAAAGAAGCACGCTCACCGCTATTATCGGGGTTATTACGGGGCATTGTATTATATGCAGGGCGTATTGGTCTTGGACACCTCGCGAATTATTTCTGCAGAAGCTGTGGAGATGAGGAAGAGGATGAAACTAATATTCACCTACTGTGAACATGCCCAGCACTTGGTCAGAAGAGAAAGAGACACCTCGGTGCGTACTACATGGAGGACCTAGATGAATTGTCATGTATGGATATTGACAGTCTGAGTGGCTTCTTCGGAAGCTCCAAGTGGTTTCTGGAATAGGGGAGAATGTGAAACTGTGGTATCACAATGGGCCCTGTGTGCGGCCTAAGTATGTCTGCTCATGACTCCATCGAGGAGACAGCCACTTCTACCTACCTACCTACGTATGGCACTGAGCTGGGTAAATCCGAGAGAACTTAATGTAAACCAAATAAAATGACGATCTGCTTATTATAAAGAAACCAAAAATGCTGTAGAGGATTAGAAACTAACATGAAGACATCAGTAGACAAGAGCATATGGATTTTGGTACATATGATACATCATCTGATGACACTGTTTGCTGAGTTTAAATCAATTGAAGTCGCCTTAGCCGAATAGGTATCAAGATTAATCAAATCAATAATTCTTTCGGGGACTTCCTCTTACCAGTTTCTGATAAAACTCTGAGAGTAAATAAAATTACCACGGAAAGGTTTTCAAATCTCTTCGTTCGAAATCGACGTTAAATTGTTTCTTCGGCTACTCATGGATAAAATTAACACACACAACATGGTGTGAGAAGCTAGGTCTTAATACTGATGAAAGATTGTGTGATGGGCATCGTCGTACAGAAATTGCAACAGTAAAATACCACAAAGTATTCAAAGTATGTGCCTGGTCGATAGATGTGCGGTAAGGACAACGATCTCCATCCTCTGCCGACTCGAGACAGTGGAGAAGCGATTGGCCGGGCCATAAAGTGAAACCACTAGTAATTACTTGAGAATCTGAGAGGAAATATGCATATTGCTGCAATGTGGGGCAAGATACTGGATCTGACTTTTATATACTTGCACGCGGTAAATAGTTGCTACATGAACGGTTCTAGAGATGGGAATGGTGCAACCAGAAAACAATGTTTATCATACGTCCGAATATTCCCAATTTATTCAGCTTCATAACTTTCCATTACAGAAGACAAATACGTCAACTTTTTGTTAACCCTAATTAAACGTCAGAAAAAAATAAACTGCAAATATAGGGTCTTTATATTACCGCTTCTTATCTTTAAATTTGAATAAAATGGGCGTTTAAATGGGCATCTCGGTGTCTGTGGGTGGAGTACATTCGAAATGCCCAATTATCTTGTCAGATGTGGCTTAAACATAATGGTGATTACCAATTGCCAAAGCTTGGATGTTTCTGATGAAAGACCCTGTATATATATAATATCAAAAGTTGTACGTACCATTTTGCAGATGTTTACCCTTACAAATGTAACATAAGTTATTAAAGACACAAACCATGTAAAAATATGACCATCTAATCGGATATCTTTTTAACGGAATACATAGTTGAGCAAGGTATGTGGTCATTACAACTCTTCAGTCAGGATTACGACCTAGCTTCTCACACCACTGTGTTCATTTAATGCTAGAGTGGCGCGACCTACAGTTTAAAGTCGACTCCGAAAGACAGATTATTGAGTAACCTTAATAGCAATTTTATTTATTTTCAGATTTTTTGCCAGAAATCCGCTGAATGGAAGTTACCGCAGAGACATTATTTTTATTTAAGTTCGTTAAAGATGTCTGACCTGGAGTTTGAACCATGGCCTCACATCAAATAAGCCAACACAGTACCTACTAGACTACATGCAAATAATAAAATTACTTTTTTAACTTGGGTGCTCTTTTCGGTCACCATACCACAGATTTAATCCATTTTTCCATCGTGGTAATCGCTTTTTTTTTTAAATCTGGTAGATAAATTTGAGTTCACTCTTCAATAAACGATCGACCAACATTCGCAATACAACAGCATCGTTGTCCGTGAGAGCATATAGGGGAATACGAAGCAGTCGATTTCGCAATCTCCAGAATAGTTAGTAACTGACCCTAATTTTCTTCGAATAATCATCTTCAGCGGTGCGGCCCAATCTCATCGCATACGTGAGCAAACAAAATTGTCCCATTTGAGACGATACCAATTGATATGAGATTCAAAAGTGCTGAAAGCATCCTGAAAAAGTCACTATTTGGTGTGGATTTTCGACTGGCGGCGTTACATCGACATCGTTTCATTATCAATGTTTTTCATCTTTTTTTTTTTTTGCTTGAATTACATGATATGGACACAAACGACATGAGACTTTAACAGTACTACATACCACGCAGCATACTGAAAAAGTAACTTCTTCGTGTGGATTTTCGATTATCAACGTTTTTGATCCATATTTCTTTGGGATGACTTTGGTCAGGCCACCACTATCAATGTCCAGCACTGTATGTCAATGATTTCCAACTATTTTTAGATGGAATTGAATAATCTGGACGCTATTGACAAGTGATTATACCAGGACAGTGTTACATTCCACACAACTCATACCACAATGAATATTTTGCACGACGAAGGCATGAACATTTCACGTGATGGTGATGTGAACTAGACCGTGTGAGTTATCCCCGTTATTTTTTTCTTAGGGGATTTTCTTAAGTC
The DNA here is from genome assembly GCA_958299815.1 of Sarcophaga carnaria. NCBI lineage: Eukaryota > Metazoa > Arthropoda > Insecta > Diptera > Sarcophagidae > Sarcophaga > Sarcophaga carnaria. The sequence continues at coordinate 89,425,300 of OY283149.1, forward strand.
GCAGTTCTATGCAAGTAAGCCACAAACGACCTCGAACCTCAAACTCAAGCTTCCCACACCACTTAAGTTGTGTTTGTTTATTTTATACATGAGTGGCGGTACCTACAGTTTAAAGTCGACTTCGAACGACAGATTTTTAAGAACCTTTTAATGGCAATTTTATTAAAATCAGAGTTTTTGTGAGAAGCACAAACGAATTCGAACCTCAAACCGTAGCTCCTCATAGCACTTATATTCTGTGTGTTTATTTTATACATGTGTGGCGGGACCTATAGATTAATGTCGACTCCGATCGACAGACTTTTAAGAACCTTTTCATGACAATTTTATTTACTCTCAGAGTTTTTGTCAGAAAGCTGCTGAGAGGCAGTCGCCGAAGAAATATTTTTTTCATAGTTTCGTTTTGATGTCGGACCTGGGGTTTGAACCGTGGCCTTACGTCCAATAAGTCGACGCACTACCTACTAAGCTACGGCGACTTCATCATTCTATCTCACCTAACCGGCGATTCAAATTAAAATATAATTCTCTGTCATGTTCATAGCACACATCGGGGAAAATGGCTGTCTTCAGTGGTATGTAGCATACGTCTACATGCCCTTGACTACGCCGACAGCCTTACAATGAATGGCCTATCTGATGTACAGAAAAAAAACATAAAGTCTTAATAATTAACACCAAAAAAAAAAAAAAAAAAAAAATATTGAGGACAGTGATTAATACAATGCTACTGCTGAATGGTGGTAAAATAGAAGAAAGGTGGGGAAATTGTATTACCTTTGTATATTATAAGCAAAGACGGAAGCACTAAAGCTATAAACTAAATAAGAATTTCTTCTTTTTTTGTTGTTCATTTTATTATTTCGTCTAGAATTGTATTTCACAGTCGAGTAAATCATTTCATTGCCTTTAAAAGCAATTTACAATGAAAAAGTTTATTCTTCTTCTTTTTGCTTTTAATTAACGTTCACAATAGGACAATTATAGTGGTGGTGGTTTTAACAATTATCAATTTGGCGAAAAACTTTTAATATTCTACCTTCATACCTTCAGGTTTTGTTTAAAGTTGTAAAGTAAAAGAAAAAAAATTGAGTGGCTAGTTGCCAACATCAGTTGAATGGTGATTTCTTTTTGTGAAGGCAGTTGTTAATCGTTTACTACGTTTGCAAATAAATAACTTGTAGACAAAAAAAAAATTGAATGAATGAATGAATAAAAGAAAGAAAAGTTTCTTTTCTTAAGATAAAAAAGAAGAATTTAGTTCAAGGATAAACTACTTACAGAAAATTTAAAATAATTAATGAATGAATACAAGAAAAGAAAAATATAAGCAAAGCAAAAATCTGAAATGAAATTGAATTAAAATTGAATAAAAACTTTAAAGAAATTTTTTTTAAAAAAAATTACTTTTGTTACAGGTTCCATACGTTACAATCCGTATCACCATTTTCTTTGGAACTCTGCCAATGTACCGGTCATACCAGGAAAAGGGGAAAGTAAACAATATTTTATTCAAAATATTGGTCATTGCCGTCTACACATTTATTTCATTTTCCGGTCATTTGTGTATCCCACGCCAATAAAACGTTTCGTCTTTTAAAACAAACCAATTGGTCACACAATTTTCGATTACCTCGTAGGAATCAAAGTGCCGCTCAGCCAATGCGTGTACCATCGAGGAAAACTTACAATAATCGGAAGTAGCCAAGTCTAGAAAATACAAATGCTTTGTTTGTATCCTAAACCACTTTTTCTTTGTGTGCAGGTGCATAGTAATGTTGGCGAGTTTTAGGGCCCATTCGTTTCATTCGATCAGTGGTTAATGGTTAAAATTGATCATATTGTTACGTTTTTAACCTTTTAAAAACGTTTAAAATATGAGTTTGTAGATTGCAAATAAAAAGAAAAATAAATTTGTGTTTAGTTTTAAATAAATTCTTTGTTGTTCGCACAATTTCATGTGCCTCTGTTCGCAACTTGATTTGAACAACAACAATATGCTTTATTTGTTATTCTTCTTTACACTTTTCCGCGTACACACTAACAATTGTTCGTTAGACCTTTACACACGCAGTTCTTCAAACCACAATTATTCTCTTCACACACAACGCGTCGTCCCACAAGACTGACTGCATTTTTACTGATCCCGTTGCCTGTTTTGTTTTGGCTTTTATATCGCAGCGTAAACAGTCTGATGAATACTCTTGAAGGAGACTGACTTAGTGAAATGTCTATAAATGTAAACATGTTGCTCACATTATTGTTGTTTGTGTATTTTGTTTACGTTTGTCCTTGCAGTGTTGTTGTTCTTGCTTCTTGTTTACTAGTTTATGCTATTTTTTTAAACGATAACACCATTTGCATTTTCGTAATAATATGTTGTCATTAGCGATCTGTATTTAATTTCTCACTACGCTTTAGAAGCTCATTGTGAACCACACCTTTCTCGTTCCATTAGACACACATTATGGCTGACTTCCAAAATGTTAGTTGCTTTGTGTTTGAACAAAGTATAGTGTTTCATAAAGCCGCTGTGCAAAATGTTTACAATGTATACCATTTCAAAACGTCGTCAATGTGTACTTTTAACGTAGTCAAAAAGCAATCAGGCACCGGATTTATAGTTGATGCATTGTTTTGTTACTTTGCTTATGTACAAAATTTATACACCGTAGTAGAACTGTATAGAAACTTTGTATTGATACATTTTGGAAGTCAGCCTATTGTTTTCCTGCTGAATTGATCTCGTTTTGCACCTGATGTTGATGGTTGTTCTGCAAGATTCCCATGGTTTCTTCCGTTTAGAATTTTACAAATAAATCAATTTTTGATTGCCATTAAAAATTCGATGCAATCATCGTGTCCTTGAAGCAAAATGTGTCTGTTATCGTCTGTTATCCAATTCATATGGCATTAATTTGCCTGACTTTTGAACTTGCCCATAGCTCCGCTAACATTTAATATAAAGCCATCTTCGTAAAACACTAAGTTGCACATATAAATCCCTTGAGAGCACAGCACGACTGCCGCTGGACTACGTCCAGTTCAGAGACGTCTGAGCTTGTGCTTGACACACGAACGAATAAATTTTTTTTGTGCCAAATTACACTGACGAGCAATATATTCTCAATTTCGTGAATTATACCGAGTCAATCGGTCTTTTTGAATAAGAAAACTTTCATTTTATTTACAAACATAAAAGATAACCACGATACACAATAATTACGTACTTACATCGGGTCATTTATAAAAAGCTTTCTATCTATTAAATTATATAAAACAAATGAAATGTCCTATTGATGCCATTTCGGATGGAATATACAAAATTAAACAGTTCACCATGGCTTCTTCGGAAGTAGGGCATTTAATATGACCAATTTTCCATGTCTCGGGCGAATAAATTATGCTGAATTTGTCGATGGAATGTGTTAAGTAGGCTTTGAGGAAACATCACCAGAAAAAGTCAGATCATAGGCTAGGTCGGAGTGGTAGCTCTGATATCAAAAAGCTGTGTCATGCAGTCATGATTACGACCTAGCTTCTCACACCACTTATGTTGTGTGCGTTAATTTTATACATGAGTGGCGGGACCTACAGTTTAAAGTCAACTCCGAACGACAGATTTTTTGAGCAACTTTTTATGGAAATTTCATTTTCTCTCCTAGTTTTTGTCAGAAATATGCTGAGAAGAAGTCGTCGAAGAAATATTATTTCATATTTCGTTTTGATGTCTGACCTGGGGTTTGAACCCTGGCCTTTCATCTAATAAGCCAACACACTACCTACTAAACTACGGCGACTACATCAGATCATACGATTCAGACCAAAAAAAAAATGGTAATCATTGACCTATGTGCTCGCCATTTACAGTGATGGCCTGGTCAACGTCATGCTCAAAGAAATATTGAACTCTGGCGGAGCCAGCTCAAAATTCACAACAATCAGTGACTTTTTCGGAATGCCTTCGACGCTCTTGGACGCTCTCATGTGGATTATCATCGTCTATACTTGATAGTTTTGTTTGTTCACGTACTTAAAATAATAATTAATAAATTAAATTAAATTGAATAAATTACAACTAATTTGAAAAAGGTGGCTTCAACAAAATGGCCGTAAGCAATTGTCAAAATATGGAAATCCTTGTTGAAAGACCCAACACATACAAATGTAAAGGTATTAATTTATTTAATCAAAAATCTCAATTCGCATTCTTAATTAATGCAAATATATGCATAAATATGTGTCTTTGTATGCTTTATACATACAAATAAATACGTACATATTGCTTTACAATACAACGTCAGGGAGAAAGTAACTATGAAAATAAGTGTGAATACAAGTGTTCATGTATTTCATTTTGTGTAAATCTTTAATGAAACTTTTAATTGAATTGCAATTGATATTGATTATGTGCAAAAAATATTTGTTTTCTCTCTTTATTTTCAACACTGTTGTAGTCATCATCTCCGTTGTTATTGGTAATTTAACACACTCGCAACTGTCAGTATGTACATATGTATACATGTCAGTACATATACACATACTTAAGCATCATTTATTATACACACATTACATTAACATATAATGTACAGACATACGTATAGATTTCTTAATGATTTCAATTTACAAATTGAAGAATTTTCATTTATTTGTGAACCCCCAACCAAAAATCAAAAATTAATTTCTTAAATTGTTCAGTATTTTTTCTCTTCTTGTATTCTTCTTCTTTATTTGTGTTAATTTATTAGGATTCAGTTAGAAAAAAATTATTCTTTTTGGTCATCATAGACAGTTATTACAAATAAGTTAAAATAACAAAAAGGAATTGAATAAATTGTTTAAATTAAGAGGATAGGATTTCAAGAATTTGGTTTAATCAAATTATGGAAAAAAACACTTGATTTTAAAACAAGGAATGTGCGAAAAAAAGAGATTCGAAAAATATAGAAATTTGAGAGTTGATAACGGTTGTCTTGTTGTCAAATTATTTGTCATTTATTTTGCCAATTTTGCTTTACATGAAAGCATATAGCATTTAACAACACCTGCAAATAATAAAATTATTTTATCAAAATGTGTGTTCGCTCTGCTTCTAAATCTCATCAAAAAGTGATCTTCAGCAATGTAGCATATTTCGGAATCAATGGGTACGTAAGCAAACAAAATTCTCGAATTTGGAACGACACCAATCCATAACAACATATATTTGTGATTTAAGAAACCCCTACACGAAAAAATATGTATATTGGTATGTATATTGCACGTAGCGCCATGCTGTTGAAACTACATATCGTTGGTATCCAAATCATCCACTTAATCACACACATTGGTGATTACAACCCTTCGGTCAGGATTACGACACATTTGCTCACACCACTCATATTTATTTGAGCACGACGTTGGGCTGGACAGTACAGTCAACGGCGAGCATTACAAGTGGATAATTACCGTAGGTAACTAATGCTAATGGCTTATTAGACGTGAGGTCATTGTTAAAATCCCAGGTCAAATATCTCGAACAAAACGAAATATGAAAAGAAATATTTCTTCGGCGACTTCCTCTCAGCATATTTCTGGCAAAAACTCTGACAGTAAAAATAAAATTACCATGAAAAATTTCTCAAAAATCTGTCGTTCGGAGTCGACTTTATACTGTAGGTCCAGCCACTCATGTATGAAATTAACACACACAACATGAGTTATGTGAGAAGCTAGTCCGTAATCCAGACTGAAGGGTTGTAATGGCAAATTATGTATGTATGTATTCTTAAAGCAAATTCAGATTTGACATGATTTATTCGGACGCGTTAACTCGCCTTCGTATGGACAATATATGCTTTTAGCAGCTCTGTTCATGTTTGTGCGGACAAAATACAAAAATTAAGTTATATTCCTTTCGATTACTGGACTTTTATTTGTATCACAAATTACTTAAAAATTTTTCAATTGTAGTTGATTTCGAATATAATAAAACAGTGAAATTAGTTTTTAGTAAAACCCTTGTCATCTATTTATTCTCACACAAGTTTACTAAAACCGCGTATTGAGAAAACATTTCATTTAGTTTTAGTGCACCACACATAATTTCTCTATTTTATACTTTGGCGTATGCGTAATTAAAATTCGTATTACATTTCAATATTACTCATACGTCCGTGATTTGTGCAGTGGGGATCCTATAATTTAATTATAAAAAATTATAAAATTTAACAAAAGGGAGAAGCGACTTTTTTGTTACAAATATTTTCTCTTCCTCAATAAGAGAGCATCTTTAGACTCAACATAATGTTCGATATCCCCGGTCGATAATCTGAATTTTTTGTCCTCTAAAGGCAGTTAGGTGTGGGTTTTAAATGTGTCCATATGATTGAGCAGTCATCATACCAACTATTCCGTAGACTATTGCAAATACCTTAGTCGTTATGCAACCCCTAATACCACGGTTCGGATCGGCAGATCTATCGCCAAACTTTAAAGTGTATCCGACACATTTTGCTTGCAGTATTAAGTATTCCGCAATTGAAGTCGCCGTGGTCTAGTAGGTAGTGAGTTGACTTATTAGACGTGAGGCCTCGGTTCAAACCCTAGGTCAGGGATTTCCAACCAAACGAAATATGAAAAAATATTTCTTTGGCGACGTTCTCTCGGCAGACTTCTGGCAATAGCACTTAGAGTAAACAAAATTGTGATGAAAAGTTTCGCAAAAATCTGTCGTTCGGAGTCGACTTAAAAACTGTAGGTCCCGCCACTCATGTATAAAAATTAACGCACACAGCATAAGTGGTGTGAGCAGCTAGGACGTGATCTTGACTGATGGGTTGTTATGTATGTAAAATAGGGTCATCATTGTTTACTTCACATTATTATATCTTTACTAGCTTTTCCTTTTACAGAAACTTATATGTAGTTATTGTTGTTGTTTTACACATATATTTTTTTTGCTACTTTTTCTACACCAAGTAAAGCTTTTATCGAAAGTCATTTGTCACTAAGTGACAAACTAGTTAAATATTAATCAAATATGTACATTATGTGAGGATAAAGACAACGATACCGCAGACCACATCAATTTCTTACGTTACACCTTTTGCCAATGTTGACGTACTAGAGTACATATTTTACTTTTTATTTATGTGTCCTTTTAATATAATATGTATGTAATGCACTGTGTACTATTGCGAAAACTAAACAAACATATGCAGGTGTTGTAGAGGAATTTCTTACTTTACATATGAATATTTTCTTCAAACGCATAAAATTTCAAAAACATGTAAAACATTTTTAAGGTGATGTATTGGCCAAATGTAAATTAATTGTTAATAAGGAAAAGAGCATAAAACCTAAAATGGCACACATTTGAGCGTCAACACTATTATTTATAATAATTACTGGCATAATTACTCAGTATACAAACTTTATTTCTAAAAAATTACCCTAGATTTTATTCCTATTTTAATTGAGTCAATATTCGTTTAATTGGCAAGATTATTTTAAGTCTTCAGGCATATGCAAATCAGCTTATTCAATAATCACTTGACAGCTGGAAAACAACAACATTTTTTTTTATTTTTTTTATAACAGTTCATAAATTTAACACTAAATCTCCGTGACAGGAAAAGTTCTCATTTAAGAGTTTTTTGTCAGAATTTCTTGAATATAACATTATAGCACTGCTAAATGCCTTTATTTATTTTATTTATTTTATTTATTTTATTTATTTTATTTATTTTATTTATTTTATTTATTTTATTTATTTTATTTATTTTATTTATTTTATTTATTTTATTTATTTTATTTATTTTATTTATTTTATTTATTTTATTTATTTTATTTATTTTATTTATTTTATTTATTTTATTTATTTTATTTATTTTATTTATTTTATTTATTTTATTTATTTTATTTATTTTATTTATTTTATTTATTTATAGTAAATTCAATACAACAAGAACAAGTCTTATTTTAAAGTATTGTTTAGGTAAATGTCATATAGGTTTTTTGAAATAATAATTATAATTATAATATAAGAGTGGAAATTTAAAGGATAAGTTAAAGTTAATTTCAGTAAAATAATAAATTTAAGAAAAAGACTTCTATTAAAAAATACATCGAATATATATTTGAAGATTTACTCTCCTATCGTATTTTTTTACTGAGGAATGCATGTAATCTGCCCTAACTACTCGGGAAGTAATTTCTTATTTCATTGTTTTGTTATAGTCCTTATCTCCAAAATTTCAAAACATTCAAAATATTTTAAATCATTAGAAATTTTAAATAATATATAACAGAATGAGAATGTAATAGGAATAGGAATACAAGGAGTATCGGTAGATTTAATGTTAATATAAATAAACTTACCTTCCGTATTGTACAGTTGTACGTAATTAGCGATATACAGTGAAATTCGAATGAAAGCGTACCGTTTTATTGTAAAAATCGCATAATTACAAATGAATATTATTTTCTTTTATTTTTTATTAATTTATAGAAGCTACTTCGTTTAAAAGAAAATCAGGTTTACTGCAAAACCGCTTAAAGATATTTTGTTTGTAAAAGTAAATTTTTATATAAAGAGAACTCCGTTTAATAGCAGATATTTTACGTTTACCGGCGACAAAGAAGTTATAGTGGCTGTTCATTTTTATACCAAAATGTGTATACCTGCACCCTTAAGAGTAATTGTTTTATATGTGAACGGTTTTTAAATGTATAATAAATTTGAATTCAAAAGTGGAAAATATAACTATTTATTTTACTTTGATAGTCATAATATTTAAAAAGGTCAGTTCACTTAATTGAAATGGTTTTGCACGTATCCGAAGTTCACTTTTTCCTTTTAATTGCAAAGAAAGTGCCGTTTTTTTTGCATTTGCAATTAACCGAACTCGACTGTATTACAAGCTTCTGTAAGACCATGAAAAATTAAAATTATACAACAAAACAGAAAATTATTGAAATGAAATTTTTTATTAGCAGGCAGATAGTTTAGATGGCATTTATTTTTCAAATAAGATTTCCGGCAATAAGATTAAATCATCCATGGTCGTCCAACCAATTTTTCACTACTTTTTCTAACAAATCTGGTATGACAGAAAATGGCTTTCAATGCATGAAGAATAGCTTTTTGTCAGCAAGACAAGAAACCGTAAAATTCAAGTACCGAAATAAACGCCGCATCGATACCATCTATTGATATATAATATATCATGAAACATTGAGAAACCTACTGATAAAATTTTTTTACCAAAATGGAAATGGTGTTACATCGTTTAACACCAAAATGATAAACAAACGCTACAAAAACAAAAACAATGGACTTGTTTACATGATAAACAAATAATTAAAAATATAGCAACAACATCAGTATAAAAAAGGGGATAAACAAAAAGGGGTTAAACAAACAGGCAACAACAACACTGCAAGGACAAACGTAAACAAAATACGCACACAACAATAACGTAAGCAACATGTTTACATTTATACAGATTTCGCGAAGACGGAGTTATTCTCCTTCAAGAGCAATCATCAGACTGTATACCCTGTAATATAAAAGTCAAGACAAAGCAGGCAAGGATGTAGTAAACATTCAGTCAGTCTTGTGTGAAAACGCGGTGCGTGTGAAGAGAACAATTGTGATTTGAAAATCTTTGCTATAAAGATCTAACGAACAATTGTTAGTGAAGAGTCTAAAGCAGAATAAGAAACAATGCAATTGTTGGTATTTACATCAAGTTGTGAACAGTGTTGTACAGAATTGTGCAAACAATAAAGAAATTAATTAAAACGGGACACAAATTTATTTTTATTTTTATTGCAATCCACAAGCACATGTTTCAAACGTTTTAAAAGGTAAAAATGTAACAATATAATTCTGATAAGAAAAATATAAAGGTATTCTCTTTTTTATATTGAAAATAAATACGATCACAAAACTGTACATATAACGCATAAAAGATATTAATCAATATTTCGAAAAAATTACGTCAACTTTTGTTTCGAAAAGCATTTGATTGGGGTTCTCTAGTTAGTAGAGAGAGTGAAGGTGACGAATAGAACAGCTTTATAAAAACAGCAAAATCCTTTCATTTAGTTTTAGTGCACCACACATAATTTCTTTATTTTATACTCTGGCGTATGAGTAATTAAAATTCGTATTACATTTCAATATTACTCATACGTCTGTGATTGCTTTGATGGTAAAGGCGAATATACATACACAATGTATGTATACATACAGTGGTGGCCATATTAATATTTGTAACTATACCATAGGTTGAACAGTGTTTATGGTCCCTATATAAAATAAATAGTTCACTGAAATTACTTTGAATATAAGAAGTCGCCGTAGTCTAGTAGGTAGTGTGCTGGCTTATTAGACGTAAAGCCAGGGTTCAAACCCCAGGCCAGACATCAAAACAAAATACAAAATGTATTTCTTCGGCGGCTTCCGCTCATCAGATTTCTGGCAAAAATTCTGAGAGTGAATAAAATTGCCATGAAAAGTTTCTCAAAAATCTGTCGTTCGGAGTCGACTTTAAACTGCAGGTCCCACCACTCATGTATAAAATTAACACACACAACATAAGTGAGAAACTAGGTCGTAATCCTGACAAAAGGGTTGTAATGACCAATTATGTATAAGAGGTATATAGTGTGTTGGCATATTAGAAGTATGGTCACGGTTCAAACCTCGTGGTTCCACGCAACAAATTTCTGGCAAAAACTCTGAAAGTAAATAAAATTACAAAGAAAATGTTCTCATTTCCTGACTGAAGGTTGGTAATGGCCATATATGTTCTGCATGTATGTTGTATGAAGTGCTTGCAGAAGAACTTATTCTTGCTACCTTCATAAAAGGCCAGCTTACAGATGTAACTTTACAAATATCCTAGGCAGAAGGCAAGCTACCCCTATGGTCCCTACAAGTAAATTGTTCAGCTAAAGAATTTATAAAACTGGTGTCCGAAAACCTCCGCTTTTTCATTTCATGAACGCATCAGGTGAACTTTCTAGAATATACATACATATCTGCTACAGGTTAACAAAGATCTGCAAAGCGAGAGAAAGCCGTGTCTACCAGCCTGTTTCGTAAGGGGTTAGTGGTCTGTAAGAATTGCAATATTATATAGAAATTAATTAAATCAACATTAAAGATTATTAATATTTAATTTTTATTTACATAAAGAAACTATTTTTATAAACATTTTATAAAAATTATATATCTTTAAGCTCCTTGCTGCTTTCTACTGTATGTTTAGGATTGTATTACCTAGACAACCCATTACAGTATTTATTATACAGTAGACCAGAAATAAACACACTGTGATGTGTGAATGGCTAATATTATAACTAACTGGAATGGACAACCAAAAACAAACAAAATGCTTGCAATGTAAGAGTAAAGGAAGGAAAAGTAAAATGGAATAATACCACTGAGTATTATTTACACTGGCGAGCAAAACAAAGTTGATATTAAAACCAGTTTGACTTAAAACTGTCATAAAAAATAAAATAAAAAATTCAATTCGTTATAATTTCATTTGAAAATATTGGCGAAAGAATTTAATCATGACATAGTAAAAGATACTCTTTCGAGTACTAGCTTAAACGCGGTATAGGAAATTCAATGTTTTTTATTTACGTCTAAATGCACCTGGATATATCTACAAAAGTTCTCATTAAATTCGTTTCATATTTTTCTCCATATTTTCCGATTATAATTCAACAGTCCCTTTATTCTGACAGGTTGGTGTTGTCTCAGTGTAATGTGTGGACCACAATAAACGCAACGCAGCAATCATAACATTTTTGCAGTTACATGCTAAAATAATCTGCATGCATATTAATTATAATAAAGACAGCGGCAGCAGAGCAAACGCAAAACAAAAAAGTAAACAATTCATTCGATGGTGACACTAAAATGTTATTGTATTGACAGGATTAATCCTTGCATTGCCAGCAGAAATCATCTAAGTGTGAGCACTAATTGTCTCATTGCTGCGAATCAAAATAGAAGTCAGGCTAAAAGCAAAGCAACTAAATCTTTGGTTGTTGTCGCACTGCCTTTAAAATAATCACTTCCATATGCGCACATGCATTCTATTGTTGAGAAATTGCTGTGTTGTGTCTGTTGTGTTTTTATTATCAGACTTAGAACAGCATTTAGTCCCGCTCTGATACCACCGTCAACATAAAAGCCGGAAATCAAACCCTCTTAACAGGATCCCAAATGAATGTTTCTATTGCACCAGTATTTGTGTTATAGTTGTCAAGGATGTCAGAAACTGAGTGGTCGGAAATCTCCGATTTTATAGGATAAGAGCAGGTTACAGTCTATACCTCCTCCTCAGTCCCCTAACTCCTGCAGAAGTCGTTTTTCAGATTGCCAATTTTTTGTAATGACTAGCAAACAGACAAACACACTATTGTATTGCCATGCGATTTAAGGATAGAAGTGTGTCGATCATCTTTTTATTTGTCCAGCATAGTTTAGCAATATAACAAATACCTCTTGCTGCTAACAAGAATGAGCCTCTGTAAAACGAGTAGAAAATATTCAATTCAACTACGACAATCGAAATACTTTAGTCTGATCATTTGAAATATTTGCCTAAATTATTACCGATTTATTCAACTAAAATTTCAAATAGTTTCGCTTCATATTCTTGTTCTCGCGTAAGTACAAAATTTAAACCTTCAGGTTACTGAAGTTAGGTGGTACGGAACTTCAGTTGTCGCCTGTAGTCAAGTACTTGGGTGTTGTCCCGGACAGCAAGCTAAACCGGAAAAATTACCGAGGAAAAAGTGAAGAGAGGACTGAATGCTCAGTGTAGGAACTACATAGGTAAGAGCTCGGATATATCTTCGCTGGATATACCTGGCAATTGTTAGACCAGTTATTACTTATGGTTGTGTTGTTTGATGGAGTACCTTGGATAAGAGTTTTTGAACGGAAAATCTTGGACAAGGTTCAGAGGATTGCCTCCTTGAGTGTCACTGGAGTGAGGAAGATTTACCCTCAGGCTGCTCTTGACACTATGCTTTGCCTGACTCCGCTTGATTTATATGTCAAGCAGTGTGCAGAGAGGACTGAATGCTCAGTGTAGGAACTACATAGGTAAGAGCTCGGATATATCTTCGCTGGATATACCTGGCAATTGTTAGACCAGTTATTACTTATGGTTGTGCTGTTTGATGGAGTACCTTGGATAAGAGTTTTCGAACGGAAAATCTTGGACAAGGTTCAGAGGATTGCCTCCTTGAGTGTCACTGGAGTGAGGAAGATTTACCCTCAGGCTGCTCTTGACACTATGCTTTGCCTGACTCCGCTTAATTTATATGTCAAGCAGTGTGCAGCGCGAAGTACCATATGTCTGAGGGAATCGAGCTGCTGGAAACAGCGCTCGATAGGTCACTCTAGAGTTCTGAACGTAGTCTTTATTGAGGGGAGGTACAGACTTTCGGAAAAAACCACCGACTGTATTGTGCCTGAGGCTATGTTCCTGCCTGGTTTGAGGATACTCATGACGGATGGAGCACAATGGAATGGTGGGGTACTCCAGGGGTAGGAAGGTAAGTGAAGGTACAGGTGCTGGAATTTTCTGTAGAGAACTCGGTCTTGAATTTCACTTCAGGTTAAAAGATGACTGTTGTGTGTTTCAGGCAGAGGTTTTCGCAATATTGAAGGCTATTGGGGGCATAGCTGGTGGGCACGCTTCAGATTCGCAACCTTACATAATCTTTGTTGACAGTCAGGCTGCCCTGAGGGCATTGCGTCGGTCTGGTGCAAATCACGGCTCGTTCGCGAGCGCAAGAAGTGGTTGAGGAATTTTGGACCGGACCGGATCCGTCTATGCTGCGTTCCGGGTCATAGCGGAATACTCGGTAATGAGACGGCGGATGCTCTTGCTAGGTTAGGTTCGTTTTCCGGGAACGATTTAATAGTTGATCCTGATCCTCCAATCTGACGCCTCATCAATGGATGGGTCAGGGGGGAAGAGCAGAGCCGTTGGGAGTTTGGATCGGGCTGCTATGTTTCTAAGTCCTGTGGCCTGTTATAGACAGTGTTTGAACAGGTGTGTTACTGGGCTTGGATAAGGCCAGTTTAAGATTAATAATTGGATTTTTGGTGACACTGCGATATTAGGTCACTCTCAAATAATCTGTTCCAGATCCCAACCGCAGGGTATGTTGCGATGAGGAGGAGTTGGAGATTATAGAAGACCTCCTCTTTATCTGTCCTGCCCTTAGTAGGTTGAGGTTGAAGAACATTGGTAGGGGCTTCTTTGAGGGCTTGAATTCTGTGTCGAAAGCCGACATCAAGACTCTACATAGATTCATTAGTAGCTTGAGCTGGATGAGAGGTTTCAAGGCCTCATTAGTGTAGTTGCACTCTCTCTTGCGTGTTTGTGTTGGTGTTTGTTAGTGTTGTTGTTTTTTAGTGTTGATGTTTGCGTTTTTTGGTCTGTGTAATTCCTCCGCTTCCTTATTCTCCCCTTTCCTACTTCCTCTAATTTTTTCCCCATCCCCTATATTATCTTCACACTTAAAGGATGTTTTGGTACAATGGGTCAACTTGACCTCCGGGTGCTGTACTTGTCAAGTACACGTCATCTAACCTAAACCTAAACTTCGCTTCATATTTATATTTTGATGATTCTTTAAGTGATAATATTCTGAACATTCACTTGCTTGTGCTCACTAGTGTATATTAATATTAAATATGTTCGGTACAGAGATGACTGTGTCATCATGAAAAAAAGTTCATTGAAAATTTGCTTACATGCACACGAGTTTGTGTAAATGTTTGCTTGCCATGTTACTTGGTTCGATTTTATTTTAATAAACCGTTACTACAGGGCACTATGTGTTAAAGCACTGCAACAATACCAGTCGACTTAGGGAAGAGTAGAAGAAAATGACAATATATATGAGTAGCATTAACTCTTTGGTACTTCTGTTAGAATAACGTTTGCCGGCAATGAATGTTTGCGCTTTTTAATACGTTGCCATGGTTGTTATTTGTCTTCCTTTAATTCAGATACCAAAGTATTTCCTACAGATATTAGTTCATAGTATGTGTACATGACTGATGATTTTGCAAAGCAAAATTTTGATATTTAACATTGAAACATATCTCATATCTTGGAAAAACATCTATAAACGTATTGTTACGAAACTGGAAATGGTGTTATCGTTTAACTTTAAAATAATACACAAAAGATATAAAAACCAAAACAATAGACTTGCTTACATGATCAACGAATAAACAGAAATATAGCAACAACATCAGTATAAAAAAGGGGATAAACAAGTAAACAAACAGGCAACAACAACACTGCAAGGACAAACGTAAACAAAATATACAAACAACAATAACGCAAACATGTTTACATTTGTAAAGATTTCGCGAAGGCAAAGTCATTCTACTTCAAGAGCATCCATCAGACTATTTACGCTGCGATATAGAAGGCAAAACAAAGCAGGCAACGGATAACAAAGAATTCAGTCAGTCTTGTGTGAATCCGCGTTGTGTGTGTAAAGAATAATTGTGGTTTGAAGAATTCCGTTGTAAAGATCTAACGAACAATTGTTAGTGTGTACGCGGAAGAGTGTAAAGAAGTTGCCAAAGGTGACACACGGAATTGTGTGATTATTTTTATTTTATTTGCCATCTACGAACTCACAGTTTAAACGTTTTTAAAAGCGTAAAAACGTAACATTACAGATAAGGTGTCCTATTCTATAGCTCGAGGAATATTCAACCCATATACGAAAGAATACCAGGCGCAGTTGTAGGCAGTGAACCTCAAGATACAAACGTCAATAAAGGTAGCGTTTATTGTGAACGAGCATTTTTTTTTTTTTTTTGTTGATTATAGCTTCTCTCAAACATATGCAGTGTACAAGTACAAGCAACATCATAATGCATCATTGCCTTAAAGATGGCGAATTTTGTACCAGTAAAAGCATTATATATTTGCTTTCATTAGAAGAAAAGTGCTGGACAATCGCGCAAATGCTTGTCGAGGCACATGGTGATCATGCTCTATCAAAATCTCTATAAAAAGCAACATGCGGACGGTTAAGGTATAAAGATTTTGAGGTGTGACATAAAGAAAGTGGAAGACCACCAAAAAATAAAGTTTAAGGACACCGAGTTGAAAATAATATTGAACGAAGCTGACACTTTGAGTCAAAAAAAATGGCAGAAATGTTACATGTTGCACAAAAATATCTTACCGTTTAAAAGCTATGGGAAAAACCCAAGCTCTGGAAAATGAGTGCAACACGAATTGAATGACACACAGATTGAAAACCAAAATACCACATGAGAAATTTTGCTTCAAAGATAAGATACATAATCAGGATTGTATCCAATTGTTACTAGAGATGAAAATGAATTTATTTTTAGAATCCTAAACAAAAAAAAAATCATTAGTTAATCCTTGATAACCATCAACCATACACCAGATTGATTCGCCAGGAAAACAATGCTCTGATGGGACCAGAAAGGTGTAATGTACTACAGGCTCCTAAAATTTAGTGAAACTATCAGTACATATCACTACCGACAAAAAATGATTAACCATTGATCGAAAAACTATCAGAGTGGGCCACAGGACATAGCAAAGTAATTTTGCAACATGGCAATTCACCTGCTCAAAAATCAAAATCAATTTAGATTACAATCAAAGCATTGATCTTGGAGCTGTTAGTCCAAACACTATGTTCTGCAAGCTTGGCTCCAATCGATTGTTATTTGTTTTATAGAGAGGACATGCATTCGGTGTCCTAATTGATTTGCTTCAGAAGACGACAGTCTTACTGGCGTGGAAGTCACAAATTGCCTGCGAGATGAATTAAATGTGTAGCCAGCAATGGCCACTGCTTTGAGTAAAATGGTTTTTACTTTCCTATTAAAAATTTGTGTTTTATTGTCACAATATAACTCTCATTTCATAACGGTACGCCTGGTATATATAAAAATAAACTGTCAACTCGAGAACTACTCAACCGAATTTTCAAGGAATACATGCATTGGATGAATATCCTATTTTACCGGATGATACATGTGTGTTTCCTATATAAAACGAGCGACATTTTGTATGAGAAGTGCATTTTCAAGCATATTGAATAAGAATTCAATTGAAGACTTCTTTTGAAATCAAGTTTATTTGATCGTGCTTTGACTTTGTAAGCTGGAGATACATTACAACACTAATAAGCCGATTATAAATGAGAACAATAAGTAGTTGTACTTGTTGAAATTTTAAAACAATTGTTGTTAGCTACCATTTGTTATACAAATTTCTTTCAAATTTGTTTTCGGCTACAAGCAACTCAACTGCAATTCAGGTGTCAACCATAATCGACATATGAAACTCAACACTAATGCACGCGAACAGCTATAAAATGATACATCAGCAGAGACTCTTTCAAAGCAAATTCTTTTAATTGGCAATACCAATTGAAGATTTTGATTTCACCGCAATTCCAACAGATTTGGCCAATATTCTCACAATCAAAAGAAGAGCTAATTAAAAAAGGCTTTCCAAGTATAAAACAGCAAAGCAGAAATCATACTTGGTTGAGTGATAAGGCTATATTGACAGAAAAATAGAGAATGTAATGTGACTAGAATTTCATTATTCAGACGCATTAATACGGCCATAAAAACGAAAGTTAATTTTGCCTTTTAAGTCTTTGAATGAACTTATACTGAACGCTGAACAAACTCGGATATGAAGAGCTTTACTTAACAAATCGATTTGAATTATATGGGCGAGTTTACCGTACTCTAGTAGGTAGTCTGTTGACTTATTACGTGAGTCCACGGTTCATACTTCAGGTAAGACATCTCGATCAAAACGATATACATATGAAAGAAATATTTCTTCGACATCTTCCTCTCAGCATATTTCTGACAAACACTGTGAGAATAAATAAAATTTCCATGAACATTTTCTCAAAAAAAGTCTGTCGTTCGGAATTGCCTTTATACAGTAAGCCACGCTTGTTGTGAATAAAATTAACACCCACAACATAAGTGATATTAGAAGCTAAGTCGTAATCCTGACTGAAGGGTTGTAATGACCAATTATGTATGTATGTATGTGTATGAATTACATAGGCGGTAATAGTGAAATTCCCCTTTTTTAATCGAATCACTAGAATTGAAAGTGTGGACCAGCGGTCAATGGAGACTGCTATGGCACCACGATAACCGATTTTTTTGTATACGCTCTTCATGGTTTGACGTGAACGATGTGTATGTTAGTCCATGAGCAAAATTGCCGAATTTGGGGCTCAGAAAACCTACACATAGCCTTACAGAAGCTAATGCATACATTACGAAAGATTATTGGTCAATATTTCTTTCAAAATGAGGACGCCGCAACCATTACGGTCAATAGAGACAACTCTCGTACCATGTAAACCGATTTTTTTTGTACTCGCTCTTCATGGTTTGATGTGAACGACGTTTGGTTTCAACAGGGTCGTGCAACTTGCCATACATCTCACGCCACAATCGATTTATTGCGTCAAACATTTGATGGCCGTTTGATTAGCCGAAATGGTAACGACAATTAGCCGCTAGGGAGCTGCAGTTTGAAACTGTTGGACTATTATCTGTGGGGCGCCGTTAAAGGCAAGTGTTATGCTGACAAATCAGACACAATTGAGCCAAATTTCGTGATGCCATTGACGAGATACAACCCCATACACTCGAAAAAGTGCACGAAAATTTGTCCGATCCAATGAAGTACTTGTAGGCCAGCCGCGGCAGCCATATAAATATTATTTCATTTATATATATCCATTTCTAGTCGGAACAATTGAAGCTCAAAAAAAAATACATTTAATAATTTTTTTATTGCAATTTAATTTAAGCTTTTAGGTCAGCTAGCTATTATATTTTCTAACATTCTGCTCAATTCTTTCATTCGTGACAAGTACATATGTGACGTATGAGTGATATTTAATTCCATTAGTTTCATACATGACAGTTTGATGAGTATTTAGTGCATACTTTTCAGAGTAGCCATTGCAGTACATCCATGTATTATGATGCGTATGAGTAATACATATGTTACAAATTCAATTAAAATGAAAGTATACACCATTAATTTGGAATCAGAATTGTCGATGGATTTTTAAAAACTTTTAAATATTCGAGTTATCCTAACCTAAAAGCGTAAATAAAAAAAGCACAATTCTAGATTATATTCTAGTAGGTACTACATCACGGCCTGTATCTTCATAGTCTGTATCTTCCACATCTTCCCAATAAAAAATAAATTTCGAAAAAATTTCAAAATTCCAAGTGTTTATTTTATGGCATTTTTAAACATAAACTTTTAAATGGCCTACCCTACTACACTAATACTACTGCGTATCACCTATTCAGCACAATACTACATTTTTAAGTAAAACAAGATCCTTTAATTGTTTTTTCCTTCGATAAAGTTAATTCGTTGTACTTGCCCTCAACAAACAACGCAAGTTCCTTTCCGTGTACATTCATAAACAAATTCTGCTAAACCCTATGTCACCCCTATGCTTTACTGTGCTAAACTCTTGCTTGAAATTAAATTGTTTGCTTTTTAGGTTTTTTTGTTGTTGTTAACATGTTGTTGTATAGTTTGTGAAGTGCTGTGTCTTAATATGTAAGTACTTGTGTGCTACTTCATGTTGCAAGTCCTGATAGCAGCAACAAAAACAATAACAACTTAAATCTTTTTAAGCGTAAAACAATTAAACTTAAATTTTTTTGTAACTTAAATTGTGTTCTTTTTTAGATTCTTTTTTTGAAAATAAAACAATGTTGCTACTATAGCCCTCGTATAAGATGGTGTAGACAAGGAGCGAACCACTTTTAAACAAGTTTGAACCAAGTCAGCGATAAATGTGGCATATATTGTATGTTGACTTTTACCACTGTTGCTGATGCTTTTAAAAATGCTGATCACAGAGAGGGAGAGCGATTAAGAGAGGGTAATGAGAAATAGAAAATTTTCTCTAGAAGAGTAGGGTTAGTAAATATTGTTGTTTTATATTTGAAAGCGTTGAGGAACTAAACGAGTCAATACAGTCACCTATTAAATGTGTGGCAATAAAATGGATGGCTAGAGCCATACTAAAAATAAAACAAAACAAAACAAAAAAAAGTAAAACAATTTAAGAAAAATATAACAAAGTATCAACACTGTGTAATGTTTTAGTTGTTGTTGTTTTTCCTTTTTTTTCTTTCCAGGACATTATTTTTAGTGCCACAACAAATAAGTTCTTTCCGTATTTTTTAAAATGCCACGGTTGTCTGGCAAGTCTTTGAGTTTGTATTGGAAACACTAATTTACGTAGTTATTTACATGAATAGAAATATTATCTATTAATTCATCATTCGGTAGTGTCCCTATTTTTTATAGATATCACAACAGATTTTATTTAGTATAGATATTACGAATCAGAGATTTCGAATGAAACAGGAACTTCTCCAATTATTTCGCTGAGTATTTACCAATCTCTCTGTTAACATCCGACACTTTGAGATCCTTTTTGTGTGCAAAAATTTTTGAAGTACCATGCTGTTGCTGTAGTCATACGTAAGTTCGTGTTTTGTCGTCCTTGAATTTTTTCTACAAGCGAAGGAGAGGCAGCTCCCCTTAATTGATTAGCATAAAATCAAATCAGTTTTGGGAGCAAACCAAAGAGTAGAAATTTGCTATTTCAATAGTTTGAATGTACCATTGTATTTTGCTATTTGCAGTTATCTCATATTAAATAAGGGATTAAATTTATTTTTTTAAGTTTAGCTGCAATTAGTAAACGAAGGAAATTTTTTTTTCAAAATTATAAAGCAGAATAATCTGTGAATAATCAATTCTAAATCTTACTGCAGAGGTGTCGACTGCCTAAAAATTTTCAATAATTATATGCATAACCTGAGCATAAAGCATATAATGCCTCATCAAATGTTTTATTTTTTTTCCACACATTTATTCGTCCAGTGACAGCCAATATTCAAATGGTACTGAAGTAAACCTTTTGTTTGAATGATCAGATTGGTGGTATTTTATGCAGTAAATCGCGCTGGGTATAATAAGAATGCAAATGTTTAGTGACATCATTTATGTGAAAAAATTTTTTGAATTTATGAAATCTATTTCGACTCATAATTTGAGACGAGTACTACTTAACAGAAGGTGTACAGCCTAACATTGAGTAAAATAAAAATGGAAAGAATTTTGCGTAGTTCCAAGATTGTATTCAATTATTCATGAAGAACTAGATTTTTCCTTTTTTTTATGAGGAACATATTTGCTTGACTACTCCACACAGAATTTAAATAATTATTCGTCCACATATTCAAAGTCTAGAATTTAAAGTAGATGTGCAGACTTTCCTTCGAAATAGAAATAACTTTTTACAGTACCAATATACAGTACTCTTTACTTACTTAATTTATTTAATTGGATATTACCATCCTTAATTTCGGACAACGACTAGCTTCTCACATCCAAGTTATGTATGTAAATTTTAACCTTCAGTGGCTGGACGTACAGATTTTTAAGAAATTTTTCATGGCAATTTTATTTAACACGGTGCTTAAATCGCATTAAACGCCATTATTGAGCTCAATATATCATATAAAGGTTCAATAAATAATTGCGCAAAAAATACATAAATTGTTATAATATTGAGTAACACTTAAAATACCCTAAGTATGTTTAGTGAGCATTTTACAATTAAACGAACACTTTTTGTTGATATTTGACAACTCAAATGTCAACAACGACAAAAAAAACAATGTTAAAACAATGTGTTGAAACAACCAGTTGTTTTGTTTATCAGCTGTCAAATATTGAATAAGCAGCTGCACTGCGTATATATTATGCCTGAACACTTAAAATATTGTACTCAATTAACTGAATATTGACTCAATAAAAATGCATATCTAAACATAGTATTAGTCTTAGAGTTTTTGCTTTAAAACTGCTGGAAGGAAGTCGCCGCAAAGGAAATAGTGATAAAGCTACGAATTCTCAACATACGGAAATCCAACCGTGCATGTCCTTGGACTCATTTATAGAGGCTAAAAGTACGTCATATTAAAAAGGCAAAAAAATAATATATTCCACTTATTATAAACATATTACACTACCCTCGTCTCTTTCATAAGTATGTGTTTTTGTTTTGAATTTAAATATACACAATTACATGGGGTCGTAAGTACTACATGAAGTTTATCACTTTAAGCACCAACATACTTAAATGTTTGCGTCATTTTGTTGTTGTGCCACCATAAATAATGTTTACGTATTGCTTTCAAAAGGTGTGTATGCCTATGTGTATGTATGTGTTTGTATATATATTTATCATACTAATTTGTTTCACTTACGAACACTTATAAAATATTGCTGCTGTTAAATAGAATTTAAATGTAAAAAAAGTACTCAAACTTTTGATGAGTTTTCAACAGAAGTTAAAATTTAATTTAAAACTTTTTAGGCAATCTTTCATGATCCTGCGGTGCACAAATAATGAAAATTTACATTTAAAGAGACTTTAATTTTATTGATATTGTTTGTTTTTCTTCTTTTTTTTTAATACAACATAATACTGTTTGAAGCAGAAAATTGTACAACGGCATTAAAAGAATTGCTTTTTATTGAAGCATTTCATACAATAATATTATATAGGTTAAGTACAGTTCAGTTTGTTACAGAAGATTTTAAATACGCTCAACATATTGCAACAATATAGGCTTTTATTCAGATACAAGAAAATCGGTGCAATCCTAGCCTAACGCTTTGACAAACTTCAGAATGCTGCTCTGGGTCAGCAATAATAATTCTCTGCCTAGCACTTAGTGTTTACACAGCATCCAGGCGTTTAATTCTAGAATGCATTAATGCCCCACAGATTCTGAGAAGGTGTTCCCCTGATTCATTCTCATTGTCATAGAATCTATATATTAGATTCGAGACAATTCCCACTCTGAGTAAGTGCACTCTAAGTCTACCGAACCCTATCGAAATACCATTTATGAACCTCTGATTATTTCCTGATAGTATGAAGCATGACATGAAGCCGCCGTAGTCTAGTAGGTAGTGTGTTGGCTTATTAGACGTAAGGTCAGGGTTCAAACCGAAATATGAAAAAATATTACTTCGGCGACTTCCTCTCAGCAGATTTCTGACAAAAACTCTGAGAGTAAATAAAAATTGCCATGAAAAATTTCTCAAAAATCTGTCGTTCGGAGTCGACTTTAAACTGTAGGTCCCGCCAATTAAAATAAAAAAATATACATGACTCAGATCTTTGCCTCTTTTTATCTTGCCTTTCATTGAGCATACTTTCCACTTATCAGAAAGATTATGGCCCCTTCAATGGCGTATAAGTTTATCTCTTCGCAAGCGTACTCATTGCCGAGGATTTCCACACTACCTGGGAGCGTATTTTCACTATTCAGCTGATTCACCTTCATTAGGCTGTCCCATACTATCTTTTATTTAATTTCATAAGAGTCGAGAACTCGATTGGTTGACTGAATGTCAAATAGTATTGGTATGTTCTCTCTATTGTACCTCATATCCAAGTTGAATTGAGAAAAATGTAACAAATTTGGTGAAAAATTCAAGTCAGGCCTTTAGAAATGGGCTCAGAAATGCGAAAAAAAGAAAAATGAATAGAATAACAATGTGTTCTGAAATAATGGATTTAAAGCTTCTACGAAAAGAAATTCCACGAGAAAGTGCGAAAAATATTTTATTTTCGATTTACTACAAGATATCATAAAACATTAAATGGAAAAAAGTTTACTGAGGATAATTTGCACAGCTGGAGTTGATATTGGCATGATCTGGGCGTTATACGATCCAAGCGATATCTCCGTGGAGGAAGCGTTATAGTGTGGGAGCGTTATCTAAACATCCTCTTTCGTTCGTTATCAGCAGAATGAATTCAAAATTATGTTTTGAACAAAACTTGATGACAATTCTAAAATTCACAATGCTCTACATATTACGCATAATGGCAAGAAGTGTGTTTCTTCCATAAAATGTTGGTCGTCTTCCGTAATTGCTATGTGGTCTCGATTGCAATCTCTTTGAAAACTGCAGCTGAGGAATCTTTGCAGCTAAAGTATACGAAAAGTGAAGGCAAATCAACTAAT
This sequence comes from Sarcophaga carnaria, assembly GCA_958299815.1. NCBI lineage: Eukaryota > Metazoa > Arthropoda > Insecta > Diptera > Sarcophagidae > Sarcophaga > Sarcophaga carnaria. The sequence continues at coordinate 89,449,481 of OY283149.1, forward strand.
TCTGTTGAGGTATTGAAGTTTAACTTTTATAATAAGTTCAGTCTGTCAGATATCGCTGACATTTTTTATTCGTTTGAAAATTCTTGTGATACTATTATGCCTTAGACCTTAAAAAATTTTTTCCTGAAAATAATATAAAACATCCCTATTTTCGGTAAAAAAATCAGAAATGAAAATAAGATATTGTAGCTTTTTTCTAGCCTTGACTAAATTTAATAAAAATATTAATTTTAGCATATTCTTCAGCTAATGTAGAGAGAGTATTAAGCCAAGTTAATTTAAATTAAACTAAATTCCTTAGAAGCTATATTATATAAAACAGATTATTTAAAACTTAGTAGTTGTAACTGCTTCGACTTTAATATTGTATCTGGCCTCGTTAAAAGGACTCGTTAAATTTTTTTGTTAAAAGTTTTTGTTATTTATTTTTGAACTAAAATATGTACATTGACTTAACTTTATATGTTTCACTACAATTTTTTTTTTAACTTTTAATTTATGTATTTATTTATTGTGACGATTTTTTTACGATTTCCATGAACGCCTTTGACGATTTTGACGATTTTTTCTCCAATATTTGACGATTTGATGCTTTATTCATCTGGCAGCTATGGGCATGGATTATGTTGGCTTTGAAAATACCATTTTGGTTTGTGGGCTATTCGCACACAGCTGTGATCAAAGAAAACTAAATGAGGAGAAGTCTAACGGGCCTATCATCTTCTAGTTAGATGGAAATGCGCTCCAAATCGCTGGTTCAATATGGCATCATTTGGCTCCGATGATCTAGTTGGTAGTATGCAGAACTTCAATTGCCGAGACGATGAGTTCGATTCCCACAAGAAACACTGAATGTTTGTGATTGTCTGATAGTTTGCGTGACTTTATATATAATTAACTGAAATAGAAAAAATAAAGTGAATGTTATTCCAAAGTTATTCTCGAAAAAGGGGACGAAGGTGTATACACTGGTTATTAAATAAAACATTGTTACAAAAATGGAAATGGTGTTACATCGTTTAACATTAAAATGATAAACAAAAGCTACAAAAACAAAAAACAATGGACTTTACAGCAACACCATCAGTATAAAAAATAAACAAGTATACAAACAGACAACTACAACACTGCATGTTGACACATGTTAACATTTATAGAGATTTCGCGAAGGCAAAGTCATTCTCCTTCAAAAGCATTCATCAGACTATTTACCCTGCGACGGGTAAACAGGCAACGGAGTCAGTAAAAATGCAATCAGTCTCTTGTGAACACGCGCCGCGTGGGGAGAGAATAATTGTGGTTTAAAGATCTTTGCTATGAAGATTTACGCAAACGAGTGTAAAGCACAATAAGAAACAAAGCAATTGTTGTTGTGTAAACAAGTTGCCAAAGGTGGCACACGGAATTGTGCGAACAATAAAGAATTGATTTAAAACTAAACACAAATTAATTTTTATTTTATTTGCAATCTTCTAAATCATATTTTAAACGTTTTTAAAAGGGTCAAAACGACCGATGGAATGGGTTATTTTGACATTGAATCTGTTGTGGTTCTTGGCTTATTCGCCACTTGGCATTGGTATCCAGATCATTCAATTCAGTTTAAAAGAATTTGTTAGTTATCGTTTTAAAAGGTGCCAATAATAATAATATGTGCCAATTACGACGCCAGCCTAAAATGCTTACCAACCAGGGGCTTTTCGATATGCATTGAATTTCATTGTGGAAATACCAAAAATGGTATTTGTTCACATAGCCATTCATAGTCATTGCTGAAGAAGATGATTTTTCAATGAAGACTAAGGTTAGTTGCTAACTGCTCCAGAGTCCATTCAGCGAATACATGTTTTTTTTCTATGGCCGCCTATGATGAAAAACAGACTGACAATTAATGTGAAAGATATAATTTTAATAAGATGGTGGTTGTCTATTGCCAAAGTTCGGAAATCCCTGTTGAAGAAAATATATGAACGTATAGACGCAAAGGAAATGACGGAGTTATTCCATCTAGTGAAAAAAATCTAGAAGTCCAAGATAAAACATATTCACAGTCCAAGAAAGGAGATCTCTGCGAACATAAAGATTTTATAAGAGTTTTGCTGCTCGATAGACCTAAACACTACTTTAAGATTTTGTAAGACGGCTATTAATCCATCCAGTTATGCCGACAACTCTTGTAATCTAAGCTTATTCCACAATGTAATCTCGCCTATCACCTACTGGGCAATATAATGCTGGTGATGGAGGCAAGAGTTTGACAACTTAAGTTGCTACAAATGAACAGTTTCCATTTCTAGTACAAATCCATTTTTACATGGTCGAGAAATTTATGCTGGCTCGATTGTCAAAAAAAAAGACACACAATGGCAATAAAATTTGAATGCGATGGAAAATCCATAATTGAATTAATTAAGTAAACACCGTTAAATTTGCTTTAAATAGAAAACTATTAAGTCCGTTTCAATAATAATTTACTTTTTTAATATATTTTTTTCATTCTCCACAATAGATTTTATTATATGCTTTGTTTTGGCGTACTTGTAATCAGAGAACATAATGGAATTAAATTAATAATAAAAATCACATAGATTCGCTTAGATATGTATACTCGTGCACACACAGACACTCATAAATAATGAAATAATTAATTTGCTTTTGTCACTGACAACAATTTATCAATTAATAACAACAAAAAAAAAATTATCTTCAATTTTCCATTTAAACAAAAACACTGTGGGTTTACACACAATATTTGTTCACATGTTTACAATAACAATGTACGCAAGGTCTTAGAGAGAGAAAAATTTAATTCTATTTATAGAGAGGCCTTTTTAGGATACAAAATTTTTCGATTTTTCAGGAAAAATAATTCATAACTTGTGACAGTGATAAACACGCTTGCTTCATATTTCATGACAGGACGTCTAGTCCAAATAAGGGCTCACAGTAACATCGGTGGCATCAGTATATTTTTCAGGAGATGAAACTTCTCCTACTCCTGGGGATGTACAGCAGTTTGAGAAGTAATCCAACAGGTAACAATAGCCATTACTATTGGGTTGCAAAGCAAATGCTCACAAAACGAACATTAACACTAGTTCTGTGCGTGTGTACCTATGCGAATAACTAATAAACTCCAATCTAAAAATATTTGTACGTAGAGAACGTCCTTATAGTCCGAGTATTGCTAGGTTTATAAAGGATTGGAAAGTATCAGGCAAGTAATCTTTATCAGATCAGAAGATTATAGCATTCTTAATGGAGGTTTTTAACCCCTCGATTCCGCCATTTACTAACCCATCGAAAAGTCATGGGAAATCATTTTTTTTTTAATCAACTACAAGGCAACTCTGGACAACAAGAAGGAATTACTATAAACATATTATGACTCAGTTGAATCGGACAACACTAGATGCCTATTATTACAGTTGGCCCGTGAAATCTGACAGCAGCATCACTCTGCACGTAAAAGCAAACTTGGTACATTCAAGTGATACAGATACAGACATGAAAGCTTAGAAAATACAATGAAGAAATAAGGAATGCTTATCTTAAAAACTTTATAAGTTTTCTGAGAGCATAGGATCTCAAGGAGGCCAAAGCAAGAGTAAATAAATCTCTTTCGGAAAACGAATCCAGGATGACGATGATGATATTGAGAAAGGAGGGTAATAGGTTGACAAACTTCCAGGAAGTGGTAATGAAAGCAGAAGGCAGCTTAAAGTAGATTAATTTCGGTGATATAAACAGACAATTATATAAACAATGAAATATGTATATAAAAGAGAGAGAGAGAGAGAAAGGAAGCGGTACTACATACATTTTTGCTACACGAAACTCTCTTGGCCACACTTCATTCATATTGAAAACATTTGAGAAAGTTGTAGACAATTCAATAAAACATGGCTAAAGAGGATGACACTGGCAACATGCAAAAAGAAGGGATAGTCCAACATCGACAGTCCTTATAGATTTAGTAGGAGTAAATTTTTTACCCTCTTTCCAAATATACAATTTCATACAGGTACTCCCAAACTGTGACAATTGATAACGGTCATCTTTTTGAAGCTACATCTGTCAAATTAGTTGTCATTTATTAAGTCCGCTTTTTTCAAATTGCCATATTCGACCATATACAACGAAGTGTGTTAGCTGAATTAGCTCTTGATCTGATCTAACGGATCCAAATCTTCATCGAAAAATCATCTTCGGCAATAAGACCCATTTCTGGACGAATGGATATGTAAACAAATAAAAGTTTCAAATTTAAGAAAAACAAAAAACTTATTGATTGGGGTGGATTTTGTATAATGTTTGGCCGAGTCATCGGTCCATACTCCTATAAGAACGAGAAATGTTCTCATGTGATAGATGTGTTGTGAACTGGACATTGATTTTATGAGATTTGACTCTGTAAGACCTTTTCTTATGGGCTTTTGTTAAGCCACACTGTATGCGAATAAGCCATAAACCCTAACAGTCCTAAAAGCCAACACAATAATACATGCAAACCCCAGTTCAAACTTCAAAACGAAATATTGAAAGAAATATTTCTTCGGCGACTTCCTCTCAATGTAAAGTTTCTCAAAAATCTGTCGTTCGGAATCGACTTTAAACTGTAGGTCCCGCCGCTCATGCAAAAAATTAACACACACAACATGAATGGTGTGAGAAACTAGGCATATCATATATAATGATGACATCTCAAATACCTTTTGTTGTATTTAAATTTAAATATAGGCACGTCTTAAATAAAGACCCTATAGAATGCGTTACAGATATATACCCCATATAAACAATATTTAAAAAAAAAAACAAACCTCCTATAAATGTTTGAATAGGTATTGAAATTAGTGTATCTGATAAAGAAGGCCTTACAAAAGGCTCGTAACACCTTTTTTTGTCATCATCATCATTTGAATATCAACATATAATTTACAACAGAGAAAATTTATAAAATTTCAGATTCAAAATTTCATAACAATCGCCGTATAGGAAAATTAATAATCAATATCCTGTTATTAATTTAAATAATTATCTTATATAAAAACGTTTAAATAGCTACACACAGCTACAATAGCTAACACACATAATACAGCAGAAGATATACAATGAAAAACAAAAACAAAAAAAAACATGCAACAAAAGAGAAACAAAAACAAAAATGTTTTAAAACAATTGATACAATAAAAAGTATTTGAAAACATTTATGTTTTTAGCATATGGCATGCAACTGCAATAATTGTAACATATTTTGTTGTAGTTGTAGTTTTAATTTTTGCCATTATCAATGTCGATACAACTGCGTGTATGTATGCAAATTTTATATTGTTTATGTATGGACGTCGACCAAATCGCTTGCTCTTGCTGTAGCTACAGAAATACACAGACACAGAGTACATTTTCATTGAAGGATATAAGAAATACGTACATATTTTAGTCAATATTTTAATGCAGTGTGTTCCAAATTTTTTAGCCAGAATTCTTTGAAAATATTTTTGTTTGGTTTAGCAACTAAAACTGAAGTAAAATGTAAACGTAAAAACGGTTCCATACATACATAACTGATGCTTACAACCCTTCAGTCAGGATTACTACCTAACTTCTTACACTACTAATGTTGTGGCCTCACGTCTAATAAGCCACCGCACCAACTACTAGACAACGTCGACTGCTATAAACGTATCGCTGTTATATCCCAGCAATCGTGCTGCTCTAACAAGCTTCTGGATGCATAATTGGTCACGCATAATTGGTCATTATAACCCTTCAGTCAGGATTATAACCTAGCTATACATGAGTTGTGGGAATTACAGTTGAAAAGTCGATTCCGAACGACAGGTTTTTGAGAAACTTTTCACGGCAATTTTATTTACTCCCGGAGTTTCTACCAGAACTCCGCTGAGAGGCAATCATTTATTTTTTCATATTTCGTTTTATTCGAAATGCTTGACCCGTGGCTTAAACGTCTAATGAGCCAACACACTACCTACTACGGTACGATGACTAGAAAGGCATATAGTGACCTGATTTATCAAACCCAGTTTGAGCGCCTTATGAAAAATTTGGCAGCAGAGATTTTTCGTTCTCCTGGAAGCACATAATTTATGGCGCTGTTTACTATCCTCAACCAGACTTACTGGTAAACCAAGTGACTGCAAACACGGGCTCTTGTCGTGAGACTAAGCGCCACGGGAGCATACATAATAGATGCACAGAGGTTATGGTCATGTCAAAATATTAGATTGCTTGGACTAGGTTATTCCGGTCAAAAATATCGTTTTTGGTCTTACGCCCACCTGCAGCACATCATTGAAATGCTCATCGTCATATAATTGCTCACAAATGTCACACGACAAAGTCCGATATGGGTCTTTTCATAACAATTGAACCTTGTCCTTTAGGATAACCAACTATTGTGGTTTTATTTATGATGCAATAATAGCTCGAAAGATAGCTGGTATGCACATGCCTTATCAGAGTAGATTGAGTGGGGATGTACACTCTTTTATTAACAGTCAATATAAGATTACCAAAGAATACCCGGTTGTCTCAGGATGTACTTAGTAACTTACTTAATTGGCCATTAACAACCCGATTAATGGATTTCGGCCTGCCATAACACATCCTTCCAGGTGCCTCAGCTACTTGCGCGCCTTCGCCAGCTAGTCCCATAATCGATCCCCTCATCAAAAATCTTCCATTCGAACGACATGGCCAAGCAGCACTACCGCTAGATGTTAATACGCTGCACAACGCCCATGTCGTTGAGGAGCTCATAAAGCACATTGTTGCATCAGATGCGGAATTCATCGCCAACTCACACAAAACCGAAGATCTAACGTAAGACTTTCCTTCCGAATACTTTCAAGGCTGCTGCATCAGTGCTTAATAGGATCCACGTTTCCGAACCGTAAAGAAGCCAGGAGAGTTTGTCGTACAAGATAGGTTTCTGCAACTCAATTGTCTATTGAAAGAATAGTAGCATCTGTTGGCAAGAGTGATCCTACGATTGATCTCTAGACTGACATCATTCTGAATATAACAGCGACTCATTTAATAGTGTTTGTGACTGTAATACTGTCACTGCCATGAGCCAATAAAAAATGATACATCCGATCTTCTAAATTGTTGTTAAAGTCCAAATAATTTACAAACAATTCTTGAGGTTTTTTGATTTAGATTGACAAAGAATTGATCGTACTCAGCAGAAAGCTTTTATGCGATACAAGCTATTATGTCCCTTTAAGATACGTACGTGTATCGTATTCTAAATTCTCATAAACGTTTGTGAAGCACTGCTTATAAACTGCGTTTTATGCAAAACAACAATAAAACTTATTTCTTTTAAGTATTTTGCGGTTGTTGTTGGTACGTATCCATTAAAATGAATTGAAAAAGGAATGGAATTTATAAATATGCATGCATAAATTTCTAAATGCAAGCTACAACAAGAACAGTAAGTCAGTAATGTAAATAGAAATACAATACAAGGACATATCTGAAGGTAAAGTTGCAATTGTGGCAACATCTGTACAAATCGTTAAACCTTAGCATGTAATACGAGACTTTTTGCGAACGAGAAAAGGAAATGAAAAATAACGCAAATGAGTTATTTCTATCGATAAATATATTGTGTTGCAACATTAGAAAATTACTTTGTATTTAAAAACGTTTTAAAATATTGAAATTCCTTAACACGAAAGGCTATAAATTATTTATGCAGCTGGTATAATAATTTCATTGACAAGTCGATTACAGTGCAATATGTTTTTGAATAAAATAGTGATCTTAGTAACCCCGTAAGGCTAGTGATTAGTGTGCTTGATGTCTCTGGCTCGTGAACCGTATGACAATACGACATATTTATATTAACATCCGAGAAGCGCATCCAAAATGATTTCCTTGACAGAATAATTAAAACGATGACATTGGTTGTCAATGGCGATAACTGTGGTTTGGGATTTATTCGGGTCCAGCTGAAACCAGAGAAAACCCCACTAAGGTCCAAAGGGATCGAACGATCACACATCACTAGCACATGCTAGTACAGAATATTCAATGTGTCACACGTAATGTTGTTCTGTTGAAACCACATATCGTTGATGTGCGCATCATCTAATTCAGCTCAAAACATGTTAGTAGTCATCTACCCTGCTTACCTTTCCTTGCGATGATATGAAAAATCATCAGCCTAAAATTCACACCAAATAATAACTTTTTCTGGATACATTTGACGGTCTTGGATCTCATTGGGATTGGTATCGTCCCAAATTCAACAATTTTGTTTGTTCGCGTACATGTACCCGTTTGGATCAGTTGCACGTTCTAGAGCCCATTCAGCGAACAAAGGTGGTTGTCTATGACCTTTAGTTCCTGTGTCAAAAAAAGCTGAGTTCTTGTGAGTGGCACGAAATCGATTACCTCGGATTCTCAGGACACTCTCTCGAACAGTAACAATGTTTACGTTACGTTTCTTCGAAGTACGAGTATTGATCAATTATTGATTAAGTCAGTGAACTTGAATTAATCGCTTACATTGCGATACCTCTCAGAACTGTGGTTATTGCGATCGTAAAAATGCGAAGCGTGCTGTACGTTGACAGAAAAAACACCAATTTGTATAAAACATTTTTATCATTTGCATGTGTTAATAAGTTCTACATCCGTTCATGTTGACTTAATAGAACAGCCTAAATAAGTTGTAACTTAATTGGTAGATGTAGCTACGACAAGACCGCCGTTATGAACTGTCAAATTTCGGAAATCTCTGTTGGAAGACGCACTATATTCGAATTTAACTTAACAGGAATCCTTAACAAGAAACTTAGACAGACAATATATTTGTTGGTAGCTGTACGCGTCTTGCAAGAAACTTTTTCATATCCAAGTCGTCATTCAAAATTCTTATCAGCAAGCCATGTTACATGTCTATGACTTTCAAAATCCCTTGCAATTTTAATTTCCGTTCGCATAACATCGTATAACGAATTTTTTTAAATCCTTGCCTTTCTCCGTAAACTGCTTAAAGAGGCATTAAAGACAACAATGGGAACGAAGAACTTCAAATTTTTAAATCAAATTTAATTTAAACTTTTTTAATTATTTTTAAAAATTGTTTTTTTTTTTAATATTTTTTAATAACAGGGGACTATTTAGTCCCCTAATTTACGACATCCACCCCCATTTTTTAAATTATATGCCAACATTTTAAAATTGCAGATTATGACAACTCCTGGTATAAATTAAATTTAAGTACATAAGCAATAAAATAAATTATTATTTAATTAATTAAACACATGGAGGAATAGAACATAAAAAACAACATTAATTAGCATGAATACTCCACTTCAGCTTTCGTGTCATATCCCCTTAGGGAAATATTAAAAAAGAGAGAAAATTATTAAAATGCATGCCATAAAATGAAGGCGTTAAACAATTTAATTCAATTAATTTAAATAATTATGGCTTTAAAATTTCAATTTCAAATTAATGATTGTAATGAATTTAAATAGGGGACATTAGAAAACTTAATGATAATTATTAAAGTATTTAAGAAAAATAGCATGTTCAAGACAATTTTGAATAGGACTTAAGCAGACAGTCTTAAAATTCTTTAAAGGTACTAATCAATCCTTTGCGAGTATTGTAAGCTAGTGGTGTATACCAAGCATACCTGGGTGTACATCAAGCAATAGTCGGATAGTTATCCTAACTGACGACGAACAGCATCCAGAAGCTTGTTAGAGCAGCATAATTGCTGGAATATTACAACGATACGTTTATAGAAGTCGATGTAGTCTAGTAGTTGGTGTGGTGGCTTATTAGACACCTCACCACAACATTAGTAGTGTGAGAAGTTAGGTCGTAATTATAGCTGCCAGATAAATGAAGCAATTCGTCACATATTTGAGAAAAAATCGTCAAAATCGTCAAAGACGTTTATTGAAATCGTAAAAAAATCGTCACAAAAAATAAATAAATAAATTAAAAGTTTTTAAAAACCAAAATTATTTCTATTGTAGTAAAACATATAAAGTCAATGTACGTACATATGTACATATGAATCTGGTTCAAAAATAAAACAATTAAAAAAATTTTTAGAAATTAAAAGCTAGCGTTCCTCATCTTCATTTAATAATTTTTTTCCAAAAATGGAGAAATTTTATATCATTTTCAGGAAAAAATAGTTTAAGGTTTAAAAAAACTATCCTAGTGTTGTTTATTGCATCATCTTAATCTACGGGTGGTGTAAATATTTAGGAGTCAGAAGCCCTTGACATTCTGAGCATGAAAATTCAGTGTACTGTTGCTGGAACCGACATATTTTTCAGTTCCTTCTTAAGATTTTATCATCTGATCTTAATATTTACACGATTTATAACCCACCGAGAATGCAATACAACTCTCATATATGAGTCGGTGCCTCAACGTCTATTTTGAGGTTTCTCGACCGTGTACAGGAGAGGCCGTAGTAGCTCGTTAATGACGGTAGTATATCATTAGAGCATCGTTGCAATGTGGTTTGTGTTTCACTGATTTATCGCTACTACAAAAGGATTTTACTCTAACGAAATAAGGGGACTTGTTCCCGAAAATCAAATATTCCTACGCTCGCTCGTCTTTTTCGGCCAGAACATCCGTATATGATCGAGTGGCCAGTGGATCGCACACTGCATTACAGAAAAAACACGTTTTTTAGTCGCACTATTCGTATGTTAAACCCAATTCCTGTTACTTATGGTATAAAAATATACAAGCCTAGTGATAAATAATTCTCAACTACAAGGTTATAAAGCAGTTGTAAATTTTTAGCTTTTAAGGGATTAAAAAGGAATAAAATACAGAAAAATCGTCACAGGTATTCAAAAATAATTTAAAAATATTACACTTTACTCCGAGTTTTTATTAACAAAAATTTCAAATAGTAACAATTGCAAAGCAAATACATAGCTTAAAGTGGCTTTTAATGTTCTAAAGTAGAGATGAGCGATCCAGTGATTTTTGAAGAACGTTGTTCTCAGTGAACGTGATTTGTTAATCACTGTTCTTTAAAACAGTGATTGTGATCACAGTATTCCAAATGAAAACAATAATGACCATAACGTATTTTATTAAGTCGTAAGAAAAGACAACTAGATACATACTACGAAAAGCTACTAAACAAAATCAAAGTTGTGTCATCAATGTTATTATTTGTATAATGCAATTTTTTATATGAAGTTTGACAATTAAGTTTCACAGAAAGTTTATCAGCATCATCTAATAGTAATTCTGCCTCGTTCAAAATAAAATGAAATAAATTTGAGTATGTAACAATTTTGAAAGAACGACATTATTAGTCACTGTTATTTGGCCATTTCAATCACTGTAGTTACCAGTGAATTATCAATCACAGTGATTAAATCACAGTTTTGAAAATATCGCTCATCTCCATTCTAAAGTAAAGAATATGATGTAAATTTTTAATTTTTAAAAAACGTGGAAATAAGGGCAAAAATCGTCAAATCGTCAAATCTTCAATGTGATATTTTTGGAGTTCAAAATCGTCAAAATGACGATAAATCGTCAAATTTGGTAGCTGTGGTCGTAATCTTGATTGAAGGGCTGTAATGACTAATTATGTAGGTATGTACATAGATGTGAACCGTTGATTATATAAAAACTATTTAAATCTACATTTGTAGGAGTTTTTAAAAACTGCAAATAAGAACAAACTGTGTTCATTATTCCTGTTAGTCAATAAAAGCATAACATGGGGACTGCCCTCATATATTAAAATGTGGTTCTAAAAATGTCAAAAATTAATGTAAATTATCAAATTCTTAAAACAATTTTTGCAAACAGACAGAAGGTCAAATTGCGCATTTTTAAAAAATCTGCATGCAAATCCAGCCCGTGTTCATGTCTAGCCTTTATATTAAATTAATGCGATTGCCAAGTAGAAAAACAGTCAGAAAAAGCAAAAGTTTTAATTTTCCTATAAAGTTTGTTCGTTTTCTGCTTTAGTTTAAATAACAAACGGAATTGATTGAAGAGACTTTAATGAAGACTACAGAAAATCTATGGAATAAAATCTTTTAAGTCAAACTAATTGCATAAAGTTAAAGAAAAAAATTGTGTTGAAATTCTAAACCGTGTGACGAAGAAGGAAAAGCAAGAAAAAATAAGTGGATTATAAAATTTAAACATAAAATACATACATACTCGTATATACGTAATTGGCCATTACAACCCTTCAGTCAGGATTACTTACTAGCTTCTCACACCACTCATGTTGTGTGCGTTAATTTTATACATGAGTGGCGGGACCTACAGTTTAAAATCGACTCCGAACGACAGATTTTTTGAGAAACTTGTTTCATGGCAAATTATATTTACTCACAGAGTTTTTGCCGGAAATCTGCTGAGAGGAAGTCGCCCAAGAAATAATTTTTAAAATTTTCTTTTGATGTCTAACCTGGGATTTGAACCGTGGCCTTGCATCTAATAAGCCAACACACTACCTACTAGACTACGGCGACTCAAGACAATTTGCAATGTTCAAAACCTATTTAATATAAATGTGACGATTGCTCTTACTGGCTTTCTTGAAGTAGATTCGATATTAATTCTACTGAACACTGCAATGAATGTGGTCCAGAAGTTACTCTAACCGGGGTGGAGTAAGCACTTTTCACAAAAAGATATAAAATTCCTTAATTTACTACATCCAGTATCAATAGAGAGGCAATCACTGTATCAAATAACGTCGACTATATTGAGATTAAGTTGGGCAGCAAATTACAGCATAATGTGAGTGTGCAATCCTGCCAGAAACAAAAAGTAATAAATAATACAAAACTAGATTATTAGCCATAAAAACGTATATCAGTTGCACAATTTCATAATAGAACTAACTTTGTTCTACGGGAGCGAGATATTGTTTTTGGTTTTGAGGGAAAGCACATCAAACCGGCTTGAGCGAAATACGATGATGATGGCGAATTTGAGGCATAGGCTCGTAGAACTGTGTTATTTAAGGCATTGTTTACTCTAGTAGGTAGTGTATTCGCCTAACAGACGTAAGGCCATGGTTCATAAACCAGATCAGACATCTGAAACAAAACGAAATTATGGAAAAATATTTATTTGCAACTGCCTCTCAGCAGATTTCTGGCAAAAACTGTGGGCGTAAATAGTATTGCCGAGGAAAAATTTCTCAAGAATTCGTCGTTTAGAGTCCACTTTAAACTGTAGCTTCCGCCACTCATGTATAAAATTAACACACACAACATAAGTGGTGTGAGAAGCTAGGTCGAAATCCTGACTGAAGGGGTGAAATGGCCAATAATGAGAGGCAGTCGCCGAAGAAATATTTTTTTCATTTACATTTTGATGTCTGACCTGGGATTTGAACCGTGGCCTTACGTCTAATAAGCCGATACACTACCTACTAGACTACGGCGAGAACATATGTGTATTTAATCACTTACTTAATTGCTAATTACAACGCTTTTTTCAGGAATACAACCTAGCTTTTCACAACACCCATGTTTTATGTGCTAATTTGATCCATGGCTTGGAGGACTTACAGTTTATAGTCACTAGGCTATGAATGACAGATTTCAAGAAACTTTATTTACGCACAGACCTTAATACAGAAGATTGTTGAGAAGAAGTCTGTGGAAAAATATAATTTTTCATATTTCGTTTTGCGACAGATGTCTGAGCCGGGATTTGAACTACAGACCAATACACTATCTACTAGACTAGGACTATTTCAACTGTATAATGCTCTACACAATCAAGAGTTTAATCTGAAAGGAAAAAGCTGGCTTTATTAAACTACAAACATTAATTTTTAATTAAGCTTTTAATTAATTTTTTTTTAATTAAGCTTTTATAATTCAATTTTGCAAAAAAAAAGAAGGTTTCCAGGAGTAAAAATTAAATAAAGTTTAAAATAACGTTTCGATACTATTTTAAAGCGATTTTTTTTTCTTAAAAAAATATCCAGTTGGCCTTGCATATCCTTGTTAAGTACTTAATAAATAATTTAATGATATAATCCATCATAAATCATCAGAATTTCCAGGAAAAAATACTTTTTTTTACACGTTACTTTAATACCTTGAATTTACAGTTTTCTCGATAAAGAAAATGAAAAACTCTGACAATAAAAATTCAAGTACTTTTTTATTTGTTTTGTTTTTTTTGCAAATTTAATTTGTGGGAAATAAAAATAATTTCATTTATAGCCGTCATAAAATATTTTTTTTTTCTGGAAAAAATTATGAAATAACGTTGACACTAACTTTATACGTTCATGACAACGTATAAAGAAGAAGAGAGAAATCGGTTGCTATTATGTTGTAAACATTAAAAATCTAGGAAATTATTGAATAGCAAACAAAAAAAAAGAAACAATATTACGATAAAAGAAAAACTAGCATTGGTTCTAAAGGGTGTTCCTTTTTTAATAGAATGGTAATAACAGACAGTAATATTCCTGCAAAGATGAGAACGGAAACTTGGTAACAGATTCGCAGGAGGTGCTGAGGTTGTGAAGGAAACATTTCTCTACTCTGCTACAAGGCGATGACAACAAAAATACCGCCTTTAGAGAATATGTAAATCTGCAAGTCCTGATGGCATCCCTGCTAAATTATTTAAGACCGGAAGTAATGAGTTGGTAGTGTACATGCACCAGCTTATTACAAAATATGGCTAGAGGAAAGTGTGCCCAACGATTGGAACCTCAGTGTCCACTGTCCTGGCCCCAAAAAGGGAGACGATATGCGCCAACTACCCCTGTAGCCTTCTCACTATCGCATATAAGGTGCTTACAAGCGTATTGAGTGAACGACTGAAGCCAATCCTCAAAACACTGGTTGGACCTTGTCAATAAGGCTTCGGACCTGGCAAGTCCACCATCGACCAGATCTTCACACTACGCCAAATCCTGGAAAAGAACCACGAAAAACAAGTCTGAGCTCGGTATACCTGCGAAGCTGATAAGGCTATGCAAAATGACGTTAAGCAATTCCTGCAGCTCCGTCAAGGTAGGAATGAACCTCTCCGAACCTTTTGATACCGTGTGATGTTTCAGACAAGACGATCCCTTACCATGCGACCTCTTCAACTTTGTCATGGAGAGTGTTCTGCGAAAGGCGGGAGTGTATCGTAATGGCACCATTTTGCAAAAAAAGTGTCCAGTTGCTTGCGTACACTGACGACATTGACATCATAGGGCGTACCAAGCGAGATGCGGCCTTTAGTGCTATTGAACGGCAGTCTACTAAGATAGGTCTGGCAGTAAATTAGGGCAAAACGAAGTATATGTTATCGACAAGTAGAGACGTGTGGCGTATTTATTCTCATATTACGGCCGATAACTATACTTTTGATGCAGTCAAGGAATTTGTTTATCTTGGCTCCGCAGTTACTACCAAAAATGGTGTCAGTCTGGAGATCAGGCGCAGGATCACTCTTGCCAACAGGTGCAACTATCGTCTCAATAGGCAATTGAGTAGAAGAGACCTCTCTCGTACGACAAAACTAACACTCTATAAGACGCTCATCCTTCCCGTGCTTCTTGGTGGCGCAGAGGCATGGACCCTATTAAGCACTGATGCAGCAGCCTTGAGAATATTCGAGAGAAAAGTCCTGCGTAAGATCTTCGGTCCAGTGGGTGTTGGCGATGATTTCCACATCCGATCCAACAGTGAGCTGTATGAGCTCCTCAACGACATTGACGATGTACAGCGTATTAACATCCAGACGGGGAGACGGGTATTTAATGCGTTGATCTGCGGAAGCCGGCGAAGAGGGCGACCTTGTTTGCTTTGGAAGCACCAAATCGAGAAAGCCCTGTCATCGATTGGTGTGACCAACTGGCGAAAGTTGCAAGGGCCCTTTGAGGGATGTGTTAAGGCAGGTCGAAATCCATTAAACGGGTTGTTAGCTTCTTCGCTAAACACAGTTCGACGCCTGATTGATCGCCTACGGTCCAGTTGGACTTCTTCTGCGGTTGTCGAAGCGTCGTTTACGTTGTGAAATACGTTTCTGGTCTGATTGATCATTATTCTCACCACTCTGCTGCTGATCGGCGTTATTTTGTGAAACTAGTTATCAATATCTATAGTTCTCATGCAGCTAAAAAACACCAATGTATAACTACCCTGTCAATGACACTACAAAATACACGATAACTTTTTATTTATGAGAATAAATATTCAGAAGGCAAAATTGAAATTGCAAACCAAAAAAAAATTCAATAAAATAAATAAAGAGAAATACATTGTGACTTTTTGTGAAACAAAACAATGCATATCAAAATGACATGCAATAACATGTACACACATACTGTAAAGTTTTTACCTTACAATTGAGCCCTTCAATGAGGATTCGAAATTTGCAATTTTTCAATGAAAGGAATTTCTTGCTATGGTTTCCATTTTTATTAAAATCAGTAGTTTTTTTTTAAATTAACAACACACTTAAATTGGTTTCAATACATGCATAACATAATATAAATGGCCATTACAACCCTACATTCCGGATTGCGGTCTAGCTTCTCACACCACTCATATTGTGTGTGTTAATTGTTATGCATGAGTGGCGGGACCTACATTTTAAAGTCGACTCCGAACGACAGGTTTTTGAGAAGCTTTTTCATGGCAATTTTATTTACTCTCAGAGTTTTTGCCAGAAATCTGCTGAAAGGAAGTCGCCGAAGAAATACTTTTTGTAATTTTTCTTGATGGGGTTTACGTCTAATAAGTCAACACAGTACCTACTAGACAACAGGCAACTACTGTCAAAATTTTTCAATTAATAGTAGGTTACCGTACGATTTCAGAAAAGACGACAAAACCAAAAGTGAGTTTCGTTCAAAAATTCATTACTTATTTACTTAATTAGTCATTACAAACATTTTGTCAGGATTACAACCTAGCTTCTCACACCATTTATCTATGAGTGGTGGGACCGATAGTATAAAGTCGATTCAATTTAAATTAACAACACACTTAAATTGGTTTCAATACATAACATAACATTAATGGCCATTACAACCCTTCAGTCAGGAATACGGCCTAGCTTCTCACACCACTCATAGTTGTTGATCCTATTGCGTTGGAATATTTGAAAGTGACGGTAGGGAGAAGGAAAGGAATTATGCAAAATAGTAGTTGATTTTTTTATTACTTTTGTTAGACGTGGGACCGTGATTCATGCCCAACCCCGGACACCTCCAACAAAACGAAGTATGAACAAATATTTCTTGGCCCACTCCCTTTCAACAGATTTCTGGGAAAAAAACTCTGAGAGTAAAATAAAATTGTTCTGAAAAGTTTTTCAAAAATTTGTCATTCGAAAACGAATTCAAACTGTAGGTCCCACCATTTATGTATGTATAAAACTAACACACACAAAATATAAGTGGTGTGAGCAACCAGGTTGCAATCCTGACTAAAGGGTTGTGGGGGTTCCAATTCCAGGAGAGTATTTAAAAGATCATTTCGAAGAACGGTTACGTAGCGGGTAAACCTTAAACAAAAGTCAAAAAGTGTACGACGGTAAAACCAACACTAAACACAAGAAAAAAAAACTGGTAAATGGAGCGCTTATCCTTAAGGAATATCCTACTAAATATTGGGCATAATATTTTAATACAATGGGGCTCGGAATTTTTAATTTATCTGAGGTCTTCTGGAGGTAACTACACTTTAAATGATTAAGGCTTCAAAATTTCAATTGCAAATTAATGTTTTTAGTGAATTTAAATAGGAGACATTAGAAAACTGAATGATTTTATTAAAGTATTTAACAATTAAGAAAAATATTAAGTTTAAGATGATTTTAAATGAGAATTTTTTTAAGCTTCTGTAAGCAATATGTATATATAAAGATAGGAATGCTGACCAAAACCATTCTGAACTGTATAATATTAGTCGGTAAAAAAACATAAAATGGAGACCGGCCTCGTATATTAAAATGTAGTCCTAAAAATGTCAAAAATTAATCCAAATTATCAAACAATCAAATTCTTAAAACAATTTTTGCAAATAGCGGAAGCGAGATATTGCGCTTGGTTTTGAGGAAAAGCACATCAAACCGACTTGAGCGAAGTACAATGATGATGGCGAATCTGAGACAGATTCTTTTAGAACTGTATTATTTTAGGCATTGTTTACTCTTCTGAATTGTCGCATTCGCAGTCTAGTAGGTAGTGTGTTGTCCTAACAGACGTGAGGCCATGGTTCCAGATAAGACATCCCAAACAAAACGAAATAATGAAAAAATATTTCTTCGCAACTGCCACTCAGCAGATTCTTAGCAAAAACTGTGGGAGTAAATAAAATTGCCATGAAAAAACTACTCAAGAATCTGTCGTTCGGAGTCGGCTTTAAACTCTAGGGCGTAATCCCGAATATAGGGATGAAATGACCAATAACGTATGTACGTAACTACACTTTTGCAGTGCAAAAATAAGGAGTCATCAGAAACTTTTCCTTGATTTACTTCTGATTTGTGATAATTCATGTAATAATATTGTCTTTTTCTGTCCGCTATATGTAAGGATTGAAAACTTCCGGCCTACATACATAAGTAGCCATTACGACCCTTCAGTAAGGATTACGGCCTAGCTTCTCACACCATACATTGCGCCATACATATATTTTAATATTGCGCAACTTATTGCATAGCAAGAAGGATAATAAAAAAACGCATTAAAGTACTTAATAATATGGTGTTAACACGAAAACTAATAAACTTCATTTTAAGCAATTAAAAATTAGCTGAAAACTAAAACAGCTGAACGAAAATTAAATTAAGATTAAAAAATCTCTAGATTAAGTTACCACCCCACTGTGCTAACTGTAAAGAGTTTATATACATACATACATACATACATATCTATAGAAACGCATTACACCCCCACTATGAAGCTTATTAAGAAAATATAAGTATTGATTATTGTCACACACACACATGCACAGTCAGTGTTGATATTCCTTAATTAAGTGCACCTGTGGTTTTTACTACATTAAAGGGAAAGCAAACGAGGTATAAGAAACCATATGGGAAATTTGTAATAGAGTGGGTAGAAGGTACTGATAATTAATTAAAATATTTATAAAACAATTCAATTGTTTAATTAAATTTCTTTAATCTTAAGCAATATGTATTACGAATTTCAGATGAGCCTGATTTATATTATTTGGATCGATTTTTTATTTGTATTTAAGATATTATTAATTTTTTATTTATTTATTAATTACAATAAAATTACAAATTATATTTTATTATATACGACCCGAGTACCTTTGACCATAAGCCCGGTGTATTGTCACAGACCAGACTCTCTGGTGGAAATCGAACCCACGACCCTTACGCTAACAGTCTAGCACACTACCCACTAGACTACCAGGGCACCCGTATTTAAGATATATACTGTAGCTCCAATTAAAACGGGTTTAAATTCGACTTGGAATTAAATTGATTTTTTTTAGACCCACACTCAGGAGGTGACCTCTATTCATACAGTGCATTGTGTTGGAATACAGGAAAATTAGTTTATAGGAGAAAGGAAAGAGGCAGTAATGTTCGAAGTTTTATTTTTGGTTTTGATGACCAATGTTAATATACATACATCTTTATCACTCTTTTTTTTCTAGACTTGCTTTTTAGTAATAATTCTCACTTTCTGTTTTATATTGTGAGTAATCATGTATAAAGTGAGGCAAATAATGACAAACACCCAGGCCTTGGAACTTGTAGTTTAGCACACTATCAACTAAGCCATCCGGGCACCCAAGGAGTTAACCTATTTGCGTAACACTATTACGAACTTGCTGCATGCCGGTATTCCATATGGAAGTATATTGTATCCACTTCTGTATCTAAACACAATAATGATGAACTACAAGTCGCAGAAACTATTCTGGCTGTATTTGATATTTACACAGCTATTCTGATGATAGTGGCATATTTTTACTCGACATAATGTAGCATTAAATTTCTACATAATCTTTTTTTTACATAATCCGTTACTTTCTAAAGTCGCCGTAGTCTAGTAGGTAGTGTGTTGGGTTATTAGACGTAAAGCCAGGGTTCGAGACTCAGGCCAGGCATCAAAAACAAAATACAAAAAGTATTTCTTCGGCGATCATCTCAGCAGATTTCTGGCAACTACTCTGAGAGTAAATAAAAATTGCCAAGAAAAGTTTCTCAAAAATCTATCGTACGGAGTCGACTTTAAACTGTAGGATCCTTACTGAAGGGTTGTAATGACCAATTATGTATGTATGTGTTACTTTCTAAAATGCCTTGTATACGATATTGTCAAATAACACCATTTTATGGAAATGACCTCTAAACTACTACACTACTACCATCACCATCTTCCAATAGTGAACTTCCGAATTTTAAGTGTTGATAGAGAGAAATTAATGAAGGATCCGAAGTATTTAATCCGAAGATGACAAATTATCCTTTTTTTATGAACAATTTTCCTTCGTTTGCACTATTCTTCAAGTTTATTTCCGAGTGTTTATAAGGCAATTGCCTGATATATGAATTTTTATTATTATTATTATTATAATATGTTGGCTTATTATATGCGAGTTTGACTTCCAACTCTTACATACATACATAATTGGCCATTACAACCCTTAAGTCAGGATTGCGGCATAGCTTTTTACACCACTCATGTTATGTGTGTTAATTTTATACATAATTGCCGGGACCTACAGTTTAAAGTCGACTACGAACGACAGATTTTTGAAAAACTTTTCATGGCGAATTATGAAAAAAAAATATTTCTTACAGCCAGTTCCTCTCAGCAGTCTGAGAGTAAATAAAATTGCCATGAAGAACTTTTTAAATATTTGTCCCTTGGAATCGACTTTATACTATTGGTCCCACCACTCATGGATCAATTTAGAACACAACATAGACGGTGTAAGAAGCTAGGTTGTAATCCTGTAGGTAGGAGTGGCAGCTCTGTTACCAATTATGTTATGACCAATTAAATAAGTAAAGTAAATAAGTAATGAATTCTTGCCATTTTTGAACGAAACTCACTTTTGGTAATGTCGTCTTTCCTCAAAGCGCACGGTAACCTAAGTTAGGTTAGGTTAGGTAGGAGTGGCAGCTCTGTTATCACAAAGCTCACGGTAACCTACTATCAATTAAAAAATTTGGACAGTAGTTGCCTGCGACAGAATATGTGTGAAAAGATGGGAATTTCTAAAAGCCGTGGACATACTGATTCATCATATTATATAACTGTGATGTTGTGAGTACAGGCTTTAAAAGAATTAAAACAAAAATTAACGAATAAAAGTCGCCGTGGTCTAGAAGGTAGTGTGTTGTCTCTTTGTGATGTGGGGTCACAGTTCAAACCTTAGGTCAGACATCTTCAACAAAACAGAATATGAAAAAAATAATTTTTCGGCGACTTCTCCTCAGCAGATTTCTGGTTCTGAGAGAACCTGAAAAATTGCCAAGAAAAGTTTCTAAACGAAATCTGACATTTGGAGTAGATTTTCAACTGTAGGTCCCGCCACTTATGGATAACATAAGAAGTTTGAGAAGCTGGGTTGTAGTCCTGAGTGAAGTGTTGTAATGACCAACTATGTATGTGCATGTATGTATGTATTAATGAATAAATAAATGTTTCGAACGAAATCTCAAAAGTCAATTATCTTCTTAAAAATTATTCATTGAATACAAATTTCTTGTAAACCTTATGGTATATTGGAGAGTAAAAGAAAATATTTCATTTTAATATTAAAGCCCTTACTGATGGTCAAGTTATTAAATGTGACATGATATGTATTGACAGTTGTTTGTTGACGTACATCAGTTTCGAATTTTTTCACTCATCTTCTCTTTAATTAAAATTTTCACAACAAAGTTTATTTTTCCTTTTTGCTAAAAAAAAAAACAAACAAACAAACAAAGACTTTTCCTTAGAATTTTTAGCAAATGCTGTAAAAAAAATATACAATAAAGTCGTTTAATGCAATTGGTTTCTTAGTAACAGGAATCTTTGATTTGTTATTGAAGATATTTTCTTAGATAAACAGTTTTTTTCTGCGAATTGTCATTCACTTATTTGTGATATACTCTTGTTTTCCAATGTGCTTGATAAAGATAAAAAGTCAACCATTAATATGTACATTAATTACTTACATACGAATGAAGATTGTTGAATGGAATTCAGAGAAGAATACTAGAAGCAAAAATATCTGTATTTATAGAGGTTTGAAGGTATATTCAGATTTTCCATTCAGTGGAAAATGTGTAGCCACATAAGGCCTAACGTTGCCATAGTCTAGTAGGTAGTGTGTTGGCTTATTAGACGTAAAGCCAGTGTTCGAGCCCCAGGCCAGACAATAAGACAAAATACAAAAAGTATTTCTTCGACGACTTCCTCTCAGCAGATTTTTGGCAAAAACTCTGCAAGTAAATAAAATTGCCATGAAAAAAGTTTCTCAAAAAATCTGTCGTTCGCAGTCGACTTTAAACTGTAGGTCCCACCACTCATATATAAAATTAACACACACAACATAAGTGGTGTTAAAAACTAGGTCGTTGTACAATGGGTCAATTCAACCTGTAGTACTGTACTTGTCTTAATTGACAAGTTCACGTCCTCTAACCTAACCTAACCTAAGACCTAAACTCAGGCATGACGTTAATATTTCAAAAATGTTGCCGTTATAGAAAAGTAAACTTTTTTTCCGAAATCAAAACCGAACAACTGGTTCGTAATAAATTTTTAGAATTCAATCAACCATAGCTTTTGACCATAGCTATTGTAATAGAAAAATCAACATAATATAGTTTTCAACCTCAATGAGTTTTAGCTTAACATCCGATTACGTAACGTGAGTAAACTGAATTTAAAAAATTTTTATATGAAATTAATTTCTTCAAATTTCTGAAAATCGATTTATTACTCCAACAAGCTTATTATTGTCATGAAAAGCTGCCATACGATCAATTGTACTTCCCTCAAATTGTATACGGTATAACTATAATGTCTCTTTCAAGCCTATTGCCCCATAAGATCTCATGATGTATGAGTCAACAAGAGCAATTCCCTACTAAAAGATGTTTCCTTATCTGCCTGCGTATTGCCGTGAAAACCCATAGCATCACATCGCCCCATATTGCCTTTGATTTAAACTCATGGGAGCCTATTGTTATAATGGCAACTTGACTGCCAGATAGTATTGCCTATTGGTATTGAACGGGACAAGGAGGGAAGAAGAAATCCACGTATGAATTTTAAGATAAACTTGTCTTCCGTTATCCTAGACAAAGTCTCAAAGGCTTTAGTTGCATCACCATATGCAGTGGACTTAAATATAACAATGCGTCTGTTATGCCAGTGCACGTTAGACTCTATATCTTGTCCAACACGCATATTTGGTCATTATAATCCTTCAGTCGGGATTACAACCTAGCTTCTTCCACCACTTATGTTGTATGCGTTAATATTATACATGAGCTACAGGACCTACAGTTTAAAAACGACTTCGAATTTTATTTACTCACAGAGTTTTGCCAGAAATCTTCTGAGAAAAAATCCCCGAGGAAATATTTTTTCATATTTCGTTTTGTTGGAGATGTCTGACCTGTAGTTTGAACTGTTGGCTTACGTGTAATAAGCCAATATATTGCCTACTAGACTACGACGACTAGGATGATGCTAATACAATGGAAATCTAAGATCCTTCAACAATACATATTTCAAAAAGTGACTTTTTGTTGAGGATTTTGGACTGGCGCCTGCATCGGGTTATATTTATTTAAAAACTACTTTGGCCAGACCATCACTATCAATCGCGGGCACTATAGGTTGATGATTATCAACTTCTTTTGGACTGAATTTGATGAATTGGACACCAACGACATGTAGTTTCGACAGGACGGCACTACGTGCCAGACAGCTCCTTCTACAATGGATATTCTGCACGAGCGATTAGAGGGTATGGTTGTCTCACAAGCGTGTAAACTCAGCGTGATTTATGTGTCAGTCATAAAAATTTGGACCTTTCGGTTGCATTCCACTTATAGAGGAGGTTTTTAAAAGTACCGCCGTACATTTGAACGATGTTATATTCTACACATAATGACATCGAATAATACTGGCACTCAAATTCGTTTTCCATTTCATGTCTTCGGCAAATAACAGAATTTTTTTCTTCTTTTTTTTCTTGCAAAAATCGAGGTTTAAGTCAAATGTTATAATAAATCACTACCACACAATAACAACCAACCAAATGAGGTTTACTTTAAAATAGTTGTTGTATTGATGATCAACTAAACTGACAGAATGTCAAGGACACGTAGTGTATGTTATCATAGAGACAAAAAAAAACGACATTAAACTGTGAAAATAAACACACACACACACACACGTTTTTATCTTCATTCATTCACTCAGCTAGTCATTCACTTTTAGCAGTTTTTCATTCGTTCATTTGTTTCTATACAAAGGCACACAATCATACATACATGGTATGGTATGTTACTGAGGTTTTTACTTGCTTTACTTATCCTTCTCTTTTTTCTTCATTTTTTTTTATTTTTTTGAGTTTATATTTCTCCCTTCACTAACGAAAACTTTTTCCTTTTGTTATATGCCAATTGCCTTGCAGCAGAATTTTGTTGTCAGTTTCTGGTCTTTTGTGTAATTTTTGCACACAAGTATGTAAAATAATAAATTACTATTGAAAAGTGGAACGGAATATTTTTTTTTTTTTTGATGAATAATATAAGGTACACAGTGGATAGTGGCCATTTGTTATTAAATGGAAATTTTAAAATCAAACACAGTGAGAGATAGTGAAATTATTTACGCCATATTCTTCTGTTAGCACACTTGAACGGTACATTTTAATAGTACAGCAAGGAATTGTAGTCGCCATAGTCTAGTAGGTAGTGTGTTGGTTTATTAGATCTGCGGTCACGGTTCATACCCCAGGTCAGACATCTCCAACAGAACGAAAAATGAAAAAATATTACTTTAGCAATTTTCTCTCAGCAGATTTCTGGCAAAAACTCTGAGAGTAAATAAAATTGCCATGAAAAAGTTTCTCCAACCTCGTTGTTCGGAGTCGACTTATGACAAAAATTAACACACACATCATAAGGAATGTGAGAAGCTAGGTCGTAATCCTGACTGAAGGGTTGTAATGAACAAATATGAATGTGTATCAGAGATCAGCAATGAGTATTCAAAAAGATGAGTAGATTCGAGTCATACTCTCACAATTTCTGATACTTTTACGCATTCATACTTATTTTAATACCATACTCATACGACTCATATTCAAAGTTTGAAGTACTCATCGTACTCATACTTAACAATACGCATGATGCTGTTGATCTCGACTCTCCTTTACTCAACATTTACAAGAATCACAAAATAAGTATGACTCGCGTACGAACACTGCAATAAATGTTGTGTGTTTGCTTTGCTTGTTGTCTTTGTTTTTTTCTCTCTTCTTATTTTGTAAATGCAACAACAACTAAAACTGTAAATTGTGATGAATGATTCGGATCACTCGAATCATGAGTACTTATGATTGGGAAAAAACGATTCATTGCTGACCTCTGATGTGTATACACACCTATTGAAAGAATTAGTTCCATTTAGGCCAGAAGTTAAGCCCATTGAGATACCACAATCAATATTCAAGACGAGAATCAAACATTCCCTAGAGAAAACCAACCCGAATCCAACATAAATCCTACTATTGCAGCAATCTTTATATTAGTGAGCTTGATTATGGATGCCTGAAAGCGAAAGGTATAAAATCTCAATCATTTTATGGCAACATTAGGACACTGACACATGAGATGGAAGACAGTCTCTTCCTCCTTTCTAATTCACAGCTCCTGCCAAAATCATTTAATGGAATGTCAATGCTTTCGGCATGCTTACCAAAAGACAAAACCATGAGGATCGCCACTGTGTGATAGATGACCATGCGATATCAGGATAGATACGTCAACCGCAGGGTATAGCAATATTGCACGTTACCTCTTGATGCCAGCGGGATTCAGATTCCCTATAATAAGTGTAGATAACGTTCAAGTAAACTGATTTTGCCATTTCCTTACCGGCTCGGGCCAGCCCATCAGCAATGTTCAATTATCAACGATATCCAACGACGTCCCTCAACCCTTATTAGAGATATCATTGAATGATTTGAAATTTCCCTGAGAAATCCTCGAAATTCATAGACGAAAACTATCGCTGAAACTACTTTCATTAGGCATTTAAACGCAACCTCGCTGTCTGGGTAAATCAAGAGGTTTCAGGAAAAACATCGCCACACAACAATCATTGCGCCACTATCATAATACAAATGACCTGTGATTGGAAAACAATGCAATGTTTGGGCAGCCTCTAAAAATCTTTAATGTCAGAACCCCAGACAAATATACTACAGTTCAACCAGCCATCGGTATAAACCTCAAAGGTTCCATCGGAAACGTCCGGGTCTTTGAACCAGAAGGCTATAGTCGGAATTCGAAAATCGAAATGAAATTCAATTCGAAAAATTATAAGAAACCATATAATCTACCCGGAATAACCCATGCCTATAGTCGAAGTAGCCGTAGTCCAGTAGGTAGTGTGTTGGCTTATTAGAAGTGAAGCCTTCAAAACGAAAATGTAAAAAAAATATTTCTTCGGCGTTTTCCCTCAGCAGATTTCTGTCAAAAACTCTGAGAGTAAATAAAATTGCCATGTAAAGTTTCTCAAACAAAATCTGTCGTTCGGAATCGACTTTAAATTGTAGGTCTCGCCAGTCATGTATAAAATTAACACACACAGCATCAGTGGTGTGAGAAGCTAGGTCGTAATCCTGAGTAAAGGATTGTAATGACCAATTATGTATGTATGTATGTTTGGAATATTTTATTCTAGAGCCACATGAGATCCAGGAGAGTCCAATATGTATGGTATGGATTGATCAAGCTATCAGTATTAACGACGAGCACTATAGTTCGATGATTGACTAATTCTTTTAGCGTGGATGATCTGAACTACAACAACATATGGTTTCAAATTATCACATTGGATATTCAGTCCAAGTGACATAAGGGCATGGCCATCTCACGTCTAGATGATATAAACTGGCTGCCAAAATCGTGCGATTTAACGCCGTTAAACTTTTTCTTGTGAGTTTTTTTTTAAGTCGCCGGTGTAAGCGAACAAGTCACAAAATTTAGCGATCCTCAAACTAAATATAACCCATGCCATCGGTCAAATTAAGTCCCATCCAAGCGTTATAGTCATGGAAAATTGGATACTTCATATACGCTCCTCCTACAGAATATGAGATTGGTTACAGAGGGCCCAAGGTAGGTCGAGTTGTAAATATTTTGTGCCGTCCATTATTTCACAAATATATTGTGCAAGTTCTAGTGTCAACATGCAGGTCAAAATTACTAAGTAAAGCATAGGCGATACAATAGTACCTACATAGGTACTCTTTACCGATGAGAGCAAATTTAAGATAAGATGGAAAATAGTACTCTGAGTTTTTGCCTAACAATACTCAAGCTATGGTCAAGCATGGAAGAGGATCGGTAACAGTGTGAGTATTTCCATTTCCATTTCATTTTGTAGAGGATAAAAGGCATCGAACATATGTATGGACATTTTAAAGCAAAATATGAAGCAAAGTGCCGATGAATAAATATGTTGGAGACATTTGCTTTCTAGCAGGACAACGATCCAAAGCACATTTCACACGTTGCAAAACTGTGGCTTATACATAATTGTCCAAAATTACTTCAAACACCGGCACAGTCGTCAGATCTCAACATTATTGGCAGTGTTTGGAAAGCTCACGCCCGGAAGCTCTTCTAACTCACTTTCAGCATAGTGGAGCAGATGAAAAAAGGAATGAGAAGAGAATGGAACAAAATAACCCCGGAATTTTGTGTCAATATCGTACAGTCGCTGGCCCAACGTTTTGAAACAGTATTAAAAGCAAAGGAGCTAGCTTGCAAGTATTAAAACGGTGCCTTATATTAAGCGTTTGACATGAAATTTGTTAATTTTGTTTTCCTTTTATGTTTTAAAAATCTTTTTTGAATAAAACATACTAAGATTTATACATTGTTTTGAAGCTTTCTTGATAATCTACAAATTCGCATTAAATTTTCTCAGAAATATTTCCATTGAAGTGATCGATTCGGCATTTTAACCTCTCAAAGCTAGTGTTTAATTATAGATTTGAGTTGCTGTATGGCAAAAATTTTAATTTTTTTTAACACTTTTAAACATTTGATTACTTTAAATCTCTGTTTTTCTCCATCGTAAGCTTGAAAATAATAATCCTGGTGTTTATAATCATCATGATTATAATAATGATGCTAAAAAACAGAGAAAAAGCACTGACGATGAAAAATATGACAATGATGCTGTTTTTTTGTTCTTGTTCTTGTGCTTGTAGACTCTGCTGATTCAAATTGTGGGGTGAACTCTAGCAAATATCAAGAATTTAGTCAGCATTTATGCCATTCATCCTTGTCCTTTGTTGAATATGGCATCTAGGATTTCTTTAATTTTTTCCTTTATTTTTTCTGCGCTGCATTCTAAACTTTAACTGGAAAAAAATTTAAATGTTGAATATCTGTCTTATAAAATATTCCGGTTTTTTTTCTGTCTAGTTTCTATTCGTCTCGCTTTTCACATTACGATTGTTGCAATTCCAACTTTTTGTTTTAATTCTGGGTGAATAAAAATATTCAGGATTTTCTTTTATTCCTTTTTTTCCTCTTTCAAACCTAGAATTCAACAAAAAAAGGAAAATAATTGCACATTACTTTCGCTAGACCTATAGAAATGATTGTGTCGTAATGGAAATTGAAAATATTAGATAAAAAGACCGATTATATTGGCACCCAACATAAATCAAGTTAAATCGTCGTTGTTTCAAAATTCAGCACAGTCAAAAAGGGTCTGAATTTCATTTTATTTTAACCACAACCACCTAAAAAATTTCTGTTTTTCATACTTTTTCATCATCCCATCCATAGTCCTATAAGTAAACTAGATTATTATCGTTCTTGAGCTTACATACGATTGCAATTATATAGACCTACCGATTTCGAACGACAGATTTATGAGAAACCTTTCATGGCAAATTTATTTACTGCTAGAGTTTTTGCCAGAAACCTATTCCAATTATCTCAGCTTAAAATAAGTACAGGAAAAGCAAAACGAAGCAAAAGCATATGTATCTCCGAAGCTTAGTAGCTAGTGTGTAGGCTTATTAGACGTATGGCCACGATAAAAACCCCAGGTCAGATCTCTCTAACCTGTTAGCAGATTTCTGGAAAAACACTGAGATCAAATAAAAATTGCCTTGGTTCAAACCCCAGGTCAGACATCAAAAAGAAAACACTATAAAACATTTCGTCGACGACTCCCTCTCAGAAGATTTCTGGCAAATACTCTGTGAGTAAATAAAAAATTTGTCAAAAATCTGCCTTTCGGAATCGACTTTAATCTGTAGGTCCCACCACTACTGTGTAAAATTAACACACACAACATCAGTGATGTGAGAAGCTAGGTCATAGTCTTGACTGCAGGGTTGTAATGACCAATGATGTTTGTATGTAACAGTTCACATTCGTTAGCTAAAGTTCCATGAATTTAAAAGCAAAGTTAGGTATATGGCGATATATAGACTTGTGCAGACGAAGGAATGATGCTCACAAATTATATTAAAGGGTTAAGCGTCTAACCGAGAACTTCAAGCTCATATAAGGATGAAAACGGAAACTTGATTACAAATTCGCAAATGATGCTGATGTTTTGGAGCCTACACTTATTTACTCTGTTACTAGACGATTAAGAAACCAATTCCGCCTCTAGAGATGATAATGTAACGAACCCAAACAATGATGTCGGCGTAAAGATTCCGTCGCCTAACCATGATTTTGCGACTTAACCGTAGATCGAGCTTTGTATCAAAAATGAAACATTTCAATTTTTTAGACCATATAACTCTAATTAAGAAAAAGTTAGATGCCTGATATTTTTATAATTCATTAGTAATGTTATCGCCATTATTTTAAACGAAATAAAAAAAAGAAAATTTCAAACAGGGGTTACAAAATTCAAAAACTTCATAATTCCGGCTTTTGTATCATTTTTGATACATACGACATTCCTAGAGATTTTTTGGTGTCGTGTATGTAATTTTTTTAAGATTTCAAAGATTTTGTGAAGTTTTATGGTAAATAATACATTATTTATGGTATTTGAGAAGGAATTGATAGTTATGTAAGTGTGGGACGAAAGTGAAAAGATTGAATTTTCTATTCTTGATATGTTCTTGATATTGATTGAAGTAGTCGTAGTCTAGTATGTACTATGTTACCTTATTAGACGTCAGACCAAGGTTCAAACCTTAGGTCAGACATTTCCAATAATAAACGAAAGGTTGTAATGACCGATTATATATTAATTACATATATAATATTCCTGCTGCTAAAGGCTTTGAAGAACAAGAAAATAGAAGCTCGTCTAATAGAACTGGAGAAAGTATTGGCAGCAACAAACATGACAACAGGATGTTTATCGCCAAAGATGGTACTACTTGGAACAGAACAAACTGCCTTTAGTAGTTTGGGATGAAAAGATCTGGAAATTCTTCTTTCTTACAAACATTAGAAGAATGTGTTTCGTCCCATGTTTTATTACAGATGATAATATTTCGGTCAACTACTTACGTATAAGATAACAGAATCATTCGCTTTGATAATGATATATTTACACCTTTTACGCCTTTTCGAAAAATGAGCTGAAAGTCTTGCAGCCTTTAATAATCATGCTTAAAGCCTTTTTTTGAAATTCGAATGAAAAGGATATTTTTCCTAAAAAAAAAAATATATATTTATCGTAATTTTTTGTTACAAAATTTTAACCATTTTCATAAAATTTTTATTACACAACTTGTAGTTTTATGTAAGAAATAATATTGTATAAATAGTTTGGGATTAGCTATCATAGCTTCAGAGCAGCCCATATATCCTTTTTTAAGATTTTTAAAAATTTAATTTTTTGTTTGCCTAAAAGGTAAGAAAATTAAAGAAAATATATTTAAATAATGATGCTTATGTTTTTATTTTCCTTTTTGGTATATTTTCGTCTCAACTTAAAGTTTTTAGCAACATAATTCAAAAACTTTTTAGTTTTATTGTGGAAAATGAAAATTATCTCCAGTGATTTCAATTGAAATTTGATACTTAATGATGGATTGTTAGGGAAATTAATTTAAAAATATTTATATAAATCAAGCTTCATAAAGAGATTTATGGAGTAATGCTTGGTATTGACTTATGTTTTCTTTCCTTTTGTTTTGTTTTATCACATTTTCAACTCATATTTCATTTTGTCGCTGTTGATTAGTAACTAATTGAATTTTATGGTCGTTATAAATTTCGTGGTCCACCGGAATCGAATTGGCAGTTTTAGATTCAAATACATGCTACGTGCTTAGCAACTACTTATAGCCGTATTTGGGGAAACTCGTATCCGGGAAACCAGAGTGGAATCAAAGAGAGAAAATTGTTATTGACATAATCGATGTTCTATTGCAACGCGAAACTTATTTACCTCACCAAGCTGACATGAAGTGCTTGATTTTTATGTAAAAAACCATGACAATGGACATCATGTCAAAAATTTTGAAGCAGGTTTCATAAAAGTGGTAATAAAATGTAATAGTAAATGAATACTTTTATTAAAATGAATTAAAATTTTAAAATTTGTAAACAAAATCTATCAAACAACGTGACAATTCCATGTACTACAAGTATGTATTAAAAGTGATACATAAGCTAGAATTACGAAGTTTTTTTAAGGATCGATCTACGGTTAAGAACGTTAAAGCTGAAGGTCCTGAAGACATGCCTGCTGATTTTCGTAAGACCGGAGGTAATGAGCTGGTAGGGTACATGCATCAGCTTATTTGCAAAACATGGTTGAAGGAAAGTATGCCCAACGATTGGATCCTCAGTGTCTTCTATGCTGTCCTAAAAAGGGAGGCCCTACGATATGCGCCAACTACAAGGGTATAAGCCTTTTCCCTATCGCTTATAAGGTACTTATGGGCATATTGTGTGAACGACTGAATTTATTCGTCAAAACACTGATTGGACCTTATCAGTGCAATTTCAGACCGGAAAGTCAACCATCGACCAGATCTTCACATGACGTCAAATCCTGGAGAAGATTCACGATACGCATACACCATCGTTTTGTCGACTATAAGGCACCCTTCGATAAACCCATAAGGAATTGTGTTTTTGTCGCAATGTAGGAGATCAGTACACCTGCAAAGCTGATAAGGGTATCCAGAATGACGTAATTTGTCTGAATGGTTATTGAATAGGGATACTAAGATCATAATCTCTCTGTGCTACGTAGCAAAGGAATAAATTTCAAAGGTCATATCACATGCAAACGATGACTTCTACTACTGTTTATAGAAGTGCCGAACAATAGTCACGGATGTTGTATTATCTAAAGAGAAGAAACTTTAACCCGGAAATCTAAGTAACAATGCAAAGGGGCAGCGTTATCCAATAAAACTGCTAATTTCTGCCGGCTTTAATATCACATTTTAATGCCTTTTAATGCCTACAATTGTGTTTAATTTATTAATTTATTGTGATTGTTTTATTAACCCAAAACGATTTAATTTAATTTTATATTCCATTATTGTAACATTATGTAAATCACTTTATGTCTGTATACATAATATATTTCCACGTGCATACATATGTATGTAAAATGCATATGAATGTAAATTAATTAAGCAATTATTCTTATTGTTTTTTTTTCAACATTTAACCACAATTTAATTATGAAAATCTGTTATTATTTTGGTTAAAATTAAATCCGTTTTAAAAGTATTCGTACAGATATTTCAAATTTCATTTATGAGTTTAAATTTTTAAAAGTTAATCTTTATGTACCTATAGAAGTATTCAAAGTTCTCCAGAATGTTTTTTACACTGTTTTTTTCCTTTTTCTAAAATCTTATCTCATACGTGGTGTTATAAAACAAATGAAAACCATCTATGTATTGCAGTGTAGTTCAAAATG
The DNA here is from genome assembly GCA_958299815.1 of Sarcophaga carnaria. Taxonomy (NCBI): domain Eukaryota; kingdom Metazoa; phylum Arthropoda; class Insecta; order Diptera; family Sarcophagidae; genus Sarcophaga; species Sarcophaga carnaria. Next base: position 89,482,626 of record OY283149.1, read on the forward strand.
CAATGAATAAAGATCCCTATAAGCGGAGAATTCTTGTTTCAAAATCCCTTACCTGATAGCAAATAGCCACGCGTCATTCAAGCTTATAGAGTACTATTTGTCTCATTGACAACGCTGGCTTCGTATTTGAAGGAATGCCGCCTTGATAACTTCTACAACCCGGTATGGTGATCAAAGTCGTAGTTTGCTGGGCCCCCCTATCACCTTGGAATCTTACTTACTCACTTACTTAATTTGCCATTAACAACCCGTTTAACGGATTTCGGCCACATCCTCCCAGCCGCCTCTGTTTCTTGCGCGCCTACGGCAGTTGGTCACGCCAATCGATGACAGGGCTTCCTCGATTTGGTCCTTCCAATGGATAAAAGGTCGGAGCATCCTGCAAAACGTCTATGTCGTTGAGGAGCTCATACACCCCACTGTTGGATCGGATACGGAAATCATCGCCAACTCGCACTGGACCGAAGATCTTACGTAGGGCTTTTCTCTTGAACACTCTTAAGGCTGCTGTATCAGTGCTTAATAAGGTCCATGCCATGCCTTGCACCATAAAGAAGCACGGGTAGTATGAGTGTCTTGTAGAGTGTTAGTTTTGTGGTACGAGAGAGGTGTCTGCTACTCAATTGCCTATTGAGACCATAGTTGCACCTGTTGGCAAGAGTGATCCTGCGCTTGATCTCCAAACTGACGTAATTTTTGATGGTAACGGCGGAGCCAAGATAAATGAATTCCTTGACTGTATCAAAAGTATAGTTTTCGGCCGTACTCTGAGAATCAATACGCCGCACGTCTCTAATTGTAACATATACTTTGTTTTGCTCTCATTTACTGCCATACCCATCTTAGTAGACTCCCGTTCAATAGCACGCCCTAATAGTACGCTCAATGATGTCAATGTCGTCAACGTATGCAAGCAACTGGACACTTTTTTTTCGAAAATAGTTCCATTGCGATGTATTTGCCCCTTTCGCAGAACACTCTCCATGACGAAGTTGAAAATGTCGCATGATAAAGGGTCGCCCTTATCAAAAGACTCGGAGGGGCCATTTATACCTTGACGGAGCTGCAGGAATTGCTCAGCGTCATTCTGCATAGCCTTATCAGCTTCGCAGGTATACCGAGCTCAAACATTGCGGCAAAAACACGATCCCTTGTGGGATTATCGAAGGCTGCCTTATAGTCGACAAAACGATGGCGTGTGTCAACTTGCTTTTCGTGAGTCTTCTCCAGGATTTGACGTAGTGTGAAGATCTGGTCGATGGTGGACTTGCCAGATCTGAAGCCGCACTGATAACGTCCAATCAGTGTTTTGACGAGTGGCTTCATTCGTGCACACAATACGCCTGTAAGAACCTTATGTGAGATAGGGAGAAGGCTTATACCCCTGTAGTTGACGCATATCGTAGGATCTCCCTTTTTCAGGAAACACTGGAATCACAGCGAAGAAATTGCTGAAGAAAATGAATCCGCATCAGACTTTGCAGGACAAAAGTCAAAGGTCCTTGACTCGCCTGAGACCTGCACCAGGTAAAGTACTAAAAGAAGAACATTACATTGCTCTATCAGAAGCAATATGCAGGTGATGATTTCGACGGATCAGAAATAACGATTTTGATGTGTAAAATGAAAAACGTGGAAACCATAAAAAAAGTTTAAAAAAGCCGAATTGCTAACGATATTTAATGGATGTAAGCGCCGTAGTCTAAAAGGTAGTGTGCTGACTTATTAGACGTGAGGCCAGCAAAAAGAAATACGTAATAATATTTCTTCGGCAACTTCCTATCAGCAGATTTGTGGCGAAACCTCTAAAATAAAATTGCCATGAAAAGTTTCTCAAAAATCTGACAGTCGGAGTTGACTTTAAACTGCAAACAAAAGACTCAGCATATCACTTAATGTTTAATGCGGTCGTAAATGACATCTTATTACGTTTGTTGGTGAATTAATGGTCGACCATTAATTTTGCAATTATCTCTTTGGGTACATTTTGCATTTGAGTTGAAGAGTCTATAAAAATGTCAGTATTCGTATGTATGGAATTTCTTAACTGTTTTAAACTTAAAAAGGCTTATTTGTTTATATTTCTATTCTCAAATTTAAATAACAAATGTATATGTGAGGCATCATCGAATTTTTTTATTCTTTTGAAAGACCTATTGATGCCATTATGTGCGGCATGTAACATCGTTTAAATGTTCGCCACAGCTTCTTTGGCTGAAATGTCTAAGGCTCCATAAATCCCTCCATAGCATTTCCACGTACGATGATGATGGCCTCAGATCATCTAATTCAGGCCAAAAGAATTTTGTAATCTGTAGTGGAATGCTTGGTAATTGAATTTGTATTCATTTTTTTTGCTGTTACATTTTAATTTTAAATAATAACGTCCGAAATAATGTGTTTAGTTACCATAGATTAAAATGTCATAGTCAGTAGAGCATTTAATACATATAAATGCATGTTGACGTCTATCAACGCATGTTGACGCAGGTTGACGCATGTTGACGCATGTTGACGCATCTAAGGATTCGCATTTTTCAAAGTGTATTAAGTCGAGCTTATAGAATTATGATGTATTTCTTTTCAATTCGAGATGTTCAACCGACAACATAAAATAAAAATCATATTAAAAAATGTAATAAAATAATAAATTCTAATTTTTAATATAAATTCCAAATAAAGTGAAATTAAAAGTGACCTAGGGATTTGAAGCGGATTTTTAATATAAAATACATATTTTTATGGTGCAAATTTTGTATCGTAAAAACAAGTATTGCTGACAGCGATGTTATACCCTTAGGCCATTACCCTAACTTTTTCACGTGTTTTTCTGTGAATCCAGGGCCATCTAAAAGTACAATAATACAAAAATTTATATGTATATCAAATATATCAATTATCCACCAAGAGCTTCAGATAAATGAATAGAATAACATAAGTATTGTCAGGCCGATCGTTCAAATTTAAAGACATAGATGACCCGTTCTACTTCAGTATGAATAGACCGAAGAACGATACTGACAGTCAATCGTGAATCACAACGAAATTTTGAACAAGTAGAGTGGTATTGGACCTGAATAATGTTAACAGAGTAGCGTAATTATTAATTAAAAAATTAAGGTTTTAACAGAGAATTCTTACCTGAATTCGTAGCAAAATACTTTGAATTTTTCTTACCATTTTTGCATTCTTTTTTGTCCGTCTTTAAATAAAATTGCATGTTTTTATAGATATATATTTTTGTTGTTGTTAATATATTTATTCCGTTTTTTTTTTGTTTTGTTTTTTTTTATTATTATTAACTAAATAAGAATCGCTTATAATGCAACACTTTTTGTCTTATAATATTTTATATTCATTATTATAATTATTTCCATCATCATCATCATTATCATCATCGTCATTAAATATATTTTCATTTCAGTTTCTTAATATTCTATTTTTTTAATTTTCTTTTATCCTTTTTTTTGTCTTTTTGTTTTGGTTTTGGTTTCTCTACATAGAATATACCAACCGAAGTTCACCAATTAGTTTCCAGCTGCCCGTTCTGTTTATCATATAACATCGACAGACATTTACCACAACAATGTAATGAAGCACATTGTATGTACTGGTGTATGTGGTGGCAACGGTGGCATGATAACAGTGGTGTCTTGGTAAATATCCAATTATGGCATAACATAACCCATACATACATGCACACATAGTACAGGGCAGCAAATAAAAATAATGGCAGTAAAACGAACAAAAAAGAAAATGTGAAAAAATTAACTGAAACATGTTTAAAGGAAACCGAACCAACAGTCAGTTGGTAAGTCAGTCAAGGCATCAGTCATCAACACCACCAACGCCATCATCACCACCACTACGTTACCATTATTGCAATTGTAATAAATTTTATGTGTATGTGTTGTTGCAACTTGCTGTACTCCCCAGGGGTTAATGGAAGCTGTTGCTTAGCAGTACTTATACAATACCAGCTAATATTTCCATTTTATTGTAACAGTTTGCAGTTGGGAAAAAGAGTGACTTACTGGAGTAAATGGAGCTTCTTGTCACTCCTTCTATATGTACATAAATATACTGCCTACGGCCTTTGGATGAAAAATAACTACCGTAAGTATCCTATTCATACCTAATTATAGTCTTTATTTCCATTTTTTTTCTTTAATTTGTTTAAATTTTATTTTATTTCCATCAGATTTCATTTCTCTTTATAACGCTTTCGCTTTTGTTTAAACTTATCACAGAAGTTGTCGTCTTGGCGAAGCAGTATTTGTATTGTAGCCCGTTATGGTCGTAGGAAAATTCATTGAAGGTGAGGCCGTAACAATTGTTTGCCTAGCCGTTTCGTATAGTGGCATACCAACGCCGCTGTTCCCGCCCAATTCCCGATAGCCTTGATCTTTGGTACTGCTATTCTTGTTGTTGTCCTCGTTGTTATCGTGCTGATTTAGACTGGTACGTCGCGTCATCAGCAAATTGCCAGTCGTACGGTGAGCAGCATTATAGGGTGGCGGAGGGGGTTGACGATATTCATAGGTGCTGGTGGTATCGGTGGGTGTGACTGTAGTCGTAGCACTACAAACAGTGCGCTGGGGCAAGAAAAGGGATTTGGTTTGACGATTGGCCGCTTGCATCATATCGGTGACGGGGGAAGAACGTGTTATCGTCAATGAACTGCTGCCAGTGGCCAAAGAAGCTATCGAAGGAACTTCCCGTTTTAAAGTATTTAATTTCTCTTGGCTCTTTTGTTTTCTCGCCGTAGTGCCAAATCTCATTTGTAAATACTCTTGAGCACTGGTATTGTATTTGTTGCGAAAATTGGCATTTAATGGCAGTGTGGCATGTTGATGTTGTTGCTGTTGTTGGTCCTCCATCAAATTTATTGTCTTGTTTGTATTAGTGGAGCTTGGTGTTATAACCGGACTGTATAATTGATCATCTTGATTTTGTTGTTGTTTGCTGTTGATTTTATTTCCAGCATATGCTGGCAACAAATCAGGCTGAAACTCACCGGTGTTGCCACTAACACCATTAAATTTTCCATCATTATTATTACTACCGCTGCTGCTATGACTGCTACTGTTGCGTCCCTTGTTGTGCTGACCTGTTGTTACCGCATTTAAAGTATTGACTTCCGCCAGTGCTCGTCCATGTGGATACTTTATATGGAGCATGTCTGCAGCAATTATGAAAGAAAACCAGAAAAATAAAAAGAGAAAAAAAAATTATTCGAATGAATAAAATATTTCCATTATTTAACCTGAATTTATTTGTATTAAATTTTTTGTTATATATTTTGCCTGAGTTAAAAATGAAACTATAACTTCGCAAAATAATTGTTGAAATTTATTTCATAATTTCATATCTTTGTAGCTACATAAATAGACGTAGACGGACGGGTACTTTAAAGTAAAATTTTTGGAAAATTATTAGACTGCGAAAATATCCGTATTAGTTTGGAAACTTTTTGACAGAAAGAAGAAGTTCGTCAAAAAATTTTTTTTATGTTAAAGAAAACAGTATATCCCCTTTAGAGATTTGCAATGAGTATTCAAAAAGATGAATAGAATCGAATCATACTCAGAATTTCCGATACTTACACGCATTCATACTTATTTTAATATTATACTCATACTACTCATATTCAAAGTTTGAAGTACTCATCGTACTCATACTTAACAACACGTCTCATATTGTTGATTTCGACTCTCCATGACTCAACATTTACAAGAATCACAAAATAAGTACCATTCGCGTACGAACACTACAATACTCACTTTGCTTGCTGTCTTGGTCTTTTTCTTTTTATTTTATAAATGCAACATCAACTAAGACTGTAAATTTTGATGAATGATTCGAGTCGACTCCGAACGACAGATTTTGAGAAACTTTTCATGGCAATTTTATTTACTCTCAGAGTTTTTGCCAGAAATCTGCTGAGAGAAAGTCGCCGAAGGAATACTTTTTGTATTTTGTTTTGATGTCTGGCCTGGGGCTCGAACCCTGGCTTTACGTCTAATAAGCCAACACACTACCTATTAGACTATGGCGACTTCATGAGTACGCACATGAATCAAACATATTTCGAATAGTGTGAGTTTAATGTCAACGTTGTAATCATACTCATTGTGCTCATACTTATAACTCAACGTTGGACTGAGTTCGAATGAATCAGAATAGTTAAATATAGTTGACTCACTTATATTTAAAATTTCATGAGTACTTATGAGTAACGATAAAACGATTCATTGCTGATCCCTGATCCCCACGTAATCCCCCATTGGAGCCATATGTATGTCATTTAATAAACCATAGTTGATCTGATTTCCGAGTTAACACATTCGGACGATTTTTAATCATACTTCGCTATAAACTGGGCTTTTCTTGTAATTTTTTGCCATCTGCGGTGTAGATTTCAAGATTGTTTAACCAACCGGACTTATTTTCCATACAGAGCACAATCGATTTTAATAATCTTAGCCGCATTAATTTCACTGACAGTAAAATCCCTGTTCAGACATCTCAAATAAAACAAAATATGAAAGATATTTCTTCGATGAATTCCTCTCAGCAGGTTTTTAGCAAACACTGAGAGTAAAATAAAATTGCCATGAAAAGATTCTCAAAAAATCTGAAGTACGGAAACGACTTTAAAAACGGCAACCGCTCCGCCACTTATGTATTAACGCACACAACATAAGTAATGTGTAAAGCTAGGTTGTAATCCTAACTGAAAGGTTTTAATGAGACATTATGTATGTATGTGTTTAAATGTGATTTCCGATGTGGTAACCACAGCTGGTGCGAACAGGGTGCAACCTGGTACACCAATTTTTACAAACTTTTCGTAGTATATGTGCACATTTTTTACCAATAAGTGATTAGGACATTGATTTTCAGTTGTTCTATAGTCTCAGGTTTATCGATGTAGACAAGGAATTGCTATATTGTCTTAAAAGGTTTGTGAAAATTTAACACATCTTCAAATAAATTGTTTTCCCTTTCCTAAGACGTTGTTGACTAAAAGACAATCTGGTGCCAAATCGCCGCAGTCGTTATCGAATGAAGTTGATCGAAATTTTAGTATTTGAAATCACCGCAGTCGTTAACGAGTCAGATGTATCGAAATTTGAGATTTTGTCATTCGATAACGAGTACACTTTCGAGTGATATCTCTCGAAACCTCATTCGATACTAAATGAGCAATCGAAAGTGCACACGCTTTTTTTTAATACGAAATAAACGGCAAATTTTTTTATTTATAATAATATTGCCAAAAATGTAAGTAGTAAAGTAAAGTAAAGTAAATATAAATATAATTTCCCCTTTCAGAACAAATAACAAAATAAACGGTAAGCAAAAGGACGTTATGGCACAATATATGTTAATTTAGCTAAGAAACTTGCTGCCCAATTGTGGACAGGGAAAAGAAACAACTAAAAGATTGTGGGAAGAATTGTCCAACCGTTTGAATGCATGTGGTCTACCTATTAAAGATGTGACATGGCTAAACGTGAACTAGTGATTTTTTTTCTTTCTTATTTATAATAAAATTTTTTTACACATTTTTAACGTTTTCGCTGACCAAAAACATAACGTAAAAAAAGGTTTCATTTAACAAGGAATCAAAGAAAAAAACCGGTGGTAGTCTCTATGAAGAAATACCTTTGTCTCATGCAGATGAACAAGTAATTGAAGCAGTCGGTATAGAAGCCAGCGTTGAAGGCATGCTAACAGTAAAAACTTTTGGAAAGAGAAAAGATTCAAAGAAAAAACTTCTGAAGTGGAAAAATGTTCACAAAGAATTTTAGGTCAAAACGGTGAATATGACAATTCTTAACATGAAAGTATAGGAAAACAAACTCCTAATCCTAAAAAACAAAGAACCATTTCAAAAGCCAAAAGCAAATTAACGATCAGCATAGTTGCAGGAAAAATCATTTAAACCATACCTGTTAAGTAATGATTAGTAATCGTAATGATTAATAATTTGATTTTTTTTTTTGAATGGTGAAATAATGATTATAATTACGATTATTTTTGGTTAAAATAGTTGATAATTGATTACGATTACAAAAAAATCAAAAAATAATCGGGATTACTGGCGATTAGTCTAATAATCAAAAGGAATCGAAAGTAATGCAAAAGTAATCAATTTATTTTCAATAATTACTTTGAACTCTTTTTGAATATTTGAAAATAATGAAAAAGAATTATTGAAAAAAATTTGATTACTTTTGGATTACTTTTGAATATTTGAAAATAATCAAAAAGAATTATTTAAAACAATTTGATTCTTTTTTAAACTTCTTTTGATTCTTTTTGATTATTAGACTAATCGTCAGTAATCCTGATTATTTTTTGATTGTTTGGTAATCGTAATCAATTAGTAATTTGAAAAAATTGTTCATAGAATTATATAATCATTACGATTCTTTTTAAAAAGTATTATAATTGATTACTAATCGTAATCGAAATTTAACAGGCATGATTTAAACTAAGAGAAGAAGAACATGCTGCAAACATGGCTATTAAAAATGTGGAATAACAAATTAAAACGATTGAGCATGAGCTCTTAAAAAACAACAATAATTTTTCTTAGCTAATTCCTATTCTCAAAGTACAAAGAATTGAATTGAATAATATTATAATTAATATATTTAAATATTTTTCTCTAATTTTACTTACTTGTGTTTGATTTCAAAATAATTTTTTTTATTATTTACAAATGTACCAATCATATGTCTTTGTACTATTACTAAACAAAAAATCTTTTACATTCTTTTTGCAAATTTCGATTCGATACCTATCGAATGCCGTAATTTGGTTATTCGATACGAAACGAAATTTTACTCGATACGAATGCTCATTCGATCACGAGTGCCGCAATTTGGGCCCTGAATTTACATTTGAACTTTACACTTTTTTTATTACTGGATGACTATGAGGCATTTGACACTGTACATCATTCTATATTTCAATACAAACTAAACCGTAGTCAAAGTGCTTGGCATAATTTAGATAAATTCAGAAGCTGTCCAATCCCAAGAGGTAAATCATTTGGCCCATTAGTTTACTCGATATATGCCAATGACCTACCATTTGTAAAAACTATGGCCCATGCAAATGTCTGCAGATGATATGCAGCTATGCATTAATTGTAGCAATACTGCGTTCATTTAATAAATCAAGACTTGCATCAAATTTATTTATGGACATCTGCAAATGGACAAAGTATAAATTCTAACAACTGATAGGAGCACAGGAAAATTTGTTCACGTATCTACCACCATCAATCGTGCTGCAAACCTGAATAGGCAACTACGTTGATTGGATCACGTCAAAGTAAACTTTGGAATAACTTTTGTAATGGCTCGTAATCTCTGGATGTCACAGTATTTTACACCAGGTTAGGTTGGGTGAGGTTGTGTAGCCCCTCAAAGGAAGAGGTCCCACTTAGGCCAATAAATTTTAACCGAGGATCTAACATTCCTTGGTGAAAATCATTTCCAGTGCAAGGTAAAAGTTGCAGCAGTATTTATATTAGAAATCTCGGTCAACGAGCAGGGCACTGACACATGCGGTTAAATACAGCCTCTTCCACCTCCTCAGACCTACAGCATCTGCAGAATTCATTGTTAGAATACCGAGTTTTTCGGCATATGTACTAAAAGGACAGTGGCCCGTAAGAATCGTTATCGTGCTATAGATGACCATACGATTTAACGACAGAAGTGAGTCAATCCTCTTCTTGTCCATACGTGCCAACTCCGTACCGGTCCTGGTCAGCTCATCAGCAATACAATTTATAACGATATCCATGTGTGCCAGAATCCGTGTAAGAGTTACCGTTGAATGATATGAAATTTAACCGAGAAATCCTCAGTATTCATTGACAAGGACGGCCGACGGAAATCCTCTACCGAATCCTCTATATGGGTATCGGCTGGTAATGGTGGTTGTCTGATAGGGTGTCCTTGCTTTCTGATAGCCAGGCGGCTATCAGGGCTCTAAGTTCCAAAGTGATGAACTCCAAGACGGTGTACGGATGTCGCAGATATCTCTACGAGATAGCGGAACGATTTGATATCCATATTGTATGGATTCCGGGTAACTGCAGAGCTGATGAACTTGCCAGGCGGGGCACGACCATCGAACTCTACGATGAGTTCTCGAATCTGGGCATACCTATGAGGACTTGCAGGCTCATAATTGATAATGCGATCGTCGATTCCATCAACGATTGGTGGGCGGCCTCGGACACGGGTAGAATGGCTCGAAAAATCTGGCCAAGGCTGGATGAGGGGCCCTAATGAATCCAAAGAGGCGCGTCAGTGTGGTTATCGGTGTCATTACGGGGCACTGCATTATGGGTACGCAAGCGAGGCGCTTTGGTCTTGGACATCTTGCTAACGATTTCTGCAGAAGCTGCAGAGATGAGGAAGAGTAGGAGACTGTACCTCACCTGCTAGGTACATGTACAAAGGAGAAAGATGTACTTGGGTGCTTACTACATGGATGACATTGAGGAACTGTCAGGGATTGACATTGGCAGCAAAAATCGCTTCATCAGGAGCACCGAGTGGTTTCGAGACTAGGGGATAGAGGATAACTGTGGTAACACAATGGGCCCAATGCGACCTAAGTGTGTCTATCCAATTTTCTTGAATGGGGAGTCACCTCTACCTACCTACATATCTACCTATGGAACAAGGACGCACGTTGAAACTACGTTTGTTAGGGACTTAATTACAACCTGGCTCTTCGAGTAAATCAAGAGATTTTCAGGGAAAATTCCACCATTCAACATGCATTGCCATGACTTTGCTTGAAAAACACTGCATTGATTAGGCAGAATATAAGAAATTTTAATATCAGGACCCTTAATAAAGATAGCCTGTCACTCATCTTCGAGCCGTCAGTGTAAACTTTAAGGATCCCAAACCAAAATTTCCTAGTTGGTATTATAAAAACGTATAGCTCAAGCTCAACAATTATTTCCATTTGAGTTTGATGATCTAATTAAAATCTGGTATGTCGAGTTTCAACCCCTCGAACAAAAGGAAACATGAATAAATATTTCTTCTACGACTTCTAATCAGTGTTCTGATAAAAACTCTGAGAGTAAATAAAATTGCCATGAAAAGCTTTTCAAGACTCTGACATTCGTAGACGACATTAAACTGTAGGTACCGTTACACATCAATAAAATGAACCTACACAACATGGATGGTGTGAGAAGCTATGTGTTAATCTTGAATGAAGGGTTGTAATGTCCAATTAGGTTAGGTTAGGTTAGGTTAGAGGACGTGTACTTGTCAATTAAGACAAGTACAGTACCCGGAGGTCGAGTTGACCCATTGTACAACGTCCTAGTTTTTCACGCCACTTATGTTGTGTGTGTTAATTTTCATGGCAATTTTAGATACTCTCGGAGTTTTTGCCAGAAACTGCAGAGAGGAAGTCGCCGAAGAAAAAATTTTTGTATTTTGTCTTGATGTTTGGCTTGGGGCTCGAACCCTGGCTTTACGTCTAATAAGTCAACACACTACCTACTAGACTACGGCGACTTCAAATGTCCAGTTATGTAATTTAATTTTTTTTTTTTGATAAAAATTACTTTAAAATGGAAAAATTTATTTAAAATCTATAAAAAAGAAAAAATTCTGAAAATATAAATTTTCTCTATTTGTTCCCCTGAAAAGTAAAGCAATTCATGCTAATAAGAGGACAGTGTTGTGGGTTATATTGTAAAAACACAGAGATTTTAGGTAATATAACAAAAAAACAAAAAAAATAAGTTATAATAATAAACAATAAACGTATTCATAATAATGATATCGTATCTAACAAAAACAAAGTTTACATATAAAAATATTTACAAATTGTATGCAAATGTGCCTTTGTTCGAAAGTATATTTTTGCATTTTATTCAACCCTCCCCCCAACGAAATAAAAAGGAAAAATATTTTATATTCGGGTAATAAAAAGTAATAATAAATACGAAGTATGTAATAAAAAATAGGAACTGCTTTTACACACAATGCTTATAAAATAGTAATAAAAGGGGTAAAACGACATTTACATTATTTTTATGAAAATTACTCTACCAAAGCAATAAACAATGATGGGCATCCTTAATTATTTATTTATTATTAAAAAAAAATTCTATATTGTTTTTGTTTTTGTTTTATTTTTATATTTTTATTTTATTTTCTTTTTCGTAAATCAACAGTAAAATAAATTTTTGTTTTAACTGTAATATTTAAATCATAAACAATGTTGTTCTAAAAAAAAAAATACAGGGAAAGCTGGTAACAAAAATTCTATACAGTCGGTCGTATTTGACTACGCTGTTCACAATGATAAGGAGGCACTTCAAAAATCTATGAGATTTTCTAACCATGTTTACCGCTTATTTAACAGGTTACAGAGTTATATTCATCTTCTTTGGTCTAGAAATGAATGGCGTCAATCGACGTTAGCGACGTTAGACCAGGGCTATGAACATTGGCCTCACGTCTAATGAGCCAATACACTACCTACTAGACTACGATTTTTTGTCCAGTCAGTGATTTTAATACAGGAATAAATACCAATCCTATCAATCGATCCTATCAATCGATCCTATCAATCGATCCTATCAATCGATAGGATTGGTATTTATTCCTGTATTAAAATCACTGACTGGACAAAAAATCGTAGTCTAGTAGGTAGTGTATTGGCTCATTAGACGTGAGGCCAATGTTCATAGCCCTGGTCTAACGTCGCTAACAAGACGAAATATAAAAAAATATTTCATCGGCGACTTCCTCTCAGCAGATTCCCCTCTGAGATTGCAATGAAAAGTTTCTCAAAAATCTGTCATTCGGAATCGACTTTAAATTGTAGATCCTGGCCCTTATGCACAAAATTAACACAGGCAACATAAGTGGTGTGAGAAGCTAGGTCGTAATCCAATTATGTGTCTCTGGGCATCCTGTCAGCTCAAGGTTGGTTGGTTATAGAGTGGTGAAGTAGAGGGCAATTCATATAAAGATGTAATATCAAGTGATGGATTAGCGTAATATGTAAACCTAGTTAGAGCTTCCTGAAAATAATTTATTGACTGATTCATCGGCCAATCAGGTGGGAAATTAACATTTCTGGGCGATATATGATAGATTGTTAAATCTGCTGGTTACTATGACCCAGGCTTGAACGGTCTAAGGGGAAAGGAGGATCTGCGTCTCTGTTCAGGTAAGCAGAGGCAAAGACTCATTATTTTGGACAGGAGTTTTTTCTTTGTTTACTTAACTCCCGTCCTTTCTTTTCTCTCCTTTTATTTTTTCTGTCTTCGATAATTATTTTTGTATATTTGAGAAACCCGAGCAATTTAAACACTCTTACAACTAATGTTTTATGTTGTACGGGTGGAGGTATGCCGCTCTACTCAAGTACTCGAACATAGTGAATTTATAGGCAGAGATATTTATAGCAAGAGTAGTTACACCACAAAATATGGATTTTCAATGCTTTAAATAGTTGAATACAGAGCACGAAATTATATCACAACGAGAATTCTTCTTTTCCCATAATAGTTTGTTGCCCTGGAAATCAGTATTGGTTTTTGAAATTCCCGGGGTCGGAAGACTTCCCGCTTGCAACAGCAAATCTTAAAATTTTAATTTTTTCTCACTTAATTACTTATTTGTCTAATTGGCCATTACAACTCTTTAACCAAAATTACACACTAGTTTCTCAAAACTCCCATGTTGCGTGTGTTCCTTTTATCCATGGGTTGCGCTTAAACAGCTTAAATCGACTCCGAACGACAGATTTTTGAGAAGCTTTTCATGATAATAATTTGATTTACTCGCAGAGCTTTTGAGAGCGGCTGATATCGCCAAAGAAATATTTTTACAAACTTTATTTCATTCGAGATGCCTGGGCTGGGGTCTAAACCACGCCCTTAATAAGAACTTGGGCGGTTGATAATGCACGATCGTTTTGAGATAAATCTGCCGAATTAGTTGTCATGATGAACAATGAAAATTGTTGAATTTTTAGGTAAAAGGAATCCACATATTTCCTCGCGGTGTATGCAAATAATTCACTAGCTACAAAGGTTCTCAAGGTTCCCACAAAACCCATGCCATTGTCCAAATTCATCCTGATTTATTGGGCAGAGTCATGGAAGGTTGGACATTTCGTATGGCCTACACCCAGGCAAGCTGTGATTGATGTTTAAATGCTGTTATATTAAACACATAGCGGTTTCAATTCAATGATGATATCTAACACACACTTTATTTCATTTCAAAATTTTATTTACTCTCAGAGTTTTGTCAGAAATCTGCTGAGAGGAAATCGCCGAAGAAATATTTTTCATATTTCGTTTTGTTGGAGACGTCTAACCGAGGTTTGAAGCCTGTCTTCAGCACGACCTAGTGCCTTCTGACGTTATATAGAAATAAAAAACGACGTCTGACCCTTATTAGGTGTAGTGATGAGGACCTTTTGTTGACTAAGAAGTACTCTTTTTCCAGATGTGGCGGAACTCGAGCTTGCTATTCTATTCACTGTTAATATATTGAATTTGAAACCATTACATCATCCAGACTCTAATAATTCTTAGCTAATCCTACTCTCTAAAACCTTTATAAGCGAGTTGAGATAGAATTCGTTGGAGTTGAAGTATGAGTACTGAATATGATGAATTGTGGTAATACAGAATTGGATTAAAAATTCTACTGCAAAAACACACAATCCTTTTTTGCTTAGCATGCATATAAAAGTTTATTATTTTTGCAAAAAAATTATTTTTTTTTCTGGTGAATTTTATAACAAATTGTGTAATAAAATTTGATTAAAATAAAACCCAAACTAATTGTGAAAAATTGATGTTGTTAGAGAGACCTATATTCTTGTTTTTAAAACATGAAAACCGATTATATTTTATGGTTATTGGAAAAAACAAAATTTTATATTCCCATTGATTATAGTTTTACACTGTATTTAAATTTGTAATAAAAAAAAACAAAACCTACTTTCTTATGGCAATAGAATATTAAAATTTTACTATAAATTTTCAATGCAAATATTTTATTTAATATTTCCCTTGTAGGTATTAAAAAACATTGCTCAACACTTTCTAATCAAATTTTTTGTATCTTTTTTTCAATATTTTACCAAGAATTTATTGCAATAGTTTGTTGATTACAAAATTGTAATCGTATTATATATTTATATAATACGTATGTATGTATGAATATCATACAAATCATATTATTTGGTAAAGAAATTTCCAAATCTTTGAAGATTTTAATTCAAAAAATTTTTCCATTTTTTTCTTAATGTATTCCCTCTTGGTTAAAAATATTTAATTGCGTATTTGTTTTAGGACTTACATATGATACGATTGCAGCAATAAACTAATTGTTATTCTAAATTAAATACATTTTAAGAACATTTATTTTTATTAAGTAAAACCACATATTTTTCATTTCTTAGAAACAACAAAGAAACGTATTTTTTTTAACACAAAAATTACGTGGAATGTATTTCATACACTGACTCAGACAATTGGTCAATTCACACAAGCCGTTGTATTGTTGTATTGAGTGTATTGTTGGACGAATATACAACAGTGGATAATAGGAGAACAGGTTGGCTGCTGGGCTTGGATAAGGTGAGGTTGAGGACCCTTGGCAGGGCCTTTTTTGAGAGTTTGAATTCTGTGCCGAGAACCGACATCAAGGCTCTCCACAGATTCATTAGGCTAGTTGAGAGGCGCTAGGGCTTCATCAGTGTATTCGCGCTCTCCCCCTTTTTGTTATGTCTCATTTGTGTAATTCCTCCACTTCCCATTCTCCCCTTTCCTACATCCTCTCCCTCTCCTTTTTATCCCTCTATTATCCTTCCCTCTTTAAGGACGTTGTACAATGGGTCAATTCGACCTCCGGGTACAGTATTATTTGACAAGTACACGTCCTCTAACCTAACCTAACCTACAACAGTGTATGCTTGTTGTTGACAATTTTCATGTAAAAATCTGATACACTTATACACAAATTTTTCATATGTTTTTAATAAGTTGTATTGGCTTCATGCTATCAAATTGTTTAAATGCCAAAAATTATGAAGAACAATAAAAAGAAGACATTTGGAATACGAAATACCCAATACAGCATAGCGTTGAGCGTTCGCAAACAACCAAGTGTATTCAATACAACATACAGGACACAAAGTCGTGTGAATTGTCCAAATATTTCGTACACCATGCTTTTGGTAATAAATTACATT
The DNA here is from genome assembly GCA_958299815.1 of Sarcophaga carnaria. Classification (NCBI taxonomy): domain Eukaryota; kingdom Metazoa; phylum Arthropoda; class Insecta; order Diptera; family Sarcophagidae; genus Sarcophaga; species Sarcophaga carnaria. The sequence goes on from OY283149.1 coordinate 89,498,916, forward strand.
GTAATTCAAAAAATTCGAAGGATGAAAAAAGCTCTGATTAACTAAGGAAACAGAAATATTGAACATGTACTACCATACAATTTTCCATATAGCTTAGATATATAAATCCAAATGCCCCTCTCTGCTCTAATAGAACGATTTTTTTTTTGAAATTTGAATTCGTTTTAGCAAAATCTAAGAATTCTACGTGATTAATAGTTATTCGGTATGATGGATCATAAAGCCCAACAACAAAGTGATCGCAAATAACAAAAATCACAAAAAATGGTCTTAACGTTAAAGAGTTCATTATTAAACCGCATAATGAAGACAAAAGTCTGAAGGAAATTGCTGAAAATATTACGCGAAAAACATCAAAAATTCAAAAGTCAGTCAAATGACGAACTCAGGCTATTTTGTGATAGTCTGACGCATGACTCAGATCTCTTGTAACAATTTCCTAACAAAAGTTTTGATTGCCGGAAACCCATTCGGTTAGGAAGAGTTTTAGCCTCTCTTTATTTTCCTTTTCGCTGGGCGTACCTCCATGCCATGAAACCTGCCCTCTTCATGAGCTCATCTGCTTTCTTATTGCAAAGAGTTCCCACATGACTTGGGTCCCAGCAGAGGACCTAGTTGATTCAACTTCTTCAGATAGTTAAATACATAAGAGCCGATTGCTTAAATGGCAGATTGACTTTCAAATAGTAGTACCGTGCTCTGTACCATGCAAGCTGAATTGAGCACATTCTCGATTTCTCTTTGAGAAATACCCGTGGGGAAATATTTCATCCAGGGACCAAAAAACCCTGCTCCTGTCTCAAAATCCGTTCTTTATCCATCTGTATACCAGAAAATAGTCCCTGTTTTAAAAAAGGATACAGTTCGCATTTAGTTTTGTTATTAAGTCTCTGTGCATAGTACTTCCCAAAATCGTAGAGTCTACTGGAGTGTGTTGTCTTGTTCAGAGGACAGTTTAGGAGAGAGCTGTCTGTCATTCTATTCCTTAGGTCCTGAACGTACCGAATGTATTTCATATTGGGCAAATCTTCTATCAACCTCCGAAGTTTTGGTCTTCACTACCATGTGCTATCGACTTTAATCTTCCACAGATTCGCATTGCTCCTGTAATTCAGCTTTGCCACTATCTGCGGAGCTTTATCTTGCTTGCATATGCGATCTTTTTAACTTGTTGTTTTCGAACACAATCAAGATTTCTGGCAAAAACTCTGAGAGTAAATAAAGTTACCATGAAAAGTTGCTCAAAAATTTGTCGTTCGGAGTCGGCTTTAAACTGTAGGTTCCGTCACTCACGTAAAAAATTAACACACACAACATAAGTGGTGTGAGAAACTAGGTTGTAGTCCTGACTGAAGGGTTGTAATGACCAATTATGTATGTATGTAATCAAGTTGCCATCAATTGGTTCGTATTAATCTTGTTTCAAAAGGAATTGGAATTTCGATCAACAATAAAATTTTTCACTGCCTATTCATGTGGCAATATTAAGTTTCTCTGTGTAGACGGCTTTTTTAAATCAATATCGCTTTAGCAGGGTGTCAGCTTATCTTTAATTTTTCGATAATTTCATCTAGTTTTTAGTAGTAGTCGATCAGAGTGTAGCGTATCTTCAACATTAAGAGATCACATTACCATCCCCGTAAACTCTAGAAATTTTATAAGAAACCTAAAATCGGCAAGGGTATTAATTGATCTCCTACTTATATTTGCCAAAGGTATTAATTGATCTCCTACTTGTGTGTAAGGTTTTATCAAACCTGAGCTCCATATACTATAGTTCTGTCGGCACAATCAGGCTTGAGCTGTAATTTTTATTCCTTTTCGTATATTCTTTAATTACATTGTTTGAGTTTAAAATACACTCATGATCACTATGCTTTATTTTAGTTCTTTTACTTATATCGGGTCTTTAATTAAGCGATGCTTATTTTTAAATTTAAATAAAACAAAGCGTGTATAAGAGTTTTTCGAAAATTCGAATTTCGTTTGGAAAACTTGTTGATGATGATGTATAGAATATAACATTGTTCAAATGGCCGCGATGGTTTCTCTGGGACAAGTGCAAGTGAAATATCCAATTTGGTATGATTTTGACACATAAATCAGTTTGAATTTGATCGATGGCATAGATTATGTAGTCTTGAGGACCTCTGTGGCTTGTGGCACACTGCTGTGAAAAACGCCACAAGAAAAGTTTAACGTGTTCAAATCGCACTAACTTGGTAGTTAGCTCACATCACATCCATGTGAAATGGCTTTTGGTTTTAAAAACGAAGAGGCCTAAAATTTCCTCCAAGTAATTCAGCCATGAAGATGGAGAATAGCATCAATAATGAACATAATTTTTATAAGACCAGGCAGAGCTAACTCTTGAGCAAGCTTACACATACATTACACCCTTTAATTAGTGTTACAACATAGTTTCTTACACCATTTATGTTGTGAGTGTTAATTTTATACATGCGTGGCGGGACCTACAGTTTAAAGTCGACTCCGAACGACACATTTTTGAGAAACTTTTCATGGCAATTTTATTTACTTTGAGAGATTTTGCCAGAAATCTACTGAGAGGAAATCGCTGAAGAAACATTTTATCATACTTCGTTTTGTTAGCGATGTCTGACCTGGGTTTTGAACCGTGGCTTCACGTCTAATAAGCCAACACTTTAGCTATTAGACTACGGCGACTTCAAGACTTGAGAAAGTATTGCAATGAGCAAATCTTGTCATTCATACATACATACTTAATTGGTCATTACAACTCTTTAGTCAGTATTACGACCTATTTTCTCACACCACTTATGTTTATATATGAGTGGCGGGACCTACAGTTTAAAGTCGACTCCGAACGACAGATTTTTGAGAAACTTTTCATGGCAATTTTATTTACTTTGAGAGATTTTGCCAGAAATCTGCTGCTCTCACAAATGAAATATTTTTCATCTTTAGTTCAGTTCGAGATGCCTGGTCTGGGGTTTGAACCTAGGGCCTTACGTCTAATAAGTCAACACACTACCTACTAGACCAGGGCGACTTCAAGCTGATATTAACTTAATTAATGACACTGAAAGTACTCAAGGAAATAAAAAAGGAAATTATGAGAGGTATTGTGAGCTCTGCATTGTCCTTAAAAGAAAGCGAGGGAGTAAAAAAAACACATCAAAAATACTCCTTAACTCGAAACGTCTATGATATGTTACTCACATCATTTGTGTGAGTTTGCAAATTTATTACCAATGGTTTACCGTTACTATTTTGAATATGTTTTAATTGCCGCCTGTCTGTCAATTTTAATATCAAACTTTTCTTGACTAATTGGCCAACGAATGGTTGTTCAATTCTGGTAATAAATCCCATGTTGGCAAAACTTTCCAGACGAAAGAAATTAACAAAACATAAAATAAAATGAACTGAACTGATAAAACCTCAGCCGGATATTTAAGAGTTTTACAAAACGACTAAAACTGTTATCGTATTCAAACCAATGCTTTATAAGATATGCCTTCGGCATACATTTTTAATGTTAAAAAAAACTTAACTTTTCCGTTCTTTTCATACAATTTACATGGCAGAAAAGCGAACCATTAATCCGCAAAATTTTACAGTTTTACGTGGGGAGGGGGTACATAATTATTAATACTCAGAACTTGAAATTAAGTGATAAGAGGCAATAAGGTTTGGTCAACAGAATGACAGGGCGCGGCGACAGAACACGGAAAGAGACGAACTAACAAAAACATGGAAGTGGCAAGACATTATCTGGCCATTTAATTAAAAAAAAAACACCAGAAGAATAAAAACGAAAGAATTCATACCCAAAAGGAAACGAAATAAAAAACACAATAAATCTGAAAATTAATTTGATAAAATACGACTATAATTTTACTCTAAATCAAGTGTTTACCTTACACCCTACGCCAAAGAATGTGGTACGTTCTACTAATTACAAAGGTATGATACGATGATAATATTCTGGGTTTACTACTTCTGTTTACGTTTATCTTTTAGTAGACTTTAGAAATTAACTCCAAATATTGTAAAACCAAGGAACTACTTAAGAGTTACGTGAGAACGCTTCGCTCTCTAACAGGAATTCTAACGGGAGACTGCATTATTGGCAATTTCGCTGACAAGCTTGGTCTCTGCGACCAGGATTACGCAGAAGCTGCCAGGATGGGGAAGAAACGGAATCGGTACAACAACTTTAATGTGATCCCCCTGCACTTCAAGACAGACGTCATTGGTTTTTGGGCGGCAGTACGTTTGAAGATCTGGGCAAGCAACTAATGGAACTGGCCGGTTCTCAGGGTAGTTCAATCACTAACGGATCATGTCTAGAAGGCCATATAAGCCATCGAGTGAACTAGCCTGTAAAATCGTCAAGTTAACCGCTATTCTAAACTAATCGAAGTCGTAACATTTTACGGTCTTGGGGATTAATGATAAGGATTTTGCAGAATAAACAAGAAAACATTTATCAAAGTTATAAACCATGTTCCTTAACATGTTTATTTGTAGCGATTTCAGCAATTGTTTTATTTAAGATGGATTAATGATTGTCTACTCGCATTCGATTCTATCTCCGCGTCTGGCGGCTAAAGCTTTCGGACTTTATTTTTAATGGTTGCTGTTGGTTGTTTTTGGTAGCCATGTCATATCTCCTCCAAATGGTTAGATTTGTTTGCAACCACTTGTTTCATTAGCAGCTTCCCATGGAATTCCAATCAATGCTTCATACAAACGTACACAATTGTTCATTAGAATACTTCACGCTACTTATGTTGTGTGTGTTAATTTTATACATGATCTACAGTTTAAAGTCGATTCCGAGCGACAGAGAAACTTTTCATGGCATTTTTTATTTATTCTGAGAGTTTTTGCCAGAAATCTGCTGAGAAGAAGTCAGCGAAGAAATATTTCTTCGTATTTCGTTTTGTTAGAGATGTCTGACCTGAGGTGTGAACCATAGCCTCACGTCTAATATGCCAACACAGTACCGACTAGGTGCAGCCCTTGCGCTGTGCAATTTCTTCCTTTTCCCTGATTTTTTTTTTTTTTTTGTGGAACTTGGTCAGTACAGGGTCTGCATTTACCTCGTGACATCGCAACGGGCCGCTATGCGTACTCAAGTGTGCTTTTTGATATCAGAGCTACCACTCCGACCTAACCTAACTACCGACAAAACTGCGGAGATTTCCATGGACCAGTATTCCCTAGCTTGAATTCATTGGGATCCGATCACTTGATGTTATACTTGTCTAGAAAGGAAAGTCTTTTTCGAACTTGTTATTGCCAGTTCGAAATGCCTAAGTTTTCTCAAATCATATTCCGTCATCTAAGTCGAACTCCAGATTGTCAACCTTCAGAGATCTCGAGGGTTTTATGAAGGTGTGTTCATTTTATTTAAATTGCCTTTGGCAATTCAGATATATGCTGTAAGGTCCCCAAAATAGAATCTAGTCATGTTCAATGTATATTTTATTCTGCATATAACCATATCTGGACAGATTTGTTAAATAGGTTCAAGATCCCTCTTATTTTTTCAAATTAAGGAAAAGTTTAAATCAGATAATTCGTTACCTTCTCCCTGTAGAGGAATATTAATCTCATGTATGAATTCAATTAAATGGCTTTTTATGCCAGCTTTTGCAAACACTGCGGCTTTATGTTTACCTTCAATACCCCTGTATACAGGATCTACATGAGGGTGAGCGTCAAATGTTTCGCTGTCTTCTCTAGAGACAGAATTTGGTATGAAATGCAGAAAGTGGCTGTTCAAGAGTTAGCACTGCAAAATTTATGTTTTCATTTGCTGTTTGTGGGCCGAACATCTTCAAAAATGATTTAAAGCGAATTGACATACATATATAATTGGCCATTACAACCATTCAGTCAGGATTGCGGCCTAGCTCCTCACACCACTCATGTTGTGTGCGTTAATTTTATACATGAGTGGCAGGACCTACAGTTTAACGTCGACTCCGAAAGACAGATTTTTGAGAAACTTTTTTATGGCACGTTTATTTACTCTCTGAATTTTAGCCAGAAATCTGCTGAGAAGTCGCTGAAGAAATTTTTTTTGTTCATATTTCGTTTTGATGCCTGACCTGGGATATGCACCCGGACTTTACGTCTAATAAGCCGACACACTACCTACTAGACTACGGCGCCTTCATAAAGCGCAATGAACTGTATTGAATTTTTTTGCCAAAAGAAGAATTGGAACTACAATGTATTTTGAACAAGGCTAACGTTACACGATGCCATGATATCGCGTTTATAAGCAATAAAGCGTCAATAGCGGCTAATTTCACCAACCAGCAAATTTATTCAAAGTTCGTTTACTGCAAGACAGTTTTATTTCTTCTTTACCAATATTTGCAAAATACAAGTTGCATCTCGCAATGCTCAACCAAAGACATCAATGTGAGCAACGATTTAGTCAGGAGAAACGTAGTTTCTCACAGCAACCGTGATGTGTGTTTCGGGGGCTACAATTTAACGTCGATGTCGTACGATAGATTTAAAATGCTTTTCGTGGCAATTTTTATTTACTCTCACAGTTTTTGCCAGAATACTTTTGAGAAGAAGTCGCGGAAAAAAATATTTGGAGTAGTGGAAAAAAATTTATTTGCCGTCTTTGAGCTTGACCCCACTAGACTATTTTTTGTGTGCGATGTCATCTAATAAGTCAAAGTTGTATGGCGTCTTTGACTACACTAGACTTTTATGCGGACTTATGTGTAAAACAGTAAAATGCTGGAAAAAGTATTTCAGAATTCCATTTCAAGGATGGACCATACGACAACATTTCGTAACAAATTTTTTTTGTGGTTTTTTTTTAGTTTTCAAAACCCAAACGGTTTTAAAATCACTTGTAGAAGGCATATGCATACAGTGCACAGTATAAGTCTTAGTACGGCAATATATTTTTAGTAATTTGATGAATTTTAGCCAAAAGTTTGTATACAAATTTATAGTTTATATATTTATTTTCTTAATTTATTTCTGTTTTATTATAAAACAAACAATTTTTTAATGTTTTTCATAAAACAAGAGAAAAATAAGAAAAAATTCAGATGACCGCATAGGTGAAGGAGAACCCTGAGTAAATTTAAAATTCAAAGGCCTAATATACATATGAAAATGTTATTCCTTGTATTTAGTAGAATAAGTCTTAAGATCAAGCACTCCATTTAACCCATTTGGAATTGAATGTACAATGAATTTGTTTAGTGTTTTCTGGTAAATAATCTCTTGAAGTCATATCGGGTCTTTGTGCAAGAATATTAAGGATAGGTTAGGTTAGGTTAGCGTGGTAGCTTTAATTTGCCAAAAAGCTCAATTGAGCACGCATAGCGGCCCGTTGTGATGCCACAGGTGAACGCAGCCTCTGGACTGACCAAGTTCCTTCGATCCAAGGAGGGGGAAGTTGGTCAGCGCAAGGGCGCTGTATTAGGTATTAAGACTGTGGAGACATTTTTTTGTCAAAATATATTGGAGTACTAAGACGCCATAGTCTAGTAGGTAGTGTGGGGATTATTAGACGTAAAGACAGGGTTCGAGCGCCAGGCCAGACATCAAAACAAAATACAAAAAGTATATCTTCGGCGACTTCCTCTCAGCAGATTTCTGGCAAAAACTCTGAGAGTAAATAAAATTGCCATGAAAAGTTTCTCAAAAATCTGTCGTTTGGAGTCGACTTTAAACTGTAGGTCCCACCATTCATATGAAATTAACACTCACAACATAAGTGGTGTGAGAAACTAGGTCGTAATCCTGACTGAAGGGTTGTAATGTAATGTATGTATGTATGTACTAAGCCTTTTACTGTCCACTGTATGTATAATCTGTGGAATTTATTAATGAGCGAATATTTACAATTCTAATGATGCATTTCTAACTTTTTTTTAAATTTCCGCATTTCAACGAATTGTTTATTTTGTTTATTCGCAATACACCATAATAATATTGTTTTAATTTTTATTTTATTTTCTTTTCTTTTAATTTTTTTTTTTCAATCGAACATAAGTTAAATTCACATCTGTGGTGCTGTAGGGTATAAATGGCGATAACGTTTATAATAAAAAAAGTAAAAAAAGAAAAGAAATGGAAATACAAGGACATGTACAAATAAAATAAGCGAGAAAATAAGGAAAATAAAAGCAAAACAAAGTATTTATAATGGGTGCCAGCAACAGACAATGATTGATGTTGTGATTTAAATTTTATTTATTCATTATTTCACTGTGTGTACAATATATTCTGTTTTCTTTTTTGGCTGTGTGTGTTAAAATGCGTGAACGCCACAAACAACGCGTATACATACAAATAATTTATCCCCATTATTTGTTCTCACAGCGTAGCGTAACTACGGAGGACAGCTTTTCCGTTTCCTATACATAAACATGCAGGCAGGCAGGCAGTCACACACACATATACACAAACGCATAAAGAACTGCACGGACAAACATTAAATACGGAAGTTATCAACGCAATTTCTTTCCTTTCAAGCATTTAATAAAAATTGCCAGACAGAGTGGGGATAAAAAACAAGAAGAGCAAGAGAAAATTTTTAATAGCAGTAAATTTTATTTATGGCATTATATTTAATTCCTCTCATTCTTTTACTGTTACAAACGGAAAGCACAAAACACTTATACACAAGCACACACATAGCCTAAGCGATATGCTGTACACACTCATCAGACATTTTGCAATGAATTGATGATGATAAACCAAATGCTTTATGGTGGAGAGCAGGCAATTTAAGAGAAAATGACACGTAAAATAAGTGAAAAAAGAAATGAAAATAAAAATAAATAATAAATGTCAGGTAATAAATGGCTTAAGTAACTGGATTTATGCTTTATTTTTCATTTTTTTCGCAACACCATCCCTTTAAGGCATGTTGATATAATTTAAGAGAAGTTTATTGTCGATATTCTCATACAACAACATAAACAAACATGTTTTGTTTGCTGAATTTGATTGACATACTTCCCTTTGATTATTTCTTAATAAAATCACACAGTAAAGTCAATAAGAAAATTACACTAAGTTGTCAGAAAGTAAATTTTCCAATCAATCAAAATTATTGTCGAAAATGATGAATTGAGTGTTCAATGATATTACAGTACACAAAAAGTTTAAAAATATCTTGAATTTTTACAACAGCTAATGGGAAAACGATAATTTTGAGTATAGTATTGTAAATAAAGCTTATTTTTGGTAGAAGATGACGTAAAAGTCATCAGCCAGTTTTCCTTTGAGAATTATTTTATTTTTTTATTTATTTTTTATTTTATTATTACATCATTACTAACTTACTTACTTAATTGGCCATTAACAATACAATTAACAGATTTCGGCCTGCAATGAACACACCCTTCAAGGCGCCTGTACTTCTTCCGTGCCTACGCCAGTTGGTCACACCAATCTATGACAAGGCTTCCTCGCTTTGGTCCTTCCAACGCAAACATGGTCGTCCTCTTCGCCGACTTCCGCAGATACCCGCATCAAATACCCGTCTCGCCGGAGCATCCATTCGAACGAATATAGCCGAGCCAGCGCAGCCGCTTGATGTTAATACGCTGCACAAAGTCTTTGTCGTTGAGGAGCTCATACAGCTCGCTGTTGGATCGAATGCGAAAATCATTGCCAACTCGCACTGGACTGAAATGCTTAATAGGGTCCATGCCTCTGCGCCATAAAGAAGCACGTGTAGGATGAGCATCTTGTAGAGTATTAGTTTTGTCTTACGAGAGAGGTCTCTGCTACTCAATTGCCCATTGAGACCATAGTAGCACTTGTTGGCAAGAGTGATCCTACGCTTGATCTCCAGACTGACATCATTTGTGGTGGTAACGGCGGAGCCAAGATAAATAAATTCCTTGACTGTATCAAAAGTCAGTAATCTGAGAATCAATACTCCGTACGTCTCTACTTGTCGATAACATATACTTCGTTTTGCCCTCATTTACTGCCAAACCCATCGTAGTAGACTCCCGTTCAATAATGCTAAAGGCGGCAGTAACATCTCGCTTGGTACGCCCTATAATGTCAATGTCGTCAGCGTACGCAAGCAACTTGACACTTTTTTGAAAAATACTGCCATTGCGATGCACTCCCACCTTTCGCACAACACTCTCCATGACGAAATTGAAGAGTTCGCATGATAAGGGGTGTCGCCTTGTCTGAAACCTCGCACGGTATCAAAAGGTTCGGAGAGGTCTATTCCTACCTTGACAGAGCTGCAAAAATTGCTCAACGTCATTCTGCATAGCCATGTCAGCTTCGCAGGCATACCGAGCTCAAACGTTGTGGCAAAAACACGATCCCCTATGGGGCTATCAAAGGCTGCCTTATAGTCGACAAAAAGATGGTGTGTATCGACTTGTTTTTCGTGAGTCTTTTTCGGGATTTGACGTAGTGTGAAGATCTGGCCGGATACATCATTACTACACGAATTTTTGTACTCCTTAAGAAAGCGGAATTATTATTTAGATTTTTTGCGTAAGAACTGGTTCAACGACCAGGTAAACATAGAGCAAAGGATTACAATGTATTTTCTCACAAGCCTTGCACTTTATACATACATACATACATACATACATACATAATTGGTCATTACAACCCGTCAGTCAGGATTACGACCTAGTGATTTTATACATACAGAATTCCTTATAATATCTTTGTTGACTTTATCCGATTATTTCGTAGAATCCTAGGTACATCTATCAGATATCGGCCAGTAAAGCGATATCATTTCTTTAAAACCGTAGCTACAAACTCTACGCTGTTCCAGGATAAAACGAAAACTTGAATATACAATGTATGGTTGGCTACCATCCACCCTGTTTGCTGTTACTAACCGTTTCCAAATACCAGTTTGGTAACTCGATAATTACACTCTAAGGATTGGAAGCTATATGAATGGCACGGCTGCCGTAAATAAGACAGTCTATGATATATGACGTGGAGTAACAGTTGAAGCTGAAGTCGCCGTAGTCTAGTAGGTAGTGTGTTGGCTTATTAAACGTAAAGCCCGGGTTCGTATCCCAGATCAGACATCACACAGACATAAAACGAAATTCTTCGGCGACTTCCTCTCAGCAGATTTCTGGCAAAAACTCCGAGAGTAAATAAACCTGCCATGAAAAAGTTTCTCAAAAATCTATCGTTCGGAGTCGACGTTAAACTGTAGGCCCCGCCACTCACGTATAAAATTAATGCACACAACATAAGTTGTGTGAGAAGCTAGGCCGTAATGCTGACTGAAGGGTTGTAATGGCCAATTATGTATTTATGTATGTAGTAACTGTTGAGGTGCTTAACTGTAATACCTAACATTCCAAGTTCGAATGTAGCAGAAGACAAATAATATTTCATCATGCTTGTCTCGTGCGCATGTGGATGCTGTAGTCTGTAAGGTAATGTGTTGGCTTATTAAACGTGAGCCGTTGGTTCAAACCTCTGCTCAAACATCTCTAACAAAACAAATTTTTAAAAAAATAATTCTTAGGCGACTTCCTCTCAATAATCCCGCCACTTATATACAAATGTAACACATGCAGCATGGGTGGTGTAAGAAGCTATGCTGTTACCCTGACCAAAAGGATAGTAGTACTCAATAAGTAAGTAAAAATGTAAATGAAACATAAAAGTTGACTCAGATAAATAAATGTTCGCTTTAATCGAAGCCTAAAAACCACGTAAAAGTGATTAGAAATAAAACGAGCGGAGTTCATACATACATACATACATAATTGGTAAATACAACTCTGCAGTCAGGATTACAACCTAGCTACTCACAACACTTATGTTGTGTGTGTTATTTTTATACATGAATGTCGGGATCTACAGTTTAAGTCGCCTCCGAATGACAGATTTTTCAGAACTTTTGCTCTCAGAGTGTTGCCATCTGCTGTGAGGAAGTGACTGAGGAAGCGCAGTACAGTGATTAGAAATTTGAGAGTTTATGAGAAAACATACTACGTTGAGTATTCAGATTTTGTAAACTATCAGCAGTTCTAAGATAATACGAAGGCATTTATCAAAAGCCTTGAGGAAACTAATACAAAACTTTAATGTCCTTAAAGTCCTTAATATACGTCCTAAAATTCTCGCATCTTCTGTCCTTGCACGTAACCCTTATAATTATCTTTAATATTCTGAATACAAATACAATTTCTTATTAAATTTCTTACACAATACGTTTGCTTAATATCCTTGAAAAACGTCATTAAAACTCATTAATATCTTCCTCTTCTTAACTTACATTCCTAATTCGTTATTATTTGCGGTAGCTGTAGCATAGTTTTTTTTAGATAATAAAAATGCAATTCACTTACCATCATTGCTATGCTCGTAGTATTTATTTTCCAGATGATCCAATTGTACATCACAGTTAACGTTGTTACTATTGCTAATACCATTACCGCCACCCACACTGCCATTATCATTCTGTTCCATTAGAGGTGAATTGCCTGAACCCATACTATCACCACCACCACCACTACCGCCACCAACACCACCTGTGTTACCGCCACCACTGCCATTATGTTTTATAAGCTCACTGTACTTATCCTTAATCAAAGTTGTCCCTCCATTTAAGTTGGTCTGCTGGAGTTGGTGATGTTTTTTATACTTAAGCGTATCATCGTCAACAACACCCAGCATAACATCCGTATTGCCAGTCATTGTGGTGGTGCCATGATTAGCCATAACTGTGCCATGGGCGGTCAAAGGATCATTGCCACTCAAATCGAGATGATGATGACGATGCTGATGTGCTGAGGTGGAGACTATAAAACGTTTGTATATACAACAGGTAACCATGGCCAGAAACACCGAAACACTGAGTAAGCCTAGTGCCATAAGGGAAATAACAGCCGCCAAATTACCCTGAAGCATGTCACGTGCACCAGCCTTTTGTATAAGCAAAGTCATCTGTACACTATCCTTGCCGCCGGCATTTTCGGCAATGCATGTATAGATGCCCTCATCAGACTTTTCAGCACCTACTATTGTTAGGCGCGATATATACAGATTACGTCCGAATTCTTTTTCTTTTGTCATCTCATCCTGTATGATTTGTATGTGTATTCTCTGTTGTAGCTGTTGCTGAGCACCCACCAGTTGACTGGAACCGGTTTTATATGCAGTCTTACTGCCATAATCCCAACTGATGTGGGTATTGGCCGAAGCATGCACTCGACATACCAGAGTGACATTCTCTTTGGAGGTATTAATGGAAGCTCCTTTGGCGGGGAAAATGATGAGCGGCTTACAGGCAAAAGCCTCCGGTTGATCTTCTATCCAGAGCATGCCTCTCAAGTGGCTGGGGTAATAGCAGGCGGTGGGCGGGGTATAAAGATTGCGACGTAGCACAAAGTCACGAAAGATTTGCAACTCGCAAGTGCAATTCCAGGGATTACCGTCTAACGACAAGGCCGTCAGACGTTTTACAGACTCAAAACTCTCTTTGCGCAGAAAACTTAAACGATTGTTATTCAAATAGATCTGCGATAGCAAGGGAACGTTTACAAACACTTGATTGGCTATTTTGGTTAAACGATTGTCCTTTAGCTCGACTTTGTGTAGATACTTAAGGTTCTGGAATATGCCATCGCCCAAGGACTCCAGCTGATTGCCATTTAGAATAATGGCCCTCACCTTGACCAGACGGGCAAACAGATTTGCCTGCAGCAAACGCAATAGATTGTTAGACAAGTCCAGCTCAATCAATATCTCCAATTGGGTAAAGCTACGCGGATCGATATGCTGCAAAGTACTATTGCGTACATACAACTTATGGAGATTCGTTAGATCGGCATTGAGAAAGCAATTCTCTTCCAAGTAGACAATACGGTTCAAAGATAAGTCCAGCACTTGTATTTCATTGCTGAGATTTTCGGGCACAGCAGTTAATGTGAGATTCTTACAGTCGGCAGTCTTTTTGCCTGAATTCCATTTGCAATGGCAATCACCACAATCCATTAGCCAATCAGCCGTTGTTTGGGAGGGCATGTTAAAGAGGAGGGATAGTAACAGCAACTGGCTTAACAGCAAAAATGAGGAATTTTGTCTAAGGAATGGCAACAACTGTACAACACTAAACAATTCTAATGGTTGTTGCTGGTGTTGCCGCCAAATTTTTTTTCTTTCTCTGCTGTTTACAAATATTCGCCAACTCAAAGGGTGTTGCTGGTGCTGATGCTGTTGCTGTTTCTGATGTGTAGTCGGCTCTGTAATGCTGTGGAATTTTCTTTTCTTTTTCGTTTTAAACTCAAATTGTTCTGTTCTGTCTTGTTGCACTTGAGGTTGATTATGTTGCTGATGTCGCCGTTTTTGTATTTTATTGCGCTTGTTTTTCATGTTTTCCTCTGAGCCTTTAGCACTTCTATGCTCATATCAGTCACGTTGACAAATTTAGCCACCCTTGTTCTCGGGTTGCTTGTAATTTCTGTTGTTGTTGCTGTTGCTGCTGTTGCTGCTCTTGCTCCTGTTGTTATGTATCTTGTTGAAATATGTTTAAGGCTGTCTGCTGTTGTGTTTTCATTTAATCGTTGTCTGTTGTATGCTGCTGCTGCTGTTGTTGTTACAGTTTTTCCAACTTGATTTGTTATACGCTTCATAGAAGAAATATTGTTGATGTTGATGTTGATGTTGATGTTGTTTTTAGCTTTTATAGTCGAGTTTTGTCCTCGTCTTGTTGTTGTTGTTATACTTGTACTGGTTTTTTAAGGAATGTCGGTGCTGTTTATTTGTTTGTTGGTGTGGTTGTTGTTGTTGGCACTATGACAGCATGTCATATCGTCATCATGCTAAAAATTAAATTAAAATATTGTTAGTCATCCAATGTTTTATTGTTGGTTTATTGTTTAAAAAAACTAGAGAGAGAAGAAAAGAATTGTTTTCGTTTGCTTTGGTTTTGGATCGGTTTTCTATTTCTATTTATATTTTTTTTTTTTTTAATATGAAAAAAAAAACTTTCAGAAGTGTTGGGAAAATCACACGAAAAAATGTTTTTTTTAAACAATCTTTCTTAGCTAAAATCACGACACAGTGGTAGATGGATGGAAGAATTTGTTTTGTCCCATTTCCCATGTTAAAAATTCTGCAAACGTTACAGTTTTTTCCAGAAAATAGATGATCTTAAAAAAGATTGCGCTGAAGTTATGATTTCCTTATAATTCTGCTTAACAAAGGCCTTCGTTGATTTTATCTGATTCTTCTGCAGAATCCTAGGCATATCTATCAGAGATCGACTAGGAAAACGATAGAATTTGCTTAAAACAGTAGCTATAAACTCTACTCTGTTCAATGATAAAAGGAAAACTTGAATATACATCGTATGGTTGGGTACCATCCAACATCTAAGCTGTAGCTAACCGATTCAAGATACCAGGTTGGTTTGTACTAGTGGTTAAGCAGTTGGCAATGATAATACGAATAAATTTTGAATTCATCTGGACGTCACCTTTAGTAATTGGAAACTATATAAATGCCGCGGTCATAAGTACGAAAGCTTTTATACAGGGGACAATAGCATTCTAGGTACCCCAATATATTTGAAAAACTTCATGTATTTTAAGCAATAATATCTTTAAATAATTGATGTTTATTATATTTGTTTTTATTAATTTGTTTCTAATTTATTATAAAACAAGGAATTTTTTATACTTTTCAGAAACCAAAAGAAAAACAAGGAAAACTTTCTGGTGACGGCATTTTTTTTGCACTGGAAAAGTGCAGAACTCAGAGTAAATTTAAAACCCAAAGGCCCAATATTTTAAAATGTTATTCGTTATATTTGATAAGATATCCCTTAATGTAAAGAACTCCATTGGATGTAAAAATTTTTACTTGTGCTTTCTGTTGATATTTGCCGGCCAAGCACTAATGAGCACGTTTTCAATTGACTTTTGTTTGAGGTTTAGCGACCATGTAACCGTTGTTCCAAATAATTTCTTAAATATTCTATCGCAGTCACATTGGGACCTTGTGTAAAAGTTTTAGTCCTGTAAGGACATTGACAGGCAAATCACATCTTCACATTAGCAGCCGTATGATTGGGTTCATTGACTTGTTGAAAGTAATAACCATTACGAATTCTTAATACCTTCGAACATTTGGTGAATTTGTTCTTTAGAAATACGCACTCTTATTCATTATTTCTTCAAAAAAATCCAAACTGCAAACAATTGTTACCGACACACATCTCCACATTATTGTACATCAATTATTTGTACATATTATTGCTTAAAATTCATGAAATTGTTCAAACATTTTGGGGAATTTTGCTATCTACTGTATATAACGCACGGTTTTATACAGTGGTGCTTGACTGCAAATCCTAGCATTCCGGGTTTAAATGCAGCAAAAGTGAAATAAAGAGTTCTCATTATATTTCGAAATAAAAGATAAAGTGGGTTGGTGGAAGGCTCGATTTCTGATATCCGCTTTATCTACGAGGTTAGATAACGTTGATTAATGAAACAAAAACAACCGGCAACATGCTTGAAGTCAGGTCTTTGTTGAATAAAGGAAAGTATTTTATCACCACTGTTTACGAGTTGGCTCATAGACTTTCTGAGCCAATCAGATAACTGAGTGATTGTTTTATTTTGGATACAATAACGCATAGTTCGGTGGAGAGTTGTGTTATTTATACTCAAAGTCTAGTTCTCACACACATTTATCTAGTTCTAGATCGGCTGAAAACTAACGAAACCTAATTCGAATGGAACATTATGTACGTTTACAACAACAGCCTTATCCCATTAATAGTATTATAGTATTATTATTGTTAAATTTATGTTCAGTTTTAATTAATTTCTTTATTGTTCGCACAATTCTGTATGTCACTGTTCACAACTTGATGGAAACGACAACAATTTGTTTTGTTTGCTATTCGTCTTTACACTCTTCTGCGTAAACAATAACAATTGTTCGACAGATCTTTATAATGGAGATCTTCAAACCACGGTTATTCTCTTCACACGCAACGTATATTCACCTTAGGCTGACTGAATTTTTACTGACCGTTGCCTGCTTTGTCTGGTCTTTTATATCGCAGGATAAACACCATTTCCATTTTTGTAACAAGAAAGGACGGTGAAAAGAAAGGACGGTAATTGACCGTCACCCCTCGCTATAATTTCAAGTCTGTCTGTTGTAGATATACTTAATTGCCGATTACAACATTTTAGTAGGATTACAACCTAGCTTCTAGTACTTTGTGTTTGATTATCTTATTCATAAGTGGAGGCAACTATAGTTTAACGTGGACACCGAGCAACAGATTTCAGAAATTTTACTTAGTTTTTGCCAGAAGATTGCAGCGAGGAAATCGGCGAAGAAACATTTTTTGGCACATCGTTTTCTTGGAGATGTCTGAGGTGGGATTTGAACCAGATGCTATCGTCTAATAAACAAACACACTATATTCTAGATTATGGCGATTTTATTGCAATTAGCAATTATTACAGGCTGCCATATACAGGTTATTATCTGACACATTTCCAAATTGATAATACTTCTGGGCAATGGAATATGCAGTTGATGATTTAACAATAGAAATTACTATAACATCATGCGATCTTGGTTGTCAGTTAATTTTAATTTTATGTAAAATTACTCTTTCATTAAAAATTTCTTTATTTTAATCAAAAGTAGCCCGCACTATGTGGCATATGGTTTCGTCCTGTTGCAACCATCATTGCAATTAAGACATATGAACCAATGACTTTACCAACCCACAAAGCACACCAAACAGTAATTTTCCGTGGACGTAACATCGTTTGGACAGAAGCTTGTGGTGTTATACGCACGGCGACAATTCTGCTTTTTTACATAACTGATAGTTGCTTGGCTTTAATTTCTGTATAAAGAAAATTCTTTTCCCAGCCTCTATCTAGGTAGTTCAGTTATTTGTTTTGCCTGATAAAAACAATTAACGGGACTTGTCTGTTGCGCAGAATTATTTTTAATTTTTTTATAAATTTTAAGAAGTTTCTTCTTTATTAACTGAAGACCACCCAGCAGTGCGCTGTAAAAGGACTAAAATTGTTTTTGTTATCCATTCACTCTGCATGTGATATTTTTAAGGTCTTTTTTCACTCGAAATTAAAGAAAATTTTGTTAATTTGCTAAAAATATTGTTAACTTAAGATTGTTTTAGTGCTGCCCTCAACAGTTTCTATTCGTGTTGTTTATTCGTAAAAGTTTGTAAAACTTTTGAAATGTCAAATGTCCCTGAGGATTATTGATGGCCATCATAAAATTGTTTTTGAAAAAGTTTTCGTTCGAAAAATTGTACGCCTTTATGAAGGCTTTCATGCCTTCAGTCTTATACTGATATCATATTCGTCTGTAGGATTGGGACTTCATTTCCAAAATAGATTTCAAAGTGTTAAAGTTTACAGAACCTAATTTTGTTTTTGTATCATATTAAAAGGGAGTATTTTTGTTGTGGGTAGACATTTGTGACGTACTACCAGGGATAATTGTATATACAGCTTTAAAAAATTTAATTATTCAAAATGAAATGTATGTATCTCTTCGCAATCATAACAAATTTTCATAGTAATAATCCATTCAATCTTATTTTAAAATAAAATTGTGCCAATAAAGTGAGCAGAGAAGAAGATGTAGCCGTTGTATAGCAATATATTGCTACGTTTTTACCTTTTTAACAACATTTGAAATATGAGCTCGTAGATTGCAAATCAAAATCAAAATAAATTTGTATTTAGTTTTAAATAAATTCTTTATTCTTCACACAATTCTGTGTTCCATTGTTCACAACTTGATAAACAACAATTGCTTTGTTTGTTATTCCTCTTTGTACTCTTTTGCATAAACACTAACAATTAATAGGCACTTGTTCGACAGATCTTTATAACGGAGATCTTCAAACCACGCGTCTTCACACAAGACTGACTGCTTTGCCTTGCCTTTTATATCGCAGGGTAAATAGTCTGATGAATGCTCTTGAAGGCATATGACTTCGCCTTCTCGAAATCTCTGTATATGTAAACATGTTGTTTACATTTATTCTTGTTTGTTGTTGTATTTCTGTTTACATTTATTCTTGCAGTTTTTTGTTGTTGCATTTTTGTTTACTTGTTTGTCACTTTTTTTGATACTGGTGCTTTGTTGTAGCATTTTTGTTTACTTGTTTATCAAGTAAACAAGTCCATTGTTTTTATTATTTTAGTTTTTGTTTATAATTTTAGTGTTAAACGATGTAAAACACCATTTCTATTTTCGTAACAATATTGAAGAAAATTTCTTACACTTTGTGGCAGATTTTATGAAAGGATCATGAATTAAAACCTTTCAAGATGCAAGATGTTGTGTCCTTTTACTTTGTGTAAGATTTTATAAAAAAACCTTGACTTAAAACCTTTCAAGATGTAACATATTTAGGAATTAAAACCAAGTGACTATCATATGTGTCACCAATTCCTCCAGAATGTCCATATGACAAGCACCAAAGTGACATTATCTCTGGTGTCTGGTGTCCATGACTCATGGGCCTCGCATGCGTACCCATAAGTGACGCCGATAACCATACTGAGTTTGTGTCTCTGGAGTATAAGCAGAATGAGCATGCTCCGTCCATCCAGCCTTGGACAGATTTTTCGTGCCGTTCTACATATGTCCAAGGCTACGCATCTGTCGTTTACAGAATGGACGATCGTTTTGTTGATTATAAGATTATCATTGGGATTGCGAAATTCGTTCTACAGTTACCCAGTACACATATGATATGGACCTCATACCTGGTAACTCGTTGAGATATCTGAGACAGATGTACACCATCTTGGAGTTCATCACGAATAAATTTTGAATTCATCTGGACGTCACCTTTAGTAATTGGAAACTATATAAATGCCGCGGTCATAAGTACGAAAGCTTTTATACAGGGGACAATAGCATTCTAGGTACCCCAATATATTTGAAAAACTTCATGTATTTTAAGCAATAATATCTTTAAATAATTGATGTTTATTATATTTGTTTTTATTAATTTGTTTCTAATTTATTATAAAACAAGGAATTTTTTATACTTTTCAGAAACCAAAAGAAAAACAAGGAAAACTTTCTGGTGACGGCATTTTTTTTGCACTGGAAAAGTGCAGAACTCAGAGTAAATTTAAAACCCAAAGGCCCAATATTTTAAAATGTTATTCGTTATATTTGATAAGATATCCCTTAATGTAAAGAACTCCATTGGATGTAAAAATTTTTACTTGTGCTTTCTGTTGATATTTGCCGGCCAAGCACTAATGAGCACGTTTTTCAATTGACTTTTGTTTGAGGTTTAGCGACCATGTAACCGTTGTTCCAAATAATTTCTTAAATATTCTATCGCAGTCACATTGGGACCTTGTGTAAAAGTTTTAGTCCTGTAAGGACATTGACAGGCAAATCACATCTTCACATTAGCAGCCGTATGATTGGGTTCATTGACTTGTTGAAAGTAATAACCATTACGAATTCTTAATACCTTCGAACATTTGGTGAATTTGTTCTTTAGAAATACGCACTCTTATTCATTATTTCTTCAAAAAAATCCAAACTGCAAACAATTGTTACCGACACACATCTCCACATTATTGTACATCAATTATTTGTACATATTATTGCTTAAAATTCATGAAATTGTTCAAACATTTTGGGGAATTTTGCTATCTACTGTATATAACGCACGGTTTTATACAGTGGTGCTTGACTGCAAATCCTAGCATTCCGGGTTTAAATGCAGCAAAAGTGAAATAAAGAGTTCTCATTATATTTCGAAATAAAAGATAAAGTGGGTTGGTGGAAGGCTCGATTTCTGATATCCGCTTTATCTACGAGGTTAGATAACGTTGATTAATGAAACAAAAACAACAGGCAACATGCTTGAAGTCAGGTCTTTGTTGAATAAAGGAAAGTATTTTATCACCACTGTTTACGAGTTGGCTCATAGACTTTCTGAGCCAATCAGATAACTGAGTGATTGTTTTATTTTGGATACAATAACGCATAGTTCGGTGGAGAGTTGTGTTATTTATACTCAAAGTCTAGTTCTCACACACATTTATCTAGTTCTAGATCGGCTGAAAACTAACGAAACCTAATTCGAATGGAACATTATGTACGTTTACAACAACAGCCTTATCCCATTAATAGTATTATAGTATTATTATTGTTAAATTTATGTTCAGTTTTAATTAATTTCTTTATTGTTCGCACAATTCTGTATGTCACTGTTCACAACTTGATGGAAACGACAACAATTTGTTTTGTTTGCTATTCGTCTTTACACTCTTCTGCGTAAACAATAACAATTGTTCGACAGATCTTTATAATGGAGATCTTCAAACCACGGTTATTCTCTTCACACGCAACGTATATTCACACTAGGCTGACTGAATTTTTACTGACCGTTGCCTGCTTTGTCTGGCCTTTTATATCGCAGGATAAACACCATTTCCATTTTTGTAACAAGAAAGGACGGTGAAAAGAAAGGACGGTAATTGACCGTCACCCCTCGCTATAATTTCAAGTCTGTCTGTTGTAGATATACTTAATTGCCGATTACAACATTTTAGTAGGATTACAACCTAGCTTCTAGTACTTTGTGTTTGATTATCTTATTCATAAGTGGCGGCAACTATAGTTTAACGTGGACACCGAGCAACAGATTTCAGAAATTTTACTTAGTTTTTGCCAGAAGATTGCAGCGAGGAAATCGGCGAAGAAACATTTTTTGGCACATCGTTTTCTTGGAGATGTCTGAGGTGGGATTTGAACCAGATGCTATCGTCTAATAAACAAACACACTATATTCTAGATTATGGCGATTTTATTGCAATTAGCAATTATTACAGGCTGCCATATACAGGTTATTATCTGACACATTTCCAAATTGATAATACTTCTGGGCAATGGAATATGCAGTGGATGATTTAACAATAGAAATTACTATAACATCATGCGATCTTGGTTGTCAGTTAATTTTAATTTTATGTAAAATTACTCTTTCATTAAAAATTTCTTTATTTTAATCAAAAGTAGCCCGCACTATGTGGCATATGGTTTCGTCCTGTTGCAACCATCATTGCAATTAAGACATATGAACCAATGACTTTACCAACCCACAAAGCACACCAAACAGTAATTTTCCGTGGACGTAACATCGTTTGGACAGAAGCTTGTGGTGTTATACGCACGGCGACAATTCTGCTTTTTTACATAACTGATAGTTGCTTGGCTTTAATTTCTGTATAAAGAAAATTCTTTTCCCAGCCTCTATCTAGGTAGTTCAGTTATTTGTTTTGCCTGATAAAAACAATTAACGGGACTTGTCTGTTGCGCAGAATTATTTTTAATTTTTTTATAAATTTTAAGAAGTTTCTTCTTTATTAACTGAAGACCACCCAGCAGTGCGCTGTAAAAGGACTAAAATTGTTTTTGTTATCCATTCACTCTGCATGTGATATTTTTAAGGTCTTTTTTCACTCGAAATTAAAGAAAATTTTGTTAATTTGCTAAAAATATTGTTAACTTAAGATTGTTTTAGTGCTGCCCTCAACAGTTTCTATTCGTGTTGTTTATTCGTAAAAGTTTGTAAAACTTTTGAAATGTCAAATGTCCCTGAGGATTATTGATGGCCATCATAAAATTGTTTTTGAAAAAGTTTTCGTTCGAAAAATTGTACGCCTTTATGAAGGCTTTCATGCCTTCAGTCTTATACTGATATCATATTCGTCTGTAGGATTGGGACTTCATTTCCAAAATAGATTTCAAAGTGTTAAAGTTTACAGAACCTAATTTTGTTTTTGTATCATATTAAAAGGGAGTATTTTTGTTGTGGGTAGACATTTGTGACGTACTACCAGGGATGATTGTATATACAGCTTTAAAAAATTTAATTATTCAAAATGAAATGTATGTATCTCTTCGCAATCATAACAAATTTTCATAGTAATAATCCATTCAATCTTATTTTAAAATAAAATTGTGCCAATAAAGTGAGCAGAGAAGAAGATGTAGCCGTTGTATAGCAATATATTGCTACGTTTTTACCTTTTTAACAACATTTGAAATATGAGCTCGTAGATTGCAAATCAAAATCAAAATAAATTTGTATTTAGTTTTAAATAAATTCTTTATTCTTCACACAATTCTGTGTTCCATTGTTCACAATTTGATAAACAACAATTGCTTTGTTTGTTATTCCTCTTTGTACTCTTTTGCATAAACACTAACAATTAATAGGCACTTGTTCGACAGATCTTTATAACGGAGATCTTCAAACCACGCGTCTTCACACAAGACTGACTGCTTTGCCTTGCCTTTTATATCGCAGGGTAAATAGTCTGATGAATGCTCTTGAAGGCATATGACTTCGCCTTCTCGAAATCTCTGTATATGTAAACATGTTGTTTACATTTATTCTTGTTTGTTGTTGTATTTCTGTTTACATTTATTCTTGCAGTTTTTTGTTGTTGCATTTTTGTTTACTTGTTTGTCACTTTTTTTGATACTGGTGCTTTGTTGTAGCATTTTTGTTTACTTGTTTATCAAGTAAACAAGTCCATTGTTTTTATTATTTTAGTTTTTGTTTATAATTTTAGTGTTAAACGATGTAAAACACCATTTCTATTTTCGTAACAATATTGAAGAAAATTTCTTACACTTTGTGGCAGATTTTATGAAAGGATCATGAATTAAAACCTTTCAAGATGCAAGATGTTGTGTCCTTTTACTTTGTGTAAGATTTTATAAAAAGACCTTGACTTAAAACCTTTCAAGATGTAACATATTTAGGAATTAAAACCAAGCGACTATCATATGTGTCACCAATTCCTCCAGAATGTCCATATGACAAGCACCAAAGTGACATTATCTCTGGTGTCTGGTGTCCATGACTCATGGGCCTCGCATGCGTACCCATAAGTGACGCCTATAACCATACTGAGTTTGTCTCTCTGGAGTATAAGCAGAATGAGCATGCTCCGTCCATCCAGCCTTGGACAGATTTTTCGTGCCGTTCTACATATGTCCAAGGCTACGCATCTGTCGTTTACAGAATGGACGATCGTTTT
The DNA here is from genome assembly GCA_958299815.1 of Sarcophaga carnaria. Lineage (NCBI taxonomy): Eukaryota > Metazoa > Arthropoda > Insecta > Diptera > Sarcophagidae > Sarcophaga > Sarcophaga carnaria. Next base: position 89,523,026 of record OY283149.1, read on the forward strand.
GTTGATTATAAGATTATCATTGGGATTGCGAAATTCGTTCTACAGTTACCCAGTACACATATGATATGGACCTCATACCTGGTAACTCGTTGAGATATCTGAGACAGATGTACACCATCTTGGAGTTCATCACGTTAGAATTCAGAGCTTTGATTGCCGCTTGGCTATCAGAATGTTCCTCTTTGAGACTCTGCAATGGTTCGACAGCCTTGTTAAATTTGTTCAATTTGGAGTTGTCGGTGCAAATTTGGCGGAGACCTTTAGGAATTGGGTCACACACTTTCTTTACTTTCTCCTTGTGAAGTCGTACCGCTGTGTCGTATTTTCACTGCCCTCAACAGCTCCAAATTCTTTCAGAATTCTTGCATGGTCTGTATCCGACTCAGGTCACTGTCCAGTTACCTAGAGACGTGTGCTTATATTAGCCGGCATGCCCTTAAAATAAAGTTCAAGTGGACAGAGGCATCAAATTATCTCCAATGTAGTGCACAGGGCACCGCATTGAAAATTGCTGTTTGGTACGTTCTATGGGCAATCGGTACATGAAAAGAAATATTTTCGTATGTCAATTAAATGTTGTTAATCTTGATGACACACAGCGTGCACTACAATTGATTTATTCAAAGAAACTTAAAATGAAAGAACAATTTCAAATAATGCTCCAATTAATTCGACACCAAATGCTTCAATATTTTATAAAGTATAACCGAATCACCCAGGTTTTAGATGCGATTACTTAGTGCCTGAGATTATTTTCGGACGAGCATACAAAACTAACACCCCATACGGAAGATTGGGTTGATGAAGCTATCATCGGTGAAGTCGGTATGACAACCTTGTCCGATGGCTCAAGAATGGAATAAACAATGGATTAGGGTCCATCGGAATGGAGCTTTCTATGAACGGGTCATACAGAATACCTAACTAGAGCAGGGTATTTCAGCCGGAGATCTTTGCTGTTGCACATATGGTTGAAACCGGTGACCTGCCTCTTTCGAACTTGATCGGATGTGTGAACAGTCGAACAGCAATCAAAGCGCAGGGATCCCACCTTGTCAAATCAACGGGCGTCAGGAGTTGCATGGCCTCTTTATGACGTATACGTCTACACAAAACCCACCTCTACTGGGTTCCGGTACACTGTGGCATAGAGGCAAACGAAAAGGCGAACGAACTGGTACAGAATGGGTCCGAGATGCCTGAAGAGGAGGCTACAGAGGGGATATATGCGCCTATATGAGAACACTTTTTCAAATTGGAAGAAGCAGCAGCAAGTGGTCCGACATACTTGGTTGCCTAATTTCAAAACTGCTGAGTCCAGCATTGGATAGCAGGAAAACCAAAGAAGTACTTGAGTTCGACAAGAGAACGGTTCGCATTCTGACAGAAATTCTAACGGGACACTATGCTAATGGCAATTTCGCTGAAAATATCGGTTTGCGCCATCAGGATTACTATAGAAGCTGCCAGATGTAGAAGAAACTGAATCGGCACAACAACTTTGATGTGAGTGTTTTGGAGTTCAAAACAGAAGTCATCGATTTTTGTGTAAAAGAACATTTGAAGATCTGGCCATGGTGGCAAACGTGCCACTAAGGGAACTGGCGGGTTTCAACCAGAGTTCGGAGTGGTTCAAATCCATCAATAACGGATTATAACAATTATCGGGTAAGCTGCCCGATAACCTAACCTAATTGGACACAAATATCATGTGATTTAACCGCACTGCATTATTTTATGGCGAAATAAACATTCGAAGAGTTAATGGCGAAATGTGATCTCATATGCGGTGACAAGTTAGTTGTTTGATATTATAAGTCAATATATTTTTATTTCAGAAAACGTATCAAACAACATTAGATGTCCTCCGCCTCATGATAATTGTTTAGAGTTGCCAATATGTAATGAAAATGTTTAAAATGTGAGAAAAACAATCTACAAAGCAAATTCGCCGTAGTCTAGTAGGTAGTGTGTTGGCTTATTAGACGTAAAGCAAGGGTTCGAGCCTCAGGCCAGACATCAAGACAAAATACGAAAAGTATTTCTTCGGCGACTTCCTCTCAACATATTTCTGGTAAAAACTCTGAGAGTAAATAAACTGTAATAAAACTGTCATGAAAAGTTTCTCAAAAAATCTGTGGTTCGGAGTCGACTTTAAACTGTAGGTCCCACCACTCATGTATAAAATTAACACACACAAAATAAGTGGTGTGAGAAACTAGGACAATGGGTCAATTCGACCTCCGGGTACTGTACTTGTCTTAATTGACAAGCACACGTCCTCTAACCTAACCTAACCTAAGCAAAGATAATCTTTGTTGACACTTGATCCTACTGAAGGCAATAGAATGGAATGGATTTGGTCAAACACCAATTCTTATGATCAAGATCAGAGGTTATTAACGTCAAATGTGGCAATCATTTTACACTAAAGCAGTAGGTAGTAGTAATAGAATATATACATTTGTATGTACATATGTATACATAAGAAAGAAAAAATCAATATTCTGTACTTGAATGCTTTTCGAAAGTTAACGGAACAATATTATTTAAAAACTTTATTTCTCCATTCCATTCCATTCCTCTCTTTTTTTTTCTATAAATTACAAGTGCTTAGTAGTTTGTATTCTCAGCATGTCCACATATACACGTACATTTGCGGCAACAAAATAGTTTCTTTAGTTACAGAACAGCGCAAAAGTTACTCATGCGAGAAAACTTGCAACATTAACAACTTTCAAAGAAGTTGTTGTAGTAGTAGTAGTAGCAGTAGTAGTGGCAAGAATAGCAACAACAGCAACAAAAAAAAAATATCAAAAGTAAATAAACGTGCACATCAAGTGGCATGAAATTACGTGGCATTTGTAATAGCAAGTGTAGGGAATAATAATAATAAACTTAATAATGATGGCTAACGAATGTTTGAAGAAAATAGAAACAGAAATACAAAATTATTTGAAACGCATAAAATTTCTTGTTTTTTTTTCTTTCTTTCTTTCTTGCAACATTTAAATGCCATTAAAAGTTTTTCATTGATAAAAATATGTTTTTGCATGAGTTTATTTAGAAGTTCTCGAAAAAAAAACTAAGAGAAAGAAATCCTGCAGTATAAGGAGAACGAACTCTAATTAGGAGACGTTTCAGTTGTTAAGCTAGAGTCTGCTATTTGAAACGGCGGTAAATAAACAAAGCTGTCCCATAATCTTTAATACCTATTATTTGTACGCATTGAAGCAGGTACAGTAAGACCCCGCTTAACTCTGTTTCAGTATTACGCCGTAGTATTGGGATTCCCCTAAATCGCACACTGTATTGCTACTTGTTGTATATGTGTGCAAATGAAACGCCCATGCACCAATCAAAAGCGGTGCACTATATAGCGACGGTGTATAATATGTATCTTTTTCAACGCTCTTTTGTTAGCCTGTCCAGAATAAAGATTCCAACTGTATTTTCCAAAGTCTCAATCACAGTACGAACGCATCTTTCCTGTGTCACAGCTGTCATCAACGTTACTATCTAGTTACTACTATACATATGCACGTGTTAAGTTGCCTCGTTTAGCGCTGGAACTTAGTGGAACAGAACCCTCTCATATTGAACGAATCTATTTTACATCAATCGCAACAATACTTCAGTCATTGATTACATTTACGATGGATCCACTTGTAAGGAGAAATTAAACAAGAACTGCTAGTGCAAAGGATTACATGAGGGTCTGAATGAAATTTTACTTACAACGTCAAAGTAAAAATTTACTTTAAGTTGGGTTGGTAGATTGAAGGGGAGGAGGCCTAAAAGTAAGATCCAAGCTGTCATGTCTATCGGCATACACCTAAAGAATTAAGATGACTTGTTGTGCGCTTATTGAAGTCGCGGTAGTTTAGTAGGTAGTATGACGTGAGGCCACGGTTCAAACTCCAGGTCAGACATCTCTATCAATCCAGATCGAGCAGCAGATTTCTGACAAAAACTTTGAGAGCTAATAAAAATTGCAAGAAAAGTTTCTCAAAAAAAAATCTGTCGTTCGGAATCGACTTTAAACTATACGTCCCGACACTTATGGATAAAATTAACACACACAACATAAGTGGTGTGAGAAGCTAGATCGTAATGACTAATTACGTACGTTATGTATGCGCTCATCGTTAAATGGTACCAGCCATACCTTCTATTGGAAGTTCGTATCTTGTACAAACTTTACTAGCTCCTTCCAACCCATTTACCTGAGGTGAGTTGTGTAAGACGACAAAAAAAAACTGTCAACACAGAAGCAAACAAGACACAAAACATGAAAACCATATACGAGTATGAGAACAGAACAAAGATGAAACTACAACAACAACACATCGCCAAAAGATTGCAAAGTTGCCAGATATGAAATAAGGAAGTATAACTTAAGCGAACGGCAATGTTGCCAATCAGTAGGTAGTAAGTAGAAAGTCTTTGAGTAACTAACGCATGAAAGGCAAAAATTTGGCAAAAATTGGAAACTAAGCATCTCTGAATTTAGCCTGACATTATTTAAAGAATACGATTTACAACAAGCTTTTTGGAAAAGCTTGATTCAAATCGGCAGAAGTGAACACCAATAACAATACGTTTTGATTAAACTGAACTGTTTTACTCAAGCCTTGAGCTAGGTTCATTTGATAGACTGGTTCTACTTTTTAGAGAATAAAGAAAGAAGAGAGTATTGACCACACTCTATTTGCGAATATCCATCGCTGGCTTAAGGCAAACTTATCTCAATTGGTTCAACCACTCTCTATAGACTAACAGGAATATGTCACTTGATATAATCTCGATCACTAGTTCCTTTAAATTTCTGGACCGGATATTGATTCTCGACACTGGTTAACCTGTACTTGGCAGTTAGCTCTGTGGCTTTGGTTCACATAGTTTTATAGAGGACCCATATATGCTCATGTAATTTGTGATTTGACGAAAGCTGCACTTTCTTCTATTCTACCCACATTGAATATCATATGTAGATAGCCGTGTACATACATACATAATTGGACTGGAGGGTTGTAGTCAGGATTATAGACCTAGTTTCACACCACTTACGTTGTGTGTGTTAATCTTGCACATGAGTGGCGGTACCGACAGTTTAAATTCGATTCCGAACGACAGATTTTTTGAGAAACTTTTCATGGCAATTTTATTTGCTTTCAGAGTTTTTGCTATCGAAGAAATATTTTTTTCAGATTTTCATTATGATGTCTGACACGTGGCATTACGTCTAATAAGCCAACACAGTACCTACTAGACTACAACGACTTCCGATTCCAAAATAGATTTCTTTCTATCAAAAACCGCTGACTAGTATTGCTTAATTTTATTCTATGCTCCTCACTTACACTTACTTTGGGTTGATGACATTTTATTTTTGTAGTGATTTTCTTCCTTTTTCCATCTGTTTTCTTCTTTATTTTTTGTTGTTTATTTTTGTTTTCGGTTTTATTTCCGTTTTTGTTTATTTTATAAATATTTAACTAAGGAAGTTGTTTTTGTTATTTTTGTCTACTCTTTGGTTATATGTTTTTAGGTTATACATACACATACATGCTTACATACACACTTTAATATAATTTCACACTCACTCATACTCATGGTGAACCGCTCGTTCGCAATACACTTGTGCATAGAAATCAGTGGTCTGGGATATATTTTGTGAAATTTTTATAAATAATACAGTAGTGGTAGTGGTGGTAATGGTGAATAAAAATAGAAAATAGAAAGAAATAGAAAACATATAGAATCTACATAATAGATGGAATCACGGCCACATTCATAGATGTTCGTTTAAGCGCAATACATACATACATACATAATTGGTCATTACAACTCTTCAGTCAGGATTACGACCTAGCCTGTCACACCACTTATGTTGTGTGTGTTAATTTTATACATGAGTGGTGGGATCTACGACTCCGAACGACAAATTTTTGAGAAACTTTTCATGGCAATTTTATTTACTCTCAGAGTTTTTGCCATAAATCTGCTGAGAGAAAGTCGCCTAAGAAATACTTTTTGTATTTTGTTTTGATGTCTGGCCTGGGTCTCGAACCCTGGCTTTACGTCTAATAAGCCAACACACTACCTACTAGACTACGGCGACTTCAGCTTCAACTGTTACTGTTTAAGCGCAATCGAATTTTTAAATTTTAAATTCATAAGAAATAAATGTTTTATTAAAAGAGTTAATTTGATGCATGCCATTCAAGCTACTGCTCATCGAAAGCTAAGACTTTTTTCAATCTTTTTGGCGATTTATGGATTTTGTCTCAAAAAACCGCTAATCTTCTGAATCGAACCAATCTTTCATACCCTGCTTGGCAATGGAGCATATTGCAGTGAGTGCTGTCTGCATCGTTCGAAACAAATTATAATCAGAAGGGACTTTGTCTGAGCAACACGGCATCTGAGGAAATCTTCCCATCCGCTGTTTTAAAAAGTCTTTTTGACCATCGCCATAGTGTGTGAGCAAGCGTTGTCATAATGGAAAATTGCTGCCTCATGTGTAATTACATACTTCAGTTAGATTTTTGACCTATGTTCGCTTCAAGCGAATTAACTATTGTCTGTACAGATCTCCCGTGGTAGTCTGGAATGCTTCTGGAATCTGATAATGAATTACACCCTTCTGTTTCTATCAATATCAATACCTTGTAGTATTGGATATTCTGTTTGACCGTGGTTTTTTCGCTTTACATACGAGTTCTTAAGCTTGGGTTAGTCGTTAAGTCGCCGTGGAGTAAATCAAAAAAAATTGGAAGAAAACCATTCCCTTCTTAGTATATAAAGTTCGTAATCTTTTTGGAACTTATAGTCTTCAGAAAATCTGCAGAATTATTATCAAGTTCTCTGATGACGATATCTTCCAGTGGCAATAAAACAAAAAGGATGTCTGAGAAGGAGAAAATGATAATCACACCACAACGTTTCCTCCAATAAAATTTTGCTAGAATCGCACAACGCTTGTTTGTTCCATATTATACCAATAACAACTGTGGCAATCTGGGTCAGCTAAATTAGACTTTTTCTTCATCGCGACTTTCTTTTCTGGCGACTTCAGTTTTCGACCAAAAACTCAGGGAGGAAATAAAATTGCAATGAAAAGTTTTACAAAAAATCTGTCCGTCGCAGTCGAGTTTAAACAGTAGAACCTGTCATTCATGAATAAAATTAACACTCACCAAAGAAGTGGTGCAAAAAACTAGGTTGTAACCCTGACTAAAAGGTTGTTGAACACACTACCTACTAAACTACGGACCGTTCAAAATTAAAATGCCGTTGGAGTAACAATTATTATTGTTTTGTTTACTAATAATGTTAGTAATATAAATAAAAACTTAAATAGAAGAAAATTTTACAACAAGAAATTAAAAAAAAATATGGGAATTAAGAACGGTCTGGTCAAACGATTGCATTCAACTGTATGCATACATTGCTGCCACTTTGTATTGTGGTATTTAACTCACGTGTATGTGCTAAAATCTATGCGTAAAGTAAGGAAAAATATGAAGAGAAACAAAAAACGTGTGTGTATTCTTCGTTGAAAAACAGAAATTTATGCATAAAAGCCGTACTAAAAAATAAATTTCAACAACAGCAAGCGAAAATTTATAATTGGGGAGAAGTAAATATTTGTATCAGCTACACACAAGCAGCATGCATTACAATAGATCTTCGAATTTGAAACATAATTAAGGGTACGCTTTTAGTTAAATTTTTTAAGTGAATACTATACGACATACCCATGCGCTGATTAACTTCCTTCTCTTCCCTGATTTTGATGAAACTTGGTCAGTACAGAGACTGCGTTCACTCGTGTCATCACAACGGGCCACTATGCGTGCTCAAGTGAGCTCTTTGATATCAGAGCTACATCTTCAGCCTAACCTAACTACCGACTAGTCTACGGCGATTTCCATGGACCAGTATTCCCCAGTTTGAATACATTGGGATCCGATCACTTGTATATAGTATAACATACTTGGCTAGAAAGGAAAGATTTTTCCAACTTTTTATTGCCAGTTCGAAATGCTTCCTTTTTCTTAAATCCTATTCCTTCATCTAATTCGAACTGCAGATTGGCAACTTTCAGAGATCTCGAGTGTTTTATGTGTGCATGTTCATTTTATTTAAATTACGTTTGGCAATTCAGATATATGCTACGAGGTTCCCAAAATAGAATCCGGTCATGTCCAATGTATATTTTGTTCTGCGTATAACTATATCTGGATAGATTTGTTAAATAGGTTCAAGATCCCTTCTGCCTTTTTCAAATTAGAAAAAGTTTAAATCAGGTAATGTATTACCTCCACCCTATAGAAGAATACTAATCCCATGTATACATACATAATTGGTCATTACAACCCTTCAGTCAGGGTTACGGCCTGGTTACTACACCTAACCTAACCTCTACCAGGCCTTTAGTCCACTCCAAATATTTTATTGATCCAAAATTTTATGTCGGATATGATTTAAAGCCTCGTCAATACAATAAATTTCCAATCATATTTTGAATTTTGAAACGGAGCCCTACTAATGCCTTGGAAATGTTCATCAGGACAGTTCTATGTAAGATCTTCGATCCTCAATGGATTAGTAATTATTTACGCATCCGAATCAACAGTGAGACAGTTTGAGACCCTCAAACAGTTCTTTAAAGACGTTAATACGAAGATATGAGTAACTGACGAAAAAGTTAGCAGACGTCTGAGTACACGATGGACCAACTAAGTAAGTAAGAAATGAATATACTCTGAGTTAACATGTTCACTGATGAGAATGGAAATTTAATGAAACTTTCAACAAATGTTTGTTAATTCCGTTTCTGACACTTATTGGTACGTTTTTCATTCAAAAAATAGTAGAAAAATAAAATTGTAGAGATACGATGAAAAAGTTACCACAGTCCACAAAAGAAGATAATAAAACTGCTCAAGAGAAGTATGGGACCAATATAAATAATGTATAAGTGAAGTTCGAAGAATTTTAAAGAAATATGACGATGCAAGAGATAAGAGGACGTTACAGAGATCTCTCAAAACATATATAAATGGAAAGATATCTATCCTAGAACTTCTTTGGAATGGATATGCTAAATTATTTATGATTTTTAAAGATATCAAGAAGCAGAAAGGGTACTAACTTTTCCTGGCTTTTTCTTTTTCGGTTTGATGAAATCGCTTCTGTTTCTCTTAAGCACTGCCTTTATTAATGAGTTTATTCATAAGACAGGGATCTCATTGGATGCTTTTAAAAATACCCCAAAGCCTAGTAATAACTTGGTTTATTATACAAGATCTCCTGAGCTCGTACTATAGTTCTGATATCACCACAAAAAAAAAACAAAAAATATACAGTCTTCTGGCAAAAGCTCCGACTGTATTTATAGATGACGAAAAAGGAGCATTTTGGGTATCTTTATTGTAAAAAACAAGAAAGACATCTAATAAACAAAATACAAAATGAAAGGTTAGGTGCCTCAATGGGCACAGCTTACTTGGATCTTGTAAGGTGAGATTGTAACACTGATGTTGCCTATTCCGCCCCATATAATTATAGCTCCTGGTTGGCATCTTTCAAGCATCCCAAGTGTCATAAGGAGTTGTAAATTCTTGCCTTTGTCTTGACCTGATTTACCAATAAATTCTGGGTTTTTAAGAATTCTTCTTTTCAGGTTCTGTCGTTTCCTCTACTTCCTTGTTGTCACAACTTTTGCGGAAGTCGTTATAGGATATTCACAGTTTCGTGGCGTGAACAGCCAGAGGCCAGTATCACATGATTTATTGCAGTAATTAGGTTCCTTAGATGGAATCTCGATAGGTTCGATGCAAATTCAGTTTTACATATAGCCATGCCAGACCAGATTTATCTGGTGTCTCTACAATTGGATTTATTATTCCATATAGCCTTTGCCAAAGAATGACGTTTTTGTGAAACCTCTGCAGAGGAACTCTAAATGATTTCATTTAGAACTTCTTATGAATTTTCGTGATGCCAGCTTTATCAAGTGCGTTGTTCTTATTGTTACCTTCAATATCCCCATGTCCAGGAACCCAAATTAGGGTAATAGCCGAATTTCTTGCTGTTTCCTGCAGAGACACCCGGCACTCTTGGACAATTCTCCAGGGATCTAAGGCCCGCTTCACTGTCGGTAAATATGAGTATATCACCATACGGTATACTCTAATACTGAATTCACACTGCGGCAAATTTCATAGCCATTATTTCGCCCTGAAAAATACTACAATAATCTGATAGTGTAAGGGTTGACCTAATGTGCAGTTGTTCTGAAAAGATTCCTCATTTGACTTTGTTGCATTCGTTAGATTCATCAGTGAAAATTTGAATAAAATAACAAAAGGATCTACCCGACATCTCCGTGACAAAACCAGGATGGAAAGCAGATTCAGATATCTTATAGTCGATAGGTATATTTACATCAATCATATCCAAGATATTGGCATGTACACAGCTTATGTACTTTCATACTCTGATGGCCCTCAGCCTCATTGCCGTGTTCGTAGCTACTTTTTTGCTAACATATCTGGTGGCAGCCAGTTAAGGATAGTAGACAACCTATTATCACACCATTCTCATAAACCGTTGTATGATTTCTCTAAGGCCAACCTGCAAATCGTATACATATTTAGAATTAATATCCTAGTTCAGGCATATCGCTCTCTTACAAAAATAAAAAGCAGTAGCCGTTTTAATGTTGCTAGATTGCATATTCAAGTTCCATTATTTCAATCGAAGGACTAGCGAGTCTTCTTTCATTTTCTATAAGATTGGGTATCGATCTAGTACGGTTTCCCTTTAAACACTTTTGTGTGGGGGTACATTTCGCTGCGGCATTGTACCGAGCGTTGGGGTTTTCGTTTTCAGCACATAACAGTATTTTTATACTCACAAATAAAATCGACAATTGTTTAACGAATGCTTTAAAGCAGCCTTATGACTGTCTGCTGAGCTTTTGCGTGGAACCTTAAAGGCAATTTGACATGCTCTGTTCCAATTCATTGTGTATAGTGTCCATCAGACTACTTTTTTACTAAAAAAAACAAGCCTTTACACTAACACGTACTAGTATACGTTACGCGCTCAAGTATTAATTTTTTGTAAAGTACAAGTACGTGTTGATAGAATTGTTGGTTGAAATTTGGTTACAATTTCTGTTATTTTGTAGTTGCGATGACTATTATATTCTCTGTAGTCTACTAGGTAGTTTGTTGGCTTATTAGACGTGAGGCCACAGTTCAAACCCTAGCTCAGACATCTACAGCAAAACGAAATATGAAATATTATTTCTTCGGTGACTTTCTCTCAGCAGTTTTCTGACAAAAACTCTGCCATGAAAGCTTTCTCAAAAAGCTGTCGTTCGGCATCGACTTTAAACTGTAGGTCCCGTCACTCTTGTATAAAATTAACAAACATAACATAAGTGGTGTGAGAAGCTAATTATATATGTATGTATGACTATTATTATGAGAAATTAGGCAAGTGAATACAATACAGTCCATACCATACATTTAACTCGGTCCAGTGAGGCGAAGACAACAGGCTGTTGCAAGATTGGAATGCATCAACAAAGTACTTGAACCTCAATCGGCTTAAGAGAAAAAGTCCTTCAATCGTCAGCAAGCAACTTTCCTGAAACATTGACAAACAAAAGCGGACATTGAAATTAAGAAGGCTTTAGTAGCTAAAATGTGTGGCCAAATTTAATTTGCATCCGGCTAGAATAAAAAGAAACAAATTTTTTCCTCAAACTAATGAAAGTAGATAATTCTTCTCATTTCGTCAAATACCCACAAAAATTTAATATTAAAATTGAAAATATTTAAACACGCAATAAACAAACAAAAAAAAAAAGAAGAATATGAGTACCAAAACTAACCAAGAAAATAATGCACAGATAAACTGAACGAAACTAAACAAGTGCTCACATGACAACAAAGTTATTAAATTTATGATGCTGGAGTTTATAATTAAAAAGACAAACAACACTGCACAAACGCATTGCAAATATTGCATTATTGTCTTTAATTTTTATTGTTTAATCGGAATTCCACAAACAGCATTAGGCATCGCTGTATTGAAACTGTCTTCAGTAGAAACTTAAAGAATTTTTTTCTGTGATACAATGCTGGCCTATTGATATCCAATAATTGTTTTTTTTTCATCATCATTATCGTTAAATCAAAAACAATCTTCTTTAACATCTTAACATTTGAAGTGGCTTTATAACAAGAATAAAAAAATATTCTCTTATCGGCAATTTTCGAAATTAACTGTCTACTGAAAATCCCAAAAGATAAATTGTTATCTTTCCTCGTTTTTCAGACAGTTTCAATTGAAAATACAATTTTCCAAACAGCCACTGAAGTGGAAAATTGAATTTAATTGTTCACTTTTTACGTTCAACAGGAATTATTTATTTTTTTTTATTTTTTTTAGTTAGCCAAACTCGACTGCAGGATACCTTGTTCACTGTAGAGGAATTATTTAGCTGTGATATTTTAAAATATCAGAAAGACTACGAAATACCCTAAGAAATCAAGAGTCATTTTTGGAGGAAAACGATAACGAATATTGTATAAACGGGCTATACAAAGCGGACACCAATTTTTATTGAATTTTTGGCACAAACAAATGGCAAGGTCTGTAAGTAATACCATTGTCCAATATCCAATATAAAATTTTCTATGACTCTGGTGTAGAAATTACTGCGAAATTAATCGCTGACATGAGTTCGATCGTTTTGAGAACTCCTTTGGTTTGTTATTTATCTGCACTCACCTGCGACTTAAGAAGAAATTATAACGGGCTCAAATCGCACAATCTCGGTGGACCAGTTCACATCACCTTCTCGTGAGATCGCCATTCTGTTGAAAACATATGGCCAGGCAATCCAATTCAGATCAAAAGAAGTTAGTGATCATCGCCCTGTTGTTGGTTCACGTATTCATTTATCCAGGAATGGGCTTTTGATTCTTTAATTGTTGCAATTATAAAGTGTCCCTCTATAATAGTCGTCTCATACACACATAATTGGTCATTACAACCCTTCAGTTAGGATTACGACCTAGTTTCTCACACCACTTATGTTGTGTGTGTTAATTTTATACATGAGTGATAGGATCTACAGTTTAAAGACGACTTCGAACGACAGATTTTTGAGAAGCTTTTCATGGTCGTTTTATTTACTCTCAGAATTTTTGTCAGAAATCTGCTGAGAGGAAGTCGCCGAAGAAATATTTTTTCATATTTCGTTCAGTTGGAGATGTCTGACCTGGGGTTTGAACCGAGGCCTCACGTCTAATAAGCCAACACACTACCTACTAGACCACGGTGTAGAAATTAGTCTGAAATTAATCGCTGACGTGGGTTAGATCGACTTGAGGACTCTTTTAGTTTTTGTTTTATCTGCTATCACCTGCGACTTAAGAAAAACCCACAAAAGAAATTCTAAAGGGATCAAATCGCACAATCTCGGTAGGCCAGTTCACATCACCTTCTCGTGCGATCGTTCGTGCTGTTTACAAGCAATGTGGGGCACATGTATCGCCATTCTGTTCAAACCACATGTCCAGACAGTCCATCATCGCCCTACTCACCTACAATTAAAATCGAATTCTACAGGATCCTTCAACATCAATTAGTAAAATGTCTTCGTTATTTGTCTTTCACTTGGCCCATACAAATATAAATAAATCTTCTGTTCTCTAGTCTTCATATGTCTAACTAGGCAGCTTTTATGCGAGAGCCCTGCACTTCAGAACAGATATCATCGGTTTTGCGGTGACAGAACGTTTGAAGACCTGGGTATAGTGACGAAAATGTCACGGAGGGTACTGGACGGTTTCATCCGCAGCTCGGGGAGGTTCAAACACATAATTAACGAATTATGACTAGGATGCTTACCTCACACTGGGGTAGACAATGGGGCATGTGAGCTACCGAGTGAACACGCCTGTGAACAGCTAGCTACCCGTTAACCTAACCTAACTGGCCAATTAATACGCGTTTGTACTTTCCATATATTCTTTTGACTTTTGTTCACCAAACAAAATGGGCCAAAATTTGTCACAGTTTCTTTTTCCATGTGAACATAAAAGCTTTAGAGGTTTGTGTATACTTTGCTTAGACGGCTCTATTATCAAAAAAAATTCGCAAACAAATTTTCTTTCAGCAACTGCCTATAATGCTTACAATGAATACGGTGGTACCATCGAACTGAAATGTCACGCGATAAAACAAGTTTGAGAATATTCAGTTTTTTATTCGGATTGGGAAGTCGCCGTAGTCTAGTGTGTTGGCTTATTAGACATAAAGCCAGGGTTCAAACTCCAGACCAGACATCAAAATAAAAAACAAAAAATATTTCTTCGGCGACTGCAAATAAAATTGCCATGTAAAGTTTCTCAAAAATCTGTCTTTCGGAGTCGACTGTAGGTCCCGCCACTCATGTATGAAATTAACACACACAACATGAGTGGTGTGAGAAACTAGGTCGTAATCCTGATTGAAGGGTTGTAATGTATGTCTTATTCGGATATTGTATGCATAATTATGAGCTCATAAAGCTCATTGTTGGACCGGAATCGGAAATGATCGCCAACTCTCACTGAACCGAAGAGATTACATAAGACTTTTCTCTCGAATACTCTCAGCACTGCTGTCTCAGTGATTAATAGTATTCATGCTCCTGCGCCATAGATAAGCACTGGTGGGCTGAGTATTAGTTTTGTCGTACGAGAGAGGTCATTGCTACTCAATTGCCTATTGAGACCATAGTAGCACCTATTGGTAAGGGTGATCCTACGCTTGATCTCCAGCTTACGTGTCAGCGTGCACGAGCATCTGTATGCCTTTTTGGAATCTTTTTATTAAAATTATTCACAGTTTTTTTATATATTTTATTGATTATCCTTATATGAGAAAGCCACTTTCCATAGGAGCAGCAGCTTAAAAATCTTAAGTACGTATGATTTATTTAATTTCAAGTACTTTTTTATTCAAAATGTTCCACATACAATCCAAACGCTTAAAAGTGAATCTATTTTTTAAGGATTTTCAAACATAAGTAGAATACAGTATAACATCCTTACATTAGGTGTGTAGGGTAGCGTTTGTATAAGTAAATAATTTGAAATATTCAATATTTTATAAGTGTTCATATGTATGTTTATAAGCACATAAAAAGTCGTATCTATTTGGAAACTGTCTTTTGCCAGTTTCCACAACAAAAAGTATTATTTTTGCCGTTTTTTTTCATTTGAAATTAAAAGTTTCACATACGATAAGAGAGCTTGTGTGCTTACAGTATTTGGCAATAATATTAAAAGCACACCGTTAGATAACTGGCAGCGTAGAAACAATTATTAAGAAAATTTCACTTTTTTATTTTTAATTTATTTTTTTAGGTCACCTTTAAATTATTTTTCGCCATTTTTGGAATATTAGTGTTCTGAGAATGATGTAACATTTCATGACCATAGAATCCCTAAAACGTATCAAAATCATTATACATAGGCAGAATGTAAAAAATGTTCAGAATAACATATTGGGCGGCAGTAAGTCCTAACGCCAATCCCATTAAAAACACATGGTTAATCGGCAAGCGAAGTTTAGGACAATATTAAACAGTTTCATTCCAATGTAAGGAAATATTCGTCATAGTTTAGTACGTAGTGTGTTGGCTTATGAGAAGTGAAGAAAAAATATTTCTTTCGGCGACATTTTCTTAGCATGCTACGAAAAGTTATTCAAAATTCTGTTGTTCGAAGTCGACTTTAAACTGTAGGTACCGTCACTCATGTATAAAATTAACGCACACAACATAGTGGTGTGAGAAGCTAGGTCGTAATCCTGAAGAAGCTATGTCTGTGACCAGTTATGTATGTATGTATGTAGGTATTAGGAATAGGGTGCAACATTCTCTGAGAGGAAGACTGAGTTAGCATCTGATTGTGGATTGGATATTAGCCCTGGAAAAACGGAGATAGTACTCTTCACGAATAGATATAAGTCAACAAGGAGCAAACGCACTTCTTGGGCTTTGTTCTGGATAGAAAGCTATCTTGGAAACCTAACATCATTAAGCATTGAAAAAGTTCTCTATTGCCCCCCACGTAACAAAGTATTGGGGAAAAACTGGGGCCTACAAGCTAGGACGACTCACTGGATATGCACACTTGGCAGACCTATCTTAACCTACGGTTACCTGGTATGGTGGGAATACCTCGATAATTTGTGACAATACCAATCCACATGGGATCAGAGTGAGGCCGATGCATCTCGAAAAAGTCACTGTTTGATATGGGTTTTTGGGCTGTCGACGTCATCGGTCCATAATTTTTTGAGTACGATGTTCCTTTGGTCTGAACTGGATAACACAAGCAACATGTGGTATCAACAGGCTCACACAGAATTGGAGCGATTTTAGGGCATAGTCATCTGATGTGAACTAGCCAGTGGGATTTGACCTGTTAGACTTGTTCTTGTGTGGTTTTCTTAAGACATAGGTGTATGCGAATCAGTCACAAACCACAGCCATGAAAAGCTTAATATTTCGGATGCGTTACACCCACAAAAGCCGAGTGGACATTTGAACGACGTTATATTACACACATAATCCCATCCATGAGGTGAAAACTTGTAAGGCAAAGAATATAATTCGATTTAAGCTGAGTGGATGCAATGTCGGGTTCATGTTGGGTTCTCAAATAGCAAGAATGGCATACAATATGCATTTGAATGACTTGAGAACGGAATGGCCTGCTGCATGCGGCATTTGTGTTCAGTAGGTTTTGGTACATTGTCATAAATATACTGAAGTCTACTCCTGCATTCATCATATCAGAGCAACAATGCATCTGAACGCATATGACATCGGCATAATCAAGATTGTTCAACTGACTGTAACGTCCTTCTATGTAGGTAGGTCGGAGGAGTAGCTCTGATATCAAAAAGCTCTCTTGAGCACGCATTGTGGCCCGTTGTGATGCCACGGGTGAACGCAGTCTCTGTATTGACCAATTTCCACCAAAATCAGGGCTGTAGGACCTTACAATGCTTCAAAAATGACAACAGAAGTCTCGTTGAAAGTAGCAGAAAATTATAAATTTTTAATCTACAGACAGCACTGTCCGCTACGAGTCTCAGTTTAAGTTTCAGTTTCCATTTACTTATGGCCATGCACTGTGATTGCAGTACAAATTTTCATTCATTTATTTATTGTTTTGTTGTCTTTGTTATTGTATTGGTGTATTGTTGCATTATTATCATTATTTTTATTGTTGTTGCCATTGTCATTCTTATTAGTGTTGTTTGTTTGTTTTTATTGTTTCGAGATATTATTGTTCCTTTGCTGTGCTTTATACTGTCTGCAATGGGATCGAATGTTAAGCTCTTTCTCTCTTGTATGCTTTCTTTACAGGTTTCTGTGTTTATGGGTTTCATTTCTTTTATTTCCATTAGACTTCCTCAGAAAGTTTTCTTCTATGCTTTTATCATTGTCATCAGCATCAGCATCAGCATCATGGCTCTATGCAATGTTTTCTTAAAACTTATTGTCAACAACAAAAACAAAAATAATGTTGCAGTGCTTGAGTGTATATGTATGTATGTTGCTGTAAATTCTTCTTAGAAGTTTTCTTTTACTTTCGTTCTTACCACGTCTGTTGTTGTTGTTAATTTTTTTTGCTCCTTATTTTCCTTACAAAAGTTTATTTTTGCATTTGAATTCTTTTCACTTACAATGGGAGTCAATGTGTGTTTAAGTTGGTGTTGTTGTTGGTGTTGTTGTTGTTTTTCTTCTCCTTCTCTTGCTTATTTATAACAGATATAATTGTATTGGTTGAAGTTTGTGAGTGTAGTTGAAGTAATGAGTGTTTTTGAGTGTTTATATTTCATTTTTTATTTATATGAGTTAGTGTTGTTGTTGTTCTTGTCTTATCAATTCCATTGTTCCATATAAAATTTATTTTTAAATCATTTATGCTTCTTCTTCCTCCATCGGTACCCTACGCCAGTTGGTCTTGTTTGGTAATTACTTTCAGTTGTGAGTCTAAAATGTTTTTTTCAAAAATTTTTTAAAATTTTATTTCAAGAACATTTCATGGATATTTTCCTAAGATACATAACATAATTGGTCATTACAATCCTTCAGCAAGGGTTAGTACCTAGCTTCTAACACCACTTATGTTGTGTGCTTTAATTTTAATATTTGAGCGGCGGGACGTACAGTTTAAAGTCGACTCCGCATGACAAAAATTGTTTGAGCCACCGTTCATGGCAATTTTTATTTACTCCCAGAGTTTTTGCCAGAAATCTACTGAGAGGAAGACGTGGAAGAAATATTGTTCATATTTCCCTTTGTTGGAGACGC
This sequence comes from Sarcophaga carnaria, assembly GCA_958299815.1. NCBI lineage: Eukaryota > Metazoa > Arthropoda > Insecta > Diptera > Sarcophagidae > Sarcophaga > Sarcophaga carnaria. The sequence goes on from OY283149.1 coordinate 89,541,438, forward strand.
GTGACTTGGAGTTTGAATCGTGTACTCACGTCTAATAAGCCAACACACTACCTACTAGGCTACGACGACTTTAATGTATCAGCTAACATACATTATTACATCGTTTTTGTACAAAGCAGCGCACCAACGTACTGTCTTTCATTTTATAAATCGTCATCTGTGGACTATACATCATTGTGAAAACTGCTCCTGATACCCCTTAATCCGCGCTGGTGGAAGAATGCAATGTGCAAACCTTAGTGTCTAATTGAACTTTTTTTGTATTTCCAATCAAGATTGTTCACTTGGTTCAGGATTCCTAAGCAGTTAGTAATTTATGGAAATCGAGATCATCATTATGTCGTCAAAATGTATAAGTTTTCTACATTTCTCATACTCTGCTAATAAAATATGACACTGACATTTTCTTAGTCTTTTAAGAATATTTATTTTATTTAAAAATATTTTCTTTTTCTAAGTCTTGACATTCTTAGTGTAAGGAAAGAATAGGATAAATTAGTAACTAAAAAATGTTTAAAAATGCGGGGATATACTCGTACACTTTTTTGTTATGGCAACCTTTCACCGAAAGTGCAGTTGTTCTGAAACGAGGACTGACCCACTTTAATCTTTGAATCGTATGGCCATCTATCACACAATGGCGATTCTTACGGGCTATAGTCCATTTGGTAGTCATGCCGAAAGATTCGGCCTTCCGGCTAATGACTTCTGTAGAAGCTGTAGGTATGAAGAGAAGGAGGAGACCATCTTCCGCCTCATGTGTCAGTGCCCTACCCTTGTCATAAAGAAACCTCTCACTTTCTGTCTGAAGCCTTTGACCGAGTTTCTAAGATAAAAATTGATGTAATACCAAGGTTTATTTTGGACTCGAAATGGGTTTTTTAGGCAATGGTTGACCCCGGAATATAATTAATTGTGGTATCACAATGGGCCTCTTCTTTCGAGAAGGTCTGCCGCCTAACCTAAACTAACCTCCACCGACCTAGCTACTCACGCGCCCTATAATGTGCGTGTGCAGTTTAACATTGAATCCGAACAACAGATTCGAGAAACTTGTTCATGTCAATTTTATTTACCCTCAATGTTTTTGCAAGAAGGCTACTGAAAGAAATTCACCAAAAGAAATATTTTCTCTTTTTATATTTCGTTTTATTTGAAGATTTGGACTTTGTTGATATTTTATTTCAACAAGATGGTGCTAAGACGGTACCAAGAGAGCACTGGATAGCATGAACCTATTATTACAATTTCAATCTCATGTTTTGGGTAGTTCATAAGCTGCCACTAACCGTCAGGGGATGGCCCCTATGCATGCAGTGCAGTGCTAATAATTCCCACTTTCTTTTTTACTTTTGTGCGTAATCATATACAATGTCAGACAAACAATCAGACAATCACAGCTGAAGTCTCTGTTGAAAATCTTATCCACTGCCTTGCAACTTTCAGCTTAGCACACCACCAACTATGTCTTCATTCTAAGGATTTATTCTGCTGTATTCATTATTATTGTTATTGTTGTGAATAACATAATATTAACAGTTTTTCTATCATGCTATAAGTATTCATACAAAGCTTATAGCATGATAGCAAAACTAGTGGATTTACGACATTCGTTGAAAAGATTAATTGAGAATATTTAATCAAGCATGCTATCATGATATAACTATTCACGGTCAGCTTATAGCATGATAGCAAAACTATTATGACTAAAGTTTAAATGATTAGTTAAGAATATTTTACCTCATAAAAGTTAATGCTTACCCGTGAATATTTACAGCATGATAGTATTAAAAACATATCAACAGATTTTTACAGATTACACTAAATTAATTAGAATTTCTTTTTAATTCCTAGTCCTGTTGTTTTTCTTTTAATATTCAAATAAATTTTTTAAAGAAACCTTATTATTGAGATTATATTGCTATTACGTCCTTTCTCTTTTATTGTTCTCTTCATTGGCTCTTTTGGAACGCATCAACAACTTAATATCTGGACTTTCGACACTTTATTTTATAAATGCGATTAAAATTAAATGACAATTTAAAATAAGCATTACCATGTCTTTTTCTTTCTTTGTTTTTTTTTATTTACTACGAATACTTAACAATGGCATAAAAGTTTTCTTTTCCTTTTCCTTGTTATTTTTTCGTTTTTATTTTTATTTTCTTTGGTTTTTAATTATTCTTAATGATGCCAATTAAAATTGTATTTTACTGGTGCTGATAATTTTATCGCCTGTTATACGACAATTTTAATTAAGAAATAAATTCATCATAAAATCCGTAATAAGTTTCAATGAATGCCTTAAGCAGCGTATAATAAAGAAAAGTTTGATTTTTCTTTTCATTTAAAACTGTTGGCAATTAAATTGGAAAGTTGAAAATTGGAAATTGTTCAAAGTGTTTTTAAAGTTTTACTCACAAGTTTGTTTCCAGCAAAGTTTTGAGATGGAAAATGAATACGAAAATATTATAATTATTGGAAAATTAATTTGTATATGAAATATGCCCCAACTACACAAATGTGAGGGCCACTACTCATGAAATACAATGTGTGTGAGAAAATAGGTTATAAGAGGAGGGGTAGTAGTGTGGCTTCTTACTATGTTTTTCTGATGACCAGTGTTATACCTTCGTTAATAACGTTTTTTTAATAACAAGCAAATTAAAATGAACAGTCCACTGACTTACATAAGAATCGTCCACACAAAATTGCAAAACAATCACTAGACTATCGGAAATGTAATCAAAAGAAATACGGTAGTTAGAGTTTAACTGTCTGATACCGTAAAAATAAAGAGTGTTTCAAGTAACTTTTAAAATAGTTGTGACCCTTTTATTGAATTGTAAAGAAGCCATTCTCGTATTAAGTTAGGTTAGTTTAGCGGATAGATTGAGGTTCACAGGCAAATCAACCCATGTGGCCCATGTGGACCATTGTGTAACCCAGTGAGAAGTAAGCCCCCTTGTCATAATCCGAACTACTTCGAGTGCCAGATGAAACCAACCAGTTCCCTCAGTGGCATGTTCGCCATCATGCCTAGATCTTCACCAATGTCGACTGTTCCCCGATTAAATATGACATTAAATACCCATGTAATGGCCGCCACTGTTTTGACGGCAGAGAATTACACTTTTAATGAAATTTTTTAGGACTTTTTCACAAAGATGTGGTTACGTCTCTCCGATGGCACCTTAGATCTTGAATATGAGCTCACGAGTTATTTTTGGTTTATTCGCATAAACTCGAGATTTCACATAACCGTAAACGATGATCTTGGTGGCCAGTTGACATCTAAATTCCTTCATTTTATTTTTTTCTGTGAATAAATTAGACGAACGTTAAAGTATCTGACGCGGTATGGTTAAAAACATATTTCGTTTAGAATTACCACGGCACTAAATTTAAAAAGTGCGCTCTTACCGAGACACAATATTGTTAACCGGACATAAATAATGATATCTTTGATCTCTGTCTTGACACAATGTCGGCACTCCGGGCCGTAATGATCCTACTGAAGTTCCCCTTAGAGCAATCAAAACTTTGGAAAACAAAAGTCCTATTGGGTTTAATTCCAGCAAGCCGTTGCAGATTATATAGCGATCACCGCGCAATGTATTGCAGTGGGAGGCCCAGTTAGGAGAATACGAGGACGGCTTCATATAACTGCACCAGTTGAACGGATAACGATAAATATTTCGGTCCTTTTTCTGTTGGCGGCTTCCTTATTGTTATTGAGTATTTCTCTAAATAGCCTGAAGTATCTACTTTACCTCACCAGGAAGCCTAAACGATTGTGAATGCATTCATAAATTATGGGAGGCGCAGCTAAAGTGTTCCACTAGAAGTAAATTCCGTTCAAGGCAGAACCAAAAACAAAACCATTACACCCACAATCTGCCAGAACAGAAGGTTCTAAGTGACCTCCAAAAACGTTAGGAAGAGCATATCCCGAAACACGTATTAGCGTATCGGTCAGCAAGGCGTGACTCGATATCAAAAACAAATGCAAGATGTGTGATGTGCAAGAAACTAGCTAAGGTTATCTAGTGGCTTAGAATTTAAACCTGCACTAACAACAGATGATACGCATAACTACACGAAAAGATAGCAGAATCTTAGCGAGTTACATAAAATGAAAGCCAAATATGATTGAGCAGCGAATTGAATGACAGACAGATGGAAAACCGAAAAGCCGCTTGAGAAATTTTACTTCAAAACACGATAAAAAGTTAATGCTGCATTGTTATTGGCGATGATAAATGCATTCCTAATCGAAAAAAATCATGGGTTAATCCGAAAAAACTATTAACTTTGGCTATAAAACCAGACTGGTTGCTGTGTGTCTAGTGGGACTAAAAGGTGCAGTATACCATGATCTCCTAAAACCTGGTGAAACCTTTAATACAGATTGCCTCCGATGACAAATGATCAATTCGAACCATGCCTTAATCGAAAAACGATCAGAATAGCACAATGAAGAACAATATCAAAACATTAGGTGGGAGCTGTTACTCCACATGTCGTATTCAATAGACTTGGCTTCTTCTGACTGCTATTTTTTTGCATCGATGAGATACGCATTGTCTGTGTACAACTTGTGTTTCTACTAGGAAGTCGAAAATTGAGTGACTAATTGGTTTGCTTGCAAAGACGAACAGTTTTACTGGCGTGGAAACCATAAAGATGTACAAAATATGTGCAGTTAGCAATTAGAATGTTTTTTACTTTCACAACAAAAAAACTCTCATTTCATACTGGCAATCTTATGTCATTTCAATTTGTCACAAAATTCAGTATATTATCTCCACTGAACGCAGTGAATAGATTTATGCTTGAGCAACATTGGGATTTCTTAGAAATTTATTTCCAAACCACAGCCAAAAAAATCATCTCTTCGGATGAAGCTCAGTTTCATTATGGTGTGTACGATAAAAAGCAAAATTGTCGTATTTGGGGTTTAGAAAACCTATACGTGTTCTTACAGAAGCCAATGCATCCATTACGAGTGTCTGTTTGCTGCAGATTTTTGAGCAGAGGCATTGACCCATATTTCTTTGAAAATGAGGACGGCGCAACCATTACGGTCAATGTAGAACCCTTCGCACCATGATAGCAGATATTTATGTACCTGCTCTTCATGGATGTAGCAACTTGCAACACATTTTAGGCCACAATTGATTTATTGCGTCAAACGTTTGATGGCCATTTAATTAGCCGAAATGGTCAAGTCGATTGGCCGCTAAGAAGATAACAAGCCAAAGACAATTGAGAATTTGAGCACCAACATTCGTGATGCCATCGCTGAAATACGACCCAATACACTTGAAAAAGTGCATGAAAATTGGTCCGATCGATTGAGGTACTGTGAGGCCATTAGCGGCAGCCTTATAAATGATCTAATAATCCATTTCCAACCTGAACAGTTTTAGTTCATAGCAAAACAATAAATTTATCAAAATTTCAAACCATTTTTGTTTTATTGCATTTTTAAATATAAACCTTATATTTACTTAGATTATGCTCATATGTATTTAATATGTAAAATTCATATCGTTAGTATAATTCGGAAAGACGCTAAGTCCACTTTTTTCCAAAATTGAGATTTTAATGTAAAACGATAACACTATATCAAATACATATTTTACGACAAAAAATGTCAATATGCAGTTTAAAGTTGTTGTAATTTTGCGGTTTGCAAAAACGCTAAGTCCATAAAACTACGAAAAATATTAACAGCACGTGCTAACTCCACGAATATTAATTATTAATTATTCTTAATTTTTGATCTAGGTCATTTAAAGATAGCTATTTTGTAAAAATAATTGCGTTTAAAAAGTTTACAAATTTTAAAAACTGAAGAAGCCGCAATGTTTTTTGTGTCTCCTGTAAAATTTGAAAAAAGGGACAACACATTTGCAAATGAGACTAACGATATGTGACAAATACATATGTGACGTATGAGTAATATTTAATACCATTAGTTTCAAACATGAAAAAATCAAAGATTATTTAGTGCATACTTTTCAGGGTAACTATACTATAACTATACAAGTCATATTATGCGTATGAGTAATATATTTCAAATTCAATTAAAAAGAAATAATTTGGTTCTAATTTGGAATTAAAAGTTTTTAATTTTTCGCAAAATTCTAACCTAAAATTAAATACAAAAACCACAATTCTAGGCAATATTCTAGTAGGTACTACATCATGGCCTGCGTCTTTATAGTCTGTAACTTCCATATCTTCAAAACAAAACAAAAATAAATTTGGCAAAGTTTCAAAACCTTTTCAATTTTCTTGCACTTTAAATGTAAACTTTTAAATTTCCCACCCTTTAGTATTAGGACCTTTGCAAATTGATGTAAAATATTAAACTTAAATTGGATAAACAGACTTTATTGCTCATTTTAAGAATTGCACACATTCCTGACCATATGAATGAAATATTATTCCATTTCTGAAAGGATATAGGAATAATAATTTTGTCAAAATTTTAAACCGTTTTTGTTGCACCCTTTGAATCGTACATCTATAATGTAAAGTAGCGCCATGGAATTGCACAGTAAGATAATGCGTGGCAGAGATTATGAGAGAATGAAACATATTAAATTTACTTAATAATACTGAAATGTTTCTTTTATTCTTTTGCCAGTGTAGGCATCTCTTATATGTAAATCATGTTATTGGAATGACAAAATCATTAATTTATCCACAAAGGTAGACAAATCCAATGGCAAATGGAATAAATTTTTTCTTATTGTGAAAATGAAAATGAAAAGTTGGAAGAGGCTTTAAAAATTCTTTTGATATTTTAAATTAAAACGAATTAAATTGAATACTTAAAAATCAACATTTAATTAATTAAAAACAAAAGATTTCTACTAATACAAGCAACAATAATCTTTTCTTAATGCTCCATCGTGCTTGGCAGTAAAAGCATTTGAAATATTCAAATGAATGAATAAACATCGTATTAAAGGCTAATTAATTAAAATGAAACGAACGATGTATCTTACTTAATTTTGTTTTGAAATTCTTAAGAACAGTTACTCAGAAAAGATAAGAAAAAGAAAAAAAGTCGTAAACGAAAACCATTCACCAAAAACAAATACTGATTAATTGCCAAAGGAGTTCAACATTGTTCGTTGTTAGGAACCATAAATCAGATATTGTATACGCATTTGTATTGATATTTGTGTATATATGTGTAATATATACGCATGTACATACATACATATAATAAATTAATATATGTGTGTATGTTGTGGTATACCCTTCAGAAATATATTTAATTTAAGATAAATTGTATATGAATTGCGTTTCTCTTTTTTTGTGCTTCTGTGCAATAGAATTAAGTACTCGCCTGCATGGCAATAGTCTTACATGTAATAATTCCTACAATAATAAAAAAGGTAACTGAATTTATTGATTCTTTCTGTCACTATTTCTAGGTACGTAGGACTGTCATTAGCTTGTTTCAGTTGAATTGAAAAAGTTTTTTGAAATTAATTTCAGTGATTGGTTTACTGTAGCATTCACACAAATTCGTATATTGTACTGCACCAAGGAATTTGATCACTGAGAACGTAAATACAATACAACAATCTTCCCAACTATACATGTTTTTTTGGTAAATCACATTCAATTAAAAAAAGTTCATAACTTAACTTGATCGAGATGGCAAGTAGCGCAGTCCTGTTGAAATCACATATTGAATCCAAAAGAAGTTGGTAATCATTGACTTACAGTGGCCGCTGTAGATGGTGATGTCCCGGCTAACGTCGTTCTTACAGAAATATAAACCAATGACGCCGTCAGTTCGAACTTCGCACCTAACAGTGACTGTTTTCGAATGAATTGGACACGCTTGAATCTCATTTGGATTGGTATCGTCTCAAATTCGACAATTTTGTTCATTCACACCCCTAGTCATTTAGAAAAGGCTCTACAGATGATTTTTTTTAACGAAAAGTGTGCAGTACCTTAGCCGAAAAAAACCAATTTTGTGAAATTTTTTTATTTGCATGTGTTGTTAATCATTATATAAGTTCGTGGTGATTTGGCAAAACAGACTAAATAAATGATAAATAATTTGACAGATCAACTCTCAAAGTAAAAAGTTCCTGTTGGAATTAAAGAATGATTTTTGTTTCATAGACAGAAAGAGTCTTTCAAAAATCTTTCCATTAACGCCACTAAACAAATGACGATTAACTTTACTTTTGTTTCGAAAGCAATTCAAAATGATTCAACACAGTGAAGACCTATTTACTTTCTTAATGGCTCATTGCAGGTCTTTAGTTAGGATTACGACCTAGTTTCTAACACCACCAATGGTGTGTGTGTTTATTTTATACTTGAGCGGCGGCACCTACAGTTTAAAATCTTCTCCGAACGACAGATTTTTTCAGAAGCTTTTCATGGTAATATTATTTACTTTCAGAGTTTTTGCTGGGGTTAGAATTACGGCCTCACATCCAATAATCTAAAACAGCTGCCGATTTTTGACAGGCGATGTGATTGAGTCTTACTCTTTTGAAGATGATACTGAAATTGCAGTGGCTGTCAACGGCTTTCGTTACAGAAATATCTATTTTAACAGAGGTTTTGTGATTTCAACAGAACAGAATGGATCTCGACAACATATTGTTTCAACAATCTCAACGCGTAATAATCGACATAATACAGCAACAATTTTAAAAATAAATTATGACAAGAAATTCTAATGCAAACTGACGACCAAGATCACATGATTTAACTCCAAGATATTTTTTCTTTGAAGTTTTTTTTTTTAAATATCGGGTTTAATTGAATAAACCAGAAATAATTCCGATATTCAAATCCGAGTTACAACGCCAAATTGGCCACATTTCTGTGAAAAATACATACAAATAGTATCAAAGCTTGCTTGTTAAATAAGTAACCGTATTAAAAGGGTGTTGTGTTAGAAGGGTGTTGTGTTACTCTAATATCAATATAAAGGCAGAAAAAATGAATTAAATTACGTAGGCTACTTAAAAGTTTATTAGTTGACGGAGTTCTTAAAATAGAAATGCCTGGTTGATTTTAATTTAATGGAAATGGGTAGATAGAGGTGTCACACCACACAAAGTGTTTGAATAGACACACTTAGGCCACATGGGATCCATTATGATACAACAGTTTTACGGAGTTCATAACTATATTGTCAATTATGAGCACGCAAGTCTTCATAGGAAAACCCAAAGTGCAGCATTTATCGTAGAGTTCGATTGCTGTGTCACATTTGGGCAGTTCGTTCCCTCTACAGTAATCGTTCAAATGTTTGTGACAGTTATATACCGTCTTGAAATACATTGCTTCAGATTTTTGTGCTTTCACAGTCCCCCATCAAGTTCTGGCCCATATAATCCCAATGGGCAAAAACGTGGTGATCAGTTGCTCACTGGCTTCTCTAAGCAAGTTGCGTCCTATCTCTAGGTAGGTAGAAAAGTTGGAGTGTTAGCTTTTATTACAAAAGCTCAGTTGAGCACACATAGCTGCTCTGTACTAACATAATTCCTCTTAAATAATTGAAGAAGTAGGTAAGCGCAGTGGCTGTACGTTAAAACACAACTAGCCTATGCTGGAAGCCAGCTTGAAAGTTTAATAAACGAACTTATATTCAACTAGCCGTGGTCTAGTAGGTAGTGTGTTGGCTTATTAGACATGAGGCCTCGGTTCAAACCCCATGTCAGGCTAAAGGAAATCCGAATAAATATTTCTTCGGCGACTTCCTCACAGCAAATTTCTGGCAAAAACTCAGAGAGAAAATAAAATTGCCAAGAAAAGTTTCTCAAAAATCTGTCGTTCGGAGTCGACTTTAAATTGTATGTCCCACCACTCATGTATAAAAATTAAAACACACAACATAAGTGGTGTGAGAAACTAGGTCGTAATCCTGACTGAAGGGTTGTAATGACCAATTATGTATACATTCAGTTCAACATAATGTCCTGTCCACTTAATCAGTGCGCCAGATAAAGCGCTTAATAACGCATTGTCAAAGTCTCTCTCAATATTCAAGGAGGCAGTCAGCTTTTTATGCAGTCGCCATAGTCTGGAAGGTAGTGACACTGTTCGAACTCCTGGTTAGACATCTCCAACAAAACAAAGTATTCTACTGCCTCTCAGTAGATTTCTGGTAAAAATTCTGACAGTAAAATAAAATTGCCATGAAAATTTTATCAAAAAAAAAATCGACTCCAAACTCTAAGAGCCACGAAAAAGTTTCTTAAAAATCTGTCGTTCGGATTTGACTTTAAACTGTAGGTCCCGCCACTCATGTATAAAATTAACGCACACAAAATAAGGGGTGTGAGAAGCTAGGTCGTAATCCTGACTGAAGAGTTGTGATGACCAATTATGTATGTGATGTGTATGTTATATATGTAGGCAGCCTTTTATGCCAGTAATCATCCTATCTTACATGTGCAGTTTGAACAGAGCTTCTTCTACCATATGCGTGCTGTACCTTTGTTAAAAGATTTCCATCAAAGTCTAACGCAGAGTTTTTACGTGGTAGTCACCAAAATGGAAGAGAGATTTATGTTTCTAAATCTCTTAGATGTGGTATGAGAATTTCTTCCTATCTTTGGTACAAAGACTCATCCCACTCTTACTATTCCGATAGTGCGTAATTCATCCAAGTACTGTTAAGACACATTTCAGTAAGTAGTCGATGTATTCCAGTTACGGACGTTGGAAGAAAGCAGGATATATTCCATCTGGCTTCGGAGATTTAAACGGCTGTAATTGACATGTAGCCTCCTGGTGAGGGAAGTTAAATACAATAAAAAAAATTGTTCGTTACTTTAAAATGCCCGCAATATATTTAATAAAACAATTCTGTAGCAATTCATAATGTACACCCTATTGAAATGTGTTTTACATGTACGACAAGCAAAAACACACTTTAAGATATTGTTATTACACGTACTTGAGGCTTCTTTTTTTAGGCAAGTTACCCACATGAATGTTTTCATTGTCTTTAATTTGTCAGAAAGAAAAATAGAGCAGGGACAAGCAAAAACAAATTTTTCCTTCACTTTTTTCGAAGAAATCCTGTAAATGATAGAAGAATCAAAGAAAACAATATCACAACAATTTTTTCTCTTTTTTTTCATTTTTTTCTTTCTTGCATACATATGTATGTACATACATATGAACATGTTTATATACCCTTATACAAATAAATAAAGAATATGTATATTAACAGAAATTCTAGTACATATACATGCAAATACATACATACATACAAATAGAATGTCATGCCAAACATTACAATGTCATTTGCTCACACTCCTATGCACTCTCTTTAAGAAGAAAAATGTGATATTTCTTAAGGGCAACAGAGAATGTATGTATGCATGTTGTGATATTCAAGTGTATGTAAGTATATGAGTATGTATGAGTGCTAAAAAGTCCTGTAATGTGGGTGACAGTTTGTTTACATTTAAAGCATGTTGATATGTTGGTGTATGATTTCTACGAATTCGTTTAAGGGCTAAGGAGCGTTGGTCTGAATTTGAAAAATTATTCTTAATGCCATGGAGAAGGGATTTTTTTTCTTCTAGTATTTTTTTTTTTTGTATTGTTGTTTGTGTACCATATATCTCTTACACAATAATGTTATGTAAGGGTGAGGTTTCTTTTTTTTTTTCCTTCGGTTTTTTGTTAAGGACAATTGTATTTACATTTATATGAGCATTAAAGGAAAACGAAAAAAGAAAAATAAGAGAACCTAAACCCAATCTATATGATGATGAGCATGTGAGAGAGTTTGTTTGAGTGGCAATATATTTCTTAAGAAAATTTCCGGCTTTCAACAAGTTTGGAATTTTTTTGCTTAGCTTTTGAAAATCATAAATTTTTATACGACTGTAGTTTAATGGGGAAAATAAATTGAAACTTTTCATACAGAGACTTTTAAAAATTATTAAAAATTAATGCAGAGTAGAAAATGTATTTTTGAAAAGAATAACAAAAAGTTAGAAAATATGATCTACACGCGTTCCATATAGAGTGTCGTAGAATGCTAGAGGGTAAATAAATTTATAACAATTGGCCACAAAAACCACACAAGTCTGTATTATGTTACATGAGAAGAAAATAATATTTGTTTTCATATAAATTTCGTTTAAAAGTTCATTGCATTAGGCAACACAGTAGCTTGTTCGAAAGGTCAAATCTATTTTCGGTTTCATCTTCAGAAGTTTACGAATACTATGCTATAACTGCTGGAAAACAGCAGCAAAGTGGTGCGATTGTTTTCGATCGCATAACTTTTGGTGTTAAACGTGTACCTCGCCATGGTCATAACAAATCTATAAAAAAAAACGATCTAATTACTAGGCTACGGTACTAGCCATTCATCCTCAGTTATGAAGTTGGCTGCACAACACAGAATGAAGTTTGAGGGCACGAATAATTTTAATGTTAAAAATGCATCACCGTCTGGTAGTCAAATCTCTAAAAAAGTCGATGCATTGCTAGATATTATTAGGGTACTAGGTATTCATCCTGAATCAGTTCTCTAGTTGGCTACACAAAAAAATATCGATTTTAGAGGCCACATGGTTTAACTGTGAATAATTTAATTTCCATCAGCAATGCCCTACTCAAACGAAATGAAATCGAATCATTTGAGAGCAAAATTATTATGGGTGATACAGAATGGACTACGTACGAGGCTACGTACATACTACCAAGAAATGTTCTTCTATATACCTGCTTAGATTGGTCCTTATGAGCTTCTAAAATATTAGCAAACAATTAATTCTGGCTTCCTCGGTGAACCATTAGCAAAATCGAGGAAATCTATTGAACAAAAGCGGTTGAGTTCATAACAATGCCAGAACATTTAAACATCCAACGGCCACTAAGGGAGTTTTGCTAGAAAATCATAACACATTACCTTACATCTTCAGATCATTCGTTTCGATCTCTGCAAAACTATTTTAACAGTCTTCACTTAAATTCGGTAGAGAAAATACTGTATAAAATACAGTATAAACATGAAAAAAGTCATAGTCTTCTAACTTCTCGAATTAAGATGCTCAATGGTACCTCCTCTCACAATTAAAATGTGAAACGTCCTTCAGTTAGGGTAACATCAACACCGAATATCAGAAGTAGGGTCTCTTCAGAAAGAAGAGGGAAACTCATTTAACATAAGCACCCCTACACTCAAGTGAACTCTAAACCCATACTGTCACCAAATCGAATTTGAAGAAATCAAATGTGGCCCTAAGAAGTAAACTCTTTTCAGTCAAGAGAAGATCATGTTCCACACATGATAATAATGATTGGGCAAAACTGCCGACAACTTAATAAATTACTTTTTTCTTTCACTTTATTGTTCGGTGTTGTAAATAAGATGCTGAAGTCGTGGTTGCCTGGTAGGTCTAGTGCGTTGACTTATTAGACGTGAGATCTCGGTTCAAAGCCCAGGTCAGACATGTCCAACAAAATGAAATATAAAAAACTATTTCTTCCTCTCATCAGAGTTCAGTTAAAAACAGTGAGAGTAAATAAGTTGCTATGAAGTTCCTCAAGGATCTGTCGCTGGGAGTTGAGTTTAAACTGTAGGTCCCGCTACTCATGTATAAAATTAACACACACAATATAAGGGAATGTAGGTCGTAAACTTGACTGATTGTAATGACAATTTATGTATGTATGTATATATGTAGATAAGGTGCATGGGTACTTATGCAATTAATCTAAGTCAAAGTCAGTAGTACATAAACGAATTTAAATATGGGTTTTAAAAATATCGGAAAAGTGCCAGTCTACGCCCCTTCCTGAAAAGCAGTAGGAATCAATAAGCTTGCTCGACATCATTTCCTACTGCTTAAATGCTTTCTTGGCATAGTAATACTATCTTTGGTAGAGAAAGTTATAAATATTCAGACCAATTCCACAAAATCTATTGGTATATAGTTTACAACACTGTTAGATTAACATCGAGCAGCATGATTACCAAATAGGTAGGAGCCTGCAGAAAAAATCATTTTTTCAGTGATAAATAATGTTACAAGCGTGAATTCAAAATCCAAAGGCAATTTTGGAGCATTCTTGAAGTTATTTGGACTGAGTGGCTCAAGGAACCATTCTGAATAGTTCCAGTAAATAAATCACGTCAAGACCTCTACAGAGTATGTACATCACATAAAAGATTATCCAAGAATGCCGAGTATATTTAGAGTTTTCCGAACACGCCGTAGTATCTTTTCTTCACAAGGGTAGACAAATGATCGCAAACAAACTTTTCTCATTTTTAGTATTGTTTCTGACCAGGGACAGGAATATATTCAAGAGATGACAGAGAAAAGTATGTAGTGTCGGCTTGGTACTTGAGACATTTTTGCAAAATATTATATACAATGGAGTATTTCGATTACAATTAATGAACGGTACTACAATTGCTGGTATTGCGAACAATATTGCCATAGTGTCAGTGGTTAAAAACGTAAGAAAACTAAAGCAGATCATGGCTTGATAACGCTGCATTAGCAGTTGCTGCACAAAAAAACTGAGGTCGTCTTATTAAAATAGAGGAAAAATATAGAAACCGATGACCGCACGTGAAACTCAGGAGCAATTGTTATCAGCATTTGTGATAAAGTCTATAGTGTTATACGCTGATGAAATGAGGCGGATATTCCATGGCCGTCTTGAGGATCAGGTTAAACCACGACTATAAAAATTGAAGAACAACGGATTTCCATGTTCAAATGACAGTCACGATGAGAGGACAGTTTAAAGGCTAGGTGGTAGGCACAAGGTGAAATCCCTAATATAATCCTCTGGCTGGAGAACAAATACCTGTACAGATTTGGACATGATAACTACTCTATATGCCCAAACTGTGTAGGACAAACACAAAACTAACATTGTATAAAAACGGGCAATCCTAATTAAGTAGAAAAAGCTTTACGTTAAATTCTCTTAACAGTACACTGTATTGTAAGAGTTTCGGGTTAAGGGAACAGACGTTTAAATATAAAAGGGAATGAGCTGCTAGGGTTGTATCCTCATTACGGGTTGGAAGGCAGGATTCCTACAAATTCAAAACTGCAACGTGATATAATGCAGACTACGCAAAAAGGTGGGCTGTAGATGGCTAGTTTCAACCGCCTTGGCAGTAGACTCACCACGGGTTCTCTAATAATAATAAATAGGTGTGACATGACGTTTGTTGCGTCAGTGAATACTGTGCGTTCACTCCTAAATGAGAATGCAGTAGAATGTGTGAAACGCCTCCTCTGTCACTGTCCTGTTTGTTCTCCGTGGTAGTATTGTTGATCGATTTACTCGGTAGTCCTCAGTTTAAAAAGAGTGGTCATTTGCCATAATATTATTAATTTATTTAATTAGATTAAAGACACTAGGAAGTCGCCGTTGTATAGGTAGTGTGTTGGCTTATTAGATTCTTTCGGCGCATTGTTATCATCAGCAGTCTTCCGTGTGTGGCATATAACATCGCTCATATGTCCGCTGCGATTTCTCTGAGTGAAGCTTAACCAAAATATCCCATTTTTCAAGATTCTGTTGCATAAATCAAACTGAATTTGACCGATGGCATAGGCTAAGTTGGCTTTGAGGACAGCCATAGCCTAGTACGTAGTGCGTTAGCTTATTAGACGCGAGCTCTTGCTTCAAACCCTAGGTCAGACATCTCGAATAAAACGGAATATGAAAAAAAATATATTTCTTCGGTGAGTTCCGTTCGGCAGTCTTCTGGAAAAAACTCTGAGAATGAATAAAATTGCCGTCAAAAGAGTCTCATAAATCTGTCCTTCGGAGTCGACTTTAAACTGTAGCACCCTCCACTAATAGATAAAATTAACAAACACCATAAGGGTGGTGTGAGAAGCTAGGTTGTAACCCTGAGTAAAGCGTTGTAATGACCAATTAAGTAAGAGAGAGGCACTACGTTTGATGAAAGCCAATATAAATATAATGATAGGTTAAATTTTCCAAAGAGATTTTCAATGTAAAAAAAGTTGTTTTCTTAACAAATGTTAAACGTTATTGTTCATTTGACTTTTATTAAACATGTTATGATGAAGTTGTCAAATAAATAAAAAAAAAAATAAAAATCAATTCAAAATAAATATTTATTATGAATCAAAACGATTAAAATGCATACTGATTGACCACCAATTCTTGTCAAAAATCGATGAAATAATTGTCAAAATTCCTTATAAATGCCAATCACTATTGCCAACGCACAACACTGTGCTTGCCAACCATATATTGTATCACAATGTAGAAGATTTTAAAAGGAAAATTGAAAAAATATTTTTTTTGTTTGTTTGGTTTTTTTATTGTTTGATAATAGCAAAGCAGAAAACCAACTAACAACATGACATGGCATCTTTTGTTTAAAGAAAAATAAATACAATTTCATGCTTTCATACATTCTTTTATTCAACAATACATACTTTTCTTTTTTCATTCCTTTCTGTGACTCATTCCTTCAATTGTTCCATTTTCATCTTTCCACATTTCTTAACTTTGTTCGGTGATATATATATTTGTTGTTGTTGTTTTATTTTAACTTTTCTATTTTATTTAATTTCTATGCAAGTGGTTTTGATAAATTTATTTTCATTTTCATTTTTTTTTTTATTTTTCGTAATATTTGTACTTCCTGTGAACATGTTCCTGTGATAAAGCATTTTAAAAGGCATTCCATTTTAACTTCCCATTTCTATATTGCACTGTTAAAACAAGCAAAGGAAACGACATTAAAACAAGTAACAGAGCTACAAAATATTATAGAGTTGGTCTATATGATACTCTATAAAACTAGGTACGTTGGATAACATGAAGCATTTTATGCAGCTAGGCTTACATTCCCCGATGTAAAATGCGCTCTTTCCTTAAGTGTGTTTCAGACAAGTATTTTTATAAAATAGACGTGATTGTTTGGATGATCTGGAACAAAACGAAATATGAAAAAATATTTCTTTTACGACTTCCTCTCCGCAGATTTCTGGCAAAAACTCTGGTAGTGAATAAAATTGCCATGAAAAACTTTAACTTTCTGTCATTTAAACTGTAAGTCTCGTCCATGATGTATAAAATTAATACACACAACATAAGTGGTGTGAGAATCTAGGTCGTAACCCTGACTGAAAATTTATAATGACTAGGTATGTATGTGTGCACAGATAAAGAAGCCACATTCTGGTTAAGTACGAAATAAAATAACCGCCAAATGGCCTCCACGGTTCTAATGACAAGTCATTACTCTTTTCATAAAATTTATCATCACTTTTTAGCGAAGATGTAAATGAATCTTACCTATGACGCATTGAATCTTGGACTTGAGCTCAGGATTTGTTTCCGATTTATTCTGATATATTATTCGCATAAATCTGGGAATTCAAAAACTCTATGAAAAAAATTGAATGGCAGGATATGTTGCGTAAATCGTTTCTATAATAAATCCATTGTTTCACAGCGCTGACGTCATCTTATTGACCACATGCCGTTGATGTTACAATAGCGCTGTTGTGATGTTGCTGTAGTGAATGCCATACACAGTCACTGTAATTTCGGTCTTAACCTTAAAAAACTAAGGCTTGATCACACCGCCTGACAAAAATCCACACCAGCCAGTTGATCGCTTTGACTGCACTTTTTTCTTGGATTTTACCGAAGAATTTAAAATTCTCTTACGTTTTAAAAATACTTCATACATACTCATACACACTCATTAGGACAGATTTTATTTTCCAATCACGCCGTCACGACTAAAATCCGAATTATAAAGCTGCCCGTTGTGGGTAACAAGTTACACACGGATCGCATGAGGATTTTCTAAACCCCCAAATCCGAGAATTTTTCTAAGCCGTTAGAAAAAATTTTTTCAGTTATTTTAGTTTACTCCACTACCCTTTGAACGAATTGCCGGCGCTATCTGTGAGCTTATGGTTTGAACTACAAGCTGAATTCGTTCGTATTAAGTTGGAGGTATTTTGTCTAAATTTGCAGCGTATTACATACAGACATAACTGATCATTACAAAACCTCTCAGTCACGTTTACGACCTCACACCACTTCTGTTGTGTGTGATAATTTTATAATTTAATAGCGGGACTTACAGTAAAGACGACTCCGAAGCTTTTTATGTCAACTTTTATTTACTCTCTGAGTTTTGATGAAAATCTGCTGAGAATAAGACGCCGAAGAAAAATCTTTTAATATTTTTTTTATCGAAATGCCGACTCAGGGGTTGAACCGTGGCCTTATGTTTAATAAGCCAAGACACTACCTAATAGACTACGGCAGCGAATTGGTTTATGAAATTTTAAGTTGCTAAGGACAGTACCGACATTTTCATTTACAATAACTATGAGCACATTAGTAGACACGAGTCCTATTGTCTATAACGCCAACTCTTTTGAAAGATTGGCACATTAGGTGCACTTTCTCAATTGAAAATTGTTCCAAATTTGTGAGCGATCTCAGCATAAATTTTTAAGTTTTTGTAATAAGTTTCCAAAATTATAACATATTGTTGGCTCGTAAGGCGCTTTACTTTTAATAATTGAAATAAACATACGAAGTTGGTCGTGGTTCAAACCACAGCTCAAATGCCGAATGAATGAATAACGAGCGAAAATATGAAAATTAAAATTTCTTACCAGTCTTCTGGCAGAAAATCTGAGAATAAAATCAAATTGCCCTAAAAACTTTTTTAAGGTTGTTGTTCGCAGTATATGCCCAAAATTTCCGAAAAAATTACATGACATAAGTAACTTTTACTCAACAACTTTTCTAAGTGTGAATTGATGATTCTTCATAACCTCTAAACTCATGTATAAAATATACGCACACAGCATGAGTGGTGTGAGAATCCTAACTGAAGCGTAGTAATGACCACTTATGCATGTATGACTGTAGGAGCATTGTAATATTTTTAAATTTTATTCAATTTTCAAACACACCTCGTACATATATATCATCATCATTCCCATTGCATGGTAGGGCATAAATAAAATACAAAACAAATGAAAAGAAAATAGAAAAAATAAAAATTTCTAAATTAAATGGTATAGAATAGTACACAATTCTTGAGGCGGAAAATTACCCAAGAATATTTTATGTGAACGAACGAACGCATGACTTTATATACATACTCAATGTAAGTAAAAAATATTATTTATTTGTTGTGCTTTTGGGAGGATTTTATTTGCATAGAAATATACGACAAAAGAGATAAATTGTAATTCGTTGAATGTGGATTGTCAATCTAAATTAAATTTGTGTTACAGGACAAAAAAAATAAAAATAAAAAGAAAAATAAAGAAATGTTGGATAAACAATAATATTTCCTTATTTTTCTTTTTAAGAAAAATAATAATAAAAAAACAATATCTGCGAAAAAAAATTAATTTAAAATTTAAACACTCATGTTAACAAAAATGAATTCATTTTCTAAAACAAAGATAAATTTCTAAATGAATAGAAAATATTTCATACGTACCATAATCTAGTCAAAAGCCCTCAACACCATCAGTTTTTGTTGCCTTTGGATTATTATCAATCTATTTGATTCAATATCGAGACGATGGGAATGGACTTTTAAAACTGGCGAAAAAAAGCACTAAACTGCCATCATTACAAAGGTCATCAGTGACGTAAGTCGAGAAAAACATTAAAAATATTCTAAAGAATGCCGCAGATAACCACATTGGTTACATAAACAGCAGAAGAAGCCATTGGCTTCTCACAAAGGCAAAGAATGCTGGGTCTGTTAAAACAAAGATTTTCAAATTCGTAAGGATATAATCGCAACTGGAATGATTGATGAAAATTGGCAGAGCAAATAAAAGTTTACGGAGCAAATGAATTGCCGATAGGATGCAATTAACAGTTTGAAGCCTTACGTTGCCGCAAAGTTTTCCGCCACAAAGATCCCGACGATAAACGACAAATGGAAACAAGAAGAGCAAATCAAGATATTTGAATATCTAACCAATACCAATGGCAACATCAGTCAACCGTTTCAAACAAACGCTGAAGTCAAGCAAGGATGCTCACTAGCACCCCTGTTATTCACTTTCGTGCTGGATGAAATCATGAGCAAAGTCTGTTCAAAGAGAAGAGGAATAATATGAAGTCTCTCACGCCAACTCGAGGATTTGGCTTATGCAGATGATATTTGTCTACTCTCGCACAAGATCTCCAACACGCAGTCAAAATTCGAACATCTAGAACGATTGGCTCGCAACGACGGACTCCAGATAAATACCAAAAAAACCAAAGCCATGAGAAAAAACAACACTAGCACAGATACAGGGCCAAATAGTCGAGTACGTCGATAGCTTCTGCTATCTAGGCTTCTGCTATGACAACGAACGGCGGCGCAGAAATGTAGATGACAGACTCAATAGCAGCATTCGGGCGACTGCACTCCGTATGGAGATGCTCATGTGTATATACATATATCTAGGCTAAGAATATTCAATGCTTGTGTAAAGTCAACGTTATATAAACTTGACTTATATCTAACGACATCACGCAAAAACTTATAGGATTCATCAATAAATGCCTAAGAATCTTACGTAGAATATTCTGGCCCAACACCATCATCAACACAGATCTCTGGACTCTCACAGAGGAGGAACCGATACAGAAGCAGATTAAAAAGAAAAAAATGGGGGTAGATCGGCCATACATTGAGAAAGAAGCACTATAGTGTTACAAGAATGGCGCCAGAGTGGAATCCCCAGGGCTCCAGGGCAGACCAAAAAACACTTGGAGACTCATGGTCTTACAAGAACTAAGGCTTAATGACGTGACATGGGAAGGCGCAAAAACATCAGCGGAGAATCGTGTCAGATGGAGATGCTTTGTGGAAGCCATATGCTCCCTAGAGGAGTAGTGAAAAATATTCTCACGGAGTAATGTCAAAATATCTCGTGGCACCGTCTTGTTGCCATCAAATTCCTTCCAGCTTATGATCCTCAAATGCATACCAAACAAAAAAAAAGTCGGTTATGTTACTTCTAAAGCGTTTTGAATTCTTCCTTTAATATCTCCCGATCATAATGTTCACCAAATTATGGCTACATCTGGATACTAGAATGCTCACATATGACAATTTCGCTTGTTGACGTAACGGCCAAATGTGAAATACAATACATATGTACATACAAACAAAATTACAATTACAATCATTACAATCCTTCAGTCAGGTTTACAACCTAGCTTCTTACACCATTTATGCTGCGTGTGTGTGTTAATTTTCTTTCCGCTCAGAGTTTTTGCCAGAAATTGCCGAAGCAATATTTGTGTTCATATTTCGTTTTTGCTGAAGGCGTCTGATCTGGAGATTGCACCATGGCCTTACGTCTATTAAGCCAAAATGCTACCTACTAGAGTACGGCTACTTCAATACATTTCATAGTTGATTTAACTTCGAATAATCATTACGTTGTTGTAAATTATTAATCGGGTCTAAATGAGTCAAATCTAATAGGGATAGCGGTGAAAATCCTTAACCAAAATGCACCATAATGATAAGTATGATTAGCTCAATTACAGAGGACGTCGAGTAATCGACAAACGCGCCATACTCGCCATTTCCGCCATACTTTCATTAAGAGAACCAAGTTTTTCGGTGTGAATATCACTTAAATCCCACCGAGAATGATATACTACGCTCATGTGCTTGTTCCCGAGAATCATATTAGTATTCGTACGAAACACCAGTCCATCTCGCAGATCACATACGTTTATAGTCGATTGGCCATTGGATCGCATACTGCATTACAGACAGAATTTGTGCCTTAGCTGGCCTACTCGTGTATGGATCTATCTTCCTTTAGAGGATTAAAATACAAACAGATTCCAATCTAATGACCGCAATCACTACTGACTCTTTCCTCCGCCAAATAAAAAATTTTCCTAGTTCTCCTGAAGCTCCTGAGTGTTGGTCTTAAAAAAAAAATTCACAGGCCTGTCTACATATGCCAGGATCTCAAATTTCTTTATAATCTTACTAATGTACTGTTTAGTAAAAAGATAGTCTTGTCGTTATACTCAAAACTCGGAATCGTTAGTGAGTTTAAATGATCCGTAAGTAAGTTAAACGATCCGTATTCGTGGCAATGGCAATTATTTTGTTAAATGAATCAGAATCAGAATGAATCAGAACCCTTAGATTAATTATGTGCTTTGCCAGCAAGGCGGTTTAGAAACCCATTAAATGGATATACTGATAGATGTTGTCTTCTCTGAAATGTTCTTCCCGAATGGATTATTTTAGGATGGTTAGGAAATTCTAAGTCTATTGTTAATATTATGTTATGTTGCTAATATAATGTTATCTTTACTAGAAATTTGCAACTGCAAAAGCATTTTATCTTCAAATAAATTCCATTAAGATTGCCCTGAACCTAATGGTTGTGTGCTCATTTATTAATGTGAGATTTGATTCCCATCAGAGATTCTAGTCTTTTCCACTGCATCGATCCATATGGCGTTTGTTACCGCACTCGTAGTCACATGCTCACTCAATTGGTTACTACAACCCTTTAGTCAGGATTACAACCCAAATTCTCATACCAATCATGTTGTGTGTATTAATTTTATCCATGAGTAGCAGGCTCTACTGTTTAATATCAGCAAATTTGAAGAATTTTTTTTGGCATTTTATTTACTCTCAGAGTAAAGTGCCAGAAGACTGCTGCGAGTCAGAATTACAACGTAGTTTCTCAAATTACAAACGTTGTTTTGTTAATGTGATGCATGAGCGGCGAGTCCAACAGTTTAAGGTCTTGAAGTCGACTACAGATTTTTGGGAAACATTTTATAATAATTTTACTTACATACATATATACACAATTGGTCATTACAAACCTTCAGTCAAGATTACGACCTAGCTTCTTACACCACCTATGTTGTGTGGGTTAATTTTATACATGAGTGGCGGGACCTACAGTTTAAAGTCAACTCCGAACAACAGATTTTTGAGAAACTTTTCATGGCAATTTTATTTACCCTCAGAGTTTTTGCCAGAAATCTGCTGAGAGGCAATCGCCGAAGAAATATGTTTTCTATTTCGTTTAGTTGGAGATGTCTGACTTGGGATTTGAATCGTCACCCCACGTCTAATAAGCCAATACACTACCTTCTAGACCACGACGACTTGTTTTCATATTTCGTTCTGTATGAGATGTCTTAGTTGGGTGTTAAACCACAAGCTTTTTGTCTACACAGTAGACTGCAGCGACTTTAACTCGTACTTATTAGATATAATTTGTGATTGTATTGTAATTAATTAATCGCGATGGAAGCATACAGAAGCACTTTGAGATTCAAGTTTTTCAGTGGTTATAAAAATAAATTGCCTGGAAAAAAATGCCAGTTTTAAAAGGATGGTAATTAAACCATAAAGTCAATTTATTTTTTTATTATTCAAATCAAAATACTACTTCAGAACAGTAATACATAATAAAATAATAATTCTTTGTAATTGTGGTGAGGATGATTTGACTTTTGAAGATATTCAAGTGCTTTACATTGTAAACAAACATTAAAAATGCATTAAATTTTTATTAATCATTGTGAATATATTTGTAACTAACTGCACTCAATAAATTTAATTAAATATTAATCCTTTAGCTTTGAAATGAAATTAAATTTTTATTAAATAAATTATTGGGTTAGCAACCACCAATAATTAAATTTATTGTGTGATCAATATTCGTAATTTAATTTATTTCATTACCAATATTCATGAACATGAATATTAATAGTATTGTTTGATATTAAATCACTCGTAAGTAATTTTATTCATTGTGTATGTATGGCCAAATAAATATTTATTTTTATTGATTTTTTTATTTATTGTTATTGAAAACAAGCAATTTGTGTGAGAAAAAAATTATACAGTGCGGTTAAATAACAATAAGTGGTATTCGAAAATTAAAAAAAAAAAATTTTAAATATCGATCGACTAAGACCACTGAGAATGGTATACTACTTTCATGTACTTGTTCCCGAGAATCATATATTCGTACGAAACACTAGTCCATCTCGCAGATCACATACGATTGTATTCGATTGGATATTGGATTGCATACTGCATTACAGATCCTGCCTTAGCCGGACTAGTCGTTTATGGAACTATCTTCGATTTAGAGGCCTATTCTGTCAGTTAAAATACAAACAGATTCCAATCTAATCTCCACAATCACTACTGACTCTTTCCTCCCTCAAATAACCAATTTTCCTGGTTCTCCAGGATCTCCTGAGTGTTGGTCGTAAAAGAAAAGACAATTCGTAACATTTGCGAATGCCCTGTTTAGTAAAACGATAGTGTAGCGAATTAACAATAAGTGGTACCCGAAAATCAGAAAAAAAGCTTTTAAATATCGATCGACTAAGACCTTGTGCTGTTGTGTAATTACAAATTACAATATCTCCTGTGGATATATGCAACAAACCTTACACTAAGCGACCAACACTATACTTACTACTCTAAGGTCATCGGTATAGCGTAGCACATGAATATTTCAGTAGGTATTGATACCTCAATTACTTTACTTAAAAACTAGCGCTCTGCCGTATTCGAAGTGTAGTGTAGCAGACCAAACCGAACCCACATTCCCCTCCAGATTACAGCTAAAACCAAATTAGTTCCGAAAATATTGTTTTGAAAGTATTTTAAATACATGTGTTGTTTATATTTGAAGACAGCTTAGGCTAGTAGGTAGTGGGTTAACTTATTAGACGTGAGGCCACAGTTTAAACGCCATGTCAGACTTCTCCAGCAAAACGAAATATGAAAAATATATTTCTTCGGCGACCTCCTGGCATAAACTCTGAGAGGAAAAAATTGCCATGAAAAATCTGTCGTTCAGAGTCGGCTTTAAACTGTAGGATTCGCCACTCATATATGAAAATAACACATACACAATATATAGAAGCTGGATTGTAATCCTGACTAAAGGGTTGTAATGACCAATTCTGTATGTATGTTGTAAGAAACTTGGTCGATGTTGATTAAAATTGTTGTACCCCGCAATTAACTTCGTTATCTTGTTGCCACCAAATTCCTTCTACTTCATGATCCTCCGGTTAGATCCGGTTAGAGGATAGATCCGGTTAGAGGACGTGTACTTGTCAATTGAGACAAGTACAGTGCCCGGAGGTCGAATTGACCCATTGTACCCAACTTAACTAACTGGGGCGTTAATTGCTCTTTCAAGTAAAGAAATTCCAAGTATTATAGAATGGACTGTGCTATACTTGTTAAGGGTTCGGATATTAGACTTTTTCTAAAAAGTTGTTGATTTTTTCGGACAGTCAAAGTGCAATTAAGTTTCTAATAAACATATTTTCAACGCCCGTCTGTTGTCTATGAATGCCGAGTATTTCTCAAAGAAATTTGACATCATTCAGGCAGGTAATTATTGGGTTCTGGGACATGGGTTCTGGGTCATTGCTGATGAGCTGGTACGAAGCTCGCAATCTTCTACATATTACATAATAATTGGTCACTACAACCCTTTAGTCAGGATTGCGACCTAGTTTCTCACACCGCTTATGTTGTGTGCGTTAATTTTTATACATGAGTGGCGGAACCTACAATTTAAAGTCGACTCCGAACGACAGATTTTTGAAAAGCGTTTCATGGCAATTTTATTTACTCTGAGAGTTTTTACCAGTAATCTGCTGAGAAGAAGTCACCGAAGAAATATTTTTTCATATTTTGTTCAGTTGGAGATGCCTGACCTGGGGTTTGAACCGAGGCCTCATGTCTAATAAACCAACACGCTACCTACTAGGCCACGCCGACTTCGACATGTTACAGGGCATAGGTAATCGGATTGCAGCAGTTAAATTGGTTATTATTCACTCATTCCAATCTGCAGTCGGTAATCTTTGTAACATATATTCGAACAGAAACGATTGATCAGGATCCAAGTACGTTTCACTTATATTTTTGTATTTTTCAAGTCATAGTCGAGTACTTTAAACTACTCTTGAGGTGATCCCATCAAAATGCGTAGGAATCAAATCTCTTACTGGCTGGTTTAAATAAACGAAAGTATGCAGAAAGTTCCATGAAAAAGTTTCTCAACAAATCTGTCGCTCGGTGTCGACTTCAAACTCTAGGTCCCACCACTCATATCTGAAATTAACACACACAACATAAGTGGTGTAAGAATCTACTTCATAATCCGAACTGAAGAGGGTTGTAATGGTCAATTATATGTATGTATGTCGATTTGTTTCATTGTCAAGATCTTCACTTTACAGATACTTGAGCTGTAGTAAAGACTCATGTTGTCCTTGTCTGAGGGAATACCCTCTTTGAGCTATCCATGTAAGAACCATTGCTGTCTCGATTAATTTTTAACTCCAAATAGACACAAGAACAAGGCAGTAAATCATAGGAGCATCGGAGCAAAGGAGCGCACATAGTAATTGGGAATTGTCGTTTGGCGTTGTTGTCACTGCTACGTTTTATTTTCAAGGATAACAGTCATTTACAGATATCGGCTGGGAATGTTAACATAGTATATCGTAAAATTTCTATTCCTTTGATAGGATGTTCGAATTTAATCGATTGTAGGTTTTAAAGTGAATCTAAAGTGAAGTGGTTGACCTTGAATCATTACCTCTTAAAAAGACTAAAAATGTCATGTAAAACAATATTTAAAAAATATCATGAAGGCATAAGCACAGCCATAAATAGAATTCCTATGAAAGAAAAGACACAGGCATTATGGATATTGTTGGCAATTGGCAGATCTGAAAGGAACGCAAACAAATTTCAATGGGAGCTCAATTAACCCGTCTGAGAGACGAGTGTTTGAACGTTCATGAAGTACACTGGTCGCAAATGTGTTTCAATCAGCTTAGGAAACATTAAAAATATGTTTCCAAACTATTCCTTACTGTTTCTTAAGCATAATGTGGAATAGACAACTAATTAAGAGCTTGTACCCATTTGCAGAATATAATATAATTTAGCAGATACTTCCAGTTAGCATGCCGTGAGACCTCGTGTATTGTTACTTTTCTGTTTGCATTTAACTTTTAGAAACACAAAATTACTTTCGATTGATTTAATGTAAAATTAATTCAATAAATTGAATACGTTTTCAGATACTTCCGTATTATTGTTGTCTTGTTTGTAATATTGCATCGTAAACTGCTGTTAATCACGCAAAATTATCACAATTATTATTAAAAATTAATCAATTTGAATATTCAAATATTTATTTATATATGATATATATGTATGTATATATACATGTATATAGGTGTGTATATACATATCTATTTTACAAAAAAAATATTAAATTTAGGTCAACATGACATTCACAACTGCTATGGGAAAAAGTATTTAAAACCAATACTGACAATTAATAAATATCGTATAAAAATATTTATTTTATTATATTTAAATCAAATAGTATGTATGTATGTATCTCTCCAATCAGCATTTATGCAAACATACAAATATTTAAACAAATAAATAAAAATTAAATCTGTATACGAACATAATAAATACAATCACGGATAATTAAATAAAAACTTTCAATTAAAAACTTAATGAACGCACTCATAAATGCATAACATTACAGTGATAGCAGAGAATCTCGAAATTATATATTCCAGGAGTCTTAAGTAACAATGAAGAAAGAAAAAACTTAATTGTTGAAAAAACTGTACACACTTTCAATATGAATCAAGAGTTATATAATATTACATATACGTATATATTGTTACGAAAATGGAAATGGTGTTATCGTTTAACATTAAAATAATAAACGTAAGCTACAAAAACAAAAACAATGGACTTGTTTACATGATCAAACGAATAAACAAAAATATAGCAACAACATCAGTATAAAAAAGGGATCAACAAGTAAACAAACACGCAACAAAAACACTGCAGGGACAAACGTAAAAAAGAATACACAAACAACAATAACGTAAACAACATGTTTATATTCAATATATTTATATGATATCAAATATTTCTATCGGCTCACTTCTCTGGCAAAAACTCTAAGAATAAAAAAAATTGCAATGAAAGGTTTGTCTTTCGGATTCTATTTTAAACTGTAAGTACTTCTACATATAAGCCGCCGTAGTCTAGTAGGTAGTGTGTTGGCTTATTAGACGTGAGGCCATATTTAAAACCCCAGGTCAGACATCTCCAACAAAACGAAATATGAAAAAATATTTTCTAGGCGACTCCCTCTCCGCAGATTTCCGGCGAAATCTCTGAGAGTAAATAAAATTACCAAGAAATGTTTCTTAAAAAGTTTGTCGTTTGGAGTCGATATTAAACTGTAGGTGGTGTGAGAAGCTAGATCGCGATCGTGACTGAAGGATTGAAATGACCAATTAAGTAAGTAAGTAAGTCAAACACGCAGTTGTCAAGTCAACCAAGAATAATCCTAGCACGTTAGATATTATTGCACAACACGCAGCAATTCAGAGTGAAAGATGTTAAACCATCTGCAGAGCACGTCACTGGGTTTCATTGAGGGAAGGGGGAGCATATCGGGGAGGAATAATTGAAAAGAAAGCAACTTACTGCCTTATAGAAGTCGCCGTGGTCTAGTAGGTGGTGTGTTGACTTATTAGACGTGATGCCTCGGTTCAAAGCCAAAGTCAGGCATCTCCAACTGAACGAAATATGAAAAAATATTTCTTCGGCGACTGACTCTCAGCTGATTTCTGGCAAAATATCTGAGAGTAAATGAAAAATTGCCATGAAAAGTTTCTCAAAAATCTGTCGTTCGGAGTAGATTTTAAAACTGTACGTCCCGCCGCTCATGTATAAAAATTAACGCACACAACATAAGTGTTATAAGAAACTAGCTCGTAATCCTGCCTAAAGGGAGACCAATTATGTGTAATATGGTCTCCTTATTCCTGCCCGATGGAACTTTAAGTATTGTGTTTCTTGTTCTCACATTTTCCTTTATACAGAATGCGTTTGAGGAGAAGTGAAGGAAGCTATTGAAAGTGACCCCGAAAATCTTGAGGCCTCGCACCCAGGAAATAAGGCTGCCTTCAACAGAGAGTTTTTTCGTTTTTTAGTTGTTTAGACAATGGTTGTCTAAGCCACTTCATTAGAAGCTTCGAAGTTTGTGTATCCAAGCCATCTGGTCAGGCGTCTACTTCTACCTACCTATCGCACTAATTATTCAAACACACTCTTAATGTGTATGGAGGTAATGAATGAATTCAAACTTGTAAATTTATGGTGTTTTAGCAGCAGTTAAGAAATAAGGTTCTATAATTTATATGTTGGGTTAAGAAGTTAACGTAGATATTATTTTAATCAAACAGAGAATGGAAATCGATGGCGGAATAATTGCATGTTGACGAGTACCAAACGGGTAATACAAAATAATATATTGAAACACTTTTCATTCAAATTACTTCGTACATTGCATGAAAAACAAACATTTAATGTTAATGAATGCCTTGGGAAAAATTGATTATTGTTTGACTATAAAGTCATAATGAATTGGGTTGAAGGTACGCTACATACATTTGTGAGTAATTGCTAAGGGGCATTACTTTTGAAATGTAAAAACGATTCAAGTTCAGTGTAATCATAAAGTAATCACTTATTAAACGAAAAACAATAAAGTTATCGAAATAAAACTATCTCTGCTCTATATTCTGGTCAATCACGTATTTGCGCACTGTGCTTGGCACTATATTAGTTGATAATATCTTCTGCCGTAGTCTAGTAGGTAGTGTGTTGGTTTATTAGACGTAAGGCCACGGTTTAAAGTACAGGTCATACATCTCCAACAAAATGAAATTGAAAAAATATTTATTCGGCGTCTTCCTCTCAGCAGATTTTTGGCAAAAACTCTGAGAGTAAATAAATTTTCCATGAAAAGTTTCTCAAAAATCTATCGTTCGGAATCCACTGTAGACTGTACACTTACAGATAAAATTAACACACACTATAGAAGAGGTGTGAGAAGCTAGGTCATGGTCCTGACCGAAGGGTTGTAATGACCAATTATGTGTGATCGTAACCTTATTATTCGATAATATTTTTCCAACATTTACTCACAGTTTCAATATTCTGTCCATCTTTCAAGCAATTTGTGAATTCTGCGCATATCTAACTGTTCGCCTTTTGAAGAAAACCAAAGAATCCCACAATTTTCGATTTCCTCGTAGAAATCGAGGTGTAGCTCAATCAATGCTGTATGAATGTAATATGAAGAAATAATAGTCGGGTAGCAGCCTGCCGTCTAATGCAGCCAAGTCTAGTGAATACGGTGAGTGGAGCTTTGATTGTATTCTGAACCTGTTTGGTATATTAAGAGTAATTTGTGGATTCCACGCCAACAAAACTGTTCATCTTTTGAACCAAAGCAATTAGTCTATCAGTTTAAAACAATCTCTCGCTATTCAGCCAATGTATGTCTCCGTGATGATAACAAATAGTAGTCGGAAGTAGCTAAGTATAGTGTCGGCGGGTGAGTTAGCAGCTCCTACTCCTTAGTGCTTTGATTGTATCCTGAACCAATTTTGTTTTTGTGCCCAATCTTGTGATTTTTTGATCAGTGCATGGTTCAAATTGATTATTTTTTATATGTAGCAAACAGGTTTTAGAAACTCTTGATACACCACATCTTTCTAGTCCCAGTAGATGCACTAGACTGTCGTCCTGCCGAATCGATCTGGTTTTGCATCTAAAGTTGATGGCTATCCTGGCTTAACCCATGATTTTGTTTATTTAGGATTCTGAAAATAAATCCATTTTGAACGACTTCGAACGAATTCGATTCAACACTGATTTGGTATCGTAACTTTAAAGCTAAATTTCACAAGTTTTTTTTTTGGTTTTCAATCTCTCCGTCATTCATTTCAGCTGGCACTCACTTTCCACTTTTTTGATCTTTTTCATGGCTTCTAAACAGCCAGAAATTGTTTGCAAGGCTTAACATTTCTGCCAGTTTTTTCTGACTTGTGTCAGTGTCATCTTCCTTCAATATTGTTTGCAATTGGACATCTTCAAACTCTAATGGCGGTCTAACACATTTCCCATTTCTCACATTATCTCTGAACCGTTGAAAAATATTCTGCAAGTTGCTTTTTAGAGAGCATGTTCACCATATACCCCGACAAGCATTCGATGCGACATTCCAGCAGCTTAATATTATGCGATCAGTGAGAATAAGTGTAATAGATATAATATAATAGAGATGAAAGAGTGAAACACATGCCACATTGCAATACAATTCTAATGACTCAATAAACTTGAACTCTCTTTGAAATTGGACTTTAAGTCATATTAAGCTTTTCGTCTCAACCTCCCAAAGGAAAGAAATATGAATCACAAATGCTGCCTACATTTGCAATAAATTGCATAGTATTGGAGTATAAAGTATAAGAAATAGAACTGGAGATAAAACAGAAACCTGTAGTACCGATGAAATAAGGCTGAACTTATCATACAGAATACCATCCATAACAATCCATCTAATGTAGTGCCTGTGAAAGATTAACAAAAATCGACATGAAAAGCAATAAAGTTGCAATAAATGTGCTTCATGCCACACTTTTAAAACGTCTACGGCAATAGACTAATCCCGACCAAACCTTTAGAAGGACTTTTCATGGTGAAATGCCAACAGTCCACCAATGGAAGGTCTAACTGATCCTTGCTGTTCGGGTTGAGAGACTCCACATATTTTGCAGGTTGTGGTTAAGCATAATTTGATTGGTATTTTTAAGGTAATTTTCATATCATTTTTGGTGATTGGCGTTACACTGGAAACTTTTCATCAAAATGAAAATATACTAGCATAGGTTTGGAAAGTGTTGAAATATTGCTATTGGGAAATAGTTTTCAGTGTTTATAGTCACTAGAAAGGTTGCAAAGGGACAAGTGAATGCTGAAGATTACTGCTTCAGTACTAGTGATGATCAAAACCTATATTTTTCTTCTTATTTCTGCTGATAAGGCTAGGCATATGAAATGTCTCATATTTAAAGTCTAGAAACTGCATACATACATAGATAATTGGTCATTACAACCGCTTAGGCAGGATTACGACCTAAATACTCACACATTGTTGTGTGTGTTAATTTTATACATTTTATACATGGAGGGGGCCTACAGTTTAAAGTCAACTCTCAACGACAGATTTGTAAGAAAGTTTTTAATACAATTGTATTTAATCTCAGAATTGTTGGCTGAAATCTGCTGAGAGGAAGTCGCCGAAGAATAATTTTTTAACATTTCATTTCGCTGGAGATGTTTGAACCGTGGCCTGACATCTAATAAGCCAATTACCTAGACTACGGCGATTTCGAAGTTAAAAAACTACATTGCGGATATATTTCAAAGCGAGTGCAGTGAGTCATAAGAAAGTGAAACAAATAAAGTTAAAAACAGTTCCCCGGGCGTATACATCTAACTAAAACCATGATTTATCTGTAAATAAATTTTGTGCTACACTGTACAATAAATTATAGCCCATAAGTAAACACCTATTCAAGTAAAAAAGATAAAAAAACACATCGTGAGTAATAACTGTTTATGAGAAAATTACGCAGGCAAAAGAAAAAAATACTAATAATAATAATAATAAATAAATAAATAAAACATTTACAACAACACAATCTAATATGCTAACTCCTTAATATCCTTCCACAAGTACGTGTACATCGACCACAAATGTGTAAACATTTAACAGGCAAAGGCAGACAATCTGACTAAAATTGATCAATTTCTTCTTTATTGTCATTACTTTTTTGTTTTTATTTATTCCATAAGATATTAACACTGAAGTATTAAAATAAAATGCATATCCCAAGGGAATTTATGTCAAAATAAAAACAAGAAGAACTACCAGCCCTGAGCATTGCATGTTTATAGACATAAAATACTCTCTCCATCATAATTTACTTGGAAGAATAAATTCCACACGCGATTAAATTAATTCTTATACGAATTAAAAATTATTTTTTTTTTGTTCTTCAAATCGTAACCTTAGCGGGTAGCTTCCAGTCCTTATGCAAGTTCATTCGGTGGCTCATATAGGCCACTGTGTTACTGATTGTAAGGTAAGCCCCTTGTCATAATTCGTTAGTAATGGGTTTGAACCTCCACGGGCTGTGGATGAAAGCTGCCAGTTCTCTTAGTGGCAAATTCGTCACCATGCCCTGAACTTCAAACGTTCTGTCACCCAAACACCAATGAGGTCTGTTTTGAAGTGCATGACACTCACAAAAAAGATGTTGTACCGATTCTGTTTCGTCCATATCCTGGTAGTTTCTGCAGTAATCCTGGTGATATAGACCGAGCTTGTCAGCGAGACCTCCAATAGCGCAGTGTCCCATTAGAATTCCTGTTAGAGTGCGAACCGTTCTTTTGATTTTCGCATTTCCTGGACACAGTAGTTTTGAAATTCGGCAACCAGGTATGTTGGACCACCTATGGTTTGTTGAATTCCGTGCCACTTTTTCCAATTTGAAAAAGTATTCTTCTCCTTCTCACACATTTCCGATAACTTTTGTGCCAGTTCATCTGCCTTTTCGTTTCTCTCCAAGACACAGTGATCCGAATCCCAATAGAGGCTGATATTGTGTCGAAGTATGCAGTGTAGAGAGACTATACAACGCAAATTGAAGCAAATTGTGTGTGAGATATCATCGAAGATATTCATCGATCTGTTGTATCTGATGTATCCTTAAATACTTCCTATTTGGAAATTTAAATGACACAAATTGTGTGTGAGATATCATCGATAATTGTCATCGATCTCTTGTATCTGGTGTATTCTTAAACACTTCCTATTTGGAAATCTAAATGAAACAAATTGTGTGTGAGATATCATCGATAATATTTATCGATTTGTTGTATCTGGTGTATTCTTAAACACTTCCTATTTGTAAATGTAAATGAAACAAATTGTGTGTGAGGCCAGCAGAGTTTTAAAGGGCTCCAAGAGGCCGTTAATAGCATTTTAGCTGATAGTGAAGATGAAGAAATTGATATGGCAATCATACCACCTAATCCGAATGAACTAATTGACGAAGTTCCACTTCGTCCTCTTGATGGTAAGAAGTACATACATGATATGACAATTTCTAACGGTTGGAGGCTACATGTAATGAGCAGTGAGAGTCTAATGGATCAACTTTTGTTTCGCCGAAACATTGCGCATTATTATTTACGCCAAGGTGGACAAAACAAATCACGGCAGTCTGGGTCAATAGTGGAAGGTTTACCTCAAGATGGAGTTGGGCACTAAACTAAACTAAAAAATTTCATACATACTTAAAAAGTCGGTGTACTCCCTAAAAGTCGTTACCAAAAAAAAAATATAATTTTTCTTTCAGTTTGTGTTTTTTATGCTTATTTTTATTAATAAATAAATCTGAAATCGAGAACTTAAATCCGGTTTTCATTTGACCTCTAATGGGTTAAAACACCGTTACCGATGACAGCTCCAGTAACCCATTCTTCGCGTGGGAGAGTGTAAGTTTTGTATGTTCTTCTTTTGGTACCATGTACTCGCATCTAAAACCTGGGTGTTTTGATTTTAATTTATGCAGTATTAAAGCTTGCCTTTCTGTGCATTGCCTAAATATACCTAAGAACTTAAGCCTCAGTATAATTCTAGGAAGATGTCTTTGGAGGAAGATGTCTAATGGTTGCAGAGACAAGATGGCCAGCCGGCGGCGTGGAGCACCCGTGATGCCCAAGCATGCCGACCTCTGTGCTTTCTTCAGCGTAGTGAGATAGGTCCTTCCTGGCTTCCCACCACATTAATGCCCCATAATATGACCGTTATCACTAGTTCGGAAGTCCCTGTTAGGAGTCCCAATTGTATTGTTGTATGTTTTATCTTTTAAGTTTATACTTTTTCTAATTTAAAACATTCTTACCATTTGACGGTTTGTGGTATACTTTACTGAATTTGTAATGAAAACAAAACATTAATAATGAAGGACGAAACTTTTTTTTTGCTAAAAATTATATTTTTTTTTTTATTTTAGAAAATAAACAAAAAACAAATTTTATAAAGCCACTCACGATTAGCCAATACAGAATGCAAACAAACACTCATAAGCTCATGAATTTCAATTTGCGAATATTTCATTGGTTTTTATTAAATTTAGCCAACAATTCTAAAACACACGCATAAATGTTTATTAGGCTTGAAACACGTCCCAGGGTATAAGGAAATATATTTTTGCAATCATAAAATATTAATAAAAACAAAAACAAGGAGGAGGCTTTTTAAAATGTATTGGACACGCACAAGTGAATATAATGACGACACTTACTCAGCTCAGCCTGTCTCACCTATGGTATGCTATAGTATATGAACGAACTCATGTGAAAGTGAATGTGTTCTTGTTTAAGTGCATGTACATACATATATGTATGTGTGGTAAATATACAATGTAGCATATGTTGCCAGTATTCCATAAGAGTATAGTATATGGTGGACGTTGAATAGTAAAGCCTTGCTTTCTAAAGTGGCCCTATTTTGCTCAACTGGAGTTTTTTTTTTGTATGCCTTTTTTCCACATAAGAAAGTATTGGGTGGTTGGGAAAGTAATTTCGTTTGTTTTTTTGTCGAAATGAAAGACTGTTTTCGCATAATATCAAGCAAGTGGTCATAAACTGTTGAATTTGATAAATTTAACTTTAAACCGATCTCACGTGTTGTTATTCGCCGGTTCGCATCAACTAATGCCTTTATCGCGTCTTTATCAGCTTCAACCGGTCGCCGGATCGATATTTATCGAACCAGTTCTGGCACTGGCGTACTGTCAACACACCTTCTCTATACACATCGGCCAATTTCTTTCTGGCTTGAACTGCATTTTTACCTTTCTGTAGTAAAGCAGTAAGATATGTCAAAAATGCTGTTTATCGGTCTTCATATTGAAAAGAACACCAACCAAAAACTACTGCGTAGAATTAATTGGAATTTTTCACACACAAGCCTTACTATATGAGCTCTCAAAGCATATACAAATTATACGGCTTAAGTGTGAAGTTGGGTGCAAACAAAATACAATTAAATCCTCTATCGGGAAAAACGAAATTACATTCCGAACAACCCAATAATTGGTCTACGAAGCCAAGACCTAGAATCTCTAATTACCTGGACAGTACGCTTTCCATTTTGGGTTGTCGTCTTAGGTGAGTAATTTTATTTATCGAGTCTTATAATTTATCTATAGGAGTCAATTGTCTGACGTCCCTATGCAGTTTAAAAAGTTTAAAAACTTAAAAAGATACCAGAGCCCGTGGGAGCTATGTAGTTAATACACGGATAGCTTTGAACATGGAAGAAGAAGGGAACTCGGCCTCTGTATAGTGTGACTAGGAAAAAAACTACGCATATGGCTACCAGTCCATAATACGGCTTTCCAAACGAAGGCACGTGTGATAAGACAATGTATCGAGACTTTCAACACCGGCTTTCGAACTTTGATAGTTGATAACGACCATTTTGCCGAAGATACATACATACATACATAATTGGTCATTACAATCCTTCAATCAGGATTACGACCTAGTTTCTCACACCACTTATGTTGTGCGTGTTCATTTTTATACATGAATGGCGGGACCTACAGTTTAAAGTCGACTCCGAACGACAGATTTTTGAGAAACTTTTCATGGCAATTTTTATTTAGTCTCAGAGTTTTTGCCAGAAATCTGCTGAAAGGAAGTCGCCGAAGAAATACTTTTTGTATTTTGTTGTCTGACCTGGGGTTTGAACACTGGCTTTACGTCTAATAAACCAACACACTACCTACTAGACTGTGGCGAATTTTGCCGAAGCTGCATTTGTTAAATTAATTGCCATTTATTCAGTCTGTTTTGCCAAATCATCGTGGACGGATTTGAATTTGCATTCAACAACTTGTGCAAATTACAAAATTGTTTTATAAAACAATTCGTGCAATACTCATCAGTAAAGATGAGGCCCATTTCTGAATGAATGCACACGTAAACAGTCAAAATTGCATTCCAAAAAAGTCACTGTCTGATGTAAACTTGGGGCTAGCGCCATCATTTGTCAATATTTCTTTGAGAATGACATTGGCTGGTTCATCATTGTCAACGGCAAGCACTACAGGTCAATGATTACGAACTTATTTTGCCCAAGATTGGCTGATATGGACATTAACAACATGTGTGTCAAATTGGATATCCAACTCGAGGGCATGGTCATCTCACCCGGATGTGATGTGAACTAGCCATCGAGAGCATGCGATCTGACTGTAATAGGCTTTTTCTTGTGGGGTTTTCTTAAGTCATAGTTTTATGCGAATAATATACAAACCGCAGCGGTCCTCAAATGCAATATAACCCATGCTATAGGTCAAATTCAGCCAGAGTTATGAAAAGCTGAACAATACGGAGGCTCTTCCCCCAGAGAAGTCGTGACAGTTTGTTTTATTAAAATTTAAAGATATGAAGCGCTTAATGAAAGATGCGATCTTATCTGGGCTTGCGATTATATGGTAATGTTAACAATATAGGTATTTAACCGATAATCAAATGACAATTGGGACTGTAAAGGCCAAGATTACAGGATCAAAAACTGTCCTGGAAAGCTAGAAGGTAATCAAGTATTTCAGTTATACCACAGTGCATTATATGGATACCTAGACGTCAAGGAATGATCGAAAAGAACAAACTGAATAATCTTGCTAATAATCTAGTATTACATAAACTACATACATAAACTTATATAACCAACTGCTTTTCAGAGCAGTGAAAGCCAGGCTTGAAAGGTAGGCGAAAACATCGCAACGGCTATTGTGGGTCGCCGTAGTTTAGTAGATAGTGTGTTGGCTTATCAGACGTAAGGCCACGCTTCAAACACCAGGTCAGACATCAAAATGAAAATACGAAAAAATATTTCGTTGGCGACTTCCTCTCAGCAGATTTCTGGCAAAAAACATGGGAGCAAATGAAAAGTTGCCATGAAAAGTTTCTCAAAATTCAGTCGTTCGGAGTCGACTTTAAACTGTAGGTCCCTCCACGCATGTATAAAATTAATGCACACAACATAAGTAGTGTGGGAAGATACGTCTTAATCTTGACTGAAGGGTTGTAATGACCAGTTATGTATGTATGCATAGTGGAACAATGATCCAGAAAAGGTAGTCCAAACAAATACAATAAAACAAAACAATAATTATATTAAGAGTGAATTAAAAGGGTTTGGCCACACTCTCCATGGTAAGTAATGTTGGGTATTGGGCACTTGGGGAAGACATCGATACGATGGTACATCGATACGATGCTAAGCTTGAGTTCTCAATATTTAAGAATCACTGTATACCAGACATAACTCATATCATAGGACTTAATACCGACTTTTATTTCAAAGGAAAGAACGCATTTCTCATCGCATTCATCGCTTTAATAATATTTTCAAGAAAAGGCCCAATTGAAGGCCGCTTTACTCTTTTCTCTAACTTTCACTGGCACATGGCAAGTAAAAGTGAAAAAGTTACTGTGTCACTGAAACAAACAATTTGAAATGGGCGCTTCCATTTTATTGTCTAAAAATATACACAAAACCACATGAAAATGCTATAAAAGCTTATTGTAAAAATGTGGGTCATATCACTCTTAAACAATATATAGAGTGGGACAACTGCGTCAAGTTAACTGAAGTATGCTTATATGACAAGATATGAGGATATCGTGTTTTCATTCATCAAGTTCTTTTTATTAGTAGTAACAGTGTCTGTTATCGGTTTTTAAGTCTTTATTGCCTATTTTATAGTGTCATCGCAAATACTTAGTAAACATAGGGAAATGCTAACTTGAACTAAATTGCTTGGGTATAATATTTACTAAAGGGAAGTCAAAGCTTAAATTGTCAAACCATTTCAAAGCATAATATACAGTGGACATTTAAAGTCCTAGTACTCCAAAAAAAGTCCCCACAGGCTTAATATTATTTCAAAAAGTCCCGGTATGGCTTCAAGAGAGTATTTAGGAAATCATTTGAAAGAACGGTTACGTAATCGCTAAACCTCAAACAAAAGTCAACCGAAAAACTTGCTCATGGTGCCACCAGAATACACTAAACAAATTCATTGTACATTAAATTCCAAATGAGTTAAATGGAGTGCTTGATCTTAAGACTTATTCTACTATATACAAGGGATAACATTTTCATATATTAGGTCTTTGAATTTTAAATTTACTCAGGATTCTCCTTGGGGGTACCTATGCGGTCATCTGAAACTTTTCCTTATTTTTCTCTTGTTTTATGGAAAACATTAAAAAATTGTTTGTTTTATTATAAAACAGAAATAAATTAATAAAATAAATATAAAAACCTTAAGTTTTTATACAAACTGTTGGTTAAAATTCATGAAATTTTCAAAATATATTGGAGTATTAAGACTTTTGCTGTCCACTGTATATGGCTCGCCATCTCACGTGCTTTGTATATACTAGTCGCAGGTTATCGAGTAGCTTTCACCATCTTTGTCGTCAACCGGTATCAACATATTCTGTTCCACCAAATTCTTGAAGCTTTTAACTAGACCAACCGATGTCGAATCTACTTGGAGCATATAACCTCTATCTCTCTCACTCTCTCTTTTTCGACTACTTTGGAGGTTGTGTAGCAGGACAAGAGTTGTTCGTTACAGACGCCAAAATATTTGTTTCTTTTTTTCTGTTTTAAGTACTCAGCATTGCATAGAAAATCACTTTCAACCTCTCGACTCTTGCAGGATACAAAAAGAAGATGGATGTCCATCCCTGATCGTTAATGAATTATAGTAGATTTCATCGATGCGAATGGAGACTTGTGATGAATAATACTGTAACTTCACAAAAGTGATATCAAACTGGAATGGGCGATGAAAATGCCACAGTCTAGTAGGTAGTGTGATGGTTTAATAAACGTGAGGCTGTGGTTCAAATCCCAGCTTTGACATCTCCAACATAGCGAAATAAGAAAATATATTTCTTCGGTGACACCCGCTCAGCAGTATTCTGGCAAAGTCTCTGATAGTAAATAAAATTGCCATGAAAAGTTTCTCAAAAAAATCTGTCGTTCGGAGTCGACATTAAACTGTAGGTGCCGCAACTCGTGTATAAAATTGACACACACAATATGGGTGGTGTGAGAAGTTAGCTCGTAATCCTGACTAAAGTAAAGAATTTGCGATTAGAAATGAAATGGCAACAGTTTAATGTGATGGAAAAGCATTCGTTAAACTCCCCTATTTAACACGGCTTAATTTAATAAAAATTTAGGCCTTCTGAAAAAACAAACTTGCTTGCAATCGGGCAGTTGGTTTCGTGAAAGGAGTGTTGTGTATAAAACATCTGAGAGCTTGTTTTTATTATTTATTTATTTTTTTTTAGAGCGTATAATTCCACCACAATAGAAGCTTTCCACTGTGAGAAACATAATTAAAATCAAGTATTGTATAGAACGGAGGATATTTTATTAGAAAGAATCATTTTAGCCAAGTTTTTATAGCACTTTGTTAGCATAAAATAAACGACGTTATCAGTAATTTTTGAACTTTAAATGAAATTGTTGTAGATATCCTGCACAATGTAAAAAGTTATATTGGAGCCCGTGAGTATAAAGGACTGCCCATAGAGCACGTTGTTAATAGTGAGTCACTTCTTAACGTCAAGTTTTTAACAAATTTAATTTGACATTTCTTTGTTTTAGTGCTTAACAAATCCAAGAGGTACATAATGAAGCAGAACGTAAAGATTGTTAAAGGCTTTTACGAAAATGTACATTAAAATCAAACTGCATTTCGTGCATTTTGTAAATTTTATAAGCAAATTTCAGTAAATTATGTCTGTAGGAATTGTAAAAACATTTCGAATATATCACGAGCATCAATGATGAGAATTTTGAAATAAAAAAAAGATTTCAGTTCACACGCTGACAAGCTTTTATTCACTCATTGGAGCCTACTGGCTATTTCAAGAGTACGTCGACTGTTTGGTTGAACAGGCAGAAGTGAATGGTAGCTTTGCAAAGGAAACCATCTTCAGCGAAGTGGTATACGTTCACGTCAGTGCATTTGTCAACAAACGAATTTGCCGCATTTGAGCAAATGAGATTCTACGAATGATTAGAAAAACCGATGTATTCGCGCGGTCGAGCTGTATTTCTTCAAACAGTTGCCGTGTATTGTGTTTAGATTATGTTAGATCAGAGGACGAAGAGGTCGAATTGACCCATTGTACAACGTCCTAGTTTTTGTATTGTGTTTGCTATCGTGAGATGCTAACAAACTTCTTATAATTTTTATATATATGGTTCCAACAGAATGTTGTTACTTGCCACACAGCCAACGCAGCAATGGCTCTATTTTACGATAATTTCATTGACCGTAATATCCCACATCGAGACTATGGCCTCCACGACCATGTGGTTTAATACCGTTCCATTTGTTTTTTCACTTACGATTACAACACCACTTATGTTGTGTGTGTTAGTTTTACACATGAGTGGCTGGACCTCCAGTTTACAGTGGACACCGAAAGACAAATTTTTTGAGAAACTTTTCATGGCAATTTTATGTACTCCCAGAGTTTTTGCCAGAAATCTGCTGACTATCGCCGAAGCAGTATTTATCATATTTCATTTTGTTGGAGTTATCTGACCTGGCGTTTGAACCGTGATCTCAGATCTAATCAGTCAACATACTACCTACTAGACTACAGTGACTCAAATTTTTGGGAATATTCAAAAGAAAATGGGTATGGCAGTAAGGCAATTATAATTCACGAGCTACAGGAAGAGATCGTTAGGCATATTAACAATATTTGAAACCATATTATGTCTCAGAGTCATTGAAAATATGGACCTATTAAGTTTTATTGACCCAGGATTTACTTTTAGTTACACCAATCGCTTTAGAACCTCTACCAAAACAGAATCATGTTGGATGAAAACTTGTGATTTTATTACTGAATGAATACATATATTAGAATGAAGATAACCTTTAAGTGGCAGCTCTTTAATATTCCAATACAATCCTTTACCCGGCTAATGCCATCTTATGGGTAAGGAGGACCCATTATATTTTAGAATATAAAAAAACTCTTATTAAACTTTTATTACGTTAACACGCTCATTTTAATAAAAATACATTGTTTACACGCAACATGCTCCATATGCTTCAAACAAAACCATTTTATTTTTGGCCATTTATGGCGGTATTTTTGTCGAAAATGAAAAAAATAAAAACAAAAAAATATCTAAAACCTGATGTCATTTTACATATTTTTTCTAACTTTAACATTGTCATCGTCTTCCCCATCATCATCGTCAGCGTGACCGTTGTCATCACTAATATGGAGAGCGTTTACGTGTTCAAGCATTAACAATTACGCACATATACTACGAACGATGAAACATATGTGTGTGTGATGAAATAGTGTGTGTGTATGTTTGTGATGTATTCATATTAGTATCGACCAAAATAATATTAAAACTGTGTGTTCTTCTTGGTTAGCGTGTTGGTTGTAGTTTAACAAAAATTACTTTTCCGTTCCTCCCGTTTTGCTTTAATATTTGCGGATATAACCTGTCAGTGTTCATTATCGATCCTTTGTCATATGATAACGCTACGCAAACCTTGGTAAAATAAATGGATTTGAAAATGTATTTTTTTGCGTAACTTTCATTTCATCATCATTATTAATCTCTTAACGTATGACATCACATAGAAACAATGACCGAGAAATAACGATTCCAAACGTATATTAAATTGACAAGCAGTCGCAGCAGGGTTGGTTGAGTGGTATAGGTAAACCACACACTCGTAAATGTTAAATTTTTAACATCGTTTCTGTTGAAACGTATTAAAGTTGACACAAATACTTCGCACATCAGAAGTTGTG
Source organism: Sarcophaga carnaria (assembly GCA_958299815.1). Taxonomy (NCBI): domain Eukaryota; kingdom Metazoa; phylum Arthropoda; class Insecta; order Diptera; family Sarcophagidae; genus Sarcophaga; species Sarcophaga carnaria. Next base: position 89,584,387 of record OY283149.1, read on the forward strand.
ACATGCAAAGGCAAAATGAGAAATATTTGTTATTTATTGGTTATAAAGAGAAATAATAAATTAAGAAAAATTTATGTATGTGTGGTTATGTGTGGTTGTGATGAAACGTTCATTTAATGTGTGGTTAATAAAGGAAATTCATTTAATGTAAGAATTACCGCGTTCATAAGATACCCTACACTTGTACACTTGACAGATTTTTTTGAGAAAGTTTTCATGGCAATTTTATTTACTCTCAGAGTTTTTGCCAGAAATCAGTTTTTTATATTTCGTTGCATTCGAGTTGTTTGACCCGAGATTTAAACTGTGGCCTCATATCTAATAAGCCCACACACTACCTACTAGACTTCAGACAACCAATTTGACAAATCTAGCTTCAACTACATGGCGTTTTCAACTGGAGGTCCTTGTTGGGAACCCCTATATTTGAAATGATAAAGGATTCTTATCATTTACTTCCTTAATAATGCCATTCATGTGAATTTCGCTCCATAATGCTACCATAATGCATGTTAGGCCTGGATTTGTGACTGCCTTGTACCAGAACACAAGAGATTTAACTTATACCCGTGGTATCGGGATCTGTTTGGAAACCAATTCCAATTATCCTATTTAAGGTATAAAAATTGTTATTAGTTATCATCGTACGTTATCTTGTTCCATTGACTGTAATGTTGTGACTTCCCTTCTTCACAAAGATGTGCGTTTAAACTGCGTGCGTCACAAACCATTAGCATTAGTAACTTTCGATATATCTCTGACCGCACAATACATACGTACATGCATAATTAGTCCTTGCAACCCTTGAGGATTACGACCTAACTTCTCACACCCCATATGTTGTGTATGTTAATTGTATATATGAGCGGCTGGACGTGCGGTTTAAAGTCGATTCTGAACAACATTTTCTTGAGAAACTTTGCATGGCAATTGAAACTTTCAATGAACTCCCCGAAGCAAATTTTCTTGGAGATGTCTGGCCTCTGGTTTGAACCGTAGCCTCTCCTCTAATAAGCCCAGATACTACCCATTTGACTACGACCACATTATATATTCAGAAATTCGGTTTATTCATGTACATATTACACCTAAAAAACTAAGTAACAAATAGTCTTGCAACCCAGCTTCCACACCACCCATGTTGTGTGTATTCATTTTATCCATAAGTGGCGGGACCTACAGTTTGAAGCAAAATTTTTTCAGAAACATTTTCTTGGCAATTTTAATTATCTACGTAGAGGAAGTCGCCGGAGAAATATTTTTCATATTTCGTTTTCTTGGATAAGTCTGACCTGGGGTTTGAAACATGGGCTCACTGCTAATAAGCCGACGCAGTAGCTACTAGATTACTGTGACTTCGAAAGATGTGCTCACTTCAAATTGGATGGGATGTACAAAGGACAGGACATAGCGATACTATCTGCTAGTCAGGTCACCATTCGAGCATTCAGCTTTTATGATATTAAATCGAAAATAATATGAGACTGTTTGGAGAAGCGGTGCGGTGCCAGATCATGTGGGAATTCTCGGCAATGAATAAGTGGACGTGCTTGTGAGGATATAAACTTCTGAAGAGTGGAAGCGGATGTTTGGAAAAGTATACTCAACGAGGAATGGGGGAAAAAGGGTAGGAATCGATAGTTAGGAAGATTTCCCACCACTACAGCACTTATTCTGAAGGGCGTTGTTACTAGGCATCGATAGATGGCGGCACCATTATATTGGGACCTGCTACTGCAGATCAATCACCTGCTTAGCTGGAACAACAAAAGATTATCGAAACAAGGCAAAATAACAACCAACCGGAACAGCAGTAAAACGAATAAGATGGAAAAGCCTTGTGGAAGCCATATGCTCTTAAGAGGGGTAAGGGAAAAAAAGCTCAACAAAAAGTAAGATTAAGAGAGGCAAACACTCTAACTTTCGTGGGACAATTACAATGAGAGATCTGAGTCATGCATCAGACTGTCATAAAACAATCTCAGATTGATAACAGATACTGCATCACTGTAGACTCAGAGCCTTAGATATGGATTATGTGGCGATGAGAATGAATCATCGGAGTACGGTCTTGAAGCCTGTGAGGAAAATGTAGTGGAGAAGACAACAATTGGAGGTGCTGAGCAGGGAATTGGCAATTTCAATTGTTTCATAAATTTCTAAAAAATATACAAAATATATGTAGTTTACCCTACAAATAAAGGGTGTTTTTTACAGAGGTATAGAACAATAAAACAACGGTGGCTTATTCGATTGACATGTATTTTATTTATCCGAAAGATAATCTTGTGGCATTACATTTTAAATATGATTTCTGGCATATGACCGCCACGGCTGGCGCGGATATAGTCCAATCTGGACGTCCAATTTTCGATGACTTTTTCCAACATTTGTGGCCGTATATCGGCAATAATACGGCGAATGTTGTCTTCCAAATGGTCAAGCGTTTGTGGCTTTAAGGCATAGACCAATGACTTTACATAGCCCCACAGAAAGTAGTCTAGCGGTGTTAAATCACAAGATCTTGGAAGCCAATTCACAGGTCCAAAACGTGAAATTAGGCGGTCACCAAACGTGTCCTTCAATAAATCTATTGTGGCACGAGCTGTGTGACATGTTGCGCCGTCTTGTTGAAACCACATATCCTGGACATCATGGTTATTCAATTCAGGAATGAAAAAGTTAGTAATCATGGCTCTATACCGATCACCCTTGACTGCAACGTTCTGGCCACCATCGTTTTTGAAAAAGTACGGACCAATGATTCCACCAGCCCATAAAGCGCACCAAACAGTCAGTTTTTCTGGATGTAACGGTGTTTCCACATATACTTGAGGATTACCTTCACTCCAAATGCGGCAGTTTTGTTTGTTGACGTAGCCATTCAACCAGAAGTGCGCTTCATCGTTAAACAAAATTCGCTTATGAAAAATCGGGAACAACGGTAATCTCGTTTTGGGCCCATTCGACGAATCTACGCCTTACTTGATGATCGTTTGGCTTCAAATCTTGCACGAGTTGGATTTTGTAAGCTCGCAAACCAAGATCCTTCCGCAAAATCTTCCATAAAGTGGATGGACACAGATCCAATTCCTGTGCTCGATGGCGGATGGACTCATTCGGGTCTTCCTCAATTCTACGCTCTACAGCAGCAATAGCTTCATCTGTAAGCACCGTACAGCGTCTCTGGGGATGCGAGTTATCAATAAGAGTAAACGTGGTGCGAAAACGTTCCATGGTTAATCGAATTAACTGCTCTGATGGACGATTTTGTCGACGATAAAATGGACGTATTGCGCGATACGTTTTCCGCACAGAACCATTATTTTCGAAATAAAATTGCACTATTTGCAAGCGTTGTTCAGGCGTGAGTCTATTCATGATGAATTGCCGAACCAAGCTGAGAATAAATCACTTGACAGCTGTTAAATCGGTCGCCATCTTGAAAAGTAATGCCAACTTAAAGTTCTATACCTCTATAAAAAACACCCTTTAGTTGTGTCCCTAACTCCGTACAAACTTTAAACTACACATTCTGAATTCTGGAATATTATTAATTATAAATTTCCTGTTCGATTTTTTTGTTATTCTGTTATCGATCCAATCATATGTATGTATGCCATGTTTGACTGCATTTTGATGTCCGGTAGTGGCTGATAAATTATTCGTTAATTTGTGTTTGAAAGTACTCGGATTTATTTATTTATTAATTTTTTTATTGATTGTTTGATTTATTGTTTTCATTTGTTGTTGTTGCATTATATGCTATTAATATACGGTTGATGTATATCAATTTTGTTAATGACAAAAGCACATACATTAAGTTTTATGCATACGTGGTGGTCACTAAACTAGTAAAACTTTTATGGAAAACACAAAAAATTGTGGAAAATGTTTCTCTATTTTTAGTAATTTTGTTTTTTCCAATCATATTCAATAGTCTAGATTGTTAAAATAGCCATTAACAGCCAGACTTATTGATGGCAAATCGTTTGCCACCGAGACATTTTTATCAAGGTGGGGTAAGAGATTATTCTACTTATTTGTCATTGGTAATTATAAACCCTTCAGTGAGTATTACAACCTAGTCTCTCAAACAATCCACCTTGTGTTGTTAATGTTACCTATGAGTGGCAGGTCTCGAAGTCGACTACAGATTTTTCAGAAACTTTTCATAACAATTATACTTACTCTCATGTTTTTGTCAGAATTATTCCACGTGTCGAATAATGAAAACTTTGCGATCGTAAAGCAATAGAGCAAATGTTCTCCATATAGAGTCGAAGTTAGTTCGGGAATAACTTCAGCCTTTTGCGCAGACTACTGATATATGAATATGACCAATGCGTTGCAATAACTCCAATAGTGACACTGATTGCTTTTAAGCCCCTCTATTTTACCGATCTGTCCATGTTTCGTTAACGGAAATTATTACCACATTAACAGTCATTATCTTGTAGTTTGTAAATGTTAAAAAGTCCTCAGAAAATTTGGCTGCCTTTCTATCAGAAAGTATGCTAAGTTTTTTCGGAGATATTATTCTTCCTACTTCTGCCATAAAGATGCTGCAATGGCAGTCATGTCGTGTCTTATCATGTGGTCATTCCCAATCAGCCTCAGGTCATTCCCGGAAATTTTTGGAAAGGCTTTGGTAAAATTGTACAATTTTTTAATTTTCCTCTACATTGGATTGGATGTCCTGAGCTTCCCCGAAAAGTCATAATTCGAATGATATGTATACGATTAGTGTGAATCGTCAAAAGTGCCAATTAGTATTAGCTGCTGAGAGCTAATATAGCTGCAGTATACAACATGTTGATTGCAATGATTTTATATCCATTGCTTTAGTTTGAGCTTAGTAATCTTGGCAAGAGATTCCCACTACATCAGGCATCCGTAAGTCATTTTTAGCCTGATACTTTATTACTAGAATAGAGAGTAGTGAATGGCTTTTGGGATTTGTTGTTAATAAATTTTTCTTTTGCCAATACAGTTTCTTATCGAAAATAATAAAAAAAGAACTGCACTTTGTCACTGAATTCAAACTCTGTTTCTAATAAACTCAAAAGACGAAAAGGTCACGACTTGTGTTTAATGGTAAAAGGTCTTATTTTCATTAGAATCCATAAATCTGCCCGAAACTGCTGGGACTACAGTTCAACATAATACCAATCCTCACCGTTCGTTTGTTATTATGCAACTGTATCATACTAGAATATTGTAGTATTTTAGCTCCAATTACCTGCTTAGCTGGAAACAATAGCCTACAGTTCTGCAGCATTTTAATTCGTTTTTTACTAACCAAAAACGTTTTCTTTGTAGAAATTTTTTCCAAAGATAATTTTTTTTATTACCTTACCTCATTAATTTTTAGTAGATAGCTAGAATGTCGTTGTAAATATATGTATTTACCTGTAAAGAAATAAAAGAATAAAATCATAAAATAGAAATTCTCAAAATTTATGAATAGTAATAAAAATTATGAAAATATAATAACAAATTGAATAAAAACATTTTAAAACCCTCATAAATACAGGATTTTTCAATAGTGACACTAAAATATGACAACTGATATGACTTGGTGTGAGTGTGGGGCTATCAGCGTCATCGACCTGTTTTTCTTGGAGAACGACATTGGCCAGGCCATCATTGTCAACGGCGGGCGCTAAAGGTCGTTGATAAACAACTTAATTTCGCTTCAGTTGCATAATCTGAATACCAATGAATTGCGGTTTCTTCAGGACGGCGCTTCGGGCCATACCGCTCATTTCACATTGGATACGAGAACGATTTGAGGTCATGGTCACCTCACGTGAAAATGATATGAACTGGTCACCGAAATAATCCAATTTGACTCCTTAACTTTCAGGTCTGTGCCAACATAATCCAAGTCATATGTCCAATTAAGCCTGATTCAAGCGCCAGAATTTTAGAAAATTGCACATTTCGCAAGAGATACAACCATAGAGGCCGTGGCGCACATTTGACTCGAATAGTTAACTTCAACGAAAATTAACACATGTTTAGAAAAAAAAAAAATTCTTATGTATCTAATTAATTATCGGATTTATCACAGGACACTGCGAGATTAGGTGGCTGACGGGGATCAGATCCCAGCCGGAGTATTGCAGGGTATGTTGCGATATGAAGGAGTTGGAGACTGTCGAGCACCTACTCTGTAACTGCCCAGTCCTTAGTAGGTTGAGGTTGAGGACCCTTGGCAGGGGCTTCTTTGAAGGTTTGATATCAAGGATCATTAGTAGCTTGAGCTGATTGAGAAGTGCTAGGGCTTCATCAGTGTAGTCGGGCTCTCCCTTTTGTTTTTTTGGTCTTTGCAATTCCTTCGCTCCCCATTCGCCCTTTCCTACTTCCTCTTCTTTTCATATCCCCTCTATTATGCTTTCATTTTAAGGACGTTCTGTACAATGGGTCAATTCGACTTCCGGGCACTGCATTTGTCTCAATTGACAAGTACATGTTCTCTAATCTAACTTAACCTATGTATCTAATCAACAAATATTTAAACTTTGAGTGAATACTGGCTGATAATATGTCCGGCGCGTTAATCAGGCTAAATTTGATCGATGATATGGATTATGTTAGCTTTGAAGACCAGAGTGTGACTTATTCATATGAAACCACCTGTCGTAGAAGTCCAGATTATTCAATTTAGACCAAAAGCAGTTGGTAATCGTTAATCTCTAGTGCTTGTCGTTGATAGCGATAGCCTAGCCAACGTAGTTCTCTTTTTTCTCATGCGGATTGGGATCATTCGAAATTCGATAATTTTTTTTTTATATTTCACAAACCCGTTCATCCAGAAATGGGCCTCATTGCTGAAGGCGATTTTTCGATGAAAATTAGGATGAGTTGCCAACTGCTCCAGAGCTCGTGCAGCGAGCGCTCGTTGTTGTCAGTGTTTTAGTCCATGGTAGTTAGGCAAAACAAACTGAATATACATACCTACATAATTGGAAATTATAACCCTGCACTCAGGATTACGACCTAACTTCTCGCCCCACAAATGTCGTGTGTATTAGTTTTTATATACCGGAACTAAAGTTCAATGTCAACTCCTAACGACAGATTTTTGAGAAGCGTTTCTTGGCAATTTTATTTCCGCTCAGAGTTGTTGCCATAAATCTGATGAGAGGAAGTCGCCTAAGAAATATTTTTTCATATTTCGTTAACTTCGAGATGTCTGACCTGGGGTTTGAACCGAGGCCGCATATCTAATAAGCCAACACACTACTTATTAGACTACGGCGATTTCAGACTGAATATATGACAACCAATTAGACAAATCTAGCTTCAACTAGATGGCGTTTTAAACTGGAGGTCTTTGTTGGGAATCCCGACATTTGAAATGATAAAGGATTCTTACCATTTACTTCCTTAACAATGCCATTCATGTGAATTTCGCTGTGTGGCCGTAGATGTTGCATCCGTGACCTCCAATTTTGGCATACTTTTCCAAACAATTCGATCGGCCATCAGATGTAGCTGTTATGATGAATGTCAGGGCTGGATTTGTGACTGTCTTGTACCAGAATACAAGAGATTTAACTTATGCCCGTGGTATCGGGAGCTGTTTGGAAACCAATTCCAATGGTCCTATTTAAGGTATACAGTTATCATCGTACGTTAACTTGTTCCATTGACTGTAACGTTGTGACTTCCATTCTTCACAAAGAAGTACGTTTAAACTACATACGTGCGTCACAAACCTCATTATACAGTGTATCCTTCAAGTTCCATTAGCAACTTTCGAAATGTCTCTGACCGCACTCTACATACGTACATACATGCATAATTAGTCCTTGCAACCCTTGAGGATTACGACCTAGCTTCTCGTACCCCTTATTTTGTGTACATGAATGGCTGGATTGTCTAAAGTCGATTGCGAACGACATTTTTTTGAGAAACTTTTCATGGCAATCGAAACTTTTAATGAACTCCCCGAAGCAAATTTTCTTGGAGATGTGTGGCCTGTGGTTTGAACCGTAGCCTCTCTTCTAATAAGCCAGGACACTACCCACTGTACTACGAGCGCACTATAAATTCAGAAGTTCGGTTTATTCATGTACGTATTACACCTAAAACACTAAGTAACAAATAGTCTTACATTATCCAACTCTTATGGTAGACGAAACTCTTTGACTGAATAAAAATTTGTCGTTGTGAGGCCCCATTGATATTTAACAAAGAAAAAACTGAATATTAGGGGTGATTATAAGTGCTTATCATAAATCATAACTGTTTTGTTTGAAGTCAATAAACAGCTAATATTTGATAAAAATACGCAGCAGAAAATAGAACAAACGAAACTTATGTAAGACTTCTACTGTCATCGGCTTATTAACAACCAATTAATGTTGAAATAACTCATGAATGACTAATCGAATGGAAGGAATTTTCATTATGAGCATAACCGCGTTTTTAGTTAATAAGAAAAAGCACAAACAATTTGCCAGTAATTATGGTTAAATACGTTGCACGTTTTCCACAAAGTATTTGTAAATATTTGTAATGTATTCCTCAATTCATTTGAATAAATTAAAATTAATGTAATTCGTTAAGACAACAAAATTATGATAATTTGTCATTTTCAATTATAAACTAAGTTTTGTATCCGATAAACGAAGAAGGGTTATGACAGCTGGATTCATTTAGATTTTCATTTGAAACGGTGACATGAATTTATGCTTTCTATTGAATACTTATTTATTTATTTTTTTTTTGAATATTTGTGTGCATAAGGATAATATTAATTATTTTAAAAGTTCCGGTTGGGTCTTTCAATAAGTGCTTTCTATTTTTAAATTTAAATAAGGTTAGGTGTAGGTTAGAGGACGTGTACTTGTCAATTAAGACAAGTACAGTACCCGGAGGTAGAATTGACCAATTGTACAGAACGTCCTTAATGAAGGAAGGATAATAGAGAGAATAGGATAAAAGAAGAGGAAGTAGGAAAGGGGAGAATGGGAAGCGGAGGAATCACACAGACCAGACACAACAAAAAGCGAGAGCGCGACTACACTGATGAAGCCTTGGCACCTCTCAACCAGCCTAGCTAGGCCCTCGACACAGAATTTAAGCTCTCAAAGAAGGAAAGAAATCCACTATAACATTTTTTGTTTTAACATTTTATAAGTAATAGATAAACGTTTTTATTTTTGGAAATTTATTCGACTATTCTCATTTACTTTTCTCGCTATCCTAAGAAAATGAATTATTTCAGTGGTGTTTACTCACTTTTGACGCTCACTGTATATGTATGTAAATTTCACAAAGAAAGCAAAATTATATTAATTAAATTTAATTTAGCCTTAAATTGGATTGAATTAAATGGTAAATCTTAAAGACAAGAAAAGTGTGTTAAAATTGCAGTTTTAAACTGCATTACATTGCTTTTCAATCGAATTTCTGGAGGAAGTTGGTTCCATGAACGAATTGCATTAACATAAAAGTGCCTTTCAGACACCTGTTTCTGGAACCTTACGGCGTTTATCATATAGCCCCTGTTAGTTCTGGGAAATTTTAGTCTAGTAAATAGATAATTCGGTTCCCCTGAATAAACAATCTTGTGTAGAAAAATTAGCATACGATATTTTAAGAGGTTTTCCAGTGTCACGTCGTAGATTTTGTAGGCAAAATACGATATACTACTATATCTAGTGCGTCCAAAAATATATGCAAAGTTTCCTAAGCATAGCATACGTCTTCCCACAAATCATATTAACATGGTCAGTCCAGGAGAGTTGACTATTAAAACTAATACCCAAGTTCTTGGCATATTGTACTAATTCTATGGGCGAGTCCCCAACGACTAATGGTGGCAGTAATTTCGGCAAAACGCCAATTTTTCCAATTATGATAGCTTTAGACTTACTAGCGTTCAAGCAAAGACCATTCGCAGTGGCCCATTTAAATATACTGTCAAGGTCCTGGTTCAGTTTCAATATACAATTGTCGATGTCAGTTCTAAAACAGCTAACATAGAGTTGGACATCATCGGCATACATATGAATTCCACAGTGAGTTATACGAGAAGGTAGGTCATTAGAATACATTATGTAAAGCAGTGGTCCGAGAGTTGAACCCTGTGGTACACCTCTCCGGACCAAGCTGCTAAACGATTTTGCATCGCCATAGTGCACTGTCTGACTTCTCTTATACAGGTATGTACGTAAAAGTTTTACTGCTGATGTTGAAATTTTAAAGGTTTCCATCAACTTGTGACAAAGAATGTCATGATTAACAGTATCAAAAGCCTTTGAGTGATCTAGAAGTACCAGAATAGACACCATGTTCTGATCCATTTTTGACCTCAACTCCTCTACAACATCCACTAATGCCGTAACGCAACTGTGTTTGGGTTTGAAATCAGACTGTATGTTAGTCAGTAAAGAATTGTCGTACAAATGTTTGCTAATTTACCCATGAACCAAACGTTCGAAAGCCTTAGACAAGTAAGGTATAATCGCAATTTGTCTGTACTTTCCATCAGGTTTGGGTAAGGGGATAATTTTCGCGTGCTTCCACATTGAAAGAAATTCTGATGTCGTCAGAATAGTATTAAATAAATGTGTTATATACACAATAATGTAGTCCAGTATAATTTTCAGGAACCTTAAAACATTAAAAACCATTTGAAGGTGACCCTGTCGTTAACAAATACTAGAAAACAATGGAGATTCTATTTAAACAGTTCATGTTCCTGATGGAATAAATTGCCATATCATGACGTCTGGAGTAATACAATTGCTGTTATTTAAAGATTTACTTTTGATATATTTTTCGAAAAAAAAGAAACCCATACCACCAGCTATTCAATTAATTGTCCATTAACTTTTGAATTGCTATTAAGTCTACCATTAAAATTATACGCCATAGTATTACCAAAATTGTTCTGTTTGAAATCCATTTCAATCAATATTAATTGCCATTATTTGTACGGCCCCTTTTAAAAAATCAAAACAATTTTCAATAATAATAAATAGAATGAAACAATTTTGGAGTTGTAATCGCTTATAGAAATCCCCGCTTATTATCCACACTTAATAGTTTTACACGGGTGGTGGTGGCTAATGAAAGGAAACAAAGCATTTTAAAGAAAAATAAGAAACAAGAAAAAAAATTTTCTTTAAAGGAAAAAAAAAGAATAAAAAAAATTCTTTTCTTTTCGTAATCAACACTACAATTCATTTGTGTGCGTGTTGTTGTTGTGATTTTTAATATTAATGTGTTAGTGTAATGCTGGTACCTGGCACCAATACGTACACTGTTAATGGCAAGTTATGCCATTTACAGGCTACAATATAGACTTTCTCTTACAAATATTTTTTCTCCCATTTTCATACCTTTAAGCCACTAAAAATTACTCCCACCCACTAGCCTGTTCAGTAGAAGGTAAGAGAAACGTTTGTAATGATTATGATGGCGTTGTTAGAAATACGAAATAAAAGTGAATAAAATTGAAGCTGAAAGCAAAAGTGAAAGTGAAAATAGAAAGTAATCACATTGAACAATATACTCTTAAGCCACTTAAATGTTGAAAGAAATTGTATCGTATGTAACCATTAATGTTGTTTCAAATATTGTAGCAGCACCGAGGTATGATTGTGAAAGTAATTCATGTGATAAGTAATGTACGCTTAATGGTTTGTAAATGGCAATTGAACACACAAATAAATAAAAAAGGGCCAAAAAAATTAAATTGAAAAAAATCGAATAAAGAAATGAAAATCTAATGAAATAATGCGAAAATTTTATAAGAATATGTTGCAAATCGATGAAAAGCCAGAATGGAAGAGGAGGAAAACAAGCAAAACTTGGCCTGAGTGACAGCAAGTAAAAAAGGAAGCAAAAAATATTACAAAAAATACAAAGACGGTTAGGATTTCAAGAATACGAGAGTAATCCCAAAATTAAACAGCATACATAATGCCGAAACCACAACACAAACATTGAAAGGATTTTCTGTAGTCCTTAAAACAAATAAGCCTTAGCTAAGCGATATTCAATTATCTGTTGATAGTCATCTATAAACCACTGAGTCTACCTGTTCGTACTTACTCAATTGAACATAAGAACAATATAGTCATGTTTAGAACCCAGCACCTCTCAGCACCCATGTTATGTTAATTTTGTTAAAAGGGCCTTCTGTTTAGAGTCGATTCCGAACGACAAATTTTTGAGCAACTTTTCATGGCAATTTTTATTTACTCTCAGAATTTTAAAATCTGCTGGGAGGAAGTTGCCGAAGAAATATTGTCTCATGTCTCTTCGTTATATTCGAGATGGGGTTAGGGCTCTCGTCAAACAAAACAACACACTACCTACCTACTCTATCTCTTTATTGTTAGCAAATCTGACAAATGGAAAGCGTAAACTTGAACCTAAATTCATTACATACATATATAATTGGCCATTACAACCCTTCAGTCAGAATTACGACCTAGCTTCTCACACCACTTATGTTGTGTGCGTTAATTTCATACATGAGTGGTGTCACCTACAGTTTAAAGTCGATTCCGAACGACAAATTATTGATCAATTACTCTCAGAGTTTTTGCCAGAAATCTGCTGAGAGGAAGTCGCCGAAGAAATATTTGCTTCATATTTCGTTTTGATGTCTGACCTGGGGTTGAACCGTGACCTTACGTCTAATAAGCCAAAACACTACTTACTAGACTACGGTGATTAAATTAATTCATTAATTTTTACTATTTTGAGCATTTTATTGATAAATCATTACAGCAGTTTTGTCTTCTTTTTATTAATTTTGTCCTTGAGATCAACAAAAAAGATACGTTGGCACTGCACCGGCTAGTGCTTTATCTTAAGACTTATTGTTAAGAAACCTGCTTAAGCATTCAATTAAACTCTTTCGCTTCTATTTATTATTTATTGTGCTTGATGCGCCACTAAACAAGAAATCTGCCGGATCTTTAAATTTTCAAAAAGTATGGGAAGTGAACTGGCTTGCAAAAGTCTATGATTGTTGATGCTCTTAAGGCAGCAATATCTTCCTTATTGGCAGTATAACTTAAAAAACGATCATTCTCTGAAACCCTCACTCCTAAGAAAAAAAAAAAAACTGAGACCCGGAGAGAATCTAGTCAACTTTTGATACGCTGCTCTGAAGTGTAGCGTATGCCAGTGAAAAAAGAATTCTTTCCAATATTAACCAAGCATTGTCATGATGGACAATTGCGTCCTTGTGTATGATTACATATTCAATTCGTTTTTCGTCCAATATTCGCTCCAAACGAGTGAACTCTTGTCTGTAAAAATTTCCAGTGATAATGTAGCCTGGTTTTACCAGCTCATAATGAATAACATTCTCCTGATATTCTAATTTTTTGCGGTTGGGGTTGTCAATTGACGAATTCGATGCAAAATGGATTTCATGTTTTCAATGCAATCAAACAGCATATTAGAAATATAAAATCGTCTTTCAAACTCTGTAGGTCTAAATAAAATTCCGGATGTAATAGATTTTGCCGTAGTAAGAAATATTAGACGTGAAAATCTTCGTATGCACCCGTCATTGGATCTGTCTTCTAATCACTCACCAACCATCCTAACATTTGTGCCTGATACAAACCTACTGGAGCAAAATTATCTTCAGACAAGGACAAATTGGCGGAAATACAAAATGTTCGTAAGCTCGCACCTGCCATCAAATATCTCTTTGAAGTGTGAACAGGAAATTGAATCCGGCGTCCGCCAGTTTACTAACATCTTAACTGAAGCTGCTAGGGTATCTACATACTCTACCCCTTTGGTAAGAAAACGAAAATTTCCATGCTCTAATAACATAGAAGCACTGTTACGCCAAAAAAGAATTTAAGAAGCCAATGGCAAGAATATCGTTCTCCAGGTCTAAAGTCTCAACTTAATCAGTGCCAAAGACTTCTGCGTGACGCTTTGCAGAAGGACAAAGAGTCAAACCTGCAAAACTACTTGCAATATTTGGCCGCAACGAAAGACTCGGAGTACAGTGTATGGAAGGCAGTAAGGAAAATGAGGAGATCTATTTTACATGAATCCCCTTTACGACTACAGCACGGTGATTGGGCAAAAAGCGCAGAACAGAAAGTGGACGCTTTTGCCAATTACTTAGAGAATGTTTTTACACCAAACAATTCTGTTTCTAGTATTGCCCCAGTTGCAATCGACGATGTGGTTAGTAGGCCGATCAAGTTCCGGCTGTCTGCAGTGATTGCCGTCATCCAGAGCCTAAAGCCGAACAAATCACCTGGTTGTGACAAAATAAATTTGCCTACATCGGCCGTGCGTTTTATATTGTTCATCTTTAACTCTATGTTGCGAATAGGCTACTTTCCTGCATCTTGGAAATTATCTGATTTAGTGATGATACCTAAACCAGGCAAGGACATAACGCTAGTATCATCATATCGTCCAATAACTTTACTCCCAATACTTTCTAAGATGTTCGAAAAAATGCTGCTTAATAGTTTAATACCGCATATTGATGCCATCGCCATAGTTCCCGACCATCAGTTTGGTTTTAGGCGAAAACATAGCACGATTCAGCAAGTGCACAGAATTACCAATTTAATTAGACGTTCTTTTGAGAACAAGCAGTATTGCTCTGCGCTATTTATTGATATATCTCAAGCCTTTGATAAGGTCTGGCACGAAGGACTTCTTTTTAAGATCACGCAGTTTTTACCAAAGAATGTGCATAAATTGCTAAAAAGTTACTTATGGGATAGATATTTCCAAATAAAATCAAAAGATGTCACCTCTTCCCGCGTACCACAAGGAAGTATTCTAGGGCCGTTCCTTTACTTATTGTTCACTGCAGATATGCCTACAAGTTTAGTGACTCACACGTCTACTTTTGCGGACGACAAGGCGTTTCTAAGTATTCATAGAGATTCTACAGTTGCGTCGCAAAGACTTCAATCTCATGTTAGTGATTTGGAAAATTGGATGCTGAAATGGAAGATAAAAGTCAATGTTTCTAAATGCATGCACATCACGTTTACACTGAGAAGGGGAAATTGTCCGCCCATCAAGATTAATAGTGTGACAGTACCAGAACATAGTAGTGTAAAATATCTAGGCATCCATCTCGACCGTCGCCTTACCTGGGCTCACCATATAGCTGCCAAAATTACCCAGATCAAACTCAGAACAGCACAGCTTTACTGGCTTATTGGACCTAAGTCAACCCTTGATTTAGAACTGAAACTGCTTTTGTATAAGTCAGTATTGAAACCTATTTGGCTTTACGGTATCCAACTGTGGGGAACAGCCTCGCCATCCAATGTAGAGAAGCTTCAAAGGCGGCAATCTAGACTTCTTAGAATAATAACAGGTGCTCCTTGGTATATGAGACACAGTAACATCCACAAAGATCTGAAGGTGCCCTTAGTTCGAGAGGAAATAAAAATAGCAAGTGTCAATTACATCTCTAGGTTGTACGTTGCAGTGGCAATAACAACTTTTATTATTGTATTATTTTAGGTTAAGATTTGAATACTTATTGTAAATTCTGAAAGGAAAGATTCAATAAATAATATATGAAAAAAAAAATCTGTAGGTTTCAATTCATGTAGCATCTAAATCCCTTGTTTTTTGCACACTTTTTAAATGGTGTCTTAAGTCACTCCCAATGATTGTGCAAACTCTTCTATCTTTGGGTCTGATACGAATCTTGATCAAACTTTGTTTCTGTCCCGGAAAATCTTTATATTTGACCGGGATATAATGTCCAAGTCGCCGTAGTCCAGTAGGTAGTGTGTTGACTTATTAGACGTAAGGCCGAGGTTCGAACACCAAGTCACACATCAAAACGAAATACGAAAAACTAATTCTTCGGCGAATTCTTTTCAGCAGATTTCTGTAAAAACTCTGAGAGTAAATAAAATTGCCATGAAAAGTTGCTCAAAAATCTGTCGTTCGGAGTCGACTTTAAATTGTAGGTCCCACTGCTCATGTATACAATTAACACACACAACATAAGTGGTGTGCGAAGCTAGGCCGTAATCCTAACTGAAGGGTTGTAATGGCCAATTATGTATGTAAATGTCTTTGTCGGGATATATTGCTCTTGATCATCATCATTGCCTTAGTATGCAGATGATCTCACTTATCCTTCGAGAATGGACATAAGCGAGCTGACAGACTTCATTAGAAGCTATAGAAGGTTCTTAAAATTCGGGAAGTTGGCATAACATAGGTGTCTTTAATCTCGGTTTGAAGGTCGAATATTGGTTTAGAAAACAGTGACTAACTGTTTCCAGGTTTACAAATTCATTGAGATTGTTTGTTTAGTCCCAAATATAGTCCCAAAAATAAAAACAAATAAAATTCATTTAAATTCCGCGCTCCGCTTTGAAACATAAACTATTTGTTTTAAAAGTTTGCCACTTTTTGTGTATACTTTTCATCGGAAAATTTTATAACCGCCCTCATACTCGTAGCCACTTATAAAAAACAAGATTTGGACAGTTGAGAGGAAAACAGAGAAAAAAGTAATGATGATGCCAAAAATAATTCGCATTGAGAAGATTTCAAAACTCAGATACGTATAGAAGACGTATTGATGCCAAAATTTGGAGAAGGTAACCAAATCCCTTTCTGTCGAGCCATATTACATCATGTGAATGAGAGAAGGTAACCACAAAGTCATCAAAAAATTCGCTTTCTGTCAAGCTATATCTCTTCATACTTATTATAGCATGAAAAATTGATTGACATCATCAAAACAATTTTCTTTAAGAGTTGATTTCATGGTTTGATTGAAATATCTTTCGACAAGTCATTTCTTTAGGTTTGAAATCAAGACCAATGCGGGGAATCTGGTGGTTGAGAGTTAACAAAGGTTAATATTTATCATGGCAAGTGGCCACGCATAGTCCTGCCTAGTTTCTCACACTACCCATGTTGTTTGTGTTAATTGCATTCATGAAAGGCGGGTCTTACAAATTAAAATAGAATCCGAACGACAAATTTTGAAAAACTATTCATGGCAATGTTATTTTACGCTCAGAGGTTTTGCCAGAAAACCGCTATTTTTACAGGACTTTTTCGAGTAAAAACTTTGTTTTTTCCATTTTGCATTCATTCTATCCCAGCGGGTTTATTGTGATGCTAACTTCTGACAATATGTAGGAATCATCCATTGTTCCATTTGAAATATTAAATGCCGCTGAGGAATACTTGTGGTTTTTGATTGTTTGCATTTGAATCAAACCAGGTTTTAATACCGAACAGAATATATTCCGCACTTGTGTTCAATATTCAAAACTTTCTTCATCTAGATAATTGAGAGCTTATCCATACTGACCGTGTGAGTCTGTTGTTTGAATTTTTTTCTGTGCTATTCACTATTCCTGGGAACTGTACACATGCATACATAATTGGCCATTACAACCCTTCAGTCAGAATTACGGCCTAGCCACTCACTCCACTCATGTTGTTTGCGTTAATTTTATACGTGAGTGGTGTCACCTACAGTTTAAAGTCGATTCCGAACGACAAATTATTGATCAATTACTCACAGAGTTTTTGCCAGAAATCTGCTGAGAGGAAGTCGCCGAAGAAATATTTTTTTTTCATATTTCGTTTTGATATCTGAGCTGGAATACGAACCCCGGCTTTACGTCTAATAAGCCAACGCACCGCCTACTAGATTACGGCGACTTCATGGGAATTATATAGCACTGCCTATATAGGAAGTAACATTTACAAAGCGGTGCTAAGCCAATACATGTTCAATTAAATAAAAAAAATTAAAGTCTGTCAAATACCTCGGGTGGGGAAGCAGTCCTTAGTCTGATGCTTTGATTATATCCCGAACTGGTGTTGTTTAGTGTACTGGGACATAGTGATGTTAAAAAACTACCTACCGTGTCTTGTGGCCCATTCAAGCCATTTTTTAATGAAGGCATGGTTCAAATTGATCATTTGTTATCGATTGCGATTTGTATTAACAATTTCATCAGATTTTATTAACTCGTGTTATAGAAAACCCTTCTGATCCCACCAGACACGCAGCATTGTCTCAGATTAATCCATGGGTTTTTCTATTAAGAATTCTGCAAAAGGAAGGAAAATTTCACAAGTGATTTTTCGGCTTTCAATCTCTCTGTCATTCAATTCATGTGTCACCCAATATCCAGATTTCGAATCTTGCTCAAAGCTTTTAAATGGTTAGAAATTGTTTGTTGTGCAACATTTAACATTACTGCCCTTTGTTTTGGACTCAAAATGACATCTTCATCCAGTATTGTTTGCAATTTGGCGGCTTCAAACTTATTTTGATGGTCAACCACTTTCTTCAATTCTCACATCAACAAGTTTCTCTTGATAAAGCATAATCGATGAGGCCAGAAACCGTGCTTAACATTTCTATAAAAGGGTAGACTGATACTGCGATTGTGAAAAGCACAGAACACTCCATCCTGGTGTATTCCTCAATAGTTTTCATGCGGAGATCTTTGTAATTGAACAAGCTGCACGTACAATTGAAGCCTAGGACCTACCTCCTTCGATCTTGATCATTTGTGTGGACAGTCGAGCAAGAGTCACAGTTCTGGGATCCCACTTTATAAAATCAACGTGTGTCGGTAGTCGGTATACTGGGTTCCGTGCTATTATGACATAGAGGGAAAGCAAAAGGGCGGACCAACTGGCACGGAATAGATAGGAGATATTTGAGAAGGAGACGATATAGGGGATATATCCTACAGGAATACTTTTTTGCAAATTGAAAAAAGCAGCATAAAATTCAGCAAACCGTAGGTGGTCCAACATACTTGATTGCCGAATTTCGATACTGCTGTGTCCGGAAGTGGACAGCGGGAAAACCATGGAACTAGTTGAGCTCGACAAGAGAATGGTTCGCACTCTATCAGGAATCATTAAGAGGCACTGTATTATTGGTGGTTTTGGTGACATGATAGGTCTGCTCTACCCGGTTTATTGCAGAAGCAGTCAGGATATGGAAGAAACGGAATCGGTACAATACCTTTTATGTGAGTGCCCTGCACTTTATAACACCCGTCATTGGTTTTTCGGTGATAGCGAGTTTGAAGATCTGGGTATTGTGATGAACGTGGCATTGAGGGAACAGGCCGGTTTCATTCGTAGCTCGGGGTGATTAAAGCTCAAACAAAAAAGACAAAAAGATCATAACAATAGCGCCTACCTTACTGAGTAACACAATGGGTCATATGGTCCACCGAGTGAACTTGCTAGTGAACGGCCACTTAGCCGAATATAGAATTCGAATGTGGTTGCAATATCAAGCCATTCAAAAAGAAATTTTTTGTCATGTTCAAAAAATATTTTCTGGCTATTTAGATTCCAGCAGCTGACATAATGATTAAGCCATCTTCTTAAGAAAGCGAAAAATGTTTCGAATTTAACAAATTAAATGTCATCAGTCCTTTATATGCAAATGAGCCTATTTTCGTAAATAGTGTAGTTTATTATGAGCTTTTCTACTGTAGATTTGTGTCTACTAAGGGAAACGAAATAAATTTTTCATTCAATTTATAGCCAGTAGTGTACCTTCCCAATGCCTTTACGAAAAATTTAGTTCAACGATAAAAGCGAAAGCGAATATAAAAGAAAAGTAAATAAATAATTGGGATTGAAAAAGTTTTATTGAAAGTGAAAGAAAAATCAATAAATTGAAAAGAAAAATAGGAGGAGAGAGAGAGAGAGAGAAAAGCATTTATTTTCATCAAATGGATCTTTATGCTTTACGCTGCCAACTATAGTTAACCATTATATTGCCAACAATGAATGAATGAATGAATGAGTGAATGAATGAAAGAGGAAATCATACATGAAATGACATAAAAAAAAAGATGGAAACAATAAAAAGAACGGAAAACTTAAGAATTTCGGTAATTTAATAATGTATCAAATAGTCCAATAATAAATGGAAAGAAAAAAAAGCCCAAACAAACAATCTTCTTTGTATACAACCGCACCCTTCAAATTCAAACATATTTAAGGCTGGAAAAAAAACGAAAGAAAAACAAGAATTTTTGAGAAGTGAAAGCAAAAAAGAGTGAAAGAAAGAAAACTTTTCTTTCTTTCGAAGCAATACAGAAAGAAAATGTAAGAAATGCTTAAAAAGCTACATCACAATTGAAAAGTGTTTGGCTAAAGGAAATGATTCTGAATGGAAGCAGCGTAAGGCGAACACTGTGTGTGTGTGTATAGAATTGAAAGCAAGAAACATAAAATGAAAAAATAATATTTACCCTTTACGGTTATCAAAATAATCAAACAATAAAACTAATTTACAAGAAAAAAAGTAACAAAATGGGAAAGAAAAAAGAAACTCAAATGAATTTAAACCAATACCAAGGCAAAGTATGAAAGCATAGCCATAAAAAGGCGAGTGCAAAACCCCATTCCCCAGGTTACAGTGGTTTCATCAGATCTATCCCCATAAGCAGCAACACATAACATATGTGATGATGATTACATTCTTAGTAAGTGTTGTTATTGAATTTCTTAGAAAGAAAGAAAAAAGTTTTCAGAAATTTTTCCCCCCTAAAAGGGTCACAAGAGACCTACAAAAGTGTCATTGAAATAATTCCATTTAAAGGATATTTGAACAACTGATGGTTTTATTTGTTCAAACTCTGGCGATTATTGAATGCTTGTTGCACAGGCAAGTGGGAACAATTTGTTATTCGTTTCAATTCAATATCTGGTAGTAGGATAACACCCATAGGATTATATTTTCTATTATTAAACGAATATATTTTCACATATTTTTTCACCAAAAAATATCAGAAGGCAAATGGAAAAGTTTCAGAAGAAAAGAGAAATTATTTGCATAACTGTCCATCTACCTATAGATTTATATCAAATTCACCGAAATGAGAAATGAAAAAGGTTTTGTTTCTGAACATTTGGCAATCGAATATCTGACAATTTATGTTGGGTTAGGTTAGCGGGTAGCTTGCGATTCACAGTTAAGTTCACTGGGTAGCTCATATGCCGCATTGTGTTACCCTGCTGGGTAAGCCCCCATGTCATGATCCGTTACTGGTGGAATTGAATCACCACTTCTCCGGGGGAAACAGGCCATTTCCCTAAGAGGCACGTTCGCCACAGTGCCCAGCTCTTCAATCGTTCTGTCAATCAAAAAACGATCACGTCTATTCTGAAGTACAGGACACTCGCATATAAACGATTCCCTTTCTCTCACATCATGGCATCTTCTGCAGATCGAGGTTGTTAGCGAAATAGCCAAATGCGCGTGTCTCGTTAGAATTCTTACTAGAATTCTAGTTCTCTCGTCGAACTCAAGCAGTTCCCTTGTTCTCCCGCTGGCCATTGGTGGACGTACATACATACATAATTGGCCATTACAACCCTTCAGTCAGGATTACGACCTAGTTTCTCACACCACTTATGTTGTGTGTTTTATACATGAGTGGCGGGACCTACGGTTTAAAGTCGCCTCCGAACGACAGATGTTTGAGAAACTTTTCATGGCAATTTTATTTACTCTCAGAGTTTTTGCCAGAAATCTACTGAGGGGAAGCCGCCGAATAAATATTTTTTCATATTTCGTTTCGATGTCTGACCTAGGGTTTAAACCGTGGCCTTACTTGCGACTTCAATGGGTAGCGATAACTGACCCTAATTTCAATAGGAAAATCATATTCAGCGTTGAGGCCTATTTCTGGATGAATCGGTACGTGAACAACGTACTCACTACAATATTGATTCATAAGTACAGGTTGCAATGAGTATGAGTACAACGTTGTCATCAAACTCATAGCATTCGAAATACGTTTGATTCATACGCCGACTCATTCAGATTCATAACTTTAGAAAAATACTTCTAATACTCATAAATGATTCGAGTGATTCGAATCGTTCATCAAAATTTACAGCCTTAGTTGTTGTTGCATTTACAAAAAAAGAAGAAAGAAAAAGACAAAGACAGCAAGTAAAGCCAATACACAACCTTCTAGTGAGTATTGTAGTGTTCGTACGCGAATCATATTTATTTTGTGATTCTTGTAAACGTTGAGTGAAGGAGAGTCGAAATCAACAACATCATGCGTATTGATGAGTACGATGAATACTTCAAACTTTGAATACGAGTAGTATGAGTATGATATTAAAATAAGTATGAATGCGTATAAGTACCAGAAATTATGAGTATGATTCGAATCTACTCATCTCTTTGAATACTCATTGCTGATCTCTGGTTTCAACAAAATGGCGTTACGTGCAGCACAGTTTATATTACATTAGACATTCCGCCAGAGCGATTTGAGAGCATGGTCATCTCACGTGGAGGCGATATGAACTCGCGAAAGCGAATTGACTCCATTAACCTTTTTCTTGTGAGGTTGCCTTAAGTCACAGGTGAATGCTAATAACCCAAAAATCTCAGGGGTCCTAAAAATTTAAGTTTTCGAATGCGCTCCACCCAGAGAATTATATTCCGCACATAATGGTCTCCATAGGTCTTTCAACGGAATAAAAAATATCGATTATATGGTCCACAATCTTTTTTTTTCATTTAAATTCAAAGATAGAAAGCGCTTAACGGGAGAGCAGATGAATTAAAATAATTTCATTTTAGAAGGTAATGCAAGCGAATGTTTCGCATTGCCTTACTTTTAACAAATATTTCAATTTACCCTGTATTATTAATGAAATTAAAAGTCATTTATCGAAATGATTATTTCTATTAAAAACTAATCCTTAACAGTGTAAACCACAGTGTAAACCACAGTGTAAACCTTTTATTTATTCTTTAAAAAAAATGTTCTCTTTTGGTTGTTTTTTCTGTAGATTTTGCGATGGTTGCTTAGCAAAACCAACATAATTTACAATAATAATGGCTCAAGGCATTGTATTAAAAAAAACTGAAAAAAAATTGAAAAAAGAAAAAAATGTTTAACAATAATAAATGGAACATAGAAAAAAAGAAAAAAAAAGGTGTTGAATAATTTAAGTTTCCATAAGCTACAATTACGATTATATTGGAAAACAATAAGCGCAGCCGTTTTATAGCAATTTGAACCATTAATTTTTATCAAATTGTAAATGAAGGTTTTTATGGCCAAACATTATGAAAACAAACGGCAAAAATTAAGTGAAGGAATAAAAACCTCCTCCAGTTGTTGGTTTTTTCCTTTTTTTTAGAAGCAAAAAGAAGCAAGAAAAAAATAAAACCTAGTACACATTGAAAGTTATTTAAAAATGTAAATGCTAGAGAGAGAGAGAGCGAGAGAACATTTATAAATGCCTAATGGGAAAACATTTTTGACAGAAAATTTTTACAATAAAATTATGAACCAAATACGTGGTATGAATTATAGTAATAATCCATGTAAAATGGATTAAAGTAATCATTTATGTTTCTTTTTTTGTATTAATAATTAATAATAATTAATTAATAATATATTATTAATTAAAATTAATCTCTTATTTGTATATTAACCAAGCTAAGTGAAATCCATGAATTTATTGGTGAAGTTTAACTCACATGTGGTCTGTGTTTTTTAAAAATGTTTCTTTTTTTATTGAAGTTTTTATAATTTGCGTGAAGGTTTGTTTTATTTTATAAGTCAGAGAAAAGTGGTGCTTTCGTTCATCCAACACTCAGGGGATGGTCCCCATCGATTTTGAACTATTGGTCCCGTCGCTCATGTATAAAATTAGCACACAAAACATGGGTGGTGTGAGAAGCTATATCGTAGTCCTGACAGAAGAGTTGTAATGACGAATTATATTATGTTTGTATGTATTGTTACGAAAATGGAAAATGGTGTTACATTGTTTAACATTAAAATGATAATCAAAAGCTACAAAAACAAAAACAATGGACTTGTTTACATGATCTACAAATCAACAAAAATATAGCAATCATCATCAATATAAAAAAATAAAGAAACAGGCAACAACAACACTGCAAGGACAAACGTGAACAAAATACAAAAACAACAATAACTTAAACATTTATAGAGATTACGCGAAGGTGAAGTCATTCTCATTCAAAAGCGTTCATCAGACTGTTTACCCTGCGATATAAAAGGCAAGACAAAGCAGGCAACGGAATCAGTAAAAATTCAGTCAGTCTTGTGCGTGTGAAGAGAATAATCATGGTTTGAAGATGTCCGTTGTAAAGATCTAACGAACAATTGTTAATGTGTATGCGGAAGAGTGTAAAGAAGAATAACAAACAAAGCAAATTGTTGTTGTTTACATCAAGTTGAGAGCAGTGGCACACAGAATCGTGCGACCAATAAAAAATTTGATTAAAAATAAACACAAATTTATTTTTATTTTATTTGCAATCGACGAACTCGTATTTTAAAACGTTTTTAAAAGATGAAAATATAACAGTATGTACATATATGTATACCTTCGGCACTTTTTCGAGCATTGTTTTTTATTGGAACAAGTAAAATATGTTATGGAACGGAGGATTTATTTACATTATATTTAAATCCGTTAAGGAAGTAATACCCATATTTATATGAGCGTCAAGATAAATGTATCAACTTCAACTTCATTATATGTGGAACATACCTATAACATCGATTAAATAGCCGTCATGAATTTTCTATGTGAAGAGCATTCGAAATATTGATTTTTCTATGACACATCAGGCATAAATCAGTCCGGATTTGAGAACCACCGTAGTCTGTGGCTTATTCGCATTCACCTGCGGCTTATTAAAACCCTACAGAAAAAGTCTAACGTGTTCAAATCGCACGATTTCGGTGGCCACATCACATCATGTTCTCAAATTAATTGCTCCAGCAGAACATCTAATGTGCATGAGCTTTATGAAACGTAGTTCCGACCTACTGTTGTCCAGTTCATTCAATTTAAGTCAAAAGCAGTTGATAATCATCGATCATAGCGCTAGCTGTCGTTCTCAAAGAAACTTAGACTGGCATCATCGGTGGGATGTATTTGAAGCTCTTGGATTTCATGTGGACTGAAATGTTCACAAATTCAATAATTTTGCTTGTTTACCTTTCCATTTATCGAGACATGGGCCTCAACGGTGAACATGATTTTTCGTTGAAAATTATCTACGTCTATCCGGCTATGGTGACATGACAACTAATTTAACTAGATAGACAAGTTGGCCTTTATCAATTGAATTTGGAAAGCTGCTGAAGTCTAATAGGTACTGCGTTGGCTTATTTCGAGCAAAACGAAATTTGAAAAATATTTCTATGGCGGCTTCCTCTCAGCATATTTCAAGCTAAAACGTTGAGAGTAAATAAAACTGCAATGAAAAGTTTCTCGCCGTCCCACCATCCGTGTATAAAATTAACAAATGCAACATGGGTGGTGCGAGCAACTAGATCGTAGTCCTGCCTTAAGGGTTGTAAAAACCAATTAAGTAGGTACGTTCTCATCACCACCACATGAGCTTAGATCCCTTAAATCGCTCGTGTATAATATCTAAAGTGGTATGACCTACGCGGCACCTAGCGCCCTCTAATTGAAACGCAAATCAACAAAACATACAGAAGTTGGTCATCATCGACCTATAGTGGCTGCCGTTGCCACTGGAGGGCAGGACAACGTCTATCTCAAAGAATTATGAACAGATGACGCCGCCAGTTTGAAATCCACACCAAATCGGTGTGCATGCGATGCTCTTGGATCTAATGAGGATCGACAATTTTATTTGATCACGTACCCAGTTTTCGATTAAAATTAGGATCAAGAAGTCGCTGTAGTTTAGTAGGTATTGCGGATTTATTAAACGAGAACACGTGATTCAACCCTTGGCTAATACATCTTGAACAAAACGAAATAACGCAGTCTTGTGAAAAGTTTCTTAAAAATCTATCGACTTTAAGCAGTAGGTCCCGTCACTCATGTATAAAATTAACACACACAACATGGGTGGTGTGAGAAATTGGGTCGTGATACTGACACAAATGTTGTAATGACTGCTTAAGTAAGTATTTAAGTCACTGTTGCAATACCTCACAGAAACATTGGTAAAATATTTACGTATGTACAGAAACAATAAATGAAAATGAAGATTTTTATCCCTAAGCACACAAGAGCTGGCATAACATTTTTGAAATTCAATCGTGTATTGATAAATTACTGAATAATAATCATTTTTCATTACACAAAGGCAAATATTATAGAAAATTGGAAAATTGAATATTGAATACGCTTTTCAATAACATATTTTACATCCTTTTTTTATTATTTTCTTTCAATCTCTTGATGTATACTACGTACGTATGGTACCTAATAAAAGTTATATGTATTCTACTTTAATTTGCTGTAAAAAAATTTACATTTTTTTATTATATTCGGGCAAATGAAAAGGTATAAATAATGTGTAGTAAAATTTTATACGAAATAAAATAAAATTTTGCAATAAAAAAGTGGATAAATTTCTACACAACCATTCATCTATTCATCCATGTGAAGAGTGTTAGAATAGAAATGAAATAAAATTTAAAAAAAGGAGAACAATTGTTACGGTTTGATGGTAGCTTTGGTTACTTAAACCTCAAAAAAGACAAAAAAGAAAAGAGAAACGAGAGCTTCAGAAAATAAACCACTTGAAACGGAAAATGGAAATGGGAAAACACACACACACAAATAAATTTCCACACAAATGAAACGAAATAAAAAAAAGAATTCGAAACTAAGAACTTATGGCATAGTCGAGTAATTCAATGGCAAACTAACTAAATAAATATATGTATGTATGTGCCGGATAGATGGATGGGATAGTTGTATAGATAGTTAGAAATAAATATACTCTGTTAGTTAAGTTAGAAAACAAAAATTTGTGTGTCTTTGTGTGTGTGTGTTTTTGTTGAAGAGCCAGGCAACAAGTACAAATACATGCAAAACCACCAAATAGTCAAAAGGTTGAATCGATTGAACGTTGTTTCTACAGTATTGAACAATGAAGTGGTATTGGCAAACCCTTATGATACACGCTGTCGCTCTCCATCTCCTTTAACAATCTCAAACGTACAAATATAAACCGGATACAAAAAGCTTTACAAAATCAATATCAAGAGCCAAACCGACCCATCTCAAATAACGAAAATATCATTGCCTGTTATTTGCTTAATGGAAATAAATAAAAACACCAAAAACTAAATAAAAGAAAGCAAAAAATAAAAAGGAAAACCAAACCGAATCGAACCGAACACTGAAATAATAATAAAGTGAAGGCAAAAAACTAGAAAATGCCAAAATAAACATTTAATAAATTATTCATTATGTTAAATTTACCATAGAATATGTACGTATGTACGTACAGTATGTATAGGGTCTTACAACAGAGACTTCTAAACTTTCACAGGTAATAATGGTCATATTGTTGCAACTGCAACTGTCAAATTAGTTGGTCTCTGTTTAGTCTAATGGACAACCACACACAACGACATGTGTTCGCTGCATGGACTCTGGAAAATGCAGCATTTTCGTACTTACATAGTCATTAGAATCGCAAAGTTAGGATTAGGGACCTAGCTGCGCACACCATTTCTGTTGTGTATGTTCATTTTATACATGAGTGGCGGGACCTACCGTGTAAAATCGACTCCGAACGACAAATTTTTTGAGTAACTTTTCATGGCAATTTTATTTACTTTCTGAGTTTTTGCCAAAAATCTGCTGAGAGGAAGTCTCAAAAAAAAATATTTTTTTTTATTTTACGTTTTGTTGGAGACGTCTGAGCTAGAGTTTGAACCAAGGCGTCATATCTAATAAGCTAACGCACTACATACAACGGCGATTTCTGGACACTATTTTCATCGAAAAATCAGCTTCAAAATTGAGTTACACTTCTGAATGAATTGGTACGCTTTGGTAATAAAATTCGAAAATTTCGAATTTGGTTGACACAAAAATCTCATAAAATCCAAGAGCTTCAAATTCATACTGATTGTGGATTTTGGACTGGCAGCATAGACGGTCCATTATTCTTTGAGAACACCATTGTTCTGGCCATTATTGTCAACGCCAACCGCTACAAATTTCTTTTGTCCTGCATTGGATGATTTAGACGACAACTACATACCATATGGTTCCAATCGGAAAGCGCTAGGCACCAAGCAGCTTATGCCACATTAGATATTCTACATAAGCGATTTAAGGGCATGGTAAGCTCACGCGGTGGTAACGTAAACTTACTTACTAAATTTAGTTTTTACAATTCTATAGTCAGAACAAGGTACAAACAAATTGTAGTTTCTCATACCACCCAAGACGTGTGTGGTAATGTTGTTCTTGAATGGTGGGACCTACTGTTGAAGTCGTCTCCGAACGGCCGGTTTTTAGGAAACTTTTCATGGCGATTTTATTTACTCTCAGAGTTTTTCCAATAAATCTACTGAGAGAAAATCGTTGAAAGTAGTGCTTTTTCATATTTCGGTTTGTTTGATATATCTAAGCCAGGCGTTGAACCGCGGTCTTTCGTGTAATAAGTCAATACACTACCTACTAGGCAACGGCAACTTTGAGCTGACGGAACTCAAAGCCAACATAGCCTATGTCGTAAATTCATTTCGAAACCTTGGTAGAAGATGTTTTAATCGACACATAACGACAACGAAAGGTTTTTCGAACGAATAAAAAATTTCTTTCATATCTCTCACTTACTTTGTTTAGTTTTATTCAAAATATAGAAAACTCTTAAGAGAACACCCTATACATGTATGTATGTATGTAGAATAAGATTGTATTTCTATAAAATTTTTCCAATTCGTTTCCCTCGCCGCTTGAATTTCTACGACTATGCGTATGTATGTGTATTTGTGTGTATACATTATTATTTATTTGGTAAGCCCTTGGCAAACTTTTGCTACGATTTTATTTGTATACGTATTTGTATTTGGAATTCCTTTTACATTTTGTCATTAAACTTCGACAGCAAAAGGAGAGAAGTTCAAATTTATTGAGAGCGAGAGGTAATAGTTTTCATACTTGACGCATTTAACAATCTTTACGCCTACATATTTACACTTTGTAAAGCAATTTCGTAAAGGCAGCGCGTGTGGTCTATGGTGGTGAAATTGTGTTCAAATAGGAATTGCCTTTTAAAAGAGCAAATATTTGTTGTAAACATTGGAAAGGATGGACAATCGAAGGTGATAGGGAGAAAAAGGTTTATGGTTCTGGAATATTTTTTTCAATAAATATACACAATGCTCTTATATCATAAGTAGTGATGAATTTAATGCAATTGTATTGGTATTTGTTACTTCTAAAACTGACTATGAAATCGACAAACAGCTACACTGGCTACACAGTTTTAAATAAGCGGAATCAGGTGCTTGCCTATGCTAATGATATTGTTACGTTTTTACCCTTTTTAAAACGTTTAAAATATGAGTTCGTAGATTGCAAATAAAGTTTCAGTAGTTTTAAATAAATTCTTTATTGTTCGCACAATTCCTTACGCCACTGTTGGCAACTTAATTTAAACAACAACAATTTGCTTTATTTGTGATTCTTCTTTACACTCTTCCGCGTACACCCTAATAATTGTTTCGTTAGATCTTGACAATGGAGATCTTCAAACCACAATTATTCTCTTCACACGCAACGCGTCTTCACACAAGACTGACTGAATTTTTACTGACCTCGTTGCCTGCTTTGTCTTGCCATTTATATCGCTGGGTAAACAGTCTGATGAATGCTCTTGAAGGAGAATGACTTTGCCTTTGCGAAATCTCTATAAATGTAAACATATTGTTTACGTTATTGTTGTTTGTGTATTTTGCTTACGTGTGTCCTTGCAGAGTTGTTGTTGTTGCATGTTTGTTTACTTGTTTATCGCTTTTTTATACTGATGTTGTTGCTATATTTTTGTTTATTCGTTGATCATGTAAACAAGTCCATTGCTTTTTTTTTGTTTTTGTAGCTTTTGTTTATTATTTTAATGTTAAACGATAACACCATTTCCATTTTCGTAACAATATGTATCACAGTAATAGAATTTAATTGTACACTTTTAAAAGCAAAGTAGGAAAAATCCAGTACTACTACACAGTACTTCCAAATCACATCGAAATAGATCTACCAATTATTATGAAGTCGCCGTAGTCCAGTAGGTAGTGTGTTGGCTTATTAGACGTAAAGCCAATGTTCAAATCCCAGGCCAGACGTCATACAAAATACAAAAAGTATTTCTTCGGGGACTTCCTCTTAGCAGATTTCTGGCAAAAACTCTGAGAGCAAATAAAATTGCCATGTAAAGTTTCTTAAAAATATGTCGTTCCGAACCGACTTTAAGCTGAAATGTATAAAATTAGCACATATAACGTAACTCGTGTTAGGTGAAACTGGATCGTAATCCTGATTAAAGCGTTATATTGACCACGGACGTATGCATTTATGTATGTATGTATGTAGGTATGTATGTATGTATGTATATATGTATGTAAGAATGTATGTATGCGTCTTAGCGGCCAATTAATATTTAAATTTCTTGACATAACTTGTTCTGGAAACACTTTTCAATAAATGAAATTTCGCAAGTTTGTGTTCTGGTTAGAGTCATCTCAGGGTTTTGGATGGGAGGCTGCTAAAATATTTTTTTCATATTTTGTTTTGTTTCAGTAGTCTGGGCCAGAGGATGGACCTTACGTCTAGTAAGCCAATACACTGCCTGCTAGACTGCAAGTTCAAGCTAAACCTCATTCTGAGTAAGTGTATTTTGTGCCTACTGTGCCTTTTTAAAGGACCAGTTACTAACCTCATGTAATATTCGAAAAAAAGTTTGGATTGCCTTAAACCCACTTGTTTTGAGAAGAGTCTCTATATCTCTTCATCGGCACTTTCGATAACCATACCTTTTCAATCATCCAAAACCTCCATTCTACAGTAGGGTTGTGGTTACTTCAACGTTGTGAAAGCATGTGACACTTGCATGGCATAATCTTTAAGAAGTAGCATAAAAGAAAGACATTCATTTATGGCGCGAAATACACATTTTATTTTTATGTTTTTTTAGATAATCTAGTTTTTTTATGTGTTTTTTTAATCCAAACGTTAATCCAAAATCACCTGCTATTTGTAGGGACAAAAACTATAAAAACCATCACCCTCCCCATATTGAAAACGAATATATTTTTTGGGAGGATTAAACAGTACCTTAAATGTACTGTAGATTCTCTTTGACATCCATTGGTGTGAAGATAATAAAAATTGTAAACCTAAGGTTGTATGTGTGCAGAATTTTTGTGCCGTAAGGTATTGCGCATTTGAATCAAGTCAATTACCAATCCTTACTAAATTTTTTTTGCTTACCTTCATTAAAAAATTTGCATAATTTATTTAAAGATATTTTAATAATACAACGGAAGCCTTTTACAATTTCTTTTTTTGTAAAAAAAAGTAAAGCTAAGCCTTTTTAGTGTTAAAAAGAAAGTAAAAAAAATAAAAGATTTTTTTGTTTCTTTGTTTAGTAAAGCAATGAGGCAAATAAAAAATGTGTAAATATTTAATGTAACCCATGCCATAATATGTACAAAATTAATTCCGAAGGACCATTTTAATATGCTGCATGCAAACGTATTCTTCGAAACGAAAAATGTTTGGTTTGCAGAAATTCATAAATTGAATCAATTTTGCTTTACATTTCGTTTTTTTTTGTGCAATTATTTGGAAAACAAATCCTTTTTTCCAAAATATTTAAAAGATTGACTGGGTTTTATTCTGTTCTTGTTTTTTCTTTCATTTCTTTGGCAAAGGATAAACAGAAGTTTAATCACAACGAAAGTAAGAACAAAATATGTATAACGACAATTGTTTAGGGAGTAAAATCCCTTCTACACAATGGTGTTTTTGTTTTCTTTGCTTTTCCTTTCTGGCTGTAACAAGAATTTTCCAACTCTATTAACCTTATTTAGGCCAAGATTTGTTACAGTTTTTTTTTCTTTCATTAAAAACATGAGAAAAATATTCTGTTGCGTTGGCATTATTTAGCTGTACATGACATAAAACCCAATTTATTTTATCTCCTTCATGCTGTTAAATCCTTATAATGGCCAAGTAAGTAAACGGAAAAGGAGTAAGAAAATCAAAATCAAACCAAATCAAAAGTAAAGAATGTTAAAAAACAAAATTAAAAAAAATATCTACAGATTTAAGACATTTTTTTCGATAATAATTTGGTTTTACATTATTTTACACTGCTAATGCCAATTTATGTTGAGTAATTTCTATTAAATCCTCAAAAAGAGACAACAACCAACAAACAGTAGAGCGGAAAAACAACCAACTGTTGTATATACAGTGGACAGCAAAAGTCTTAGTACGGCAATATATTTTAACAATTTCATGAATTTTAACCAAAAGTTTGTATAAACATTTATAGTTTTTATATTTATTTTATTAATTTATTTCTGTTTTATTATAAAACAAACAATTTTTTACTGTTCTTCATAAAACAAGAGAAAAATAAGGAAAAGTTTCGGATGACCGCATAGGTACCCTTAAAGAGAACACTGAGTAAATTTAAAATACAAACTCCTAATATATGAAAATGTTATCCTTTGTACTTAGTAATTAGAATAAGTCTTAAGATCAAGCACTATATCTAACCCATTTGAAATTGAATATACTAGTTTTGTTCAGAGTTTTCTGGTGGCACCATGAGCAAGTTTTTCGTTCGACTTTTGTTTGAGGTTTAGCGATTACATAACCATTCTTTCAAATAATCTCCTAAACACTCTCTTGAAGTCATATTGGGACTTTGTGTAAGAGTATTAAGCCTGTGGGGACTTTTTTTAAATATATTGCCGTACTTATACTTTTGCTGTCCACTGTATATTAACAAGGGAACAAAAAAAGGGTAAGAGGATAATAAATTTTTATTTAAAACTTGTAGAGCCTTGTCTTCTGCTTCTTATGTTGATGTTTTGGCTTAAATAAGTAAAAAATTTGGTATTTTTTGACAATAGCAAAAGCCAAAGGAAATTATAAAGTACATCCAGTCATACAAGATACATGTGCTATTGTAATATGGCATATTGTCCTTTAAAATCTAAAATTATGTTACAAGCAAATTTTGTATGTTTGCCGAATTAGTGTCAGTTATAATATGTACAAGAAAGTATAGTCGATCCAATGCGACTGACTACGATATGTGTGTAGAGACTTTAAATATATTGCATAGACTCTACTGTAACCATACAATTTATTATATTGCCCTCAGTTAATTATACATACAGAATATAATAGGATGTCCTAGCTTGTCACACCACTTATGTTGTGTGTCTTAATTTAACATATGAGTGGAGGGACATACGGTTTAAAGTTGACTCCGAACGACAGATTTTTGAAAAATCTTTCGTGACAATTTTTCATTTGCTGCAAGGATTTTTGCCAGAAGACTGCTGAGAGGAAGTCGACGAATAAATATTTTTTTATATATTTTTTAGCTAGGCTACAACGACTTTATCGTCAATATAAAGGGTCCGCCAAATAACTTTTTTTTTTGAAAATGCTTAAAAAAATGCATGGCTACTGCATGGCCAGCCGAGGCAGCCATTTGAATGAAATTATTTTCCATTATTAACCGGAAAGTTATAAAAAAGAAATTTAAGTAAATATTCAGTATTTTTTTTAAAGCTTTTAAAAAAAAAAGTTATTTGGCGGACCCTTTATATAGATCTCATTATCTAAAACCAGTCCGTTTCGAACAGTCAATAGAAAATTCCTTAGTTCTATTAGAATTGGATTGGCTTCCACATATTAATGGTACTTCCAACACCAAGAGACTGTTGTCGAAACTCAGCTGATTGAGTCAAGTATTGACTCATGGCCTTAACAAACCCTTTTTATTAAATTTCCTTCTGCTCAATTATGTTTTTCGTACGTAGACACGATCGTCCTTTTTGCCAACATATACGGATCTTCGTCTTAAATACACGAACAACTTCGGCGGTGCGAACAACATAGTTCGCTTAGCCTCTAAAAGTTAGAGAACACTTACAACTCGCTCAAAACACCCCATATTTTGCGTATAATTAATAGAGTTAGAACTCGCCTTGCTATTGCAGCAATCTTTACATTAGAGAACTCGAAGGATGTAAAAAATTGTAACGTCAAAAATCTCTGTCTTTTTAATGACAAGAGCAGTATACTGACACATGAGGTGAAAGTTAAACTCTTCC
Organism: Sarcophaga carnaria; assembly: GCA_958299815.1. Classification (NCBI taxonomy): domain Eukaryota; kingdom Metazoa; phylum Arthropoda; class Insecta; order Diptera; family Sarcophagidae; genus Sarcophaga; species Sarcophaga carnaria. The sequence goes on from OY283149.1 coordinate 89,618,559, forward strand.
TCATGATATTCACATTCATAAAAGTTTCTTTGAAATATGTCATTCAGTAACGTCATTAAACTGTAGGTCCCGTTACATTGAACAAACACAACGTAAGTGGTGTGAGGTCGTAATCTTGACCGAAGGGTTGTAATGACTAATTATAGATGTAGATATGCATGTATTGATACATTAGCTCCGCATGTTGAGAAAAATCTTAGTAATGGAATAGATTTACAAAAAAAGTATGTGTTTATCTCCATATTCGAGATATGCTCCTCTATTCATGCAAAAACAAATGATAAAAACTGATATATCTGTTTCAGCATGCATAGATAGCATAGGCTTATATGATCAGTAAATAGTTTACTCTCAAAAGGCGAAAGCATAAAAGAAAATGGTCGATTAAAGATTTTTCGAATTTTTTTGGACATGCTTGTAGACGTATATCGTCTGCTTTATTCATATGAAAACACAAATCTAATTTCCGCAAATAATCAATTTCTGGTACAAAATTCGCCATCTTTAACACGATGAAAGAAAGACATTATTAGTTATTACGAATTATTGGCTTAATATTACTTATGGTTGTTTGAAGACCAATAAAGGTTTGATCAAAATCAGTTGATTTTTTCTTATCATCGATATCATATTTAATTTTGTCAAAGTGTAGGGCATCGTATATGCAATCCTTAATGAAGATTGAAATATTTCTAATAATAAATCCGATATGTATCATGCTTTTGTGTGTTTAAAAGAAAATATATTACATATCCTAAGAAGATTCTGTCAAAGCCCTTCTAATTTAATAACCTCTGTTACCTCTAACAATATGCAGATTTTGCAAAGGCATAATACACACAACCACACAAATTGGCACATAAAAACCACACACACACAGATACAATTATTGTTGAGATTTCATGTTTTGCTTTTTGGTCTCTTACATCACCATAAATACCACACTTAATTCTTCACTCTCTTTACCTTTCACCCCCGAAAAGCAATATTTGATAAGAAAAAAAAGAAGAAAAGAAAAGAAAATCAATGTGTGGTTGTCTTTATTACAGATGGGATTTGTTTGTTCTTTATAACGACTGACAACAAAGAAATTTTGGAACAAAAAAAAGGAAAAGGAAAAGTCACAGAAGACAATCTACTGATGTTTGCAATAATGCCCTACAGTATCATGGATTAGGAAGACATTTTTTACACAAAGTTAGCATACAAGATTTAAATTTTGATTTATTTTTCAACTTGTCCTAATGAAAGTAATCTCCCTATACATACATATATAATACTTTTGTGTCACTGATCTTTCTGATTTTAAAAATTCAATTCAACTGTTTTGTTCGTTTTAAGAATCTCTATGCTTCTCATCCATAGTTCTCTCTTACTTTGGTAATATTGAATTAGAAAGCCGAAGGAGAGAAGTCGCCGTAGTCTAGTAGGTAGTGTGTTGGCTTATTAGACGCAAAAGCCTGGGTTCGAGCCCCAGGCCAGGCATCAAAGACAAAATACAAAAAGTATTTTTTCGGCGACTTCCTCTCAGTAGATTTCTGGCAAAAACTCTGAGAGTAAATAAAAATAGCCATGAAAAGTTTCTCAATAAAAAAAATCTGTCGTTCGGAGTCAACTTTAAACTGTAGGTCCCACCACTCATGTATAAAATTAACACACACAACATAAGTGGTGTGAGAAACTATGACGTTGTACAATGGGTCAATTCGACCTCCGGGTACTGTACTTGTTTTAATTGACAAGTACACGTCCTCTAACCTAACCTAACCTAAGCCGATGGAGAGCAATTCCAGAAACTGAATAACTATTCTGAAATAAATTTTTAATAACAAATCCATGAGATATATGTGCACGATTGTATTGCCTTCAACACTGTGTGTTTAGTAAGAACTCTCTGGCTTCAAAAGATGGCCATCATATGCAAGTTCAATCTCATCATCACAATCGATGATCAATAATAGAAGATTATTTGAAAATTATAAATCGAGAGAATAAGAAGCCTGATTAAGCAATTGGAACATTAATTAGTTCGCATGAATTGGTTTTACATTAGGCTTGATGTAACAGCCCATTCGTTTCAAACGTCGGAATTTTTTCTACAGCGACATCATAACTTTTTAGGTCCCTGTAATATATTAGGTAGTGTGTTAGCTTATTAGACGTGAGGCCAAGGTTTAAACCAAAAGTAAAGACATCTCCAACAAAACGAAATATGAAAAAATATTTCTTCGGCGACTTCATTTCAGCAAATTTCTGGCAAACACTCGGACCGTAAATAAAAATTGCCATGAAGAAGTTTCTCAAAAAGCTGTCGCTCGAAGTCGACCTTAAATTGTAGGTCCCGCCACTCATGTATAAAATTAATACACACAACTAAGTTGTATGAGAAGTTAGGTCGTAATGCTGATTCAAGGGTTGTAATGACCCATTATTTATGTATACATGTATGTAAATATGGGGCTATTATATGTATATTATATGATTCTACATACATAATTGGTCATTACAACCCTTTAGTCATAATTATGGACCTAGTTTCTCACACCACTTATGTTGAGTGTTAATTTTATACATGAGTGGTGGGACCTACAGTTTAATGTCGACTCCGAACGACAGATTTTTGAGAAACTTATCATGGCAATTTTTATTTACGGTCCGAGTGTTTGCCAGAAATTTGCTGAAATGAAGTCGCCGAAGAAATATTTTTTCATATTTCATTGTGTTTTGCAAATAATTGCTTTAAAGCAATACAAACATTTCTTTCAGCATTTTGTAAAACTTAAACTTAAGCTAGGTCGTAATCTTGACTGAAGGGTTGTAATGACCAATTTATGTATGTATGTACATATGTATATATAACTCTTGATCCAACATTAAACACACTTTAACAATTAATTGATTAGGAAACGAAAAATGGTGACATTTTCAAAACACTCTGTCCGCTCGGGATTAGTTGTATGTTAGTTTAGCTTTGCATAAAATATTGTGAGTTGTTAAGACCGTCACAGGCCGACCCGTCCACGCGTAAAAAAAGCCGAAAGCCATCTAAATTGTCACATCAAGAATTCAACGAAATCCTCTGCGTAAACGAAAAATTATTATCCGGTAGGCAAAGTCCATAAATCGAATTATTAAAAATGAATATGAATTTGGATTCTTTCAAATACCGTTCTGGACATTTGCTTATTGCGGCTTTGAAGAAAAAAGATTGAAAATGTAAAACTTTAGTGAAGCAGGGTGATAAATTGCGTGAAACATTTTGTTGATCGATAAAATATTTTTTCCATGAAGGATGAAAACTTAGCGAATGCATCTGAACTGATTTCATAAGCCAGCTTCAGTTATGCTTTGGGGTGATGTCTCTTACGATGGGATCACTTGTATATCGACGAATAAAGGGTGATATGATAAAATATTTATGAATAAATAGTTTTGCTTATTCCAAAAGCAGTTGTAGACTCTATAGCAAGATTCTGGGCCAGCTTATAACGCTAAAACGACCAGAACCAGGCTTCAAAAGAATTAACCATCATACATCTCTGGAGATTGGCCCTCTGTCCATCGGGGTTAGAACCTGCTGGCCTACAAATGGCTGCCAGTTGTCGAGGACATGGTTTATCTCTTTTAAGGTAGCCTTTTATTCTAGCTGTGGCCAATTTTCCAATTGAAGAATTGCGTGTGGCTATTGATAATTGGCCACTCCAACATTAGGTTTGCGCAGAATAAGTATATTATTTTTGTAAAAATTTCCATTATGGGCATACTTCGGTGTTAGACTCATTTAAACTCTGTGACCCACCATTTAACCATCGTACGTGAAGATAGACAATTGCCCAGAGTAAAATCTAAATCAGCTTTAACATTAGCTTAAGGAAACCATAGCATGACGTAGCGGTGTTTGCAACACATTAATGCCGTATATTTTATATTTACAGTAACGGCAGATCACCAAATTCTGCTCTACAACAGATTTTCGGTAGCTAATGTGGTGGTGAACATTCAAAATATTCCGGACATAATTCCTATGCTTTTGGCTGAACGTGTTCATAAATATACTTTTATTTTCTGACAATTAAACTTTTGAACCTGGGGGAATTTCTACAAAATTTCTCTTCAAAATCATTTCAAATCTCAACTCTAACTCTGTGACTATTTAAGCAGACTCACGGCAAAGGTAAACAGTCACCATTCACTTTGGAATAAGGTCACATACATAATTGGAAATTATAACCTTTCAGTTAGGTTACAATCTAGCTTCTCACACCACTTACCTACAGTTTAAAGTCGACTCCGAATGACAGTTTTTTGAGAAATACTTTCAGAGTTTTTACCAGCAATCTGCTGATAGGCAGTCGACTAGGAAATATTTTTTTATATTTTCTTTTGTTGGATATGTCCAACACTCAGCCAACACTCTAGCTGTTAAACGACGACTTGTGCTCAATTGAGTTTGCAATTTTCATATGAAAATTCGGTACGTAATTATTGCCTCATCATACATAGAAATTTTTGATGTATGAAATTTCCAAATAGATTTTGCTTTCGGGCAGTAGATGACTTCCTATGACATGAAGCTACCCACAGAAGTGTCCATTTATCTTCTCAAAATTATGGTAATAGAACTGATGAAATAGATAATGTCTGTCCATTAATTGCTAAACCATCAGTGCCCCAAAGTCATCTGTCTGTTGGTATTATAAAATATATTTTTTCTGTTGCATTCGGCTTAAATATAACGTAGGGTGAAATGTAGTATACTTAAACGACTATAACGAATGTTTATTGTACTTGTTCTGTTGTATCGTATTTAAAATAATGTCATCATTTGTCTGGATAAGCATGAAAAACATTTATTTTTTGTTATTGTTTTTGTTTTTAATAAGAACATTGCGGTTGGAAAATGTCGTTGTTAAACAAAAATCGATTACGATACAAATCAAAATGTCGTTACAATAAAGTCATAAAAATAAATGCATTAATTTTAAATTACAAACTACGGAGGCGGGGTAGAGTTATCGATAAATTTCTGCAGAGAAATAAATTTTTGGATTTTTTGAAATTTATCACTCTACTAGAGAGAGAGAGAGAGAGAGAGAGAGAGAGAGAGAGTCAAATACAAGACACAAGTTAAACTCAATGAAATATTGCCCAGGCAATGACAATGACTTTCAGCTGAGGGCAGAATACGTTATAATTAATACCACAAAGTATGTACTAGTGTAACTGAGGGTGATTGGGGGAAGAGAATAACAGCAATTATTAAATTAAACATTTTAATGTCAACGAGTTTTATGTCAATGAAACAGCAATTGCTGGAAGCTTAATGCAAATCAATTGCTTACGTAAGATGTTCAACCGATTTGAAATTTTGCGGTACGAATTATGCTGCTGAGAAGTGGTGTAGAAAAACGAATTAAGCCATGAATAAACATACAGCGGAAAGCATAAGTCTTAGTACGGCAATATATTTTAGTAATTTGATGAATTTTTGCCAAAAGTTTATATACAAATTTATAGTTTTTCTATTTATTTTATTAATTTATTTCTGTTTTATTATAAAACAAACAATTTTTTAATGTTCTTCATAGAAGAAGAGAAAAATAAGGAAAAGTTTCAGATGACCGCATAGGTACCCCCAAGGAGAACCCAGAGTAAATTTTAAATTCAAAGCTTAATATATGATAGTGTTATCCCTTGTATTTAGTAGAATATCCCTTAAGGTCAAGCACTCCATTTAACCCATTTGGAATTAAATGTACAAGTGTTGTTTAGTGTTTTCTGGTGGCACCATGAGCAAGTTTTTCGTTTGACCTTTGTTTGAGGTTTAGCGATTACGTAACCGTTCTTTTAAATGATCTCCTAAATACTCTCTTGAAGTCATATCGGGACTTTGTGCAAGAGTCCCCGTGGGGACTTTTTTGTCGAAATATATTGCTGTACTAAGACTTTTGCTGGCCACTGTACATATGTAATTGATCTGTATAACACTTCAGACTGGATTACGACCTAGCTTCTCACACTAGTTGTTTTGTATGTGTTAATTTTATACATTAGTGGCAGGACCTACATTTTAACATCTACTCCGAACGACAAATTTTCGAGAAACTTTTCATTGTAATTTTATTTACTCTCAGAGAGTTTTCAAGAAATCTGCTGAGAGGAAGTCGTCGGGAAAGTATTTTTTCATATTTCGTTTTGATCCAGATGTCGGACCTGGGTATTTGAACCCTGGCCTTACGTCTAATAAACCAACACACTACCTGCTATACTACGCCGATTTGGAAATCAATTGTAAATATTAAATAATGTTAAAACCCGGAAACTAAACTCACACGTAAGTACAATAGTTTTGCATGACTGTGACCTGAAGGTCATAAGTACAAATTGATTAAAATCTAATCATATTGAAAAGCCATCATATTGTAAGTCAAGTGCGATAACAAAAAAAAAATTCGATCGCATAGTCCAAATTGTCCAGGCAATTATTAAGTACTTAAAATAAGGCTCGAGCTCTTGTAGAGGCTTTCTTTCTAACTTTGTTCAACACATTATTAGACAGCGATGACAAAATAACGCCTAAATGCCGTCCGAATTTATTCACATATTGGATGTGGCAATTTCTTTCCCCATACAGAGCTTTAATGGGTTTATTAAATTTTCGGGAATGTCTTTCTATTCCAGTCCTAACAATATAACTTCGTGCTGGACTGCATTAAAAACTCTATCGAAATCTATTATTATTATTTAATACCATGGCGATAGGCAGTTTATGTAGTCTGTACAAATTTTTCGTTATTAAAAACCTTTTTGCTCTGCACCTAAGTGTTGTGAAAGTATGCCCGATAGCATTGTTAAGTTTTTACCTTTTTAGAAACTTTTAAAATATGAGTTCGTTGATTGCAAACAAAATAAAAATAAATTTGTGTTTAGTTTCAATTAAACTCTTTATTGTTTGCACTAGGTTGGTGTGCCACCGTTGACAACTTGATGAATACAACAATAATTCCTTGCTCGCTATTCTTCTTTCCTTACAGCGTAGATCTTTTCAACGACGATCTTCAAACTACGGCTGTTCTTTTCACACGCAAGGCGTTTTTTAAACAAGACTGACTGAATTCTTACTTGCTAAGTGCCTCACACTTCTCCTTCACTACATCTGGTCTGATGATAGATTGCGTCGCACCAAAGTCTATAGTGAAGGTGTGTTGTCTGCCATTTATATACCCGCAGGCCGTAAGGTTGTTATTGTTTTGTTTCATCGTTGATATTGAGACCGTGGGGCCCTCACTTGTGAGAGCCAGCACTTGCCCCTCAGTGCTAACTCGTTTTAATTTAACGGGGACTCTTGAGTAGATGGCTGGAAGCTCGGCTGTTTATTCCTTGTTGGAGAGACGGATCTTGACCTTTTCCGCGGTGCTTTACAGTTTCTTTAGAAATGACCACCCTTTCCACAGTTGGAGCATTTAAGTTTAGCCTTTTGTTCGTTTTCTCCTAAAACTTACTTCAACATCTCTTTAAATTTATTTAAAAGGCATTCTTCGTCCTCCACGACTTCCATATCAATGATTCACTCTGAGGAGGTAATTTTTGTTGTTCGACAGCAACTATCCTTCTGGCGTGCACTTGATGGTTGTATCCCACGTCAAGAGGTATCTCCACATTTCGCCAACTCATTATCTGTTGTCCCATTTTCAAATTGATGCCATGAGCTATCATAAAATCGGCACCAATGATAACCTCGTCCACAATATCGACAACAATAAAGACGTGGCTTACAGTCACCTTCGCCTCTATTTTTTCGTGGACGGTGGCAGACTCTCCAGTAGCTGTCCGAAGTCTTACATTACTGTTCTTCCTTGTCTTTTATTGTTCGTGGCGAAAGGGCCAGCATACCTTTTTAGCAGCTTTTTGACTTTATTTCTCTTTGGAGCTGCTAAACCTGCTATCCAATTCTCCACACTTACAACAAATTTCTGTTGGTTCCTGGCTGACATTTCGGCAGGTTCTGGCAATTGTTCGCTGTTTATTACCGCCTCTATTGGAGCACATTGACCCACCTGTGAGTTTTACAGATGACTTTTTTATGGCCTGATAGATTTAGCACTCTCACCGGGACTACTCTCTGTTCGGTGGATTTGACGAGGGCCTTTGCTGAAAACAAATCCTTCTGAATTTCTGCTGGTTCAACAACCCACAAGCGGCTTTCCTCACAATCTTCCTCCACACGCGCCCATATGCTTCTGTGAGAAGACCTGCGGATATCTTATTTTTGGTAGGCCGTTTGTCCTCTTCTTTATCTGATATAATCTATCGATATTGCACTAAAGTGGGACATAATTTTATTTTCTTAAAGTCTTAATTGTTTTTAATCGTTATCTGTTAAAGAACTTCAATGTTCGAGTCAAAATTCCCTCCGCAAAGCTTTTCCTTTAGTTTAGCAGACAAAAAGGGCAGTACAGGATATATCTGTAAAATAGGATGGCACAAGATGAAATCGTGCGGTCCATTATACAAAGTGCGAAAGAACTTTTTTTGCCCAATGTAAATACTTATTAAATCGACCAAACTAAGAGGCGTAATACTGACCATGCTTTTAAAAATAATTAGTAACCCAAAAAACGTTTGGCATGGGAAGCCCAACTTGACTTTCTTTGAAGTCATCATTATGTGTGTTAGTATGAACGTCACACAACATTTTTAAACGGAAGCCTTAAAAGATGGAAAATTTTTTTATGAAATTTTTTAAAATAGATTTTTTAAACAAAACCAAATAATATTTCTTCTTTCGTTTAATTCACACCGATTTGTCCCGGAAGGATTGAAAAATGAAACCTACCAAATTGCCTGCAGATGCTTTCTTGATAGGCGACTAACATATATATTTCGGTTGTATACATAGTATTTATGTATATTTTTTGCTCTCTCTTGTTTTTAATGTAATTGAAATATTTTCTAGCCTACACCCACCCTTTTTTGGAATTACCGAACATTTTTGCCTTCTTTTCGTGCAATGTTTATACATCGTTTACATTTTTCATAATTAATGTTGCCAAATAAAACCTTCTACCAAATAAAAGGGGAAGAAATATGAAAACTATGTAATGCTATCTCGCTTTAAAAATAAATGTTTATTTTTCTTCAAAGCAAGGATAGAAAGCAAAAACCAAAAAAAATTAAATTTATGAACGAAATAGCAAAAAAGGTTTTAGCTTTCGCAGTAAAACAGAAGTTTTTTCCTACCGAATTAAAGTATACCTTACCAGAAATCTCTTAAATACATAGTGTATTTTTTAAATTGTGACTTGAGGCATTATTTATTGGTTTAAATGTAATGAGAACCTAAAAAACAATAAATATATGCACAGGCGCATATTTAGAAATGATTAACGTTTCTAACTAAACTTAAATTTTGTCAGTATATTATCTCCACTGAACGTAATGATTCGATTTACGCTTGAGCAACGTTGGGATTTATTGGACCAAAATGAGAAACTACACGCCGATGTCGACTTTGAAAAAAAATCATGTTTTCGAATGAAGCTCATTTTCATCTTGGTGGGTATTAGCAAAATTGCCATTTTTGTGGCTCAGAACACTCACACGTGGTCTTACAGAAGCCAATGCACCCATTACGAGTGCCTATTTGGTGCGGCATTTTGAGCGGAGGCATCATTGGCCCATACTTCTTTGAAAATGAGGACGGCGCAACCATTATGGTCAATTTAGATACCTATCGTATTTTTTTGTACCCGCTCTTCATGGTATTGATGTGAACGAAGTTTGGTTTCAATAGGATTGTGTAAGTTTTGATGGCCGTTTTGTTAGTAGAAATGATAATGTCAATTAGCCGCCAAGAAGCTGCGATTTGACACCATTGAACTATTTTCTGTGCGACGCCGTTAAGGAAAAGTGTTATGCCAAGAAACCAGAGACAATTGAGTATTTGAAGGCCAATATTCGTGATACGTTTCCATAAACTCGAAAATATACACGAAAATTAGTCCGATCGAATGAGATACTGTGAGACCAGGCGCGGCAGTCATATAAATGAAATAGTCATCCAATTCCAACTGGAACAGTAGTAGTTCACAGCAAAACAACAAATTTATCAAATTTTCAAACCATTTTTGTTTTATTGCATTTTTAAATTTAAACTTTTAAATCACCCACCAATTATATTTACTCACATTATGCTCATACGAGTATTTAATATGTAAAATTCATTCATGACAAGTACATATGTGACGTATGAGTGATATTTAATACCATTAGTTTCATACATTCCAAAATCGAAAATTTTTTATGGCATACTTTTAAGAGTAACTATACCAGTCCATACATGTAATATGATGCGTATGAGTAATATATTTCAAATTCAATTAAAAAGAAACTACACGCCGATGTCGACTTTGAAAAAAAAATCATGTTTTCGAATGAAGCTCATTTTCATCTTGGTGGGTATTAGCAAAATTGCCATTTTTGTGGCTCAGAACAACTTTAAATATAATCTGCTTAAATCCAAATAAAGATGCTTTTTTATTTGCCTAAAGTTGATTTCTATTTCCTTTTTTCTTTCATAGAAAAAAAAAGATTTGAAAGCCATAACCTCTTAAAAAATTGTTCGTAACTGCACCAACATTGTAAAATAACCGATAAAACCTGGCATAGAACGGAAAGTTTTTCCTCAAAATCCATTAATTTGGATTTAATTTGGAATTAAGTTACGATTTTGAAAAAATTTTAATATTTCGAGATTTCTTAACTTAAAAGTAAATACAAAAACCACAATTCTAGGCTGTATTCTAATAGGCACTATATCATCTTCACAGCAAAACAATAAATTTATCAAAATTTTAAACAATTTTTGTTTTATTGCATTTTTAAATATAAACTTTTAAATGGCCCACCATATATTACTTCGGTGACTTCATTTCAGCCGTCCTCTGACTTAAACTCTGATAGTAAAATAAAGTCGCCTTGAAAAGCTTCTTAAATCTGTCGTTCGAAATTAACACACACAACATGAGTTTTCTGATAAGTTAAGTTTTGATATTGATTACAGCATTGTAATGACCATTGAAGTAAGCAAATGTGTGAAATATTATTGCAATGTTTTATACGTTAAAAAGATATATTGATGCCATTATGTGTGGTATATAACTCCGCTCAAATGTCTACCAAGCCATCTCTGGATGGAGCATATATGAAACGATCAAATTTCCACGACTCTGGTATACATACGCATAATTTGTAATGGCCAATTACAATTACAATTACAACCCCTTAGTCAGTATTACGGCCTAGCTTCTCACACCACTCATATTGTGTGTATTAGTTTTATACATGAGTGACGTGACCTACAGTTTAAAGTCGACTCCGAACGACAGATTTTTTGAGAAACTTTTCATGGCAGTTTTGATTTGCTTTTAGAGTTTATGCCAGAAATCTGCTGAGAGGAAGTCGATGAAGAAATATTCGTTCATATTTCGTTTTAATGTCTGAATTTAACTGATGGAATGGCTTATATTGGCTTCGCGACTTGCTGTGGTGTCTTAAGAAAACTCACTACCTACTAGACTATGGCGACTACCTTTAATGACTAAACCTTTGTACAAATCCAAGTAGTATTTACAATTTCTTTCCCATACAACGAATTACGAAATATTTTTAAATAATTTTCGAATACCATATGTGCTCTTGTTTAAAGCCCAATTCTCAACTTTAAATATAATCTGCTTAAATCCAAATAAAGATGCTTTTTTATTTGCCTAAAGTTGATTTCTATTTCCTTTTTTCTTTCATACTTACAATTAGAAAAAAAAGATTTGAAAGCCTTAACCTCTTAAAAAATTGTTCGTAACTGCACCAACATTGTAAAATAACCGATAAAACCTGGCATAGAACGGAAAGTTTTTCCTCAAAAAACAAAAAAAAATGTGCAAAGTTTGTATATTATTTGGTAGGCGACTGACTGACTGCTGCAAGTAAATATTTTTATTTTTTTTTATTTTCAAAAACTTCCAAAGTACCAAAGTATAGCTGTGATACGCTTTTTCGCTAATATCAACTCCTGTGATAATATTCGTATTTCATAGTGTCTACGGCATACCCAACTCGAACATAACTCCTTAGCCTTCCCTATTTGCATTGCCTTTTGCAAAAAACTATCTCAGTGAGTGGTAAAAGTTATGAACATATTGTTTATTTTTTTCATTTGCATTTTTTTGCTTTTTCGTGCCCCGTTTGTAAAATTTAACAAAAAAATAGAAAAAGAAAAAAGAAAAACTGCTCCATTACACTAATGAATATCATATTTTCTCACAGATGAAAGCAGAGAGCAAAAAAAAACGAAATCGTACTTAATAAATGAGGCTGCTTATTTCCACTGGTTGGGTTGTTTTTTATTTTTGTTTTAGTTTTCTTTTTTTTCATTAAAATATTTTCCTTTTGAGCTTTTGGAAGCTGTTGTTGTGATTTATTTTCTTTTTGCTACATTTACCCTACCTTAGGCTATAGTTTTGCAAAGATTGCAAAATAGTTGGTTTTTTTTTTGGACTGTCAGAGCTTTAATTCGGCTTTATTTGTAAGTAATAGTTTTTCATAAATTTCGTATTCCAAAGAACCATGCTACTATGGACCGATGTCTATCAAAATACTATCCCCCGAAATACATGGTGATAATGACAAAGGACTATGGTTTGGTTAATGGAAGACAAGACTAACATGAAATTCATTGGGGAATTTCAATACCTAAATATTGATTAATTTTTAACTGTATTCTACACAGAACCAATTGATCCTATGATTCCAGGAAGTGCTTCGTAATAAAACTTTGTAACACAAATGAATAAGATCATCCGAAAGCTTCATTATATTTTAAAAGGAGCAAAAGTTTTTGGTCTCTGAATGAAATGTTCCAAGCCCATGGGGAAACTAGGGTGTATCTTCCAAGCGTTGGTCTATGCCACAGAACATGTGGTCAATTCAAATCGTATATATTCATAACATACACACATAATTGGTCATTACAACCTTTAAGACAGGACTACGACCTAGCTTCTTACACCACATATGTGGCATGTGTTAATTTTATACAAGAATGGCAGGAATCTACAGTTTTAAGTCGACTCCGAACGACAGATTTTTGAGAAACTTTTCATGGAAGTTTTATGTGCTTTCAAAGCTTTTGACAAAAATCTGCTGATTGTAGATCACCGAAGAAATATTTTTTCCATATATCGTTTTGTTGGAGATGTCTGACCCTGTGTTTGAACTGAGGCCTACTAAACTACGGCAACAACAAATCTGATAGGATACGATACAATACATCTGACATCAATCAAGCACTCAGCTCTTATGAAATTAACTCGTCGATAGTATGGAACAGTTTAGGAAACTGTATCAGGTATGTAAGTAAAATAAGTATAAGCTCTGTTGGATCCCAGGTCATTTGGAAATTTTCTGATGCTGAGCTTGCAAAGAGTACTTTCCATGCCGTTGATGGGGCCAGATGTTTGAAAAGCTATGTTCAACGAAAGCGAAGATAACGCATGGCACCAAGAATGTTGAATGTTGAAGAAACCATCATTTTTTTGTGAAATTACAATAAAAGGAAATCTGAGTCATAGTATTAGATTACCCAGGCATAATCTAAGATTGGTAACCGGTGATTTGACAGGCAACTCAGGGCTCAAGGTACACTTATTTGGAGAGTTGTTTCAAACCTAACATGTAAACCTTTCGACATTGAAAATGAACTATCTGAACAATTTCTTTTGTGGGCATAAATGCCAGGCATTGAGACTGGAAATACGCTTGCAGAAGACATTAGAGATTACAGAGATACTCTATAAAAACACCACCTCACGACAATAACATAAGAGACCTTATCAAATCAGCCTACAATTCGTTGTTAATGTTATCATCTATTGGAGGGCAGAGGGCTTTCTAAAAACATTTTTTTTTTCTTTTTTTAATTCAAAAACTATGATACATTTTTTGGATTCAACTTGATTCGTAACTAGATTCCGTGGGCTTAATTACTACACTATGCCAGCTCATACTCGATAAAAATGCTTGAAAATTATTAAAGCTTTCAGAAGATCTTAAATTTTAGTGTCCTACAAAAATTATGCTCACAAATGTATGGCAGAAAACTGTGTCTATTGGAGTAGGGTATAGTAATGCAACATCTGAATAGAAAATTCCATGTATTTATTTTTCTCCAGCCAATTAGAAAATTAAATTGTTAATGACTATTAAAATATGCACACAATTGAAAGATTGTTTAAATAGCAAACAGACTAAATTACTACAGAGTATAAAAGAATCTCTCAATGATACAAAACATACAAACTAAAAATATTAAATTTTTGTATGGTATTTCACCCCAAAAAGGTTTCAGACATTGTAATGAAATGAGAATTAAAATAGAAATTACATACATATTTAAGATTTGAATGTAATAATAGTAGACCAATAACAACAACATTGGTCAAAAAAATGTATTTTTGTTATTGAGTTCATAAGCCTATGTTAGGTTTGTTGTCTCATTATCAGCCGCCGTCGAAATGTATGCAAAATTATTTTATTTTTACAAAACACGTACACTTTTTTCATATTTTTTGTTATTCATTGTTTTGTTTGTGTGCGTGTATAATAAAACATATCAACATAAACAAGATAATAAGATTACACAACCGTACCAAACGATTTCCTGGCATTTAGCACATATGCAACCACATTGTTTAGAATTTCATTTCCTTTCCGCAAATCTCTTTCTTACTCTTACTCCCTTTACTTATCATCCTTACCATTAACAAACTCCAATACCGCATTGTTTATAAACAGTGTCCATTAAAAACATACGGAAAAAAACCTTTCATTTTGATGCTACCTAGTCGCTGGCATGTTGGCCTTCAGAACTAAAACCACGATGTAAAAGTCCAAGCGAGAGAGAGAAAATGATTTTTGTTGCCCTTCTTCCTTATGAGTTTTCTACGGAGAAAGTTTTGCACATGAAGTGAGGCGACAGAGTTTAGTTTTGTATCATTGGTCTCCAACGTAGCTCAGTTTACATGTAAACTCCTATGCCTAACAGGCCAGCACTGCAAAAATTGTGGCATTTCTTGAAGAAACAAGCATAATTTATAGACAAATTTGAACAACGAAATGACGAAAACAATGGCTTATGCTAGCCTGGCCGCCCGAATTGATCAGAATTCTGCTTTTTTAATTACTTAATTTGTCACAACATATTTAAATGGGATTACCACCTAGTTTCTCACATCATAAATATTGTGTAGCGGCAGCTACATGTTGAACACAAAATTACGGAAAATAAATTTGTCGATATAATACAGCGGCGTTCTGTACCCTTTTATGGATGAATTCTATGAGCTGCTTCTGAAAACAAGCGTATATATACAGTATAAATGGAATTTATATAAACGTTCTTCGCTTTCTCACCAGCTGCATACGTTCAAGCACTCTATTGCATTAGATAAGGTTAGGTTAAATTGTAATTGCCATAAGAGGCATACCTTATTTGGTCTATTAAGTTCACTTATCTATAATATATAGCTGCCAATTCTTTTCATGAAGGTACAGAAAATATTGATTTCATCCGAATTACTTTTTTGAATGCCTAAGACTTCTCTGTCTTAGCCGGAAAATAATACAGAAAATGTTTTGTCGTCTCTTCTTTTTGTCATTACAGCGCCTATAGAAGCCCTTGTTAGTTTTTCAGTTCTTTCTGGGGAAATCTGTATGCACATAACCTTCACAAATTAGTAAAGTTTCTGCGAGATATTGTGTTTGTCCCTCTGCAGAGGAATACCAATCTAACACATTCATAAGATATGCGGCAAGTTACACCATTCTATTGAAACGAAACGAATCGTTGACATCAACACCATGAAAGGCGGGTATCATGGTGGGATAGATGTCTCCATTGATCGTAATAGTTACGACGTCCTTATTTCCCAAGAATTATGGGCCAACGATTCCTCCGCTCGATAAGCCGCACCAAACAGTCACTCGTAATGTGTACACTGGCTTTTACAGAAACCAATTTCTTTGACTCTCAATGAAGCTACGTGTGGCTTTTCTGAGCCCCAAATATGGCAATTTTGTTTATTAGCGAACTTACCCAAGATGAAAAGTAGTTTCATCCGAAAATATAATTTCTTTTTGAAAAGTGAGGTTTTTCGTTGGCACATCTAGCGACGCTAAAACGGAGAAGGTGGTCATGCGTGATTTGTTCAATTCTTGTCAACGATGACGAGTTGATGTTGATGGATTCTCTCCCACGCACGCTCTCAGCCACAGCTCCGATATTTTCGGGTGTGTACGCACTGTACGAGCACGCTCACATCTTGGCGCATCAGCAATGAAACCAGTTTGACGAACTTTAGCAATAAACCTGAGTATACTGGGCACTGTTGGTGCTTCTTTGTGACCAAACTTTGTACAACATATTCGTGAAATTTCGGACCAATTGTCTTTGTTTTGGAAACAAATTTCCAATAAATCCCAACGTTGTTCAAGCGTAAATCGATTCATTACCTTCAGTGGAGATAATCTAATGAATTTTGTGACGGAATAGAATGACATAAGTATTGCCAGATTCGAAATAACCGATGATTAACCGATAGATGGCCCAACCGAAACTATGGGTGGCCCAATAGTATAGTAGGCTGTGTGCTAAACTTCAAGTACAGAGGCCGTGGGTTCGATTTCCACCAGAGTCCCAAGGTGTTTTGTGCTTGTTTAATTGTTATACGATTAACCGCAGTAGAAGAAGAAAGTGAGAGTTATTAGAAAACAATTCCCGAGAACAGCAAAATGACGAGAAAAAATTATCGCACAGTACCTATAACTATCAGTCTGATACGCAGCACAACATACTACGTGAGTAGTATAATAGATAGACTGATAGACGTTTAAATCCTGTTTTATTTGTTGGGTTTTGACCGACACTTTATGTCTAAATATTAATGTGTACAGTATATATAAGTGTATACATATATTATTTACAAGCATATGTATTATACGTGTGTGTGAACATAAAACTAACGACACAACACAAACAAAACAATAATGTCTGTCATGGTTATATTTCTAACATTTTGCCAACTAAAATGTGCATGAAAATGAACTCGTAGACGAAGACGGAAATGTTGTACATCCATACATGCCTACATATATTTGTAATTTTTTTTTTTTATTGTTGTGCGTTTTTATTATTTCCTTACAAAAGAAAAAAACAAGAAAAAGTACAATAACAATTGCGAAAAAAGGAACAAGAAAGCACCTCCATGTAAACATGCACATCATACAGCCATTTTAGATAGTAGCAGCAGAGTGGGAACCCAACCATACACCATAACTAACTGTGTTCCAACACGTTCTTTTTTCAAGTTTCTTTTTTTGCCCAGAAAAGTGTGACTCCTTTCTATTCTGCCGTTTTTTTTTCTAAATTTTTACTTATTTTTAGAAAATAGAGACGTTGTTTAAATGTGTTGCAGTGTTGCCATCTCGTGGGTTATAAATTAAGCTCAGGATTCGTAAGCTACATAGAGACTCCTGGTGCAAACTCATATTTAATCGTGAGCGAAACTTTTTAAACGTTGTTACAAAATAGGTTTGTTCCCTGTCGTCTGCACTTTTCTTAATCTTTTTTCGACCGAGTCTTTGAACAAACCGATGAAGATCTGTCATGCGTCACACGCTAATGTGTGGAAGAACTGCTATGCCATGTTCAGAAGAAGATAGTATACAAATGCCGCTGAAATTGAACTTAACATCAACGTAGGAAAATACAATACCAGTTACATTGAAAGACAATCGCCGAAGAACGAGAACCAGAGTTCGATAATTTCTCATTACAACCCTTTAGACAGGATTACAACCTAGCTTCTAACGACACTTAAGTAGTGTAAGTTAATTTTATACATGAGTGGCGGGACCTACAGCTTAAAGTCGACTCCGAAAGACAGATTCTTTTGAGAAGCTTTTTTATTTTCTCTCAGAGCTTTAGCCAGAAATCTGCTGCGAGAAAGGCACCGAGAAAATATTTTTTTTTCGTTTTATTCGAGAAGTCTGCCCTGCTGTTTGATTTGCGGCCTTACGTCTAATAAGGCAGCACACTATCTACTAAACTACGGCGATTTCTGACGTTTAGAAAAAACGAAATATAAAAAAAATTCTATCGGCAATTTCCCCTCAGAAGTCTGCTGGCATAAACTCTGCGAGTAAATAAAATTGCCATGGAAAGTTTATCAAATCTGTTATGCGAGATTTCATTAGACTGGACCTATGTACATCAAGAAGAGATGGCAACACAGTTTAAATTGTGTATGCGTGCAAGTGTGTTTGGTTTCGTTCGTTTCTTTTTGCCAAGAATAATGAAATGTGGAGCAGTAGCATCTGTGATGCTTGTAAAATAGACAAAAGCTCTAATAGAGTGCAACGTGTGCTTGTGGCATATCAACGCTTAAGTAGACACGTACATGGCAGACAGATAGACCGACCGGCAGACACAGAAAAGATGTACAATTTCTATGCACTGTTAGTTTGTAAAGTTGGTCTATAAATGATTCATCAGTATTGCTTATACAGACGTAAAGAAAAAAATGTACAATTAAAAAAAACAATTTTTTTCTCCTCTTTTTCTTGTATTAAATATCATAAAACTGTCTTTATCAGGTAAAAATCTTTCGAATGCATGCCATACAACGCAATGCATACCAATTTTAAGTGTAACACTTTGTTTAAGTTTATTCCACTCTGGCACGTAGGGTAAGCATTTTTTATTTTTACTTTACATTTCTGTCTCTCCCTCTCTCTATCTTTCTGTGTTTCTTTTTTGTATTTTCTTTTCTTCCATTTACCAAATGGTAATTCCCACAATGTTGTATGGAAAACTAAACTTTGAAAAGAGAATTTTTTTAGAATAGTTTCTGTCCAAACAATTGAAATTAGAAGCAATTGTCTTTCTAGTGGCATTAAAGTGTTTCCGCATTAAATAAACACGTCAAAAAATGATTTTACTTCGCATTAAATTTAAATTTACAAAATGGAAAAAGAAATGTTGCTTTAACATGAGATAAATAAGCAGTTTTGCATTTGCAAAACGCATAAACGACTATGATTCTATTTATGAAGTAAATAGAATACCCATGTGTATGAATAATAATAAATATTACGTATACGATTCGATGGTCCTATAAAGCATAACCCTAAAAATGGAAAAATGCTCTTATTTACATACATGCATACATACATAATTGATCATTACAACCCTTCAGTTAGGATTACGAACTAGCTTCTCACACCACTAATGTTGTGTGTTTTCATTTTCTATATGAGTGGCGGGACCTACAGTTTAAAATCGACGCGGAATGACAGATTTTTGAGAAACTTTTCATGGCAATTTCAATTCAATTTTAGTCTCAGAGTTTTTGCTAGAAATCTGCTGAAAAAATATTTTTTCATATTTCGATTTGTTGGAGATGTCTGCCGTGGGGTTTGAACTAAGGCCACATGTCTAATAAGTTACACTATCGACTAAACTGCGGCGACTACACTTCAGTAAATCAAGCATTTTAAATCTGTTTTTTGAATTTGCTTAAACTGCCGCCTTAGTCTGTATAAATATCAAATTGGATACAAATTGGAAAATTTCAAAGCAGAGGAAAATAATATATGGAGAGCAGAAACGAACGATGTGTAAAAAAAAATAAAACATTAACTTCTTAACATTTTTGTTTTGTTTTGTGATATTTTGTTCCGCCAAGTGTTTGCGCAAAAGTCTATAAAATAATAAGCAGTGTGGGCATTTTCATAAAGGTTCGCCGAAATCAGACAACATTCAGATTTTAAAAATATTTTGTTTTATCGGCTGACCTTCAAAATGTATCAATACAATGTTTGTATACAGTACTACTACGGTATATAAATTTTGTACATATGCAAAGTTACCAAACAATGAATCAACTATAAATCCCATGCCTGATTGCTTTTTGACTACGTTAAAAATACTTATTAACGACGTTTTGAAATAGTATACATTGTAAACATTTTGTACAGCGGCTTTATGAAACACTGTATTTTGTTCAAACACAAAGCAACTAACATTTTGGAAGTCAGCCATCATGTATATGCATAGGTGAACAATCAAATTTAGTTAATCTTAAAAAGAAAACTCCAGGTCAGACATCAAAACAAAAATACAAAAAAAATTATTTCTTCGGTGACTTCCTCTCAGCTGATTTCTAGCAAATAAAATTGCCATGAAAAGTTTCTCAAAAAATCTGTCGTTCGGAATCGACTTTAAACTATAGGTCCTGCCACTCATGTATAAAATTAACGCAACACAACATAAGTGGTGTGTCATCCTGACTGTAATGGGTTGTAATGATCAATTATGTATGCATGTATGTAAAAAAGAAAATTACTTCTATTCTATACTTCCATTCCGAGATATTCAGGTGCAAAATCAAACAAATACAAACTTTCCCATTTAAATTTATCTGATAACAGACATTACAAAAGACATTGGGCGCTCACTTTTGTCTAAAATCATCATGCCATACAAAAGACTGTAATTTTTGTGTGACATCTTCGATGTGTACGGTATCGTCAATATGCTCTTTAAATATTGAGTATAGACCGAGATTTTTGTAAAATTCACATAAAATTTGCTCGTTTAAAAATAATTTGAGTATTCACACGGTGTGCTATCTAGTCTTATTGTCATAAAATACTAAAGTTTTATGATAGTTTAAAAAACACCTTTTTTGATGTGTTTATTGTTTTGTCATAACTAAACAGTGGAGAGTTTAAAAAATGTTTGCGTTATGTACGCTACCTGGATAACCTATTGTTAGTTGTCTTATTCGTAATTTGTAGTCACAAACTGCTGGAACTTTAACAGCATATTGGAGTTTTCGAGAAAAAAATAACTCGTGGTGTTTGACAGGTGCTTCAGATAATTTTATTTCAGAGCCGTCTATATACCCTACGCAACCAGGCATTTCGTCTTTAATTGTGAACAAAATTTGTTGTCGTTCTTCTGCATTAGGCCAGCTTAAGAATTTTTCTTTCAAATTTAAAATTGCTTTAAAAACACGTTTTGTGACCTTTTGTATTGTGCCTCCGTCACCCACTCCAAAGAGGATAGCTACTTTTCGTCTTGAAAGTCCATCGCCAGAGGATCCCAACAGATAAAGTACGATTTTTAACTGAACATCAATTGTAAGCTGTGCTGTTTTTGGACTTGTGTTAAACACATCATCGTCTTTAATCAAGTTCAGTATATTCACAAATTCCTTTGGCCGAACCCTAATCATTTGATTAAACCGACTGTTGTCAAACATTTTTAACACGTTTTGGTTCCACTTATTGGATTTTGGAACTCCAAGGTGGATGAATTTGCGATTAATGAGCAAACTAGCGACGTTTGTTAAGAACATTTCATTTATTTGTTCTTCATCGTCATCATCACATTGAAAAAGATGTATTTAAATGTAAACATGTAATTATAATGTACAATATGTATTTTTCGCACAAACCGGTTATTATTTCAGTTTTTTTACTCGATTTTGGCATTTTTAATTAAAAATATTTGTAATTTCTTATAATTGTATTTTTCTTTTATCACATAATAATACATAATTGGTCATTACAACCCTTCAGTCAGGATTACGACCTAGTTTCTCACACCACTTATGTTGTGTGTGTTAATTTTATACATGAGTGGCGGGACCTACAGTTTAAAGTCGACTCCGAACGACAGATTTTTGAGAAACTTTTCATGGCAATTTTATTTACTTTCAGAGTTTTTGCCACAAATCTGCTGAGAGGAAGTCGCCGAAGAAATACTTTTTGTATTTTATTTTGATGTCTGGCCTGGGGCGCGAACCCTGGCTTTTCGTCTAATAAGCCCACACACTACCTACTAGACCACGGCGACTTCATTAATTTATCAGCTGACTTAAATTTTAAATAGTACACTAACTTATGAGGGTTGCTCAGAGCAGTCATATTTTTTCGTGTTATTATTTTATGATATATGACTTTATGACGACCGTGTGAATACCCCAAATAAGGTTTGTGATCTCGATACTTAACACTGGACGGTTACTCTTAATTTTTGTACATTCGTTGAATCGACGAACACTTTAACCGTAATTGGTTACTGTTTGTCGAATCGATGAAGCTCATTTACTCTTTATCATATAATTCTTTTATTTTTGACCAAATTTCGCTCATTTTATCAATAATGTTGGTTTATAACGAAAGCTTGTACCCTGGCCACCCATCTTTTTAATCCTGGAGTGTTATTTTTGTACAGTATGGTTACTTTTCGTTGAATCGACGACCAAAAAAATTGTTTTCGTCTACTGACTGCAAGTTGTTGAAAAAATGAGCGAAATTTAGTCAAACGTAAAAGAGTTACATATATGATAAAGAGTAAATTAGCTTCGTCGATTCGACGAACAGTAACCGTCCAGGGTTAAGCCATATACTGTTTGTCATTGACTGTCATGACTTTTGTAAGGATAAAATAAAAAAACTTAAAATTATTGTTTTCTTTTATAAGTAATTCCTTTGTGTAAAATTATTATTGGAATATTTTAATCAGGAGGAACATACATAGTATTGAGAAATATGAAGAGCTTAGCAA
Source organism: Sarcophaga carnaria (assembly GCA_958299815.1). Lineage (NCBI taxonomy): Eukaryota > Metazoa > Arthropoda > Insecta > Diptera > Sarcophagidae > Sarcophaga > Sarcophaga carnaria. Next base: position 89,641,249 of record OY283149.1, read on the forward strand.
ATGCTGGAGAAAAAAATAAAATAAAATTATATGAAAGATAGCAAATTAATAACTTTCAGCAGATCAATCTGCAGCTTAGCTGGAATAAATCTAGATTACTGGAATGAAATCAAGGCAGATTAACAATCAACCGTTACTTATGGCAATAAAAGTAGCAAACCGGATAAGATGGAATGTAATTTGTGCATTTACTCCTAAGAAGGGTAATGGGAAAAAATAAGCAAAGAATGCCGAATTCTACACATTATATTCTTATATCTTTTTGATAACAATAAATCAAAGACTCTCCGAAATTTACGCCTCTTAACCGAACGAGCAAAACTACTGGCATCAACAGGCCTTGAATCACTTTGCCTGCCTTATTATCTGCTTTAGTCTCAAGCGACTTTTTTATGTTTCCAAACCTAACAAAAGAGCCCGATAGAGAGATTTCACATCCCTGTGGGGTGATATCGTCACCCCACAAACAAAACCTTATTTTAATGTCCTCAATACATAAATGTTTTTTAACGGATGAACAAATTTCAGAAATCTTGGATAATGTGTATTGAGCACAAAGAAAAAAAATAATATGGAACATGAGTTTCATAAAAAATAATCGCGGTCTTGTGTCCCCTACCACCATCGTATATAATAGTAAATACATCGTAAACGTGTTCCATACATGTTTTTACATAATTTTTTAAAAAAGATCAACAAGAACAACATAAATACCATGAAGAAAAAATATTTAATACAAATTAAGTGTCTACCAAGATGGGTCTGGCAGTCAATGGGGACAAAAGAAAGTATATGTTATCGACAAGTAGAGACATGAGGCATATTGATTCTCAGAATTGGGCCGATAACTATACTTTTCATACAGTCAAGGAATTTATTTATCTTCGATCCGCCGTTACCACCAAAAATGATGTCAGTCTGGAGATCAAGCGCAGAATCACTCTTGCCAACAGGTGCTACTATGGTCTCAATAGGCAATCGAGTAGCAGAGGCCTCTCTCGTGCGACAAAACTAACACTGTACAAGACACTCATCCTACCCGTCCTTCTTTATGGCGCAGAGGCATGTACCCTATTAAGCGCTGATGCAGCAGCCTTGAGAGTGTTCGAGAGAAAAGTACTGCGTAAGATCTTCAATGAGTTGGCGATGATTTTCGCATCCGATCCAACAATGAGCTGTATGAGCTCCTCAACGACATAGACGTTGTGCAGCGTATTAATATCCAGCGTAAGAAGCAGAGGCGCCTGGAAGGATGTGTTTCGGCAGGCCGAAATCCGTTAATCGGGTTGTGAATGGCCAGTTAAGTATGTAAGTAAGTGTCGACCTCTTCACAAGAGAATGCACTTTAAGAATGTCGGCACATATCTTATATTTTTCAATAAAATTTCGCAATTAAGGATAGTCAAATTTCAAAAAATATAAAAACAAACTGTATTTTCCAAGTTACCCCCTCAAATCTCACAACCTATAAATTTAACCAGCGTTTTAAAAAGTTGCATCGTCACTTGCCAAAAAATATTTGATTTCCAAAATCAGTTCAAAAATATTTGAAGAATCAATAATTTTGTGTGTAAAGCCAAATAAAACAAGTCTGGAGGGTTCGAGAAACATAAAAAAAATATTTTTGAGTTCTGTTTAACTTAATGCACAACTTGGACTGTGTAAATACTTGGGTATATTTAATTTTATGCAGCGTAGTGTAACTAACTCTGATATTCATAAAAATAATTTTTGATTTATTAGTGGCTTATGAAAAACATTTTTAAAATAAATTACGTTTTATAAATTTTTAATAAATCGAAAAATTTCTATGACTGTGGGAGTAAATTTTTAATATTTATAAATTTTTTTGAATTTTCTAAAAAACTCAACTTTTGTTATTTTATACATTTGTTGACGAGTGAAAAACAAATTTTCGAAACCTAATCTCATGTTTACGTTTTGAATTATTACCACCCTCGTAAGATTAGTACGGGATTTTCAAATAACACACCATTTTGATGTACAGAAAATTAATTATTTTTATATTAATTTTGAAAATTCCACATACACATACGAATTTTTCTAATAAATGTTGTACGTTGATAAACAATTTCGTATTTAAATCATTTTTTTTTTCAGGCAACTTGTTAAAATAACTCACACTCCACTTGCCAAAAATGGTCACTTATTTATGTCCATTTTCTTTGTCTTTTTTTTTGGTTCTTTTTTTGTTGTTTGCCTTTCACTTTTAAACTGTTTGAGTTGCTAAAAGCATACTAGCACAATAACACTCTTATATACAAATAATAACAATAATAAAATACATACTCATAAAAAGAAAGAAAAAAAAACTAACCTTTTTTGTTGTTGTCGTTGTCGTTGTTTGTGTTAATCTTTTTGTTATTATTTTTGGCAGCAATTGTTTTTATTGTTGATACAATGGATGATGTTGCATGTTTATGTTCTCAAAACCAAAACCAAACAAAAAACAAAAACACACCAACTTTAATATTAAAAGCACAGAGAAAAAATTTTAATCTCGTACTTTTTCTCTTTATTTTTGTTATTTTTTATTGTTGTTATTATTATAGAAGAGAATAGTGGTTTATTGTTGTTATTTTTTTATATTTTTTTTAATACACTTTTGCTTTAATTTTTATGCACTCGTTAATGTTGCTGGTGTATGTATGGTGATGGTGCTCTATTTCACATTCAAAACACTAATAATTTATGCAACCACACACACACATACACACACACACTTGGCTGTTATTGTATGCATTTCATATAAAACCAGTTGTTATACTTTCTTTCTCTCTAAATATTGTTACTGTTGTGTTGTCGTTGTTGATGTTGATAAATTTGTTTTCAAATAAATTTTTTATTTTGCGTTGATGTTGGTTTCATTTATACTTCAGAAGTGTAATGTAGCGTATGTATTTAATCTGCTCAAATACACTTATACATATACACATAAAACTTTAAAACTCTTTTTTCTCCCTCTCTCTCTCTCTCTCCAAATCACCCTATTATATTTGCTATTTAGCTTTACACATACTCGTACATATATACAAACACTAAATGTTGCTGATTGGGTAACATTGGTTTGTATGCCTGTGGCTTTTTGTTTTAGTTTTTCTGTTGCTTTACTCTATGTTTTCTTTTTTATTTATTTTTTTATGGAATTTTTTATTGTTTATGAAATATATGCAGCTTAATGTCAAGCATTTAATCCATATGAGAGTACTTTTTCATATTCTTTGCCGTTTTTTTTATTTATTTGGTTTCTTTTTTTCTTCTTTATTTCAATAATTTCTCTCGCAACTTTTGCTCTTTTTGCTTCCGTGTTTTTTTGTATTTGTTGTTTTGCTAGAAGAAGAAAAAAAGTTTCTTTTTTTCCGTTATTATTTGTCAAAGAAACAATAAAAAGTAAGGAAGCATATTAAAAAAATACCATTTTTTCTTTGCTTTTTTGCTTTGCTTTCTCTCTGGTATTTATTTTAATCCACAGCGTGAGATTTCATTTATTTTGTTTGGTAAGTAAAGAAAATGTTGCAAAAAAAAGGAAAAAAGTTTATGAAAAAATTTATTAAAATTTATCTGTCTGTTACTCAAATGCTCATAAAAAAACGAAATGTTGAACGAAATGTTGAACGCTATGTTGATTCGTTAAAAGACCAACTTTTTTCGAATTATTCCCCTCATTTTTTTCGACTTTTTTTGCATTAAAAATTAAAAATATTATATTTTAAAAACTTTTTTGTTTATAAATATTTAATCATGATACTTAACATGAGAATTGCGTGTAATAGTGAAAGGAAAAAAAAACAATAATAACAATAACACATAAAATATCATAAAAAGTTATCCAATTTATCAATTTTAAAAGCTAAGTTAAATAAAATCCATCGAAAACTATGATTATGTTGATACTTTTATTTTATTAGGTTTGGTTTCTGCCTGAACTAAGGTTTTAAATCACATACTGTCGTCTTATAAGCCAGCACACTACCTAGTAGTAGTGATGGACGATATATAACTCGATATATAACTTATCGATACATCCAAACAATTCGCTGTTTTTTATCGGTTTTTATTGAAGTCGCCGTAGTCTAGTAGGTAGCGTGTTTGCTTATTAGACGTAAAGCCAGGGTTCGAGCCCCAGGCCAGACATCAAATCGAAATATGAAGTGGTGTGAGAAACTAGGTCGTAATCCGGACTGAAGGGTTGTAATGACCAATTATGTATGTGAATCGGTTTGTATTTAATGCATGCAATGAGAATCTTAACACAAATACTTACGCAAATACAACACGCCAATATAATATCTTCATGTGAAGTTGCGCAAGGTACAGAAAGGAGTTGGTGCCAATGCAAATCAATTCTTTAAAAAAACGTTTCAGACTCTGTTATATTTATGTTAGGTTAGGTTAATTAGCAACTAGTCTACGGGTCAATGACATATAGTGGGCAAAATCGGAGTGTTAGGTACCAAAGTGAAATATTCATGTGTTGCTTCCAAGTTTAAGCCAACGAAATATGTATGCAAGTCAACTTGAACAAGAAGAAATTTTCTAAAACGTTGAATCGAGATTAGAATAAAAATCGCGGCAAAAACCAGAACAACTTGCCACTGATCCTTCCATGTCACTGATAAAGCCAAAACCTTTCAATGGAGTGCTAGAGTATATCTAATGAAAGAAAACATAATTAGAGGCAGACATTCTTCTGAGGTCAAAAGTGTTTGATTATGTGTAATTACGATGAGCAGCGGCTTAAGTTATGTATCAGCTTCCTGAAGCTTGCCAGAGCATCAGGATTATGGGAGACATTGCAGGGATAACCTATATATGTAGGTTGCCCGCAGTACCCCAAATACCGCTACGCGTCAATTCTGTTACATTCTGTTTTCTTTTTTTCCTTTTTACGATAATCAATCAATGTACAGAAAACATCGATGCATCTTTGCAATGAATTTGAAGGCATGATCATCTCAAGTGGAGATGGTGTGTACAGACAATTGAAATCATGTAATTTGACGGCGCTAGAGTTTTACTTGTGGGATTTTATTAACGCACAGGCTTAAGAATAAGCGATAAAGTCATCATAGAATATGCCATTGGTATAATTCTTTATCACTTAATTATTCATTACAATCCTTTTGTAAGGATTACAATATAGTTTATCACACCGCTCATGTTGTGTATGTTGATTTTATTCATTAAAGAGGACACCTACAGTTCAATGTCGACTCCAAGCGACATATTTCTCAGAAACTTTTTATGGCAATTTTTTATTTAATCTCAGGGTTTTTGCCAAAAGACTGCTGCGAGGAAGTAGCAGAAAAAATATGTTTTCATATTTTTCATTTCGTTCGAGATGTCAGGGTCAGGGTTGAACCTACTAGGCTACGGCAACTAGTCTGTTCTAATTCAGCCGGATTTATTCGGCAGGAAAATGAAAAATTTCATCCTGAGAATTTGTGACAGAATTTCAAATGAAATCTCTTACCAAAGCAACTGGTATTAATTTTCTTTTTTTTTTTTCTTTTGAGACCGACTCATACTCATGCATTTTGTTGGAATACAGAAAGAAATGAAAAAGAGGGTAGTGTGTGAAAAAAATTTTTAATACCCAACCCACATATGCATATACGCCACATTTTTTACGAGACTTACTTTTTAGTAATAATTCTCACTTTCGTTTTTCTATTGTAAGTAAAATTAATACAAAAACAACTTAATGCAAGCACTATGCGGTAGCATAGTATTGTTTATTCATAAAGGCGCTTAAGACACAGACAGTGCATACGATAATTGCAAAACAAATGTCATAGCCTTCAATGTAGAATAGATAGAAGTGACATTTCATGCAACGCTACAATTAAAAGTGCGTACACATGTAAGTATCTGGTAATTCACGTGGAACCAATCGAAATAGTAGAAAATTTATTTATTAATTACAATACAATTACAAATTATATTACAATTATATACGAGCGGAGTAACTTGACCATATGCTCGGCACAGTGTCACAGACCGGAGTCTATGGCCTGAGGTCACGACCCTCAGGCTAATAGTCTAGTACACTACCTACTAGACTACCAGGGCACCCCAGACTAGTAGAAAATAAACTACGTAAAAATGAACAAATGCTGCTTAGTGAGGTAACTTCATATTTTATTACCCATATCTAGTATAGGCCTTGACATAATATTGTTTTTGATTTCGTTTTGATATCTTGAGAAAAACTTACAACTTTAAATCATATATTCCTAATCTAATTTTTGTAACATAGATACATAATTGGTCATTACAACTCTTCAGTCTGAAACATACAGTTTAAAATCAACTTCGAAGTTTTTCATATAATTTTGCATGGCAAGAGTTTCTTGCCAGAAATCTGCTGAGTAGCAGTCGCCGAAGAAATATTTTTCATATTTGGTTATGTTGAAGATATCTGACCTGCGGTTTAATAAACTATATATTTTTTTTTTTTTTGTTTTGTCAATGAATTTGTTGCAACTACACCTAAGGCTGCTATTCAAGCAACTTTGTCGCATTATGCATTATGTTGTATGCGTTAAATACTTTTTTTAATAATCCACTTACAAAGAGTCTGCTGTCATTCAAAACCTTAACTCTCACATCACTAACACACTACCCCATAGACTAACGAGGCCCCCAATAAATCCCGTTTAATTGATATTAAAAACGTATTCCATCGTTTTATTTATTTTACTTTATGATTGTGAAACCTTTTCAAATTATTAATTGCTGTATTAAGTTATTAGAAATTCTCTTTGTATAGGTGACAAAATATTAATAATCATAACAAAAAAAAATTTTTGTTTGTGGCACTTTCAAAAGAATAAATTATATTATTCAAAAATAAATTAAAAATTTTTAATAATTCTTTGTAAAACTCTCAAGCACAAAAGGCGTAATAAACTAATCATTTGCATGCAAATACTTTAAAGGTTTCATTTAATGAATGACAATGTGTTGTAAATGGCTTACAAGGAAAACCTTACAAATGGAGCATCCATGCGTATGAATTCAAAACCACAAAAATGCATACGATATTACGTATACGACATGAGTGATAAATCAAAGAAAAGCATGGCATTCAAATAGATTTAATCTTTATGTATTCATATTCATAATGGATTATAATTAAAATGAAACGAACGTAAATTATAAGGATAGTATATCAAATATTAAAAGAAATATTTAAATCAAAATTTAAATACTAATTTAAATTAAAAAAAAAAAATTTAATTAAAGTATGAAGTAAAAGTGCAAAAATGTTCACTCAAACAATTTGTTAATGTCAAATTATTGCTTAAAAACATTTTAATAATTAATAATAATAATTACAATATCAGAAAAACGTCACGAAGCAATAGAAGTGAGAATACCAATGGATAAGCTCCTTACATACATAATTGGTCATTACAACCCTTCAGTCAGGTTTACGACCTAGATCCTCACACAACCTCTGTTGTGTGTGTTAATTTTATGCATGAGTGGTTGGACCTATAGTTTAAAACCGACTCCGAACGACAGATTTTTGAGAAACTTTTTCATGGCAATTTTATTTGCTCTTCGAGTTTTTGCCAGAAATCTGTTGGGAGGAACTCGCCGAAGAAATACTTTTTGTATTTTGTTTTGATGTCGAACCCTGCCTTTACGTCTAATAAGCCAACACACTACCTACTAGACTACGGCAACCTCAAAGAATAAGCTAACCAAAAAATTCTTTTATAAATGAAGACGTAAACTACATGGCAACATATCTATTGACTACTCAGAAAAAAAAAAAGCTAATAATACAATATATTGTACACCGTCTGGCAGCCAGGCGAATTACACATTACTTGATTTACAGATTATGAATCAGCAGCTTTAAATTAATGTGCTGCGCGTGGTTCAACCACTGGCTCCGACATCTTGAACCAACCAAAATAAAAACAAATTTTGATGTGAGACAACAAAAATGAATGACGTATGATTAGATAGCAGAACCTAAGTGTAAACGCTCGAAGATTGAGCATATAAATGTTATGGTGAATTTTTAAAGAACATCACTAAAGTAAACCGCAATATTTTATTACATGTTCATGAAAATCAAGCTTCATCTGTGACACCCAGACGCGAGTGATTTACACAAACTACCGAATAATATTTTCCGGTTTTACTACAATCAGACTTGATCAATACAGATTTCATCACATCTAACAAACTTCTGTGCCAAGTTCCTCGCAGCTCACAATATTTCCGCTTTACATGCGGGTTACAATCGAAAGTAATTTTTGACATTTTTCCACAATCCAACTCTATTTTTCAAATACTTCACTGCAATCAGCTTCTGTAAAAGTACAGAATATTTCATTGGCAATTGCTGATGAAAGCATCGTGTTTCTTCGTTTCTTCTTAGCTGTAAATGTCAGTTTTCGAAAGATTCACAAATTGAGTATCGATATTCCGTTTGGCATCACCATCTACAATATTGCAATGGCGATGGTATGAATGTTTATTATTGAAAAACTAACGACTGGCAAAACTAAGAAATTCTTATTTTTTTTTAAATTTGCACATCCTAGTGACAACACACATCCCCAAAAAATACTACAAGCACCACAATGCTTAACCGTTTCTTTGGATTTGGAGCTAGTCATTTTTTCCTCCATACTAAAGCACAACGTCCCATACAAAAACGATATGTAATTTGTCTCATCTGAAAAAATAACTTTGGAATAAGCACTTTTGACTTGCTTTTGAATGAGGGAAGCAAAATGAACCTTCGTAATATAGTTAAGCATGGTCATGGTTCTACAACGCTGCCTGTTGGCGACAATTTTGAATTTATTGAGGAAACAATGGCTAAGACAGTGTATTTAAACTTTCTAAAGATTAATTTCAACAAAAGTGCAGAAGTATAAGGAATCCGTAATGATTATCACTGCCAAATGGTTATCGAACATGCTGAGGATATGATTAGCTTACCAAAGTTCCCAAATCTAAATACTCTCACAAAGTTCCAATACGACTCCAAGGGCCAATTTAAAGAATTATTTGGATGAACGGTCGCATCGCAATAACGCATTGATAGGATAAGTGATTTTCTCGAAAGTATTCTGTTATTACTTGAGACCACAGGTATTAAAATAATATAAACACCAAGTACTTATCGCAAGAAACTTAGAGGAACAATTTAATACAAGGAACCATAGCTGCCAGATTTGACGATTTAGCGTCATTTTGACGATTTTGAGCTCCAAAAATATTATATTGACGATTTGACGATTTATGTCCTTATTTTGACGATTTTTGGAAATTAAAAATTTGCATCATATTCTTTACTTTAGTACATTAGAAGTCACTTTAAGCTTTGTTTCTACTTTGCAATTGTTATTATTGGAAATTTACGTTAGTAATAACAAGGAGTAAAGTATTATATTTTTAAGTTACTTTCGAAAACCTGTGATGATTTTTCTGTATTTTATTCCTTTTTAACCCCTTAGAAGTTGAGAATAATTTACCACTTGTCGTTGCAGACAATTTTCAAAATTTGAGTATAACTTCTAATATTACCATCGGAAGAACGAAGGCAAGCGCCGTTATTTTGGTTCGTACGACTACCACTCAGGGGATAGATGGCATTATGTTTGGAACTATGAAAATATGTTATGGGAAGAAGGAAAGATAGAACAGTGTTTATGGACACTAGGCTTTTATATATTTACCCATAAGTAACAGGAAAGGCCCCTGCAGGAATGAGTTCCACATACGAATAGTCCAACTAAAAAACGTACTATTTCTGTAATGCAGTGCTCGATCCACTGGCCAATCGACCACATACGGAAGTGGTGGCCGACAAAGACGAGCGTTACGTAGAAATATAAGATTTTCGGAAAAAGCCCCTTACTTCGTTCGAGCAAAATCCTTTTGTCGAAGCGATAGAACAGTGAAGCACAAACCACATTGCAACGATGCTCAAATGATTCAATGGAGTTGGATACACCACCGTCATTAACGAGCTACTACGGCCTCTCCTGTACACGATCGAGAAACCTCAAAATAGACGTTGACCAATACATGAGAGTTGTAGTCCAGTCTCGGTCGGTTACAAATGGTGTAAATAGTAAGATCATAAGACCTTAAGAAGGACTGTGCCGTGGTAGTTTAGAGGGTAGTGTGCTAGACTATTAGCTTGTGGGTCGTGGGTTCGATTCCCAACAGATCAGAGTCATCTGTGAAACTACACCGAGCCTATGGTCAAGATACTCCGCTCGTATCTAATTAGACTATAATTTGTAATTGTATTGTAATTAATAAATAAATAAATAAATAAATAAATAAGAAGGAACTGAAAAATGTGTCGGTTGAAGCCAACGTTACACAGAATTAAAGCTTAAAATGTCAAGAGCTTCTGACTCCTTAATATTTACACCACCCGCAGATTAAGATGATGCAATATTATTGCTGCGCTTATGTGTCAATAAACAATACTGTGATAGATTGTTTAAACCTTAAACAATATTTTCCTGAAAATTTTAATATAACATTTCTCCGTTTTTGGAAAAAAATTGATATACGAAGACGAGGGACGCTAGCTTTTAATTTCTAAATAATTTTTTTTTTAATTGTTTTATTTTTGAACTCAGATAAGTACATATATTGACTTTATATGTTTTACTACAATAGAAATAATTTTGGTTTTTAAAAACTTTTAATTTATTTATTTATTTTTTCTGACGGATTTTTGACGATTTTAATAAACGTCTTTGACGATTTTTTCTTAAATATTTGACGATTTGGCTCCTGATTTATATGGCAGCTATTCAAGGAACCCAAAGCCTACAAAAAGTATAGGACATTCATTAGAACAGAACCCAATAAATTTCTGGATAAAAACATATAACATGAGTTCGAGTACCACAAAGAGAATCTTCCTGAATAAAATATCGTGCAATTGATAATTCAAATCTTTCTGAAAAATTGAATATTGGAATAAAATTGCCACAAATTCTACTTCATAAGACATTAACAATACGCAACAAACGTTTCGTGGACATTAAAATTGGCCATTAAACAGCAACCACGATAAATGAAAGCCGCAATTGTTAAGTATCGACGACAATAAGTGGACATCATTTTGTGCTATTGCTTGTGCTCTTTATGGACAATAAACAAATGTTAGCAATTTGGAAGAAGTATGCAACGCAGATGAAATGAAATTTGATGCAGCAGTTAATGTTAAACGGGGACTAATTACAGTACTCATGAATGAAATAAATTCGCATCGAAATTAATTTCGATTGTATAAGTTGTTCTGATGATATAACTCGATAACTTGCCAACCGATGTTTTTTTAATAAAGTCTTGTAAGAGGATATAGGACCGAAAACGTCGTAGTCTAGTAGATAGTGTGTTGGATTTTTAAAACGTAAGGCCACGATTCAAACCCCAACTCATACATTTCGAACCAAACGAAATAAGAAAAAATATTTCTTGGACGACCTCCTCTCAGCAGATATCTGGCAAAAACTCTGAGAGTAAATAAATAAAATTGCCATTAAAAATTTTCTCAAAGATCTGTCGTTCGGAGTCGACTTTAAACTGAAGACCCCGTCCCTCATTAATAAAATTAACTTCGTAATCCTAACTTACGAGTTGTAATGACCAATTATGTATGTTACGTATGCAAATATGAAAATGAGGACTTAATCAAAACAGAAATATTTACTCGATAGCGAGAGACAGAATCCCAAAAGAAAAAAATTACAAAATCTGTTGTGAGAACGAATACAAAAATTAGCCTCCAGTTAAGCAAAAAAAATAATTTTTTATAAAAGAATATTAATTTTCAGTTGTTCTTATACTTTTCCTTTCAAACGTTTAAATTTTTCTCTTCAAGGTAATGTAGAGCTGACGGTTGTTAAGAGATGTTTACGGTTACTGTTATTAACAGCCGTTATTTACTATAAAATTTTAATGTATCGTTTAAATCCGTAATTTGTCATGGCTTTTTGCTAAATTAAACCATTTTCCAAAAGAAGAAGAATTTTTAAAAGACAAATGCTGGTTGAATAAAATTAATGAATTTGTTATTTGAAAACATGTAGGGTTTATACCTGTGTAAGCAGCGAAACTAATTGCTTTACAAATTATTACACAATTACACATCTAAACACATTTTTTAATTATTTAGGAGAAACATGACGCCTGAGTAACTTTATACAACACCGTCTGGCAGCCAGGCAACTTAAACATTACTTGACTACAGTTTCTGAATCAACAGCTTCAAATTAATGTTTTGTGCTTGGTTCAACCCCTGGCTCTGACATCTCGAACCAAACGAAATAAAAAAAATTTTGATGTGAGAAAACAAAAATTAATAGCGTGGGATTAGATAGCAAAACAGAAGTGCAAACTCGTGAAGATCGAACATAAAATTTTCGAATCACCCGGAAGGCAAATAAATGTTGTGATGATTTGGTGACCATTTTCTTAGCATGAAAAAAGCTTGACAAAGCAGTCAAACTTGAGTATACTTTTTCCGCAGTTAAGGATTTGACAATATTACGATTGTTACTGTAATAGTTTTTCAAGTGAGGGCATTGAAGTCGCCACAGTTCAAAACTTAGGTCAGGCATCTAAAACAAAATGAAATATGAAAAAATATTTCTTCGGCAACTTCCTCTCAGCAGATTCTGGCAAAACTCTAGGATTTAATAATATTGCCATGAAATGCTTTTCAAAAATCTGTTGTTCGGAGTAGACATTAAACTGTAGGTCCCACCACTCACGTTTAAAAGTAACACACACAACATAAGTGATCTGAGAAGATAGGTCGTAATCCTGACTGAAGGGTTGTAATGACCAACTATGTCTGTATGTATGTGAGGGCATTGGAATTTAATTTTTTATAACATTTCGTGTGGATTTAAATGTCACTCTATGAAGATATTTACACATAAGAATTCTTCACATAGTCCTAAATTTATTTTATTTAATAACAGAAAAAAAATTAATTAAAACCCATGGAATAATAATCAAGTCTAAGCAACACCAAACATATTCACACTAATCCTTAAATACGGCACCATGTAATCAAATAAAATTACGGCACAGACTTTGTTGTGTTATTTATCATTTATTAGTTTCCCTTTGAACTTTTCAGGGTTTTCTGTTGGAAGAGCAAAAAAATGGTCTTCTCAACCCGAATTGTATAAAATTTAATGGTTTTTTGTACACGTGTAAACTAAGTACATAAGCTTCATAAAACTTTTTTATGTACACTCAACCTTTTCAAACAAAAAAGAAAAGAAGTTCTTTCTTTTATTGGCTTCAAACACCTGCGAGTTTTTATTTCTTCTTAGCAGTGGTGAGTACTTGATGAAAATTTTTTTTACTTTACTTACTTAAAAATACTAATGTTTCGTATACATGTAAACAAAAAAACGTAAAAAACATATTAAAGTAACAGAAATGGATTTAACTTTTGTGTTTAAAGCATACGCAAAGGATTATTACGTTTTTAAAAAGTTTTTAAATTTATTTAAAACGCTGCTGAATAACTTGGAGAATTTTTTTCATAAAAGAAAATAATTTCTTTAGAACTAACGCCTCCAAAATTATACCAAATTTTATGCGTTCAGGTTAACAAGTATAAGAAAGCAAAAGATGGTTTCGACAGTTCAGATATAATGATTATGCTTGTAGGACTATACTGATAAGCGTATCAAACACAGAAGAAATCGAGTGGTTTGTGTGTTTTAGAAATGGTGATTTTGACATCAAAAACAAAAAGCGTTCAATATTGCCAAAAACAATTTGAGAATCATAAATTGAAAGATTCTTGTCAAACTTCAAGCATTTCAAACCAGCAGAATTCATACAAAACTATGTAAATTAAATGCCAATTTTGCATATCTGAAATGCTGTTTGAAATAATTTTTCAGTATGACAATCCAAGTGCAATATGTGATGTGTGGGCATCGAATGGAATCTACGGCCAAGCAGAATACCTAATATTCCTAGGTAATGTCTGTATTTCTAGAGATTATAAATGTGTGATCGGTTGTGACATGTCAAAAAATGGCTAGGATTTCACGGGGGAACTGTATCCTGCCAGCAATCGTGCCAACGTTAGATCACTTATTGCGGCGTCGATCAAAACTTATTAGGAAAAGTTTAGATGGCAAGTTTTACCTCAATTGCCATATAGCCAGACCTTGATCCTTATGTCTACCATTTGTTTTAATCGATGCCGTATGCTTTCGACAATTACAAGCTTGTGGTTACCAGTTGGAAACACAGCTGGAGTTTGATTATCATACATAATCGATCCTTAAATATTTTAGAATATCTCCATACAGGTGATGAGCTGTAGTGCTTTAATAAATTCACCAAAAACCAAAGCAATACAGGTCCAAATCCATTGAAAATGAAATAATTTTCAAATCTTTCAGTTTTAGTTAAGGTTTAGATCAGAATTTAGAAGGCTTTTAGATTTCAAAACCAAATTTTGCACTTTCCAGTAAGGTTCCGTTTTCGAGACACATACATATCTGGTCATTACAACATTACATGACTGAGGATTACGACCTAGCTTCTTACATCACTTATGTTGATAAGTTAATTTTAACACATGAGTGGCGGCACCTACAGTTTAACGTCGACTCCGAACGACAAATTTTTGAGAAAGTTTTTCATGGAAATTTTATTTACCTTAAGAATTTTTGTCCGAATTCTGCTGAGGAAGTCGCCGTGGAAATAGTTTTTCATTTCGTTGGAGATGTCTGACCTGGGGTTAAGCTGACACACTACCTAATAGATTACGGTGTAAGCCATTTAATCATTCTATATTTCAAAATAGCCGTAGTCTAGTAGGTAGTGTGTCGGATTATTAGACGTAAGGCCACAATTCAAACCCCAGGTCAGACATCATATAAAAAAAATATTTCTTCGATGACTTCCTCTCAGCAGATTTCTGGCAAAAACTCTGAGAGGAAATAAAATTGCCATGAGAAGTTTCTAAAAATCTGTCTTTCGGGGTCGAATTTAAATTGTAGGTCCCACCATTCATGTGAAGTCGCCGTAGTCTAGTAGGTAGTGTGTTGGCTTATTAGACGTAAAGCCAGGATTCGAGCCTCAGGCCAGACATCAAAACAAAAATACAAAAATATTTCTTCGGCGACTTCCTCTCAGCAGATTTCTGGCAAAAACTCTGAGAGTAAATAGAATTGCCATTAAAAGTTTCTCAAAAATCTGTCGTTCGGAGTCGACTTTAAACTGTAGGTCCCGCCACTCATGTATAAAATTAACACACACAACATAAGTGGTGTGAGAAGCTAGGTCGTAATTCTGACTGAAGGGTTGTAATGGCCAATTATGTATGTATGTATGTATATTTCAAAACTATCCATGGACTTTCAAGATATCCTAACTTAATTATTTAAAATACTTTTTTTTTGAAAATTCAGTGCATCATCTGTAAGTGCTAATCTTACTATTCATAATGTTTTTTGATTTATTGCGGTATATTTTTTTTCTTGGATATATCGTTGAATAAAATTTGGTCTCTTAATGTATGCCCTCACATCTTGCCTAATTCGAAATCAGTGCACCAAAAATATTCATTAAGGAAAAGTTTGGTTTCTGGGTGAAAAATATTGTCGACGTGAGTAATCAAAACACCACTTTTTCTATAACGTTTTCTAAAATCACTATAATCGCTAGTGATAGATTTCAATGTAACTATGTTTGTTTCTTTTCAAATGTAATTTTAAATGATCCAGTAATATGAGTTTAACTAAATGAAAAACTAATATACGAATACGAGTTAGAAAAAATTTTTTTCAGCAATATGACACGCAATTTAAAGTCATGGTTTTTGTTAAATTTTTTGAAACTCACTTTTTCAGTTGTTAAAATTTAATTTTTAATTTTTGTGTTTTTTTTTTTTTAATTTGAAAATATTTTATTTTGTGTTATTTTATTAAATATTTCACTTCTTTTTTCTTTTTTAATGCCATTTAAACGTTTTTTATTTCACGTTTTTTTCTCTTTTTTTCTTTTTTTAAATCAAGTTCATTTAATTTCCGTTCTAGTTGTTCACCTAAAGCACTTTTGACTGAAGCACAACCTAAAACTTTTTTAAACCGATTTTCTTTTTAATCTTTTTTTATTTTATTTGTAAATTTTTTTTTAGCACTTGAGTTTGTTACACGTTTTACTGTTGTAAAAAATATACGAATATTAGATACGTGCGATTTAAAATACTATAACCGTGCCAGCCGTTATATCTACATGTGCAGATACTTGGAAATATACTCAGCCATACTTATTAAGTATATTTAGCGTAAAATTTTTAACAGAAGCACTATGAAAACAAAAAATTACAAATAAATTCATTGCAAAATAACCATTCATTGGAGCAGTAAATCACATGATTATGAATGCCACTCTCTAGGTACTTATTATTGATTTTATGTTGGGGTATAGCATTTGCTTTCATTTTTTTTTTGTTCACCTTGCACTTACTGGGTTGCTTTTGATTTATTTCACAATTTATTTCTTTATTTTTATTTATTTTTTTTTTTTTTCATTGAAAATCTTTTAAGTGTAGTTACGACTTTTTGTAATTTGAAGAGCAGCAGCATTTATTTTCTTTCACTTTTTTTAAGTTATTTGTACAAAGAAACCATTTAAAGAAAACCAATGCAATTGTGGTTAACCAGCAAGATTTTATTGGAATTTTCTTTTATTTTCTTTTATTTTTTTCCATTTTTCTTTTTATTTTTCTTTCTATTTTTTTGTTTCAAATGTTATTGAAGGTGTAACATTTCACTTCCGCTATAAATGCCTTTACAATGTTACACTATTTACACACACACACACACATCCACATACACATACATTACATGTATTATTATGCTATGCTGTTTCCTTGAAAATTACACACAAACACATACTTATACTAGCACATATTGTCGTAAGTACTCTTGAACATTTTTCAACACTTGCATTCATACTCATGTTAACATTTACAACAAATATTGCTGCTCACTATCGCATGAAGGCATTAGAGTGAGTGGGTACAAGTGATATTTACATTATAATGCACTTAAATTTTTGTTTATTTTACTTGTTTTATACATTCCCTCTTTCACTCTTCTGCTCTTCCGTTCGATATGAATCTTTTGCACATTATTTTTCATTATTTTTCTAACCTAGTCACATGCACAAACACACACACACAGTCTAACGTCGTGGTTATAATAAATACCAGAGGATTTTTAAATGTTTGTTTGAGCTCAACAACACATTTACCAACTCATTTATTTTAAAAACACCCACACACTACTACCACTACTACCGCTACCATACACATGTATATGCAGATTGACATATTTTGTGTTAGCAATTATAGAACAATGATTTTTACCTCACACAAACACTTTTAAAGCCTATTATTCTTTTACTGTAGTATTGGTTTAAAACGCATAAAGGTAATTATCCCTGCTGTAACCTTATGCCTTAAACCCTTTAATTAATACCTTTTTTTTCTTGACTTTTTCGATTTTGTTTCAATTATTTTTATCTTTAGCAATATTTTTTTATTCCTTACATTTACATCATAAATTTTTTATTAAATTTTCCACTTTTTCTCTTGCCATCGTATTATTCCATTTTTTTCGCTTTTTCCCCTTCACTTAAATTAACACTCTCGACCGGCCATTTCATGTAAATATTTAAATTCTTAAAGGGAAGCAGAAAGGCTGTACCATATTAAATAAATAAAATCACTCAATGGCTTATAAATGCTTTATGCCGTCAACGTTATTGCGTTGTATCTAACCGTTAATGGCCACGTTGTCTGTAATACTGTTTTTACTGTTTCATTGAGACTGTATTTTATATTTAAACAAATATTTTCATATGGTTTTTGTCTTCGTCTGCTTTACCGACTTGATTTCTATGGTGCTTTCCTGCAAACATAATCCTCTCTGGTTGTAAATGTTAAGCTCTTTGCTTGTAAAAATTACTCTTATACTACCTTATAGACTCTCTCTCTCTCTCTCTTTGTTTATATCCTACAATAAAATGAGTTTTTTTATTTTTCTTTTTCTATTACAAGAGCTAATTGCTGGCGATATTTACAGAAGGCAAAGATGATTTATTTCCGAAAAATATTGTACGAGTTCGCAAACACTATCAAAATGGAAATTGTTTAATAAGTCGGCATTTCGGCACTGAAATTAATATAATTTATTGAACTAAAAATAATAAATATTTCTTCTTAAATTAATCCTTAGTCGGACTTAACTTTCCTTATCCAAGAAGAATAAATATCTAGTGTTCATACTTGATTTGAAGCTCTCACAGAAGGAAAACATTGAGAGGGCAAAGAAACCGACAATAGCGTTTTACACCCGCAACCTCAAATCACTATTAGGCATTATCCCACCGCGATGGTACAAGGTTAGATAAGTTAGAAGACGTGTACTTGTCAATTAAGACAAGTGCAGTACCCGGAGGTCGAATTGACCCATTGTACAACTATGGAACATGATGGAACAATCCCTACTTTATAGTCTACAAGTCTGGTGAATGGTGTGCAAATACCAATGCCACTACCAACTTATAGACAGAGTATGCATGCAGTTAGCTATCTTGATCACCAGTATGCATGCATTGGCCATTACAAAACTTCAGTCATGATTACGGTCTGGCTTCTCATACCACTCATGTTGTGTGTGTTAATTTTATGCATGAGTGCCGCGACCTACAGTTTAGATTTTTGAGCAACTTTTCATGGCAATTTTATTTACTATCAGAGTTTTTGCCAGAAATTTGCTGAGAGGAAGTTGCCGAAGAAATATTTTTTCATATTTCGTTTTGATGTCTGACCTGGGATTTGAACCGTGGCCTTGTGTCGAATAAGCCAACACACTACCTACTAGACTACGGCTACTTCAGTGATCACCAGTATACGCTGTTCTATTCCAACCAAACGATAACCACAGTTAATTGGGATATTTTTCTATCGCTTAAAGCAAAGGGGTACGTGGAATATTGGCCTAGCAATTCAACGGGCCAGGGCAGGAGCGGCGGAGAAAGAGACTGGCTTTAACCTCTTGAGTCAACTCATGTCATAGGATTTTATTTATTTATGCAGTGCATTGTTTTGGAACTAAGAAAATTGGAAAATTGAAAAAATTCTCGTAGAAGAATTGAACAAACAATGATTTGACCGAATAGGTAATGAAATATAATGTGTGAATCTTCTTTCTGTAACGGAAACTCTTAATTTTATTTCAGATAACGATAACACATCTCCAAAAATGTAATTTTATCAAAAAATTTCACACGCTCGGTATTAGGATGGTTCTCTCCAGAGGCATAAAACTGTTTAAGGAGACTAAAAATATTAAAACTGCACCGTTTAAGTGCCGCAAGTCATCTTAGCTATGAAATGAAGGATTCTTTGAATCCATTTCATAAACAAAAAATTTTGACCTGTAGGATAAGAGTCCTGCACATTTACCCGATTGATGTTTTTAAACGCTGTACTCGATATTATTTGACAGTAGCTTTAAGAGAATATAGGACAGAAATAAAAAGTATTGTGCTGAAGCACAACATGATAGGATATATATATATATGGACTATACACTCGAACTCATACCTCGTCTTGAATCACTTATAGTTTGATATGGTGTCACTAAAAAAGAGATCACTAAATTTTATATCGAGAGGATTCAAAACATCTGAAACATTAATATATATGCCAGGGCAATTTCGTGTCAAGTGACCCAATTTTTAAAATCGATGTCTTCCTTTAAGGCCTTTATAATCGCTTAATGGGATGCGAGTGGGATATCTACCAAAAAAATTATTTTTTAACTCAAGAATAAGATTTTTCAATATTATTTCAATATTTTATTTATTACTTATAATACGAAATAACAATAATAATAATTTATTGCCTTCATTTTCTGCGTTTTTGCCAATCCTTTCTTGGAGTTACTAGGTTCAGCTGCTGATTTCGCTGCTGCTTTCTTTTTTGGCTTTGGAAAGAAATCGCATTGAGTAGATGCAGAAAAATTTTTCAACTGAAGTCTTCCATCGATAAGTGGTATAAAAGCATGGTATTGAGCTGTACCATCAATTGTTACAGCAGCGTCGAATCTTTGCTACTAAAAACTATTTCTGTTTCTTTACAATGGTTCTTTTCCAATCGGAATAAAGCGTTCGCATCTAAGATGCGATCTTGATGAGAGCACTGCAGGCTATACCTTGCTGCATTTCGTTTGAGATTTGCTCCTATACCATCACATGCTCCTTTGCCATGTGCAGTTGGATGAAAATGCCATTCAGCTGGAATTCCAAAATCTTTTTCGTGAGCTATAAGATTTGCGAAGCTATTTTTGTTTTTAAAATGTTGACGAGCTCCATCCGAAACGTAGTAAATCTTCTCCACTATATATTTAGATTTTAGATAATTTAGAATTATCTTCTGGTATTCATAAACTGCAGCGGTATCATGTTTTAAATCATCGGATATGATTGCCATACTTTTTTGTTCCAGTTTTTCATCTTCTATGTAGTAAATAACAACTGTGAATATAGTTGCTTGGTCATTATTGAAGTGGAATCCTTGTATGGCATCCTGAATAACATATTTATAGTTCTCTGCGAAATCATATGAAATCAGGAATTCACCAGACTTCAAATGTGTCTTCAAATCATTCAAAAATTACCATTGCTGTTTGACTAAAAAGTCATGGGTTCTCAAATTTAGCAAACCTTTGCATATTTCTTCCAAAAAATTATCCACACTTAAAATTACTGTTTTTAAGGTACATCTTTCAGTCTGAAGCCAAGATTCAAATTTTATCTCATCAATACATTCTTTGGAAGTGTGTGAATCCCATGCTCAGCAACCAAGTTTTTAACAATTCTTGCTTTTCGTTGAGACGTTCTAAACTGGGTCATTATTTTTGAACAACTCCATGACGATGGGGCAAGAGTAAGAAGTTGAATTCTTTCAGATCTACTCTGTGACGTTTTGTACTTCTTTTTTATTTGTTCAAAAACTTCTACTGCATCCTTATGATGTTGATTTTGGCAATCATTATTAGGTCTTATAGGTTCTACTGCAAAGTTAGAACAACCATCATCTCCTGGAGAACTGTCATCATTTTCAGAATTGATTTTGTTCTCATCTGGAATAACCGGTAATGTGTCCAACGTTCCCATCATTTTCCTGCACGATCCACAAATTAGCAATCGTTTTGAAAGCGTTGGGAATTTTTTCAATAAGTTGTCGGAAATATTTCGCATATCTGATGATCTGTGCTTCTTTTTGTTTAAGGGATTACAACAAAAAGAAGTAAACATTTCCTTTTTGGAAGCGGAAACCATTGTGAAGATTAATTGTGTAAATAATTAGTAAATAACGCACGTCCAAACTATAACACTGTTTATAAAAAACTAATTTCCGAATGTCCTTAGAATGCAAATAAATACTTTTTTAAGATCATTTAGGTAGTACGTTTTTATGCTAAATATTGAAAAATCTTTCTAGAAGTTACTGATGATGTATTATTGCTACGGGGCTTATGAGTCAGTGAAACTAATTGGGTGCTTCGTGCGCTAACGTCGATCATAATTCTATCAGCAGTCTTCTGGCAAAAACTCTGAGAGTAAATGAAAAATGTCACACAAATTTTTTCAAAAATCTGTTGTTCGGAGTAGACTTTAAACTGTAGGTCCCGCCATTGATATAAAAAACTAATATGAGTAGTGTGAGAAGTAGATTGTATTTCTGACTAAAGGATTGTAATGACGAATTATGTAAGTGTGCAAGTATTGGCCATACCGCAGCCGGAGATTGCCTATAGGTTAGATGGAAATTAGTCATTCATGGAAAGACTTCCCGCCTCAATCTCGAGATGGCTACAGGTATGAACAAACAAATATGAAAGCAAATATTACTATCATCTGTTGAGGATAAAATCGAATTGAAAGTTAAAAAAAGTTAAAAGAGAACATCATTTAAAAAATGAGAATTCGAGTCGCCATAGTCTAGTAGATAGTGTGTTGGTTTGTTAACATGCAACCAAGGTTCAAACCCGACATGTCGAACAAAACGAAATTTGTAAAAATATTTCTTCATCAACTTTCTCTCAACAGATTTCAGTCAAAAACTCTGAGAGTAAATAAAGTTGCCATGAAAAGTTTTTCAAATAATCTGTCGTTCGGAGTCGATTTTAAACTGTATTTCCAGCCACTCATGAATAAAATTAACACCCACAACGTAAGTGGTGTGAGAAGCTAGGTCATAATCCTGATTGAAAGGTTGTAATGACCAATTAAGTAATCAAGTAAGTAAGAAATAGTGTTGGAGATGAACTGAAGACATTTCTAAGTCCTGAATTTAGCCCTTAAAACACAACATCAGCATATTTAGCATAAGCTCATAAAATCTCCATTACTAGTGATGCCCTTTAAATTAAAAAGTGTTTTTTAATTTGTCTTTAAAATATTTGCTATATTTGTTTAAATAAAAGGCTTCTTAATGATAGAAAATTACTAACGTCTCGTTATTACAATAAACTCTACTTTCACCCACTGTTTCTAATTAATTTTTTCCTTTTTATTGAAAATACTCTTAATAATCAGTACATGTGCAAATACTGTTTCCCTCTCTTATTTTTTATTCCACGATTCAAAATACAAATGTACTTCGTTGCTTTGCAAAGACATATTTTCTCTTTCACTAACACTCTCTATCCACTTGGTTCTCTTTTAAAACTGTTTCCTACAGCATCGAATTTCTCTTATTTAGCTCTGCAGCAAAACTTTGCAGGAAAAATTAAAAAATTTAAACGGAAATTTTACCTTCAAATTTTATCACACACACGAATATACTAGACTGCTCCATCAAGATTTCAACATTTTGTGGCCTGGGAGTGTGAGGGCGCTCTTCCGTTTTTACTTTTGAATCGTTGCCAATGTGTCAAATCGTTAAATTATTTGCCTTTTTTTTTTTTTTTTTTTTTTTTTTTTTTTTTTTGTTTCACGTTATTTTGTATGATTTTTTCTTTCTATTGCCGGAGAAAAATAAAAAAAATGTCCTTTTTTTGTTGTTGCTTTGAAATTACAAATATTTTTCAAAGTGTCGAATACGAATGACAAGCATTTTCTTAATCTTTGTTTTTTGTTTTAGTTGGAAAATTACATGCTCAAGTCTTAGGAGTAATGTATCGTTTAGTTAAGTAATAGAAAAGTTTGTGTAAACATTGAGACTGCATTGGCTGTAGTGCTATCTTGTGGAAATAGCTGTGGAAAACACAAATTAAACTACAAAATTAGTTGGAATATAAAGTTGTACGAAAGAAGGATTTGAAAAAAGAAACTTGAAACACGTCACTTGAGTTGTACGGAATGGATTTTGTACTGTTAATGAAGACAGTTAAAAAAAAAATTTTGATTAAATTTCAATTATTCTTACCGAAATCAAAGATGCTGTAAAAACTACTTCCTCACACGACTCTTAAAAAAAGCATCACTTATGTTACATGATCACTGTAGTCGAACGAGGTCAGACTAGGTTACTAGACGAAAGCTTCAAAGTTCAAATTCCGGACCTAATTAAGAAAAAAGATTGTTTCTTCCGCTATTGCCTCTCAGCAGTCTCCTTCTAAAATCTTCGAGAGTAAAAACCTAATTGCCATGAAAAAAAGTTTCTAAATAATTAAATAATTCGTCAGTAAACAGAATATCCCGCCACTTATGGATAAAATTCATGTACACGACATGAGAGATTTTTCGAGAAGTTCAACTTAACATTTTTCGGTCGAATAACTTGTTACCAGGGTTTGGGTAGTGTGCTAGACTATTAGCGTGAAGGTCGTGGGTTCGATTCCCAGCAGAGACTCTGGTCTGTGACACTACGCCGAGTGGTCCAGCCACTCCGCTCGCATATAATTAGAATATAATTTGTAATTGTATCGTAATAAAAAAATAAATAAAAAAAATAAATAAACTTGTTACCAATTATGTCACAAATATTCAAGAATTTCTTGGATTCAGGATTACAACCTATCTTATCATACCACTTATGCTGTGTGTGCTAATTTTAAACTTAACTCCGTATGACAAATTTTTGAGAAGATTTTCATGGCAATTTTATTAATTCGCAGATTTTTTGCGAGAAATCTGCTGAGAAGAAATCGCCGAAGAAATATTTTTTCATATTTCGTTTTGTTGGAGATGTCTGACGTGGGGTCACCCACTATACTCCTTACTAAACTGTTTAATTGGTTGTCCTCTATTGTCTCAAAAGTATAGTATAGAACTGGAGATTCGATTACAATTTCATTTATTGCGGGTATAACCGATTACTTTTATTGGAAATCAATGCTTTATTAAGACAGCTGCTTTAAAGAACAAACCATTTATTCCATCGGAAACTACTACTTTTTCCCAGCCTTTTCGTGTGTGGAGGCCTAGGATGAATCGAGCCAATTTCTTGCCCTAAAGTACAGCGTATTCCAGTTTGGTTGTTCTGCATCGATCGAAATAAATAAAGGCTGAAGTAAAATTTCTATTGAAAGGACCATCCTGTATATAAAATTTCCTTATGCACTTTTGTATGTTTATGGAAGAAAACCATGAGACAAAACTACATACTTATACGCACATTTTTTACATACATACATAACTGGTTAATAAAACCTTTCAGTCAGGATTACGACATAGTTTCCGACACCACAGTCGCCGTAGTCTAGTAGGTAGAGTGTTGGCTTATTAGACGTAAAGCTCCAGGCCAGACATCAAGACAAAATACAAAAAGTATTTCTTCGGCGACTTCCTTTCAGCAGATTTCTGGCAAAAACTCTGAGAGTAAATAAAATTGCCATGAAAAAGTTTCTCAAAAATCTGTCGTTCGGAATCGACTTTAAACTGTAGGTCCCACCACTCATGTATAAAAATTAACGCACACAACATAAGTGTTGTGAGAAACTAGGACACGCTACCTACTAGATTGCTGCGACATCAACTATTGAATATTTCTCTCTGAGCGGGCAGCATCTCGTCTAATGAGCCAACACTCTACCTACTAGTCTACGATGGCTTCACCTGCTCAAGTTGAAGACGGCTTAGAGTTAAGGCGCTTACTTGGAAGCTAGTGTCCAAGTGAACTTCAGTCGCTTTCCTTTTAACTCCATGATTAAGCACCAACATGTGGTTCCATGATAAGCTCATCACGCTTAAACGTTTTCTTTTCCAAACCAATTTACAATTCATTTGTAGCAAATTTTGCTTAACCATTCCAATGCCATGCAATACAATGAACGAATTACCCTAATTTATATGCTCGTACATATCGTCATCGTTTCTATTGATTATTAATGCATAGAAAAGTATGTATCCCTACGCTTTAAGTAGCATCCACACATAATGAAAGACCAAACAACAAAAGCAACAACAACAACAATAATAATAATGATATTTTTCCTCATCATCATCATGTTGGTATGGCAAGTGGTTGGTTTGTCGTTCCTTTGTTGCGTCATTTGTTTGCTTTTCTATGGCAAACATTTTTTAGATGCATTCAACAAAAACAACTTGAAAAGTATATGCAGCAGCATATTTGTTTCATTATTAGCTTTCTTCCTTTTGTTATTGTTATTGTAGCTTGTAGTGCTATTGTTCCTCTATTGCTGTGGTTGTTGCATTTTTAGTTTTAAAATGGCCCCAAAAAAATATCGTGTTTTTTTTTGTTGTTTAAAGAATCTCTTGAAACATCGTAAAAAGGAAGCAAAATAGTTGATGAATTATTGCTTTGTCAACTGGTAATGGAAGTTGTTTTGATTTTCGAGTTGTTGCTATTGTTGCTTTTTATTTATATAAGTTTTGTAAACATACTCGTACATATTTCGTTGCCTCAACAACATAGTTCTTGAAATTTTTCTTCAATACCCTACTGTCCCATGGGTAAGGATTGAATTCCATAAAAAGTCTTGCACAATTTGAAGAAATTGCTATGCATACTTGACTAGACTAAAACAATGATCTCAACTGAGTGCTTGTCTCGAGCAATCGTTTAAGATTGTAGTCGCCGTAGTCTACTACCTAATGTATTGGCTTATTAGACGTGAGGCCACTATTCAAACACCAGCTCAGACATATCCTACTAAACGGAATATGAAAAAATATTTCTTCGGTGATTTCCTTTCAGCAAATTTCTGGCAAAAACTTTGAGAGTAAATAAAACTGCCAGGAAAAGTTTCCCAAAAATCTGTCGTTCGGAATCGACTTTAAACTGGAGGTTCCGTCAATCATGTATAAAACTAACACACACAACCATAGCTGCCAGATAAATGAGGCACCAAATCGTCAAATATTTGAGAAAAAATCGTCAAAGTCGTTTATTGAAATCGTCAAAAAATCTTCAGAAAAATAAATAAATTAATTAAAAGTTTTTAAAAATCAAAATTATTTCTATTGTAGTAAAACATATAAAGTCAATGTATGTACATATCTGAGTTCCAAAATAAAGCATTTAAACAAATTTTGTTTGAAACTAAAAGCAAGCGTCCCTCATCTTAATTTATTAATTTTTTTCTAAGAATGGAGAAATGTTATATCATTTTCAGGAAAAAATTGTTTAAGGTTTAAACAATCTATCCCAGTGTTGTTTATTGACACATAAGCGCAATAATGTTGCATCATCTTAATCTACGGGTGGTGTAAATATTAAGGAGTCAGAAGCTCTGAGCATGAAAATTCAGTGTAATGTTGTTTTGAGGTTTCTCGACCGTGTACCGGAGAGGCCGTAGTAGCTCGTTAATGACGGTAGTGTATCCAACTCCATTGAATCATTAGAGCATAGTTGCGATGTGGTTTGTGTTTCACTGTTCTATCGCTTCGACAAAAGGATTTTGCTCGAACGAAGTAAGGGGATTTTTCGTGAAAATCATATATTCCTACGTAACGATCGTCTTTGTCGGCCACCACTTCCGTATGTGGTCGATTGGCCAGTGGATCGTACTCTGCATTACAGTAAAAATACGTTTTATAGTCGGACTATTCGTATGTGGAACTCATTTCCTGCAGAGGCCATTCCTGATACTTATTGTATAAAAATATACAAGCCTAGTGTCCATAAACACTGTTCTCTCTTTCATTCTTCCCATAACATATTTTCATAATTCCAAACACAATGCCATCCATCCCCTGAGTGTTGGTCGTACGAAACAAAATAACGGCGCTTGTCTTTGTTCTTCCGATGGTAATATTAGAAGCTATAATCGAATTTTTAAAATTGTCTGCAACAAAAAGTGATAAATTATTATTTTCAACTACGAGGTTATTTAGAAATTGTAATATTCTGGCTTAGAAGGGATTAAAAAGGATTAAAATACAGAAAAAACATCGCAGGTATTCGAAAGTAAGTAACAATACTTTACTCCTTGTAATTACTAACATAAATCTCCAATAGTAACAATTGTAAAGTAAATACCAAGATTAAAGTTGCTTTTAATGTACTAAAGTTAGGAATATGATGTAAATTTTTAATTTCTAAAAATCGTCAAAATAAGGGCATAACTCGTCAAATCGTCAATATGATATTTAGTGAGCTCAAAATCGTCAAAATGGCGATATATCGTCAAATCTGGGAGCTATGCACACAACATAAGTGGTGTGAGAAAATAGGCTGTAATTCTGACTGAAAGGTTGTAATGACCAATTATGTTTTATGTTAGATTGTAGTGCATCATACAGTTGGTTTCGATCGTCAACAACTTCTTTTCTTGCAATTTTTTTTATTACATTCTGCAACTTACAAAAGTTTATAGTTTAAACATAAAAAGTATAATTGTTTTTGCTGTTTTTACAACATCTTTGAAACATTTTTGGAACAGAAAAAACAACATAAAAAAATAAAAAAATAAACACTCGGATATGTTGCAAGTATGTTTTTTCCTTTCAGACATACACATGTATTTGAAGTATGTTGGCAAACTTTAGGAGTAAGAGATCTTAGCAATATAAGTAGCAGTAGACGAAATAAAATTGTGTCATAGATTGGTATTGTTTTTACGCTAAAAGCTATGCCACTCAAATAATACTCCGAGTCCAAGTCGGAATCAATAATGAAAAGTTTACAAATTTGAAAAACTAGACATAGTATAACAAGTTCTCACAGACATGTATGAAACTTCAAGGTGATGAATTTATTAATTAGAAAATAACTTGCGTCCGTCAGTACAATTAAGAACTTTTTAAAAAATTTCCTATACTTAGCAAGTTCCTAAGATATCAATGGCCTTTTCTATGAACTCCTAAAATATTGCCCTTAAAATTTTGTCTAGCTTGTGTTGGTGAAATAATCTATAAGTTTAATGCAAGAAAAGTCCTTGTTTCTTAGCTTCCCGCTTAATCCATTATAATATCCGATGGCAAGAAAGATTCTACATTTTATTTCGCCAGTACCAAGGAAGTTCTTCTAAAATGTCGGACATTTCAACAGGGACTTCCGTATATTGGCAGTTGATGACGACCGCATTGAATGATGGTGGGAGTATATTAGTTTTGTTCAATGCTTAAAAGTTTAGTGTGCTTTAAAAGTTTAAATTTAAAACTGCAATAAAATGAAAACGGTTTGAAATTTTGCCAAATTTATTTTTTTTGTTGTGAAGTACAATTTTTCTGGTTAGAAATGGAATATGATTTCATTCATATGGTTGCCCCAGCTGGCCTCACAGTTACTCATTCAATTAAACCAATTTTCATGCACTTTTGCGAGTGCATTAGCCTTCAAATGCTTGTTTCTGGTTTGTCGGCTTAAAACTTTTCTTTAACGGCGCTCCACAAAAAATAGTTCAACGATGTCAAATCGCAGCTCCTTGGCGGCCAATTGGCATCACTGTTTCCGCTAATTAAACGGCCATCAAACTTAAGAAATCAATTGTGGCATGAGACGTGTGGCAAGTTGCATCAGCCTGTTGAAATTAAACATCGTTCACATCAATACCATGAAGAGCGGGTAAAAAAAAATCGGATATCATGGTGCCATAGTTCTTTCCATTGATCGTAATGGTTGCGAGGTCATAATTTTTAAAGAAATGATGCTCCACAAGCCGCACCAAACAGTCACTCGTAATGGGTGCACTATTGGCTTCTCTAAGATCACGTATGGGTTTTTGAGCCCCAAATACGAGCCCAATTCCGGCAAAAAGACTGATGGATTTGCAATTGCTAATTGGAAAAAAGTTCACTTAAATACATGTAAAGTTTATGCTGTCACCTACACTACATCTCCATAATATACTCAGGAATACGATATAGACCCTTACACTACTTTTGTTGTGTGTGTGAATTATATAAATAAGTGGCGGCACCTACAGTTTAAAGTCGACTCTGAACGACAGATTTTTGAGAAACGGTTTCGTGGCAATTTTATTTTACTCTCAGAGTTTTTGCCACAAATCTGCTAGGTAGACGCAGAAATATTCTCTTATATTTCGTTTTGTTGGAGATATCGGAGCTGGAGTTTGAACCGTCACCTCACGTCTAATAAGCCAACACACTACCTACTAGACTGCGGCATAATCATTTGTAATTTATTCAGTCTGTTTTACCATGGTTGGGGGAAAAATAAGGCTGTTATATCAAAATATGTGATCTGTTCGGATAATATACTATCCGCTTAGCCCATAATCGCCCTGCCAAGAGTACTATTCACAATATGTGTAATCAGGTCAAAGTCGAGAATTCGACACAATCGATATATTGTCGCTTATGACGTGTATTTGCTATATGGATTCTGAAGCAGTTGTTAATCATCTTTAACGAATCGGTCCATTTCTGTGAACAAACAAAATTTGCGAAAATGAAATCCAAGAGCGTCCAAAGCATCTCCTAAAAGTCACTGTTTGATAAGGATTTGGCGTTGGGAGTGTCATTGCTTCATATTTCTTTCAGAACAACGTTGGCTAAACCCTTACTATCAACGGCGAGCACTATAGGTCGATTGTCACCAACTTCTTTTAGCTTCTATTAGATGGTCTGGATTAACAACTTGTGGCTTCCAATTGCACACAGTTTAGCCCACGTTGCATATTCCGCACGTGAACATGGTCATCCCCAGTGAAGGTAAATTAAATTGGTCACCGAGTCTCTGTTAGACTTTTTCTTGTAGGGTCTAATTTATTCACCATAGTAATGGAAAATGTTACATTTTAAATCCGCTCCGCCTAGAAAACCCAAAACGTACGTTTACACAATTAGACTCATAACAATTCCACTTTCAAGTGAATAAAATAATTTGATACTCCTCATACACACATTGTTTTATTAAATATAATAACAGACATCACAAATTGTCTAATTCTTCTAATTTTTTATATAATAATATAAAACCCATTAACTACGTCTTGAATTTGTTGATGGCTAGACCAGTTGCCTTTGGTTCCTTTTCAATATTCTCAAAGACAAAAGTTCTTCTTGTGTCCCATGATATCCATATCCTAGACACATACACGAGTAGCATGTGGGTCAAATTGTACCTTAAATAATAACTCTTGCAAACCGTTCTATTGTAAGAGTTGTAGTTGCGTTACGTACGAGTGACGTACAGTGGACAGCAAACCTCTTAGTAAAAATAATGAAAGAAGTTGAAAGTGTTAATTCTATTTTTGATGATTCCATTGCTAGAAAGTGGCATGATAGATATGGACAGATCAACGTAAAAGATTTAAACAAAGTATCGACTAAAAAAATTGTAAAAGGCTTGGACATAAAAATAAACAACAAAATTGATTGTGTTACATGTGCTGTCAACAAAATTGCTGTGAAACCATACAAAAATTATGGCAGTGTTCAATCAAATGATTTGTTCGAGGTAGTGCATACAGATCTCTGTGGCCCAATTGGAGTTAAAACTGTTGGTGGATCGTCATATTTTATGACTTTTACAGATGACTACTCTCGTTACATATCAACCTATTTTCTCAAACACAAAAGTGATGCATTTGAAGCGTTTACTAATTTTGCTGCGATTGCGGAGAAGCAGACAGGCCGCCAAATAAAAGTTGCCCGGAGTGACAACGGAAAAGAATATATTAATTCTAAATTTAAAAATTTGTTTGCCGAAAAGGAAATAGTACACCAGACAACAGTAAGTTATTGTCCACAACAAAATGGCGTTGCCGAAAGAGCCAACAGAACACTAGTCGAGATGGCGCGATGTTTATTAGAGCAATCTGGCTTACCACAATGTTTATGGGGAGAGGCCGTGTACACGTCCACATATTTAAGAAATCGGTCCCCAACGAAAGTGTTAGGTGATATAACCCCCTACGAAAGATGGACTGAAAAACAGCCATCAGTATCTCATTTCAAAACGTTCGGTTGTGACGCCGTCGTTTTAAACAAAGGCCTAAAACCAAAAGGCAGTAAATTTTTACCGAAAGGTTCAAAAATGAAATTTGTCGGATACCAGTTACATACCAAAGGGTATCGTTTATATAACCCCGACACAAAACAAATTTTAATAGCCCGTGAAGTCATATTTTTCGAAAAATCAGTTGAACAAATTGATTTAGAAAATAATCAACAAGAAAAGTTTTATGCTAACATCTTTACAGAAAACGAAAGTAATGAAACTGATTCTGCAGAACAAATTACAAATATTCAACAGGTTGACGAAATTATACTGTCAAGTGATAATGAAGAAGAAGAACAAGGGAATGCATCAGGTAGGGAAACTGAAAGAGAAGACACAATTTTAGTTGAAAACAAAAGAAAAAGAGGCAGACCTAAAATAATTAAAACTGGTAATTACAAAATTGATACTTGTGCTGAACGGACGTGTTCTAAATTGTGCTCCGCTAATTTGTAAACTTATGCCATTTTCTTAATAGATTTATTATCTGTTTTGTTTACTTTGGTTTTCCTAATTAATGTTGCGAATTTTAATAAAATCAAATTAACTTCTAACATTATTAAACAACCGATTTTACATTAAAATCTAACAAGCAAACATAATCAAAAAAAAAAAAAAAAAAAATAAATAAATAAATAAAAAATCAAAAATAACAAACAACAATCTCAAGAATATAAACAATCAAATCAATTTATAGTGTGCAACAACAAATTAAAATTCTCAAATTTTAAATTCACAAAAAATCTACCTAAATTGAACAGTTAAAATACACTAACAAATCTTACATCCAACAAGGAGTTATTCTTACATAAAGATTATTTCAAATAAACGAAAATTGAAAACTGTAAACAAACAACAACCATTTTCAACCTAGTAACTAAACTTTCTTGTGAGATAAATATACACTAAAATAAACACAAATAAGCTACACTTCGGTGACCTTGCTTATCTAATAAATACACAATAACATTACACCAAACAAAACAATAGACAACAAAATAAAAAAACGAAAGTAAACAAATTAAGTCATATCAGCTGTTTTGATTGCAAGTACTGCTTATGAAAGTGCTGCCAAGTTTTTGCATTTTATTAATTTTTGATTGCATTTATTAATTGAGTATTGGCGGTTAATTTTGAACTTAATTTTAATCACAAAATTACCTTTCCGATGTACAACTTAAGAAAAGATAAAAAAAACGGAAAAAACAATACCAACAAATCAAAAATCAAGAATAACAACAATAAAATTAAAATGCAAGCAGTTGATAATAATGAAAACCGACCATCAACCAGAGCTGAATTGTCCAACACCCCTGTGAATAAACGCCTAACGGACATTAATCAAATGACAAGCTCTTCTCGGTCTTCACTACTCGACTCACCATTCAAACTATTAAACTGTATGGACAGCAGGTTTGAAAAGTTTACGGAGCAAATTCTGCGCACAATTGACCTCAAATTTAAGGAGTTTAAAGAGGAGTTAATTAGTGATCTGCGCGAAAAATACAGCATAATTGAAAATAAATTGTCAAACATTACCGAACGGGTAACCATACTTGAGAATAAAGCTTCCGAAATAGACACGATTCGCGAGGAAATTAGTGACCTCAAAACAAAATTAAGGCAACAAGAGAATCACCCGGTTTCGTCGGAGCTTAGGATCAATGAAATCCCGTACACCCAGGACGAGAACCTACAGGAAATATTTTGTAAAATTTGTAAACCATAAACACACCTGTGCCGAACATTCAATCAATCTATCGTCTAAGGAATCTCAATAACAAGCATAGGGAGAACTCCAAAGATGCCGCAATTATTGTAAAACTATGGTCTGCGTATGATAGGAATTTCTTTTTGAAATCCATGGCGAACTTCAGGAAACTACACAGTGGTTTTGTCTTCCGCCTTAGAAATATTGGCCTGACATCAGAAGAAAAGTTCTATGTTAACGAGAACTTAACACAGACTAATTTTAAAACATTGAGCGCAGCAATTCGCCTAAAAAAGAAAAAAAATGTATCTTCTGCGTTCTCTATGCGGGGTTGTGTTTACGTCAAAAAGAATATGAATGATGACCTCATACTAATAGACGATGTAGACAGCCTTAATAAGTTATTTCCTGGCCATGCTGTTTGAACTCCCAAAACTTCACTTGATTTTTATCGACCTAATTATCCTCAATATCAATTTAATTAATACATTCTCCTTCTACAACTTTGTGTCATGTATGTATAACTCCATTATATTTGAACGCTTAAATATTACGATTTCTGCTTTAGATCTAATTATTGAATGCATTGCCAAAAATTTCGTACCATTTCATGAATTATAACGGTTCTAATTCCAGAGACTGTGTGTATAACATGATTAGAGTCCTTGCAAAACAAAGGGCAGGTCTCAACATTGTCCACATAAACGCTCAGAGCTTAAATAATAAGATTGATGAATTTAGGTACTTATTTGTGGCAGCAGGTATTGACGTTATTTGCGTCTCTGAGACTTGGTTACCCTTGGATGTTCAGGATACAGTTTTTAATTTACAGGGCTTTAAACTTTTCCGATCAGATAGGAGAATCTTGGTTAATGGTAATGCAACCAGGGCCAGGGGTGGTGGAGTTGCGATTTATGTTCGTAATGGTATACTTTGTAAGGAAAAATTATTAAATCACATTGGGAGCGAGATTGAATATTTGTTTCTGGAAATATCAACAGGCGATGGTCCGAAACTTCTTCTTGGTTGTGTATATAGACCGAATTCTAGTTTAAATTTTGATCCTTTTATTTCAACTCTTGAGGATATTACCATTCGATATGACGACATAGTTATTGTAGGTGACTTTAACAATAACCTTTTACATGATAATCCCCTTATTGGACCAATGCTCTCACTTCACCTCAGTCCTGTAAATGTGTCAACACCTACACATTTCCATTCAACATCCAGTAGCTTGATAGACCTTATATTTGTGAATCACATTGACAGGGTATTGTTATATGACCAAATTTCTGCTTCCTGCTTCTCCAACCATGACCTTCTCTTCCTTAATTATAATTTGTCCGTAACTCGTCCCGTGGACAAATATATTACGTATCGTGATTTTGGAAACATTGATTATGCAACTCTGAATATTGAACTGGATAGCGTATCTTGGGACCAGGTATACACACTGGGTAATGCGAATGACCAATTATCGTTTATTCAGGACAGAGTGCGTTTGCTCTATGACAGGTGCGTTCCTGTCAAAACCAAGCACATCAAACCTAAACAACAGCCCTGGTTTAATGCGGAAATGAAAGCACTCATTGAGAGGAGGGATAGTGCTTACAGGAGATGGAAGAGGTTTAGGACGGATGATTTGAAAGCTTTACATAGATTCACACGGATGGAAGTTACCAGGAGCATAAGAACTGCAAAAAGATTGTATTATGGCGGAAAGTTTTCCAATGCTATGGACAACAAGTCTAAATGGAATGTAATTCGTGAAATAGGAATAGGCCGAAAATGTCCAAAGGCCGATATTGATGTGGATGTGGACAAGCTTAATGACCAGTTCGTAAATTCTAGGGTCCCAAGGTCTAACGGTGACTTGTATGATGAACTCTGTTGTGTTCCACCACAGTATTCCTTTAGCTTTCGTTGCGTAAATCAGTTTGAGGTTTTGGAATGTATTTCAGCGGTAAAATCGAATGCAGTTGGTTCTGATGATTTGCATCCTTTATTCTTAAAGGCTCTGACTCCTAAACTTTTGCCTTACTATACTTACTTGTTCAATACAGTTCTGACTAAGTCTTCTTTTCCTGAAAGTTGGAAACTGGCTAAAATCCTTCCCATTCCGAAAACTAATTGTGAGTTCAGGCCAATTGCAATCCTTCCTTTTTTATCCAAAGTATTGGAGAACATCATGGCCAGACAAATCGATGAATATCTGAGGGGCCACAATTTCTTAACGGTTAATCAGTCGGGCTTCATGAAAGGTAGGAGTTGTACTACCGCTCTGGTAAATGTAGTTGAGGAACTTAGGTCGGAACTTGATGGGAATAGTGTGGCGTTCTTGGTTCTGCTTGATTACTCTAAGGCTTTTGATACAGTCGATCATGCGGTTCTATTGAAAAAGCTCCGAAAACTGTTTTATTTCTCCGAAACTGCCTGTAATCTAATTTATTCTTATTTGACGAACAGATTTCAGAAGGTTCATTTCAATGGCAAAGTTTCGGATCCACTTACTATTAGTAGAGGTGTTCCACAGGGGTCTATACTTGGACCTTTGCTGTTTTGCATGTATATAAATGGTCTACCTGATGTTTTGGTTAACTGTAATGTTCACATCTATGCTGACGATGTGCAGCTTTACACATATACTCCAAGGGAGAATATTTATTCTTGTTTGGACTACATTAATCGTGACTTAGCAAGGATTGACGGATGGGCCTCGGCTAATGGACTATGTATCAATCCTTCTAAGTCTAAATGTATTACACTTTCGAGAACAAACGGATCATTTGTCATACCTGAATTGAGTATCAGGGGAAATAAAATTGAATTTGTCAGGTCGGCTACTAATCTGGGTATTGTCTTTAATGACAAATTATCGTGGTCTACCCATATAAGTGTCATTGTTGGCAGAATTTATGGCATGCTTCGAAATTTGTGGGCTGTCATAGATTCAACTCCTTTTGTCATTCGCATGCAACTTGCTAAAACGTACTTGATTCCGGTACTTTTATATGGATGTGAGATATACGCAAATTGCAGTTATGATGACAACCGGAAACTTAACCTGACGTACAATAACATAGCCAGGTATGTTTTCCTTAAGGGGCGTCGGGATCACATTTCTCATTTAGCTTACCTGATTCTTGGTATCAAATTTGATAATCTCCTGAAAACTAGATGCCTCCTTCTACTTCATAAAATAATTTACACGAAACAGCCGAAGTATTTATATTGTAAAATAAAGTTTGCCAGATCCCACCGGGGTGTGGGGATTATACAGCAACGATTCAGGACTCTTCTGTCTCAGCGACAGTTCTTTATACACACCATTAGTCTTTGGAATTCCTTACCAAATAACATCCAAAATCTGGGCAATGCAAACGCGTTCAAAAAGGAGTTATTTAAATTATTTTCATAATTAAAATTTTTATCTCATATTTGTAAATTTTGTGATTTTATTTTTTAGGTCATCATTATTATTGTTATTATTATTATTATTATTATTACTATTATTATTATTATTATTATTATTATTATTATTATTTTTATACTTTACCTTATCAATTTAATTTAATATTTATCTACATAATTTAACTTTCTCTAATTTTTTATATTTAATTAATGTTAATTTTTTATACCTTATTAATTGTAAACATAGCACTGTCACTTATAAGATTTAGTATCTTGTTGTGCTATGTAGATCATTATAAATCAAATAAAATAAATAAATAAATAAATAATAAAGGTCGACCTCGAAAAGTTTATCTTACCGAAAATGGACCTGAAATGTTAAATTCTGTAATCGAAAATCCAAACTCTGTCGACGAAGCATTAAATTCAGAAGATTGCGTAAACTGGAAAGCAGCCATGCAAGCAGAATACAAATCTGTAATAAACAATAAAACGTGGCATTTAGTTGAAAGACCTAGCGACAAAAATATAAAAGGTTGCAAATGGGTGTTTGTAGTAAAGCGTTCGCCAGACGGTGCCATAGAAAAATATACGGCAAGATTAGTTGCACAAGGGTGTTCGAAAAAACTTAATGTCGACTATCGAGAAACATTTGCACCTGTAGTAAGACACTCAACTATACGTTTATTGTTGGCTTTGGCAGCTAGGAACAAATTATTAGTAAACCACATTGATATAGAGGCAGATTATTTGAATGGAGAATTGGAAGCTGAAGTTTACATGATACAGCCAAAAATGTTTGAAGACAAACAATATCCAAACAAAGTATGTAAACTTAATAAGGCTTTGTACGGTTTGAAACAGGCAAGCAGAGAATAGAACAAAAAGGTAAACGATATTCTACTAGAAATGGGATTTAAAAGATGTCAATCTAATACCCGTGTTTATGTTAAACGAAATGGCAACAATATATGTTATATTGCCATTTATGTCGACGATATGCTATTGGCATGTTCCAGTGAAATAGATATGGAAAATATTTTACTTAACTTAAATAAGCATGTAACAGCTGTAAATCGTGGCGCTAT
Organism: Sarcophaga carnaria; assembly: GCA_958299815.1. Taxonomy (NCBI): domain Eukaryota; kingdom Metazoa; phylum Arthropoda; class Insecta; order Diptera; family Sarcophagidae; genus Sarcophaga; species Sarcophaga carnaria. Next base: position 89,678,921 of record OY283149.1, read on the forward strand.
TTCGTTCTATTTGGGGATGGAAGTTAGTAGAAAAGGCTTAAGAGGTGACATTACAATTCATCAAAAGCGGTACACCGAAGAATTGCTGGAAAGGTGGGGTATGTCAAACCGTAAACCTGCAGCTACGCCATGGCCTAGTGGTACAGTTTTAAAGAAGTGCGAAAATCAGTGTGAAGACTTGAATACTACGGCTTATCAAAGTATGATTGGAGCCTTAATATATTTAGCAGTAATATCGAGACCAGACTTGACACACGTAATATCAAAATTGTCCCAATTTAACACACATCCACACAATGAACATTTTGCAGCGGCAAAATACGTCCTCAGATACCTCAACAAAAATCCAGTAGGTAAAATTATTTTTTCGAATAATATAAATAATTTTGAATGTTTCACAGATTCTGACTGGGCAAGTGACACCAACGACCGTAGGTCCTACTCAGGATTTGTAATATTTATGGCTGGTGGTCCTATAGCATGGGAATTCCGTAAAAAATCTGTGGTGGCATTAAGCATGATGGAAGCCGAGTATATTGCTTTATGCCAGGGCACAAAAGAAACAATTTTTCATCGATGTCTTTTACGTGAAATGAATTTTGAAGATTATATCGTATCCCCTACTCCAATTTTTTGCGATAATCAAAGTGCAGCGTTCTCGGTTAAAAATCCTACGGTACAGAAGAAAAGCAAACACATTGATATTCGTTTTCACTATATAAGGGAAAAGTACGACGACAAAGAGATCGATATAAAATATGTCACAACAAATGAAAATGCTGCAGATATTTTAACAAAAATATTAACAAAACAAAAACATATGTATTGCTGTAGTTTACTGAAACTTAAAATTTAATGTTTGTAAATGCATTCGGTTTGAGAGGGGGATTGTAAGAAAAAATGCAACTTTACTTTACAACCCAAATGCATACAACTCTGGCTTGTAGTATAACAATCAAATATAACACTATTTTTGTCACTCGATTACTTATAATTATTGAATCAACACGTGAAATAAATTGAACTGAATTTTTATTATTGAATTATAAATTATTATGTTTATGTTTATTTGACTACATCTGGATATCACGTCAACTTCCACTGACTTATTTAAAACTGGAATAGAGTTTAATCCAACAATATACAAGGGATAACATTTTTATATATTAGGACTTTGAATTTTAAATTTACTCAGAGTTCTCTCTGAAACTTTTTCTTATTTTTCTCTTGTTTTATGAAAAACATTAAAAAATTGTTTGTTTTATAATAAAACAGAAATAAATTAATAAAATAAATATATAAACTATAAATTTTTATACAAACTTTTGACCAAAATTCATGAAATTGCTAAAATATATTGCCGTACTAAGACTTTTGCTGTCCACTGTATGTATTCGTTAAAGATTTGCATTTTCGTTCGATCGATACTGTAGGAGAACTCCATATGTTCTTAAGCTAAATGTGTTTTTAAATTTGATTTTCAATAGCCTTTGAGCTTGCATCTGTACCAGATATTCGCAAGAGACTAATTGTACATCTCCCAGCTAAGTGTCATTCGCTTTGAAACACTTGTTATGAACACTTATTCAAATTGTTTTCATTCTGTTAAGGCTTATGGGAAGCCCTGTTATAGCAGCGATTGTAGCAATACGGTAAGATTTTTTGTTAGCGAACAATGTTCTCTTAGTTTGAGGCAAGAAGAAAGATATCGTTCGATATCATGCATGTTCATGCAAGCATCCTTAAAGCCCTCCAGCTGAGCCTCTTCAATTTGATGGATTTATCGCATACCTATACTAACTTTAACACTTCCACTTAATTCTTCATACAATATACGGCGGAATGCTTCAATTTAAAGGCCTTCCTTCCGTATCAAAAAGTCAATAATTTTTTTCAAGGAGGGCTAGGCACACCATGATGGCCAAGCAAGATAATAAAGGGTCCGCCAAATAACTTTTTTTTGCGACCTGTTTTTGAAGATCGCATTATCAACCGCAGAGCTGATGTCGTTTGTCGGAGCTGCGGTTTGACACCGTTGGACTATTATTTGTGAGGTGCCGTCAAAGATAAGTGTTACGCCGACAAGCCAGAGAGAATTGACGCTTTAAAGGACAATATTCGTGAAGCCATTGGTGAAATACAGCTGCACACAATCGATAAAGTGCTTAAAGATTGGACCGATCGTGTAGGTTATTGCATGGCCAGCCGAGGCAGCCATTTGAATGAAATTATTTTCCATTATTAACTGGAAGGATTGTACTTTCAAATAAAAAAAGAAATTTGAGAAAATATTCAGTAGTTTTTTTTAAGCACTTTCAAAAAAAAAGTTATTTAGCGGACCCTTTATATCAAATGATTTCAATGAATACAAGTAAGTTCAATGCTTTTTTCCACAACTTACTTACTTAATTGATCGTTGCAATACTTTAGGCAAAATTATGACGTAGCTTCTCGCACACACATGCTGGGGTTTTACTTTTATACGTGAGTGTCGGAACCTGCAGTTTTGAATCGACTCCGAACGACAGATTTTTTAAAGAAACTTTCCTGGCAATTTTATTTACTCTCACAGTTTTTGTCAGAATTCTGCTGAGAGGAAATCGACGAAGAAATATGTTTTCATATTTTGTGCCGTTCGATATTCCTCAGCTTGAACCAAGATTTTTTCACTATTATGCAGGACAGTGACGTGGTCCACATATATTTTACTTGTTAACCTGATGTTAGTCATGGAATAATATGGAATAAGTGGTGTTGATTCTTTCTCTGCTGATATTGGTTGTAACCTTCTTGATATTCCAGTTAGAAGAGTTTAAAGGTTAGGTTAGGTTAGAGGACGTGTACTTGTCAATTAAGGCAAGTACAGTACCCGGAGGTCAAATTGACCCATTGTACAACGTCCTAGTTTCTCACACCACTTATGTTGTGTGTGTTAATTTTATACATGAATGGTGGAACCTACAGTTTAAAGTCGATTCCGAACGACAGATTTTTGAGAAACTTTTCATGGCAATTTTATTTACTCTCAGATTTTTTGCCAGAAATCTGCTGAGAGGAAGTCGACGAAAAATACTTTTTGTATTTTGTCTTGATGTCTGGCCTGGGGCTCGGACCCTGGCTTTTACGTCTAATAAGCCAACACACTACCTACTAGACTACGGCGATTTCTAGAACAAGAGTTTAAAAGTTCACCCTTATTTTGTATAATAGGTGAGGAATTTTCAAAAGCTTGCATAAAAGAGATAAAGAAGCATTGCAAAGATTTTGGTTAACCTTTATATACTCAAACAGAAGTAATATTGTATCTAAATGTGGTCTGAGGGGGCCACAGCCACTTCCAGGGTTTCTCCAAGAACAAAGGAATTGCCTTGCATCAGGACAAAGGAAAACTATATTCATTAACAATAACTCGTCTGAAGCTATGCTTAGCACCCTAATAGAACCTTAAACCAGAAATCCAGCAATTTTTTTTAAACAATTATGAGTCAAAAGGGATAATTAACGAGGAGTCTAGGGTAAATACTTTTTAAGTATGTAACATGAAACACGATTGAATGAAAATGCAATAACTAGCTAGACAAAATGAAAGCTGTCTTAACGAGATACATAATGGGCCATCACAACCCTTCAGTTAGGCGTACGGTCTAGCTGCTCACACCACTCATGTTGTGTGCGTTAATTTTATACATGAGTGGTGGGATCTACTGTTTAAAGTCGACTACGAACGACAGAGATTTTGAGTAACTTTTCATGGCAATTTTATTTACAAATATTTATTTATAGCCAGAAATCTGCTGAGAGAAATTCGCCGAAGAAATATTTTTTTCAAATTTCGTTTTGATGTCTGACCTGGAGTTTGAACCTGGGCCTTACGTCCAATAACACAACAACACACTACCTACTAAACTACGTCGACCAATAACGAGATGTTCCATAAAATGTGGACTTAACCATTTCTTCAACTGTACCATCACTATCACTACCCACTGTAGCTTTATGCTTCGCATATGAATGTTATTAAAAAGGAAAAATTAACAGCAACAAAAAAAAAATAAGGAGAGTAAAAACTAAATCTTTAAAACTCAAAGCATTATATGGTTACAGGAATAAAAAGTTTTCTACTTTGCAATTTTCATTGTTGTGCAGACATACAAAAATTCTTGAAGAAAATATTTCGTAAGAAAATTGAAGATTCTGCTAAGGATACAAGTTTTGAGTAGCCAAATATATATGAAATAATGTTGAAAATAAATATGTTGTGGTATACTCAGTTAAATAAAATTTTAATTGAAAAACAACGAATAACGAATGTTTTAAGCTCATGCGATAGTTGTACAATAATGTGAGTGTTGAGTAATGAGTGATGGGCGTCTACATTGTGACCATCAGCACATTCATCCATTTGAACATTTTTACTCTCACACTTCAGCATATATTAGGATAGATAAGGTCGTGGACATCCATTGAGCTAGCATTTACGCCCATTGTGATACCACAATCAACATTCAGGGTGGAGATCAAACATTACCCAGACGAATCCAAACCGAATCCAAAATAAGTCTTGCTATTGCAGATATCTTTATAGTAGAGAATTCGATCAAGGATGTCAGAAAGTGAGAGGTTAAAAACCTCAGACTCCTTTATGACAAGAAGAGGACAATGACACATGAAGTGAAAGACTCTCTCTACTTGCTCCTAAAAATCAACAGCTCCTGCAGAGCAATTTCATCGGCAATGCAATTTCTAACTGTATACTTAAGTCCTGGAATCCATATAAGAGTTAGCTTTAAAAGACCCGAAATTTTAAGCCACGCTGTAGTAATACCCTCAGAACCTAGGTTCCATTCGATCAGTTAATTTTTTGTAACCATGGGCAGCAAAATTTTAACTCCAATTTTTTCATTAAAAGCTCTATCAGAGTACTGGAACGCGAGTTTAGCTGAGACCCCTGTAAGAAGATTTTATTACAGCAAATTGATGCAGACCGCTAGTGAATAGTGTTTGAATGTTTCAATCGTGTTCATTTACTAATAATTTGGTGTAAACTTTAATGTAATGGGTGATTTTTTAAGAGCTATAGGAAAATTAAAAAAAAACAACCAAAAATTCAGAAAAATTAATGCAATTTTTATTTGAATCGATAGTACGGTCCATATAATTTAATGTTTGAAGATTATTTCATGCAAATGTTGACTGCGACTGCGCCTCAAATGGTCCATCCGCTTAGTCCAATTTTGGCATAGTCTTTCCAACATTTCGGCCGGTATCTCACGAATAAATGTTGTCTTCCAATGCGTCAATTGAAGCGGGCTTGTCTGTATAGACATGAGCTTTAACATAGCCCCACAAAAAATAGTATAAAGGCGTTAAATCGCACGATTTAGGAGGCCAATTGACCAGTCCCGAACATGAAATAAAATGTTCACCGAACTCGCCTCTCAATAAGTCCATTGTTAGGCGTGCTGTGTGGCATGTGGCACCGTCTTGTTGAAACCACATGTCATGCAAGTCAAGCTCTTGCATTTTGGGTAAAAAAAAAAGTTGGATACCATCTCACGGTAGCGATCACCATTCACAGTTACGTTACGATTCGCAGCATCTTTGAAGAAGTACGGTCCAATGATGCCGCCAGCCCATAAACCACACCAAACTGTGACTTTTAGCTTTTGCAATGCGATCTTCACTCCAAAATCGACAATTCTGCTTATTTACGTCATCCATTGAGACAAAAATGAGCTTCGTCGCTGAACATAATTTTTCGATAAAGAACTGGATCTTCGGCCAACTTTCCAAGAGCCCATTCACCAAAAATTCTACGTTGCGGTAGGTCGTTCGGCTTCAATTCTTGCACCAACTGTATTTTGAAAGGCTTCACACCTAAATCCTTCCGCAAAATTTTCCACGTTGTTGAATAACAGAGGCCCAATTGCTGCGAACGGCGACGAATCGATAATTGACGGTCATCATTAACACCGAAACAGCTGCGATATTTTCTTCAGTTCGCACTCTACGTAAGCGTGTTGGTGGTTTAATGTCCAACAATGTAAATTTGGTGCGAAATTATTCACAATAGCCCGAATAGCCGCTTCAGTGGGTCGATTAAACTGACCATAAAATGGAAGAAGCGCGCGATGAACTTTCTTAACAGAGCACGCATTTTGATAATAAAATTTAATGATTTGCAAGCGTTGTTCATTTGTAAGACGATTCATGGTTAAATTATAAACCAAACTGAAGATGTTTGACAGTGAAACAAAACACGAAACGTGCGTGAGCGGTTTAAACCAGTGTTGCCAAAAAGATAATAGCTAAAAAATCACCCGTTGTTTGGTTCATTAATATTTTAAGATTTAAGGTGTGTAACTGCTACTTCCACTTGAGATATGAACTGGCCATCGAAATCGTGCGATTAGAAGTCGTTAGTGCGGTGTTTTTATGTCGCAGGTGCATGCGACTAATCGACAAACCATTACGGTCCTCAAAGACAACAAAATCCATGCCGTCGTTAAAATTCAGAATGATTTATAGGACAAAGTAATGAAAAATTTAACATATCAGATATGCTCCACCCAGAGAAGCCTTGGCGAACATTTAAGCGATGTTATATATCCTACTAAATATATGGTCTACGATTTTAATTTATTGGGTCTTTGAATTTCAAATTTACTCTGAGTCAGTTATTTTTACATATTATTACATATTAAATCATAAAATTCATAAATTTGTTTACACATATTAGGGTACCTAGACTTTTACTGTCCATTGTATTTATGCATCAATATTGCTGCAGAATTAATCTGAAGGCCATATTAAATCTGTCACAAACGGAAACTGTACAATTATTTGTGATTTTATACACTTTCAATGTGTGACTAAAAATTCAAATATTAAAAACCTTCCTTTATACCGTATGTATTTTATTTCATTTTATATGTATGCCGTATGCTTAGTATTCAATAACAAAAAAGAAAAAACATTATTTTTTTACAAATCAAAGGCCATTGTAAACGTAAAACGTAAAGGCAGAATTAAAATAAAACATACGAGAGTATATTTATACTACAAAGCTTGAATACGTAGCATGCCACACAAATAGATACGATAAATAGTACTTTGTTGCTAAAGCAACTATAAAGGTGTATAAAATATATGCGCCTTTGTACTTTTTTATATTATAATAACCTTGAATTTATAAATCTCATCATTAATTACAGATAAAAATATATGGCATATTCTTTGTGTAAGAGTTTTCAAATCAAGCTTGACATTCAATATAAAAAAGGCACAGATTATCAATGAAATGAAGTGCCTGTAAATAAACAGATTTTCTCAGTTCATTGGAAAATAAAATTCAATATTAAGTGTGATTAATTAAAAATGTATGATAAGCTCTGCCACCTTATTCTTTGTTTGTTTTCTCTTTTCGCAGAATTTAAATTATTTGAAATTAAAGTCATTAAAATTGAATAACAGGAAAAGGAACGTATCGGGTTGGTCATCTACCGGTTTAAATTTGAACCATCGGTTAATACGCATCAGGCAAAACTTCTGTTATTCTATTCTATTATCATCACTGAATGTAATGAATCGATTTACGCTTAAGCAACGTTGGGATTTATTGGAAATTTATCGGCAAATTGCACGAAAATAGCGCACAAAATTAGGTCGCAGAGAACGACCAACAGTGCGCGGTATATGCAAGTTTATTACCAAGGTTCGTGAAACTGGTTTCATTGCCAAGACGTGAGCATGCTTGTACAGTGCGTACACCCGAAAACTTTGAAACATCAAAGATATGTAGCTCGGAATCGACTTTAAACTGTAGGTCCCGCCACTCACGTATAAAATTAACACACACAACATGAGTGGTGTGAGAAGATATGCCATAATCCTGACTGAAGGGTTATATTGACCAATTATGTATGTACGTATGTAATCATCTTTTCGGATGAAACTACTTTTCATCTTGGGTAAGTACTTTAATAAGCAAAATTGCCGTATTTGAAACTCAGAAAACCCACACGTGGTCTTACAGGAGCCAGTGCACCCATTACGAGTGACTGTTAGGTGGGGCTTGTGAAGCCCATAGGCATAATTGGCCCATATTTCTTTGAATATGAGGACGGCGTAACCATTACAGCCAGAAGAGATAGCTACCGCACCATAATATCCGATTTGTTTGTACCCGCTCTTTATCGTATTGATGTGAACGATGTTAGGTTTCAACAGGATGATGCACCTTGCAATACATCTCATGCCACAATCGATTTATTACGTCAAACGTTTGATGGTCGTTTAATTAGCCGCCAAGAAGCTGCTATTTGACACGTTTGGACTATTTTCATTGTGACATTGTTAAAGAGAAGTCTTATGCCGGCAAACCAGAGACAACTGAGCATTTGAAGGCCAACTTTCGTGATGCCATTGACGAGATACGACCCCATACACTTGAAAAAGTACACGAAAATTGGTCCGATCTAATGAAATACTGTGAGGCCAGCCGCTACAGCCATATAAGTGAAATAATATTCCATTTCTAACCAGAACAACAGAGCGGTTTATCTGTAAAAAGATGGACCTATTATTGGATTACAAAATTTACATGGAATGATTCACAGGCGAATAAAGTTAACGAACTGTTTACTACATTTCAACTGAAAAAGCAAATTAAATGCTACTTGAAGGCTATTTTAATTGATAAAAAAAATAATTTTCTTCTTCTTTTTATGATTGAATTAAAAAAATATAAAAAATAATTGCAATAAAACCTACAACAACAACAATAGACATTTTTTTGCTATTCAAAATAAAATTTTGTTAACCTTTTAACACAAAGTCTGACCTCAATTTGTGTCGCAGTCATGTCAACTGCCTTCACCTACCTTCAGTCACTGTTTTGCTGGCGTTATAATTTGAGAAAAAAAAACAAAAATAAAATAAAATAAAATGAAATAAAACTAAGAAAAGAAAAGAAAAAACTTCTGCAGAAGCATTTAAAAATTGAAAATAAAATGAGAAGATAAGACATGGGTATGAAGGTTCACCCCGCAATATTTATGTTGAATTTTGTTGCCACTGGAGGTCTTTCAATCTAGTGTTGGCATTATTTTAAAGGTATACAATTTACACAAGCGATTATATTTTGTAATTCATGATATTTGATATTAACCTTCACGTAATTATTGTATAAAACGATTATCGTCCTCATCGTCACAGGATCAAAATATGCTATTCAGGCTTCCAAACACTTAGTTCTAGTGTGGATGCTTCCAAGAAAATACGGACATTATCGTAATTCTTTGTCGTCCTATTATTTATTTATTTATTTATTTATTTATTTATTTATTTATTTAAGTCAATGGACAAATTCCTTACTGACTAATAACAACAATAGGTACGAATAAAATTAAATAGAATTACAAATAGTCTCAACAAAAATACAAGCAATTGTTACAATGAAAATATGAAAAGTTATGTATCAAGAAAAACAATAATGTTCCGTTTTACAACGCATGAATTTAAAGAAAAGTCGATAATGTCTGACAAATTATTAAATTGACGGCAAATTCTAGTTAACGGATCAGCAACAGCATAATTAGTTCTTCAGAATTGAATATAAATAGGATTATAACAGCGGAAGTTACGACAAGGAACATTGAATTTAACAGATCTTAACAAAAATTCACAGCAAATATTACCATTGATCAGATTAATCATGAAGGATATATTTAACATTGTTCGACGACTCTTAAGGGTAGGTAGTTTTATTAATGCCAGTCTGCTAGTGTATGAAGGCATATCCCAATAATTCCTTCCAAGGCCACGCAAACAGAACAGTAAAAATTGTTTCTGCACAGATTCGATGTGATCGCTGCAAACAGTATAGTGAGGATCCCATACAATGGATCCATACTCTAAAATTGGTCTGACAAGTGATACATAGAGCTGTTTCGTAATATATGGATCAGAAAATTCTTTTGCCCATCGTTTTATGAAGCCAAGAGTGCTTCTTGCCTTATTTACAGTCAAAGTGACATGATCATTAAAGTTTAATTTTGTGTCCAATAGGATCCCCAGATCAAGAAAAGAGTCCACTATCTGCAATTGATGACCACCAAGCAAATAATTAACCTTGATAAAATTATTTCTTGAGAACCGCATGTTGTACTCGCACCACGAAAATAAATTATTGAGATCATTTTGAAGATAAATATGTTCGATGAAATTATTAAACGAGAGAAAAACTTTTACATCGTCAGCATACATCAAGATATTGGCAAAATTAATTATGTTAGGAAGATCATTTATAAACAGCGAAAAAAGAAGTGGACCAAGATGGCTGCCCTGAGGGACACCAGATGGCACATAAATATGCTTAGATAAGCTATTGTTCACACATACTGTCTGCTTTCTACCAGTCAAATACGATTCAAGCCATCTTAAACTCCTATAATTTACACCCATTAAATCCAATTTTGTTAACAGAAGTTTGTGATTCACTTTATCGAACGCTTTGCTAAAATCCGTAAAAATTACATCAGTTTGCTTCTGTTGAGAAAAGGCCGCATTTATCATGGATGTTAACTGAAGTACATTGGTCGTTGTTGAACAGCCCTTTCGGAAACCGTGTTGATGAGGTGATAATAACGATGAAGTATGATGAACCAAAAAATCGGCAATCAGTTTCTCGAACATTTTTGGAATAGCACTCAGTTTTGCAATGCCCCTATAATTTGTAACATAAGACTTATTGCCAGATTTAAAAAGCGGTAAGATATATGAGTTCTTCCAAAACACAGGAATTAATCGAGGTATTAAACAATATGACTAATGGTGTGACGAATGACTCTGCACATCGATTTAAAATACAACTTGGAACCCCATCAGGACCAGGACGAAAAGACATCTTTAAATTTTTCAGGTTCACGAAAATATCATAGTCATTAAATGTTGGAATAGATATTACTTGAGCTGTTGTCAGAGAGTAAGGGTAAATATTTGTATCATTGTAAGCAGAATTAGAATAAGTACTGGCGAAGAAATCAGCAAACATATCACATATGACATCCTCACTACCAGATTCTTTATCATCAAATTTCATATAGGATGGAAAACCAGCTGATTTTCTCTTGGAATTTACAAACGTATAGAAGGATCTTGGATTCTTAATAAAATTATTTTTCATTCTATCCATATATGTTTTATATAATATGTGATTTAGAATGTTATATTCAGACCTGCTAATAGAATATTTTCCATAATCAATAATAGAGCCAGAACTTTGGTATTTCTTGTAACACTTGTTCTTTCGATTTTTCAGTCGCGTCAGTTGTTTAGAATTCCTTGGTGGACCAATCATAGTATGCGAAGGTTTTAAGGGAACACAAATTTCAATTATTGAATGCACTTTCTTATAAAAGTTAGAAATCATCAAGTCAATATCTGAAACATTGTTAACAGGAATAGATAAGATTTCATTCCAACAAGTATTACTCATCATGTCATTAAATAAATTGTAATTGGTTTGATTAAAACAGTAGACTTTACTAACTTTAGAAGGTTTAGGATTTAAATTAGTTGGAAGGAAAAAATTAGTTTTTAAAGTTGGATGATATCGATCCTCAGGCAACGTTACAGGTTCAGAACGTAAAACATGACAGTAATTGACATCATTAACAAATACAAGATCCAATATTTTTCCAAAGTCATTACAAAGTGAGTTTATTTGATACAGTGATAGTCCAAAAATATCATTCAGGAATTCGTCATGGCAAGTCTTATTCTTAATCGGAATTAAATGAGGCATATCAGGTACCTGTTTCCATGCGATTGAGGGTAGATTAAAATCACCCATCACAAAAACAGAATCATTTTTTTTAGCACATTGGACAACAGATGTTATTGCGTCAACATGATCAGAGTAAACAGCATAGTCAGAATCAGGAGGAACATATGAACAAGAAAAGTAGACTCTAGACGTTTTCAATTTTACAACAACAGCAACAAATTCAATATTAGAAGTCTTGGTAATAAACTGTTCAGAAGGATATAATGAAGAGACAGCAACTAATACACCACCTCCTCTGTGCGTATTACGATTGTATCTATAAATTTGATATTTGTTACAAAGAATTTCCGCGTTAAAAACACTGTCATTAAGCCAGGTTTCAGTAAAGACAATCACATCATACATAAAATCATGACTATTAACGAAGAGATTAGACAATTTAGTATTTAATCCACGAACATTTTGATAAACTATTGATAAACTATTACTATGGATATTTAGTTTTTTGGAATTTGAGGTGTAGGTAGACGAACAGTATTTTTTTGTCTTTCAGAGGGAACATATTCTCGGACATATGTATTAGCAGGCCAAAAATTAAAATCCTTAATTTTTTCAAAGTATTCGTCCGAAACTGTAATTTTAAAGGACGATATTGTTCTCGGCTGCGAAAAAACAAATTTATGAATTGATAAATTACAGCCATCACCTATTTTAGAGCGTATATAAAATTCAATGTCCTTTATGGCAGTATCCGAAGCTAGACGTGAAATAAAAATGCTTCTAGAAGGTGGTATTACTCTTAACGGCTTAGGTGAGGTAACCAGGATGTTATTAATATCAGCGACATTAGCAATAGCTTTCGAGTAGCTTGATGTAGGTTGTAAATTATTAAAATTATTAGTGATGGACGAAATATCAGCAGCACTAGGTAATGGTGACATTGATTTGGTAGACGGTGATGTAGGATTATTATCCAAAGGATATGATGGATTCAATTCACCAGATGAAGTCAACACAACTTCTTCATTCGGATCAGCAGCAGGCGGTAATAATGGAGAAACATTATGAGTTGAAGCAGATCTTAAACCATCCCTTTTACGTTTAGGTGATGCAGTATGTTGATTGCTAACAAATTTATCCAAATTACGATATTTACCAAATAACTCACCAAACTCTGTGAACTTCTTTTGTAATTCCATGAGATCATTATTAATTGCGTTAAATTTTACCTTAGAATCCTTAAATAGTTTGTAGAATTCAATATTGACTTTTCTACAATCAGGACAAGTCCATTGAAGGAACTTCTGTGGATCAGCCAACGCATCCGCATCACGAGCCTTAAGACCACTACAGGTTATATGATAGAGGCTCATACATAGCCAACATGAGACCATCCTAAGATTCCCAGTAGTTGAGCAATTAACTTTTGAACACTCCATTTAATCAATTTAAAAATAACGTTCGCAGTATAACCAATGGCAACGCTCCCTTTTAAATGTATACGGTATTGCCAGCACAGAAAGTAAAGATTGGAGAAACAAGAATGATAATGCCTTCCAATAAATTTAATTATCAACACGATAATTGCCAACACGAAACAGTAAGCTCGACGAAAGGAGATCAAAAAAATACGCAATAAATTAGGTATAGAACCAAAACACCAAAAGAATTATAATATTGTTGTTGTATTGTTGTTGTCTATCAGTGTACTCGCAATAAAAATATTTAATTATTGCGGTATTAAAACAAAACTCCGGATGAACTTCTATTACAACTCACAGTCAATTATTTAATCAACGCAAAAAAACGCATAGAACGAACATTTATTCCGCACAAAATCCACTTATTTAAGACGAAAAACGCACAACTTAAAAATTCGCGTTAGTACACGACAGAGTTCCCAGATTATTTTTTGTATTTTTGTTTTATTAGAGAGCCAACAGCTTGTGATAAATTCTAAGTGAAAAGAATTCATTCCTTTAAGTAACAGCAAAAAATAAATGGCAGTTTCAGCCAAGGTAATACTAATACACATGTGTACACGTTCACATACACACACACGTCAATAGGTAAATATCAAATGTATTGTTTACAGTCACTCACAGTCACTGAGCATGTCATTTTATAAGTGAAAACTTTGGCACTAAAATTAAATAATTTTTCTTCGCATTCCAATTTCTGTGCCCAGGTATAATAAACGTTTAAGAAATGAAAATAAGGCAACAAGGTGATAGAAAGTGAAAGTGGAAGGCGGAAGGCAGAAGGGGAAAAAACAAACTAACAACTACAAAACTTTTTAAACCTAAATTAAGTTGCCTAAACTCGTTTGCACGAGTCAATGTGTGTGTGTGTGTGAGTATTGAAAATGTTTACTACACTCACATACATACAACTACAACAGCAACGTTCAAATATAAATGTTCATGGCTCGCTAACTGTTTATTTCGTCGTCATACTGCATACCGTAGTATGTAAGCCTGAAAGTATGCTGCTTACATTTTATGGCAACCAAAAGTGTCCTTTCGTATCCAGTATGTAATCATTTTAAAAGTTTTCTGTTGCCTCAACTGTTGTTTGGCCTGTTGTTTTATAATATTTTGTTGTAATTTTTTTTAAATTGTTGTTAAAGATATTTAATCCACGTACTATACTCTGTTTTTGTAGACAAATGTAGTGTTTTGGTTGACACAGGTGGTTGATGTTTTAGGCTGTCCTTGTTGGTAAATTTGTATGGGTGTCATAGCAATGAGTCATAATCATTAGAAGTTTATGGCAAGGGTTTTAGGAGAACTGATAGCTTTAATATGTACGAATATTAAATAACCTTTAAACAGCAAAATCTCAATTTAGGCCTGACACAAGTAATTAAAAAAACATTTTGAACAGCGCGCTTATTAGTGGTGGTAGTAGGGTACGAGAAAAGCAAATCATATAATGGTTAGAGTGCTTCTAATATAGCTTATATTGGCTCAAATAATAAATGATATCCATTAATGTAGTCAAGATAATATGGAGTACAGCGACAATTAGAGTATTTGACAGAAAATGTTGCTGAGTGGTTTAAATTCTCAGAGGACCATTTTAAATTTTATTTTTCAAATTTAAAAATGTATCAAATTGAGAGAAATTTGTGTAAAAAAGAAAAACAAATAGAAAAATGCATCATCCGTGCATACAGTGTACTCGAAAATTATAAGGACACCAATGTGACACATAGAGTTTTGACGAATAACTGAACTTATTTTCAGCTTATATTTCACAAAAACAAATTTCATTGCAACATTAATGTAGTACAGATGGTAAGTATGCATGCTGCTGAACCTTTATGTCCATGAGCTTGTTGAATGTATGAACTTTATATGGAAAATATAACATACTTTGAGATCTGTTCAAGTTTGTCCGGACAAAATACAAAAATTCAACCAAACCTGAGCTGACAGCTGTTCGAAAAAAATATTATCTTTCTCAAGATCTGATGTATCCTTAAGCACTTCCTATTTGTAAATCTAAATGAAACAAATTGTGTGTGAGATATCATCGAAATTTGCTTCGACCTCCTGTATGTATTTGTAAATCTAATTGAAACAATTTGCGTGTGAGATGTCATCGAAAATTATCATCGATCTCTTGTATCTGGTGTATCCTTAAACAATTCCTATATATAAATCTACATCAAGGAAACTGTGTGTGAGATATCATCGAAAATTATCATCGATCTCTTGTATCTGATGTATCCTTAAACAATTCCTATATATAAATCTAAATGAACAAATTGTGTGTGAGATATCATCGATAATTTTCATCGACCTCTTGTATCTGATGTATCCTTAAGCACTTTATATCTCTTAATCTGAATGAAACAAATCATCAACAATTTTCATCTATCTCTTGTATCTGGTGTATCCTTAAATACTTCCTGTCCAAATAACAATTTGGACAATAAACTTTTTTTATAACATTAATTTTAAACTGTGTAATTACGTTATATTTCTATAAATGAAGTTCAAACTTTTGTTGAATTATCTAACTGAATTTAAAATATGTTTATCAACAGTAGTTATACATTCTAAAAGTATCTTTACCGTATAGATAATTTATATCTGTATATACATATAGATTTACAGATATAGATAAACTTCGAATTTTCCTGAAGGATAAATTCATTTGTAAATTCACTTCTCCTTTTGCACTTGCACTTGTATATAGCACATTAACTCTTCTTAACGTAAAATATGCTTTTATAGTTATTACTCTAATTACTACACCACTCTGTCAAAGAATCACAATGCATTATTTTTCATCAGAGTTTTGTTCCTTGCAAAGACTTTGTTTTATTTTTATGTAACAAAACCCAAACTATAACTGGACAGTAATTAGCACAACTTTAAAAAAATGTATTTCCGTCAAAAAAAAAAGAAAAATAAAATAAAATTCATATCACACAAACTTCGTACTTAGTAGGATAACCCTTTTTTATTTTTTATAACAGTTGAATATCTCTTAGACATACTGTCCACCAAGGCCATGGATCGCCCCTGAGGTATTGCACACCATGCCTTTTGGATTTCCGCCCACAAATTGCTTTAGTTTTTGGGTTTAACGGCTGAAATGTATTGCTCTACGTCATTCCATAGGTTCTCTATAGGACTGAGATCTGGTGATTGAGCTCACCATTTTAATACGTCTGTATTGTTTTCTTTCGAGTAACTCTTCACCACCCGTGATGTGTGTTTTGGATCGTTATCGTGCATAAAACGCCATCCAAGTGGCATTTTTTCCTCTGCATATGGAATCATTGTCAAATCATCAAATATATTTTTGTAAACATATTGATCCATTTTTGTGTAAATTTTATTTATCGGACTAACACCTTGCCCATTAAACGCGGACCACACCATCACATTTCCGCCACCGTGCTTTACTGTTTTCGATGTGTATTAAGGGTTGTGCTGCGTGTTTGGAAGACGCCATACATAACGTTTTCCGTCAGATCCGAAGCGACAGAACTCTGATCCGTCACTTCAAAGAATATTTTTCCAAAAATCTATTGGCTTCTCTAAATGCTCACGGGCAAATGAAATTGTAAGCTTTAAATTTTTCTGTGATACACGTAGCTTATGTTGTACAATACAGCCACGCAAATTTCTCTCATTTAATCTCCTTCAAATTGTTCGTGAGGAGATGCTGATTCCAAATTTTGATGAAAACTCTCTATTAATTTCATTGGAAGTTATAAATGGGTTCACAACAGCTGTTCTATAAATGAAGGAATCTTGTCTACGGGTGGTTTTTCTTGGTCTTGTGGTTTGTATAACGTTTTTGTACGTCCCATAGGTTTGAATATATCTTAATGCATTGTACACCATCTTTCTGGAGCAGTTCAATGTGAACGCAATCTCACCAACAGTGTTTCCTTTCGAGCTCATTTGCTGAATTATCTGGAGCTGAGCTTCTGTACACCATTTACTTTTAATTATTTATTAATTTGCATTTTTATTTAAATTTTTTAAATAAAGCATTTATAAAACCTACCAATATTTGTGTATCAGAATTTCTGAAATGTGCTAAATTAGTGTCCACTTCAGATTACTTATTATTTGCAAATTACACAAAATAAAATAAGAATCGCAAAAGAGAAACCAGCAAAAAATAACAGTACATAATGATTACACCACATACAACATTTATACGTAAATATTTAACTTAATTTTCATAACTAGCAGAAATATACGCTTTTGAATTCAAAGCATATGAAGTACGCAAACTTAATGCCCACCACTGTATATACCTACAAAATATATTAAAGTCAAAATAAAACCCAACATACACACGCTCTTAATCTATTTGGTTAAAATTGGTATCTACATACACAAGGTAAGATTTCCCAACATTTTACCAATATAAAAAAGGAATATTACTAATTCTTTTTGTTTTATCTCTCCCATCTTACCCCTTATTATAATTACTTCGCGAATTATAATCGCAACTCTCTCTGGAAGTTTAGTAAACTTGCTTTCAAACCCTATTTACCAATCTTCCACAAGAGAGTTTGCTTAAAATAACACTCGCTATTTCATTGTCCTTCTCCCCGCGAACCTCCCACAACCTATGGAACAATTGCATGCTCCTTCATTCTCTCTGTCTCCAATAGAATAAAATTTCGTTCTCATAACTACACATAAGAAAAAACAATTCTTATTCTCCACAATATCCTGTATAAGATCAACAACAAAACTATTGCAATTACTCTCTTTTTGGGGTTCCTAATTTATAAAAGGAAAAAAACAAAGAGAATGAGGTACATATGTAAATTAAACAATAATCATTAAATATGTAATCATTCAACTCAAAAGCATAAAAGAGGTATGTACACAAGACAAAAAAAATTATGAGTAAAAATATTGTTAAAAAGAAAAAAAGTGCAAATAGAAAAAAGATTAAATTCTTATATGAAAAAAAAAGAAAAAAAAATAGTAAACCCGAAAAGTGCAGAAATTAAATATAAAAATTAATATGTAATATTAACAGAATAATTTTTATGAAATAAAAAATGTGATACAGAAGTAATGAAAAATTGATAAATTGAAGAAGAAAAAAGTTTTTGCAAAATTTTATTAAAAGAAAAAAAAATTTAACTTAAAAAATAAAAAATTACCTACATACATAAAATCAAAGGATAAAAAATGCTTATGAAAGAAATTTTTTAAAAAATGTAAAAAGAAAAAAATATTGCATGAACATTTGACCGTCAAAAAAATTTGTTCGCATTGGATCCCACACAATTATATATAATATATATAATAAGTTACTGTAAACAACACAAATAGCGCTCGTATGTGAAAACGTTCTGAGTACGTATAATCTCAAAAATGTCAAGCTTTACGAACACAAGGGTTGCCAAATCCCGAAATATAAAAGGCAACCCTCGTGGGATGCAGAAATAAGTATATGTTTGTACTCTGAGCAATTTTAATTGCATAAAAATAAAATGATAAAGCAATTCAAAATTTTTTTTAGTTTTTAATTTAGTATTTAGTACTTAACAAAATAATATAAATTTCAAAATTAAAATTATCAAATTCTAAGAAAAAAAACAATCTAGAGGAAAATAACTCGGATGTACTAAATTTTGCACCATTCCAAAATTTTAGGGAATACAAGTATTTTTAATATTTATTCCAAAGACCCTTGTTATGTAAAACCTCATTTACGCGACTTTGCATGCTCTCCATCAAATTCTCTATAGTTTCTTTCGGAATATTTGTCCATTCGGAATGAATCCGTTGCCAAAGCTCATCTAAATCGGTTGGGGCTGATCAGTACTGCCCCAACCGTCTCTTCGAGATTGACCACAAATTTTCAATCGGATTAAGGTCGGGACTTTGTGCGGCCACTGTACTAATTAAAAATTTTGCTCACTAAGCCATTTTTTAACGATTTTGGAGGTGTGTTTGGGGTCGCCATCAAGCTGGAAAAGTACTCCTTGCACAGGTTAGGCGTTCTTGCCGACAAAATCGGGAAGATGGGTCTGCAAAATTCTCAAATCTCCTTTTTTCATAATGTTATTGATTCTTTGCAGTGGTCCGAGGTGTCACCATGTAAAGCAAACCAATACCATGACATTTCCTCCACCGTGTTTCACCGTTTCCTTAACATGGTGTTTTTCAATTCTTTCCCCATGGCGACGCCAACAATATTGCTTACCATTGGACTGAAAGCGGTTGAATTTTGATTCGTCTGACCAGATCACATATTTCCAGTCATCCACTGTCCAATTTCTGTGTTCTCTGGCAAACTTTAACGATGGCTTTACATGTTTAGCCAAAAGTGCAGGTTTTTCCTTTTTGACTGCTGAGGTATAGCCAATATCTTTAAGAGCTCTACTTGCCGTTCATCGACTAACGGTTTTCCCGATTGTTAAAAATGTGTCCCTTTTAATTTTTGTTAGACGAGCATCTGCATTAGTTTGTAGTTTTTTACGACCTTTGTCTTGAGGCTTGGGAACAACAGACCATTTTTGGACTCTGTTGACTACTGACCGACTAACTCAAAGTTGTTTAAAAATTTTCCTGGTAGAATAGCCACTTCAAGTCAAAGCTACAATACTATCTTCAGTTAATTTCGAGAGTTTCTTCATTTTTTAATAGAAATTGATTTTTGTTCGATAAAATGCAAAAAATATTCGCTCAACGAGATTAAGTAATTAATATTAAACTAATATTTTCTTAAAATGTCAAAGTAGTGAAAAAACATGAAAAAATAACAATAGTTTTTGATTTCGTTTTTGCAAACATATCATAAAATGGAGACGTGCAAAATTGAGTACATGCGAGTTGATTTGGCTTTGATTGTTTTTTTCTTAGGGCTTGATAATTTCTGTTTTAAATTTTATATTATTTTGTTAATTACTAAATGCTAAATAAATGACAAAAAACTTTTGAAGTTTTCTTTATTACTTTTAGTTTTATTCAATGAAAAACGTACAAAATACAAGCATGTACTCATTTGTGCACCTCACTGTATATACAATATATATAATAAAAGAAAACCGTTAATACGGTATATACATATCTAAGTGCTTTACAAGGAAACAAAATATATATATACGAATAAAAATTAAACAAAAAATATATATATAGAACTAATACAACAAAAAGAATAATTAAAAGCAAATAAACCTACATACATGTGTACATAATCCTCTATTTACGCAGCCCCTAATAAAAATTCCCCTGCAAAAAAGGTATCTATGAACATTAAAATAATTAAAACAATAAATTATATAAAAATTATTTGAAAATTAAAATTTCTTTTCAATTGCTCTTGCCATAATTTCGCAATCTCTCTTTCATATATGTATAGTTGATAAATAAAAATAAACAATCAAAATTTGCCAATAATTTGATCACTCGGGCTCTCTTACATTAAACAGCGAAAACTGTTTTATAAGTGACAAAAAAAAAATTAAGTAAAGTAAAAACAAAAATAAAAATTTATTTACTAAAATAGGACCAAGGCGAATTCATATGAGGTGAGACTAATATTACAATAAGTACAACAATACATAAACAACTGGGATTTTTTGTTGTTGAGAAATAGTAATCGTGTCAAAAACAGCTGACTAAAGAATGACGATGGGAAGAAAAATGTTAAAAAATTTTATAAAAATGATTAAAGAATGACGATGGGAAGAAAAATGTTAAAAGAAAAAGAAGAAAAATATACAAACTTCTGACACAATAAGAAAAAACGAAATTGATTATCATAACAAAATACATAAAAGACTAAAATTTGTTGACATTGTTACTGCTATCAGCTGGTCTTTCGATCACACCTTCTAATGACTTCGCCTTGAATAGGACAAAGATTAACAGAACAAATATAAAACATAGAAATAAAACCAAAAACAACAATTTGTCGCAATTATACATAGTAAAAGAAAAAGAAAGAGATCGCATAAAAGGCAACAACTACAAAAACCATTTAATGTTAAGGAAGAGCAATTGAAAAAAATAAAATCCACATCGCCAAAATCGCACATACACATGCATACTCCTATACATATATTCCTTAAACTTGTACTTCAGAGTTGTTAAAAAAAATCCAAATAAGAAATAAAAATCAAAATTTAAATTGAAATAAATTTCATAAGAAAAAATTTTATATACATATTTGAATATATTAAAAAAGTGAATAAAATATTATTATATTACGTCACTTGGAACCCATTCGCTGCCAAGGACGAGTATACTCGTCTTTGACAGGGTATCCCGCACTGCCAAGACGAGTATACTCGTCCTACTTTAAATATATTCTTTTGAATTATCAAATTTTTTTTGCCACAAACATAATATAAATATGTAAAAAAAACTGGAAAAATACTACATATAAAACTTTTTACAAAAATAATAGTTTATTTCTTATAGAGAATGATCTTTCACGCAAACTTTCATCGTGTATTTATAACAAAATTTTATGGCAGCTAAATCACTTACTATACCTTATCTTCATGATAGGATTTGTAACAAGGTCCAATACTACAATAATAATACAATAAAACTCAAAATATAAATGGCAATGGGAACGACTTCATATAATTTAGGCTTGACAGCGAATGGGTTAATATAATATTTCAGCTCTAATCATATATAACATATACAATTTTAAACGAAAATTATTTAAAAATAAATTTTTGTTACTCAAAATTTCAATTTGGTAACTCTAACCCATTTACAGTGTTTAAGCCATTGCGAATCACATTTTTTTTAATAATTCATTTTTATTTACAATTTATCCCAAAGGATAATAAGTAAATTATTTGAAGTTAAATACAGTAACATTAATTGTTGAAATCCAATGAGAACAACAATATTGTCTTAAAATACAATTTTTATAAACTTGTTTAAATTTTAGTTAATAATATTTACATTATTTATATTATATTTGTAAATAATTGATTATTATAAATAATTGATTATTTATAAATACATGCAAGACATTTTGATACATATTTAATTAGTGTCGAAATGGCAAGTCCAATATATGATTCCTTTTCAGTCTTCTTACTTCGTTTGTGTCATCCAGGAATGTTATAGCCAGCATACTGCAATGATTACTTACCCTCTGTAGGTAATTTTCACTTAATCTGGATATTTCCTCTTTAACCATTGTGATTGATAGATCATCATGAATAGCTTTTTTTGATATGAACCATGGAGAGCGTTGACAATTGACCTTAAAGTTTTTGATTGATATTTTTGTAAGATTTCGATATTAGAATTACTGGCGGTTCCCCACACCGGTTTTAATATTGTTTTATAGACTATTAGTTCATTTTCAAGACTCAATTTGGACTTAGAACCCAGTAACCAATAGAGCCGTTTGCTTTTTATATTTAAATATTGTTTTTTAGCCTTTTTAGCCTGCAACCTTAAGTATTTCACGTTATCACTTTGCGGAATGATGACGCAATTATAAAGAGATACATTTGGACAGTTTCCACGACGCAGGGCAAATGTTACATGAGTAGATTTTTCGGTATTTACTCTTATTTTCCACTTATTTAACCATATTCCTATTTCCTTTAGTTGTTTTTGTAGTTGTATTGAGACAACGTTAGGATCGGCACTAGAAGCTAGTATGGCCGTATCATCTGCGTGTGTTGCAACCAATATATTATTTGTAACTGGCATGTCAGATGTGAATACTGTATATAAGGTTGGCCCTAAGACACTGACCTGGGGCACTACAGCTTGAATATGGTGTATTTCCGAATAAACTCTATTTACCTTTACATAATAATGTCTATCACTGAGATATGATTTTAATATTAGGTAAAAATGTGTTGGAAGTAAGTTTTTAAGTTAAAAAAAAAACCTGTGTGCTAAACTTTGTCAAAGGCTTGCTGTACATCTAAGAATTCACCTGAACAATATTCTTTGTTTTCTAAAGAATCTCGCATTGTTCCCCGCTGTGCTATGCTTATGTCTGAAACCAAATTGGTAATCGGGTATTATGTTAAGCTTCTCTAATACTGGTAACATTCTTCTCATAAATATTTTGGAGAAAGTGACTAGCAAACTTATTGGGCGATACGATGTAACAACATTCTTAGGTTTTTTGACTTAAGTACCATTACTACTTCGGCACAATTCTATTTTGTATGAAAATGGTTTAGTCTTAAAATTTAATTAAATATAAGAGTTAATAGTAAAATAGATTTCTTTGATAGAGCTTGGACAACTTTTCCGTCAATAGAGTCGTATCCTGGAAATTTTTTGCAATTAAGGATATTAATTTCTTCTTGAATTTCCTGTGGTGAAACCATCGGACAAGGACTATCTAAAAAATTATTTTAATCGTCTCTATAAGGACCATTATTTATAACATGAGGCTGAAAAATTTTATATAAATTCAAAATCACAATTTATTTAAAAATAAATTTTTGTTACTCAAAATTTAAAGTTGATAACTCTACCCCATTTACAGTGTTTAACCCATCGCGAAACAGTTTGACTTTCATAGTCACACACAATTTAATTTATTATTATTACTCTCTTGTTTGTTTAGTAATTACTATCGCTTATAGTTAATATTTGTAAACCGAAGAAATATTTTTTCTTACATCGTCGTTGTCACTATACCAGGGCATCATATAAAAAAATTAACCTTGTGGAACTATTTGTCAAAAAGCCTTCTGTTAAATCTCTAGAAAATGAAGTCTAACAGTAATATTACTTAACTGGGAAACTACCAATACTTTTTCACGTCGTTATGGAGAAACACTAGAATCGTAATATAAAGCAAGGACAGTACAATCAGATATCATTGCGTTGTGAAAATATTCACTTTTTTTATAAGAAAGTCTTGTGGATTTCAATTAAGAAACGTACATACATACATAATTGGTCATTACAACCCTTCAGTCATGATTACTACCGAGGTTCTCACACCACTTATGTTGTGTGCGTTAATTTTTATATGTACATGAGTGGCGGGATTTACAGGTTAAAGTCGACTCCGAACGACAGATTTTTGAAAAACTTTTCATGGCAATTTTATTTACCCTCAGAGTTTTTGCCAGAAATCTGTTGAGATGAAGTCGCCAAAGCAATATTTTTTAATATTTCGTTCAGTTGGAGATGCCTGACCTGGTGTTTGAACCGAGGCCTCACGTCTAATAAGAAAACACAACTTTATTTGATAATTTATTTCAGATTTCAATTCACTTTTTTAAATAAAACGAAATTATCTAAATCACCCAAGAGTGATGACGTCATCTCAGTAAAATACTAAAAAAAGGAAAGTTTTAAACTTTGTTTGAAATTGTCAAAGAAGTGCAAGAAAATATTTTTAAATTTATTCCATGAAGAACTGAATCATAAACATGGTTATTGAATAAACAGTTTTGGTAATCTACGGAATAAAATCGAATCAGAAAAGTATTATTTAATCATCAGAAATTTGTTTAAAAAAACTGAATATTCTTACCCTCAATGCTGTACTAACCGACAGAGGCATTATACCTGCAATGTCAATAGTCTTGGGCGTTTGGGTGATAATGAGAATCTGTAGGACAATTTTCTGCTGCGATACTGTTAGATTATACCAGTTTATGCCATAAATATCGGCTTCAAATTTTTCATTCTGAAATAAGGAAAAAGAACACAGAAGAATTCATTAAAAAGTTGTAGAAAAATCTACTAGTCCATAGAGGTCTTCAAGATATTCACAGCTAATAGGGTAGGTTCTATAAAAAAAAATTTTGTGTTTTTCCTCTTACCGACAACTCACTTTCGGTACCCAAAATGCAATACAAATAGAGGGAACAGAAAGATATAACAACGTAAGCATAAGCACCAGGCCAGCCACCTGCTATGATCAAATAAATACTTATAACCGTTGAACCACATGCACTTACAATTTGCACCGTTATAACGTAATAGAATAAATAGTTGCATTTGGTGGTGTAGCTGCATAAAGAATCTCCATTATTTTTAAATACAATTTTTTTTTATTTTTGCTCCAAAACTCCACTTACTTCGAATAAATTTGAATCCATTCAGCAATATCTTTCAAAGCTTTTGTAACACCAGGCTTTTTATTATTATCGGGATTCTCCACCATATCATTGAGGTATTCAATTTTGGCAGCAAATACATAAGAGAACATAAACGACTGCAGCAAATATATCATGGCCACTAAATCACCACAGTGTAAGCCAAAACCGAAACATATGACCATAATTGACTGTAAAACTAAAGTGGCGTAATAGCCAAAATCTGTGTTTACGTCCAGACCAGGCAGATGAAATTCTAAAACTAAGAAACGTTCACCGTACACCAAAAGCCAAATATAAGGTACAGTCACGACACCAGCATAGCCAATCAGATAGAATATCGAAAGATAAATGACTCCACGTTTTGATTTCTCTGCACTGACTTCTAATGCCTTCCAATATTTGTCACCCATCTTTTCATAGCCACTGTAAACGCCGCTCAATAATAGATACAAATCCATAATGACTTCCTTGTTCGATATGAAGGTAAACAGTTTTGAAACACCCTGAAGTGCCGTACCCACTGTTACACAGGCTCTCAATATGATGGTCCAATCATCTTGATAGTTCCGGTATATTGTCAAAAATACAAACGCAAAATACCCAGCAATAGCGGTAAAGAGCGTGTAAGTAATCCAATTCATGCGATAGTTTTTACGCAACAAATCAATGCCACACACAGAGGCTGAGAAACGTAATATGCGAACAAGCAATTCAAAATTTTCCGAAGGTGACTGAAGCGATGACAAAACCATTTTTGCAAGAAAATATTTTATTTTCCTCGTGATTTGAATTTCACTTTACTGTTATAAAGTTCAAAACACTTTTGAACATAGTTACGTGATTTTTTGCAGTATAAATATCGCTTCTCTTGGTATTCGAAATTAATTACTGTGATGATGAATGTGTAAAGTATTGCAGCTGCTTAGTTCTGTTGATGAGCGGAAAAGTATTTTGAAAAATTAGCAACTAATTGCTCTGGAATTCCACCAGCGTCATGTTTGCTTATTTATGGATGAAAAAGTGACAACAAAACGAAAGTCAATGTATAAAGGCAGCGAAATGAAAAGAAACTACTTACATACATAATTGGCCATTACAACAATTCAGTCAGGATTATAGCCTAGCTTCTCACATCACTCATGTTATGTGTGTTAATTTTATACATTAGTGGTGGGACTCCGAATGACAGATTTTTGAGAAACTTTTCATGGCAAGTTTATTTACTCTCAGAGTTTTTGCCAGAAATCTGCTGAGAGGAAGTTGCCGAAGAAATATTTTTCCTATTTCGTTTTGATGTCTGATCTGGGGGTTTGAACCGTGTCCTTACGTCTAATAAGCCAACACACTACCTACTAGACTACGGCGACTTGTTTTCCCGTTAAATCTTTGGCTATAAAAGAAAATATGTTTTCATCTTCGTTATTGCAGAAGCTATAATTTACCATACCTAGAGAGATATGCACTAAAATGTCAAGACCTCTCAGAAACTGTGTCTTGTAAAAATCAACATGGCCACGTTTGTTTTTAAACCAGCGTTGAACGTTTTAGAGAAGACGGTGCGTTTACTGCCCTTTTTTTCTGTATTCCAGCATACTTGACATACTACGTCTCTAATCTTTTGCATTTGTCATCTGCATTATTTATACGATAAAGGCTAAACACTCGTTTCAGTTTCAGAGCCATTATATCCCATGGAGAATAAACTGTGCGTAAATCACTGGTAACCTTAAGGACACTTAATCAAAATCAAAGCTTTGGCCCCCCACACAGATGCTGCGTACATTGTTATTTACTGAGTAACATTTCTAATGCATTTTGATTTTTTTATGTTAGTCAGAACCCAGGATAAGCTAGCTATCACTTGAGCAGCTTTTTCAGAAGCCTTTTCAATATTAGTTTTGAACTTAACTTTATTATTGCTCCTGAGCTCCATATATAAGCTATGGCTGAGAAGTTATAATGTGTTCGCCTACATTGAAAGCATTGTATTCGTTTTATTTTCTACTTGTTGGGTTAGGTTAGCGGTTAGCTTACCGTACACAGGCAAGTTCATTCTGTGTCATAAGGCTCATTGTTTTGCTTAGTGTGAGATAAGCCCCCTTGCCATGATCCGTTAGTGGTGGGTTTGAACCACCCCAAAGCTCCGGATGAACATGCCAGTTCCCTTAGTGGCACCTTCATCACCATCTTCAAATGTTCTGCAACCCAAAACCGATGACGTCTGTCCTGAAGCGCAAGGCAATCGCAGTTAAAGTGTTGCATCGATTCCGTTTCACTCACATCATGGCAGTTTCTGCAGTAACCCGGGTAGGGTAGACCGAGCTTATCAGCCTATTAGAATTTCTGCTAGAATGTGTTTTCACGTCGAAATCAAGTATTTACATGTTACCGCTGTCTACTGTTGGAGTTAGCAGTGTTGAAATTCTGCAAACAGGTATGTCGGACCACCCACGATGTGTTGGATTCCATCTTGCTTTTTCCAATTTGAAAAATTTTCCTGTAGAGGCGCATATATCTCCTCTGTCATCTCCTCCTCAGACATCTCTGATACCTTCCATGCTAGTTCGCCCGCCTTTTCGTTTCCTTCTATGACACAGCCTTTATCTTGTTAATAAATTAGCTTAAATTTTTTTCCAGTCAGTTGACGATTTGCTTCGTAAGCCAGTCGTCGTAAATATAGCCTCAATTCGATACACTTCCTTCCAAATAATTGAACTCCTCTTGGTATGGATAAACGTAACACTTTATTGCAGAGTATATTCCATAGTATATTCCACTTACGCTGTGTGCGTTCCTATTTATACATGTGTGGCGGGACCTACAGTTTAAAGTCGAAACTTTTCATGGTAATTTTATTTACTCTCAGGGTTTATGCCAGAAATCTGCTGAGAGGAAGTCGTCGAAAAAATGTTTTTTCATATTTTGTTTAGTTGGAGATGCCTGACCTGGAATTTCACCAGTTATTCTATATTCCTTAACTCCTTCATAAAGTAGCAACCCATCTTAGAAATGGCTAAATTACATCAGAAAATCATCTTCTTCTTCGATGAGATTAATTTCTGTATGAATGAGTATGTGAAATCCAAGAGTATTTAATTCATCCCGAAAATGTCACTGATTTGTACAGATATTTGGGCTGCCACCGTCATCAGACCATATTCCTTTTGGATTTGACACTGACCACCTGTGATTTACACTGACAACATTTGATTTAATTTGCGCTACGTATCACACAGCTCACGCTATATACACGAGCGATTAGAGAGACGGTCAACTCACGTGGAATGGCCACCGAGATCGTGCGATTTGCCACCATAAAACTTTTTCTTGTAAGGTATTCTTAAGTTGAAGGCGTATGCTTATAAGTCACAAGCCACAGCGGTCTCGAAAATCGAAATAACCCGTGCCCCAGGTCAAATTCGGCCTGACATTTGAATGGTATTATATTCCACATATAATGGCATTAAAAGGTCTTTCAAACGAATAAAAAATTCGATGATATCTCGCACAGACTGTAATTTATTTGAAGTTAAAAATTACCAGCGATTAAAAATGTCATCCATATAATGTCGAACCAGCACACGAAGCTGAAAGTGTTTTAAACGTCAAGTGTTTTAAGGATAACTTATATAGGGTGGGTAATTAAACAATTTAAATTTAAAAATGCAATAAAAAAAAGGGTTTGAAATTTTTTGTTGTGAAGTACAACTGTTCCGGCTAAAAATGGAATATTATTTCACTCATATGGCTGTCGCGAATGGCCTCACAGTATCTCATTCGATCGAATTAATTCTCGTGCACTTTTTCGAGAGTATGAGGTCGTATCTCGGCAATGTCATCACTAATGTGGGCCTTCAAATACTCAATTGTCTCTTGTTTGTTGGTATAACACTTTCCCTTAACAGTGCCCCACAGAAAACAGTCCAACGGTTTCCAATCGCAGCTTCTTGGCGGCCAATTGACATTACAATTTCGGCTAATTAAACGATCATCAAATGTTTGACGCAGTAAATCGATTATGACATGAGATGTGTGGCAAGTTGCACCATCCTGTTGAAACCAAACATCGTTCGCAGCAATACCATGAGAGCGGGTACCAAAAATCGGTTATCATGGTGCGATAGGTGTCTCAATTGACAGTAATGGTTGCATTGTTCTCATTTTTAAAGAAATATGGGCCAATGATAGATTGGCTTCTATCAGACCTCGTGTGGGTTTTCTGTGCCCCAAATACGGCAAATCGACTATCGGCTTTTCTTCGTTCTAAATAATAACCCATTGTATCTGTTGTAGAAAGTGCTCGATAAGAATTTCAATCGCTCATAGACATATACAGAGGTTAAGCTAGGTTAAACTGACAGTCGTCTCAATGGGAATAGCTTAGTTGGGATTTAAAAGGTCTCGTTTTAACACCGAAAGTACCTATGTATGTGCAAAAGGTGTTGTATAGTATCGAATAATTAAAGAATTGACAAAATAGCTAATTATCCCGAGAACTAATTTTCATAGCTTAAGTTTTCTAAGCAAACTTGCTGTAGTAGGGCATTGGAAATTCTCCATCCATATGTAAAGAAATCATTACTATCACCAATGGGGTGACATCATGCAATGGTAGTGTAATTGTATCAGATTGATTTAGAAAATGTAATAAATTTCCTGTCAAAATAAATTTCTTTTTTTTTAATATTTTTTTACATTGACCAACAATTTACAACAATTAGCTGTAAATCATTTAGACATGCATGGTAACACAAATAAACAAATATTTCGTTGGATTGTATTTGTACAGCATATTTAATTTTTACATCGAATAAAGACTGCAGCATATTTTAGTGCAGAGGTGCTGCTGAAAGTCAAATTGTTAAAAGACAGAGAATTTGGGTAAGTAAGATTTTCCTTTCCTTTGGAATAATTTTCAAACTGTGTTTCGACTGTAGACGCCGTAGTCTAGTAAATAATGTGTTGGCTTATTAGACGCGAGGCAGCGGTTTCAGACATCGTAAGAAGGAATAATATTATAAAAATATTTCTTTCGGCGACTGCCTCTCAGGAAATTTCTGGTAAAAACTCTGAGAGTAAATAAAATTGCCATAAAAAATTAAAAAAGAAACAAAAAAAAAATTATGTATAAAACTAACACACACAACAAAAGTGGTGTGAGAAGATAGATCGGAAGGTTTGTAATGACCTAATATGTGCATATGTATGTTCGGACTGTTACATACAGAATAATATTGTGGGCATGTGAATCTAAAATATGAGGTTTGATGTCATAAAGGCTGCCTTATTTCCGATCCAACGGTGCCTTCTGTTGCCTAGTGAAGCTCACCATTACATACATATACATAATTGGTCATTACAACCCTTCAGTCAGGATTACGACCTAGCTTCTCACACCACTTATCTTGTGTGCGTTAATTTTATACATGAGCGGCGGGACCTACAGTTTAAAGTCGATTCCGAACGACAGATTTTTTGAGAAACTTTTCAAAGCAATTTTATTTTACTCTCAGAGTTTTTGCCAGAAATCTGCTGAGAGGAAGTCGCCGAAGAAATATTATTTCATATTTCGGTTTGTTGAAGATACATACATATCTGACCTTGGATTTGAACCGTGGCCTTACGTCTAATAGGCCGACACACTACCTACTAGACTACGGCGGCTACATGTTCGGACTGTTGGCTTATCGAAATCTTGGCTGCCTTCTAAAATGTTAGTTGCGCTGTGTTTGAATAAAGTATCGTCATTCATAATGCCGCTGTACAAAATATATACAATGTATTCTATTTCAAAACGTTGTCAATGTGTATTTTTAACGCAGTCAAAAAGCAATCAGGCATCGGATTTATAGTTGATGCATTGTTTGGTTACTTTGCATATGTACATAGTTTATATACAGTAGTAGAACTGCATACAAACTTTGTATTGATACATTTTGGAAGGCAGCCCTTTATATATGTTTGAGTATCTCATGTACTAAGATGATGCTCTAATAATGGATAAAATTTTGTTAAGGCGACTTCAAATTTATTTCTATGTAAGTAACAGTGGCAGCTCCTCTTATTTGGTGTCCTAACAACCTATTGGTATCAGATACAAAAACTCTACAACAATAATATGAAGACCAGTCTCAAACATGTCTTTCTACCATCAAAAAATCAATTCAACATTATTTGTGCTAACTTTGCTTTAATATTGAATTTCTATGCTGTAAGAATCTGTGTAAATATTATTCCCTACGTGAGGCTTCACAATAATTCTCGTGAAAAAAATTCTCTCATGAAATAATTTTTAATTTGCTTTTATTGTTATGCCATGACATTGGCATTCCATTGTTATTGCTTGTTAACAGATAATTAAATCAGGTGGCGGTTAACAGGTAGTTAAACAGTTAACAAGTGCGAATACACGCTATTAAGTGTAAATGCGTATGTACATATATATGCAATTGACATTTGAATATTTGAATTGTTATTTGCTTCATTGAAAATGCCGTCTAGTCTAAAAGAATTATGGAACATCTGCTTAATTCGCAACGTAAGGATAACAATAAAGATCTCAAATCTTATTTTAGTTTCAAGATTAAATTAAATTAGATTCGTATGATAGAGTAAACTGAAATTTTTTCTGAATATATTCATAAGTGGCCAGGTGTCTCTAGTCTCTTTGTAAGGGGCTTTAGAGCAGATTTGTGTGATACTATTTGTCAGCCCGTCAGCAGAGGAATGTCAATCTTACTTATCAATTCAATTGAATTATCCGTACGCCAGCCTTTGTAAGTGAGTCCTCTTTGTCTTTACCTTCTATGTCCATGTCCATTTAACAACTAAAACGTCTACACTAGGTACACCGATATTACAGCAGTAAAGAGATATAAAAGACATGTCTTTGGATGAGGACTAGTTGTTATCAACCGAAGCCTTATATGCATCCATGACCCAGGAGGTATTAATGCCTCACAGTTTCCAAGAATGTGTTCCAATGATTCATTTTCGTCATCATAGAATCTGCGAGTTTGGCTCGAAATAATGCTCATTCTAAATAACTGTAATCTAGGTCCACAGTGTCATGTCATAAGACCGGATTAACCTCAGGTTATTTCTTGATAGTCTTATAAATGACTCAGATCTTCTTTTATTGTAATTTTACAAAAAAAAACCATCGACTGCATCAAAACCTCTTCCTTTGAGAAAATTCTTTGCCCCCTTTATCTTCCCTTATCAAACCTTTCCAAAGATCCACCGCCACTCCATATAGGGCTTCTGGCTCCATCTACATCTCGGAAGCAAATGCTTGTCTGCCTACTCATTAACGAGAGTCTTCACATGACCTCGGACCTTGGCTAGTTGATTCAGATTCCCGTGACAGTCCCATACTATCTTAGATTTCACCTCATACAGGCCTAAAGCCCAGATGACGTTATGCCTGTGCGAGAGTATATACCCCATCATTTGCATCTTCTATCCAAAGTGAACTAACTTTCAATAGCATAGATTTCCGATCTCTAGAGCCGTTCTTGATCGATATGTATACCATAAAATGGAACCTTTTTTAAAAGATTATGTGACCTCTAGATTGTTTCATTCACTCCTATTACTAGGTTAGGCTAGGTCGGAGTGGTAGCTCTGATATCAAAAAGCTCACTTGAGAACGCATAGCGACCCGTTGTGATGCCACAGGTGAATACAGTCTCCGAACTGACCAAGTTCTACCGAAACCAGGGTAGAGGAGGAAGTTGGTCAGTGCAAGGGCTGCACATCAAAAGCACAACTACCCTACGCTGGAAAACCAGCCAGAAAGTTTGATAAACGAAGCTATATCCTTGACATCAATAGATGATAGCTCCGTCTAGTTGACAAAGAATGGAGAACCAAATAACATATATCTGCGCCTCGCAAGAGATCGGCACTGACAAAGAAAGTGGCTAACAGTCTCCTCTTCCTCAGTGGATCTGCACCCACGGCAGAAGTTGTTAAATGGGAGCCGCATCCTTTCCGCGTGTCTACCCATAACACAATGACCTGTAAGCATGACCACAGACCAAGTCCAAGTAACTGGTTATTACGTCTTCTATCCATCGAGGGCCAGGTGAGTCTAGCGGTGGAGCGGGACTCCTAATTGACCCAGGATAGCGCAATGGTCAACTTGCCCGAGGCAAGTGGCATACTAAAGTCGATTGAAGAGGATTCCGGAAAGAGTGCAACAGCTCTGGCGAGCTCGTCGCCCCTGCAGTTTCCTGGAATGTTACTGTGCCCGGGGACCCAAATCAGTGAGCCACTAAAACGCCCAGAAAAAAGGTGGAGACAGCGACATTCTCCAACGATCCTGGAGTAATTCATAACACTTGACAGAGATCTTATGGCGGCCAGACTGTCAGAGAAGACCGAAACGAGGGTAAAAGGAGCGCCGTTGACAAGGATCTTTGAGAACCTGAAACACGCTATTATTAAGTCTAGTTGAGAAGCAATTGCCAAAATCATAGGATCTACTGTTATGGGAAGATTTAAGAAGAGAGCTGTCAACCATTCTATTCCTTAGGATACTATATCCTCTAATGAATTTCATATTAGATGGAGCCTCCTATCAACTTAATCGTAGTCTCCAATGCTTTGGTGTCCACTACCTTGTGTAGCGAATTTAAATTCAACAGAACTTCAAGCGGCACTTTAAGACAAGTTCTAATTGCCTCTGTGAGATCAATACAGGCTAGGCTCTATATCTTGCCCAACTTCAAATTGAGTTGTTTTTAGATTCGTTCTGTCTGCTCAGGCTTTAAAACAAAGACAACAGCAAATTATTGGTATCAACGAACAAAGAGTCCATAAGATTGTGTCATTATGTGAACGTGGGTCTTTCCTAAGCTGGCAACTATTTTTTCGGTTTTAAATGACACTTTAAGGAAAAGGATTGCACAAAGGTAAGTCACTCAGTACAAGATTCTTGTGTTATAAAGGGCAGAAGCAAACAGAGAAAACTGTGCTTGAATAGGAAATTCTTCGTTAAATATATTGTGATGGTATAAAACCAATACAACTACAACAACTTTCAAATATAAACATTCATTTCCTTACGAATCCAGTATGTAATCATTTCAGTTGCTTCAATTGTTTGTTGCGCCTGTTGTTTTATAATATTTTGTTGTAATTTTTTTATATTGTTGTTAAAGATATTTAATCCACGTACTGTACTCTGTTTTTGTAGACAAACGTAGTGTTTTGGTTAACACAGGTGGTTGATGTTTTAGGCTGTCCTTGTTGGTAAAAGTGTATGGGTGTCATAGCAATGAGTCATAATTATTAGAAGTTTATAGCAAGAGTGTTGGAAGAACTGATAGCTTTAATACGTACGAATATTAAATATTAAATAGTGTTGCTGTTGCTGTTCAAATTAACCTTTTAACAACAAAAAATCTCCATTTAGGACTGACACAAATAATTAAAAGTACATTTTAAACAGCGGGCATATTAGTGGCAGTAGTAGGGTACGAGGAAAAGCAAATCATTTAATGGTTATAGCGTTTGTATCATGGCTTAGGTGGCAATAAATAAATGATTTGAATTAATGTAGTCAGGATATTACACAGCACGACTATTAGAATACTTATGAGAGCACTGCTGATTGGGTTAAATTGCTGAGGACTGTTCTACAATTTAAAGATTTTATCAAAGTAGATGGAATTTGATGTGAAGTGAGAAATAAAAAGTATACAATTTTAAAATCCAACTGCGGCGCAAACATACTCGGCATTAAATCATACATAAGGACAGTTGCACAACTGAAGACAACTGATTATCAATAAAAGTTATGCTTTAAAAAATTTAATCGTCGTCATTCATACATAGTTGGTCACTACAACGCTTCAGTTAGGATTACGACCAAGCTTGTCACACCACTTATATTTTCGTGTGTTAATTTTATACATGAATGGCGATACCTACAGTATAAAGACGACTCCGAACGATAGATTTTTGAGAAACGTTTTCATGGTAATTTTTTGTATTTACTCATAGAGTTCTTGCCACAAAACTGCTGACAGGCAGTCGCTGAGGATAATAATAGATCAGAGTTAAATAATTCATAGGCCCAGAGTAGGTGCTGAAAAAGGTATTGGAATATTCAGTATTAAAGATGTGTTCGATCATCTGCGCATACATGGAGAAGACATCTGGAGAAGGATATTAAGCTGTTTGGAAGTAGATGGGTTTTAGTAGTTGCCTTACATTACTTACATCGTGTCCTTCATAGCTTTAAATTGAAATAAAACAACGTGATGTGATATGTTATCGAAAACGTTTAATTAATTAACGCGATTGTGTTGAATACAAAATTGTTCAAATGTCTATTTCGGCTTCTTTATACATACATACATACATACTTGGTCATTACAATCCTTCAGTCAGGATTACGAGCTAACTTCACATACCACTTTGTTGTGTGTGTTAACATGAGTGGCGGGACCTACAGTTTAAAGTCGACTCCGAACGACAGATTTTTGAAAAACTTTTCATGGCAATTTTTATTCACTCTCAGAGATTTTGCCAGAAATCTGCTGAGAGGAAGTCGCCGAAGAAATATTTTTTGTACTTTGTTTTGATGCCTGGCCTGGGCCTCGAACCCTGGCTTTACGTCAAATAAGCCAACATACTACCTACTAGACTACGGCGACTTGGACATTATATTCTTATATATTCTTTATGTGGAATATAAATAACGCTGAATTTGGCCGATGTCATGTTTTATGTTGGCTGTGAGTACCGGTCTGCTCATATATACGTGCGACTTAAGAAAACCCAACAAGAAGAAGTTTAACGGAGTTTAATTGCACAAACTCCATGGCCAGTTCACATTACTTCCACGTATAATTATTATTCCTTCAAATCGTGTTGCAGAATTTCCAATGTTTCCAATGAGCTGTGTGGCATAGCGCCGTCGTATTAAAAGCACATGTCGTTTGTGTCCGAATTAGTCAACTCAAGTCCAAAAAAAGTAGGTAATCATCGACCTGTAATGTTCGCCATTGTCAGTACTTGTCTGATCGACGTTGTTGGAAAGAAATATGACCCGATAAACAGTATTTGATGAACTGTATTCAAGTAGCGACGTCCTTTGGAAACATCATGCCTTTTGCGTCAAAATCATCCAATTCAGGCCAAAAAAAAGTTGATAATCATCGACCTATAGTGCTCGTAGTTAACAGTGATGGCTTGCTCAACTTTATTCCCAAAGAAGGAAGTGGCTGATGACACTGCCAGCCTAAAATCCACACCAAACAGTGACATTTCGAGATGCATTGGACGCTCTTGGATCGCATATCAAATGGTACCATTTCAAATTCGACAATTTTTTTCACGTACATATTTATCCAGAAATGAAAATGACTGCTCCATAACCTATTCAGCGAACACACGTTGTTGTCTACGATCGACCTAAATTTCGCCAAGTTGTGATCCACGAAAGCCGAGTTGTTTTCCGTAGACCTTTTTGCGTTTTGCCAACTTTTGCGTGTTGATCAATCGTTTACTAAACCAGTTGACTCAAATTTATCCACGAATTGATCCTGTCGATACGTTGCTGAACAAAACACAGAGTGATGGTCGGCAATACTCACTTCAGACCAATTAATTGTTGTTTCTACAGTTCTCTCGTGATAGTCTGAACCAATTTTAGCAACTCATAATGAATCACACCTTTCAGATCCCATCAAATACTGAGCATTAGCTTTGGCGACAGACTTCACATATGATTACTTGCGCTGGAGTTTATCGTAATGAAACCATTTTTAGATGCCAGTGATAATTCAATACAAAAATTATTTCTTTTTAAAGCGTTCAAACAGCATTTCTAACACGAAAAATCGTGTTTCAATAATTCTTGGCTTTAGTTCATGTAGAACTCAATTTCCTTACCTTTGAATGAATTCTGCTGTTTTAAAGCTTGAAATGGCTGTTTGAATCGCGCTCTTCTTGAGCCTAACACGTAACTTGATAGAGTAATGTTTTGAATTTATTGTCTTCAATATTTTTTGCTGTACCGGACGCTTCATTCTTTGACGTCAAAATCATTATTTGTGAACCGCTCAAACCACTCGATGTTTATTACACACAAAATTGGTCATGACAACCCTTCAGTCAGTGTTAACAGCTAGCTTCTCATGTGTGTTAATTTTATCTATCAGTGGCGAGACCTATATTTTAAAGTCGACTCCGAAATCTGCTGAGAGGATGTTGCCGAGGAAATATATTTTCAAATTTCATTTTGGTCGACATGTCCGGCCTGGTGTTTGAACCATGATCTCAAGTCTTATAAGCGATTTGATCTTGATGTCTGAGATGGGGCTTAAATCGCGGCCTCATGTGTAATAAGACAACACACTACATACTAGGCTACGGCGACTTCTACCCATACCTGTTAAGTAATGATTAGTAATCGTAATGATTAGTAATTTGATTACTTTTTTTTGAATGGTGAAATAATGATTACAATTACGATTATTTTTGGTTAAAATAGTTAATAATTGATTACGATTACAAAATAATCAAAAAATAATCAGGATTACTGGCGATTAGTCTAATAATCAAAAGGAATCAAAAGTAATCCAAAAGTAATCAATTTATATTCAATAATTACTTTGAACTCTTTTTGAATATTTGAAAATAATGAAAAAGAATTATTGAAAAAAATTTGATTACTTTTGGATTACTTTTGTATATTTGAAAATAATCAAAAATAATTATTTAAAACAATTTGATTCCTTTTTAAACTTCTTTTGATTCTTTTTGATTATTAGACTAATCGTCAGTAATCCTGATTATTTTTTGATTCTTTGGTAATCGTAATCAATTAGTAATTGGAAAAAATTGTTCATAGAATTATATAATCATTACGATTCTTTTTAAAAAGTAATGTAATTGATTACTAATCGTAATCTACCACACGATACACTGAATGAAAAAATTCAGAAGTACACAACCAAACAATGTTGACTGATTTAGCAGCTCAACGCATAAGTAAGTGGTGCCACCTAAACGTAAATTAACGGTTTTAAGTTCTACTGACAATATTTTTGTTAATCAAGTTGCAATTTACTTAATAAAACGGATTTATTTAAGTCACCAAAGGTAAAGGATGCCATCTCCGTAAAGTCCTAAAAAAGAAAATTTAAAAGTTTATTTTAAATTGAGTAAGAACTAAATAATTGAAATAAAAAATTATAGCAAAAATATTCAAATTAACCCCATGAAGAATTGGATCATAAACATGGTAATGGAATAAAAAGTTCTCGTAATCTATAAATTAAAAAATAAAAATCTTTTTGAAGCATCAGAATTTGTTTGAAAAAATTTATATTCTTACCCTCAATGTTGACACTCAACATTTTATACAAATCCATCCATAGAATCCTTATTCGATGTGAACGCAATGAGTCTCGAGACACCCTCAAGTTCACTGTCCACAGTTATTGAGGTTCTCAATAGTATGATCCAATTATATTGTTAGTTCCTATAGACGATCAAGAGTAAAGTCTTTAAATAGCTTATAGAAAACTGATGTATACGTAATCCAATGCATCCGATAGTTTTTACGCAACAAAACTAAAACCACAGATGGAGGCGATGAAACGTAGTACATATTTCAATATGAAATTCTGAATTGTTATCCTTTGATTTGAATATTCTTTTTTAAAGAACGGAGTATTTTTGATAGCATTTTTCCGAAACAAATATCGCAACTCTTGGTAAGTAAAATCGTTTGCTTTTTTCAATAACGACTGCAATGTGTAAATTGTTGCAGCTGCTTGTTTATATTGATGACTGCGGAAAAAGAAAACGAAAGTACTTTGAGAAAATTACCGATTAATTGCATTGGAATGTTATAAGCGTAGTATTTATTTATTTATGGTTTAGCATGTAACATTGACACAAGATTCAAATTAATAAGGGCATATACAGTTAGGAACAAATACATTCGTCCGCCCCATAAATTAAATAAAAATACGTTTATTGGCTTACGAGAAACTGTTGGACCAATGGGTAAGTTTCCTTCACAAAGGTGTATATCAAGTATAATAACCCAACATACATACTTCGATTATGGCTTAGCTTCAGATAACGGCAGATGTCTTCCCTGAAATACACATATGTACATACATAATTGATAATTACAACTTTCAGTCAGGATTACGACCTAGTTTCTCACTCCACTCATATTGTATATGTTAATTTTATACATGAGTGGAGGGACCTACAGCTTAAAGTCGATT
The DNA here is from genome assembly GCA_958299815.1 of Sarcophaga carnaria. NCBI lineage: Eukaryota > Metazoa > Arthropoda > Insecta > Diptera > Sarcophagidae > Sarcophaga > Sarcophaga carnaria. The sequence goes on from OY283149.1 coordinate 89,718,531, forward strand.
CCGAAAGACAGATTTTTTTATTTACTCTCAGAGTTTTGCTAGAAATCTGCTGAGAGGAAGTCACCGAAGAAATATTTTTTTTTCATATTTTCGTTTTGATGTCTGACCTGGCGATTGAACCGTGGTCTTACTTCTATTAAACCAACACACTACCTACTAGATTACGGCGATTTCGCTGAAATAAAACAATAAAAAGAAGCTGAATTATATGTGGATGCCTTGAAACTGCGTTATGGATAATTATTCACATACACCTGCGGGGTTTAATCGCATGATATCCAAGGCTAGTTTACATCAATGATTATCATGCCTTCAAATCGTTTTTGCGAAATTTCCAATGTGTCATGAGGTGTATGGCACATAACGCCGTCCTCTTAAAATCATATGTCGTTCATGTCCGCATCATCCAATACAAGTTGGATGTAAAAAAAAAAGTAGGTAATCATCGACGTCGTTCTCAAAGAGCCGCCAGCCTAAAATCCTCACCAAATATAAGATCTGAACATGAACCACTTGATGTTGTATATTTTTTTATAAGTTTTTGCATGCATGTCTTCCCCACGCATGCATGTGTTCCCCAGGTTTAAAAATTGTTTATAACAACCGAAAACCTTAAAAGTATGATAGACCTTCAAGCAGTGAAATAAATCGTGCATTTCAAATGCATGCTTGTTATATATTTATACAGCAGTAGGTGAAGTGTACTATCCGGTTTTATATCAGGTTGTGGCCGTAATACCATTGCACTACGTCTCTTGGCAAGAAGTTCATATGAACACGAATTTCTGTAAACCGTAGAGTTCAAAGTTGATTAAGCAAATCTAGATTAAGTGTAGAAGGTGATATGTTCGTTTATTACACGTGAGACCACGGAGCAAACCCATAGTCAGACATCTCGAACAAAACGATATATGGAAAAATATTTCTTCGGCGACTACCACTCAGCCGATTTACGGCAAAAATTCTAAGAGTAAATTAAAAATTGCCAAGAAAAGCTTCTCAAAAAATGTGTCATTCGAAGTTAATGAGTACGTTTACCAGTTTAGTAGTCGCCGTGGTCTAGTAGGTAGTGTGTTGGCTTATTAGACGAAAAACCAGGGTTCGAGCCCCTCTCAGCAGATTTCTGGAAAAAACTCTGAGAGTAAATAAAAATGCCATGAAAAGTTTCTCAAAAATCTCTCGTTCGGAGTCGACTTTAAACTGTAGGTCCCGCCACTCATGTATAAAATTAACACACACAACATAAGTGGTGTGAGAAACTAGGTCGTAATCCTGACTGAAGGGTTGTAATGACCAATTATGTATGTATGTATGTTTACCAGTTTAAGTGGAATGTTTCTGTGTACCTGATATATAGGGTGGGCCAATTAAAAGTTTAAATTTAAAACGATAATGAAACAAAACGATTTGAAATTTTTCCTTTTTTTATGAAGTACAATTGTTCAGATTGGAATGGAAATTAAGTATTATTTCATTCATATAGCACATGTATTCAAGTGCTCAATTTACTTTGGTTTGTCGGCATAACACTTTTCTTATACGGCGCCCCACAGACAATAGTCCAACGTAGTCAAATCGCAGCTTCTTGGCTGCCAAATGAACATTACCATTTCGGCGAATTAAATGGCCATCAAACGTTTGAAGCAATAAATCGATTGTGGCATAAGATGTGTGGCAAGTTGCGTCATCCTGTTGAAACCAAACATCGTTCTCATTAATACGATGAAGAGCGGGTATAAAAAAACTTTTTATCATGGTGCGATAGGTTGCTTCATTGACTGTAATAGTTGGGCGATTCACATAGTCAAAGAAATATGGGCCAATGATGCCTCTGCTCCTCAAGCCAAACCAAGAAGACCACGTGTGGTTTTCTGAGCAACAAATACGGTAATTGTGCTTACTAACGTACCCACCAAGGTGACAATGAAATTAGATATTTTTTTCTTGACTTCTCGTTGGCCCAATAAATCCCAATTCATTACGTTCAGTGGGAATAATTTACTCGATTAGTATACATAGTACATATGTATGTAAGTACTGCCAGATTCGAAATAACCGGTAACGATAGATGCCCCACCCTATACAATTATGGTCGTATTGTTATTGACATATTCTTCACAGTCCATATCAGTGTTGGTTATTTTAAAACATACATAAACAATGAAAATAATGTAAACAATTACAATTGATTGCCTATTAAATAATTCATCAAATCTAACTCAAAGTATCTTATATGTAGATGACTATGAGTAACTGATATTTAAGGAATCAAAAGTTTATTTTTATGAAAGCCAACACACAGTTGAGAAATTCTATTTAAATTAGAACTCATTTCGATGTAAATCTTTAAAGTTCAGTCCGATACTAAATGTCGATTAGAACGGTCGTCTCTAACTTAACAGCGGATAATTGTTACTGAAACAAAAAGAAAGTGATAAAAATAATATTAAAAAAACTGCAAATAACTCTTTTATTTTTGTAATTGTAATCTGTTGTTATTATTGAACTCACTCGCGTGGCAATTTACATTATAACTGCAGTGATAGCATTACTGCTATGGCCCCGGGGGCCAAATCAAATAATTCTTCTTTTTTAAAAAAAGTGAATATGAAGAGATCTAAATGGTCGCGAAAAATTTCTTTAGGTATGTTATCTGACTTACCTTCCACATCAAAAAATCGGTTTAGTAACCTGGCTGATAACAGTGACATGGAATTGGACCCATCCAACATAAATGAAATAAAGAAAGTTAAGCCTCCACCTCTGGTTGTCGATGAAAACTTTTCTCTAAGGGAACTCCAAGTATTATTGGAAAGTGATGTAATATATAAACGCACATCAATCGGAACTAAGTTTTCCCAAATAACACTGAGTGTTATGAAATGTTCAAAAAGATTCTTATTGAAAATAAAATAGAATTCCATACTTTTAATTCCAAAGAGAATCGTCTTTACACGGTATTTTTATATGGCCTTCCAAAAATTAGTATTGATGAGATTAAAAAGGACATGGAAGCTTATAATTTAACTCCTTCAGCTATAACTGAAATAAACACACGATTTAGTTCAGTGAACAATGCGGTCTATAAAGTACAGTTCACAAGAAAAAATTTTAATCCCAAATCGCTAAATAATGTGACTGCAATATGCAACGTTATTGTATCTTGGAAGAAGTATAAACCAAGGAAAAGGGATAACCCAACACAATATTGGAATTGTCTCATGTATGGTCTTGGAGGTAAACATTGCAATCGTCTTCCTGCTTGTATGATATGCGCAAATCGACACCGTACTGAAGATTGGCCACTCAGGAATAAAGATAAAATACCAGCTGTTTTCTCCTGTTTTAACTGTAAAAAACATGGCAAAGAGCATTCAGATCACTCTGCAAATGCTGTCAAATGCCCTTTGCGCTCTCTTTATTTAGAAACCAGAGCAAAAGCGACTGCGAAGAATGTACGAAGCTACAACAAGAAACAACAAAACTCTTCACAATTTATCAATGCTGATCTTCCTATTAATAATCAAAATAACATTAATACTTATCGTAACACGTTATCTTATGCAAATTATGTGAGAGGCAGTAACGATCTCTTTAGTGTAGATGAACACTTTAACATTTTTACAACAGCATTGGATGATCTTCAACAATGCACAACAAAAATACAACAAATTTTTTTTTAAACAAAACTCCTTTATTCAATTTACTTATTTAGAGTTAGATTTTTTGAGATTTTGCATTAGTATTATAACAATTGTATCATTTGTTTTAGGTATATGAAAATATGTTTTAGGGATGAAAAGTGAGGTTTTAAAAACCCTATGAATGATTAATTAATCCATATATGAATGTATTAAATGTTCATTTTACAAAATTTATTAGATAATAAAAACAGCACACAAACGAACTTTTAAACTAAAAGTTGAAGGTGTTGTCCTTAAGATAAATTCTAATTTCTAATGCTGACATCGAGTGACGAATGCCAATGTCTGGTTTCTCATTACATCACTGATCTTCTTATAACCATAGTTGACATGTAATCTATTTGTGGAGTATCTAAAATTCTAATTATGTATAATCTTAAGGTTTTTATTCCGTATAACCTGTAGTTTTCTAATATGCGTCTTAGCTGTCTTAGGGTACCAAGCTTGGCAACCGAAATACAACAAATTCAAGTCGTGATGTCAATGGTGAAATATGCATATGGTCTTCGATAACTCTCATTCTATCAAAATTATTCATTGGAATGCTAACGGCATTACAACTTATTCTCATTTGGTTCAATTTGAAAACCTACTCGAAAGAGAAAAAATCCATATTGCCTCTTTAAACGAAACGCATCTCAACGAAAACCATAAAACATATTTCAAAAATTATCTAATATACCGTAACGACAGACAAAACTCAAGAAGGGGAGGAATAGCTCTATTTATTCGCAGATCCGTCCAACACAAACTACTACCAATTGTAAATACGCGGAGAATAGAAAACCTTTCAATTGAAGTTATGATAAATAATAAATAGACCGGTTATCATTTCTACTGCATATTCGCCAAAATATGCAACTAGTTTCGCTTACGACATTATAAAACTAACGTCTTTTAACAATGATTTTATTATTTTAGGCGACTTTAACGCAAAACACTCTTCTTGGCATTGTAATAACAATAACTCTGCGTGAAATGTTTTATACAACCTTCAGCAGACACATAACTTTTTTGTTTATCATCCAAACAGTCCAACTTTTTATCCATACCAAAGAAATCGTATGAGCTCAGTAATTGACTTAGCATTGAGTAATAGCTCACTAAATATTAATTTAAGTGTAATCGGACCCAGCATTCCATCAGACCATAGACCTGTTATCTGCAAAATTAGAAATGGTTCGGCCTCTAAATTAGACACTAGTCACTTCGATTACAAACTAACCGACTGGGTAGCATTAAGAAACATTATTTGCAATGCAATCACTATAAATACAGATATCTACAGTTCAAAGCCTACAATTGACCTAGAAATTGAAAAGTTTACCCGCATAATCTTGGAGGCACGAAATCATTGCACCCCAATATTTAATATCGCTGCTGATATAAACTTACCTTTAGACATCGTTAATTAATAAAAACACGAAAAACTTTTATAAGGAAACGTCAACGGGTATCAGCCATTTCTGAATCAAATTTTTATGAGCAGTGCACTAAACTACTGACTATTATGATCAATAATAAAATTAATACCCACTGTAACATTAAATGGAGCAGAATGTTGTCAAAATTAAGGCCAGGTGACAAATCGTTTTGGAAAATTAGCAGTAGTTTAAAAAACAAAAAATATCACATTTTACCCAAGGCAACAGAAAAATTGTTACTGATGATGAAAAAGCACAACTCCTGTCCGATACCTTTTCAATTTCAAATAGTTTTACTTCAACTTACAAACACTCCATTGATAAAATTGTCAACTCCAAAGTCTTGGCTTGGCTCTGACATCGGTAAGTGAGATCAATACATTAATTGTATCACTAAAGGCATCAAAATCACCTGGTCTGGATGGTGTCCTTATGTTTTGATTAAAAATCTAACTCCAAAGGCAGTGAAATTACTAAAGATTATTTTTAGTAATTGCTTACGATTAAACTACTTTCCAAAAGTGTTTAAAAAAGCTAAAGTTATTGCCATTCCAAAGCCAAATAAGCCTAAGAACAATCCACGCAATTATAGACCTATCAGTTTACTGAGTAACTTGGGAAAACTTTATGAAAAAATCACTCATAATCGTTTGTGTGATGTCATATCAAACACATCGATAATAGCTAATGAACAATTTGGTTTTAAGAAACAACACAGTGCAGTACACCAAATTAATAGAATAGTTAATATAGTCAAAACTAATAAGCGGTTAAAAAAATCTACTGGTTTAATAATTTTGGAGATGGAAAAGGCATTTGATACCGTTTGGCATAATGGGCTTGTATACAAATTGCTCCAGTCTAATATACCAAGATATCTGTGCAGGCTTGCTGCAGATTTTCTTGATGACAGATCATTTGTTGTGGCAGTTAATGAAACATTTTCCTATTCAAAATTAGTCACATCAGGTTTACCGCAGGGTTCTATATTGTCACCTTTATTGTATTCAATTTATACGTCGGACTTTGCTCCTCCCTCATACTTGAAAACTACATATTACGCGGATGATACTGCCCTTATTACTTCAAGCAAACTCACGAAAGCTTTACAAAAGAAAATGGAAAAGGGAGTGGCTGCGTGCAAAAAGTATTTATACAAGTGGAAAATTAAAATTAATCCCAACAAAACGCAAGCCATTAATTTCCATACAATAACTCTCCCAAGCCGTCAGCTAAACTTTGAAAATGAGAGTCTAACAATTCAAAAAGAGGTAAAGTATCTGGGCATGCATTTGGATAAGAAACTCAATTTTGCAAAACATATTGACGAAACATGTAAAAAATCTCTTAAGACGCTCAAGGCTCTGTGATCAATGCTAAATAAACGCTCATTACTCAATCAAAGCAACAAAAATTTGTTATTCAAAAGCGTCTTACGTCCATCTTTAACATATGCATGTCCCATTTGATACAAAGCTGCAAAAAGTCATCTGAAGAAACTTCAGATAATTCAAAACAAATGCCTTAAAATAAAAAACAACAAACATTGGAGATACTCGACACAGCTTCGACACAGTGAAACCAGTTATGAAAGAATTGAAGACTTTATCAAAACACGCAATAAAAAATATTTTGTGAATGTAGAAAATTCTTCTTATCAACTGATAAGAGATTGCAGTAGATCGGCTTGAGGCAGCTTTTTAAACAAAAATCACCAAATAGAAAATGATATGTATAGGGTGTATTATTTTTATATAATTCAGTTATATACATATATATTTTTCTAATTATATTTGAATCTTTGTTTTTCTTATTTTTCAAATAAAGGTTTTCCTATTTTTCCTTTAAATAATGTATGACTAAAAATACGATCAATATCTATGATTACAAATCTAATTCGCTGCAAAATCATTAGATAATATCTCGCAAATGTAAATATATATGTAAATAAATAATGTAAATAAAGAAGAATTTAAAAATGAATGAAAAAAATAATTAAAGTTTTTGAACTTTCAAGGGCTATACAAAGTGAATGCGTTTGGTTCTGATGACTTATACTATGTTCAGACATATACTTTTATTGAATTAATATTCGGTATATTGATAACAATATTTTTATTGTTCAGACACAAAATTTATTTGACAGCTGGTAAACAAAACAGCTCATTGCTTTTAATTTAATCGCGAAAATTACTGCCACAAAAATTTGAGAAAAATGGAAAAAAATTAACATTGGAAAAGGTCTTACCAATGATTAACCGAAACGCCGAGCTGTTGCGGTTAGTAGGGAATATTTCTGACTCCAAAGTGGTTTGTCTCAGAAGGATGGGAAAGAAAAATTTGATACTACTGCATAGCTTGCAGATAAGAAAGCTTTTGCTTATGGCACTGTTAGAGGAAAATGAAACTCAAAGGTCTTTATTTGCTAACTGCTGAAAACGTCGTATTTTCAAAACATACCGGTCAGTTAACAGATTCTGCATAAACCCGAGGATGAAATTGCGAGAACTGTTATGGATTATCAGTCAAGACCTAAAAGGTCAGCTATACTTGAAGAAGACAGGTAGAAACAGAATCTGCTTTCTTCAGAGCAGGAACTGGATTCCCAGTAATATCTCAGTTCAGGGTATTATAAATAACTTTTCGAAATAAATTAGAAATTATCATCAAACGACATCAAAAATTAAATACGACATCAAGTCTGTGATGTTATTTAAATTCTTTTTTATATGACATCAGTTGGAAATATTTTCTCATCCCTTTCTGCTGACCTTCCAGTTTTGTTTGTCGTTGTTTTGTTTTTGTTTGTTGTTGACATTTGAGTTGGCAAATATCAATAGAAAGTGTTCGGAAAATAGTAATATGCTCACTGAACGTACTTATGACAGTGTTGTATTTCAAGTTTTAATCAATATTATAACAATTTATTAATTTATTGAGCAATAATTAATTGACATTTTATATGAAATATTGATATCAATAATGCCGTTTATTACGATTTTCTCAATAAACGTGCATGTCTGAACATAGTATTAGATTCTTTGGTTATTGAAAGTTTTGACACCTAGACTTTTGCCTTATTTTATTAATTTATTTAATACAGTTTTTACAATGTCCTCCTTCCCTGTTGAATGGTAGCAATCATTGTCATTCCTAAATCCAACAACAAATTCAGTCCAATTATCATTCTTCCATTCATTAGGTAGACAAATAATTAGTTATCTCTCTTTAGTCAATGTAGTTGATAACCTTATGTTGAAAGTAGACCAAAACTACGTAACATTTTTAGTCATTTTCTATCACACACAAAGACTTTTGATACGTTTGTACATAAAATATTATTGAGGAAGCTACAGACCCTCTATAATATTTTTAATTCAGATTGTAGCCTTAGTCACAACGACTTTACCTAAACGCTAACATCTCGTTTTCGCTAAATGTTGGAAGAGGTGTTACTCAGGGATCAGCTTCGAAAAAGCACTTGAACTGGGATCATCTATGATGATTTCCAGAAAATTGCCAATTGGGCTAAGGCCTATGTAAATAACTTTGTATAAATCCTTCGAAATCTAAATGTCTCTGCAAAACTAAAAGAGCATTTGTTGTACCAGATATAATAATTAGAGAGAATAAAATAAACTTTATTTAGTCAGAATCCAATCTGGGTATTGTCTTTAATGGTCGGCTAAGGTGGTCTAACCACATTAATGTCATCGTTGGTAGAGTTTAAAGTATACTTCGAAACTTGTGGGCCGTTATAGATTGGACTGCATTTGCCATCCACATGTAACTGGCTAAAACCTACTTGATTTCTGTAACTTTTATATGGCTCTTAAATATAATTGGCTTTGGTCCACAAAAAATTATGTAATTGGATTTGGGTCACCCATAAATACTCCAGAGTTAATAACAGGACTAGGTCAGTAACTTCAGTTTATTTTTAACAAAGAATTTTGTTGTGTAGTCTGCTCTAATGGTTAATGGATATATGTAATACAGTTACTGTGAAAAAAGGGACAGAATTACAAATTATTGCCAAAATTATTTAACATCGTCGTGGATAGCATACCTACAAAAATTGATCAGTCTAATAGATGTAGTCAACTGCCTGATAGGATTACATTACGACAGACATTTCATTCGTAAGGTGTCACGAACATACCGAAAAACAACTCACGATTGAATTGGCTATCGCCAGAGTGTGATTAAGATGAACCAATAAGTTTAGATGCATCAAGCAGTCGATTATGTTGTGATTAACCTTAAGACTGCTGTAGGTAGTGAATGAATGCCATGAATAAGTTCTCGTTACATATCGAACAATTGTTAATCAACCTCTTTGTCGTATATACTGAAACTTTTGTGCTTTAGCTACCACAACTTTTCTGAAACTATAAATTGCAAATGGTGGTGTCAATTGGCCGCCAAGAAGCTTGAATTTCACACCGTTAGACTATTTTCCGTGGGGCGCCGTTAAAGAAAAGTGTTAAGGCAACAAACCAAAGGGAATTGAGTGTTGGAAAGCCAATATTCGTTATGCTTTTGGCAAGATACGACCATATACACTCGAAAAATTACACGAAAATTGGTCCGATCGAATGAAGTATTGTGGGGCCAGCCGCGGCAGTCATATGAATGAAATAATAATCCATTTCCAACTGGAACAGTTGTTGTTCACAGCAAAACAATAAATTTATTATGAATTTCAAACCATTTTTATCGTATTACATTTTTAAATTTAAACTTTTAAATCACCCACCCATTATATTTACTTACATTATGCTCATATTTAATATGTAAAATTCATTAATGACATGTACATATGTGGCGTATGAGTGATATTTAATTCCATTAATTCCATACATGATAAAATCGAAAATTTTTTATTGCATACTTTTCAGAGTAACTATTGCAGTACATACATGTAATATGATGCGTATGAGGAATATATTTCAAATTCAATTAAATAGAAAGTATACAACATTAATTTGGAATTAATTTCGAATTAAGCTATGATATTAGAATTGTCGAAGGATTTTTAAAAATGTTTAATTTTTCGTGATATGCTAACCTGAAAGTCAGCACAAAAACTACAATACAAAGGCTATATTCTAGTAGGTACTACATTATGGCCTATATCTTCATAGTCTGTATTTTCCACATCTTCACAACAAAAAAAAAAATAAATTTGGCAAAATTTCATACCCCTTTGAATTTTATTGCATTTTTAAATGTAAACTTTTATATTTTCCACCCTTTAGTATTACAAAGACCTTTGGAAGTTTATGTAAAATGTTAAAATTAAATTTTATAAACAGATTTCATTGATCATTTTAAGCATTTCAGATAGTCCTGACATATTGTGGCATTCAGCTTGATTCTCCGGCGATACTAAATTTTTTAATTTCTTCTTTCAAAATATTAGATCGGAGGCTTAAATTCTCAACTGTTTTAAACAAATTAAAAATTTATGTCATCCTATATAGATTTGGAATATCAGTGCCATCCAAAAATACTTCTGAAAATTAATTTATTTGAAATTGAACACAAGAATTTAAATAAAATACAATTTAAGTTAAACAAAAATCCTTGAGAAATATTCAAATTACTCCATAAAGAACTGAATCTTAAACATGATTGTTGAACATACAGTTTTCCTGATCTATGAGAAAAAAGGAATAAAAGAAGAATTAATTTAAAAAAATTTTATATTCTTACCCTTAACGCTGTACTAACAGTCAGTGGCTGTATACCAGCAATGTCAATACATAGTTTTGGGAGTCTGGGTAATGACGAGAATTTGTAAAACAATTCTCTGTTGTGGTATGGTTAGTTTATACCAGTTTATGCCATAAATTTCGGTCTCAAATTTTTCTGAAATTTTCTGAAATTATGAACAGGAAACATCGAAACATTAAATATAAAAAAAGTTTGAGAAAAATCTTTCAGTACAGATTATGTGTCACCCAACATTACCGTCTGCATAAGTAAATTCACTACAGTGGCTAAGGCATAGAAAATTAGTACTAATTTGCCTAGAGAAGATTAAGCATGGTTTTTTTTCATTTGAAATTACTTATTTGGTTAGGATATAATACATATATATATATAAGTTCCTGCTGTTCCTGTAAGAAGCATCGGGCCTTAACGATTTTGTTTCATTCATATTTATCTGCTGCTTCGATCTTCAGCTCGTTCCACGTTTTGTTGACTTTGGCTGCTTCGATATCTAATTGTCGACGCCAGGTGTGACTCGGCCGACCTTTCCTGCGGCTGCCTTGTGGATTCCAGTCTATTGCGTTTCTGGTGGTGTCGGTTTAAGGTCTTCGCAAGGCATGCCCAATCCACCTCCATTTCCGCTTCCGAATTTCTATTTCAACTCGTGTTTGTCCGCACTCGGCCCATAAGCGTGCGTTTGTGATGGTGTTTGGCCAGAAAATTTTTAGTATGTGACGTAAACAACGGTTGATGAATACTTTTAAGGCATTAATATCGCATTGGTTTGAGTTCCAGGACTCGCATCAGTAAACCGCAACTGATTTTACGCAACTGTTGAAGATGTTGATTTTGGTGCGCTCTGAGATATGGGGGACTTATATGTGTTTTAGTTGACCGTAAGCTTGCCTGGCCATATTAATGCGATTTCCAACGACATCTCTGGAGCCTCCGCTTCTGCTATTATGCTGCTAGGTAACAGAATGATTCGACGTCTTCAACCAGTTGTTGTTGTAGCATGAATTGTCAGGTATTTGTTGTGTTGATTCTCATGGTTTTCGTTTTGAGATGTTAATTTTGAGACAACAAGTTACTGATTCGCCTTCGATGTTATTAAGCTTTGAATCTGTGTGAGAGCAAACAAATGTCGTCTGCGTTATCTAAATCTTCGAGGCGGCCATTTAGTCGCCAGGTGATGCATCTTGGTGTTGCTGTGACCTTTTCCATGATGCTGTCGATTATTACATCGAAGAGCAGGGGGGATAGTGCGTATTTCTGCCGTGCACCCACTTTGACGTCTACTGGACAGCTGATTGTGTTCTTGTGTAAGATGTGGCACTTAGCATTTCGTACAGTGCTTTAATTAATATAATAAGCTTATCTGGTATTCTCTTACAACGAAGTGCGTCCCATATTGCAGCGATGAATGTTAGATACAACGGGAAGCGCCATTCGACTGATTGTTCCGCTATTATTCTAAGGCTATTAATATGATCGATACCAGAATTGCTTGCGCGGAAACCTGCTTGCTCACTCCGAATATCGTTGGACAGTGCGGTTGACAGACGTTTGTTTATTATATTGGCAATGATTTTGTTTACCATGCTCAGAAGAGTAATACCTCTCCAATCCTTGCATTCTGTCGGGGCTCCTTTCTTTGGGATCTTAATTAGCATACCCTCTTTTAAGTCGTCACTTAAGTGATTGGCGTCCCAGAATTTGTCTATTATGGGTTCTATGAGTTAAGCACTTATAGCAGGATCCGCCTTTAATAGTTCTGGCGATATGTTGTCGATTCCTGGTGCTTTGTTGTTTTTAAGTGCTTTAATTGCAGTCTCAATTTCACTTGTATTGGGTTTATTTATGGATATGTCATGTCTTTCAGTGTGTTGGGGGCAAAGACATGTTGGCTGAATAGTCAGCTGAGTAGTGTTTAGCATTTTCTCATAATGTTCCACCCATATATCAATTTGACCAGTTTTCGATGTGATTATCTCTCTTTGACTGTTTTTTAGTGGTTTGCTTGAGTTGAAGCTCTTGCGTCCTAGTTGCTTTGTTATTCTGTACTGATCGCGGCTTATATGGGACTCGGAAGCTGCTTGGGCTTCTTTGGCGAGATCATCCACCCAGCTGCGTTTGTCTCTTCGAGCGCTTTTCCTGACCTCTTTATCGGTTTGTGTGTATACCTCTTGCAATATTCTCTTTTCGTTCCTAGTCTTGGCATTATTGAGATTCGCTTTACATGTTCCTGTGTTTGTTATTAAGTTCCAGGTTGCATCTGGATATAATGCAGGTGACAAATTACTTATAAACAAAATATCAAAAAATCAGCTTTTTGTGATAGCTTTTCGCCTGATTTCATTGCTAAAAAGTACTTTTAGATAGGAATACATTTCTCATGCAGCACAAATTCTGATTAAATTCAACAATTCTATGGCACACATGTCATATGTCACAAATTTACCAAACGGCATAAAGGATCATCTTATAAAGTGGTTGTTCCAGTACAGATTAAAAGTCGATAGAAGACAAAAATCTTCATCATAATTTTCGAATTCTAAAAATTAAGATTTCAATGGAATTAATATATCCGGTCTTCCAGAGACAATAGCATCAACAACGAAGGTCAGACTAGCCACCCCTTGAAAAAGAGTATTTAGCGCCGACAAAAGGTTTAACCACTATAGACAATAAAACAATCAAACATGTTCACGGAGGCCGAATTTTTGGAGAGATAAGAGGTTATTGACAGTACTGTGTTCTCAATGTGTCGATAGGGTTACTAGAGACACAGAAGTGAGTCCAATTTATAGCACAAAGGTAAACACAAAGATTAACTGATGAAATTTATTTTAGAAATTGATTTCCTAGGAGTAAAAATACAACAATTCGAATAGGATTCTATAACGATGAGGTGTATTGGGGACATTATATTTCTTCTCGCCACATACATAGCTAAGAACTAAATAAAAGAAGCAATAGATTCTTTAAATAATGACAAGCTGACAATATACGCATTATGATAAAAAAAAAGGAGACAACTGGATGAGGAGAACAGCATTTCTAATGGTGGCAGGCAAATTGTTCAATAAAATCATTTTAAATAGGCATGTAAGCCCACTTTATAAAATTTTGAAAAGCCAATTGCCCAGATTTAAAGCCAACCTATCATTCACGAACAATATCAATACCATGCGTATAATTTTAGAGCAATACATCGTGTATAACAAAACGTCACGTGAAGCTTTTCTTTATTAAAAGGAAACCCAATGTAAAGTTTAACAGTTTTGATAATGCTGAATCCAATATTATGTACAAAGGTCACTAAACTTCCCTATGGTAAAAGATTGGGATGTCTAACTTGGCTGTTAATGTTCACCATTATTCTTAAACTATGACTGGAGATTTATTACTTTTTTTTTTATTATTTTTTATTTATTCCACTTCTGTTCTGTTCTTAGGAAGATCGTCAATCCTCCGACGAAGTGGGATTACTAGCAAGTAAAAGTTCTAACAAACATGACATTATTATTATTTTTTATAGTTCTTGTAAAGTTAGCAAGAATTTATTTGGAAAGAGAATCGAAAGACTTAAAATGATTTTGGATTTTGAATAAATGTAATGCGTATACGACTATACGACTAGCGCATAGAATAGTGGCAAATAGTTGAGAAATTATGTACCAGTTTCTTCTTTTAAGGAATTTACGGAGAGCATATACCTCTCCGCTCTAACCTGTCTCGAAAGAGGAATTATTACAATTGAATACTCATTAGTGAGGGAGTAGGTTCTAAAAAAAAAATTAAAAATTCAACTTCTTTCACTCACCGACGACTCATTTTCGGTACCCAAAATGCAATACAAGTAGAGGCAAAAGGTTGATATGTATAATGATGTACGGATACGCCCCCTGCCAGCCACCTGCTATAACCAAATAAATACTTATCGTTATTGAACCGCACAAACTTAAAATTTGTACCGTTATAACGTAATAAATCAAGATGTTGCATTTGGTGGTGTAGCTAAAAGAAGATATTTAAATGAGTTTTAAATACAGGAAATTTTATTTTCAATTACATTTAATTTACCTCGAATAAAGTTGGACCCATTCAGCAATATCTTTCAAGGCTTCTTACTATTATCAGGATCCTCCTTCATATCATTGAGGCGCTCAATTTTGACAGCAAATACACAAGAGAACATGAACGACTGCAGCAAATATATTATGACCACTAAATCAGCACAATATAAGACAAAAACGAAACAATTTACCATAATTGACTGTAAGAATAAAGTGGCGTAATAGCCAAAATCTGTTTGTATGTCCAGACACAGGCAGATGAAATTCCAAAACTAAGAAACGTTCACCAGTGATTAAAAGCCACATATAAGGTACAGTCACGACACCAGCATAGCCAATAGAATAGAATAGCGAAAGGTAAATGAGTCCATGTTTGTTTTCTCTGCACTTTTCTCTAAAGCTTTCAAATATCTATCACCAAACTTTTCGTAGTCCGCATAAACAGTAGAGAGTATGTCGCACAAGTCCGTAATGATGTACTGATTGGATATGAATATCACGAGTTTTATCATGCCTTGAGCTGAACTGCCTAGTGTTACAGAGGCTTTTAATATTATGGTCCAATCGTCATGATAGAAGTTGAACATGGTCCAGAATACAAACGAAAAATAGCAAACAATAGCGACCATAAGTGTATACGTAATCCAATTCATCCTATATGGTTTACGTAACAAATCAACGCCACAAATGGACGCAAGGGTACGTAAAATTCGAACAATGCTTTGAAATTTTTCCGATGGTGTCTGAAGAGTTGTTAGAACCATTTTTTCTGCAAAACAAAAAATTGTTCTCCTTTGATTTAAACTTGAAATTATTGTAATGAAGTTCGGGGCACCTTAGCTATTTGAAAATGTGTTGTTGCTTCCTTCAACAGCGACTACGATGTGAAAATTGTTGCATCTGCTTATTTTTGTGCGGAAAAATAAAAACTCAAGTACTTAGTAGTGTGTTATTTATTTACGCATTAATACGTCAAATTGACAAGAGATGCGAGTTAATTGGAATTTTCGTAAGTAGTTGCAGCTGCTTGTTAAGAAATATTGCAGCTGTAGTTGAAAATGTGAATAACCAGCTGATTTAATTAAATTATTAATGAAATTATCGTAACAGCAATAAAACCAATTTCACGGTTCAATCATTTCAAATTCTAAAGCATCTCAAGGAAAACGAAAATATTCAGGTTTTTCTTGAGACAGCGCTTGATATACAGTACGAGGAACTGGCTTGGAGGGACGTGCCGATATGCCAACGCTCACCAGAGGCATCTACAATTGTTTATGATTTTGTCTCGTAAATATGCTAATTTACCAGATAGACGATTGGTAGAAGATTATCTGATCAGGTGAGACCAAAATTAATTGGCTCGGGTAGGGTGGCAAAGAAAGGTGTTGGTGAATGTCAGGAAAAGCATTGCAAACAAAATAAACTTTAAAATTTGGAAATGAATCCGTGATATTAGGTGTTCCAGGACGGCTAAGGGAGTTGAAATAGTCTACAGAATAGTTGATGTGACGACTCCACAATGCAATATGTAAGCAATATGGGTGCTAAGTTAACTACCAGTGCAGAGAAATCCGGACTACAAAAGGCAGATGTCGTTTTTCAGCATGAAAATGACTCTAAGCATACCAATAACCTTGCAAAAAATGATCCTACGACAACTGCTAGAGAGCTCTCGATCAGCTGTCAGAGCCAACCGATCTTAACTCCATCGAACAGCTTTGTGGAGTTCACAAAAGAGGTGCTATTGTGCTCGTGCAAGTTTTGAATTGAATTGTGGACACTTGTGCCAATGACATGGAGTAATACAGACCCAATAACTTCACAAAATTTTGTGAACAGCATGGTAATTCTTTTTTCTCATTACAAAGTACACATAATGAGTTTGAAACAGGTTATATTCTATGCAAATGTCCTTTGAGTTTGCAATACACGCTCCCCAAGCTATTGCTGGATAATCTGATGCAAGACGCAAATCTCTTAACACTATAACTGTTTACCAAAACTTAGGTTATCCATCAGTGTTGCATAAATTAATTTCCTGGCAAGATTTTAGCCAAAGCATTCTGCAAATCACAAGGTCATAATTGGCCTTTGGTACTTGGTATCGGGTCAGGTTTAAATAAGTTAGGATTACGGCCAGGTTGCTCACGGCAGCTATATTATATACGTTAACTTTATTAATGAGTTGCGAGACTCATAGATACGAGAATCTGAGTATATCTTGTGAAGTATTGAGGGCGATTTTAAACACAATTAAAAAGCAAAAATGGTTTTAATATGCTTGAATGATCATCTGAACTGAAGAAGAAGTATTAGGATCTTTGCAAATTGATGTAAAATATTATAATTTCATTGGATAAACAGATTTTATTAATTATTTTGAGTGTTTCATACAGCCCTGGCATATTGTGAAACTAAAAACAGCTTAAAACACTTGAAGAATTTAAGAGGCATTTAGCTTGATTAACTTATGATGTAATAACTCTGGCGACTTTATAATTTCCTATTTCCTCTTTCAAAATGTTAAATTTGAAGTTGAAAATCTCAAGCTGTCGTTTAATTTATCTATGTTAACAAACTCTATAATTCCATGTCATCCTATGTAGGTTTGCCATATCGGAAGATAATGTTGGTTCAAAGAAAGTTTTAAAGGTTTTTAAAAAATTCAACAAGAATTGAAATACACCTAATTCTGTTTTTACACGGTAGATTGGTTCCAGAAAAAACCGTGTAAAAGAAAACCGTGTAAAAAAAGACACTGATCGTATGCAAAAATAGGTGATTGGTTCCTAATCTCTAAAACCTATTAATATTAGTGAAAAACAAGGATTTTTTGAGAAGAAGCTTTTTATTTGACATTTTCTTTTAGGGATTCATAAAATATTTAACAAAATTAAAAATATAAATAGCTTATTAAATATAAAATATTTTTTGGCTTACTTTTTATTTTAATGCGTTAAATTTAATGTAATGATAGAAAAACAAATTCGCCAATAAAAAATTTCTTTACCAACACAAAATATTAACCCATTTCAATTGCTCTGACCTTTGTGCTTGTATGCACAAAAAGGAAATTCCCCTAAATTTGTGCCATTTACATTTGCTTTGACCAGTAAATTTGCTTGTACGCGCAAAAAGGGAATTCCCTTAAATTTGTGATATGAACATACTTTGCAAAAATTAAATTAGACAAAAAAATTTAAGCACAAAAAATTTTAAATCGTGCTAAATGGAATAAAATCGTATAAAAAAAATTAAAAATATTTTATTTTCAAACCGTGTTATATCAAAACCGTGTAAAAAAGACCGTGTAAAAACAGAATTAGGTGTAAAATACAATTAAAATTTTAAAAACATCTTTGAGAAACTTTGAATTCAATTTACTCCATGAAGAACTGAATCATAAACATGGTTATTGAATATACCGACTTCGTAATCTATGAAATAAAATCAAACAAAAAATATTATTCGAGGCTACGGATTTGTTCAAAAAAATTTGTATATCCCTACCCTTAATGCTGTACTAACAGTTAGAGGCATTACACCAGCAATATCGATAGTCTTGGGTGTCTGGGTGATGACGAGAATTTGTAAAACAATCTTCTGCTGTGGTACGGTTAGATTATACCAGTTTATGCAATAAATATCGGCCTCAAATTTGTCATTCTGAAATTATGAAAAAGAAACATGGAGACCACAAAAAAAAATTTTGTAGAAAAGATTGCCTATTAGTCCAGAAATGTGGTTCAATGCACATTATATGTCTTCCAATACTACCTTATGGGTAAATAAATTTACTACAGTGAATAAGGCAGAGAAAATTAGAAACAATTTACCTAGATAAGTATCAGTATAATTACAATATTTGCGAGTGGTAAAGGAGTTTGAAGTTTGCACTGAAAGCTAATGTTTTTTTTTTGTAATTGTTGTATTGTAATTAATAAATAAATAAATACTCTTTTGAGGACAAGTTTAGACTTTATTTATATTTATATTTTTTAAAGTACTGTAAAATAAATAATCGCAGTTCAAACAATATAACATGTTTTGAAATCTTAAAACATCATAGAAAAATTTCAAAAGTGAATGACAAAACATCTATATTAGGTGGCGATAAATGAATGCCATGCGACTACTTTTTAAATTTAGTTCACGTATGTGGTCCATTCGTTAGCTACTTTTAACAGTAGCAGCTGCAATATTAAGTCTACTGAGATGGGACTGGCAGTAAATGAGGGCAAAACGAAGTAAGTATATGTTATCGACAAGTGGAGGCGTGCGGCGTATTGGATCTCAGACTACGGTCGATAACTATACTTTTGATATAGTCCAAGAATTTATTTATCTTGCTTCCGCCGTTACCATCAAAAATGATGTCAGCCTTATGATCAAGTGCAGAATCACTTTTGCAAACAGGGGCTACTATGGTCTCAATAAGAAATTGAGTAGCAGAGACTTTTCTCGTACGACAAAACGCTCATCCTCTCTATGTGCTACTTTATGACGCAGAGGCATGGACCCTATTAAGCACCGATGTAGCAGCCTTGAGAGTATTCGAGAGAAAAGTCCTAAGAATTTTTAGAATTTATAAGCAGCGATAATTTTTCAGAGGCTGTCTGCTTATGTATAGCTCCCTATTGTAGTTCCGATAGCCCCAGGTAAGACCTTCGGTCCAGTGCGAGTTGACGATGATTTCCGCATCCGAACCAACAGTGAGCTCCTCAACGAAATAGAAGTTGTGCAGCGTATTAACATCCAGCGGCTACGCAGGCTCGACAATGTTGTTCGAATGGAGGAGGATGCTCCTGCGAGACGGGTATTTCATGCGGGAAGGACGACCTTGTTTGCGTTGAAAGGACCAAATCGAGGAAGCCCTGTCATCGATTAGTGTGACCAACTGGCGTAGGCGCACAAGAAGCAGAGGCGCCTGGAAGGATGTATTAAGGCAGGCAGATATCCATTAATGGGATTGTTAATGGACAATTAAGTAAATAAGTACGTAGCTGCAATATTGTCTTTCCGAGCTAGAATACCGGTAGCTTGGTCCCTGTGCACGTTAGACTATACGTGTCAAACGCACGCAACCATGATCCATTGACTGTAACGCTGTGATTTGTATCGTTCTTGAAAAAGTTCGGTCTAATGTTACAATTGACAAGTTGCACAGTGCTTGATCTGCTTTTAGCTAATCTTCAAATAAAAATTAGGCATTCTTCTGTTTGTTGATACATCAATTGCACCAAATAAATAAGTTTCATTGCTGAAAATTAGTTGTTGATAGGAACACATTTCTCACGCTGTACAAATTCAGATCAAAATCAACAATTCGATGGCACACCTTACAGAGAATTATTGGAATTGCCACGTGTCATGAATTTAGCTAACAACTAAAGAAATACCATTTGTAATGGGTTATCTCTTGGTAGAGTGATGAAGGTGCTTGGTTTAGGACAGGTGAGAAGTCGGTAGAATTCTAAAATTTAGGAGACTTCGTTCCCTGCCCGGTCTTCCAGAAACAATAATGTCAATAACGAACACCATTAGGCAGGTGAGAGAGAGTAGTACAACAAAGTTCCTTACTACTATAGCCAATACAACAATCAAATTTAAGCACGGAGTATAAACTCCGTTAATAAAAGTCAAATAATGCAAAGAAAAATAATAGATTATTAGGAGAGATAGGAATTTATTGGCAGACCTATGTTTCCAATGTGTTGTTGAGCTTACTAGAGACACAGAAGTGGGTCCAATTATTGTGAAGAATGCGACTCAGGGATTTTATGGCACAAAGGCAAGCACAAACATTAACTGATTGAATTCATTTTAGAAATTGATTTCGTAGGAGTAAAAACATGACAATTCTAATAGGAATATAGACGGATGAGGTGTATTATAAGAAATACAAAAACAGAATAATTTTCCTACTATGAACAAGAATCTTTATAACAATGTCGATGAGAGTCTCTCTACATAGCGAAGAAGTAATAAAGGATGCAATGGATTCTTTAAATAATGACAAGCTGCAACTATGAGAGGCTGACAACGTACTCCTTCTGATCAAAAGGGAGACAACAGGAGGAGGAGAACATCATTTCTAGTGGAGGCAGGCAAAGTGTTCGATAAGATCGCTTTAAGTAGGCATGTCGGCCCACTTAATAAAATTTTGAAAAGGCAATTGACCAGATTTAAAGCAAACCGATCATTCTCGAACAATATCAATACCATGCGTATAATTTTAGAGCAATACATAATGTATAGCAATATGTCACGTGAAACTTTTCTGTGTGAGAAGGCCCTCGATTCAATAAAAAGGAAACCCACCTCGAACATTTTGGCAAAAGTGGGAGTGTCAAAAAAAATTATAAATGTAAACTTCAACGGCTGTAACGGTGCCGAATGCAGGGCTAGGCACAACGACAAGTTTAGCGAAACTATGATAAAAGGTAGCGAAGTCTTCTTTCGCCCATTGTTCTGGATCTTGGACTGGAGATTTTTCGCAGTTCTTCTGTTCTGATCTGTTCTTAAGAAGATCGTCAATCCTCCGGCATAGTGGAATTAGGAGCAAGTAAAAGTTATAACAGACATGGCATTATTGTTATTATTTTATAGTTCTTGTATAGTTAGCAAGAATTTATTTGGGAAGAGAATTGAAAGACTTAAAATAATTTTGGATTTTGAATAAATGTTATGCGTATACGACTATGTGACTAGCATTGAATAGTGACAAATATTTGCGAAATTGTCTGCCAGTTTATTCTTTTAAAGAATTTAAGGAAAGATTATACCTCTTCACTCTAACCAGTCGCGAAAGATGAATTATTACAACCGAATACTCATAAGTTGAAGTACTTCTTAATATGGCTGTAACGATGGTCCAAAAAATAAAAACAAAATAAAAAAATTGGCCTCACTAACTAACTAGGTTCTAAAAAATAAAAATAAAGTTAAAAAATTTTACTTCTTTCTCTTACCGACGACTCATTTTCGGTACCCAAAATGCAATACAAGTAGAGGCAACAGAACGATATAATAACGTACGCATATGCCCCCGGCCAGCCACCTGCTATAATCAAATAAATACTTATTACAGTAGAGCCGCTCGCACTTAATATTTGCACCGTTATAATGTAGTAAAACAAGTTGTTGCATTTGGTGGTGTAGCTAAGAGAAGAAATTTAAATGAGTTTTAAATACAGGAAATTTTATTTTCAATTACACTTCATTTACCTCGAATAGAGTTGGACCCACTCAGCAATATCTTTCAAGGCTTTTGTAACACAAGGCTTTTTACTATTATCGGAATGCTCTATCATGTCATTGAGGGACTCAATTTTGGCAGCAAATACATAAGAGAACATGAACGACTGCAGCAAATATATCATGGCCACTAAATCACCACAATATAAGCCAAAACCGAAACATATGACCATAATTGACTGTAAGACTAAAGTGACGTAATACCCAAAATCTGTTTGTATGTCCAGACCAGGCAGATGAAATTCCAAAACTAAGAAACGTTCACCAGTGATTAAAAGCCACATATAAGGTACAGTCACGACACCAGCATAGCCAATGGAATAGAATAGCGAAAGGTAAATGAGTCCATGTTTTGTTTTCTCTACACTTTTCTCTAAAGCTTTAAAATATCTGTCACCAAACTTTTCGTAGTCCGCATAAACCCTAGAAAATAAGTGGTACAAATCCTCAATGATGGGCTGGTTCGATATGAATACCAAGAGTTTTGAGACACCTTGAAGTGCACTGCCTACTGTTACAGAGGCTTTTAATATTATAGTCCAATCGTCAGGATAAATTTTGTGCATTGTCCAGAATACAAACAAAAAATAGCCAGCAATAGAGACCAGAAGTGTATATGTAATCCAATTCATACGATAGTTTTTACGTAACAAATCAACTCCACAAATGGACGCAAGAGCACGTAAAATTCGAACAATTCTTTGAAATTTTTCCGATGGTGTCTGGATAGTTGTTAGAGCCATTTTTTTCAACAGAAAAGAAAAGTGTTTTCCTTTGATTTGAACTTGAATTTACTGTTATGAAGTCCGGAGCACGTTTGCTATTCGAAACTGTGTTGTTGCTTCTTTCAACAGCGACTACGATGTGTAAATTGTTGCATCTGCTTATTTATGTTGCTGATAACTAAGGAAAAATTTAAAACTGAAGTACTTTGAGTAAATTACCAGTTAATTACGCCGGATTACAAGCGTAGTGTTTATTTATTTATGCATTAACATGTCACATTGACATGAGATGCGAGTTAATTGGAATTTTGTACTTTTGTGGTACTTTACAGCTGTTTTTCTGAAGTAGAGAGCTGTAGCTCAGAAATTTTGCAGCTGTAGTTAAAAATGGGAACAACCAGGTGGATTAATTACGAAATTAATTAAATTGGCTTAACAACAATAAGAACAGTTTCACTGTAAACAAAGAGAATATGTATCCCCCGCCTTTACTACTACAGATATGAAGAATATTATCTTTTTTTTTTTTTGGTTGCAAACCTAACACATTGAAGGCAAAAAAATTTTGCTTAGCACAGTATTATTAATGAAGTAGTATGGTAGAACATTTTGTACTGAAGCCACACAAGGTGCTTGGTGCAATAAATCCATGGGCCCTAAGGTCTAGAACAGTCGAAATTTAACTTAGTAATGCAATCAGAATTATGAAGCATTGAGAATTCGTCTTTTTTTCGTTTTTCTTTTTGACTGAGGAGCGTCAAAATAAAATGTACATTTTACACGCTGAGTAAATGAACTACAAGCTCGATAATATTTTCTAGAAAAATTGGAGTTTCGCAATCGGAAAATGATATTCTGGATATTCACTGCTGTTAAGAAATCATTAAGTGTCTATGCATATTTATTTTTGGTGTAGTAAGATGGCGTTCAAGAACACTAGAGACATTCCTAGTAAGTCGGGTCGAAGCAACTGTATTAATAACATTTTCTACCGATGAAAGAGAAGTTCTAAGATTTAATTTTAAGAAGTTATTGGACATTTTTGAATTGAAAAGTAGACACAGCATGGCGCTTTTCAGTTTCTTTCTTTGCAGTCCTAATTTTTAAAGTAACATGACATGACATGACATCCCTATTAAGGGTTCGCTTCAAAAAATTTTGCCAAAGCATGACTGCCAACTTCGACCAAAGGTACGAATGGATGGATCCAAGATGAAAAATATAGTGAATAACACGGACAATCCATTTTATATAAATCTAATAAGTTTAAGGCAATGTTTATGTAGATAATGAGTGGTACTCGCCTCTAAACATTTTCAGATAGTAAAGCAGTTGTCAAAGTCCTTTAATTCCTGCCATCTTCTTCTTTATTTACACATCCGCTATTCAGATATAAGTGATTGTACAATTATATGTTTATAAAAATGTATATGTATTCATTTTATATTAAAATGGTCAGCTCTCGGTTCCTAGCGGCGTAAAGGAGGGTGTTTTCATCACTATACCCTGTCCAGTCTTGTATGTTCTTCAGCCATTATGTTTCCCTTCTGTCTCTACCACGTCTTCCTTCAATTTTGTATTTAAGGATTCGTTGTAAAATTTTGTATTTGTTGTTTCTCAATACGCGTCCTAGGTATGTATGAAGTTTTCCGTTTTTTTATCATTAATATTAGTTGTCGGTTGACATTCATCCTTCTTAATACTTCATCATTGGAGACTCTGGCAGTCCATGGTATTTTCAGAACTCGACGGTATATCCACATTTTGAAGGCCTCCAATTTTCTTTCATCAAAGTTTTTTATTGGCCAAACTTCTACTCCTTATAGTAGGACAGACCAAATGTAGCATTTTATGAAGCGTGTTTTTGTTGCTACGTTGATCTCATGACTGGTCAACACTTTGTTATATCTAAAAAAGGCATCTCTCGCCATCTCTATGCGGCATTTAATTTCCTTTAATGGGTCCCACTGTTAAGACTCCCAGATATTTAAAACTTCGCACTCTTTCGATTTCTATATTTTGTATATTTAAAGTTGTATTCTGATGGGAATTTTTTACTAATAACCATGTAGTTAGTCTTTTTCATATTGATTCTTAATCCATACATCTCACTTATACGTGCAAGCTTTTCCATCAGTTTTTGTAAGTCGGATATACTACCAGCCACAATTGTGGTATCATCAGCATAAATATTATTGATGGATTCCCAATTTACCTTTATCCCTATATTTTCCCCTTCAAACGTTTCTTGGAATATTTTCTCCGAATATATATTAAATAATAATGGGGATAGTATGCACCCCCCTGTCTAACTCCTCTTGATATGTCAATTTCGTCAGTTTTTAATACAGCGTAGTTCTTTATCTTGTATTCCGATAGAGGTCAGAATTTCAATTAGTTTGTCATGTTTGACCGTATCGAAAGCATTCTCACAATCGGCAAAACAGATGAATACATCTTTTTGGGCATCACATCAAGCTTCTCGTGTACCCATACTTTCTCTGAAACCAAATTGCGACTCTCCCATGGCAATTTCACATTCGGTATAAATCCTCTTGTGTATAATTTTTAGAAATATTTTTAACAAATGACTCATCAGACTAATTAGTCTGTATTCATTGCATTTCTTTGCATTATTTGTCTTTGTTATGGCGATGAATGTTGATTTTAGCCAATCTTCTGGATAGAGACCCGTGTCGTATATGTACATAATTGAATAGTTTGACTAGAAGTTGTACGTTATTGCTGTCTATTAATTTCAAAACTTCAGAGGGGATTACGTCTGGACGTGTTGCCCTTTTTGTCTTTAAGAGATTTGATAGCATATTCTACTTCGTTCCTTGTTATTGGTGTTCCTGTCATTGGCCTCTCCATATTAGGTTCAAAGGCCGTTCTTCCGTTATCAGTGAACAGTTTTGCTACAGAATCCTTCCAAATCTTTTTTCTGCCCGCCAGATCGAATACAGCTCCATAATCGTCATCGACTAGGGTTGCAGGCGATATTATTCTATACACCCCGAAAGTTTCCCTTAGTTTTTTGTGCAGGTTGAAGTCATCATGCATATCTTGCAAAAGTTCAATTTCCTGACATTTTTTGTTTAATAAATCGTTCTTCGCGGCACATGTTGCTGCCCGTACTTCTTTTTTTGTCTCCCAGTATTTCCCATAGTCCTTATTTTTATGTTTACTTCTTTCTTTCCATAGCTCTCGAATCTCGTCTGTAATCCATTCTTCCGTTCTTTTTGGCTGTCGATTTCCTAGGGTGTTTTTCGTTGTTGTGTTTATGACATCTTTAACATTGTTCCATAAATTATCCAAGTCATCTTCGTTTATTTCATCGAGTCGATTATTAATTCGTTTTTAATTTTTGGATCTTTCAGTTTCTCTATATCAATTCTGGGACGAGCTTTCTTTTTCCGAATGACTGCAAGTTTGGTGGGAATATTTGAAACTAAAAGATTATGATCTGATGGCACATCTGCTCCTGGGTATGTCGAGCATTTTGTTACACAAGAACAATATCGTTTATTTATTAATATGTAATCAATTTGATTTCTTACAATGTTTCCTCCATTGTCCCGTGGTGACTTTCATGTGTACAGTTTTCTGGGGTGTAGGCGGAAAAGGGTGTTCGTAACCTCCATTTTATGTTCCCCACAGAACTGCACGAGCCTGTCTCCTCTATCATTCCGTTCTACCAGACAATATTTACCCGTGATATCTATCACTTCATCTTTCCCGATCTTTGCATTAAAATCACCCTGTGTAAGAGTTATTTCATGTTGTTTCGTCATTTTCAGCAGATGCTCAATATCGCTGTAAAATTCTTCAACTTCATTGGCATTTGCATCACTTGTGGGAGCGTAAACTTGAATGATGTTAATATTAAGTGGTTTTCCCATTATTTTTATTAGCACGGTCCTCTCTGACATTGGGACATATCCCGTGACACATGATGCTATATGATTTTTAACAATGATGCCAACTCCTTTTCTGTGGATTCCGCTCTGATTCCCTGAGTGGTATACATTAACGTTTTCTGACTTGAATTCGCCGCATTCCGTCCACCAAGTTTCGCTGATACCTAGTATGTCTACTCGAAGTCGGTTCATTTCGCTGATGGAGTTGTTTAGCTTTCCAGTTTCGTAAAGACTTCGGACATTCCAAGTTCCAATAGAGTTTTTGTTTTGCTTTACCTCCGGGGGGGTGTTTAGCACCCTCTTTTGGCCGGAGACTGAGGGCCGTGTGTTCTGTGTTGTATGGTTTATACTGTACGATTTTCAAGGGATGTTACTTCAGTGGTTTCCCTTTGCATTCTGAAGGTTTTACAGTTTTCCTTCTAATTTTCAGCCGCTCTTGTGGAGTACAAACGCTGTTTGCAGTCGCCCAAGATGGGAACAGACACTACGATGTTAAATGGTTATTGGTTATTTAATGGCGCCAATTTATCGGGAGGGATGGAATGCATGCAAACAAGGTAAAGTTTCTGATTATGGTCAACGTGGCGACCACCAGGACGATCCTTGTCTTGCTGTATTCGAGTTGACACGCAGCCTCCTCGTGGCCCCTCCTGGATGGCATTCTAGCACCTGCTAGATGTTAACTAATGCGTGCAGCGAAGTCCAATCCCCTGGACGTTAAATTTGGGTTGTGCGTAGGGCTTGGAACCCACCACATAAAAATGAAAACCGGAACAACAGACCAAAAAAAGATCTCCTCAAAAGTTGACGCCCAGCTGGCAGATGCCCTCAAGAAATGTAAGACGGACATCACTGCCATACAGGAAATGCGATGGATAGGGCAAGGATGCAAAAGGCTGGCATCTTGCGATGTGTATTACAGCTGCCATGTTGATAAGCATGAATTCGGATGCGGTTTTGTGGTTAATAAAAGACTTCTTCACCTTGCCTCTGGGTTCACGCCTGTGACCGAAAGAATAGCCACAATCCACATCAGGCAAAATACTACAACATCAGCCTTATTTGTGCTCACGCCCCGACGGAAGAAAAGGACGATGTGGTTAAAGAAATCAATGGTACGATGAGGAGCAACTGCAGCGAAAAACGCCGCATACAAGAAAACGTTGCAGTCAGCCGCTACGCGAGCCATTGTCGAGAACTATAGAGAGAAGAAAAGGGATGAGAGACGCCTTTTCAGACGCAAGAAGAGGGAGCAGGAAAGGCGTGAGCGTGAGGAAGTCGAGATGTATAGATGTTGGAAAGACGCTCGAAAATTCTATCAAACGGTCTAACCGAGGGTTATAAACCCGGAGCGTCTTCCTGCAAGGACGAAAATGGAAACTTAGTAACAGATCCGCAGGGAGTACTGAGGTTATGGAGGAAACACTTCTCTACTCTGCTACAAGGCGATGACGACACCAATACCGCCTTTAGAGATGATGTTCCGAACCCGATCGATGATGACGGCGCGGAGATTCCGCCGCCTAGCCATGAAGAGGTCAAAGTCGCGATTACGCGCCTTAAAAACAATAAAGCGGCAGGTCCTGATGGCCTGCCCGCTGAATTGTTTAAGACCGGATGTAATGAGTTGGTAGGGCGCATGCACCAGCTTATTTACAAAATATGTCTAGAGGAAAGTATGCCCAACGATTGGAAGCTCAGTGTCCTCTGTCCTGTCCTGAAAAAGGGAGACCCTACTATATGCGCCAACTATATGTGTATAAGCCTTCTCGCAATCGCATATAAGGTTCTTACAGGCGTATTGTGTGAACGACTGAAGCCACTCGTCAAAACACTGATTGGACCTTATCAGTGCAGCTTCAGACCTAGTAAGTCCACCATCGACCAGATCTTCACACTACGCCAAATCCTGGAAAAGACCCACGAGAAACAAGTCGACATGCACCATCTTTTTGTCGACTATAAGGCTGCCTTTGATAGCCCCATAAGGGATCGCGTTTTTGCCGTAATGTCTGAGCTCGTTATACCTGCGAAGCTGATAAGGCTAAGCAGAATGACGTTGAGCAATTCCTGCAGCTCCGTCAAGGTAGGAGTGGACCTCTCCGAGCCTTCTGATACCGTGCGAGTTTTCAGACAAGGCGAACCCTTATCATGCGAGGCGTAGGCGCGCAAGGCGCCTGGAAGGATGTGTTGCGGCAGGCCGAAATCCGGTTTGTTATGGTCAATTAAGTAAGTAAGTAATTTATCGACATGTCAACTGGAGCTTCAAACGGCACTCAGAATTTTAATGAAACACTTTGCCAGTAGTGTTCGGCTGAGACCCTAAACTCCAGTTTTCAATCAACGAACTCATATTTTAAACGTTTTTAAAAAGGTAAAAACGTAACAATATTATAATTTCATTGGATAAACAGATTTTATGGCTTATTTTGAATATCTCATACAGCCCTGGCATATTGTAAAACTAAAAATTAATTAAGTGGCATTTTGCTTGATTATTTTACGGTGAAATAAATCTGGCAACTTTATAATTTTCTATTTCCTCTTTCAAAATGTTAAATTTGAAGTTGAAAATCTCAAGCTGTTGTTTAATTTACCTATGTTAACAAACCCTATAATTCCATGTCATCCTATGTAGGTTTGCCATATCGGCAGATAATGTTGATTCAATGAAAGTTTTAAAGTTTATTAAAAAAAAATTCAAAAAGAATTTAAATAAAATACAATTTACATTAAAAACAAATTCGTGAGAAATTTTCAATTCAATTTACTCCATTAAGAACTGAAACATAAACATTGTTATTGAATATATCGACTTCGTAATCTATGAAATAAAATAAAACAAGAAATATTATTGCATCCTAAGAATTTGTTCAAAAAATTTTTATTTTCTTACCCTTAATGCTGTACTAACAGACAGAGGCATTATACCAGCAATATCAATAGTTTTGGGTGTCTGGGTGATGATGAGAATTTGTAAAACAATTTTCTGCTGTGGTACAGTTAGATTATACCAGTTTATGCAATAAATATCAGCCTCAAATTTGTCATTCTGAAATTATGAAAAAATTTGTAGAAAAGCCTGACTAGTAGTCTAGCAAAATATTTTGTTTCATATTAATTGTCATTCATTATCACTTTTTGAGCAAATATATTCTCTACATTGGTCACTGACAGACAAAATTAAAGTAATCAAAGTATCAGGTATGGTTAACTACAATAGTAGTGAGAGGTAAAAGAATTTGAAATTGTCACTGAAAATAAATGTTTTACTCTTTTGAGACTGGGTAGCTTGATAGTCTAGCGAGAGTAGTGTACTACGACGCTGTTAGCGTGAGGCAGAGACACTACACCGAGCATATGGTCGAAGTTACTTAGTCTGTATATTATTAAACATAATTTGTAATTGTATTGTAATTAATTAATAAATAAAATAAATAAATACCCTTTTGAGAATAAGCTTAGACACTGATCTCGTATACGATAATTATTAACGGGCGGTAAATAAACGTTTCTACTTTTTGTCTCGTATTAAGAAACAGCACTTAGTCTGCATCGGTTAAAGATCTGAATAATAGCAGTTTAAACAATATAACATGTTTAGAACGAACTTTAACTATTTGGGTTTCGAAATATTAGGGCATCACAGAAAGAATGCAAAAGTGAATGACAAAATATCTACATTAGGGGCTATGAATGAATGCCACCCAATGGTCCATTCGTTAGCTGTAATTCAATACTTTTAACAGTATTTCTCACCAATAGCAGCTGCAATATTGTCTTTCCGAGCTATAATACATATAACTTTGTCCCTGTACACGTTAGACTGCATATATAAAAAAAATAAAAAATCATCTTACGCAACCATGCTCCATAAAAGAAGTTCAGTCTATTGCAAGTTGCGCAGTGCTTGATCTGCTTTTAGCTGATCTTCAAACAAAAATTAAGCATTTTTCTTTTTGTTGATGTATCATCAATTTCATCGCTAAAAAATATTTTTTATGCAGCAGAATCAACGATTCAATGTCAAGCCTTAGTGAGCATCATTCGAATTGCCACATGTCACGAATTTACCAAATAACAAACAGAATCATAATTTGTGATAGATTATCGCTTGGTAGAATGATTAAAGTGCTTGTTATAGTTTAGGTTAGAGGTAGAAGGCAAAAAATTTGCATCATGATTTTCGAATTCAAAAATTTAAGAGACTTCATTCCCTGCCCTGTCTTTCAGAAACAATAACGTCAATAACGAACACCATAGAAGGACCAGGCAGGGCCACTACTTGAAAGAGAGTAGGACAGAAAAGTTCCTCACCATTACAGCCAATATAACAATCAAACTTAAACACGGAGGATAAACTCCGTTAATAAAAGTCAATAATGCCTTTATCACAACGTCGATGAGACTCTCTCCCCATAGCGAAGAAGTAATAAAGGCAGCAATTGATTCTTTAAACAATGACAAGCTACAACTACGAGAGGCTGACAACATTCTCATTCTGATTAAAAACGAGACAACTGGAGCAGGAGAACAGCATTTCTAGTGGTGACAGACAAAGTGTTCAAAAAGATCGTTTTAAGTAGGCATGTCAGCCCACTTTATAAAATTTTGAAAAAACAATTGGCCAGATTTAAAGCCAACCTATCATTCACGAACAATATCAATACCATGCGTATAATTTTAGATCAATACATCGTGTATAACAAAACATCTCGTGATGCTTTTCTGCATTAAAAGGAAGGATCTGGTATGGTAAAGAGTAGAGAAGTCTATCTTCGTAATTAATGTTCACCAAAGTTCTGGAACTTTTTTAAGTTAGCACTTAAATTTTCGCAAAAATTAATTTGGGAAGAGAATCGAAAGACTTAAAATAATTTTGGGTCTTGAATAAATGTAATGCGACTAGCATAGAATAGTGACAAAAAATTGAAAAATTGGAGAGAGATCGGAGAGATTATACCTCTCTGCTCTAACCGTAACCTGTCGCGAAAGAGGAATTATTACAACTGAATACTCATTAGTGAGGGGGTAGGTTCTAAAAAATAAAAATAAAATAAAAAATTCTACTTTTTTCACTCACCGACGACTCATTTTCGGTACCCAAAACGCAATACAAGTAGAGGCAACAGAACGATATAATGATGTACGGATATGCCCCCGGCCAGCCACCTGCTATAATCAAATAAATACTTATCACTATTGAACCGCTCGAACTTAATATTTGCACCGTTATAACGTAATAAAGCAAGTTGTTGCATTTGGTGGTGTAGCTAAGAGAAGATATTTAAATGAGTTTTAAATACAGGAAATTTTATTTTCAATTACAATTAATTTACCTCGAATAGAGTTGGACCCACTCAGCAATATCTTTCAAGGCTTTTGTAACGCAAGGCTTTTTATTATTATCGGGATCCTCTATCATGTCATTGAGGTATTCAACTTTAGCAGCAAATATATAAGAGAACATGAACGACTGCAACAAATATGTCATGGCCAATAAATCACCACAATATAAGCCAAAACCGAAACCTATGACCATAGCTGTCTGAAAAACTAAAGTGGAATAGTAACCAAAATCCGTGTGTATGTCCAGACCAGGCAGGCGATACTCCAAAACTAAGATATGTTCACCCATGAAAAATAGATACATATAAGGTACAGTCACGACACCAGCATAACCAATGGCATAAAATATCGAAAGATAAATGAGTCCGTATTTTAATTTCTCTGTACATTTATCTAAAGCTTTTAAATATCTGGCACCCATCTTTTCATAGTCCGCATAAACAGTAGAAAATATGTCGTACAAGTCCGCAATGACGGGCTGATTGGATATGAATACCACGAGTTTTATCATACCTTGAGCTGCACTGCCTAGTGTTACAGAGGCTTTCAATATTATGGTCCAATCGTCATGATAGAAGTTGAACATGGTCCAGAATACAAACGAAAAATAGCAAACAATAGCGACCATAAGTGTATACGTAATCCAATTCATCCTATATGGTTTACGTAACAAATCAACGCCACAAATGGACGCAAGGGTACGTAAAATTCGAACAATGCTTTGAAATTTTTCCGATGGTGTCTGAAGAGTTGTTAGAACCATTTTTTCTGCAAAAAAAATTGTTCTCCTTTGATTTGAACTTGTTATGAAGTCCGGAGCACTTTTGCTATACGAAACTGTGTTGTTGCTTCTTTCAACAGCGACTACGATGTGTAATTTGGTGCATTTGCTTATTTATGTTGCTGATAACTAAGGAAAATTTAAAACTCAAGTACTTTGAAAAAATTACCATATAATTACGCCGGATTCTCACAAGCGTAGTGTTTATTTATTTATGCATTAACATGTCACTTTGACATGAGATGCGAGTTAATTGGATTTGGGTACTTTTGTGGTACTTTTCAGGTGCTTTTCTGAAGTAGAGAGCTGTAGCTCAGAAATTTTGCAGCTGTAGTTAAAAATGTGAACGACCAGGTGGATTAATTAAGTAATTAATTAAATTATCTTAACAACAATAAGAACAGTTTCACTGTAAACAAAGCAAATATGCATCCCCCGCTTATACTACTACAGACATGAAGCATATGATCTTTTTTTTATTGCAAATTTTAAAACACTAACACATTGAAGGCATTGCTAAAAAAAATTTTTTTGCTTAGCACAGTATTATTAATGAAGTAGTATGGTAGAACATTTTGTACTGAAGCCACACAAGTTATTGAAGTGTACTTGGTGCAATAAATCCATGGGCCCTAAGGTCTAGAACAGTCGAAATTTAACTTAATAATGCAACTGCAATTATGAAGCATTGAGAATTCGTCTTTTTTTTTTGTTTTTCTTTTTGACTGAGGAGCGTCAAAATAAAATGTACATTTTACACGCTGTGTAAATGAACTACAAGCGTTCTCTGGCTGCTCGATAATCTTTTCTAGAAATTGGAGTTTCGGAATCGGAAAATGATATTCTGGATATTCACTGCTGTTAAGAAATCATTAAGTGTCTATGCATATTTATTTTTGGTGTAGTAAGATAGCGTTCAAGAACACTAGAGACATTCCTAGTAAGTCGGGTCGAAGCAACTGTATTAATAACATTTTCTACCGATGAAAGAGAAGTTCTAAGATTTAATTTTAAGAAGTTATTGAACATTTTTGAATTGAAAAGTAGACACAGCATGGCGCTTTTCAGTTTCTTTCTTTGCAGTCCTAATTTTTAAAGTAACATGACATGACATGACATCCCTATTAAGGGTTCGCTTCAAAAAATTCTGCCAAAGCATGACTGCCAACTTCGACCAAAGGTACGAATGGATGGATCCAAGATGAAAAATATAGTGAATAACACGGACAATCCAATTTATATAAATCTAATAAGTTTAAGGCAATGCTTATGTAGATAATGAGTAGTACTCGCCTCTACACATTTTCAGATAGTAAAGCAGCTCTCAGATGAAGGACTTTCATCTTCTTCTTTATTTACTCATCCGCTATTCAGATATAAGTGATTGTACAATTATATGTTTATAAATATGTATATGTATTCATTTTATATTAAAATGGTCAGCTCTCGGTTCCTAGCGGCGTAAATGATGTTTCTCTTCTGCCTATACCACGTCTTCCTTTAATTTTGTATTTAAGGATTCGTTGTAAAATATTGTATTTGTTGTTTCTCAATACGTGTCCTAGGTATGTATGATGTTTTCCGTTTTTTTATCATTAATATTAGTTGTCGGTTGACATTCATCCTTCTTAATATTTCATCATTGGAGACTCTGGCAGTCCATAGTATTTTCAGAACTCGACGGTATATCCACATTTCGAAGGCCTCCAATTTTCTTTCATCAGAGTTTTTTTTTGGCCAAACTTCTACTCCGTATAGTAGGACAGACCAAATGTAGCATTTTATGAAGCGCGTTTTTGTTGCTACGTTGATGTCATGACTAGTCAACACTTTGTTATATTTAAAAAAGGCATCTCTCGCCATATCTATGCGGCATTTAATTTCCTTTAATGGGTCGTTTATTAAGACTCCCAGATATTTAAAACTTCGCACTCTTTCGATTTCTATATTTTGTATATTTAAAGTTCTGTTCTGATGGGAATTTTTTTTACAAAAACCATGTATTTAGTATTTTTCATATTGATTCTTAATCCGTAGGTCGGATATACTACCAGCCACAATTGTGGTACCATCAGCATATCTTATATTATTGATGAATTCCCCATTTACCGTTATCCCTATATTTTCCCCTTCAAGCGTTTCTTGGAATATTTTCTCCGAATATATGTTAAATAATAATGGGGATAGTATACACCCCTGTCTGACTCCTCTTGATATGTCAATTTCGTCAGTTTCTTCCCCGTCTGATTCCAATATAGGTTTTTAATACAGCGTAGTTCTTTATCATGTATTCCGATAGAGGTCAGAATTTCAATTAGTTTGTCATGTTTGACCGTATCGAAAGCCTTCTCATAATCGACAAAACACATGAATACATCTTTTTGGGCATCACGACAGTTCTGAATTAATATTTGAACACAGAATAAAGCTTCTCGTGTACCCATACTTTCTCTGAAACCAAATTGCGACTCTCCCATGGCAATTTCACATTCGGTATAAATCCTCTTGTCTATAATTTTTAGAAATATTTTTAACAAATGACTCATCAGACTAATTATTCTGTATTCATTTGCATTATTTGTCTTTGTTATGGCGATGAATGTTGATTTTAGCCAATCTTCTGGATAGAGACCCGTGTCGTATATGTACATAATTGAATAGTTTGACTAGAAGTTGTACGTTATTGCTGTCTATTAATTTCAAAACTTCAGAGGGGATTACGTCTGGACGTGTTGCCCTTTTTGTCTTTAAGAGATTTGATAGCATATTCTACTTCGTTCCTTGTTATTGGTGTTCCTGTCATTGGCCTCTCCATATTAGGTTCAAAGGCCGTTCTTCCATTATCAGTGAACAGTTTTGCTACATAATCCTTCCAAATATTTTTCTGCCTGCCAAATCGAATACAGCTTCATAATCGTCATCGACTAGGATTGCAGGCGATATTTTTCTATACACCCAGGAGGCTTCCTTTAGTTTTTTGTGCAGGTTGAAGTCGTTTATCTCCCAGTATTTCTCATAGTCCTTATTTTTATGTTTACTTCTTTCTTTACATAGCTCTCGAATCTCGTCTGTAATCCATTCTTCCGTTCTTTTTGGCTGTCGATTTCCTAGGGTGTTTTTCGTTGTTGTGTTTATGACATGTCATCTTCGTTTATTTCATCGAGTCGATTATTAATTCGACCTTTGACTTCGTTTTTAATTGTTGAATCTTTAAGTTTCTCTATATCAATTCTGGGACGAGCTTTCCTTTTCCGAATGACTGCAAGTTTGATGCGAATATTTGAAACTAAAAGATTATGATCTGATGGCACATCTGCTACTGGGTATGTCGAGCCTTTTTTTGCACAAGAACAATATCGTTTATTTTCTTAATATGTAATCAATTTGATTTCTTACAATGTTTCCTCCATTGTAATGTGGTGACTTCCATGTGTACAGTCTTCTGGGGTGTAGCCGGAAAAGGGTGTTCGTAACCTTCATTTTATGTTCCCGACAGAACTGCACGAGCCGGTCTCCTCTATCATTCCGTTCTCCCAGACAATATTTACCAGTGATATCTGTCACTACATCTTTCCCGATCTTTGCATTAAAATCACCCTGTATAAGAGTTATTTCATGTTGTTTCGTCATTTTCAGCAGATGCTCAATATCGCTGTAAAATTCCTCGACTTCATTGGCATTTGCGTCACTTGTGGGAGCGTAAACTTGAATGATGTTAATATTAAGTGGTTTTCCCATTATTTTTATTAGCACGGTCCTCTCTGACATTGGGACATATCCCGTGACACATGATGCTATATGATTTTTAACAATGATGCCAACTCCTTTTCTGTGGATTCCGCTCTGGTTCCCTGAGTGGTACACCGTAACGTTTTCTGACTTGAATTCGCCGCATTCCGTCCACCAAGTTTCGCTGATACCTAGTATGTCTACTCGAAGTCGGTTCATTTCGCTGATGGTGTTGTTTAGCTTTCCAGTTTCGTAAAGACTTCGGACATTCCAAGTTCCTATAGTGAGTTTTTGTTTTGCTTTACCTCCGGGGATTCTTAGCACCCTCTTTCGGCCGGAGACTGAGGGCCGTGTGTTCTGTGTTGTATTGTTCATATTGTACGATTTTCAAGGGATGTGACTTCAGTGGTTTCCCGTTGAATTCCATATAATTTTCGGCCGCTCCTATGGAGTACAAACGCTGTTTGCAGTCGCCCAAGATGGGAACAGACACTGCGATGTTATATGGCTATTGGTTATTTAATGGCGCCAATTTTTCGACATGTCAAATGGAGCTTCAAACGGCACTCAGAATTTTATTGAAACACTTTGCCAATAGTGTTCGGCTGAGACCCTAGACTACAGTTTTCAATCAACGAACTCATATTTTAAACGTTTTTAAAAAGGTAAAAACGTAACAATATTATAATTTCATTGGATAAACAGATTTTATGGCTTATTTTGAATATCTCATACAGCCCTGGCATATTGTAAAACTAAAAACAGCTTAAGACACTTGAAGAATTTAAGTGGCATTTAGCTTGATTAGTTTACGATGAAATAACTCTGGCGACTTTATAATATTCGATTTCCTCTTTCAAAATGAAGTTGAAAATCTCAAGCTGTCGTTTAATTTACCTATGTATGTTAACAAACCCTATAATTCCATGTCATCCTATATAGGCTTGCCATATCGGCAGATAATGTTGATTCAAAGAAAGTTTTAAAGTTTATTAAAAAAAAAATTTTAAAAGAATTTAAATAAAATACAATTTAAATTAAAAACAAATTCTTGAGAAATTTTCAATTCAATTTACTCCAATAAGAACTGAAACATAAACATTGTTATTGAATATATCGACTTCGTAATCTATGAAATAAAATAAAACAAGAAATATTATTGGAGCCTAAGAATTTGTTTAAAAAATTTTTATTTTCTTACCCTTAATGCTGTACTAACAGACAGAGGCATTATACCAGCAATATCGATAGTCTTGGGTGTCTGGGTGATGATGAGAATTTGTAAAACAATCTTCTGCTGTGGTACGGTTAGATTATACCAGTTTATGCAATAAACATAATTTTCAAATATTTCATTCTGAAGTTAGGAAAAAGAAACATGGAAACAGTAAAAAATTTGTAGAGAACCCTGTCTATTAGTCTAGAAAAATATTTTGTTTCATATTAATTGTCATTCATTATCACTTTTTGAGCAAATAAATTCAATTTACAAAATTAGTACTAATTTGCCTAGATAAGTATCAGGTATGGTTAACTACAATAGAAGTGAGAGTTAAAGGAATTTGAAATTGTCACAGAAAATAAATGTTTTACTCTTTTGAGACTGGGTAGCTTGATAGTCTAGCGAGAGTAGTGTACTACGACGCTGTTAGCGTGAGGCAGAGACACTACACCGAGCATATGGTCGAAGTTACTTAGTCTGTATATTATTAAATATAATTTGTAATTGTATTGTAATTAAGTAATAAATACAATAAATAAATACCCTTTTGAGAATAAGCTTAGACACTGATCTCGTATACGATAATTATTAAAGGGCGGTAAATAAACGTTTCTACTTTTTATCTCGTATTAAGAAATAGCACTTAGCCTGCATCGGTTTAAGGGCTTGGAGGTATGCTATTAATTAATATCACTTTGAATAATAGCAGTTTAAACAATATAACATGTCAGAACGAACTTTAACTATTTGGGTTTCGAAATATTACATTAGGGGCTATGAATGAATGCCACCCAATAGTCCATTCGTTAGCTGTAATTCAATACTTTTAACAGTATTTCTCACCAATAGCAGCTGCAATATTGTCTTTCGGAGCTATAATACATATAACTTTGTCCCTGTACACGTTAGACTGTATATATCAAAAAAAAATATCATCTTACGCAACCATGCTCCATAAAAGAAGTTCAGTCTATTGCAAGTTGCGCAGTGCTTGATCTGCTTTTAGCTGATCTTCAAACAAAAATTAAGCATTTTTCTTTTTGTTGATGTATCACCAATTTCATCGCTAAAAAATATTTTTTCGTTAGAAACACATTTCTCACGCAGCAAAATCAACCATTCAATATCAAGCCTTAGAGAGCATCATTCGAATTGCTACATGTCACGAATTTACCAAATAACAAAGAGAATCACAATTTGTGATAGATTATCGCTTGGTAGAATGATTAAAGTTCTTGTTATAGTTTAGGTTAGAAGTCGAAGGCAAAAAATTTTCATCATGATTTTTGAATTCTAAAATTTAAGAGACTTCATTCCCTGCCCTTTCTTTCAGAAACAATAACGTCAATAACGAACACCATAGAAGGACCAGGCAGGGGCACTACTTGAAAGAGAGTAGGACAGCAAAGTTCCTCACCATTACAGCCAATATAACAATCAAACTTAAACACGGAGGATAAACTCCGTTAATAAAAGTCAATAATGCCTTTATCACAACGTCGATGAGACTCTCTCCCCATAGCGAAGAAGTAATAAAGGAAGCAATAGATTCTTTAAACAATGATAAGCTGCAACTACGAGAGGCTGACAACATACTCATTCTGATTAAAAACGAGACAACTGGAGGAGGAGAACAGCATTTCTAGTGGTGATAGGCAAAGTGTTCAAGAAGATCGTTTTAAGTAGGCCTGTCTGCTCACTTTATAAAATTTTGAAAAGGCAATTGGCCAGATTTAAAGCCAACCTATCGTTCACGAACAATATCAATACCATGCGTATAATTTTAGAGCAATACATCGTGTATAACAAAACGTCTCGTGATGCGTAGAGAAGTCTAGCTTCGTAATTAATGTTCATAAAAGTTCTGGAACTTTTTTAAGTTAGCACTTAACTTTTCGCAAAAATTAATTTGGGAAGAGAATCGAAAGACTTAAAATAATTTTGGGTCTTGAATAAATGTAATGCGTATACGTCTATGTGACTAGCATACAAAAGTGACAAAAAGTTGAAAAATTGGAGAGAGATTGGAGAGATTATACCTCTCTGCTCTAACCGTAACCTGTCGCGAAAGAGGAATTATTACAACTGAATACTCATTAGTGAGGGGGCAGGTTCTAAAAAATTAAAATAAAGTAAAAAATTCTACTTCTTTCACTCACCGACGACTCATTTTCGGTACCCAAAACGCAATACAAGTAGAGGCAACAGAACGATACAATGATGTACGGATATGCCCCCGGCCAGCCACCTGCTATAATCAAATAAGTACTTATCACTATTGGACCGCTCGAACTTAATATTTGCACCGTTATAACGTAATAAAACAAGTTGTTGCATTTGGTGGTATAGCTAAGAGAATAAATTTAAATGAGTTTTAAATACAAGAAATTTTATTTTCAATTACACTTAATTTACCTCGAATAGAGTTGGACCCACTCAGCAATATCTTTCAAGGCTTTTGTAACACAAGGATTTTTATTATTATCGGGATCCTCTATCATGTCATTGAGGCACTCAATTTTAGCAGCAAATATATAAGAGAACATGAACGACTGCAACAAATATGCCATGGCCAATAAATCACCACAATATAAGCCAAAATCGAAACATATGACCATAACTGTCTGAAAAACTAAAGTGGAATAGTAACCAAAATCCGTGTGTATGTCCAGACCAGGCAGGCGATACTCCAAAACTAAGATATGTTCACCCATGAAAAATAGATACATATAAGGTACAGTCACGATACCAGCATAGCCAATGGAATAGAATAGCGAAATGTAAATGAGTCCATGCTTTGTTTTCTCTGCACTTTTCTCTAAAGCTTTTAAATATCTGGCACCCATCTTTTCATAGTCTGCATAAACAGTAGAAAGTATGTCGTACAAGTCCGCAATGATTGGCTGATTGGATACGAATACCACGAGTTTTACCATACCTTGAATTGAAGTGCCTAGTGTTACAGAGGCTTTCAATATTATGGTCCAATCGTCATGATAGAAGGTGAACATGGTCCAGAATACAAACGAAAAATAGCAAACAACAGCGACCATAACTGTATACGTAATCCAATTCATCCTATATGGTTTACGTAACAAATCAAGGCCACAAATTGACGCAAGGGTACGTAAAATTCGAACAATGCTTTGAAATTTTTCCGATGGTGTCTGAAGAAGGTGTTAGAACCATTTTTTCTGCAAAAAAAAAAATTGTTCTCCTTTGATTTGAACTTGAATTTACTGTTATGAAGTCCGGAGCACTTTTGCTATTCGAAACTGTGTTGTTGCTTCTTTCAACAGTGGCTACGATGTGTAAATTGGTGCATTTGCTTATTTATGTTGCTGATAACTAAGGAAACATTTTAAACTCAAGTACTTTGAGAAAATTACCGATTTATTACGCTGGATTCTCACGAGTGTAGTGTTTATTTATTTATGCATTAACATGTCACTTTGACATGAGATGCGAGTTAATTGGATTTGGGTACTTTTGTGGTACTTTTCAGG
The DNA here is from genome assembly GCA_958299815.1 of Sarcophaga carnaria. Taxonomy (NCBI): domain Eukaryota; kingdom Metazoa; phylum Arthropoda; class Insecta; order Diptera; family Sarcophagidae; genus Sarcophaga; species Sarcophaga carnaria. The sequence goes on from OY283149.1 coordinate 89,759,948, forward strand.
TGTTTTTCTGAAGTAGAGATCTGTGGCTCAGAAATTTTGCAGCTGTAGTTAAAAATGTGAACGACCAGGTGGATTAATTAAGTAATTAATTAAATTATCTTAACAACAATAAGAAAATTTTCACTGTAAACAAAGAGAATATGCATCCCCGCGTATACTACTACAGATACGATATTTTTTTTTTTTATTGCAAATTCTAAAACACTAATACATTGAAGGCATTGCTAAAAAAAAATGTTTGTTTAGCACTGTACTATTAATGACGTAGTATGGTAGCGAAATTAGTTAGTATTCTAAACATTTAGCACTGAAACATGGATGCCACACAAATTATTAAAGGGTACTTGGTGCGATAAATCCATGGGTCCTGTGTATGGCTAAGGTCTAGAACAGTCGAAATTTAACTTAGTAAAGTAAACGAACCACGAGCCTTCTCTTTTGTAGGACTTGGAGTTTGAATCGGAAAATGATATTCTGAACACTCACTTCAGTTAAGAACAGCATATCGAACCACTAATCTAGTCCATGCAGCTAAGATTGCGTTCAAGAAAACTAGACACATTCCTGGTAAGTCGAATCGAATCGTCTGTATTAATAACAGAAGGCAATGGGAACATGTTAGACCGATAAAAAAAAGAAGTCCTAAGATTTATTTTAAGAAGTTATTCAATATTTCTGAATTGAAAAGTAGACAAATCATATCCACTTTCTTTTCTTTATTTACTGTCCTAATATTCGTAGTGATGACATGAAATCCATATTAATGGTTCGCTTCAAAAAATTCTGCCAAAGTATGACTGCCAACTTCGACCAAAGGTCTCAGGTTTGGTGTACGAATGAATGGATCCAAGATGAAAAATAAGGTGAATCCCAGGGACAATCCATTTTATATAACTGGAATAAGTTTAAGGCAATGTTTATGTAGATAATGAGTGGTACCCGCCTCTACACACTTTCAGATAGTAAAGCAGCTCTCAAATTTCTTCAATTCCTACCATAACCACATTGAAAACGGTATGTTAGGCATGTTTTATAGTGTTCGCAAGAATTTCTCGTTACATGGATTCGTTTTGAGTTTGAGAGAGTTCGAAGGCTTTGACTATGAACTGCGTAGCAAAAAACGTTGCATATGTGGTAAAAACAAGCATCAATTCGCAACATTTTGTGTATAACCTAGAAATACAAAAATTTAACACTTTTTATCACATGCAATTGGAAAGGGGGTGCTGTGCTCAACGCAGATCTACAGGCATTGTATAAAAACAACAGAATCAGAACGATGGGCAATGTTTCAAGATTCGCAATGAATTTTGGAGATATTGAGGTTAGGTTAGGTTATGTTAGGTCGAAGTGGTAGCTCTAATATCAAAGAGCTCACTTGAGCACGCATAGCGGCCCGTTGTGATGCCACGAGTAAACGCAGTCTCTGCACTGACCACGTTCCACCAAAATCAGGGAAGAGAAGGAAGTTGGTCAGCGCAGTGGCTGCAGAAGATATTGAGGACTCCATAAGAATTTTTAATGGCGAAAGAAACGTACCTTTTGAGACCTAGATCAAGGAATTTCTAAGAAATCCATAACGAACGCATAACGTCTTGAATAACACTGAAAACTTCGCCGTAGTAGCAAAATTACGCACTTTCCATTACGAAAATTAACGCTCTTGTCAATGAAGTTAATGTAAGTGTGTTATGCTTATGCTAAACAAAAAGTTGTTGACGGAGTGGGGGACAGCAGTCGAAAAAATGTTGGGAATAAAATAACAAGTATTGAACAATCATCGTTTTATAAAAAGAAGTCTCCATGTTTTCACATCAGTGACGATTGAATCTGGCAGAAAGAAAAGACCAGGTTGATCAGTACCCACAAGAGAATGTAGCAAAGCCATCCGATTTAGTAGTTGAATTGTTATGATGAAAAACGGAACTTTACTCCTCGGATTACAGACGCCACACTGTTCACTGTTCAGCTCAATTAGAAAGAATCGGCAAGACTACGCGACATGCTATTCCTCCCAACAGACTATTCAACATCAAAGTTAATTGCATGCTGATATATGGTTGTAGCTACACTTCAATTTATTGATCATCATCTACATTGAGCGTCAAAAGAAACTGTACACTAAGGATAAAATTCTAACAATCATCGAACTCAACTTTCACCACTTAAGGAGAGTGCCCGAAAAATATTGGAAATATTTCGAATTTTCTTAATTTTAAAGACTGGCAATGAAACAATTTTAAAATAACAATAACGGTAATTTATTAATATATATATTTTTTTTAATGTACAGTTTCTTTTGACGCTCACTGTACTTTGTAGAATATTATGAATTTGTAAACCATTTGACTAGTGGGTATGAACAATTAGATGAACTGAACAACTAGATTTTTTGAAAACTGAAAACTGTTCTTTTAAGTTGGAAAACTACCGGCGGATATTATAAGGGTTACAATAGATTGGAACACTCAATATTAAAGACATGTTGGAGCGAAGAACGTGTTTAAAATATCTCCATGTAGGTATAATACTTTTAAAATGTTAGTGATTGCCACATACTGTTTATAGGATCAAGGATATACTGTACTGTTATACTCGAGAAATAGTACCGCAACCCGACATTCTGTTTTACTGACCTGAACTTATGTACTGTGTCCCTGTAACGTATCCAGAGAAAGACCCCAGGTTGATATATGATGTTAGTTAAGTTAACTCTCTGCCTAGTGTAGTTTTGTTAACATGCAAGTGTTACATTCTGATAAGCTTTAACTCTGCTCTGGTGTTACGTTTGTCGCATCACAAAATGAACTCTTAGTGGTTGTTTTTCTATTAGGTCGCCGTAGCCTAGTAAGTAGCCACGGTTCAAACCCCAGGTCAGGCAACTCGAACATAAAGAAATATAAAAAATATTTCATCGGCGACTTCCGCTCAGCAGTTTTCTGGCAAAAACTCTGACAGTAAATAAAATTGCAATGAAAAGCTTCTCAAAAATGTGTCGTTCGGAGTCGACTTTAAACTGTATGTCCCACATATCATGTATAAAATTAGCACAAACAACATATGTAAGTGGTGTGAGAAACTAGGCCGTAATCCTGACTGAAGGTTTATGTATGTAATTATGTATGATTGCTTTTCTATACAAGAAGGACCAAAGCTGTTAAGTTTCGTACTATTGTAATTACATAACACTATTCCACTTACCTATCTGATTATGATTGCCTAGTCCCTTGTTACTCTAGCCCTTACATGAGTTACATAAGTGATCGAATAATTGCCTCTGACTGTCGGAGAGTATTGCTATGCTCTGTCCTCTATACTTTTTAATCAAGACCAATTGAGCATATTCGTTGATGGAAATATCTTCTATTTTTCCAGACTTGTAACTAAAAAACTTTTCCCTAAAATAATACTGCGGGACAGCTAACTATGAAGCTGGCTGTCTCTCGTCTATTAACTGCAAGGGTCCTCAGATCTTTATTGTTCGGTTTATGTCATCTAAGCGATTGTAGTCGCCGTAGTCTAGTAGGTAGTGTGTCGGCTTATTAGACGTAAGGCTCAAATCCTAGGTCAGACATCAAAACGAAAATATGAGAAAAAAAAATATTTCTTCGGTGACTGCCTCTAATCAGATTTCTGGCAAAAACTCTGAGAGTAAATAAAATTGCCATGAAGGGCTTTTCAAAAGTCTATAGTTCGGAGTCGGCTTTAAACTGTAGGTCTCTCAGTATATAAAATTAACGCACACAACATAAGTGGTGTGAGAAGCTAAGTCGTAATCATAACTGAAGGATTGTAATGACCATTATATATGTTATGTTATGTCATCGGATGTTATGTGAATCCGCCTGAGATATTTTTCTGTTCGTCCTACCACTGCTCCATTATAAAGGTCCCATTTTTAAGCACTTTAAAGCGTCAATTGTCTCTGGCTAGTCGGCGTAACACTTATCTTTGACGGCACCCCACAAATAATAGTCCAACGGTGTCAAATCGCAGCTCCGAGGTGGCCAAACGACATCAGCTCTGCAGCTGATAATGCGATCTTCAAAAACAGGGCGCAAAACATCGAGTGTAGTTTCGGCTGTGTAGCACGTAGCGCCGTCCTGTTGAAATCAAATGTTGCCAATATCCTCCTTTTCAATTTTTGTGAACAAAAATTCGTTCAACAGGGCCCGATAACGATCGCCATTGACTGTTACGGCCACTCCTTGCTCTTTTTCGAAGAAAAATGGCCCAATTATGCCTCTGGACCAAAAACCGCACCAAACAGTGATTCGTTTTGGGTGCGTCGGCTTTTCAATGTATGCGTGCGGGTTTTCTGTGCCTCAAATGCGACACTTTTGCTTGTTTACATACCCGCCAAGATAAAAATGAGCTTTATCTGAAAAGATGATTTTTTTTGCAAAAATCGGCATCTTCTGTAGGCTACTACAGGCTAGCCGAGGCAGCCATTTGAAAGAAATTATTTCCATTATTAACGGGAAGGATTGTACTTTCAAATAAAAAAGAAATTTGATAAAATATTCAGTAGTTTTTTTTAAAGCATTTTCAAAAAAAAAATTATTTGGCGGACCCTCGACCTCGTAGCTAGGATTATGGCCTGGCTACGTGCGTAACCAACCTAACGTCTATTCAGTTTTTGTTTAGGAGTCCCACGAGGTCTGGTGCCTTGAAATCTCGAGCTGTAGTCAATTTATCTATTTTAACAAAATCAATTGTGTTACGTCATCCAAGACTGATGATACCATCTTAGTAGCTTTTACAGTTTATTTGAAACTAAACAAGAAGTAAAATCAAATACAATTTTAATTCAAAATTCCAGAAAAATGTGTCATTTACTCCATGAAAAACTGAATCATAAACATGGTTATGGAATAAACAGTTTTCGTTAGCTATGAAATAAAATCGAACCAAAAATAATTTATTTAAGCAACAGAATGTGCTTAAAAACATTTTACATTCTTACCCTTAATGCTGTACTAACCGACAAAGGCATTGCACCAGCAATGTCAATAGTTTTGGGCGTCTGGGTGATGACGAGAATTTGTAAAACAATCTTCTGCTGTGGTACAGTTAGATTATACCAGTTTATGCCATAAACATCATTTTCAAATTTTTCATTCTGAAGTTAGGAAAAAGAAAACATGGAAACATTAAAAAAAATATTTCTGAACTGAATACTCATAAGTTAAGTTAGTATTAAACATGGGTGCGCAAAAGTGTTAAATTTAGTGGTAGGATAGGTGCAAAAATAATTTTCTGTTTTTCTCTTACCGATAACTCAGTTTCGGTGCCCAAAATGCAATACAAATAGAGGCAGCAGAAAGATACAAGAACATAAGTATAGGCTCCAGGCCAGCCACCTGCTATAATCAAATAAATATTTATAAGCATCGATCCGAATACACTTATAGTTTGCACTGTTATGACGTAATAAAATAAGTTGTTGTATTTGATGGTATAGCTGCGTAGAAGAAGAATTCTATTATTATTGTATTGAATATCGAATTTCCAACTTACCTCGAATAAATTTGAACCCACTCGGCAATATCATTCAAGGCTTTTTATTATTATCGGGATCGTCTATCATGTCATTAAGATACCCAATTTTGGCAGCAAAAACATATGAGAACATAAAGGACTGAAGCAAATACATCAAAGCCAACGAATCGCCTCCATATAAACCAAAACTGAAACAAATGACCATAATTGTTTGCAAAACTAAAGTGACGTAATAGCCAAAATCTGTATCTATATCCAGACCAGGCAGGTAAAATTCCAAAACTTAGAAACGTTCACCAGTGAATAAGAGCCACATACAAGGTACAGTTACGAGACCAGCATAGCCAATGATATAGAATAATGTAAGGCAGATTAAACCTCTCTTGCTTTTCTCTACACTCATGTCTAAGGCTTTATAATATTTGTCGCCCAACTTTTCGTAGGCGCTATAAGTGACACACAACGTATTGTACAAATCCATAACGATATCCCTGTTCGATATGAACGCAATGATTTTCGAAACACCCTGCAGCCCACTGCCCATTGTAACAGATTCTCTCAATAGTATGCCCCAATCATCATGATAGTTCCTGTAGATTGTCAAGAATCCAAACGCAAAATATCCTGCAATGGCAACAAAGAGCGTATACGTAATCCCATTCATGCGATAGTTTTTACGCAACAAATCAATGCCACAAACGGAAGTAAGGATACGCATTATTCGAATAATCCTTAGAAATCTTTCCGAAAGGGTCTGAGGAGTTGTTAGCGCCATCTTTTTACGCGCAAAAAAATTGTTCCTTTAATTTTAACTTGGCGTTATAAAGCGCGAATCACTTTTGAACGTCTTGATGTGATTTTTCCTTGTTACGCGGAATTGCTTTTGTTGCTGTCTCAAACAACGATTACAACGGATATGTAAATTACTGCACCTGCTTCTGCTATTTATGCTTATGATTGGCAAATAATTAAAACTAAAATAGTTTGAGAAAATCACCGGTTAATTGCATTTGGAATTTGACAAGCGGAGTGTTTGGTGATTGACAAGAGATTCGAATGAAGTGAGAAGGGCTATATTGTGTATTCAAAAGTAAAAATAAAATAATTCAACGTATTGGTCATTGCTGGCTACACATTTTTTCCATTTTTCAGGCCACACCAATAAAACGTCTTTTTAAGAACACCAATTAGGCCCCTAATTTTCAATACGCTCGTAGGAATCGAAGTACTGCTCAGCCAATGCGTGTCCCAGCTTATAACCTAACACTTTGACTGTATCCTGCTATGTGTGCAGATCATTTTCATGATGCAAAATTTTCTCGCCATGTCTCCCATGAATTCTGGTAGTTTTTCGATCAAGGAATAGTTCAAATTGATCAGAAGCGATCTATATTAGAGATTTCATCAAAGTTTAGGACCACGTGGTATATCACATCGATATGGTTTTGCAGCCGGAATTGATGGTTGCCCCGGATTAACCCCAGGTTTTTTTCTGTTTAGTTTTCTCAAAATAAAACCACTTTTTATCGCCAGTAACAATTTGATGCACCATTGATTTTCTATTGTATATTTGAAGCAAAATTTCACAAGCGGTTCATCGGTGTTCCATCATTTACTTCATGTGACGCTCATTTTCCAGACCTTTTTTATCTTTCCCATAGTTTTAAACGATTTTAAACGTTCACAAATTATTTGTTTTGTAACATTTCAGCCACTTGTTGCTGACTCCACGTGTTATCTTCATCCAATATTGCTTGCAATTCGGCATCTTCAAACTTTTGTAGTGTTATTCTAAAGTTTCCATTTTTCACATAAAAATTGTTATCTTTGAACAGTCGAAACCCTCTTCTGTATATTGCTTCTGATAGAACCTGATCACGATATGCTCAATAAGCATTCGATGTGAGTCTCCAACACTTTTCTTCAAATGAAAACAACAACATCATTATTTTCTGGTACAAAATTCGCCATCTTTAACACGATTAAAAAAACGTGATGTCAGTTGTTTACTGATTTGATGTACACTTACTGAATATATTTGACAGATGTCATTGCCAACACAAGAATAGAAACAAAAAAAATTAAGGCATTTGTAGCTTGAAGCTCTCCATTGCTTACTTACTCACTTGTAACGATTAACAGATTTCGGCCTGTCTTAGCCATCTTTCCAGGCGCCTCTGCTTCTATCGCGCTTACGCCAGTTGATCACACCAATCGATGACTGTTCCTTCCAACGCAAACAAGGTCGTCCTCTTCGCTGACTTCCGCAGATTCCCGCATTAAATACCCGTGTCGGCGGATTATCCTCCTCCATTCGAACCAGAGATCAGCAATGAGTATTCAAAAAGATGAGTAGATTCGAATCATACTCATAGTTTCTGATACTTATACGCATTCATACTTATTTTAAAATCATACTCATAGTACTCATATTCAAAGTTTGAAGTACTCATCGTACTCATACTTAACAATACGTATGCTGTTGTTGATTTCGACTCACCTTGACTCAACATTTAAAAGAATCACAAAATAAGTATGATTCGCTTACGAACACTACAATACTCATTAGAAGGTTGTGTGTTTGCTTTGCTTGCTGTCTTTGTCTTTTTCTTTCTTCTTTTTTTTTGTAAATGCAACAACAACTTCTTTGTAAATGTTGATGAGCGATTGGAGTCACTCGAATCATTTATGAGTATTATAAGTATTTTTCTAAATTTATGAATCTGAATGAGTAGGCGTATGTATCAAACATATTTCGAATGTTATGAGTTTGATATCAACGTTGTACTCATACTCATTGCAACCTGTACTTATAAATCAATGTTGTAGTGAGTACAAATGAATCAGAGTAGTTGAATTTCAATACTGTTGACTCATTCATACCCAAAATTTCATGAGTGCTTATGAGTAGCGAAAAACGATTCATTGCTGATGTCTGATTCGAACGACATGGCCAAGCCATGGATGTTAATACCTCGCATGATGTCCATGTAGTTGAGGAGCTCATATAGCTCACTGTTGGATCGTCTCCAACTCATACTGGACCGAAGATTTTTCTCTCTCGATCTTTACTCTCAAATACTGTCAAGGCTGCTGCACCATAAAGAAGCACGGGGAGGATGAGCGTCTTGAGCTTGACGCTCACTTCCAGCATATTGCATTCAAAAAGCTTAATATTAATAAAATATTGATCACAGTGTGCATTAAAAGCACAATAGCTATGAAGGAATAGCTGGATACTGAGAAGAACAAAATGAGTCGCTATCGTTGCTTGATGTTATTGGTTAAGAGGTTCATGATTTTATTGATTTTTAAGTTGATTTTTTTTAAATTAGTTTGAGTACTAGATTCAGTCTAATGCATAATATTAAAGACTGTGTCAAGGAATTATCTTTGAGTTCCCAGCAGACCGTAGAGTTGCTTTTCGTTGTCTGTTATGATATTGATAATGTCAGTCATTGACAATGTTGACATTGACTTTTTGTGTAAAGAACACCGAATAAAGAATTCACTACATTGCCAACTATATCGATTGTCGCTCGCTTTTTCGTTTTACGAAGTTTTCTCTTTAGAGTTGAGGTACAAATGATCGTAAGGCTGTAGAGCCTTTATACCGTTAGTTAATAGCTGCAATTCATTAAGAAATAATGCCTGTTTAAATATTTAGGTTAGGTTACCTAATATGGCGAACCCCCTTAAAGAAAGAAGTTTCACTTAGGCTAGTTCTTTATTTCTATTGTGATTCCACAATCAATTCTAGCAGGAGATCAAACATTCCCTCGAAGAAACCAACCCATCAGCAATTGTTATATTAGAGAGCTCAAAGTGAAGGGTCAAAAACCTTCATCTTTTTACGACAAGAGCAGGACACTGACACATGACTTCACAGACAGTCTCTTCCTCCGACTCACAGCTCGTTCAGAAGTCGTTCGGTGTTTCGTACCAAAAGGACAGTGACTCGTAAGAATCGCCAATGTGCAGTGGATGACCATGCGATTTAAGGACAGAAGTGAATAGGTCCTCTCCTTGTTCCTAGGTATCCAACAGAGACTAGCAATATTGCATGTTTTCTCCTGCTGGCAACGAGATTAAGGTTTCCTGAAAAACGAGTGGATACTATTCAAATTAACTAGTTTAGTCAGAATACAAATGACGTGTAATATGGCGGAAATTGTAAGCTCTGTACCGGCCCTGGCCAGCTCAACAGCAGTGCAATTTCCAACAATATTCCTATGTCCCAGAACCCATATAAGAGTTACTCTCGAATGATGTCGAAGTTGCTCTGAGAAATCCTCTTACGACGAATCTTCTTTCTTTATTACGTAAAGTCACATTGTGCGTCTTGCGGTAGCAGCTATTGTTGTATGCTTTCGATCTTGTTAAGTTTCCCAAAAGGTTCCAAACCAATTCTGTTTCCAATAGAACGTAGGATCCTTGGTTTGCACGACCCATTGCCACAAATTAGTGTTCATAATGGTGTGGTGACTTTTCATTGCTTCAAGAAAGTGAAAATAATTCTTGGAGCAAGTTGATAATTATGTATTTATTTGCAACTCTCTTGGAGTATAAACTAAAACTAAAATCTTTTGAACTAAAAAGTGCATTAGGATTCGATCTCAAGACGTAGTTAGAAGTTCCATACATGCGAGTACTGCTAAGCAGTCTTTTGTCGTGTAACCATTTGATAGAATTCAATGCGCTGACAACACGCCTTTGGTCGTGTATCCTTTCCAGAGCAGAAGCCACCATTTTGTTATTGTAACACTCTCACAATCAAGTTGCCAAGTTATGGTCTGCGAGTGCACGAGATCTTATGAGCGACACGAAATCCACACTCTCACGGACAGCAATAATGTTTTTGACAGATTTTGACAGCCTTTTCGTCGAAGTACAATCAATCGTTTACTGAATCAGTGGACAATTATAACAATTCTAAAACCAGTGAAGCTAGCAGTATTTGATAAAAGAATCTGTATTATATTGGTGATATGCCAAATAGAATAAATAAATAACAAACAATTGAGTGTCAAAACTATGGAGTCCCTGTTGGTAAATCAGATATACTCGTATTGCAGGTTAGATTGATAAAAAAAAATACAAGCCAAAACTATTTTTATTCTCTAGAAACTTTATTTAAAACAAAATAATTAACATGAACTGGGTTGATTTGAATAAAAATATTTCATTTCATTAATTCTATTCCGTGAAGAACTGTATCATAAACATAGCCATTGAATAAATAGTTTTCGTGAGCTGTGAAATAAATTTTAAACAGATAATCATTAAATTAATTGTAAAAAATTAATTGCAGGCATCATCTTAGTCTTACACTCAATGCTGTACTAACAGACAGTGGCATTACACCAGCAATTTCAATAATTTTGGGTGTTTGAGTCATGACGAGTATTTGTAAAACAATCTTCTGCTGTGATACAGTTAGATTATACCAGTGCATGTCGTAAATGTCTACCTCAAATTGTTCATTCTAAAATTATAAGAAAATTATAAAGAGGTACTAAAGATAGGATAGGATAGATAGGATAGTTAGAGCGAGACAAAATCGAACAAGTTTAGAATTAATTAATTTATTTATTAATTAAATACTCTCTCTTATTCATTAAATATAAATTTGTTTAGCAGATTCTAAACTGTCTGGTATCCCCACAGTATTGTACTACCGAGGCCGTACATAACTATTTCACGCAAGTGTTTTGGCTTGAGCTCTTTATTTTTCTTCCTGCCTACTAAAGCATGTCAAATAAGATTTAAAATAATGAGTTTTCTTCTGATGAGTCAAAATATAGAATTTATACTCATACGGATTTATTTTAGAATAAAGGGGAAAAAAATGAAGACCTTGATCTGAAGAAAATGTTCAGCAAAGTAGTGCTAGTACAATGCTTTGGGCATGTATGTCGGCACCAGCTGTGGACGGTTTGACATATGGGGAATTTCGTGTCAAGTGACCCACTTTTTAAAATCGATGTCTTCCGATTTGGATGAAATTTGCACCAAGGTTACTATTGGATAGTAGGCCAGACACAAATTTTCAGCTCAATCAGTCAAGCACTGCTGGAGTTAGAGGGGGTCAAAGTTGGACATTTTGGTCATACAGGGATTTTTAAAATGTGTGTAACTTTTCACCTATTGGTCCTAGCAAAACAAAAAGAAACACAGATCATCAGATATGCGAAATATTTCCGACAACTTATTGAAAAAATTCCCAACGCTTTCAAAACGTTTGCTAATTTGTGGATCGTGCAGGAAAATGGTGGGAAAGTTGGACACATTACCGGTTATTCCAGATGAGAACAAAATCAATTCTGAAAATGATGACAGCTCTGCAGGAGATGATGGTCGTTCTAGCAAAATCACTTGACACGTAATTGCCCATATATATTTAGGAATAATGAATAAGAGAGAGTATTAAAACTAAACTAAACAATGGTTTATTTTTTATTTTTAAAAAATCGGTTGAATTAATTATTACTTCTAACAAGTTAATGAGCCCAATCAAATGTAGATGTGATTTGCCCACCAAACTCCCTACAGGCTTAATACCCTTGCCCTACCACTTGGCTTTCTTACAACTCTAGACTATGCTAAATTGAACTGAAGTTGTTTATTTATTTTTTTGTGAATTCGTTTTAATGTGATTTTTTTTTCTTTCTTTCCTTACGAAAACTGCAACTCAAACTTCAAATTCAATGTATACAAACATCATATTTCCATTATCAAAAACAAAAGATTGCTCAAGCCTCGTTCATTCATTCATAATTCATTTTTCTGTATTTTGCTGGGCACTTAAAATTGTAGCCAAAGGAACTGGAGTTGACAATGGCAGATCATTTTTAAGGCCTCTTTAGTCTCTTTAGCTTTACAAGTAGGAAAGAAATTTAAGCCTCTTTTCTTATCATTCATCAACATGACAGTAAAAGCTATTGAATATTTTTATTTTCATTACTAAACCATAACATTTTAGACACGGCCAATTGTATTTCAAAAGAGAAGGAAAGAAATTTTCCGCCTATCCTTTCGGTTTAAGCGACTTAACCAAGCAGAAAAACAGAGAAATACTTCCGTTATTGTTTCTTTGCTAAATTGTAAAATGTTGCATATTCACAGTAGTTTTCTTGAAAGTATCTTCAAGGTAAAAAAAGCAAGAAGTAAAAATTAATTGTTCTGCTTGAATATGAAGGATTTCATGCAATTCTTTTGCGCTTGAACAAGAAAGTTATGGACGGAAATACAATGTTAGTTTAAATACAAATGATGAGAACAGGAAAGGCTGATACCCTACAGTCAAAGTAATATGTATCATGATTGCACGACTGAAACTGCTATCATAATAGATTAAATTTTAGACGTCCTAATAAACTACATGTTTACGGGATCTTTAACTGCTATAACAATGCAACGCAAAGGAATGGTAGGAAGTCTCCAAAAAAAAAATAAGAGTAACAGACTCTGCACCATTTTTCACCTCGTATACCGAAAATGCAGTATAAATGGAGGCAAATAAATGTGTTTATAACGTACGCATAAGCACCAGCCCAGCCACCAGCAATTATTAGGTAAATAGTAACGACTATCGAACAAAATGATGTTATAATCTGCACTGTTATGACGTAATAAAAAGAATTATTACATTTACATACAAAATCTAATATGAAAAACCATTTCTTCGGTGACTTCCTCGCAGCAGATTTCTGGCAAAAAGTCTGAGAATAAATAAAATTGCCATGAAAAGTTTCGCAAAAATCTGTCCTTTGGAGTCGACTTTAAACTGTAGGTCCTGCCACTCAAGTATAAAATTAACACACAAATGTAAATGATGTGAGAAACAAGGTCGTAATAACAACGGAAGGGCTGTATTGACCAATTACATTTGATGGTTAGCTGCATAAAATAATTTCGATTATTTTAAATATTTTCATAATGAAAGCAGGTTACCTGCTTAGAGTAAATATGGAACGATTTAAGAATTTCTTTCAAAGCTGTTGTAACACAAGGGTTTTTATTATTATCGGATTCTCCACCATTCATTGAGATACTCAATTTTGACAGCAAATATATATGAGAACATGAACGACTGCTGCACGTATGTATATCAAAGCCACTAAATCACCACAATACATGTCAAAGCCGACACCAGTTTGAAAAGCTACAGCGGCATAATAACCAAAATCTGTTTTGACATCATGACCTGACAGACGAAATTCCTAAACTAAAAGGCATTCACCATTCAAGAATAAAAAAATATGAGGCGAAATCACTACACCCATATAGCCAGGGATATAGAAAATCAGTAGAGAGATTAAACCCCGTTAGGTTTTCTCTGCACTCCGTTGTAAAGCATTTCAATATTTGTCGCCCATCTTTTCGTAGTCCTTGTAAATGCCACTCAAAAATTTGTACAAATCGAACATGACATCCTTATTCGATATGAAAGCAATGAGTTTGGAAACTCCTTGAAGCCCCGTACCGAGTGTAACCGAAAACGTTAATATAATGGTCCAGTCTTCTTTATAGGTTGTGTGGATTGTCCAGAATATTCACAAATAATATGAAACGACACCAGCAAGGAGCGTATAAGCATTCCAGTTCATGCAATAATTTTCACATAGCAAATCAATGCCACAAACGGCAGTACAGAAACGCAATACTTGTATAAGAAATTAAAATTGTTCCGAAGGAGTTCTAAAAACTTTCAACACCATAACTGCGAGAAAAATTGTATTTCTTTCGATTTAGAATTTCAACTGACTTTTATTAACTTTGGAACGCGTTTGCGTATAATACTACGATTTTCCTCATATATATCGCAAGTAAGATGGCTAGATATGTGAAATTATTTAATTGCTTGTATTTAATTGTGACAATATTGATGGATATGCAAATAGTTGCAGCTGTTTGTTTATGTTAGCAATTACAGAGAAGTTAACACTGAAGTTATTTAAACAAATTAAAATTAATTGCTTGCAATGTAAGCAAGCGTTGTAGGAAAAATATTGAAATATACACAGTGAGCTCAAAAATAAAATATACACCAGCGTATGTGAGAATGTATGAGGTTCAGTTTTGTAAATTTATTTCAGGTTCCTATTTTAATTTCATTTATTTTGTTTTTAACGCATAACAACTAAGATTAGAAATAATAACTGAAGATGCTTTATAGCCTATGCGTCAAAGAAAAGTGTACAAAAATTCTTAAAGAGAAAACTGTTCTAGAAAACTAATTCTTTATCGCATCCATTATCAAGGCAATGGATTTACAATCTATTTTCTTCCATTCTCTGTTATCTTCTTTGTTGAATATCAACCATTTAATCTATTTTCTTACAGTGCATGATTTAATGTACTGGCACTTATGCTAGCATTTGATTTTTAGAAATTTCTTCTGATATTTGAACTGTATTACCTTCTGGATATTTTTTTACATTTTGCACTTGAGTGTTTTTTCAAATTTTTGATAGGCCAACACCGGCATTTTATTTCAAAATAATTGCAGGTCAGGTCAACTAAAATTTTTGATTAAAATGAAAAAATTTATAAATAACTGAGACAACAAAAATTTTTAATTTTGTCTTCCAGCAATAGGATATCTATGAGGGCAATATATGGACGAAATGGCAAGGTCAGGTCAGATCAGGTTAACCGGTAGCGCACCGTTCACAGGCAAGATCCCTCGTTCTGTCGTCCAAACAACCGATGTCATCTGTTCTGAAATGCAGAATACACGTATGAAAGATGTTGCACAGATTTCATTTCCATCACAACATGGCAGCTTCTGCAGTAATTCTGGTGTTAATGGAATTTCGTTATACAGCGTTGTATTGTCGAACTCAATTAGTTCCCCGATTCTCCTGCTGTCCATTGCTGGACATAGCAGTTTTGAAATTCGGCATCTAGGTATGTCGGACCACCTACAGTTTGTTGAATTCAATGGCGCGTATATCTCCTCTATTGTCTCCTCTTCGGACAGCTCCCATCCCTACCATGCCAGTTCGTACGGCAGTTACTCTGAAGCCAGTAGAGGCAGATGTTGTATATGGTGTAGAGAGTCCATGCAATTTCTGACGCCCTTTGATTTGACGAGATGCGATCCCAACGGTTTGATTGCGGCTTGACTGTTCATACATATGAATAAGTGCGAAAGTAGCAGGTCCCCGGTTTCAACCACGCATGCAGCCTGTTTAATAGCAAAATTCTCCCTCTATAATACGCAGGTCTAGTTAGGTAATCTGTACGACCCTTTCAGTGCCAGTATATCGGATTAGACCCCAAATTCAATTCTGCACTCCATATTTGAGCCATTGGTAAAGATTGTTATATCACAGTCACCGGTGACAGCTTCAGCAACCCATTTCTCCCGTATGGGAGTGTAAGTCACGTATGTTCGTCCGAAAACAGTCTCTGGTGCTATGTAGTCACACCAAAAACTTGGGTGATTCGGTTCTACTTTATGCATTTATGAATTTAAGTCTAGTTCCAGCAGTTACGTTTCGGAAGAAGAGATGTTCAATGGTTGTAGAGACAAATGACTTCAAAGCCAGCCTGCGGCGTGGACCTCAGAACATCCATGATGCCCAAGCATGCCAACCCCTTTATACTTCGAAATAGCAAGGTTTTGCGGAAAATCTTCAAGGCAAACATTTGTGGACTGAAGATAACTTTCACATGACAGACTCATTTGATTGGGCTTTCTTTAATCGAACTCTTTTCATAGTTGCATTGTCGCTGATTGAGTAATCAGGAGAATACTTTGAGTCGTAAGTTAGATACCTTAACCATTTATTTTAAATGAGCTTCTTGAAGTCAAATGAGCTTAAGAAATAAGCATGACTTAAATATTGTTTTAAAGTGTTCAATTTTATTTTTTTTTTTTGTTTTAATTTTCTTATGAATCTTCTTAAACACCATCTAAAGCTATCACATTTACCCAGAAATAAGTAATTAAAGTAATTAAATTAGATTTTCAAAAATACAGAAGAATCTTATATTTCAGATTTATAAATTTGATTACAATACTTCAGACTTTTGCTTAAGTTTACTAATTCCACAAAAGCAACCCCACTTTAAGAAGATTATTGCTTTTACTCTGGCTATTTGGCTTTACAACAGCTCTAGAACATGCTAAATTTAACTGAAGTTGTTTCTTTCATAAACTTTTCTTTATTTCATTTCCATTTGTTAATATATTCCTTTCGAACACTCCATGAATAAAGGAATTATAACTTCCATCATCACAGGCAAAAGGTTTTTCAAGCGATTTTTAATTCTTTTTGGTTTCCTACGTTCTCTGTATTTTGCTGGGCACTTAAAATTGTAGCTAAAGGAACTGGAGTTGACAATGGCAGATCAATTTTAAGGCCTCTTTAGTCTTTTTAGCTTTACAAGTAGCAAGGAAATTTAACCTCTTTTCTTATCATCCATCAACATGACAGTACGAACGACTCAATATTTTTGTTTTCATTACTAAACCATAACGTTTTAGACACGGACACTTGTATTTAAAAAAAAAAGAATATTTCCGCCTATCGTTTCGGTTTAAGCGACTTAACTAAGCAGAAAAACAGAGAAACGTTTCCGTTATTGTTTCTTTGCCAAATTGTAAAATGTTGCATATTCACAGTAGTTTTCTTGAAAGTATCTTCAAGATAAAAAAAAAAAAGAAGAAGTAAAAAGTAATTGTTGTACTTGAATATGAAGGATTTCATACAATTCTTTAGAGCTTGAACAAGAAAGTAATGGACAGAAATACAATGTTAGTTTAAATACAAATGATGAGAACAGGAAAGGCTGATACACTACAGTCAAAGTAATATGTATCGTGATTTTTATACACGATTGCAACTACATTGATTGATAAGTGAGCCATCAATCTAGATTGAGTTTTGGAAGTCCTAACAGACTACATGTTCACAAGATCATTAACTGAAATGAGACTTTAAATTACTGTTTGACAATGCAGCCGAAAATAGTCGCCATAGTCTAGTAGCCCGCATGTTTGCTTATTAGGTGCGCGGCCACGGTTCAAAACCCAGGACAGACATCTCCAACAGAATGAAATATGAAAAAATATTTCTTCGACGACTTCCACTTAGCAGTATTCTGGCAAAAACTCAAAGAAACAATAAAATTGCTATGAAAAGTTTCTCAAAAATCTGTCGTTCGGAGTCGATCTTGAAATGTAGGTCCCACCACTCATGTATAAAATTAACACACACAACATAAGTGGTGTGAGAAACTAGGTTGTAATCCTGAAGGGTTGTAAAGACCAATTATGTATGTAATCAGATCTTTATAAGCAGCTCTTAACACTGAAAAGTTTATTATTAAAGTCCTTCATGCAAATTTTTTGTTCCACAAGGGTATTTCCCTTTTGTTAGTTCTACTTAGAAACTAGGTCTATAATCCTGACTGAACTTTGATTCCACTCTTATAATTCAGAATTGTCAAAGAACAATTAACCAGTGCCCGAACGCGAGAAGCAGCCCATAAGCAGCCAAATAGTATCAGTAGTAGCAGAAGCGAACACTTAAATATCATCTCAGCCATGCACTTATATTGAAAGGTAAATTCGCTTAGAGGGTTTATATAGAGTACATATTAGGAAAGGCCAGACATGCCATTATGATATACAAAAGCCTTGCAGTGGAATCTTGGGTATGAGTTCCAGAAATTTTGAAATTATTCAATTGACGTATGTATACCATGATAGTCAGGTTTATGGGACAATTGCCTGACAGAACGGATCTGAAAACAATTCAAATTGAGTTTAACAAGATCAGAAACTAGTGAGTGTTGGCGTAACAGAGGCAACAGGAACTTCTTCTGTTCTGTATGTTGCACATGGTAGCGAAAACCAAAGCCTTGTAGACGATGTTCAGGTTAACAGGAGACAAATCTGCCATGAAATTTAATTGAGGGTTTCATGATCTCAGAAATTAATTTACTGACAGCGCCATCCTTCTCTGTCCTCTGAAGAAAACCAGTAGAGTCTCTGCTTTGGGTAAGTGCTTCGCAATGCGTCTTACTAACAAAATTTAATGGTGTTACATGGAAGCTTCATACCCTTTTGTAGTATACAGATGCTACAAATTCTATCAAATGCAATCAAACAGATCTAAACATGATCGTGCATGCATATTCTATATGGGTTCTACATTGTTGTGGTAATTTATATTTTTTGTGGTATCAATAAAGCATTCGTGCGTTAGTTTATTTCTAATTTGGAAGTAAAAACCTTCAAAATATGATTGACTTCAAAACAATTATACTTTGAACTAAATAAATAAATATTGCACTTCAAGTACAGTTGCGTGAAGAATTCATCGAGTATCGGCATTTAAATCCAAACTACTGCCGCACTGTTTGCCAAAATTTCATCTGAATACTAACCTTTGCAGTCTGTACAGTTTTTCTTTTTATTTTAACATATCGTTGTTTGCCAAATCACTCAGCCTCGAAACTAAACCACAAATAATCAATCATGCCCAAAACTTAAATCACAACCCTCGTATTAATCGTCATCAAAATATATAGGAATTATATTCCAAAGAAACCCTAATAGAACCCAATTAGTGAATTTTTGAATACCATGATCATAGTAAGTATACCGTGTATTCACATAACATTGCTCTGTTCATATTAACATTGCTCTGTTCATATAAACATACACATACAGTATACTATTTAAGTGTTACGATCAACTAACAGCTACAATCGTTTGTGTACTTATTTACTAATAGTCTTTCGCACAAATAACAAATTCAAAAATAATTCTCATTTAATTAATTTCTATTTCTGAATAAGTGAATGAAATTGTGAAAGGGTGGTTGGTGGGTTTATGTGCTCTGTGAGGGGCAAAGATGAGATATACCACTAAATAGATTGTACTTAGGAACCCTTGGACCACAAATCTCATACAGCTTGTCCTAGTCCTAGTATTTTCAAAAGCATTGTTAACCTATTAACCATTACCAACCTATATTTGAATTGCAGTCCTAGGATAGCCAAGCACAATCCAATTTACTTCAAGATCAAGCAAAGATGATAATAAAGATAATGATAAAACAAGATAATTTTTAGAAATTTTGTAAAAAAATTTATTTATCTAATACTCTATCATATCAATCTGTATTCAAGTAAATCTTGTTTATCCTTTGGTGAATATATAGTGGAACATAGTAGAAGTTAAACATTACCCAAAAACTAACACACAACATACATAATTTGCCATTACAACCCTTCAGTCAGGATTACGGCTTAGCTTCTCACACCACTCATGTCGTGTGTGTGTTAATTTTATACATGAGTGGCGGGACCTACAGTTTAAAGTCGATTCCGAACGACAGATTTTTGGGAAACTCTTCAAAGCAATTTTATTTACTCTCAGAGTTTTTGCCAGAAATCTGCTGAGAGGAAGTTGCCGAAGAAATATTTTTTTCATATTTTCGTTTTGATGTCTGACCTGGGCTTTGAACCCAACACACTATCTACTAGACTACGGTGACTTCAGCTAACACACAACCTGGTCAGAAAATAAGAAAAAAAATCCTCGCCTATTTTCCTGCACACTTCGCCAATTCGAGAGTAAACTATTCATCGATCATGTAAGTCTATGGCATCTATGCGTCGATTTTTATTTATATAATGTCCATGGACATTATGTCATGCCACCGAATTAAGAATCACATCGCACCATAAATAAGTATATAATGTCACAGCTCTTGTACTCATTCACTTAACCATGCATTAGAAATATATCATCCTCTTCTTCCTTTTTTTAAACACTTGTCTGACTTTACCATTCCACTTTCATAACTTTTAAGGTCAGAAAATTTCCGTTGATTTATTTATTGAAATAATCCACTCGCTTCAAAGTTGTGTAAAAATCTATCGGGGAAAAAACATCGTTTCTACACGAAGATTGTTCACAACATCCGAAGCAAATGTTGATGCATGGTTTATATCTCAACCAGTTATCCTCGTGCAGCCAAACCAAAATTTCTTAGACTAAAGAATTTGAAAGAGTTCTCTCAATGTCCAATTATTGATATGATTTGATCATCAAATCAAGTAGATTTTATCACAACCATCACCACAGAGATTGAAATCACTCTCATGTAGAATATCTGCACGCTGTTGATCATCCATTTTCATTTCATAATTGCTTAGTGTGACAACCTACCTATTTTCGTACTCTCCAAATCAAAAGTGTATTTTATATTTTATAATTATTCGTTCAGGGTTTTATTAAAAAGGCAACTTCACTCTCTCAGTGTTAACAATTGACTACCAGAATGCTACGATATATATTTGTATATACATATACATATGTTGACAATATATTCGAAGAATACTAATATATATATATATGTTGACAATATATTAAACGAATGCTACGATTATTTCATAAATTATTTTTGAGTGCTACTGCTGAGTGTGATACTGCTCTCCACACTTAGCAAAACAATTCTTTTTTTTAATCCTGAAGTACACATATTTGCATCAAGAAAACATTTCATCATAAAATTCTGGACAGAAATAAGGGATTAACCATCAAGCAATTCATCTATTTTGGAAAACAACAATTTTGGGCATTCAACTGATAATTTTTTTTTTATAAAAAAAAAGCAAAACTTAACAACTCTAACCCAAGGGCTAGTGAAAATAATTAAACCATAGAATTGAAGTATAAAAAATGAAACTGAAGTCATTTACTGACATTTAAATACATACATGATGGGTCATTACAGCCCTTCAATAAGGATTGCGACCTAGCTTCTCACACCACATATTTTGAGTGTGGTAATTTTATCCTTAAGTGACAGGATCTACAGTGTAAAGTCGTCTTGGAACAGGAGATTTTTGACAAATTTTTTGATGCAAATTTTTTAGTCTCAGAATTGTTGCCAGGAGATTGCTGAACCGTGACCTCTCGTCTAATAAGCCAACACACTACCTGCGGCGGCTTCTGTTGATATTTATTGAAGCTAAATACCATGAAAGAGACGTATTAATTGCTACTACTGGCCCCAAGGTCTCAGTACCTGCTACAATTGAACATATGTATGTATGTATAGCCAACGTTTCAAGAGGATATGTGCCACAACAATGCATATAATGCATATCTCATATAGAAGATGCACGCAAGATCATGTTTAGTTCTGTTTGATTACATTTTATAGAATTTTTGGCATCTGTATGCTATAAACGAGTGCTTCCATGTAACACCATTCACTTTTGTTAGTAAGTCGCATTGCAAAGCGCTTATCAAAAGCAGAGACTCTGCTGGTTTCGTTCTGAGGACAGTGAATAATGGAGCTGTCAGTAAATTAGTTTCTGAGATCATGAAACCCTCAAATAAATTTCATGGCAGATTTGTCTCCTGTTAAACTAAACATCATCTACTAGTCTTTGGTTTTCGCTACCATGTGCAACATACAGAACAGAACAGGTTCCTGTTGCCTCTGTTACGCTAACACTCGCTAGTTTCTGATCTTGTTTAACAAAATTTTAATTGTTTTTAGGTCCGTTCTATCTACCCAGACAATTGTCCCATAAACTATTATTGGCCTGACTATCATGGTATACATACAGTGCATAATTTCAAAATTTCTGGATTTCATAACCAAGATTGCTCTGCAAGGCTTCTGCATACCATAATGGCATGTCTGGCCTTTCCTATGCTGTACTCTATATAAGCCCTCTAAGCAAATTTACGTTTCAATATAAGCGCATGGCTGAGACGATATTTAAGTATCTGTTTCCATACCCTTTCTGCTATACTATTTGGCTTATATGGAGATTACAGGGAAGTATTTCAGCTCCTTAAGGCCTTCTTCTCGAGTTCAGGTACTGGTTAATTGTTCTTTGACAATTCGGGTTTTATAAGAGTGGAACCAAAGTTCGGTAAGGATTATATACCTAGTTTCTCAGTAGAACTAACAAAAGTGAAATACCCTTGTGGAATCGAAAATTAGAATGAAGGACTTTAACAACAAACTTTTCAATATTTAGTGGTGCTTATAAAGATCTGATTATATTGGCCATTACAACCCTTCAGTCAGGATTACGGCCTAGCTTCTCACGCCACTCATGTTTTGTGTGTTAATTTTATAGATGAGTGGCGGGAGCTACAGTTTAAAGACGGATTTTCGGGCATGGCAATATTATTTACTCACAGAATTTTTGTCAGAAATCTGCTGAAAAGAAGTCGCCGAAAAATATTTCTTCATATTTTGTTTTGATATCTGACCTGGGGTTTGAACCGTGGCCTTACATCTAATAAGCCAATACACTACCTACTAGACTACGGCGACTTCAAAAGATTTGATTAGTGTCCTAATATTGTGGCACTTATTAAACAAAAATGTATGTCCTACGATACACCATATATTTTACGAAAACGTTTTCAGATGCTTAAGCTATCGTGAATATTTGACATACCCGATCAGCGTATATCTGGGGTGGACTTAGTTTACACATATTCTAAGAGGTTATTATAAAGGGAATAACCACAATAATATAATTATTTGATTAGGAACAGGAATTATGTGCAATATTTGAATTTGAGGAGTGTAAATGTGAAATTTTTGTTCATTCATAATTCTTATTGAAATTATATTATATTAATTGAAACCCTTAAAAACTAAGGTTCTCGTACATTAAGACAGATCTAATTCTTGACTTACCGCAATTTCACTTTGGGTACCCAAAATGCAGTAGAAATAGAGGCAATAAAATGTGTTTATAACGTACGCATAAGCACCAGCCCACCCACCAGCAATTATTAGGTAAATACTAACGACTGTCGAACAAAATGATGTTACAATCTGCACTGTGATGACGTAATAAAATAAATTATTACACTTTGTGGTAAAACTGCGTAAAACAATTTGGATTATTTTTAAATATTTTCATTATGAAAGCAGGTTACCTACTTTGAGTAAATTTGGAACCATTCCGCAATATCTTTCAAGGCTTTTGTAACACAAGGGTTTTTATTATTATCGGCATGCTCCACCATCTCATTGAGGTACTCAATTTTGGCAGCAAATATATATGAGAACATAAACGATTGCTGTACGTATATCAAAGCCACTAAATCACCACAGTACATGCCAGAACCAACACCAATTACCAAACAAGTTTGAAGGGCCACAGTGGCATAATAACCAAAATCTGTGTTGACATCAAGACCTGGAAAACGATATTCCAAAACTAAAGCGCGTTCACCATTCAACAAAAATAAAATATGAGGCGAAATCACTACACCCATATAGCCAGCGATATAGAATATCAGTAGAGAGATTGCACCCCGTTTAGTTTTCTCTGCACTCCGTTCTAAAGCATTTCAATATTTGTCGCCCATCTTTTCATAGTCCTTGTAAATGCCACTCAAAAATTTATACAAATCGAACATGACATCCCTATTTCCTATGAAAGCAATGAGTTTGGAAACGCCTTGGACAGCAGTGGCAAATGTAACCGATGACGTTAATATAATGGTCCAGTCTTCTTTATAGTTTGTGTGGATTGTCCAGAATATTAATACATAGTATGAAACGACACCAGCAAGGAGCGTATAAGTATTCAAGTGCATGCGATAATTTTCACGTAACAAATCAATGCCACAAATGGCAGCACAGGAACGCAATATTCGTATAATAAGTTCAAATTTTTCCGATGGAGTTCTGGAAACTTTTAACACCATAACTGCGGGTAAAATTTTATTTCTTTCGATTTAGAATTTCAACTGACTTTCGTCGAGATTGGAACGCGTTTGTGTATAAAACTACGATTATCCAACTATTTATTGCAAGTATCCAACTATTTGAAATATATTTATTGTTCATACTCATCTATTAACAACAATGTTGCTTTATGGGTAAATAGTTGCAGCTGCTTGTTTATATTTATGATTTATTGTGGAAAATATACAATTGCTTGTAAGCAAATATTAAGAAAGTGCTTACGCCAGCATTTGTAATATGATCTCCATAAGTGACTAAATCGCTGGTAGGATTTTATCATCAATAGAAGGTCTACAAATGAAAATGTTGTAATAAATGAAATTTCAGCTGCTCAAAACTAAACCTTGTTTATATAGTCTTCTCAAGCTAACAAACCAGCTATTATTACAAATGTGCCTACACAATTTATGAGACATTCTCGGCTTCAATTTAACAGCGTCTTTCTTACTATATATACTGATAACATCAAGCAACTGCCGAATGGAAAACAAGTAGTATGGTGTACTCCTTTTATGACACATTCCTTGACTTTGTAATGGCCTAACTCGTCCGAATTTTAGGGCCTGTTTTTATAAGACAAACGATTTCAGGCGAACACTTAAGTTTGCTTGTGTTTTGCATACAAATAGAGGTTTGCCTTAAATCGTTCGTGTTATAAAAACAGATCATTAGATAAGCTTCCAGTGTAAAGAGGTTTGCAGAAGTATAATCAAATCATATTGTCAAGTTCTAATTTAAATCTAATTAAGCAAGAGGGATTTAATGAAATCCCAAGAGCACATATAGTTACGCTTTTCCTATGTGGATGCTTAATTAATTTCTTGACATCACATTTTATGTGTGTAGAGAAGTAAAACTTTGTGAGATGCCGCCATTTGGTAAATAAATTTTAGAAAAACTTAAGAGAAGCTTGCAGGCAAGATCTTTGCCTATTTCTAATATTAGCTTCAAGTTAGCCAGTCATCGACACATTTCTTAACATCAGTTAAGCAATTCTGTATGATGTTCCATGGTTTCTTGATGAAGTTTTAGGACTTACTTCAAGATTTTACTCTGAAAGTTCTAACCACATTTCAATTCTACATTATGACATGCCATTCTTAAGCCCATATGCAGAAAAGCCATGAAAACTTCAGCAGGGCAATGATCGGCAATTTTATCTGCTTTAGTAAGGGTTTACTTCGGTTTGAGTTCCATATATTCGTCACAATATTAGGCATCTGATTCTGAGCCTATTGTCGATATTAGTCGGTCATTTGATTCCCTGAAAAATTAAGAAACCATGATATTCGCCAACAGCAGAAGAATAAGCCTTCACCCTTCAAAGTCTGTTGTGTGATCGACTGAAACCACTCATCAAAATACTAAATAGACCTTATCGGTGCGATTTCAGACATGTTAAGTTTACCAGCGACCCTATCTTCATATTTCGTCAATTCATGTAGAACATCCATGAACAGCATCATATTTCTGTCAATTATAAGCCAGCCTTAGAGAGCCATATAAGCAATTGCGTTTCAGCTGAAATATTTGAGCTTGGTATTCCTGCGAAGCAGAATGACGTTGAGCAACTCCTGCAGCTCCGACAAAGTGGAAATGAACGCATCTGAAGCTTGTGATACCCTAAGAAATTTCAGGCGATGCAAAGGTGCAATGGGTGCGATGTCTTTAACTTTGTCATGGAGAGTGTTCTACGAAAGGCGGCAGTACTTCGCAATGGCACTATTTTCCAGAAAAGTACCAATTTCAAGTTGCTTGCGTACAATGAAGACATTGACAGCTTAGGGCTTACCCAGCGAAATGTTACTGCAGTCTTTAGCGCTATTAAAAACGAAGTCTATAAAAATGGGTTTTGGTAGTAAATCAAGAAAAAACGAAGTGTATGTTGTCAACAAGGAACGGTAGTCGCCGTAGTCTAGTAGGTAATGTGTCGGCTTATTAGACGTAAGGCCTATGTAGGTTCAAATCCCAGGTCAGACATCAAAACAAAATACAAAAACTATTTCTCTGGCGACTGCCTCTTAGCAGATTTTTGATAAAAACTCTGAGACTAAATAAAATTGAAATGAGGAGTTTCTCAAAAATCTGTCATTCGGAGTCGATTTAAACTGTAGGTGCCACCGCTCATATATAAAATTAACACACACAACATAAGTGGTGTGAGAAGCTAGGTTGTAATCCTGACTGAAGGGTTGTAATGACCAATTATGTATGTATGTATGTATGCATGAGACGTACCGGTTGTCCGATTATGATCGATAACTATTCTTTCGATGTTGTCAGTGAATTTGTTTATATTGAGCATGCTGTTGGCAGCATAAATGATGACTGTCTGGAAATCAAGCGTAGGAGTGATCCAACAGATGTTAGTATGGTCTCAATAGGCAATTTAATAGAAGAGAATACTCGCGTATTTCGCAACTATCCGTGCTTCTCTATGGCCGCGAAGCATGGACGCTATTAAGCACCGATGCCGCAGCATTGAGATGACCTTGTCTCCATTGGAACAACCAAAACGAGGAATCCCTATCATCGATTAGTATGACCAACTAGTCAAGGAGTGCAAGAAACACAGGCGCGTTGAAGAATGTGTTCAGCTAGGTCGAAACTCAATATACGGAATTGTTAAGTAAGTTTATTCCCATACGATGTTGTCTGGGTATTTCTGAAGTTATTAATTGTGATTTCAGCCTTCCGAAAGCATGTCATGCTTCATCCATCCAGCTATTCTTAGCATGGCACTCTGTGCTAAAGTTGTTTACTTTAACAGCTTAAGCTTTTTTATTTATGCCAAGTCTAAAATTATGTGCTGCCCTTATTAGATAAGACTCGTACACAATCAAAACTTCTCTTGAAATTTCAATCCTCGTGTGATTTACTATTGGACGAAGTTCTAATCAGAAAAAAGGCCCTTATTGATCATTACAATGCTTTTATGAGGATTGCAACCTAACATGTAACTCCATCCGTTGTGTGAGTTTCAATTTTAGCCCTTCGTGGTGGGACCTAAAGTTTAACATGGATATGGAACGACAGATTTGAGAAAATTCTCATGATTTTTGTCTTAAATCTGCTCAAAGGCAGACGTTGATAAAATATTTTTTCGCGGGCTCTCGTTTAATATGCCAGCACACTAGGAATTAGAGTACCTCGACTAGATACAGTAATCCTTCGATTTGGTTCCAAAAAAGGCGACATAAATCGAATGTCATTATGTCGCTGTAGATAACTTTTGGAGAGAAACTCATTCCTCAAAAAGCATGAATTTTGATAGAGAGTAACGCATGTCACGAATCTATCTTTTTTTTACTAAAAAATCAAAAAACAAATCCGCCGTCGTAGTGTAGAATCAAATGTCAAACTAAACAACGAGACAGCATAAGTCATGTAGAGTGTTCAGTTCCTGGAGCAAACAAAAAAACTAAACGGGATTTAATTCTTTTATTTTATTTCAGTTTCTTTCATCATTTTCCTGATTGTAGTTTTCATAACAATTTCATAAAAACAAAAAGAAAATGAAAATGAAAAAATCATTCACTCCTCCATTTATCTTGTTGTTGACATATTCTAACGGAATTCATGGCATGGCTGGCTGGAGTAGTAAAAAGTGTTTCCTTAGTTTTTGTCAGGCAAAGAACAAAATGAATAAAAATAGGGGATTAAAAAAAGGTTAAAAATAATCTCCATTGTTGCAAATGCAAATGCAATCTTGCAAATAAGTGATAAACTTCACTTCTTTGTTGGTCCTTTAAGCATGCGACCGTGGCAACAATAATGATGCTGATTTTTGCCTCAATTGTTGGTAAATTACGGCTGGTACGGTATCATAAAAATGTTGCCATCTTTTGTGGAATTCAAAAAGTTTTGCTATTGTTTTTTTGGTGCATGCAACATAACGATAATTTAGGATTTTATTTTATTTAATACCTCTACATCCGTTAAGGTATTTTCATACTGTGTGTGCCGTGGATATCATATTTACCATCCTATTGTTTAATTGTTATGAAAATAAATGGAATTTATTATTTTTTTTTTTTTTTTGTGTTTTAAGTATAAAAGAAACGGGATTTAATTATTATAAATGACTTTAGAAAATCCCATTATTTATTAGGTACGTGGCAATATATGAAAGGATATTAATATAGGTTTTAATTAAATATTTTCGTTTGTTTAGGGATAAAACTCTAGAGAGTTGAGTTATTTAATAAAAATTCCATTCATCAAGATAAGAGGCTAAAAAATTAATTGTTGTTCTAGTCTGTTAATTGTATAACACAGAAGAGTTTCTGGTCCAGCTATGATGACAAAATGAAGATTAATTAACTTGTTTGTGTTTATAATAGAATGTGTTAGAAGCTGATAAGTTACTTTTAACAATTTCATTTAAAGATATCGAAAATAAGTCTCATGATTTAAATTTTAAGTAAAGAACTGTTATCGATCGATGTCTGTATCATATTAAGAGAAATTAATAGGTTAGCATTGCTATAAATAACTTCTGTAGATAATTTTTGCTTAAGACGAAATAAAAACTCTCAAGTCTATTCAAACATTAAAATTCAATTCAAATTCATTGGCAATGGATTAACTAATTGTAGACGTCGTCGTCTAATAGGAAATGTGTT
Source organism: Sarcophaga carnaria (assembly GCA_958299815.1). Classification (NCBI taxonomy): domain Eukaryota; kingdom Metazoa; phylum Arthropoda; class Insecta; order Diptera; family Sarcophagidae; genus Sarcophaga; species Sarcophaga carnaria. Next base: position 89,788,839 of record OY283149.1, read on the forward strand.
GGCTAATTAGACGCCGTAGTCTAGTAGGTAGTGTGTTGGCTTACTAGACGTAAGGCTACAGTTCAAACCCCAGGTCAGACATCAAAACGTAATAAGAGAAAATATTTCTTCGGCGCCTTCCTCTCAGCAGATTTCTGGCAAAAACTCTGAGAGTAAATCAAATTGCTATGAAATGTTTCTCAAAAATCTGTCGTTCGAAGTCGACTTTAAACTGTAGGTCCCGCCAATCATGTATAAAATTAACATACACAACATGAGTGGTGTAAGAAGCTAGGTCCATAATCCTGATTGAAGGGTTGTATTGACCAATTATATATGTATGTATGTAATTAGACGTGAGGTCAAGTTTCAAAACCCAGGTCAGACATCTCCAACAAAACAAAATATGAAAAATATTTCTTCGGCACCTGCCTTCCAATATATTTTTGGCAAAAACTAAAATAAAATCCAGCTATCGCTCATAAGAATTTCAACAGTGACCAGTTATTATTCGTTATTACTGAGTACAGGAGTTGAGATTTCTCGGTTAGCCAGATATTTCCTTCTGAAATGCACTAACACCACACAAGTATGTAGTCTGGTTATTCGCTCTCCTTTTCGCACAACCTGCATACTGTGCTTAAAGACACGAAACAAATGCTTCCTGAGTCTTTAATGCTCGATCTGAAGGTCTGTGATTACCAACCTCAATTTAAATTGTCTAAATCTCTTTTGGTTTGACCTTTGTCTGTCACCTTCTTCCCTTTCCTTAGTATTCTCTTTCAAGATGACCTTCTTCTACGCAGAAAAGTTCTAGTCCTATCAGTAATGAGAAAGTTTCTCTCGAAAATTCATCTGCCAGCTCATAGCTATGAATTACTACACAATCTAAGATATAGCAGATGTCCTATATTATCTGTCTATCCGATCAGATCAGAACAGATGCGAATATTTCACTCTGGGACCGAACAATTTCGTTTGTGTCGCATTATCTCTCTTTGAACCTTGCGTACACAAGAGAAAGAAAGAGTAGCTTCCAAATTACTTCATGCGATTTTATTATTAAGTTTTGTTGCGAAACATTTAAAAAAATTATAGAGTTTACCAGAGACTATTAAAGTCCCAGCTATTAGCCACTCAATTTATCAGGTCATATCTTCATAAACCAGGTCACTTCAATACTATAAGCTGCATTAGGACAGGTTCACATTGCTATGTTTGTAGCAAATTATGTCTAAACGGTGGTTTTTATGCCACAATTGACCTGGCAATTCTCTGTATGAGCATTCCACAGGAGGCTACTGTCCCATATTATTCACTAAGGTTAGTAAGCAGAGCCTAAGATAATATCATTCTAAGAGCAGCTGTTGTCATAACCGCCACAGAATTCAGTTGATACTACCACGTCATCAACATTGTCTTTTCATGGCCTTCTATAGAGTATTAAGCTTGAGGTGCCACAATAAAGCCTAGAATACACCTCCTGTACAGACGCACTAGACACATTTGTTTGAGATGGTCCCCAATCCAAGATGCCCCATTGGTCCAAAACTGCCCCAATCAAAGGTCATGCACACTGCTGGCAGATGCAATGCAATCGCTCACTTTAATGTCATCCCCTATATAAGATAGTCTTTTGCCATCTCTTTGTACAATCCTGTTTGGGGCTTTATTGGCATATTTCTGGTACGTTTTATTCCTATTCGGCAGTCGTTTAGCTGCTGCATTAGGTCGCGACCGATTAAGTTGAACACCCTCTACAGCAAAAAAGGACTCAAGAACATTATTGTTCCACCAGAGAGAGTTCTTTTCTTGCTCCATGAGCTGATGGCAAGATTTGCAACTCACCGATTTACAATTTTCAAGGCGGGCGTGGTGATAAAGGACCTTTTACAGCTTTTTTGTGTTTTGGGGAGTTAAGGTCATAAAAACATTTTCTTTTTCAATCCTTTCTGGAGGTTGGCACCTTGTTCAGAAGTTGAAGTAGTTGATGGAATTAAAACCCATCGGACCTTATTAACGTTAGAGGATAAGTATCTGATCGTCGACCAGAATTTCAGGTAGACAGCGTGATACCGACACTATAGTCGATGGACCTCCCATTTGGTTTTTGTGTTTTAGTCGCCCCAACTACTGTAATAGACGATAATAGACAGGAAGAGCAGTCCTTAATTTTGCGTACAGTTTATACTCCTCTGGCATGGGCGACATTGCTGATAGTGGGCTGAATCTCTACCACCAGCACGACCCTAAGCATAATTATACTTAGGCTCTCGCATTACGACAAGATGACTACCCCTTTGGCTAGGGCAGTAGTGAATTATGGAAGGAAATTTTTTTTAAAATGTATATCTGATCTGTTGTTAGCGTATTTAACGTGATGTATGCTACGAACGGATTCGATGGGACAAGAACCTTTCTGTGGGTACGAATGTTTGAACAGGTATGCTCTACCAAACGGATTCTCAAGCCAATTGGGTTTAAGGAAATCGAAACTTTTGTTAGAAAATTACAATAAAAGTATTTAACACGATATTTGATAAGAATAGGATTCGCATCGGTCTCCTGTGGATTCTGTGATGATGAGATTGAATCATCAGAACATATTCTTGTAAACTATGGGACATTAATGTATTCCAAAAGGAAACACTTGGATGCATACCAGATGCTAGGCAGGGAATTGTCAATGTTGACATCGAGCAATACCCTAAAGTATGTCACGACAATAGTCTTAGAGCAGACATTGAAAGGAATATAACAGATTGCATAGCAGCTCTTCATGACTTGCAGTATCAAAGCTGAATAACTCTTGCTCCTGTATGGAAAAGCAACGAGACTTGCACTTTTTAAAATTCCTGGGCATCATGTGGATTGCAACTTAACATTTTCTTTTATTTAATTCGGCCTTATTTCTCGGAATTAAATAAATGAATTATTTTATATCATTTAAGCTGATATAATCTGACTCTTTTGGATTTTGTATTTGTCTTCTACTTATGACTGCTGCTAATCGGATCTCCTTTTTTAAAAGGAGATTTAAATTTAAATTTCCTTTTTACTTGAACCTTAAATTTCAACTTTCTTCTGTGGTCTGTTTATACTGTGTGTTTGAATTTTAACCACAAACATTTCAAAGTTAAAATGCTCCTACAGTACTGTTGTGGCTTTAAGATTTTCTTAAGCTTACTTATCGTTTTTATTTCCTTTTTTTTCTCTTTTTTTCCTCTTTTCTTCTTCGTATTTTAAATCTGAAAGAGGATTTTCCTTTCACGGAGTAAACGAGAAGGAGTTGGAAAATATTTTAAATTTTCGATTTATCTCATCAACATCTTTAAGCTGAAAAATTTATGTGAGGTATACTTGAAGTATATTGGGAAAAAGAAATTCTGTGAAATAAAAATTTATTTACTATTAAAACTTGTTAACAAATGTATGCATTCCCAGAATGAAATCAGTATTATTTATCCAAAGAATAAAATGTGTCTCAAGGCCATGCTACATGGAAAGTATTTCTGCCTTTAAATATCAATAGACGTGAATGATTTATTGATTGTAATATTCATAGTATAAGCATTGTAATGTTTAAAATTGAAATGATTTATGAAAACACTCTTGTTGGACATAAAAAAGGAAATAGAACCGAAATGCCATAACGATAGTGCTTGATCGACAGTAAAATGCAAGGAAATTGCCGATCGATGTAGGCAATATAAAGCTTCTACACAACATACTAGATGGTATCGCGTTTGATCTCTTTCCAGCTGGAGCAAAGAGATCGTTTGGGTCGTACATCATACAACTCATGGAGAACAAATAATTTAAAGTCTCAGTAGTTATGGTCAATACATGAAAGCGATGTCTTCCCCTGGCTCATTAGTCCAGGCGGCCAGGCTAGTCCAGTTGCCGTAGGCTAGTAAGTAGTGTGTTGGCTTATTAGACGTAAGGCCACACTTCAAGCCCCAGGTCAGACATCTTCAACAAAACGAAACATAAAAAATAATATTTTGAGAAACTTTTCATGGCAATTTTATTTACTCTCCGAACAAATATCGCTTCAGCAGATTTGGCAAAAATCTGGCGAATATAAAAAATAGTTTTTCGTATTTCGTCTTCTTGGATATTTTTGACTTTGGGTTTGAACTGTGGCCTCAGGTCTAAAAAGCCAAGACAGTACCTACGGGGGGGGGGGGGAGACTTGTTGAAGTTACATAACATAATCGGCTTTACAACCCTTCAGTCAGGATTACAGACTAGCTTCTCACACCACCCATGTTGCATGCGTTCATTTTATACATGAGTAATGGGACCTACAGTTTAAAGTCGACTCCGAAAGACAGATTTTTGAGTAACTTTTCACGGCAATTTTTTTACTCTCCGAATAAATATCGCTAAGCAAATTGGCAAAAATATGACGAGAGAAAATCGCCAAAGAAATCATTTTTCGTATTTCGTCTTCTTGGATATGTTTGACTTTGGCTTTGAACCGTAGCCTCATGTCTAATAAGCCAACACAGTACCTACGAAGACTTGTTGGAGTTACATAACATAATTGGCCATTACAACCCTTCAGTCAGGATTACGGCCTAGCTTTTCACACCACTCATGTTATGTGCATTAATTTTATACATGAGTGATGGGACCTAGAGTTTAAAGTGGACTCCGAACGTTAGATTTTTGAGAAACTTTTCATGGCAGATTTCTGGTGAGAGGAAGTCACCGAAGAAATACTTTTTTCATATCTTCGTTTTGATGTCTGACCTGGGGTTTGAACCGTGGCCTTACGTCTAATAAGCCAATACACTACCTTGTTGAAGTTACATCTGTGAAATTAGTTGTCATTTATTCAGTCTCTTTTGGCAATTCAATATAATGGATGGAATAGCATTCCATAACACGAACAAATAATAAATTTATTTTATCAAATCCGGTGATATGTTTGGCAAAGTACTTCTCCCATTTCACATTGCTCACAAGAACTCACTGTTTCGCAGGCCACAATTTTATGAATTTTGTGGCATCACTTGGGCTTGCGCACGTACAAAATACAACTCGCCCAAGAACAAAGAAGGCAAACGACAATAGACAGCGACATGTGTTCGCCGAATGATAAGTGATCTTAATTTTCATCTTTAAAACCATTTCCAGCGAATATCGGGTCCGTTTTTTTTCAAATAGTGCTTATTTCGTGAATGGTAACACTTAGCTCATGTATGATTTGACAGATAATTAGTTTTATCCTTCCGCTGAACGAAAATGGTTGTGTATACGCGTTTTCGCTTCGATAAGTGGGCCTGCGATCGACTTACAGAAGACGCCGATTTTGGCAAAAACAATCATCTTTTTAGATGAAGCTCATTTTGATGTTGCCGGGTATGTAAACAAGCAAAATTGTCGCATTTGGGGCACAGAAAACCCGCACGCATACATTGAAAAGCCGACGCACCCAAACGAGTCACTGTTTGGTGCTGATTTTGGTCCAGAGGCATAATTGGGCCATTTTTCTTCGAAAATTAGCAAGGAGTGGCCGTTACAGTCAATGGCGATCGTTATCGGGCCGTGTTTAACGAATTTTTGTTCACAAAAATTGAAGAGGAGGATATTGGCAACATTTGGTTTCAACAGAACGGCGCTACATGCCACACAGCCGAAGCTACACTCGATGTTTTGCGCCCTGTTTTTGAAGATCGCATTATCAGCCGCAGACCTGATGTCGTTTGGCCACCTCGGAGCTGCTATTTGACACCGTTGGACTATTATTTGTGGGGTGCCGTTAGAACAATTTCTGTATCAATGGTCACGTGGTCAAACAAACTTGGTTAATTTGAGACGATCTACATGAGATCCAAGAGTGTTCAATGCATTCCGAAAAAGACACTCTTTGGTGTAGATTTTGGCCTTGTGGTTAATCGGTCCATATTTTTCTATTAGAAAGACGTTAATCAGGCTATTACTGTCCATCACAGGAAATCTGATTACCAACTTCTTTTGTTCTGAATTGGATGAACTTGACACCAAAGGCATGTGGCTTCAATAAGAAGGAACTACATGTCACAGAGCTCATGTCGCATTTAACACAATTTGTTTTATTCAAATGTGAAGATAGGAAGAGCTTAATGAAAGACCCAATATATACATATGTATATATTATTTGAGTCCTCAAACAGTACACAAACAGTATCTTACAGGAATCAAGATGATCAAGTCACATCCTATGAAATATGCTTTGAAATTTTAAAAAAGGTTTTTGAGGAGAAACGCACTGAAAAAACAAAAATTAATTTGTAATTTGTCGCCGTAGTCTAGTGTGTTGGCTTATTAGACGTAAAGCCAGGGTTCGAGCCCCATGCCAGACATCAAAACAAAATATAAAAAGTATTTCTTCGGCGACTTCCCCTCAGCATTTTCTGGCAAAAACTCTGAGAGTAAATAAAATTGCCATGGAAAGTTTCTCAAAAATCTGTCGTTCGGAGTCGACTTTAAACTGTAGGTCCCACCACTCATGCATAAAAATTAACACACGCAACATAAGTGGTGTGAGAAACTAGGTCGTAATCCTAACTGAAGGGTTGTAATGACCAATTATGTATGTATGTAAATTTGTAAGAAAATGTACCATTTTGGTAATTTACACAATCTCTAGCTGACTTCTTCTCTAGCGTATGACTGAATTCCTGTGGTTTACACAATGAATTCTCCTTTAAGTTATTTTCATAATGCCAGCGTTCTTGTATGTCAATATATAAAGCAGCAGTTCGTCAAATACACTTCTTACACTATTAAAGAGTTTTTAAAGTAAAAATTTCAAAATGCCTAAAAAAATATTTAACGAACTCTTGGCACGGAATGGTAAACATTATAATAATTTACACAGAAACACAAATACACAGGACATGCGAATATTTATAGTAAAATTTTGTAATATTTTGGCAAAAAAAAACACCAAAATAGTAAAGACCGCTAAAAAATATGAATTTTAATACCCTGAACCGCCCCAGATGCAAATGTTTGAAACATACTTACACAGTTACATGGGGTATTAACAAATGGAAAACGCAAAAAAGCAGGTGGCGAAACGCCATTAACATCGAGGGTTGGTTAAAGCCATGAAACAAAAAAGGGCGAAAAATTTAAAACGTAGAAGGCTGTATAGCACGCTTAACCACAATGCAACTTTTAAAAGTGGAGTGTTCCATTGAAGATGAATATTAAAAAATTTCTAACAGCTTTTGGCCTTTCCCACGTATTTTCGTAAATTTTGAACTGCTGCTAATAGCCGATATTTACTGTTTTACAGACCGTATTGCTGTATTTTTTCTTAATACTTTTGAATCTCCATATTCACTGCATTAGATACCAGGAGGCAATTATGAGAAAGCAGGTATGTTACCGCGATATCACAAAGTATTTGAACTTTTTCCGTGTTGTAAATCTCTACAAGAATTTCTGATTTAATTTGTCAACTAAAGCATTAGGAAACAACCAAATCAAAATTTGTTTTTCAATATCGAACCTACCGGAAAATCTTATTCACCTACATACATAACATAATTGGTCATTACAACCCTTCAGTCAGGATTACAATCTATCTTCTCACACCATCCGTGTTATGTGTTTTTATTTTGTCCAGGAGTGGCGGGACCTACAGTTTAAAGTCAATTCCGTACAACAAATTTTTGACAAGCTTTTCAAGACCATTTTCATTATTCTCAGAGTTTTTGCCAGAAGGCTGATGAGAGGAAATCGCCGTATAAATATTGTTTTTATATTTCGTTTGGGTAGAGATTTTTGATATACCAATATGCTACCTACTTAGGCAACTGGCCAATCATGAGTCGTAATTATATGACGTAGTAGGTAATATCGGTATTAGAACGGAATCTTATAGAATCTAAATAAACTATAATCGAAAAATAGCAAACAACACCAACAGATAACAACGGGAACATACGCATTGTACGGTACACATAATTTCAAGAGAATATACGAGAAGGGAACAAAGCTAAGACCAAAAATCAAGCAAAAAAAATTTAATATTGAGATCCTCCTTTAAATAGAGTATGCAACTTCCAGCTCAATTCATTCATTGTGACTAGCACAGTGATATTGAACACCGAAAGTTTGGTTTTTGTTAATAAGGAACGTGAATAAAATTGATAGCACAGTGTTATCAATTAAGTTCCGTCATATAATTACAGCTCCTGCTTGGCATCTCCTAACCACATCAAGAGTCTTCTGAATGTGTGAATTTTTCTCAAATCGTCTTTGGTAAGACATGTTTTGTCACTAAATTCTGGGTGTATAAGAATTCTTCTTCTCAGGTTCCCAAGCGCTGGACAATAACAGAGAAAATGTTCTGTGGTCTGTTCTTTCTTCCTCTTCGTTGAAACTTCTGCAGGCTTATTGTGAGGTAATCTTAGCTCTGGGCCTGAACACCCAGATACCAGTGTCCATATATTACTGCTATAATATTCATCAGATGGAATCTAAATAGGGTCAATGTAACTTCTGTTCAACATATATCCATGACGGACCAGATTTGTCTGATGTCTCTACAAGTCGGATCATTATCTCATCTTACCATTGCTGAGGAAAACCAATCTCATGAGTTCTTTTAAATTTTAAGTTATGCCAGCTTTAGGGAGTGCGTCGGCTTTGTTGTTAGCTTCAATATCTCTCGTTCAGGAACCCAATTGAGGGTAACCGACGAATATGTCGCTATCTGCTACAGAGACACCCACCATTCCTGGATAACCTTAGAAGTGATGTTTACATTGTTTAGGGCTGCTTTACTTTCGATAAATGTTCGCCGGCAATTTCAATAGCCACTATTTCAGCCTGGAAAGCACCACAATAATTTGGTTGTGCAAGGAACGACTTTAATACACGATCTTGATCCATCCGTGAAAGCTTGCATGACGCTTCCTAGGGGGTGTAAACCATTATCAGAAAAGTTTATATCCTGTATCTAGAACGCAAAGCGAGGATCGAACGCAGGTTCAGATATCGCGCAGTCGATAAGTATTATCAGGCCAACAATAAGCAAGATTTTTGTATGTCCATAATTTCTATACTTCCATACTCTTATGGCGCTTAGTCTTTTTGCCTTGTTCGTAGCCACTTGTTTCGCCAACATGTCTGATGGTAGTCAGTTAAGAGTAGTAAATAGTGCTTTTGATGATATAGTCCTAAGGTCATCTGTTATCAAGATCACTAGCATTTCCATAATCTGCTCAAACCGGGATTAGGTTAGGTTAGAGGACGTGTACTTGTCAATTGAGACAAGTAGAAGGATAATAGAGGGGATAGGAAAAAGGAGAGGAAGTAGGAAAGGGAGAATGCGAAGCGAAGGACTTACACAGACCAAACAAAACAAAAAGGGAGAGCGGGACTACACTGATGAAGCCCTAGTACTTCTCAACCAGCTCAAGCTACTAATGAATCTGTGGAGAGCCTTGATGTCGGTTCTCGACACAGAATTCAAACTCTCAAAGAAGCCCCTGCCGAGGTTCCTCAACCTCAACCTACTAAGGGCTGGTAAACCGGGGTTGATGATTCCTTTTCTCTAAAGCCAATAACCTAACTGCAACCCCGTAGAATAGAGTTGGTTTGAACGATTTCCACCCATAAAAATACATACATATGTCCATGCATAATTGGTCACTACAACGCTTGGGTCAGGATTACTACCTAGCTTCTCGCACCACTTATGTTGTGTTTGTTAATTTTATAAATGAGTGGGCGGGACCTAGAGTTTAAAGTCGTCTCCGAACGATAGATTTTTGAGAAACTTTCCCATGACAATTCCAATTTACTCTGAGATTTTTTTCCATAAATCTGGTGAGAGGAAGTCACCGAAGAAATAATTTTCATATTTGCCTAAACTGGGGTTTGAACTGTAGCCACACGTTTAATCAGTCAACACACTACCTAATAGACTACGGCGACTGTGAAAATAAAAACTCTATCGGGCAAAGATATTCATTCATTGGATACTAAGAAGGAATTGTGTTTTTTTTCCCAGATTAATCTGACCAAAATTTAATACGAAACAAACCCGTCAACTGTTTAAATCAAACGCTAGGGAAACCTGTTCCATTGTATGTATTGCTTTTCACGGGCCATTGTAGAATGGAGAGATGGATGACTCCTGTACAGATTACAGTTTAGTTAAGGCCAGTGACCGACTCTGGTTTCATTTCATCTAGACTGCAACCCTCTCTTATCAAATCATATCTTTATCTATTTGTTTAGGCCTTTTTTATCCTTTTCTTTGTACTTTAGTGTACCAAAATTCTTACCGTTATAGTATAATAGACATGGTTTTTGTGGTCTGTGATTTTTTAACATCAGGTTTATAAATTCCAAAACAATCCTATTATGCCCGTAGCCGCAATCTGTTTAATGTACAGCAAAAAATTTTTAACATAAAGTTTTTAATAATAGAAGGCAGAACAAAAAAACGAAAAAAAAAGATTAAAAACAACGCCCGTGACATAACTCAGCTAAATAGCGACAAAAAGGGCGAACAGCAACAATAAAAGAAAAATGAAGTAAAAACTAAATGAAAAATGAACAGCATACAATAACAATAACCATGATGATGATGATGATAATGATGATGATGATGAAAATAAAGGCAAAAATATTAAAAAAATTCTGAAGGAAAAAATACTATTGCGTTGACCTACCTTAAAAACAAAAGCAAAATTTACAAAAGAAACAAACAAACAAATAAAAAACAATGAAAATGAAAACAAAACAGCATTAACAACAGAATAAAACTGACCTTGTAATGTTGCAACACTTTAATAATACACACCCGCACATATTCATGTAAAATACTCGTGCCATTAATCGGCACCTTGTATACACCTCGAAAAGTAACAAGGCTACAAGCACACCTTCAACTATTCACGCATTCTCTCTCACATACATACACAAACACAGACCCACACACACACCACATTTAATTGTGGGTATTGTTAAGGGTTGATTGGTGGGGTGTTTTTAAATACTCACCTTTTTTCAAATGAATGAATTGAAACACGAAACATACATCCACCCATACACTGCTAGTGTGGCTGAAATAACGGTATGAGCCAGCTGCTAGACGGACAATACATTTTTGCAAAGCAATTGTGAAAAATAAAATTATTGTACTCATGTATGCGTTGGTGTTGTTTGTAAGGGGAGGAAAACCATTTTAATAAAACACCTGCATAACACTTAACACTCGCCTCGTATTTATGGCTTAAAATGGTGTTCTAATGCAAACATTTTTGCAAATTACAATCATTAACACTACCATACCTCTCTTGCTTTCCGCTTGGCAGAGAAAAAAATTACGTTACGTTATTAAAATTGCATTAATTGTTGTACGTTTAATAACACGTGCCAATAATCGAAGAATTATTTTCAATATTAAGGCAAATTACTGGCACGTCAATAAAGAAAATTATCGAGAAAGTCAGTGTTTCGTATGAATTTTAAACAAGCACTATACATCGATGAATATTAACTTCTTTCGGCCTTGAATTAAACGATCTGTACACCAGCGACATGGGCTTTTAACAGAATAGCTCTACGTATCTCTACACATTGGGAATTCTGCACAAGCAATTTGAGCGCAAGGTCATCTTACATGTAAATCATTGGAACTGCTTGTTAGCTTGTTAGCTTTTTCTTATAAGGTTTTCTTAATTCGCAGGTGTATACGACGTGAGGCTTCGGTTCAAATCCTAGGTCAGGCATTTCCAACTGAACGAAATATGAAAACATATATTTCTTCGGCAACTTCTTCTCAGCAGATTTTTGGCAAAACTCTGAGAATAATTAAAATTGCCGTGAAAAGTTTCCCAAAAATCTGTCGTTCGCAGTCGACTTTAAACTTTAGAACACCCACAGATGTATAAAAATTAACACACACAACATAAGTGGTGTGAGAAACTAGGTCGTAATCCTGACTAGAGGTTTGTAATGACCAATTGTGTTCATTTTTTGTCTGCAAAATTTCACATGATTATATGATTTGTACACTATATTTTTTCCACGTTATTTTGTAGGTGATACTTCCTTCATCGCCCGCAACAATTCGGAAATGGTATGATTTCATTTCGTTTTAGCCAAAATGGCTATGAATTTGAGATTTCCAGCAAGGATTCTAGCTGCTTATATATTTTTTTTCCTTTTTTTGCCTTACCAAATATACTTGCAAGTCGTCGTAGTCTAGTAGATAGTGTGTTGGCTTATTAGACGTACGGCCACGGTTCAAACCACAGGTCAGACATCTCCAATAAAACGAAATAAGAAGAAATATTTTTTTGGCGACTTCCTCTCAGCAGAATTCTGGCAAAAACTCTGACAGTAAACTTAAATTGCCATGAAAAGTTTCTCAAAAATCTGTGGTTCGGTATCGACTTTAAACAGTAGGTCCCACCACTCATGTATAAAAATTAACACACACAACATATGTAAGTGGTGTGAGAAACTAGGTCGTAATCCTAACAACAGGTTTGTAATGACCAATTATGTATGTGTACTTCGGAGAGCAAAAGTTTGTTATATGTTTGGAAAAATTGAACTTTAAATAGAGTGAAAAGAATACTTTAAAAATAAATTTAGTAACGCAAGGGTTACAAAGTACACACATTTGTTGATAACATTATTATCTAACTATACTGCCAACTAACCAACACAATATCATCTCTGGGGATGTAAATGTAGCGAAAAAATTAAAAATTAAAAGTTCATACCAGTACCACTTTATTGTATTGATTTTTTGAATGCAGTGCACAAATGCGTTTTTTCCCGCGTTGCATTCCATATTTACAGCATTTTTGTCTATTTATTTTATTTTTTCTTTTCTTTTCAAATGGCAAAAAATAAATTGCAATTTTATACCACAAAATGAGGCAAATAAAACTTAATGAATATAAGGACGGAAGGTACTTTTATTCGTTTCGCTTTAAAAAGGTTATGTTAAGTGTGTATTAATTGATGCTAGTATCGGATGAGCCATCTATCGGTTTAAATTTTAACCATCGGTTATTTCGAATATGGCAATACTTATGTCATTCTATTCTATCACAAATTCAGTATATTATCTCAACTACACGATGATGTCGATTTGGCCACAAAAATTATCCTTTCGAATAAAGACCATTTTCATCTTGGTGGGTACGTTAATAAGCAACTGATTTTGTTTCAAATCGGTCCATGATTTCGCCTAGCTCCCATACAAATTCCCCGCGAAATTGCACTTATTTACACATAACTATGGTAATTATGCAACAATCATGATAAAATTTTGCATTAGAATAGTTCTGAGTACTAAGAAATCATGGTGCAAAGTTTGGTGAAAATCGGATCACATTTGACCCTAGTCCCCATATAAAGTCCCCTTTAGAAATTCACGTTTGCGCTTATAAATGGCTTAAAAACATCGGTATTGTGATGAAATTCGGTATGAACGTGGATTTTGTAAATCTAAATCCTATTACCAAATTTTGTTATGGTCGGTCCATAATTGCCCCTTGGTCCAAAATAGGGCACCTTAAGAAAATATGTTTAGCAATTATAATTGGCTTAAAAATGTTATTACCTCGATGAAATTCGACATGAACATGTTTAAAATGAATGTGAATCATTTATGATCACATTTTATTATGATCGGATCATAAGTGCCCCTAGGTACCACATACAGTCCATTAAGAAAATCAAACATACATCTCATATTGTTATAACAGTCGATGTACATATGTAATTAAGTTTTTAAAGTCTATGATAATTAATATTTATTCATAATATTTATTTTACATTATTTAATACTTAACTTAAAAAAACTTAAAAAGTGAAACTAACTACAATCGCTAAAATCGTTATCATTTTCATCATCAATGTCAAGAAGGAGTAATTTGATAGTATGCAGCTTATAAAAGTCACTGCTTAAAAGTAACCTATTCAGGACATCTCGATTGGTATCGCTTCCACTGAATTTCCTCGCATAATTCGTACGCCATATGGCTTTATTGCCTATGGCTTTATTACACTACGTCTAATTAATTTAATTTTTAAAAAAAGTAAAATTTTCAAAATATCACAAAAAAGATTGCGCAAATTTGCGCAAACTTTTTTTTTTTTGTTCCTGAATGTAGAGAGTTCATATTTTCTTGTTGTATATAACATTAAACTACTAGAAACTACTTTCACCTTTAAAATCCTTATCTTTTTTTTGGGTAGGGTAAAAAAATGTGAAATTTTTATTATTTTTAAATTTTGAACGAATAATTTTAACATTAATATGTGAGATATATATATAAAAAAAACTAAATGTAGCAGTTGCTCATAACTTTCAAATAAAAAAAATCACTATAAAACCTCTATTCGTTTAGCCACAAAAAAATATCATATAAACCTATTAAAATTTCAAAAAAACACCAAACATACTCAGTTTCTCAAATTTCTTTAAATTCATTTTTGCCTTTTTGGCCAGCTTTTCAGGGTAAATGCCACATAGTGCGGCGCAACCATTACAGTCAGAGGAGACACCTATCGTACCATGATAACCGACTTTTTTGTATCTGCTCCTCATGGCATGATTGTGCAACTTGCAACGCATCTCATGCCACAATTGATTTATTCGTTAAAAGTTCGATGTGCGTTTAATTAGCCGAAATGGTGATGTCAATTGCCCGCCAAGAAGCTGCGATTTGACACCGTTTGACTATTTTCTGTAAGGCGTCGCTAAGGAGGAGTATTATGGCGATAAATCAAAGACAATTGGGCATTTGAAGGCCAACATACAAGATGCCATTGCCGGGTTACGATCCTACACCTCGAAAAAGTGCACGAAAATTGCTCCCCTCGAATGACGTGCTATGAGGCCAGCCGCGACAGCCATATGAATGAAATAATATTCCATTTCTAAACGGAACGATTGTAAAATTCGCTAATTTTAAAGCGGTTTTCGTTTTATTGCATTTTTATTAAAATAATAATAATAAATACGTTATTAAATATTCAAATGAATTTTGCTTTTTCTACGAAAATCATGTTGCTTTTTCGTCATTATGAATCACATTTTATAAGACAAATTCTTAATTAAAACATTTTATTTTTTTTTTCTTTTTTTGGTAAAAACATAAACTTTTGCTCACATCCATGTCAATTTCAAATACTTTTTCTTTTCATTTTCATTTTTTTTCTTGTTGTTTTCATAGTTACTTACTTTCATTAAAAGTTTAACAATCTAATCCAAATATAAAATACGTAAACTAACACAGAACTGCCAAAATCCATAAACTTTTTGGGTTTTTTTTTCATTTTCGTTTACTTCTCTGGAATTCAGCTTCAATTTTTTCAAGTGCTCAATTTGGTCATATTATATCTGAATAACTGAACAGCAATTCACAGCAGAAGAAGAAGCAGAAGAAACTTTTGAACATTTTGAAACAAACTCCAGCTAATTTGGTGAATTCTTTCCCCAAAAAAAAAATAAACAATTTATGCCATAGCCAGGTATATACAGCCACAATATTTCAAACAGCTGTTGGGGCTAACAAACAGCAAAAATAAACAGACTCAGCCAAATCTACACACTTATGCATGAGTTTTGACGCGGAAAGTGCGAAAACCAACATGGTATTTTGCAATAGTCGTTGTTATTGTGCAAGTACACACATGTTTAGTTTCGGAAAGTATGGCAATAAAAACAGCAATGGACTCAGCAGAGATGCCGAATAAAATATCATAAAATTTCTTCTAAAATACAGGAATTTAAGTGAAATATTTTCAGTTCATAATTCGTTTAAATAAAGCTTGTGAACAGAATATAAAATTAAATTTGAAAAAAAATCATAACATCGTTCAAAATTCTCAGTTTTGCTTGCCATTCCATTCTGAATGAACTAACAAACGAATAACGTTTTTAAATCATGAATTTTACTATCAAAATTATTACTGACGGCAGACGCATCCAGAAATATACATCCATTTTATGGTCGCTGTAATAGACCCACCGAGCAGGTTATTCAACCTTTGGTAACTCAACTTCATCCCATTTTCACTTTATTAAACGTTACCATCACTTATACAGGGAATATATACGATTCGTCCTAGTTATCAACATTAGGCCTGTGCTCTTCGATCACTTAAATAATTCAATTACGGACTTTGGTATGAAACCTCAACAAAATAAATCTGTTGCAAGAATTGAGAATTGGTGACGTAATTCAACTTCAAATTGGATAAGAACTATTTTTCTAATGAAAAATTATCTTTTGGGACGAAGTTTATTTCCTTAATTTTACTTGGTACCGATAAAACAGTGTAATTATAGGTTACATAGTGAACGATTGCATCAAAATAAACTTCCAAACACAAATGCGTAAATACTTGGAATTTATATTCCATTTTCCGTCAGATAAAAGGACTAAGCTCTAATTCTAATTTTTATTTATCCTTAACTTTTATTCTCCACTTTTGAACTGACTGAACTCTTTAAGTCTTTCAATTTTTTTCAATACCCTCAATTGTTCAGACTATTTTGGTGAATTTACTTGCCAAGGTACATAAACGCTACTATTCACATGGTATTGCTCTCTGCCATCTGGAGAAGTTAGCTGACTTGATCCTTTTTGCAGATACTAATTAAAATAAGTACCAGAATTAATAGGGGTTTGTCGTACTAAAATATTTTTTGAGAGTTTTTTTTCTCAACATTAGTACTTGAATCAGTAACATTGCCATACAATTCATGTCAAAGGTTCTGTGAAATATCAGCGAACACATGCACTCACAGAATTTACATTTTTAAATGTACAATAATGCAGATCCCATTAAAATGAAATAAAACTCGAGGACTGCATAAAACTGCTCAAAGAAATTCAAGAAACAAGAAAAACTGCTTCCATTGCAGGCAATCTAGAAGGTACTGATGCTACACCAGAGTCATACAATTAATTCAGAAATGATAGCAAAAAAGAGTCTTCACCCTTGTAACTCATGTACTCCTAAATTTAGAATTTCAAGCAGATCAGAGAATTATTACTCATCTCAATCATAAGAAAGCACCAGGGTTTGATAAAAGTAAGCAAAATCATGTGTACACAAATGAACCATATAGCTGTGAGGACTCTTATATATATCTCCAACGAAATTCTACAACTTGAATATTACCCTACGTAGTGGAAAGTTTTGTTAAAAAGATATGTACCTAAGCCTTGTAAGTATCACATAAAAATCGAATACTACAGTTTACTAATTACTACAGTTTCAAAATTGTTTGAAAAGCTACTGATATCTAAATGAATACCCATTGTAAATACGAGGAACATAAGACTATTGAGCAAACTTTTCATTTGAAGAGAAGAAAAACCATTAATCTCTTTTTATTAACGTTGCTCAAACATTCGGTAAGGTATGGCACGGCGCACTATGTGGCATTTACCCTGAAAAGCTGGCCAAAAAGGCAAAAATGAATTTAAAGAAATTTAAGAACCTGAGTATGCAGTTCGATAGACAACAAAATTCTGGATTATATAGTGAATTTTCACGACTTTAAGCTGAGATTTTTTTTTGAAATTTTAATAGGTTTATATCATATTTTTTTGTGGCTAAACGAATAGAGGTTTTATATTGATTTTTTTTTATTTGAAAGGTATGAGCAACTGCTACTTTCAGTTTTTTATATATATTTAATATATTTCACATATTAATGTTAAAATTATTCGTTCAAAATTTAAAAATAATAAAAATTTCACATTTTTTTAACCTTCCTAAAAAAAGATAAGGATTTTAAAGGTGAAAGTAGTTCAACGTTATATACCACAAGAAAATATGAACTCTCTACATTCAGGAACAAAAAGAAAAGTTTGCGCAAATTTGCGCAATTATTTTTGGCGATTTTTTGAAAATTTTTTTTGTTGAAAAGTTAAAAAAATTAGACGTAGTATAATAAAGCCATAGGCAATAAAGCCATATGGCGTACGAATTATGCGAGGAAATTCAGTAGAAGCGATACCAATCGAGATGTCCTGAATAGGTTATTTTTAAGCAGTGACCCTTTTATAAGGTGCAGTACACAAAAATTTGCAAAGGAATTCAGATATTATTAAATTACTCCTTCCTGACATTGATGATGAAAATGATAACGATTTTAACGATTGTAGTTGGTTTCACTTTTTAAGTATTTTTAAGTTAAGTATTAAAAAATGTAAAATAAATATTATGAATAAATATTAATTATCATAGAACTTTAAAAACTTAATTACATATGTATATCGACTATTATAACAATATGAGATGTATGTTTGATTTTCTTAATGGACCGTATGTGGTACCTAGGGGCACTTATGATCCGATCATAATAAAATCAGGTAAAATGATTCACATTCATATTAAACATGTTCATGTCGAATTTCATCGAGGTAATAAAATGTTTAAGCCAATGATAATTGTTGAACATATTTTCTTAAGGGGCCCTATTTTGGACCAAGGGGCAATTATGTACCGACCATAACAAAATTTGGTAATATGATTTAGATTTACAATATACACGTTCATACCGAATTTCATAACGATACCGATGTTTTTAAGCCATTTATAAGCGCAAACGTGAATTTCTAAAGGGGACTTTATATGGGGACCAGGGTCAAATGTGATCCGATTTTCACCAAACTTTACACCATGATTTCTTGGTGTACAGAATGATCATGATCCATGCTAAATTTTATCATGATTGTTGTATAATTACCATAATTACGTGTAAATAAGTGCAATTTCGAGGGGAATTTGTATGGGGGCTAGGCGAAATCACGGACCGATTTGAACCAAAATCAGTTGGGTTCATCCTTGGGCCTAATTATCACTAACACTCTCAAAAAATTCCAGCCATTAACTCATAAAACACTTCTATTAATTTTGGCCAGGTTTTCAGGCAAAATGCCACATAGTGCAACGGTCTGATTCATAAGCTGAAATTGAATTCGGCAAACTAGCAAGTACTCCTGCAAATCGATTCAGAGCTGGTTGCGAAAACGGAAAGACTATATATGGAGCTCTTTAACATCACACCTTCTGCATACTCCTCTGAAATGTTGCAGTGTCTTCTAGGTCGAAATGTTGTCTTTTTTCATAACGATTCAATGGCTGCTCACTAGCAGAGTATTCCTTAAGCATACACTGAAATACTTGGATAGTCAGGCTGGCAGAAAGTCCGTTTCAAACGTCATATCGACATCAAAGTTTGACATCAAAGTCATCCATTTCATAAGGAAATGACGAAGTAGGTCAAAGTCTCCCATATTTGGATCCATAGGTATAGCAACATACACGCTTCTTGATCCTTGAAGGCTGGAAATTAGTGAAAAATTACACTCCTCGGCAGAAAACCTGTTTGAATATTAGTTTGAGTTGTGCCTGAACCTTAACATGTGGGATACAAAACAACTAATATTTCTTTCCGACTTAGTATTAAGTTTTTGACTTCAAGGGACACTGCCTAATACTAACGCATGGGTGTAGTAAAGGTGCCATTTCCCGCAAGTTCTGCAGAAGTTGGGACTACAAGGCGGAGAAATAAATTTAATTTATTACTGCCCAGCAATCTTGGCAAGTAGTGGTAACCACATTTTAGAAATCCATAACTGAACTGTCTTAACACATTCCCATCGGGCTTCTCACACCACTTATGTTGTTTGCGTAAATTTTATAAACGAGTGACGGGATCTACAGTTTAAAAGCGACGCCGTACAACAGATTTTTGAAAATCTTTACATGGCAATTTGATTTTTTCGTATATTTTTTTTCCTTTTGTTGAAGATGTGTGATCTAAGATTTGAAACGTGGCCTCACGTCTAATAAGCCAACACACTACCTATAAGACAACGGGCTATATTCACCCTAACATTCCTAAAATTCGGGGTGTTGTTTTATGCTGTTGGAGGTGTAGATTTCGAGAAAGTTTAAATAACCGGACTTATTTTTTCATACAGAGTGCAATCGAGTCAAATATCTTCATCGAAGGTCTAACAACACTCATGGCAATAACAGGATACGTGACCAAAGATCGGTCTGGAATGTAAAAACGCGATTAACAATAGCTTAAGATATTGAATGGTACGCCTAGTCATTAAGGGGTGCTTGGGAATGAGGAAGCGCATATTCTGACTAACGCGCATATGTTAAGTTAAACAGATATACACTGCCCGGTATATAAGAGAGCATTAAGCCAAATGACTTTTCCTTTCTCTGATTACACAATTGCGTTATTAAATTAGTATAAGTGTCAACCACACTTGACGCCATCTAACCTAATTTCTCTGTAAATAGCAGATGCATAGCAACTTTCCTGTTGCAACTCTACTGTAACCAATTTAGTGATAACCTTGTAATATTTCTTGTTTATTCTGAAGGACATTCTACAAAAAAATCAAATTTTTATTCAGAATATCTGAGAAAATCTGAATATAATTTTTATTTATAATTGAAAGTGTTTAAAACATTTGAAAAAATGACAACATTTTTACGATAACATTTTATAAACTGAACTGTCATGCACAAAATTTCACACCAGTCATGGTCATTTGTTGTATAAATATTTAGAAATTTTTATTTCTTTTATTTTTTCAGTAAAAATCAAACACACAGTAAAACTATTTAAAATTCATGTGTCGCAAATCTGTTATTTTACATGTTAAATTTACTCAACTTATGGTGTGTATATCGTGAAAGGACGAACTACGTATTTATTATTCTGACCAGCGCACCACACATAAAATAAAAAACAAATAAAAAAACAACGACCACTTGTGAAGGAGAAAAGTTTGCTAATGGAATTGTTAAAAATAAAACTGTTTGCGAAAATAAAAATAAAAAATAATAAAAAAAAATTGGTTAAAAATTAAATCAATAAATGAAAAAAATCTTTCTTTATGTTTTCTCTACATTTTTATTTTTTCGTTTACACAACAATTTGTGTCATAAATTGTTGAAATGAAATGCAAAACACCAAAAAAAAAAACCCAAAAAAAAAAAAGATTGTAATTGTCTTTTACTGGTTTTCCATAGGAACGAACGAACATAAAAAAACCAAATTGTTTGCATTTCTTTTTAACACCAATTGAGTTGTATTTCTGTTTTTTAATGCCAATTTTTTGCTGTATAAATTGGTGGTTAAATAAAAAACAAATAAAAAAATGTATACGCGATCGACACTGACTGCAATGTTTACTACAACACCATGTCATATTCATTACGGTTCTGCGATGTTACACCAAATTTTGAAGAGAATATAAATTTTGTGTATTTATATACGATCGATATTAATATAATGGAATCCAGTAGATTACATTGGAACTCGACAAGTGTATTGCGAAAAAGACAGAGAGAGTATTGCTTTTGATATTATTTGGATCTGTTGATTGAAAACTGACAATGCAGGAAGTATATTCCACATATGAATAGTGTGGCTAAAGAACAAATTCTTTCTGTAAAGCATTGTGCAATCCATAGATCACATAGGCTCCTCAGGCTATAGGTTCTGCAGAAGTCGTTGTGATCTTTTTCCAGCTACTGTGCGTATGTAGTCAAAAGCTAGAGTACCTATAATAATTGATATGAAGTTCCTAATATGGACTCTTAATCCCTTAATTGGTCATTACAACCATTAATCAGGATTGTAAACTAGCTTCTAACTAACGTGGTCAAACAAATCCCTGTATAGCACTACAGCACAATATGTAGATAGTGATAGCCTTTGTTTTCTCCTGTGAACATCGGTCTATACATACATAATATAATTGGTCATTACAACCCATCAGTCAGGATTACCTAGCTGCTCACACTACTTATGTTGTGTGTGTTAATTTAATACATGAGTGGCGGGACCCACGTTCGACTTCGAACGACAGGTTTCCTGAAAAACTTTTCATGCCAAATTATATTTACCATCAGAATTTTTTTCAGAAATCTGTTGGGAGGAAGTCGCCGAAGAAATATTTTTTCATATTTTGTTTTGTTGAGGATGTCTGAGCTTGGGTTTGAACCATGATCTCACGTCGAATAAGCCAACACACTACCAACTAGACTACGGTGATTTCAATATCTTTTATACTCGAATCAATTCTGCATAAGGAACAAGTGGGCTTTTATGTGAATCGCATTAATATTGTCTACATTTTGGACGAGCGGTCAATCGAACAAAAAAGCACGATACACCAACTCTTTGTTAATTACGAGGCAGCCTTTGCTACCATTTTGTGACTCATTATATGGAGGTAAGGAGTAGTAAATGTATTCCAGATGAAATAGTCGCATTGGAATGAAAACGACTTCAGTTGTAAATTTGGACTTAATGCTACTTTGAGCCCTAAATTGGAATAAAATTGAGATGTGTTCTGCCACCTACTCAACAAATAAAAATACGGCAATGCGAGTTATGCAGATGATATGTGTCTAATAGCATAGCGCCTGGAGGATATTCAGGGAAAACGAATGCTGCTAAAGTTGGACTTAAAATCAAGATCCAGAAAACATCGCGAATAGCTACGAAAAATACGACAATAATCATAGAAAGAAAGATGGTGGTTCTTAAGGAGCCATTGCTAATAGAATTAGGAAAGCGGGGTCTGTTTTTTGTATACATCGCCGAATATGGCGGTCTCTCAACAGCCTAGATGTGTATTTTTAAAATACAGTATACAGACTGGGTGGATTACCACATACAGCACATGTAAGATGTTTCAAGTGTTTATAGACAAATGCCTGTAAAAAATTGTGTGCATTTTTGGCTTCATTCGGTTACTAATGACCAACAGTTAAAAGGGTACTGCTGGACAAAGCAGTTTAGAAATTCAGCAACCAGGTATGTTAAACCATCCGCGTTTTGTTGAATTCCAAGCTGCGAAAAGTGTTCTCCCCTCTACCGCCTACTCCTCAGAAATCTCCGATCCCTTCTGACCCAGTCCGTCTACCTCTTCGTTTCCCTCCATGCCACAGTAGCTCGGAACCCAGTAGATGCGGGTGCATGTACTGCTGATGACCTTTGATTTGACTAGATGGGATCTCAGTGCTTTTATTGCTGCTTGACTGTCCACACGTTTGATTAAGTTCGAAGGAGATAAGTCCACAGTTTCAACTATGCGTGCAATAGCAAAAATATCCGCTTGCATACGCCGTACAACAGGTGTATACATCATACAGTGGATAATACGAGGCTTCAGACCTCATCTGCTCCTAAACATCCTTTTACATACATAATACATACATAATTAGCCATTACAACCCTTCAGTCAGGATTGCGGCCTAGCTTCTCACACCAATCATGTTGTGTGTGTTAATTTTATACATGAGTGGCAGGACCTACAGTTTTAAAGTCGACTCCGAACGACAGATTTTTGAGAAACTTTTCAAGGCAATTTTATTTTTTCTCCGAGTTTTTGCCAGAAATCTGCTGAGAGGCAGTCACCGAAGAAGAATTTTTTCATATTTCGTTTTGTTGGAGATATCTGACCTGGTGTTTGAACACACCAACACACTACCTACTATACTAGACTACGGCGACTTCAAACATGTTTTTACAGACGTAAAAAGGCATTCATCGCCTTCATCATCCTTTCCCCCATTTTCCTCCACCAGTTACATGTATAAGGTAGTAGAGATCGAATTTCGGATGAGAAAGTATATCTGGCTGCGCTTGACTGAAATTGACAGCGACATCGGCGATCCGGAAGAATAAGGAATACCTAGGTTCGTATGGATAGTACGGATTACACTGCTTACGGAATGTTTTGGAGACACATTATACTAGTTGCTAAAGATGTAAAGTCGTTGACGTGCTATGTTTTAATTGAACTCTTGCATAAACAAACGTGTTTATAATTACATTGAAATAAAGGATTGCATATACATAGCATATGCATGTAAGGGAAAAGCTTAACTAAATAATAACCTCAGTCATAACCATATTTTGTTGTACACATACATATACATTATTTACTACTTTTTTAATAAGCAAATCAATAACATGCAACGAAAAGTTTTTTTTAATTAAAAAAAATAATTTTTTTCTGACTTACGCTACTACATACAGAGCAACTGATATAATTTTAATGAAAGAATTTTCATAATAACTTTCCTTAAAAATAATTTGCTTACATGCACTAAATGAGGTTTATTTGGCTCAACAATTTGATTAAACGTCAGGAAAGTAATTCCTTTTTATTTTATTTATAATTAAAAGAGTGCCAACTATTTAAGACAGAAAATGTTTAACAACTCTAAACATATTGCAGGTGTAGAAACCTGTTTAAAGAAACATGCAATGATGAGCACGTCCTGCAATAATAAGCATTCAACCAAAGTGTGTTCTGTATGCACTGAAAGAAAAATAGAAACTCTCTGTTGATCAATAAAAAACCATGAATTTGAATAATTTAGAAAAATTAAATTTTTTTGTCTTTTCGTATTTTCATATACGATATTTATAAAAACTGGATCAACCGATAATCGTAAGCTTTCATCATAACTAATCGCAATAGCACCTTGGATGTGGATCATATAATGAAAACAAAAAAAGCTTTACTAATCTTTCGTACCTTTTATCGAGTCATTGTCAATGTACCAGATGTACCGGTATGAAGTAAGCGTTTTTTTTTTTTTTTTTTTGACAATAAAACACTAATTTTTAATGGGAAAGTAAAAAACATTCTATTCAAAATATTGACCATTGCTAGCTACACATTTTCCCCATCTTTTAAGCAATTTGTGAATTTCACGCCAAGAAAATTGTTCGTCTTGTGAAGCAAAAAAAAAAATAATCAGCATCGTCACAGGAATCAAAATGCTGCTCAATTAATGTGTATCCCATCGATGAAAACAAATGGTGGTCAGAAGCAGCCAAGTCTGCTGCATATGGCTAGTGGCGTAGTAGCTCCGTGCCTAATGTTGTGAATTTATCCTAAGACTGCATTGCTTTGTATACAGAAGCATTGTCATGTTGCAAAATTATCTGGCCCTCTATGGTAGTTTTTCGATCAATGCAGTGTTAAAAAAACCGCTTTCAACAGGTTTTAGAAGCTAGTGGTACAACATGTCTTTCTGATCCCACCAGACACACAACTTTGTCTTCCTGCCGAATAAATCTGGTTGTGCCGACGACGTTGATGGTTGTGCCGGTTTAACTCACGATTTTCTCTGTTTACATACATAATTACAGCCTTTCAGTCTGGATTATGACTAGGTTCTCTCACCACTTATACTATGTGCGTTAATTGTATATATGAGTTAGGTTGTAATTCTGACTAAACTGACTAATTATTATATGCGTGCCAGAACCTAGAGGTATTTTACTCGTTTACTACTTATTATCCGGAGCCTGAACAGAGCTTACATTTTCCAAAATATAAGCAGAAAGCAGATATTTCATTGGCAGCATAAGGGCACTTGCTGTATGTTAAGCTCTGCTAGACTGATATGGGTAAGGAGATGACTAATTGTCTGTCAGTGCTCTATTGAGATTGTCGAAATATCCGAGAAAATTTGAAAAGTGGTCGCATGAGCTATGAAGATGGAGAATGTGTTTTGTGGTAAGCACCAGACATGAGGCTCTTTGTATGCCTCCCTTTCCTATTATATTTGATTAATTAACGTAATTGTGGTATTTGCTTTAAAGTTGTAATGTTTTCCTCTAGAGACTATTGGTTGTAGTGTCCGTAGTCTAGTAGGTAGAGTGTTAGCTTATTAGACATGAGGACACGGTTCAAACTCCAGATCATGAAAATATATTTATCCGGCCACTGCCTCTCAGCAGATTTCTGGCAAACACGAGTTGGATTTGTAAGCACGCAAACCAAGATCCTTCCGCAAAATCTTCCATAAAGTGGATGGACACAGATCCAATTCCTGTGTTCGATGGCGGATGGACTCATTCGAGTCTTCCTCAATGATACGCTCTACAGCAGCAATAGCTTCTTCTGTACGCACCGTACAGCGTCTCTGGGGATGCGAGTTATCAATAAGAGTAAAAGTGGTGCGAAAACGTTCCATGGTTAATCGAATTAACTGCTCTGATGGACGATTTTGTCGACGATAAAATGGATGTAGTGCGCGATACGTTTTCCGCACAGAACCATTATTTTCGAAATAAAATTGCACTGTTTGCAAGCGTTGTTCAGGCGTAAGTCTATTCACGATGAATTGCCTAACCAAACTGAGAATAAATCACTTGACAGCTGTTAAATCGGTCGCCATCTTGAAAAGTAATGCCAACTTAAAGTTCTATACCTCTATAAAAAACAACCTTTACTTATATATTAGCCCACTTTTGATTTTACCGTCAAGCGAATCAGAACATTTTTATTCGAAAAAATTTTTTTTTATTAATTTTCAATAATAAAAAAAATAATAAAAAAAAACAATTATTTATTCATTTGCGTCTTTTGACCAAATCTTTCATCAACTTTCATAGTGGACTCAGACTTTACACAAGTAAAACAAAAAAAAAACAAGTGAAAAATAAAACATAATAAAAAATAAACACAAACAATAAGTGCGTGTATTATAAAAACAATTTAGTTGCGTTAACTAACTGTTATTGTTCTTAAACAATAATAACACCATGGATGAAGATGCTGATGATACTGATGCTGAAGTAGGTAGCGAGTCAAACGAGAATCTAAACTGGCAGATAATAACAAAACGGCAAAGAAAGAGAAATCTGATTGAATACCCAAAAATCTATGAAAATAAACGAATGGCATTCCAAAGTGATTGACATTCCAAAGTGATGACATTCCATCGAATAGCAACAAATTTGCTGAGCTTCAGACTGATGATGCTGATGACAATGAAGATAATGCAACAATACCTAAACCACCGCCAATATACATACCAGATGTAGTTGATGTTAATAGTATGATTCGTAATATAGGTAATATTATTTCAAAAGATAATTTTAGTTATAAATCATTAAGAAATAATCAAATCAGACTTATGGTTAAATCGGTTGATTCATATAGAACCTTAGTAAAATACTTAGAAAGTCGAAATATAGGTTTTCATACATATCAATTGAAACAAGATCGTTCGTATAGAGGTGTTATAAAGGGACTTCACCATTCTACTCCTATTGAGGACATCAAGGTCGAACTAATATGCCTAGGACATCAAGTTCGTAATGTTACTAACGTGCGAAGTAGATTGACCAAAGAATCATTGCCAATGTTTTATATTGATCTCGATCCTCAACAGAATAATAAGGACATTTATAATTTAAGATACTTGAACAATGCTATCATTACAGTTGAAGCACGTAGAAAAATAAACGACATTGTTCAATGCCACCGATGCCAACTTTTTGGCCATACAAAGACTTATTGTAAGAGACCTTTTAATTGTGTTAAGTGTGGTCTTAGTCATCCAACTGCAGAATGCAAAAAAGACTTAAATTCGCCAGCTCAATGTATTAACTGCCTAAAAAGTCACACTGCCAATTACAAAGGTTGTCAAATATATCAGAAATTAATTGCTAAACGATAAACTACTCGCAACCGACAAACCAACTATGTCCCAGACAATTCGAATGAATTTCCTCAATTTAACTCTAATAATAATTACCAGAGAAACAGCCAACAGAATAACAATCAATCTTATTCTGAAGTAGTGAGAAACAATAACTCTGAAAACATTAATTCCAACACAATGGATCGAATCGAATCCATGTTAACAAACCTCCTTAACATGATTACCATGCTAGTCTCCAAATTATGCAAATAAATCTACGGTTTGCAATATGGAACGCCAACGGTCTACTAAACCACAAAGAAGAAATTGAAACATTTATAAATATTAATCATATCGACATTTTTCTTATATCTGAAACACATTTTACCGATAGAACATATTTCAATATAAATGGCTTTGACCTAATTCCTTGTAATCACCCTGAAAATAGAGCTCATGGAGGTTCAGCAATCTTAGTAAAAAGGTCAATAAAATATACTATCATAGATGATTATCAGAAACCTCATCTACAGGCTGCCGGAATACGAATAAATTGCAATAACAATGATATATCAATATATTCAATTTATTTTTCCCCCAGACATAATGTTAAATATGATGATTATCAAGACTTTTTTGAAACTCTTGGTACAAAATTCATTGTTGGCGGCGATTTTAATGCCAAACATCCTTGGTGGGGTTCCCGACTTGCCAACCCAAAGGGAAAAGAACTTTATAAAAATGTAATCGATAATCATTTTTCAATTTTAACCTCTGGAAGACCTACATATTGGCCAAGTGATCCAAGAAAAATTCCAGACTTATTAGATTTTGTAATTTACTCCGGTATTCCAGGTAACTTGTTGAATATTTTAGACTCGGATGATTTAAGCTCTGATCACTCGCCCTTGATAGTAAATTATGATACATGTTTACAAACAAATGGAAATTATAAAGTAACATTAACACATATTGACGTGGATTCCTTTAAATACTGGTTAGAGCAAAATATAAATCTTAAAATAAAATTGAAAGAAGCTGTTGATATAGATAATGTCGTTGAAAATTTTACAAATCTCATCCATGAAGCTGCATATTTATCTTCACGGAATGAAGCTGTTGCTAATAACCGAAATAGGGTTTTAGTTTCTGCGGAAATAAGGGAAATGATTAGAGATAAGAGACGTTTGAGACGAAATTGGAAAAGAACGAGAACCTTACTAAATAAAACAATACTTAACAGAGCAAATAAAGAACTGAAAAGAAAGTTACGTGAATATAAAAATGACCAAGTAAGTAATTATCTAAGAAATATTGGTTACAATCAAAATTCTGAACATAAACTATGGAATGCAACAAAATATTTAAAAAGACCCAGTAAAAGAAATGTACCAATAAAAGATATAAATGGTACTTGGTGTAAATCGGACCTCAAAAAAGCTCAAGTATTCTCACAATATTTGGAGTCAACATTTCAGCCGTTCTCTTTTAATGATGATAGTGATCAAAACTATGTTAATGAGTTTTTGGATAGTCCCTGCCAAATGGATTTGCCTATCAGACATATAACCCCCAAAGAAGTTGAACGAGAAATATCAATACTAAACGTTAAAAAAGCGCCTGGATATGACCAAATAGGAGTGAAATACGTAAAAATGTTACCAAAAAAAGCTATACTCCTATTAACTTTTATTTACAACTCAATATTAAGGCTAAATTATTACCCAGTACAATGGAAATGTGCGGAAATTATAACTGTGTCTAAACCGAATAAACCAGAAAACATTATAAGTTCCTATAGACCTATAAGTTTACTGTGCACTTTTTCAAAAATATTTGAGAAAATCTTTCTGAAAAGACTTCAGCCAATTTTAGATAATAAAAATATCATTCCGGAATATCAGTTTGGCTTTCGTCATCAGCATGGTACGCCTGAACAATGCCATCGCATTGTTAATGTTGTTCAAAATGCCTTAG
The DNA here is from genome assembly GCA_958299815.1 of Sarcophaga carnaria. NCBI lineage: Eukaryota > Metazoa > Arthropoda > Insecta > Diptera > Sarcophagidae > Sarcophaga > Sarcophaga carnaria. Next base: position 89,818,293 of record OY283149.1, read on the forward strand.
AGAGGAAACAATATTGTTCTGCAGTTTTTTTGGACGTAAAGCAAGCATTCGACAGAGTGTGGCATCCTGGTCTTCTTTTCAAACTAAAATTACTTCTACCTGCACCCTTTTATTTAGTTCTTAAATCATACTTAAGTGACCGTTATTTTTATGTTAAAATCAACAATTCTGTTTCGGATATATGTGAAATAAAAGCTGGAATTCCACAAGGCAGTGTACTTGGCCCTGTTCTTTACACTATATATACATCAGATATGCCTTTTATGGAAGATGTTACAGTTGCCACATATGCCGACGATACAGCATTAATTGCAAATAATGATTGTCCAACAGAAGCATCGAATGTAATTCAAAACTATATAGATAGCATAGCAATATGGCTTAAAAAATGGAATATTTGTGTTAATCCTGATAAATCGGTGCATATAACTTTTGCATTAAGAAAAGGCGATTGTCCTTCAATTTTTCTAAATGGTGAACAAATACCTAACTCTAACTGTGTGAAATATCTTGGAATGCATCTTGATAGAAGATTAACTTGGAAAGACCATATAAAAAGCAAAAAAGAACAGCTTAATATAAAAACAAAACGCATGTATTGGCTACTTGGCAAAAAATCTGAGCTAAGTTTGCATAATAAACTGTTGCTCTACAAAACTATCCTCAAACCCATATGGACATATGGAATACAGTTGTGGGGAACTGCGAGCAATTCGAATATTGAAATTCTGCAGCGTTATCAGTCTAAAACTCTAAGAATGATATTAGATGCTCCTTGGTTTATTACTAACGATAATATTCATAAAGATTTAGGAATATCTAAAGTTAAAAATGAGATCAACAAATTTAGCAGGAAATATATTGACAGACTTAGTAACCATAGTAACAATCTAGCGATTACTTTACTAGATGAAAGTGAGGAAATTGTAAGGCTTAAAAGGTTTCATGTTCTAGACCTACCATTTAGAAAATAAAAAAAATGTAAATATGTAAATATTATTTAAAAAATTATTATTATTATTAATTATTTTAATATCCTTCTTTGTTAGTCTCATTGGAGATAAATCATTTTTTAATTTTTTTTTTATTTTTGTTACTCAATTTGCTTATTATTGTATTAAAATAGATTGCAAATAAATATATGAAAAAAAAAAATAAAAAAAAAAAATAAAATGTATACAGAGGTAGTCATAAGTATTTACACAAAACAGCATTTTTACGTTTTTCTTAAAAAAGGTCTCAGTACTTTTTACTGGAAATAAATTTTGGAAAAAAATTTTTACTATTGAGTAGCCTGGAATATGCAGAAGCAAATAAAAAAGAATTGGAAAAGATAACGGTTCTTAGTACTAAATAAAAAGCAAATAACCATATGCTTATAAGTTGTCATAATTATTTACACACATTTTATTCTTTTCAAAAGTATTTACACAAGACTTAAGTCCGTTCGCAATCTTTATTTCAATTATTTTATTTTTATTTTTAGATAGTTTATTAATAAACTTAACTAGTACTTTGTAATACTGCCTTTTGAATCAATGACCGCCTATAATCTTTCTGGAATTGACTTAATTACTTTTTGGACAAATTCGGGAGCCAATTTAGACCAAATTGCACTAATTTCTTGTATAGCCTCTTCGCGTTTTCCACTTTTATCTATAGTTCTATGATATTTTATGAAAGCCCAAACATTTTCAATAACGTTTAGGTCAGGGCTCTGAGAGGGCCATGGAAGAACAGCCTTACCTACGTTTTCTAAGAATGTGGTAGGTAACCATCCTTTGTGGCAAGGGGCATTGTCGGGCAGTAAAATTCATTCCCTGGTTGGAAAAATATTGTTTGCGGACTCAAAGGCATGGTTGTTTATAATTTCGTGATAACCAGACTGCTTTAAAGTCCCGTCTATCGGTACCAAATTGCCAAAACTGTAATATGATAGACATCCCCATCATCCTATAGGGTTTTGATACAGTGTATTGTGGACGGATGAGGCTGCATTTAAATTCCAGGGCTCGTTCTGTAAGCGCTTTATGCATCTACCACGAAACAAAAAAAAAAAAAGGCTGAACAACCACTTAACAGATTTGGTGGCGGCACGGTGATGTTTTGGGGATGTCTATCATATTACAGTTTTGGCAATTTGGTACCGATAGACGGGACTTTAAAGCAGTCTGGTTATCACGAAATTATAAACAACCATGCCTTTGAGTCCGCAAACAATATTTTTCCAACCAGTGAATGAATTTTACTGCCCGACAATGCCCCTTGCCACAAAGGATGGTTACCTACCACATTCTTAGAAAACGTAGGTAAGGCTGTTCTTCCATGGCGCTCTCAGAGCCCTGACCTAAACGTTATTGAAAATGTTTGGGCTTTCATAAAATATCATAGAACTATAGATAAAAGTCGAAAACGCGAAGAGGCTATACAAGAAATTAGTGCAATTTGGTCTAAATTGACTCCCGAATTTGTCCAAAACGTAATTAAGTCAATTCCAGAAAGATTATAGGCGGTCATTGATTCAAAAGGCAGTATTACAAAGTACTAGTTAAGTTTATTAATAAACCATCTAAAAATAAAAATAAAATAATTGAAATAAAGATTGCGACCGGACTTAAGTCTTGTGTAAATACTTTTGAAAAGAATAAAATGTGTGTAAATAATTATGACAACTTATAAGCATATGGTTATTTGCTTTTTATTTAGTACTAAGAACCGTTATCTTTTCCAATTCTTTTTTATTTGCTTCTGCATATTCCAGGCTACTCAATAGTAAAAATTTTTTTCCAAAATTTATTTCCAGTAAAAAGTACTGAGACCTTTTTTAAGAAAAACGTAAAAATGCTCTTTTGTGTAAATACTTATGACTACCTCTGTATATTAGCCTGTGGATATTGTGACTTAGCTGCCAAGAACAGTCTCTGGAAATGCTTCATGCGGTATTGCCTGAAATGCCATCGATTGATTGATTATAGAATAGCTTGAACAAACCGTACTTGTAACAAATAGAATATATTGCGATGAAAAGATGATAATAAAGAAATCCTATTAAAGGTCTAATACTTGTGACCGAATCAAAAATTTTTAATGTTTGGCTCTGTTTGTGTATTTCATGGAACACAAAACAATTTCTTAAGTTAAATAAACAACGCACCGCTCCTTTACCTTAATTTGGTAGATAGTTTGTTTTTAATTACAGCAACACTGTGCAATTATAACGCTTGTTCCCAGCCAAATAAGATTCAATCTGCCCTAATTAACAAAAAATTTACATTTTATATGGGAGAAACCAAGCCAATTATCACTTGTTGTGGTGGTGGTGGTGGCGGTGTTGGTTGGGATATACAAAACACACACACACACAGAAATGAATGAGGGGAGAAAAAAAGAAAAACATTACACACACACATACATATTTTAATTACTTGTTTTTCTTTACATATGACAGTCTACGTACATACATATATATGTGTACGAGACATACTTTTTATTCATACACTTGGGTATACCATATAAAAACGTATGACAATATTCACCATGTTAAGTGAAATGAAATAAAAAACTATATGTGCGTGTGTATAGACACACACACAAACACGTTTATAAAATATCAACAATTTAATGATATTTTAATAGGCGAAAAATTAAATTCATGTTAAAGACATTTCGTTTCGTTTCTTTCATTTCATATGATGTTTTTGTGGTAATTAACTGTGTTATATGTACTCTTGTTAACAACAAGTTAAGCAGATTACATAGCCATTTTTATAGTTTTTGGAATAAAAAAACAGCACCACGACACTGTGGTCGCTACATGACTCCCCATAGTATAAATGAACATAAACAGCTGAAATCATTTTAAAGGGTTTAAACGAAATAAAGCACTAACGCTGTGTAGAAAATTATTTTTGAATGGATAATCCTTTAAGTAGTTCGAGATTTTTAGATAGAACGGGACGTAATTAAAATAAATTTCGCTCTCTAACAACGATTCAATAATAAAAATAAGAAAAATTAAGAAATTAAAAATTGTATTAAAAACACAACTCACACACACCACTTTTACAGAGAGAAGCAAGCGCACCAAAAATGTTGCCTCATCTGTAATCCCTGCAGTTGTGTTGTAAATATTAGGGAGTCAGTAGCTCTTGATTTGAAGTCGGCGTAGTCTAGTAGGTAGTGTGTTTATTAGAAGTAAAGCCTGGCTTCGAGCCCCAGGCTAAACATCAAGACAAAATACAAAAAGTATTTCTTCGGCGACTTCCTCCCAGCAGATTTCTGACAAAAACTCTGAGAGTAAATAAAATTGCCTTGAAAAAGTTTCTCAAAAATCTGTAGTTAGGAGTCGACTTTAAACTGTAGGTCCCATCACTCATGTATAAAAAATTAGCACACACAACATAAGTGGTGTGAGAAACGAGGACGTTGTACAATGGGTCAATTCGAACTCCGGGTACTGTACTTGTTTTAATTGACAAGTACACGTCCGCTAACCTAACTCAACCTAGCCCGTAATTTTCTGGGCAAGAACATTCAAAGTGCTGTGTGCTGCAACTCACATATTGTTCAAGTGTCGAAAGAGGCATTCCAGTTCCTCGATTTCTTAAGCCGAGCCAAGAAATTTTTCGCTTCATCTGATCTTCTTACTATTTACAAAACTTGTATCTGAAAAAGAATGCAATAGATTGGATCAATGAGTCGAAGTCTATTTTGAGACCTTTCAACCGCGAACAGGATAGGGCGAAGGTGTTTATTAATGTCGGTAGGGTATACAACTCTATTGATTTATTGGAACATCGTTGCAATGTGGCTTATGTTTCCTTGTTCTACAGCTATTACAACGGCATTTTCTTTAAGCGAAATAAGGAACTTATTCCCAAGAATCCTGTATTCTTACGTAACACACGTCTTTCTCGCAGAACACATTCGTTTGTGGTCGATTGGCCAATGGATCGCACATAAATAGTCTGTATTTATGCATTATAGGCAGAAATCCTTTCCTGCAGAGGTCTTTCTTGTGAAAGATTCAAATCTAATTTCCACAAACACTATTTTCTCTTTCCACCTTCCCATAGCCTATTTTCCTAATTCCAACACATTCAACTGCATGAGTAAGGGTCATCCCCTAGGTGTTGGCCCTAGTACGACAACATATACCAATCACTTGCTTAGCTGGAAAAATTTAATCCAGTCAGGATTAGCCATAAGCGGTGGTACCTACAGTTTAAAGTCGATTCCGAACGACAGATTTTTAAGAAACTTTTTAATGGCAATTTTTATTTTCTCTCAGAGATTTTGCCAGAAATCCACTGAGAAGAAGTCGTCGAAGAAATATTTTTTCATACTTTAATTTTGTTGGAGATGTCCGAACTGGAGTTTGAACCGTGGCCTTAAGTCTAATAAGCCAACATACTACATACTAGACTCCGACAACTTCTATTCTCATGCATATCGGCATACGTCGAAGCCATTAAGTTGGCTTGTTATGCGCTCACCATTAAGGGGTGCCCTTCAATTATTATTACCAATCAGACCTATACGTTTCAGGTGTAAATGTAAGGCGGAGTATTGTATAAAAACGATTATAAGTTGCCTTAAATTAGTCTTAACTTCGTCATGGTTTTTATTCAATCATGATCACTCGGAGACAGCTTTTGTATTTTTTTTTTCTCAGTGCCACTGTTTATGACGTTTCCTTTCACTTTCGATGCATAATATTCATTGTACTAGAAAGTATTGAGTTATCCACGACTATGGTCTAGAATTCCCTAGCCTTTTTGTCAATGTGATTCGCTTGAATATTTTCGATCACTCCTTGATGACAATGCATCAATGTGGTGCGTACATTGTCACGCAGGCATGTATCATATTAATTGATACCTATTTTTTGAGATCAACACTCAGGAGATGACTTCAATTCGTGCAGTGCATTGTATTAGGTAAATATAGTTTATAGGAGAAAGGAAAGAGAGGATAGTGTGTGTGGATCCCTTTATGTTAAGTTTACAAAATTATCACTGGCTCAGATCATACTTTCTCTGACCGGAGTTATGTCCGCTTGAAAAACCGCATTACCGTGTTTCTTTCATTAAATTCCTGTCAACAGTCTTCCGACAAAAGTAGGAAAATTTCCGTAGTCTAGTAGGTAGTGTGTTGGCTTATTAGACGTAAAGCCAGGGTTCGAGCCCCAGGTCCGACATCAAAACAAAATACAAAAAGTATTTCTTCGGCGACTTGCTCTCAGCAGATTTCTGGAAAAAACTCTGAGAGTAAATAAAATTGCCATGCAATGAAAAGTTTCTCAAAAATCGGTCGTTCTTAGTCGGCTTTAAATAGTAGGCCTCCCGCCACACATGGATAAAATTAACACACATAAGATTAGGGGTGTAAGAAGCTAAGTCCTAACTTACATTATGACATTATTTTTACGCCACATGGTATACATACTATATCAGCTGTACTTACAACATTAAAAATACGATAAAAGAGACAAGGAAAACATTTCAATTCATATCTCAAGTAAAAAAAAAACCAAATAAAGAATTGAGAAAGAAAAAGAAAGACAAAATAAAAAACAAAAAATAAAAAAAAATTAATCGATAAAATTGCTGGCAGCAATTGGAAAATAATTGAAAAATATCTGCAATTAATATCAACAATTGCAATATAAATCTTAAGGGAATTGCTGTGCATAATTTTCATTAAGAAATTATCAATTTCCATATACAACGAAATAATAACAACAACAATAACAATAACAACAACAATAAAAACGAATAAAAGACAATGAAATATGCTGCGCATAAAACGAAATTTATGTCAATTTCATGCTCCAAATTACGAACTGCAATTGCATTTAATTGATGGTAAATTTATGCGAAAATCAAAAAAATAAAAAAATCAAGAAAAGAAAACAAAAAGGAAAAGAAATCCTGAAAATATTCACAAATTATTTATAATTATGCCTCCAGCCGACATTAAGTTGACATGAAAAACAAAAAAAAAGCGAAAATGATACGCAACTTTAAATGGTTCTCAAAAATGTTTGTTTAAAACTTTCCTACACTTCGATTCAATATTAAAAAAATTAAATTGTGAAAAATTCAACAACTTGTCACTCTTAAACATTTATATTGCACAACACAATGAAAATCTATTCAGGCTAATGTAGTGAGCAGGGAAACCAAAAACCAAGAATATGCAATTGCATGTTGCTTTCATGTTTTACTCCATGCAACATACGGCATTCATTGTTAGTTATTTATTCATTTTAGGACTTTTAATGAATTTTGGCATCAATTTGTAAGCGCATATTTTTTGCATATTTTGATATTAAATGCATTCTTTTTGCATATTTTAGTTTAAGAGCATATATTAGCATTTTTAGCTTATTAAAGAGCACATTTAAAATTTTCTTTTTCTTATTCCAAATTTTTTAACTGAATGTTAAATGTAAACCATTTTAACTTTGCCTGTTTAGCATCAATTTTAATAAATTTGGTAGCAAACGAAAGCTAAGAACCTAAACTTAAATTTTCTTCTAACACCTAGTAGTGCTACGCCCACTGAATCATTTTTAGATAGATTGAATTTACAAGCTTCTAACTCCGCACGTTTCGAAGAAAAAGAAGAAGAAGAAAGCTAAGCTCCTAAACTTACATTTGATTCTAATACCCAGCAGTACCACGCCCACTGAATCATTTTTAGAATTAAATTTACTAGCTTCTAACTTTACACGTTTCGAAGAAAAAGAAGAAGAAGAAGAAGTGTCGGCATAGAAAATAATAAAACAATCTGTAATCCAGATTCTGAGCTTTTAATTGCTACTAAATTTATAAAAATTGGTGCTCTACTTACAAGGTTATAAGAAGTTAAAGGAAATACTTTACATATCCAACACAAAAACTTTTTGTAAAAATTTCATCTCAAAAATTTTGTGTGTTCTACCAGGCGAACAGAATTGTGTTGCAAGGGGGTGTTTGGCAAAGTATTTTCTTAACCTCCTTATTACTTTATAACGCAGGCAGCAATTTTTATAAAATTCGTATCAAATTAAAGCTACAAAGATTAACTTTCATTCTCACTGTAAATATTATAATTTTTGCCACGCCCACTTTAAGATATTTAAGCAAATTAAAACGAGAACCATAAAAAATATATTTCTTCAACAGCAAAAGTCTTGGGGTACCCCAATATGTGTAAACAATTTTATGAATTTTAAGCAATAATATGTTAAAATAATTTATGTTTTTTATATTTGTTTTATTAACTATTTATTATATTTTATATTTTAATACAAAAAATTTATAATTTTTTTTTTTCACAAACCATAAGAAAAATAAGGGAGATTTTTGCATATTTTTACACCTCAAAAGTGCGATACCCCTAAAAAGTGTAAGTTTTAAATTCAAAAGTCCTATATATTCAAATGTTATACCCAATATTCAATACAATATCCCTTAAGGTCAAGCACATCATTTAACGCATTTGGCACGGAATGTACCAGTTTTGTTTAGAGTTTTCTGTTGATATTTGCTGCCATGCACTCATAAGCAAGATTTCAGTTGACTTCAGAAGTTTTATCCGGAATTTGTTCAAGGATATTAAGCCTATGGGCAATTTGATACGCAAATCACATCTTTAGATTAGGAACAGTATGCTTACGACCATTAACCTGCTAATTCCTTCACGCTTCAGTTGAAGTTGTTCCTTAGCATGTATAAACACGCTTCCTTGCTTCCTTACATCGTTCTCATCATTGATGCCAGTGATACACATCCCATCATTAACTGTTCCTTTGGATTGAGCATTTAATTTCATTAATTTTCATCATATTAAATTATGGATTATGGACCTATTTTCTCACACCACTTATGTGTGTGTGTTAATTTTGAATTGAAATGTTTTCCTTGTCTCTTTTATCGTATTTTTAATGTTGTAAGTACAGATGATATATACCATGTGGCGTAAAAATAATGTCATAATGTGAGTTAGGACTTCGACTTAGCTTCTTACACCAATTATGTTGTGTGTGTTCATTTTATCCATATGTGGAGACCTACAGTTTAAAGTCGACTCCTAACGACAGATTTTTGAAAAATTTTTCATGGCAATTTTATTTGCTCTCTGAGAGTTTTTACCAGAAATCTGCTGAAAGGAAGTCACCGAAGAAATATTTTTTTCATATTTTCCTTTTGATGTCTGACCAGGGGTTTGAACCGTGGCCTTACGAGTAATAAGCCAACACACTATGTACTACACACATTGTGACACGTGTGGAGCACCTTATTCCAAAACTCATTTGCGGTACTTTAGTCTTTCACACTTTATTTTATTTAAATTTAAAGACAGCCAAGGCTTAAAGAAGTACCCGGCTATATAGCCTACAATTTTTAGTTAGTTTAGGTTCACAGCAACGAATGTCAAATGTAACCAAGCCCAACCAAAGCAGACTTAATAATGTTCACAAGGATAAATTCCTAAATTTCTTATCCCACAACGGGGTAGTTTTCACTCTATCCAATAGTGCCAAATATCTTGGGATAATTTTGCCGGCTACTTTATTATTTCTTTATTGTTGCAAGAGAGCAAAATGTCTAGACTGGAGTATTACACTTCAAAACCAATCCTGCTGCATGGGGATGCGGATTGTTGATTCGTTTTTGAGCAAAGCAATGATCAAATGCGGTCTGAGCGAATTATGAGAATGGTTGCGTTCATGATGATAGGTGCCCTTAGGACTACATCATCCAAGGCATTGTTTAATATACTGAACTGACTACAGCCAGACATATTGGCGAAACAAGTGGCTATGCACGCGAGAACAGACTGACCGACATAAGAGCAAGGAAGTACTGAAGCTATGGTCACGCCAAAATCTTAAGTATGGTTGGTACGATTGTATGTACCTATCGAATACGCGATTCCTGAACTTACTTTCGATCCTGGTTATGTGACGCAAATAGATATATTATAATAATTGCTTACACCTCCCAGAAAACGTCAATTAGTATTTGTCTGATGGATTCAGATCACGTAACAAAGTCGAATGTGGAATCACTTCAGGGCAACATTTGATCGTCCCTTGCCGTACCAGATTATTGAATGCTTCTTAGAGTGAAAATTATTAAAAATGCAGTCGTGTGAATTCGGTAACAGAGTATATTGTATCGAATATCGAAAAGCGGCCATGTGTTGTACACCAAGATTGTCAAAGAATGCCGGATGTCTCAGGAGGAGACAGTGAGCCATTACAAGCCATCACCCTCATTTGGGTTCCTGAAAACGAGTACATCGACGGCCGATGCATTTGCTAAAACTGCCACCAAGAAAAATTTAAATGAGTTCATATAGGAGATTGACGTTTCCCTGCAGAGAGACAAATAATTGCTCTCACAAAAACTCCATTCATTGGCAATTGTAAGATGGTATAATGAAACCGCTTGTAGACGCACCAGACAGATTTGACCCGACATGGATATATGCAGAATAGAATTTGCTTTGCATTTTCATCTAACAAAGCCTCATTGCGGTGATACCAGGACCCAGGCGACACGTAACAACATAACGACTTCTGCAGATGCTGCAACAACGAGGAAGAAGAGGAGTCTTCTTTTTCATTTTTGGACAACATAGAATTTACTGACAAGATAAGTTTAGCCTAAAGCGATTTGTGAAAAATGTACATGTTCATAAAACTCTCGGGATGATTGAAAAATGCCAACCAGAAGCTATAGGAATCGGTATTACAAACGGACCTTAAAGGAGCGCTTTTCAATATAGCATTAAATAACATGTTCTTTAAGCTGCCCACTTAGCTCCGAGTGAAATCAGCATATTTAATTACATCGACTGCGTTAAGTGCTACTGGCACTTTATCTCGTTGTTTCGCTTTCAACGTATATTTTATTATTTATTGCCAAAAAAGTATTAGAAACTGCTTTTAATAAATTATTGGGCATATGGCTTTTTGACGTCATTTATCCTCTTACCAATATATGTATACATATAAATAAAACGAAATGAAAAATAAGATTATTCTTAGTATTTTGAGAAGCAATTATAGTTTCAAATTGTCGCTGTGAAGTGTGTCTTTATAAAAAATTTTATAAGGCGATTATTATATCGCGCATTTATATAATTTAAGTAAATTACCCTTTATTATAGGACGCAAATGCCAACTCGGCAATTGAAATAAATATTAAAAGCAGAGACAGAAACAGGACAGAAAAGGAAAATTGAAAAGTAGCATATAAACTATACCATCTAATTATTCTAATAACCGTGTCTCTATCTAACCATTATTCCTGCAATTTTCCCCTTTTTTTGTTTTCTTACATGTGTGCAGCATTGTAGTGTGTTGGTATCTGTAATTAAAACGTGTCTGGATCCATAAATATTTTAAAACATTCAATTTACGTTATTAAAAAAAAAACAACAAAAAGACAAACCGTTTGTCTTTGGCCTGTGAATGTGGGGTAAACCTACACTTACATATAATGACTCTGGCATTCAAGGAAGTACCACCATAAATACCAATTTAATGGCTTGTTTGAGTGGGTATTAATTAAAAAAAATTAAAACAAAAAGAAAAAAGCCAGAAAATAAACAACCACATCACATGTTAATATTTACGAGCATTTTTATTAAAACAAAAGGGTCGTCGCCAAGTTAAGTTAGCTTGCCATGGCTTAGAATGGCTTTCCACTTCGTGAAATACAAGCGAAAGTAATAGCCTCACTATGAGGTAATAAACGAAATTAAAAGTAATAATAAAAAAATAATAACAACACAATACAATACAAGACAATAATAAAACGCAATGCTACGAATGTGCAGAAGTCCTGTTGTAATAATTAGTAAATGAAAGACGTCAATAGTATGGTATACCTACCGTAGAGTTAATTACTTAATTTATTTATGGCAGACATTAATGAAGGTGTTAATATTCTTCAAGTACATGTTACCTGATGTTTAAAATTAGGGTTTCATTAACAAAATTCATAAAATTAGTAAGTAGGAGCGGTGGTTTTTTGTTATAATAAAAATTAAAGGAGTTATTTTTTCTTTTAATACTAAACTGAGAGACTCAAAGAGACTCTTTCTCTTACATTTAAATAATCTGACTATTATTTTGATTATTACTCTTTTTGAGACTTTAGACTGCATATATACATACATAATTGGTCCTTACAACCCTTCAGTCAGGATTACGACCTAGTTTCTCACACCACTTATGTTGTGTGTGTTAATTTTATATATGAGCGGTGGGACCTACAGTTTAAAGTCGACTCCGAACGAAATTTTCATGGCAATTTTATTTACTCTCAGAGTTTTTTCCAGAAATCTAATGAGAGAAGTCAACGAAGAAATATTTTGATATTTTCGGTTTAATGTCTGGCCAGGGGCTCGAACCCTGGCTTTACGTCTAATAAGCCAACACACTACCTACTAGACTACAGCGACTTCTGAGAATTTAGACTAATTTATATTAAATGCCATATATTTTTCGATGCTATTTCTAAAGAAAAAGGAAATTGAATGTAATTTCCATTAGGCAACCAACATATTGGGGCAATTTCGTGTCAAGTGACCCAATTTTTAAAATCGATGTATTCCGATTTGGATGAAATTTTCACCAAGGTTAGTACTATTGGATAGTAGGCAAGACACAAATTTTCAGCTCTATCAGTCAAGAACTGCCGTTAGAGGGGGTCAAAGTTGGACATTTTGGTCATACAGGGTTTTTTTAAATATGTGTAACTTTTCACCTATAGGTCCTAGCAAAAATTTTCCAAAGGATATTAGATAGCTATTTCTTCAATCTTTCCAAAAATTTAAAATTTTTTTTAAATAAATTTTTTTTAACTTTATTTTTTCAAAATGGGCCCTTTTTTCTCAAAAGAAAGCTTATACAATTTCCTTTAAGGCCTTTAAAATCGCTTAATGGGATGCGAGTGGGATATCTATCAAAAAAATTATTTTTTAACTCAAGAATAAGATTTTTCAATATTTGGCATAAAAACGTACTACCTAAATGATCTTTTTGGCCATCGATTCGAACAGACACCCAGTCTTTCATTCCTGGCATCATTCGACTCATATCATCTCGCTGATAAAATTGAGTAACTAGAGCTTCAGTTTCGCACGCTAAAGTTTTTACCTTCTTCTCGTTTGGAAGTGTGTGAATCCCATGCTCAGCAACCAAGTTTTTAGCAATTCTTTCTTTTCGTTGAGACGTTCCAAACTCGGTCATTATTTTTGAACAACTCCATGACGATGGGGCAAGAGTAAGAAGTTGATTTCTTTCAGATCTACTCTGTGACGTTTTGTACTTCTTTTTTATTTGTTCAAAAACTTCTACTGCATCCTTGTGATGTTGATTTTGGCACTCATTATTAGGTCTTATAGGTTCTACTGAAAAGTTAGAACAACCATCATCTCCTGCAGAACTGTCATCATTTTCAGAATTGATTTTGTTCTCATCTGGAATAACCGGTAATGTGTCCAACTTTCCCATCAGTTTCCTGCACGATCCACAAATTAGCAAACGTGCCCATTGACATTTTAGTAATAAACAGTACAACCATAGAGGTAAATTTTGTGCGAATTCTTCATGAATTCGTCTCATTCTCACTGAGTACTCTGAATTTTGACAGTGAAAATAGAACAGTACTCAATTATTACGTCAGTAATTATAATTGTTATTAAAAATAAATGCTTTTAATAGGGCCTGTCTCTCGAGTATTCTTTTTCGGCAGTAGAAGTGTTAAAAATCTAAATATTTGGTATTACTTACCGTCTAATAGCATAATCAAATGTGTACCACCGGTAGTACACATCACCCGATGTGCCTGTCTAGTGCTGGCCACCGGTGGTACACGCTGTCCAGTAAGGCGCTCTAGGGCAGCCATCGGTGGTACGCGCTGGCGTAAGCATGTTAAACAAAAGTCACCTAAAAAACTTGCTTATGAGCTATAAGAACTATTGATGCTATCTGGGTCTAGGTGGATTCAAAACATACAATTTTTTATTACTCGGACGCACAACTAAGTTGGCCTGTTATGTAGGATTTGAGGACCATTGTGGGTTGTGGCTTCATTGCATACACAAGCGACTTGAGAAAATCCCACATATAAGAGTTTAACGGGGTGATATTGCACTATTTCGGTGGCCAGTTTATATCAACTTCACGTTAGATGATCATGCCCTCAAATCGCTGGTGCAAAATATTAATTATGCCATGAGGTGTGTGTCACGTAGCGTAGCCCTAATGAAGCCACATGTTGTTGGTGTCATGATCATACAATACATCTATTAACGGGATCATATTGCACGATTTCAGTGACCAGTTTACATCACCCATATGCCCTCAAATCGCTTGTGTAGCATACCACATTTTGTTGGTATCCAGATCATCCAATACAGGCTATAAGGGTGGTCATCTCTGCTCTATTTTTGCTGAAATGTATTAGGGTTGTTGCATAGGTAAGGAATTTTATCCACTGTGTTCTACTTTTTCTTAAATGGTCGATTTATTGATGTCATCCTTGGATAGGCTCAGGATATTATGGAAATACGTAATGTACACCTTTAAACGTATTTTAAAATGTGACTGCTCAACGAGAATGTGGAAGCAAAGAAACATTTTCAAACTAGTTTAGATAGAGCGACAGTTGGAAGTGGCTCCCAACACAAGAAGTTGGGAAAGCCATACTTAGGCCCCTTGTAATACCACAGTTATACATTATCACTGATCCTGCAATCATCCTTTTTTATTATTATTTAACAATTTAAGAATCTGTATCACTGTCCATCCACATGACCATATAAAAAACTATTTTCAATTTAAAACGAACTATGGTTTACACTGTTAAAGTTTAAATTCTCAAATTTTTTTTATTTTCAAACATATTTTTTGAATCTTTTCAAAATGTGCAGGTAAAATGACGTTCACAACATTTGGGGAAGAAAAGTTTTGGATTTTTAAATTCACCCCAAGTACAATGTGGTGGATTTAAAGGATCATAATTTTTGATTTTTTGTAATGGCGATGGTAAAGCCGATATGGGATCACAACTGTAGATATAAACAAGAACAATATTGTTATCATATCAACCATATGTTACAAAATTATTATAAAAAAACTACTTACGTTTCAATGGTGGCCATACCAATTGAATTGTCGCATGTGATTTCTGCACAATCCATGGTGGGATGTTTAATACTCTGTCCAGGTGCTAAAACCTTACCATTGACGACACAATTTCCAGGATGTTTTTCATCACCAAAATATTTTTCCGTAAGAACGCTAGCCTGGCTTAGGCAAATGGCAACCACTAATAAAGACAATAACAAAATAAATCTCATGGTAAACTTTCGTTTCGTTTGATGGATGAATGAATCAAGACTGAAAATTGTGTTTAAAAATTTTGTCTCATGGGCTTGCTTTATCTCTTAAATTAAAAAACAAAGCAAAACAAATTTCTTTAGAAGTGAAGGTCATTGAAAATTGATAACACAGTGTTGGCAGTAAAACAGTGAAAGTATAAGAAATACTAATTCATTGAAGATTAAATCAATATTCCATATAATATACTTTTAATTAATTTATAGAAAGCAAATACAATGGAAAGGGAAAAATTAAATTAAATTCAATTTAAAATTAAAAATTTTATTGCCTACTAAACAAAACAAAAATCTAAAACCATATTGTTAAATACAGTTGTGTACAAAAAAATGGAAGTGGAAAAATTAAAAAGATTTTTCTTCATTTCATTTTGTCATTTTAGATGTAAAACAATGATTCCGTCCAAGTGGGTTTAAGAAAGTTCGGCAGAGATCGAGGCTAAGTGTTAGAAACTTCCAATTTAAACTCTTTCAGGTTCTGTGATGCCATTACATATCTATTCTGTTGATTAATTCCGCACGTTTTAATAGAACTACTTGCTTCAAGCTCCTGAACCGTTTATAGTATCAAACGTTTAACCAGATTACAGAAAGCACCAAAGACATAGCATATCTTTTTTGGAGTCAATCATGGCTTTCTAAGCGTTAGCTTTGATTCATCCTGCTTCGTCCATGATCTGTTTGAAACATTATAATAAGACGGCGTTCTCTCATCATCGACCATAATCATTTGATTGAAAAATGGTTCGATTTCGTTGCATTTTAGCAATCAATTAATCGCAAATTGAAAGTCGGTCATATGATACCCAAACATCGAGCTCCTTTGTATATTCTTCCAATGGATAATAAATGTTTGGAAATGAATGCTAGCAATTTCTACGCTGGTAATTCTTCATATTTGCGTTCATACCTACCACATTTTTTAGTTACTGGTTGATCGTAAGCATGAAGTCGCCATAGTTCTATTGAGTGGGCCATCTATCGGTATAAATTTGAACCATCGCACTATGTGGCATTTACCCTGAAAAGCAGGCCAAAAAGGCAAAAATTAATTTTAAAAAATTTAAGAAACAGAGTATGCAGTTCGATAGACAACAAAATTCTGCATTATATAGTGAATTTTCACGACTTTAAGTTGAGATTTGTAGATTTGAGACGATGTCAAAGTCAGGAAAGTGAAGAAAATTAAATGCGTGTTTGGTGATTTTTTGAAATTTTAATAGGTTTATATGGTATTTTTTTGTGGCTAAACGAATAAGGTTTTATATTGATTTTTTTTATTTGAAAGGTATGAGCAACTGCTACTTTCAGTTGTTTATATATATATAATATATCTCACATATTAATGTTAAAATTATTCGTTCAAAATTTAAAAATAATAAAACTTTCACATTTTTTTACCCTACCCAAAAAAAGATAGGGATTTAAAGGTGAAAGTAGTTTTTAGTAGTTTAATGTTATATACCACAAGAAAATATGAACTCTCTACATTCAGGAACAAAAAAAAGGTTTGCGCAATTATTTTTGGCGAATTTTTGAAAATTGTACTTTTTTTGGAAAAATTAGAAAAATTATACGTAGTGTAATAAAGCCATAGGCAGTAAAGCCATATGGCATACGAATTATGCGAGGAAATTCAGTAGAAGCGATACCAATCGAGATGTCCTGAATAGGTTACTTTTAAGCAGTGACCCTTTTATAAGCTGCAGTACACAAAAATCGCGAAGGAATAGAAAAGCATTTTCATCAGATACTATTAAATTACTCCTTCCTGACATTGATGATGAAAATGATAACGATTTTAACGATTGTAGTTAGTTTCACATTTTAAGTTTTTTTAAGTTAAGTATTAATTAATGTAAAATAAATATTATGAATAAATATTAATTATCATAGAAGTTTAAAAACTTAACTACATATGTATATCGACTATTATAGCAATATGAGATGTATGTTTGATTTTCTTAATGGACTGTATGTGGTACCTAGGAATACTTATGATCCGATCATAATAAAATGTGATCATAAATGATTCACATTCATATTAAACATGTTCATGTCGAATTTCATCGAGGTAATAACATTTTTAAGCCAATTATAATTGCTAAACATATTTCATTAAGGGGCCCTATTTTGGACCAAGGGGCAATTATGGACCGACCATAACTAAATTTGATAATATCATTTAGATTTACAAAATACACGTTCATACCGAATTTCATCACGATTCCGATGTTTTTAAGCCATTTATAAGCGCAAACGTGAATTTCTAAAGGGGACTTTATATGGGGACCAGGGCCAAATGTGATCTAATTTCCACCAAACTTTACGCCATGATTTCTTAGTACACAGAACTGATCCAAGCTAAATTATATCATGATTGTTGCATTATTACCATAATTATGTGTAAATAAGCGCAATTTCGATGGGAATTTGTATGAGGGCTAGACGAAATCACGGACCGATTTGAACCAAAATCAGTTGGGTTCATCCTTGGACCTAATTATCACTAGCACTATCAAAAAATTCCAGCCATTAGCTCATAAAACACTTCTATTAATTTTGACCAGGTTTTCAGGCAAAATGCCACATAGTGCAACGGCTAGTTCAAATCTGGCAATACTTATGTCATTCTATTCTGTGACAAAATTCGGTATATTATCCCCCTCAACGTAATGAATCGATTTACGCTTCATCAACGCTGGGATTTATTGGAATTTATTTCCAAAACAATGGCATCGGTCGGAAGTTGCACGAAAGTGTCATACAAAATTTGATCACAAAAAAGGATCAACAATGCCCGGTATACTCACCTTTATTGCTAAAGTCTGTGAAGCTGGTTTTATTGTCCCGAAAATATCGAAATTGTGGCTGAGAGTATGGTCGTCATCGTTCTCAAACATTTAACATTTCACGCACCAGTTTACATCGAAATTTGCGAAAATATCTCGATATGACACCTTTCAATGTTCAATGGGTTCAAGAGTTGAAGTCGCATTACCATCCGCTTCGTTTTCGCTTCGCTAGATGAGATAACGAAAAACGACATGATGAATTCGATTTTGCCAAAAACAAAAAACATCTTTTCAAATGAAGCTCATTTTCATCTCGGAGGGTACGTTAACAAGCAAAATTGTCGAATTTGGATTTATTGCGCCAAACATTTGATGGACCTTTACTTAGCCGAAATGGTGATGTCAATTGGCCGCCAAGAGCTACGATTTTTTAAAATCATATATTGTTATCAATTTTTCACAAAAAAATCTGCCTTTCGAATGTTTCAACTTTTTTTGCTTTACTTAGCTAGTAACCATCCACATGGCCGTATAAATACTATCTTCAATTTAAAACAATCTATCGTTTACATAATTTTTTTAACAGTTTCTTATTTTCAAAATATATTTTCTACATCTCTATAAATCATGCAGGTAAAATGACGTTCACAACATTTGGGGAATTGGGTTTTTTCTCTCGAAATCACCCTATACAAGGATACTTTGTTAAGTTTTCTAATGGCATTGGTAAAGTCGATATGGGAACACAACTGTGGATATAAACAGGAAGAATAATGTTATCATATATGGTACACTGTAAACTATCAACAATAATTCGTAAAATTTCTAATAAAATTCTACTTACGTTTCAATGGTAGCCAAACCAATTGAATTTTCGCATGTGATTATAGCACAATCCATGGTAGGATGTTTAATGCTTTGTCTAGGTGTTAAAACCTTACCATCGAAAGGATGTTCTTCATCACGAAAATATTTTTCCGTAACAAAGCTAGCCTGGCTTAGGCAAATGCCAATCACTAATATAGTCAATAACAAAATAAATATTAAACTTTCGTTTCGAATGGTGAATGAATTAAAACTAAAATTCTAAAAATTTATTTTGAATTTGTCTCGTGTGCGTGCTTTATCTGTAAAATTAAAAACAAAACAAAACAATTTTTTTTAGGAATGAAGGTCATTGAAAATTGATAATACAATGCTGGCAGTAAAAGAGTGATAGTATTAAAAATACCTATGAATGGTATTTAAGATGGTCTTTCCAATTTGTTAATATATAAAGTGGTAGAAGATTAAATAAATCAAAATCCTATTTATTTTTAATTAATTCATTAGAAATCAAATACAATGCAAAGGGAAACACTAAAATAAAATTTAATTAATTTGTTTATATTTTGCTTAAAGAATTGTTTATTAAAACAAAAAATTAAAAATTTTATTGGCTGCTAATCAAAACAGAAATATGAAACCACACTGTTAATTACACTTATGTGCACAAAAATGGAATTGGAAATATTAAAAAGATTTTTCTTCATATAATTTCGGTGTAAAACCGTGATTCCATTCATGTGGGGTTTGTATGGCTTTTCTGAACGAAAAACCTCTGTGATATTTTAAGTTATAAACATGAAAGTTCTGCAAAGATCATATCTGTAGATGCAATATCCAGGCTAACTGTTAAATGCAAAGAAACTTCAAATTTAAATTCTATCAGGTTCTGTAATGTCATTACACATCTGTTCTGTTGACTAATTCCGTTCGTTTTCAAACGTTTGACCAGATTCTGGAACAATGCTATTCAAATTAAGTAATAGCTTATCCCTCCTAGTGTTAATTATGGACTTTTATCTTCAACTATCCACTATAGCCATTGATCTGTTTCACACATTATTATACATCAAATAATCGCCCATAATCATTTGGTTAAAAAATGGTTAAATTTCTTTGGTTTTAGCATCCAATTAATCTCAAATTGACATTCGGTCATATGATACCCAAACATCGAGCTTCTTTCTATATATTCTTTCAATGGGTAATAACTGTTTGGAAATGAGTGCCTAGTTCTCAAGCAATTTCTACGCTGTTCATGTAGCGATCTTTCTTCATTTTCGCCTTCATTTTTACGATATTTTTAGTGATTGGTTGACCATATGCACTTTTGACATCAAAATTATCAAGTCGTGTAGTTACAGCATTGTCTTCCTAAACTTAACAAGTTTTGTAACTCCGTATAAATTTTCACAAAATAATGCAATTCTTCAAATGTAAATTTAAGATGCCACCTTTCAAGAAAGGCTTCATTGCAATTAATACTACCAGTCTAGAGCCAACTACCGATAATTTGTTACATAAGTTTTTCAAATACCAAAATAGTTTAAATAAATTAATAAGTTTAAGTCTTAATATATTCTTATGAAACCCTGAAGTCGCCGTTGTCCTTATTAGACGCAAGCCCTGGCTCACACATATGAAAATAAAATTTTTTGGCGACAACCTCTCAGTAGCCCTCTGGCTAAAACTCTGATTGTAAAATAATCAGAGTCTTAAGTGCGACCTAGCTTCTCACATTACCCATGTTGTGTTATCCGTAAGTGGCGATAACTACAATTTAAAGTCGACTCCGAATGTCAGATTTTTGAAAAACTTTTCATGGCAATTCTATTTTCTCTCAGAGTTTTTGCCAGAAATCTGCTGAGAGGCACTAGCCGAAGAAGTATTTTTCCATATTTCATATCGTTGGAGATATCTCACCTAGGATTTGAACCAGAGTTCAGCAATGAGTATTCAAAAAGATGAGTAGATTCAAATCATACTCATAGTTTCTGATACTTATATGCATTCATACTTATTTTAAAATCATACTCATATAACTCATATTCAAAGTTTGATGTACTTATCGTACTCATACTTCACAATACGCATGATATTGTTGGCTTCGACTCTCCTCAGCATTTACAAGAATCACAAAATAAGTATGATTCGCCTACGAACACTACAATATTCACAAGAAGATTGTGTGTTTGGTTTGCTTGCTGTCTTTGTCTTTTTCTTTTTTTTTTTGTAAATGCAACAATAACTAAGACTGTAATTTTTATTGATTGATTCGAATCACTCGAACCATTTATGAGTATTATAAGTATTTTTCTAAATTTATGAATCTGAATGAGTAGGCTTATGAATCAAACATACTTCGAATGTTATGAGTTTGATGTCTACGTTGTATTCATAGTCATTGCAACCTGTACTTATAAATCAATGTTGTAGTGAGTACGAATGAATCAGAGTAGTTGAATTTCAATACTGTTGACTCACTCATTCATACTCACAGTTTCATGAGTACTTATGAGTAGCGAAAAAACGATTCATTGCTGATCTCTGATTTGAACCAAGGCCTCACGTTTAATAAGCCAACGCACTAGTGTAACATTAATTAAAAATTCAATAAAAATGTTGATAGGTATGAGTATGTTACTATCATTTCTTTGACCCACAATAAACATATGTATAAAAATGCATATACTAGTTCTTTTTAATAATTTATATAAGAAATTTATTTATTTTATCATAAATTTAACTTTTTTTGCAAACAATTTAAAAAAGTTATATTTCTGTCCATCCACATGGCCATATGAAAACTATCTTCGATTCACAATAAACTATCGCTTATATTGGAGAAATTTCACAATTTAATTATTTTCCAAACATCTTTTTTATCTCTTTAAAACGTGCAGGTAAAATGACGTTCACAACATTTGGGGAATTTAGCTTTTGTGTTCTTAAATTCACCCCAAGTACATTGTGGTGGATTTAAATGATCATACTTTTTGAAGTTTTCCAATGGCGATGGTAAAGCCGATATGGGGTCACAACTGTAAATATAAACAAGAAGAAAAATGTTATCATATGCACTCAGAATTATCAAATTTCGATAAAAACTACTTACGTTTCAATGGTGGCCAAGCCAATTGAATTGTCACATGTGATTTCAGCACAATCCATGGTAGGATGTTTAATACTTTGTCCCGGTATTAAAACCTTATCATCGACAACACATTTTCCGGGATGTTTTTCATCACGAAAATATCGTTCCGTATAAACGCCAGCCTGGCTTAGGCAAATGCCAATCGCTAATAAAGTCAATAACAAAATAAATCTCATGTTAAACTTTCGTATCGTTTTAATGGATGGATGAATCAAGACTGAAAACTGTTTTTAAAAATTTATTTTGATTTTGTCTCATGTGCTGCTTGCTTTATCTCTTAAATTAAAAAACAAAACAAAGCTAATTTCTTTAGAAATGAAGGTCATCGAAAGCTGATAACACAGTGCTGGCAATAAAACAATAAAATTATTAGAAATATTAATTCATTGGAGATAGTATTTCCAATATTAATATATAAACTGGAAGTAGATTAAAAAAATCAAAATTCTATTTTTTCGTTTTTAATTAATTTATGGAAAGAAACTACAACGTAAGCAGAGACGTTCAGGTTTAAGTTAAAAACAAAAAATTAAAAATTTAATTGCCTACTAATCAAAACAAAAATTTGAAACCACATTGTTGAATACAGTTGTGTGCTCTAAAATGGAAGTGGAAATAATAAAAACAGGTTTTGCCTTAAAAAAAATAAACAGAATTTTCAACTTTATTGGGTTATAGAAAAAGTGCGATTGCTAATACGTGTAGTTTTGAACGCATATTTTGTCATTTTTCATCTACATGTTTATTTAAATTTTCTAAACGAAAAATCGCTGCGAAATCGTAACTCATAGTATTAAGAAAGCTCTGTAGTCGCCGTAGTCTACTAGGAAATATATCGTCGTAACCCCGCCGTTCAAATGCCAGCTCAGACATTTCGAACAAAACGAAGTCTGCTAGGTCATCACGCACGCAACACTTTTTCTTTCGATTATTTTTGGTCGTTTAAATAGAATTGCTTTCTTCAATCTCATTGACTGCCCTTTCCAATCCCACCAAACACAAAGCATTAGCTTATGTGATAAATACTGACTGTCAGCGTCAGCTTAGCTTCATACTGCTTCGTCTGCCATCTTTTCCACACATTTTTATAGGACGTAGTCTAGTAGGTGTGTGTTGGATTATTAGACGTAAGGCCACGGTTCAAACACCAGGTCAGACATCTAAACAAAATACAAAAAGTATTTCTTCGACGACTTCCTCTCAGCAGCTTTCTGGCAAAAACTCTGAGAGTAAATAAATAAAATTGCCATGAAAACTCGGTTCATCAAATTGTTCATTGTTTGCCCATGTAACATTTTTTTAAACCCAGTTGCCAGAGGACCTTAATTATACAATGATTTTTGCATCACCATGTTTTGATATTTTTCTCCTTTTTCAATTTTTTGGCTTCTTTTCGTCTTTGAACGTCTTCGGCCTTAATGTCCAGAATAAGTTTCATTCAATTAAATGATTTTAATTTCATCGTCCATTCCAATTCTGCATTTTTTAGGTGCCCTTGGAAATTGAAGATTTTGAATTCGCTCTGCCCAGTGAATATGTCGCAGAGAATTGAATTGATCTTTCTAACGAATAAAAATTGTGGAAGGCATCTCGCACATTTTTATTGTGTTTACATTTAAAAGTAGGAAGCGCTAAATGATAGACCTCATAGAAGTTGCTAATGTTGATTATTGTATCACTGTCACATCAAAACGGCTTGAAATACGATGTTCTCAAAAAAATTCAGTTTGGTTTGGTTGTGGCTTCGAAAACTAAATCCTGTCGTCCGAATGGAAGGCCAAGCAAAGCATTTGTCACCAACCTCTACGAACTATGAAAGCGTTTTTCGAAATACAGTATTTTTTTCATTTTATAAATGAAACTTTAATTTAAAATTCATGCTGAACATGCCTAAAAATAAATTCACAATCATACCTATGCTACTTTAATCACTGGAAACTGAAAATAATTCCATACCTACATAATTGGTCATATACATCAGTGGTGGGACCTACAGTTTTAAAGTCGATTCCGAACGACAGATTTTTAAGAAACTTTTTCATGGCAATTTTAGATTTGCTGCCAAAAATCTCCTCCGAAAAAATATTTTTTCATATTTCGTTTTTTGTTGGAGATATTTGACCCGGGACTTGAACCGTCACAATCATTCCTACGCTGCTTTATTCACTGGAAACTGAAAAAGCATACATACCTACATAATTAGTCATTACCACCCTTCAGTCAGAATGACGACGTAACTTCTCACACCACTTATGTTGTGTGTGCTAGATTTTATGCATAAGTGCAGAATCTACAATTTAAAGTCGAGCCTGAACGACAGATTTTTTGAAAAACATTTCATGGGAATTTTATTTACTCCCAGAGTTTTTTCCAGCAATCTGATGAGAAGAAGTAGCCGAAGAAATATTTTTTTATATTTCCTTCTGTTCGAGGTATCTAACCTTAGGTTTGAACCGTTGCCTTACGTCTAATAGGCCAAGACGTTATCTACTAGGCTACTGCGACTGAAAATATCCTCGAAAAAAAAAATTAAAACTAGATACGACGATATTATTTAGGAGCCGCAAAACTGTTTTCAAAGACAGGCTCAACTTTTTAAATGCGATGAAAATATTCATGAATAAATTAACATTTTGTTTTATGTAAAAAACACTCCTATTTCATTTAAAATGATTTTTCCCATTTTTATTCACATTTTATTTTTTTAATTTCTTTTTATACTATTTTTCAAAAACACCATTAAACCACATTCGTTTATTCCCACAGCTAACCATCATAATAAAAATTCGAAACTGGAAAAACAGAAATCATCCATTAAAGCGAAAACAAAATAAAACTCAACAATAACAAACTGACAAAAGTTATTAATAAATCATTAGAGAGAGTATTTCCTTTTTTTGCTTCTGTCTCATACGCAAACAATAAAAGAAAACATAGAAAAAATGTCAATCGGTTAAGCTGGACTAAACGATAATCTCTATCAAGTAGAGTGCTTCTAAGAGGAACGAATTGAATCTTCTGATGAAAACTTATTCCATTTGTTTCCATTCAATTCTGGTTGGCTTGCAGGTAAAATAAATATCAAGAAATGGTAGATGACTTGGAATTATTCGCATGGATTTAACAACGATGTAACGAAATAATCTCAGCCACTGCTTTTGATCATTTTTTGGCCTTTCTCATTACGCAGACTATTTGCTGCTACTCGCAGCAAATTCTTCTCGACAATCCGTAACCTCAACTTGGCCAATAATAAAACAATCTGTAAGTCTAGAGCTTTTTTCTGAGTTTTTTTTATTATTATTATACAATATTAGATACTCATTTCAATTTAGGCCTCAGCGCCAATAAGGCATTATTGAGGCAAGTTGGCAATATACATATATACTTAATAGTAATGTTATATACTCAATATGTATCATAATGAAAAACTTAAAAAAATATAATTCAATTAATATATACTTCTGTATGTTATACTTTTAAATTCAAATTAGTTCCATAAGAAGCGTTTCTATTAAACCACATAAGTATTCCTTGCAGAATGATTTGAACGTTGATATTCTGCCGATCGATTTTAAATTAGGTGGTAAATTATCATACATACATTTCCACCTACATAATCAATACGCTGCTTAGTTCTTTCCATCCTGCATCTAGGAACTCTAAGGTTTGACATATTTCGAGTATTAAAATGTGACTGGTTATGCAAAAATGTTATTGTCTGCCGACCTGTGCCGTGAAGACTTTTCAATACAAATAACAAAGCCTGATACTTGTGCAAACCATAAATAGGCAAAATAGCTCTACAAACACTGCTATGTAGTGAAATTGTTGGATGTGTTCTTGGTCAATTGTATACAATTTTCAGTGCCTTATTTTGATAAGATTGTAATGATTTCTGACGAATATTGTTCCTGTTATAAGCATACACACAAGCTAAATAATATAAATGTGGGTGTATCAAACCATTATAAATCATTAGCTTACCTTTCACACTCAGCTTATTCTTAAACTTATACAATATACCTATAGCAGGAGCTATCTTATTCTTCACCTCATTGATGTGAAGGTCCCAGCATAAGTTACTCTGTAACGTAATTCCCAAATATTTAACTGAGTGTGTTTCGCTAATAGATGTTCCATCGACATGAACAGAAAAGTTATTATTCATACTAACTGCATGTGGTCGAAAACGAATTAAGCTGGTCTTATCAGAATTTAATAATAAACCATTTAAACGAGTAAATTCAAATAATAGAGACGCATCTCTCTCAATATGTGTTTCTAGAATAAGATCATGCTTAAATGAGTAGAACAAACATATATCATCGGCGAAAATATACAGTCATTCAAATAAATTGAAAACAATAAAGGACCCAGTCCACTCCCCTGTGGTACACCATATTCAACAGTCTCAAAAGCGCTTCTACAGTGTCCAATTTGTACATACTGTTTCCTATTAATGAAATAATTTCGGAACAATAATAGTTCCCGTCCTCGAACACCGTAAAATTCCAGTTTCTTAAGCATTATTTAATGATCAACAAGATCAAATGCCCTTGAAAGGTCAAAAAACATACCCGCTACTCCACTGTTCCCTTCATCGTGACCTTTGCAAACATATCTTACCACATTCAAGACAGCGTCTTGAGTGCTCATGCCTCTTTTAAATCCAAATTGGTATTTGTATAAAAAGTTATTGTAATCCAGATAAACCGAAAGCTTATATAGCCTATATTTATCCACAGTAGATGCCTGAGCAGTTTTCGGAATGAGCACTATTCTATGAATCTTTAAAATATCCGGATATTGTGAGGTGGTAATCATTTTATTGAAGATTTCAACTATGATAGTTGATATTTCATTAAAACATTCTCTTACAAACTTTGTAGATATGTTATCAAATCCTGGAGATTTATTTACCTTCATATTACACACAATATTATTAACATCATCTACATTAATTGTATTAAAATTAAAATGACTACGCGATGCTGTAAGTGTTCTCAAAGAGTTAAAAGAGTCCCCAGGTAAAATATCAATCTTCTGTTTGAGTTCCCTTACGACAGAAATAAAATAATTATTCTAACAATCCACTTTGATCCGATCATCTACAATAATCCTACCTTGTGGATCACTAAGTGTGACACCACTAGTTCCAGACCGACCAAGTATATTGTTGATAAATCTCCAACACCTTCTTGGATCATTTCCAGATCTATACAAATAATCAGCATAATAATTTGCCGTACATCTTCTAACGGCCCGTTTAATACCCCTACTCAATCTCTTGAAAACTATATCAATTTTCCCATTATTCCTTTATTTGCTACTAAATTTATAAAAATTGGTGCTCTACTTCCAAAATTATAAGAAGTTAAAGAAAATACTTTACACATCCAATACAAAACTCTTTTGCAAAAATTTCATCTCATAAATTTTGTGTGTTCTACCAGGCGAACAGAATTGTGTTGCAAGGGGGTGTTTGGAAAATTATTTTCTTAATCTTCTTATTACTTTATAATGCAGACAGCAATTTTTATAAAATTCGTATCAAATTAAAGCTACAAAGATTAACTTTCATTCTCACTGTAAATATTATAATTTTTGTCACGCCCACTTTCAGATATTTAAGCAAATTAAATGTAAACTCCTATAACTTCGCCTGTTTAGCATCAATTTTAATAAATTTGGTAGCAAACGAAAGCAAAGAACCTAAGCTTAAATTTTCTCCTAGTAGTACCACCCCCACTGAATCTTTTTTAGATAGAATAAATTTACTAGCTTCTAACTTTGTACGTTTCGAAGAAAAAAAGAAGAGGAAGGAGAGTAGAAGTGGAAAATAATATAAGAATCTGAAAGTCCGGATTCTTAGGTTTTTTTGATACCAAATTTATAGAAATTGGTGCTCTACTTACAAAGTTCTAAGAAGTTAAAGGAAAAATTTCAGTAGTGCCAAAATAAATACGAGCAAGTCCAAGGCCAAGTCCAGAAAATCCAGAGGCAACAGAAACAGTTTTTCTATTCAAAATTCTCGTCGACATTTCTTTTTTGTCAAATATCAGGCCAACAGAATCACATAGCAAGCAAATGTCGGTAAACAAAAATGTTTAATCGCTTATAACTCCGGATCCATTGGACCTATTAAAATGAAAGTACTCCCATTGGAAAGGCCAATGTTTTACTATCTGAAAGTATGAGCTCTGGCCATTCTAATGGGACCACTTTCATTTTAATAGGTCGGATGGATCCGGAGTTATAAGGTATTAGGTCACCGCATAAATATATTAGATTATCCATTTTTGAATTTGTATTAGTTTTGTTTTTCATTAATTTTTCATTTGCTTTGCTTATTAATTGCATTTAAAGTCTTTAATTATATTTTTTATTAAACTCCATTCAGATTTGCATTTAAATACATTTTATATTTTTGCTGCTTTTAACCCACTGTAATTTGATTATATTTTGTTTAAGCTAAGCTTAGTTTGGTTGTAACCCGTTAGCTTCTATTATTTGTTTCTCGCTTACATTCTTTTCATATTTATAATGTTGTTGTTCCTGTTACAATGGTATTATTTATTTCCAATAATATTCTTTCAGTTACATATGTAAATTTTTTTATGCGTAAAGTTTAATAGCTACAAATTAATTAGTACATTGGAAGCGAGAAACAAATAATAGTAACAACAACAGTGGGCTTATGTTTTACATTGTAACCGATAGGTTTAAGTAAAGGATTTTTAAATAAAGAAGTTAGTATTAATATTAAATTCGAGGGAACTATTTGTTTATCTTTTAATTGAGTCACGGTAGTAATACATTTTAGTTTTCAATACTTAAATTATCATTGCCCAGAGAACATTTTAGTGGCATATAGACAACAATTCGATATTGCAGAATTACTCTATATCGTCGCCGGTGGGGAAAAAGCTACTCATTGTACATAAGGGTTTAAAAATTTCTATTTGCCTCTGGACTTTCTGGACTTGGCCTTGGACTTGCTCGTGTTTATTTTGGCATTTGCTTGCTATGTGATTCTGTTGGCCTGGTATTGACAAAAAATATGTCGATAAGAATTTTGAAAAGAAACACTGTTTCTGTGTGTGTGTGACTGATGAAGACCTCATTTATACTTTCAAAGTTGAACATTCTCGACTTGGACTTGGACCTGCTCGTGTTTATTTTGGCACTATCTGAAAGTATGAGCTCTGACCATTCTAATGGGACCACTTTCATTTTAATAGGTCCGATGGATCCGGAGTTATAATGGTTTAAAAATTTCTATTTGCCTCTGAGCTTTTCCTTGGACTTGCTCGTGTTCATTTTGGCACTATCTGAAAGTATAAGCTCTGGCCTTTACAGTGGGACCACTTTCATTTTAATAGGTCCGATGGATCCGGAGTTATAAGCGTTTAAACATTTTGGTTTACCGACATTTGCTTGCTATGTATTTCTGTTGGCCTGGTATTTGACAAAAAAAAATGTGGAGAAGAATTTTGAAAAGAAAAACTGTTTCTGTGTGTGTGTGACTGATGAAGACCTCGTTTATACTTTCAAAGTTGAACATTCCCGAAAGGACTTGGACTTGCTCGTGTTTATTTTGGAACTATCTGAAAGTATGAGCTCTGGCCTTTACAGTGGGACCACTTTCATTTCAATAGGTTCGATGGATCCGGAGTTATAAGCGTTTAAACATTTTGGTTTACCGACATTTGCTTGCTATGTATTTCTGTTGGTCTGGTATTTGACAAAAAAAAATGTGGAGAAGAATTTTGAAAAGAAAAACTGTTTCTGTGTGTGTGTGACTGATGAATACCTCGTTTATACTTTCAATGTTGAACATTCTCGACTTGGACTTGGACTTGCTCGTGTTTATTTTGGCACTATCTGAAAGTATGAGCTCTGGCCTTTCCATTGGGACCACTTTCAATTTAATAGGTCCGATGGATCCGGAGTTATAAGGGTTTAAATATTTCTATTTGCCTCTGGACTTTCTGTACTTGGCCTTGGACTAACTCTTATTTATTTTGGAACTATCTGAAAGCATGAGCTCTGGCCTTTACAGTGGGACCACTTTCAATTTAATAGGTCCGATGGATCCGGAGTTATAAGCATTTAAACATTTTGGTTTACCGACATTTGCTTGTTATGTGATTCTGTTGGCCTGGTATTTGACAAAAAGATGTGGAGAATAATTTTGAAAAGAAAAACTGTTTCTGTGTGAGTGTGACTGATGTAGACCTCCTTTATACTTTCAAAGTTGAACATTCTCGACTTGTCGAGAATAATTTTGAAAAGAAAACCTGTTTCTTGATGAGTGTGACTGATGCAAACCTTATTTATACTTTCAAAATTAAACATTCTCGACTTGGACTTGGACTTGCTCGTGTTTATTTTGGCACTATCTGAAAGTACTATCGGAAAGTATGACCTTTCTAATGGAACCATTTTCATTTTAATAAGTCCGATGGATCCGGAGTTATAAGCGTTCAAACATATTTGTTTACCTCTGGACTTTCTGGACTTGTTTTATTTATTTTGGCTCTTATCTGAAATGTTTCCTTTAACTTCTTATAACTTTGTAAGTAGAACACCAATTTTTATAAATTTGGTATCAAATAAAAGCTAAGAATCTGGACTTTCATATTCTTTCATTATTTTCCCTGCCGACTATTCTTCTTCTTCTTTTTCTTCGAAAAGTGAAAAGTTAGAAGCTAGTAAATTTAATCTATCTAAAAATGATTCAGTGGGCGTGGCACCACTAGGTGTTAGGGGAAGATTTAAGTTCATTGGCTCTTAGCTTTCGTTAGCTACCAAGTTTATTAAAATTTATGATAAACAGGCAAAGTTATAAGAGTTTACATTTAATTTGCTTAAATATCTTAAAGTGGGCGTGGCAAGAATGATAATATTTACAGTGAGAATGAAAGGTAATCTTATTAGCTTTAATTTGATATGAATTTTATAAAAATTGCTGCCAGCGTTATAAAGTAATAAGAAGTTTAAAAAAATACTTTGCCAAACACCCCCTTGTTATACAATTCTGTTGGCCTGGTAGAACACACACAATTTTTGAGATGAAATTTTCGCTAAAATTATTTGTGTGGGATGTGTAAAAAAGTATTTTCTTTAACTTTCTATAACTTTGTAAGTAGAGCACCAATTTTTATAAATTTGGTATCAAATAAGAGATAAAAATTTTCTTATATTCCAACCCACCCCTTCTTTATCATTTCCTTCCTCTTCAATACATGCAAAGTTATAAGCTAATACATTTATAATTTAATACATTACATTGGGTATTAGAATGAAATGTAAGTTTAGGTCCTTAGCTTTCGTTTGAAACTGAATTGATTTCCATCGCGAGCAACAGGAGAAGAAAAAACATTGTGCGTTCCTGGATTGTAGTAAGAAAAAAGTGTAATTTAATATTTGCCCTTATTCCTTAAAAAAACGTGACCGCATTTTTTTGGAATTTTTTATAATTTATTTAATGCTAATGCTTGCTATTGTTATAATATTATATAGTTAATTATTTTATTCTATCATTTATAATATACATAACACAAATAAATAGAGTTTTTCATCAGGTAACTTAAATTTCTTCATCAGTTTAAGTGCTTTGTAACGTAGTTTGATTTCTATGATTTGTAATGTCGATGGGGTTCATGAAAAAAGTGGAATCCTTAGGGATGTTTTTCTCAATTCAGATGAGTTCTTTTCCGAAAACAATGAATATTTAATACTTGTTTAACATAGCATTTCTGTAAAAAAATAAAAATAAGAAGAATTTATTGAAATATATATTGTAAGAAATAAAAATTTGAGTAATAAAAATATGTATGTATATTAGTGTATACAAAACTAGCCCAGCTATACTAGCCAGCTTCCTAGCTAGTCATCTACATAGCTAGCCAGCTACCAATGTCTTTCACAATTCTGTTGACCTGGTGTCTGAGTAAAAATCTCATTTCTTATACATCTATGCGGTCGTTTACATACATAAATAAACATCTAATTTTCTGTTGAAGACATCAGTTTTTTACGATTAAAAATCTAAAAAGGGCCTCACATAAGGGGCGTGAATTTAGTATCACGAAAAAGCTAGAGTTCTATTCGAACCATGATACGCAGTTTTTCTTCAAACTGCTTGAAACAACGAAGTTATACTTATAAAATCAAAATTATTTGTAAGAAAATCAATGTGTGTAAACGACCGAATGGTAGGCATGCATAAGAAATGACGTCTGACGTTAAAATGTCACCAGCGACATTTTTTTCACAAATACCAGCCGAACAGAACTGTGTAGGAGGTGGTTTACTTACAAATGATTTTGGTTGTGTACCCCGTGTTCCAATAGGGCTCTGGCTTTTTGGTGATACTAAAGTCACGCTCCTAATGTCATGATTTCTTTAGATTTTTGATGATATCTTAACTGAAGAGTACATGTTTATTTATGTATGTATGTATGTAAACGACCGCATAGATGTACAAGGTTCATCAGTTTTCACTACTAATGCAACTCTACTTAAATTAGTTTAAATTTCAATCGTGTTTGAAGTTCTTTTTTTTTTTTTAAGTCGCCGTAGTCTAGTAGGTAGTGTGTTGGCTTATTAGACGTAAAACCAGGGTTCGAGTCCCAAGCCAGACATCTAGACAAAATGCAAAAGTATTTCTTTGGCGACTTCCTCTCAGCAGATTTTTGGCTAAAACTCTGAGAGTAAATAAAATTGGCATGAAAAGTTTCTCAAAAATTTGT
Organism: Sarcophaga carnaria; assembly: GCA_958299815.1. Taxonomy (NCBI): domain Eukaryota; kingdom Metazoa; phylum Arthropoda; class Insecta; order Diptera; family Sarcophagidae; genus Sarcophaga; species Sarcophaga carnaria. The sequence continues at coordinate 89,851,235 of OY283149.1, forward strand.
CGTTCGGATTCGACTTTAAACTGTAGGTCCCACCACTCATGTATAAAATTAACGCACACAACATAAGTGGTGTGAGAAACTAGGACGTTGTACAAATATTCAATTCGACCTCCGAGTACTGTACTTGTCTTCATTGAACTGAGTATAGTTGAATTGAGTACGTCCTCTAACCTAACATAACTTTGAAGTTCTTTTTCTTATGATTCACACAATGTTGACTTGTAATCTTACTTAATTCAAATAATTTCATCTGTAATTAAATTAAAACAATTGCTAATGACGCTTTAAGTTAGAATATTGTGAAATTAGTTAGATTAATTAAAATTAATAGCTTTGGTGCTGATAGTCAATTCAAGTGGTTCATATTGGGATTTTTACTACAGCATATAAGTAATAGCAGCTCAAGTGGTTCAGTAATTTGTCCTGCAGGAGTATTGCGTATATCCTGCAATTATGTAGCCTGGCATGCTCCGACTACAAACTAAAGTAATGTAAATTTAAAACTAGCAAAACACCATAATTCACTCGACCGCAACGAAAACTGTTTTGGAATCCTTGATCCAATAGCTATCCATCCCTATTGGGTCAGCAAACCAGACTTTTTTATATTTTATTGAATTTTCCACGATTTATGGAGGATATATCTGATAGAAACACTTGATTTTTTCAATTTTATTATCTCCAATAAGCAAATTATTATTTTCATATATTTTTTTGTAAAATTCAAAGGTTAAGCCTCGTCTTGCTTTGATTTTTTCCCTAATTTATTACTATTTTGGAATTTTTAATCGATTAGCTTTCCTCCCTCTTCCAAATTTTTCAATTACATACTTACTTACTTAATTGGCCATTAACAACCCGATTTACGGATTTCGGCCTGCCGCAACACATCCTTCCAGGCGTCTGTGCCTCTTGCGTCCCTCCGCTAATTGGTCACACCAATCGATGACAGGGCTTCCTCGATTTGGTCCTTCCAACGCATATAAAGTGGTCCTCTTCGCCGGCTTCCGCAGATCCCCGCATCAAATACCCGTCTCGCCGGAGCATTCTCCTCCATTCGAACGACATGGCCGAGCCAGTGCAGCCGCTGGATATTAATACGCTACACAAGGCCTATGTCGTTGAGGAGCTCATACAGCTCACTGTTCGGATCGGATGAGGAAATCATCGTCAAGTCGCACTGGATCGAAGATCTTACGTATGACATTTCTCTCGAATACTCTTAAGGCTGCTGCATCAGTGCTCAATGGGGTTCATGCTTCTGTGCCATGAAGAAGCACGGGTAGGATGAGTATCTTGTAGAGTATTAGTTTTGTCTTACGAGAGAGGTCTCTGCTACTCAATTGCCTGTTGAGAACATAGTAGCACCTGTTGGCAAGAGTGATCCTACGCTTGATCTCCACTGACATCATTTTTGGTGGTAACGGTGGAGCCAAGATAAATGAATTCCTTGACTGTATCAAAAGTATAGTTATCGGCCGTAATCTGAGAATCAATACGCCGCACGTCTCTACTTGTTGATAACATATACTTCGTTTTGCCCTCATTTACTGCCAGAGCCATCTTAGTAGACTCCCGTTCAATAGCACTAAAGGCATCAGTAACATCTCGCTTAGTACGCTCTATGATGTCTATTTCGACACTGGACACTTTTTTGAAAAATAGTGCCATTGCGATACACTCCCGCCTTTCGCAGAACACTCTCCATGACGAAGTTGAAGAGGTCGCATGATAAGGGATCGCCTTGTCTGAAACCTTGCACGGTATCAAAAGGTTCCGAGAGGTCCATTCCTACCTTGACGGAGCTGCACGAATTGCTCAACGTCATTCTGCATAGCCCTAACAGGGTATACCGAGCTCAGACATTGCGGCAAAAACACGGTCACTTATGGGGCTGCCTTATAGTCGACAGAAATATGGTGTGTGTCGATTTGTGTTTCGTGGTTTTTTTCCAGGATCTGGCTCAAATCTTCGGGTATAGTCGATATTGAACTTGCCAGATCTGAAGCCGCACTGAAAGGTCCAATCAGTGTTTTGACGAGTGGCTTCAATCGTTCACACAATACGCCTGTAAGAACCTTATATGCAATAGGGAGAAGGCTCAACTCCATGGAGTTGACACATATCGTAGGGTCTCCCTTTTTCAGGACAGGACAGAGGAGGTTCCAATCGTTGGGAATACTTTCCTCTAGCATGCGCCCTACCAACTCATTACATCCGGTCTTAAACAATTCAGCGGGGAGGCCATCAGGACCTGCCGCTTTATTCTTTTTAAGACGCAAAATCTCGACTTTGACATCTTCATGGCTAGACGGCGGAATCTCCCCCGCCGTCATAATCGATCGGGTTCGGAACATCATCTCTAAAGACGGTATTGGTGTCGTCCATTTCTCATCATTGCATTAAGACGCTCCGGGCTTATAGCCCTCGGTTAAACGCTTCACCTTTTGATAGAATTTTCGAGCGTCATTCCTACATCTATACAATACAAATAGAAATTCCTACATTTTTTCAATTATATTAACTTAGCAGTGTCTGTTAACATAACATTCACTGTAAAAAAAAAGAATTTAACTTTTTTAGCTAACTTCACATATATTCAAGTGTGTTGCTTATACAACCCCGAACGGATGCCTCTTTATGAGTTTTCCAATCAAACATGCCATCATACATCATACATACCACATTAGTAGAATTAAAACAAAACCTTGAGGAAGTCCTCAGCACCGTTGTGTTATGCATTGCACATGATCCTGTTTGATTAATAGCGTTTGACTGTTCGAATGAGATACTCAAGGACTTTTACCCCGCTCAGCGGCACTAGTACAGGGTGGCTGATATGTAATGCAACAAAGTAAAGCACTGTATTTTTTAATTTTTTTTTTTTAATTTTATTGTTCAAAAGCAAAAAATGTTGGAAATTACATCAAATTTTAGAATCAGTTTAGATTTGTTCGAATTGGCCACCTTTGGTACGAATTATGGCCTTCAAATGGCCGACAAAGCCATCACAGGTATTTTCGCCCATTCCCGGCGAAGCGCCATCTTGAGATAATCGATACTTTGGTACTTTTTAGGGAGAACCTTACTCTCCAAAATGTCCCAGGCGCAAAAGTCCAACGGATTGAGATCCGGAGATTTTGGTGGTCATTGTGCGGTAGAAATGAAGCGAGGAACCTCCTTTTTAAGCCATTCTTGGTTGACGCGTGCTGAGTCCTGTTGGAATGTATGGTCTGCGGCCGAAATGTTTGTCTGCCCAGGGCTTCAATACTGTCTTTAAGACATTTTTTCGAGAATATTCGGCATTTATTTTGACCCCACGGTCGATGAATACGAGCGGGGAGCGACCATCGGCCGTTACGGCGGCCCACAGCATTACCATCGGCGGCGCTTGAGTTCTGGTGGCCAATCGCAGGTGTAAGCTTTCAGCTGACCTCTTTTTTTCTGAATGCAATAGATCAAAATGATTTTGTAAGCTTGTAAATAATAAAATGAACTTTCATTGGAATAAATCTGTCAGCTGTCAGACAAGCGGTTTACAAATGATAACAGCCTGAAGTTGGTTGCAATACATATCAGCCACCCTGTCTATACACTTTTTTTGGTAAACTAAATGGAATTTCAATATCCCTGGTAATAGTGACACTATATTTTCAGTAAGGACCATTCGGGTATTTTGCTATAATAGGGTTTTAATAGCTTTCTGTTGTATGGTGGTGAAATAGTCGTAGGATAGTCGGTAAGTGTCTCTGTCTCGAAAGTATTTAAAAGATTCTCAAAAATCTGTTCTTCGGAGTCGACATTAAACAGTAGGTCCCTAATGGATAAAATTAACATACAACATGTATGATGCGAAAAGCTAGGTTGTAATCCTGACTAAAGGGTTGTAATGACCAATGAAGTAAATGCGAGCAGGTAAGCAAGGTACAAGAACATATGCACGGTTGCCAGAGGTAATTCGTAAGCAATCCGAGTTAGATATAATAAAAATAAAATCATTCTCTAAATGTTCATTGGTATGGAATGAACGAAAAATCATAAACGGATTTATTATTGGGTTCTTCTTCCTGATTCATAATAGCTATTTTGCAAAAGCATAATAAATAACATGGGGGCTGCCTGGTATTCTAGTGGGTGTGTGCTAGATTATTAGCGTAAGGGTCGTGAGTTTGATTCCCACCAGACACTCTGGTGTGTGACACTACACCGAGCATATGGTCAAGTTACTCCGCTCGTATATAATTAGAATGTAATTTGTAATCGTATTGTAATTAATAAATGAATAAATAAATCACATGGTGCATGGTGGTGAAGTAGTCGTGGTTTAGTAACCAGGAAAACGAAATTTAAAAAATATTTCTTGGGTGACTTCTTCTCAGCATATTTCTGTCAAAAACTGCAAGAGTAAATAAAATTGTTATGAAAGGTTTCTCAAAAAATCTGTCGTTACCAATCCATTTTAAACTGTTGCACCTCCTGCATATAGCATAAGTGATATGAGAAGCTAGGGTGTACTGCTGCAGATATTTGCATAGTCTGCCTGAGCTACTATAGAGTACATGCAAGTGCTTAATACTAAAAAAAAATAACAATTTCCATTGAATTATCTTTTCGCTGCTTCACAAAAATGCAATCAATTAAAATTAATTATGAATTGATGGAAAACTTTAAGTCACCAGAGGGATGTGGTAGTCGCAACCATAATCCCAAACAAACAGAGTTGACCACAAGCCAACAGACAATAGAAGCTAAGCTACGAAATCTATAAAATATTATCAGATGGAAAGGAATGGAATGGTGGAAACGATGATGGAAATGCTAAATGAGTTTATAAATAGAGCAACGGGTTGGAAGGAATTGTGTACCATATAAAGTTCTAACCAATAGATGTGTATTCAATGGTGTAGAAGGTCAAATCAATTGATGCTTAAATGTACGTACGAATAAGTTTTTGTATCATTTAGATTTTCTTTTCATTTTCATTTTCGTTTTTTCTTTGTTTTTATTTTCTTTTGTTTTTTTTTTTTTTTGGTAATATTTTGATTTCATCATTGTATTTTCATTAGAAACCAATTGTGCGTGTCCATTAATAATTAATTACACACAACAATTTTGTTTTTGTTATTGTTGTATGTGGTATCGCAGAAAGACTTTGCATGGGGTTCATTTCTTTAATATTCAGTTAGTGTTTGGAACATTTGGAACTGTGTTAACAAACTTAATTATGAAGGAAATGAAAATCTTCTACGATTTCTCTATTTTTTCTCCTTTTCTTCTTGTTTGCTTTGAGGATATTACATTCATTGAGATTTCGACTGTATTGACTTGTAATTTATTATTATATGCCTAGCATACACTCGAAGAAAATATGTTTGTAAAAACCAGAGGAGAGACATTTTTATTTGCATAAATATCGTCATATGTTAGGTTAGGTTAGAGGATGTGTACTTGTCAATTAAGATAAGTACAGTACCCGGAGGTCGAATTGACCCATTGTACAACATCCTAGTTTCTCACACCACTTATGTTGTGTGTGTTAATTTTATACATCAGTGGTGGGACCAACAGTTTAAAGTCGACTCCGAACGACAGATTTTTGAGAAACTTTTTCATGGCAATTTTATTTACTCTCAGAGTTTTTGCCAGAAGTCGCCGAAGAAATACTTTTTGTATTTTTGTCTTGATGCCTAGCCTGGGGCTCGAACCCTGGCTTTACGCGAAATCTGCCAACACACCACCTACTAGACTACGGCGACTTCATCGCCATGCATAACATGACCGTTATTTGTAGAGATTTTGCCACTTTTTAAGGAATTTATTTATTTATTAATTACAATACAATTACAAATTATATTTTAATTATATATGAGCAGAGTAACTTAGACCATATGTTCGGTGTAGTATCACAGACCAGAGTCTCTGATGGAAATCGAACCCACGACCCTCACGCTAATAGTCTAGCAAACTACCCATTAGATTACCAGGGCACCCTTTTCAAGGATTTTATCCCCACAACTTTAAATCCCGTGTACTCTTTTACGACAGAAAGTGGCGTACAAATTTGATGATTAATATGTCAGATACCTAGGGTGATAAAAGCAATTCTGAGTTCGGGTTCAGATTTACCTCATGAAATAAAGGGTTTTCAAAAGGTCTGGTACTTGGATTATTCTTTATTTGAAATTTTGTCGTCCTGTGCAATTAGGGCATCAATGTTTGACAATCTGAACATTGGAGTTCAATGCAAAGTCTATGCAAGCATCAGGTCTTTCATTAATACAACGAATCAGAATCGTAAAGAATGATATCAAGAACCAAGTCTATAATCTCTCAGTAAGATTTGAAAAGTTTACAACGTAATGTTGGATAAACCAAAGCCATGAAAATAAAAAACCTAACCTTGCTTGTGTTGTATAGTGGTACACGACAAAGAAACTGCCGTAACAAAATGGGAAAAGCATTCGTACAATGAAAAACTAACAAATATTCAGAAGGTTCAAAGTGGAAGGTCTTCCAAGTAATATGCAAGATATTCTAAATCAACACTATAAGTTAACCAGTCAGAAGCTCATACTGGACTCCATAAAATGCTAAAAATGGCATTGGAAACTAGATATTGCTACAGTGATCGCCCTGCCATGCTACTGCAAAACAGCAGCAAATTGTGTATGACGGATAAAAGAAAGTTGCTTTCTCCTGAGGGGATGGAACGGAACAAAATCCCTCATGTTTTAACAGTAATGGTCATTAAGAATATACGTCAATGTTTTTTCGATGTAATGCAACGCAAAAAACCATCGATATTATGTCGATTTGTCACATATTTTCTATGCATCGATTGATTTTTGTATCAAAATGGAAGTAAAAAAAAGTGTTTCTCTGTTATCGCATAGAGAAGGTGAAGTATGACAATCAGACAATTTATTGTATTATCCTCACCCGACACAGGTAAACCCAGTAATGTCTCCCTCAATTCAGTTGCCCTGGCAAGCCTGAAGTAAAAATGGAAGTAAAGAAAAAGTGTGTTCCTCTGTTGACGCGTAGAGAAAGTGAAGTATGGCAATCAGACGATTTATTGTATTGTTTTCACCCAACATAGGTAAACCCAGTAATGTCTCCCGCAATCCAGTTGCCCTGGAAAAGCCTCAAGTTGCTGTTCAGTGTCAGTAAAGATATCTTTGTGCCTATTACTTGATAAACAACCAGGTGTTTTCTTCTTAGAGGCATTGATGTCGCACAGGGGTTATACTCGTATTTAAATTTTCTTATTGGCCTTGAATCGATGCTACTTCGATCATCTGATGCACAACTCAACTCAAATGTCATTTTAATTACGCAACAAAAGTTTAGATTGTTTCAAACTCGTCTGATTTGTGTCCGCCTCTCTTCCATTCTGTTTTTGTTCTTCCAATTTCATCTTCTTACTCCGACCCATCGGTATACACACCATTGAGTTGTGTCTCTCCTAATAAGTATGATGTTTTGAAGTGTTTCCAAAACTCATAGAGTAATAGTGCCCTGCTATCTAGGGCCGATTAAGGAGAGAACTGTCAGGCATTCGATTTGTCAGTTCACGATGTGGACTGATGAATGTTGCGTTAGTCGTGTTTTCCAATAAGCTAACCGTAATCTACATCTCTGGTCCTCACAACCATATCTGCAGCACAGTTACAGGATAATTTCTCATTGCCACACTTCTACCAAGCCAATCTCGTCTCTATATTTAATCCAACTCCACTTCAGCTATCTTAACGAATGTTTCCGCATAATATTATTACACGTGTGGGTCGATTATGAATTATATGCATTGTAGGAAATGGAGATTTCATTACGCTGATAAGACTAACAAATTTTTATAGAGTAGTAAGAGATGTTTGGAAGGACAAAAGGGAAGATGGAAGTAAAGCAAGCCTTTTAAGCCAAATTGATGCCAGGCAATTTTGGATTTTGTTTGAAAAATTTGAAGATTATCCAGAAGCAGCCTGAGGTAGTAATCGTACACTGTAGACTCAAAGAATACTTGGTCAGCCTAGTAATCGCCTCGAGACTAATATTTGGATTCTGTGAAGAGGGAAAGAAATCATTATGCAACTCATAAGGAAACACGCGAATGTATCAAGTAGTAGAGACACAGTTACGCATACTGTCACAGAACAACATAATATATTACAAAGACAATAGATTTTATGGAGATACCCCAGATAGAATGAGGGCAGTATTATTATAAATAGCATGATCGTTGTACTATAGCCCCTTAAAAATGATAATGCTAATGATAACAATTTGCTCGAGTTTTGCTCGAGAGTTGGTGGTGTAATGTTGGAAGTACTTCACTACAAACCTGAGCAGTGTAGGTTCAAATATGGGTGAAGGCGAAAAAATAATCGTACTTAATTGGCCATTAGACGAGATAACAAGCTACCTTTTCACGTCACTTATGTTGTGTGTGTTAATTTTATCCATAAGTGACTGTAGGTCACAGTAGACTCCGAACGACAGATTTTTGAGAAACTTTTCATGGAAATTTTATTTTACTTGCAGAGTTTTAGCTAGACTACTGATGAAAGGAATTGTTCGACATGTCAAAGCCAGAGATTAAACATGGGCTACATACATACATAATTGGTCATTACAACCCTGCAGTCAGTATTCCGACCTAGTTTCTCACACCACTTATGTTGTGTGTGTTAATTTTATACATGAGTGGTAAGACCTACAGTTTAAAGTCGACTCCGAACGACAGATTTTTGAGAAACTTTTCATGGCAATTTTTATTTAGTTTCAGAGTTTTTGCCAGAAATCTGCTGAGAGGAAGTCGCCGAAGAAATACTTTTTGTATTTTGTTTTGATGTCTGGCCTGGGGCTCGAACCCTGGCTTTACGTCTGATAAGGAACATACTACCTACTAGACTACGGCGTAGCCTACAGGGCTATGGTAAAGGGTTTTAATCCATCGCTTTGATTTAAGATTAATTACAGTGCTTTTGAGTTCCTATTACAAATACTTTTGCAGGCACGTTTTATTAATTTTAAGATATTAACAAACAGAGTTCAAGTTTTTCTTTTCTGGTCCTTATATTTACAATTTTAAATGCTCTAAGCCATCCATGAATATCAATTTACAAATAATAATCACGAAGTAAATCTTCCTGCAATTATTTCGTTTTAATACGAAACTCTTTAAAGTTAATTTCAAAAGCCCAAATTGTTGGCTACTTTTTAGAAAGTCATACAGAAAAAAGTAAACTTAATGACAGTATTTTCGCGTGACATTGTTGCAAATGTATAGCACTTGGAAAAATTACTATTCAAGCAATCTTTGGAAGGTTATTCACATACCCAATATTTATTATTTCGCGTTGATAACTTCCGATAATTACGCACAAAATATTTTGTGGTAATTTTTTCTCTTTTTTTTCATGGCTACTAATCTCATCATCTTTGAATTCTTTTTTTCCTTCATTTCATTTTAATTTAGTTTTAATATTCTTGTAATAGACCTGCTCAAACACAATTATAATGAAATCAATAACGGCAGTGAATGTACTGTGCATGTAGAGAGGGAGACGTACATGCAAATAAAGTTTTATTTGGAATGGAATACCACATCATTATTGTCTTCAGTCTATTATAACAATCTGCGATAACATTGTTGCTCAATGTTGGTTTTTATAATCGTGTGTGTATATGATAAATAAATAGACAGAGAATATCGTTTATATAAACCGCAAATAAGTCTTCCTTATGGACTTCTTATTAACGCAACCGACTGTTAACATGCTAACATTGAAGTTAATATTACGAAAGGTTTCATAAGATTCCCAAAATGTTGTCTCATTTTATTTAATTTGGCTCTTACTCCTTGAAAATAACTATCAATTGCGTCAAATAAATTATGATTTATAAAACTCTGACGACACAACATAAATTTTATTAACAAAACATGTTTTTATTGAAAAAATTAGTTGGGTGCCCTACACTATTATTAGTGAGGGTCATGGAATCGGTTCTCAACACAGACTCTGGTCTGTTACACTACACCAAGCATAACGTCTAGGCTACTCAGCTCATAGTAATTGTTAAAGAATTTGTAATTGCCTACAGTCTACTTCTATCTCAAACGAAGGTGTAAACATTCCTTTGCACGAAACCCGAGAGTTTCCCTATGGGCTTTAATTATCACTCTTCGAGGAGATCAAATAACATCGCTACTGTGTATACCACAGAATACTGCTTCACTCTTATTACTTAATCTTGTCCTGAAGGCCTTCCTAAAATCATACGTTACTGGTCTGTTCAGAGTAAAGTTTAGGAGTGAAATGTCAGCATAGGCGCCATCGCTCTAGTCCTCATGTGCATGTGGCTTAAATCCAACATAGTAGCCAGCATCGTTAAAGGAGAAGTTCTCTTTGCTTTTTGCTCTTTGCTGTCATGCATAACTGTTGATTACAACCCTTCAGTCAGGATAACAAACTATTACACAATTTAAAGTCGACGCCGAATGACAATTTTTTGAGCAACTTTTCATAGCAATTTTAATTACTTTCAGAGTTTTTGCCAGAAGACTGCTGAGAGGAATTCAAGGAAGAAATATTTGTTCATATTTCATTTTGTTGGAAATACTTGAGTTGGGGTTTGAACCACGCCCTTGCGTCCAATAAGGAGACACACTTCCTATTAGACTGTAACGACTTCATCCAATTTGTCGTTCTAAATTATTAACATTTATATTCATTTCATTTAGTTAGGGAGTAAATTGAAGTCGCCGTAGTCTAGTAGGTAGTGTGTTGACTTATTAGACTTGAGGCCTCTGGGTTCAAACCCCTGGTCAGGCATCTTCAACTGAACGAAATATGACAAAATATTTCTTCGGCGACTTCCTCTCAGCAGATTTCTGGCAAAAACTCTGTGATTAAATAAAATTGCCATGAAATGTTTCTCAAAAATCTGCCGTTCGGAGTCGACTTTTTATTCCAGGTCCCGCCATTCATGTATAAAAATTAACGCGCACAACATAAATAGTGTGAGAAACTAGGTTTGTAAGGATTGTAGTGACCAATTATGTATGTATGTAGGGAGTAAAATATTAGTTTAGGTTAGGTTAGCGGGTAGCTTGTTGTTCACAGCCAAATTCACTGGGGGGGCCAAAATGGCCCACTGCGTTAACCAGATGGACTTAAGCCCCTTGCCATGATCCGTAAGTGGAGAGTTTCAACCACCCTGAGCTCCGGATGAACCCGGCCAAATTCCCTAAGTGACATGTTTGCCATCATGTCCAGTTCTTCAAACGTTTTGTCACCCTGAAGTGCAAGGCACTCGTATAAAAGATGTTGACCGATTCCGTTACCTCCATATCATGACGGCTTCTACAGTAATCCTGGTGGGGCAGACCGATCCAGTCTGTCAATAGCGCAGTGTCGCGATAGAATTCCTGTTAAAATGTGAACCTTTCACTGGTCGAACTCAAGTCGCGATTGTCACGCTGTCCATTGCTGGAGAAGTTTCGCAATTCGGCATCCAGGTATCTTGGACCATCGATTGTTTTTTGAATTCTATGCTGCTTTTATTCTTATAGGGACGCATGTTTAAAACTTTTAAAATTAATTTTTATTGTACACGTCTCGACTGATACTACACACGTTATGTGCTTCTATTAATTTAATTAAAAGCCGACGCATTAATGTTACACGCACTCATTCAATTTTTTTCAAACAAACCATCTTTTTGGAGTACATATATGTATAATGATAATAAAAAGCTTATTTAGCACACACAAACACACATCCATTTTTCAATATGTTCGTGCTGGAGTCTAAATGAAATAAAAATATTTTCTATAGCACAACCACATTATTCCCCCCCGTTTTAAAATTTTAATATCGTTTAGTTTTAATTTCGTTATACAAATCTAATCCTTTTTAAATGCACAAATAATGTAACTAAATGCTATTCAGTAGGTAGCTTGCACTTAAACAAACGAAACAAAAAATAAATAGAAAAAGAAAATAAAAAAAAAAACAAAAAAACTGTACGAAAAACGAAACTAAAAACAAAATTAAACAAATATTTTCCACAATCATGATGATTCTCACTCGTATTTTGTTGCAAACGCGATAGCATACCTTAAAACACACTCGAACACTTGGCAACCTGTTACAAAATGCGAACGCATACGACAAGTCACGTTTTTAATTAGTCCAACTCTAGTGAATGCATAAGTTTACACGGTTTTTGCACCTGAATACATGCTACAGAGTTTTTTTGATTCATTTTTTTGTTTTTTTTGGGGTTATTTGTTAGATTTGGAAATAGAATAGAGTAGGAAACGAAATACTTCCTGCAAAAACTAACCTGCAACACAATATTAATAATTTAATCGAAATAAATCAATTTAAGCAACATACATATGTACAGCATTACAACCCTTTAGTCAGGATTTTGACTTAGTTCTCACACCACTTATGTTGTGTGCGTTAATTTTTATGAGTGCTGGGACCTATAGTTTAAAATCGACTCCGAACGACAGATTTTTGAGAAACTTTTTAATGGCAATTTTATTTACTCTCACGTCTAATAAGCCAACACACTACCACAGCGACTGTTTTTTTAAATTTAAGCAATATTAACTACACTATGCGACAAAATACAAAAATTTAAATACACCTAGTCTAAGTTGTTCAGTTAGTTGAGTAGAACTCAAAAATACTTTTTGTATTTTTTGTTTTTATACAATTTCCTTTAAGGCCTTTATAATCGCTTAATGGGATTCGAGTGGGATATCTATCAAAAAAATTATTTTTTAACTCAAGAATAAGATTTTTCAATATTTGGCATAAAAACGTACTACCTAAATGATCTTAAAAAAGTATTTATTTGCATTCTAAGGACATTCGGAAATTATTTTTTTATAAACAGTGTTAAAATTTGTACGTGCGTTATTTACTAATTACTTACGATTAATTATGTAAGTAATGGCTTCTGCTTCCAAAAAGGAAATGTTGTTTCTTTTTGTTGTAATCCCTTAAACAAAAAGAAGCACAGATCATCAGATATGCGAAATATTTCCGACAACTTATTGAAAAAATTCCCAACGCTTTCAAAACGTTTGCTAATTTGTGGATCGTGCAGGAATATGATGGGAAAGTTGGACACATTACCGGTTATTCCAGATGAGAACAAAATCAATTCTGAAAATGATGACAGTTCTGCAGGAGATGATGGTTGTTCTAAATTTTCAGTAGAACCTATAAGACCTAATAATGAGTGCCAAAATCATCATCACAAGGATGCAGTAGAAGTTTTTGAACAAATAAAAAAGAAGTACAAAACGTCACAGTGTAGATCTGAAAGAATTCAACTTACTCTTGCGCCATCGTCATGGAGTTGTTCAAAAATAATGACCGAGTTTGGAACGTCTTCCAACAAAATCATCCACATTTAAAATTTACTTCTTTTGTACTTCTTTTTTATTTGTTCAAAAACTTCTACTAATTAAGTATGCAAGAAATCGACATAACTATGCCTTGTAACATGTTCGACATTGCGAGCTCTATACCAGTCATGGCCAGTTCATTAGCAATGCAATATAAATAAAATTGGCAAAAAAGCTTTGAATGAACCGAAATATCCTTTAGAAATACTCGGACGTTGAAAATATATTCCTTAGAGATTTAATCGCTCCCCAGTTCTAATTGGGCCGTTTTATAAATGTCATCCGTCTGGAGAAAACTTTGTGGTCAGCAACCTTTTAGAAGGTCCCACCTTGTCAAGCATCTTTAAGTCATATGCATAAAACTCAAGGATTTTCGGGCAACCTCGTCATTTTTAGGCCAGAGTTATAAGAAACCATGTAATTATATCTTTCCCGTAGAGCAGCTTATCCATAGTCCAAGCTGGACCAGCATTTAACTGCATTGAGGCTTACTGCCGCCGTCGGAGGAGAGGCAATTGAGTATAATATGTTTAAGTTTTCCACATCACTTAAATCGGGACTGCATACAAGCCTTGGGAGTATATCAATATTGAAAAAAAATCATTTCTTTTATGCGTTACAGTCTCATTGTCTTGTTGAAAAATATCGTAATCTTCAGAGTATTATCCAAGTATATGTTCTAGAAGTTACAAATTTTGCTTTACAAGTCATTCTGGTGAAAGCAAAGCAAAAAAGAAGCTTTAAGTTATAAAATAATACTCCAAACACCATAACGCTTTCTTCACCAAATTTCGTTTGGATCGTACAACGCCTGCTTTCTACAAATTATTCCAGTAACAACTAAAAGTATCTTTTTCCATTCTTCAGTCCATTTGTGAAAAAGAAAAGAAATTTTAATGTCGTACATATCATAAGTGATACTGTGTAATGCATTTCATGCGTTTAAAACTGTGATGTGTAATCCAAAGCGCATGCAAAATTGTGGTTCAGAGTACTACTACTGAAAAGCAAAATGATTTTATCAAATAATTTTTAATTTATTGGAAGATGTTAAAAACCTTTTTGAAAAATGTGGATCCTCACGAAAGAAAGAACGACAGATTGTGGAAGGATAGCGAATAAGAAACCTACATGAGTCTCTACTCCACCTTCGTCTTGAAAATTGCAAATATTTAATGCCTAAAAATTGTTGATTAACTTGAAATCATTAGAAAATAATGCAAGTTAAGCTGAAATCTATACATAGTTCCTGTCTTGCCCTAAAACTAAAGCAGTTATATGGTATTCATTTGGTAATATGGTATCCAACTGTATGGTACAACAAGCACTTCTAACTTAAGCCAAAGTTACCAGTTGTTCATCTAAATCATTCAGGTTTAGAAGCCTCATGATATATGAGCAACTCTAACAATTACAAGGATTTTCAATATTTCCCCACTCAAACACAAAATTTTAAAGATTCTAACAAAGTAATGAGACCACATTGTTCGTGCATTCAAATGCTCTGAACCGCCATCTATTAAACTGCAAGGATCACAAACGTGAAAACATACTTTAATTTGAGCAAAATTCCAATATTTGCGGATTTTAATCCATAGGAGGAGTTTCATATTCTTCTGCGGCATACAATTCCATTGCAAACAATTATTTTACTTTACTCGGCGATGTTTCAACACTTCCTATGTCAGAGTACATCTACTAGCAATATACATATGTACATACAGATGGAGAAGCAATCAGACTTCCTTGAGAGTGTATCTACCATATTTGCGATTGACTATTCCAGACAAATGTGGGTTGTCCAAATGTGGGCTCCTATAAATGGTGACAACATAGCTGACAAAGTTGCAATGGCTGAAACGACAGATAATTCAAACGAATTCATGGGTTTGACATTCCAAAGAGGCAAAGAGAATAGCAGAGATAGGAAACACGAGAAAATTAACCCAATTGTATAAAGGACAGGCAAATTTGACCGGACATAAGCAAGACAAGTTTAGCGTTAAATCTGCGAATCTGTAATAAGATTCTCGATTTCCGATTCTCTCAGAAAGCATGCACAGAGGTTAAAAAATCTTACAAGCTAGAAATTGGGTGACTAAAGAAAACTTTCCTTGTCATTGCCTGGAACTTTAAAACCGCGGACAGAAGAACTAATGAACTACACATCTGGATGGTCAGGATATTACACAGGTATTACAGAACGTTATAATACCCAACCCAGCTCGATCTTTTAGGAACGATGGCAATTTAATAAAACCTAACCGATAGTGATGTTGCCGTAGTCTAGTAGGTTGTGTGTTGGCTTTTTATATGTAAGGCCACGATTCAAACCCATGATCAGACATCAACGACAAAATGAAGTATGAAAAAAAATTTCTTTGACGACTTCCTATCAGCAGATTTCTGGCAAAACCTCTGAGAGTAAATAAAGTCGTCATAAAAAGAGTCTCATGAAACTATATATAAATGTATAAAATTAACACACACATCATAACTAGAGTGAGATACTAGATCGTAATCCTGACTGTAGGGTTGTAATGACCAATTAGATAGAATTTGTGCTACGACATTGGAATTACCACCAGCCTTTCAAAGCATACAGTGGTAGTATTTAATCAGATACGTTGGCTTAAGTTATGTTTTGCCTATAGGAGGTCATCCTATCGTTGATCCTCGTTTTCAACTCATCGATTTATATTTTGCCTGAGTGCCTAACTTTTAAATGAATTGTAGCGACTTTAAACTCCATAACCTAATTCTTAGTATAGTTACAGGACTTCAACAATAACCGCCTTTCGGAATAATAAGTAGAATCATGGCTTTTACCATATACCAAGATTTACGTCTACAAAATTATTTCAAAATTATTTCAAATTCCTTAACAGTATTTATATACATACGTATGCATGTACAAGATCTCTTTAGCCCAGAGTTTTGTGAAGTAAAAAAGAAGGTTGCACATCCCTATACAGTATGTGACTGAGTTTGTCAATTTTATTTCCGATTCCTTTTTTTCCTTTCATTTAACGCGTAAGGCGAAATGAACAAACCAGTATCATACTGAGAATGAATCTTAAATGGCACTTGAAAGTCTAAAGAAATGAGAACACAGTCCTTCTTTTTTTTAAACGTTTAGCAAACCAGCCGTTGAAGCAAATCTAATCGCAAATTACAGGATGTTCGAATGAGACAACATGTGGCATTAATTGCAAATTGAAAGAGAATTTAATGAATTCATTTTAAAATTAAATTACAGGTGTGCGCTAATGTTTAGGATTTTTTTCTATTTTGTTTTCTTTTCTTAATTTATATTCTTTTGATTATATTGTGTCGTATTGTCATTGGCAAGGAGAACGTGTTGTACACCATTGACTAATAAGCCAAAATCCAATAACAATCAAAAGTACACAGCACAGGCACGTAACGTTCCAATACTCATTAAGTATGTCTCTTCAATTTTAGCTTAAAAACTTATCTACAACACCGTACTTAAATACAACAACAACAATGTGTTGTGTGTAAGGACTCTGGTCCTTACTATCCATGCCATTTCCATTTCATGATGCAGTTCGTAATGAGAAAAGTTTTTCGTGTTCAATATTTTTTTTCTTTCGCGTTTTTTTTTTTTTTCTAATCGTATTTGGCTGTTGAATTTTCTCCACAATTTGTTGTATTAAAATCCGAAATTGCTCTCATAAAATCGAAGTGTAAATGAATTTTAATTGTACAGCTTTGACTGACAATGAATTTTCTTTTTTAATTTGATTGCTTTTTAGTTTTTGTGCCACTTTTTTTGTTGTCCAGATTTCGTTATTAAACTTTTAATGAAGGCCACTATTACTACAAAGTTAATATAGGCTCAGTGAAATTGGTATTCATAGGCAAATTAGTTTTCTTTTAAAACAATATTTATACTTGGGCTTGTTTTGTTTATTAGAATATAATTTGCTAGCTATGAGGACAATGTTATTTGTTTTCAAAAAGGTAAAATTGTTTTCTCAGCCTTTTCCTGTCTCAGTCAGCAGATAACCGTCAGAATTTTAACAATCAGCGGAAATTTAGTACGGATTTGACAGCTATCGATAACAGACTACCGAGCAATTTAAAGAATGAGACTAAGACCTAGTCGCCGTAGTCTAGTAGGTAGTGTGTTGGCGAAAAGCCAGGGTTCGAGCCCCAGGCCAGACATCCAGACAAAATACAAAAAGTATTTCTTCGACGACTTCCTCTCAGCAGATTTCTGGCAAAAATTCTGAGAGTAAGTAAAATTGCCATGAAAAGTTTCTCAAAAATCTGTCGTTTGGAGTCGACTTTAAACTGTGGTCCCACCACTCATGTATAAAATTAACACACACAACATAAGTGGTATGAGAAACTAGGACGTTGTACAATGGGTCAATTCGACCTCCGGGTACTGTACTTGTCTTAATTGATAAGTACAGGTCCTCTAACCTAACCTAACCTAGTCCTTCAGTACCTGCTCATGCAATATTTGAAAACTTTGAAAAAGCGACATATGACAACGGCTTTATTGTGAAACCGGTAATATACTTACAAAAAGGTTTATAAAACCTGACATTTTCTTATACATACATACATAATTGATCATTACAACCCTTTAGTCAGAATTACGACCTAGCTTCTCACACCACTTATGTTGTGTGTGTTAATTTTATACATGAGTGGCAGGACCTGCGGCATAAAGTCCACTCCGAACGACAGATTTCTGAAAAACTTTTCATGGTAATTTTTATTTACTCTCAGAGTTTCTGCCAGATATATGCTGAGAGGAAGTCGCCTACGAAATATTTTTTCATATTTCGTTTTGTTGGAGATATTTGAACCGTGGTCTCACGTCTTATAAGCCAACATAAATACTACCTACCGAACTACGGCGAATTCTATTCTATTCTTCTTTGCTATTTCAGTATAAAAAAGATTCGATTCACATGTGATAATATGAAGAATGCTTTATAATAATCTTTAGCTATGGAGCTCATTTTTTTGGCGGAATATGTACATCAACTATCGGATCTTCCAACAGAAAAGACGGAACTTAGACAATTGACAACGACTACCTCAGTCAATAGTTGTCATTTATTCAATCTATTTTGGCAAATCACCATGGACGTGTGTTCGCTAAATGGACTCTGGAACATGTGTCAACTGACCTTAATTTACATATAAAAATGAGACCCATTTCTGGATGAATGGGTACGTGCACAAAGAAAATTATCGCATTTAGTAGGACACCAATCTACATGAGATCAAGGTCACTGTTTGGTATGGATCATCGGCACATATTTTTTTAAGAACCACGTTAGCCAGGACATCACCGGCAACGATGAACACTATAGAACGATAATTAGCAACTTTTTTTGTCCTAATTTAGACGATCTGAATACTAACCACTGAATACATACTCATGTCACATTGAATATTTCGCACGAGTGACTTTAAGACATTGTCATCTCAAGTGAAGACGATATGAACTGGCCGTCGAGATCGAGCGATTTGAAATCGTTAGATATTTTTGTGGTCTTTTCTTAAGTTGCAAATGTATGCGAATAAGCCATAAATCACTGCCATAATCAAGCCCATAAATCAAGCCCAATATCACGCACGTTTTCGATCAAATTCATAATCAAATTCATCTAGATTCATACCCCAGATAATAGGTTTTTCAAACACATGAGAATTTTGCGATGATATCTGAGGATATAAGATCCAATATCGACAATGGACCTCTTGGACCATTCAAAAGCGTTCGACTCTGTAAACCATGATATAGTTTGTAAAAAGCTATACAACAATTTTTATTTTTCTTCGAGTGCATCATCGCTAATAAAAACCTATCTCGCTGATAGATACAATCTGTCACTGGAGGCGAAACCGTATCTACTCCCATGCCCATGTCTAAAGGAGTACCGCAGGGCTCTATTCTTGGACCACTACCGTTTACTTTGTACATAAATGATTTACCTAATTGTCACAGTGATATCCACATTTACGCAGATGATGTACAAATATATATAAATTGTAAAGAGGACTTAATTAACTACTGCTGTGCAAAACTTAATGATGACCTTGACAAAAATATATTACTGGGCATCGTCAAATGGCTTATACCTAAATCCTACAAAGTCAAAAGGTCTAATTATAGCGCAACGAAATCAAAATATTGTCGTTGATATCCCGATTACTTTAGGAAATCAAAACATTTCAATAGTTGAATCAGCAAAGAACCTTGGTATAATTTTTAACAAATCTCTTCAATGTGGGCATTCACATTAATTCTGTCTCCGAAACAATTTTTTCTATGTTTAGAACGCTATATCCTCTACAACACATTACACCACTTAATATTCGTGTGCTTCTTGCGAAAACGTACTTAAAGCCCAAGTTGTTATATGGCTGCGAAATTTTTGCTTATTGCAATTCAACAAGTAAAACTACACAAAGTTTTCTACACTCAAAAACCATCTTATTTATTTATTCGTATTCAATTTGCAAGATCAAACAGAGAAAAACAGATCATTCAGTTAAGATATCAAACTTTAATATCCGAGTGTAAGTCCTTTACAAATACAATACGGCTGTGAAACTCGTTACCAAACCCACTAAAAATCAATGGCAACGCATTGCAATTTAAAAAAATGTTATTTTCATATGTACATGCATATATTTGTATTATTGTTTGTACTTAATAATATTTTGATATTGTTTTTGTACTTTTATTTTGTTGTATAATATCTTTTCTATTTTTTGTAATCATTATATAATAACATACTTTAATTTAAAAGATTAATTTCTTATTGTATGTGATATCATATAAAATAAATAAATAAAAAAATAAAATATCACTTCTTTATTTAAATGTAAAGTTAGGAAGTGTTTTATGAAAGACTCGATAGAATCTGTACAATAGTTGAAAAGATGAACTGTTTGCTCCGTATTATTGGTCTGGCCATCATTAGACCTCTTCAAGGAAGATGAAGCGATGTCTGACCTGAAGTTGCAACCGTGGCCTCACAGGCACACCCTAAGCCCTGGAAGTGAACAATACAGCTGCTTTTAGTGGCACACCAGATTTCATTAACTTTGAAAGCCAAAAAGTAAATGAATTACCCTTCAAGTTGCACAAGATATTACAAGGCATAGGAGAAGATGCGGAACAATGCTTCAGATGCACTAGAACATCAAAAATTAGAAAAAGTCGGTATTTTAGTTGGTATAAGAATAAAAATCATACCGAAGGACAGAAAATATTGAATAAACACAGGGCATACACAAAGTATCTGTCCCTCTTAACTTTAAAAATTCGAAAACCATGATAAAGATTTTTTAAATTGAATAAAAAAAATTTAATACTGAATTTATTAGGTTTGTGGTCTATTAACCACACTTTAACCACAAGACCACGCCACCTCTGCTGATTATGCTTGAAAAAGTAAAAAAAAATACCATCATATCAATGAATTTATCCAGGAAATCCAAACAGAAAAAGGCCACGCCAAAATCTCTTCATGTGCCATAGATATACATGGTCTCAAATTCTATCTAAATTTGTCGTATTGTGGTGGCATTCTGAAATCATCAATTAATTGATGATGACCGTGGCCACACTACCTAGTAGAACTGTCTGTCCCTCTTAACTTTAAGGATTCGAAAATTATGGTGACCATTGTTTTCAAATTCAACGGAATTTGAACCTGAATTTACCAGGTTTGTGGTCTATTAACCACTACACCACGCCATCTCTGGTAATTGTGCTTGAAAGATTAGAAATAAAAACTCTATTATCCGAATAAATTTATTCAGAAGACCCAAATCAAAAGAGGCCATGCCAGTATCTCTTCATCGTACTAAATTCTATCAAATCTCCTTAAATTCTCTTTCAATGCAATATTTTTCTTTCTTTAAAATTTTGTTTCAATTATTTTTTGCTAAATTCAATAATTTGAGGAGAATAATAAGCCAAAAAAGAAATACAAAATTTGTCGTATTGTTGTGGCATTTTGTCATCATCAATTAATTGGTAATCAGCATAAAATTAGTGCAGTCAACTGTAAATAATTGATTGCCGTTCATTTGAATTAAACTTTATTTTACACGCTTTATTAGCTTTTCCAATAAAAAAAAAACTCACGCCAATACGCCAAACTAAGGCATTTGTTTAGAATTTGTCTTCATCGTTTTAAAATAAAGTAAAAGCCATGGATTTAAAGGAATACAATTTAATAGAATTAAATTAACGAAGAAAAAATTACAACAAAAAGTAAAAATAAATTACAATTTTGACACACCCTTCTTCTGCACTTTACTGGTTCGGCAAAAGAGAGAGACGGCAATTTGAAGTAAGCAGGAAGGTAAGAGGAATACCAAAAAAAACTTTTATTTATTAACCGACTTTCCTCTCTTTTGTATGCAAAATTTTCAGTACCATCTATACGGATGTCTATATATATGTATGTATTCTGTAGACTGTATATACCATCATACACTCTACTTACAACATCAGTTTATAACCATTAATTACGTCTGACTAAAGTTGTAACGGAAATTAAATTCACACCGTTTTATCGTTTTTACAATGTTTTTCTCCCGTCCATTTACTTTAGCAGTCATTGGGTTTCATATTTGAATGTGTTTCCATTTCAATGGCTGTGAGAGAGAGAGAGCTGGTGTGGTGGTAGTATTGCTTAGTCAACGTCATGCTGTGAGTGAAGTCGATTGTAATCTGTACTTTTCTATCGTGTTGTAAAATTTAATTCCATTAAGATTAAATTTTTATGCATGGAAAATATTGCCATGATAATGGCGTAACTAAAACTCAACATAGTCGTCCTGCCCATTTTTACTTCGAAAAAGTAAGAAAAACATTAGAAAGCAAAAGAAAGAAAAATTGTATAAAGTGTCAGTACATGAATTAACGTTTATTTCTTAAACTCAATTCCATAATAATTTTTTTTAGAATTTTCTTTTTTTTTCTTTCATTTTTCTTTTATCTCATCTGAGTATTCCTAATTTAATGTTGTTGTACGCATTTTTCCTATCATTACGTTCATTGCAAAGTGACTTTTGACATTAAAGTAGGCCATGATGCCATTAGGCCAGATTCGTGTTATAAAAATTCAATTGAAAAACTGTTAATAGAGGCAAAGTATAACGAGAATTAGAGAATGCATACACACACATAAACGTTAGAAAATTCTGTTTAAAGAAAACTTGTGTAATGAAAAGTTATTAAAATTAAATGCTTATTACAGATCCGTAACAAAGTAGTGTTTTCATTGCATTAGACGCTGATATCGCATAAAATGTTAAACGTTTGAAACAACTTGAATTAAAGTCGCCGCAGTCTAGTAGGTAGTGTGTTGGCTTATTAGACGTAAAGCCAGGGTTCGAGCCCCAGGCCAGACACCAAGACAAAATACGAAAAAAAAGTATTTCTTCAGTGACTTCCTCTCAGCAGATTTCTGGCAAAAACTCTGAGACTAAATAAAATTGCCATGAAAAAGTTTCTCAAAAAGTTTGAAGTTGACTTTAAACTGTAGGTCCCACCACTCATGTATAAAATTAACACACACAACATAAGTGGTGAGAGAAACTAGGACGTTGTACAATGGGTCAATTCGACCTCCGGGCACTATACTTGTCTTAATTGACAAGTACACGTCGTATAATCTAACCTAACCTAACAACTTGAATACTTGCATCGAGTAGTCATCTCCATATTTCAACTGTTATAGTCGCCGTAGTCTAGTAGGTGGAGTTTTGGCTTATTCGACTAGGGCCACGGTTCAAACCCCAGGTTAGACATATCCAACAAAAAACGAAATATCAAAAAATATTTCCTTGGCAACTGCCTCTCAGTAGATTTCTGGCAAATCTCTGGAGGGCAAAGATGTATGGTTGAAACCGGGAACCTACCCTCCTTGAACTTGATCATATGTGTGGGCAGTCAAGTAGCAATGAAAACGCTGGGATCCCATCTCATCAAACCAAAGGGCATTAAAAGTTGCATGGACTCTCTATACCCGCCTCTACTTGGAGATCTATGAGGAGAAGACAATAGAGGGAATATACGTTCCTCCACAGGAATATTGAAAAAAGCAGCATAAAATTCAATGAACAATGGATGTGCAATACTGAACATTGGGAGAGCCAAGGAACTACTTGAGTTCGACGAGAAAACGGTTCGAATTCTAATAGGAAATCTAAAAAACAATGGGTGGTCTAACATACCTGTTTGCCGCATTTCAAAATGCTGTGTCCAGCAGTAGACAGCGGGAGAACCAGGAAACTACTTGATTTCGAATAGTGAAAGGTTCGCATTTTAACAGGAATTATAAAGCGACACTGTGTTATTGGTAGTTTCGCTAACCGGATCGATCTGCCCCTCCAGGATTATTGCAGAAGCTGTCATGATGTGGAGATAACGGCATCGGTGCAACACATTGTAAGCGAGTGTCCTGCACATCAGACATCATCGGTTTTCAGGTGACAGATCGTTTGATGGGGAACTGACCGCTTTTATCACTTAATTTCTTTACAACAATACATACATACATACATACATACATACATACATAATTGGTTATTACAACCCTTTAGTCAGGATTACGACCTAGTTTCTCATACCACTTATGTTGTGTGTGTTCATTTTATACATGAATGGCGGGACATACAGTTTAAAGCCAACTCCGAACGACAGATTTTTGAGAAACTTTTTCATGGCAATTTTATTTACTCTCAGAGTTTTAGCCAGAAATTTGCTGAGAGGAAGTCGCCGAAACAATATTTCTTCATATTTCGTTCAGTTGGAGATGCCTGACCTGGGGTTTGAACCGAGGACTCACATCTAATAAGCCAACACACTACCTACTAGACTACGGCGACTACAATAGAAAACAATAGAAAATTAAATTTCACGAAAGCAATGAATGTAGTCAGGAAGCTTTAAATTAAACTACCAAGCCCCAGGCCAGAGGTAGGTAGTAATGATATGAATCCAAATAATTTCTTGGTTTCATGTACTTTTCTTTGTTTACTTTTTTTGTTTACTTTTCCCATCAACTGAACAATAAGCAGCTACGGACTGCGAACTTATTCACATGTATTTATGTATTCACATCTATAAATTATAACATATATAAATTATACTATAAATTATTGTAAAAAAAACCTTCAATATTTGTGAGAAAAAAATCTTTTATTTCACTGTCTTTATTTCCATAATGGCATCATGATCACTTTGGGGCCATAAACACATATAAAAAACCAAAAAGGATAATCAACAGTTGAATGGCGAGAATATCGAAATAAAAAATGGCTTCAAAAGAAAAATCTGGACTCTATGGGAGAATTATCAGAAACGCCAAGGCACACAAAACATACAAGACTACACTTTGTCCATGTTTTGTTATCTTAATGCGCTTAATATACGATCAAGTACGTGTATGCGGTACATTACAGGCCATGCATGTGTTGTATAGTAAATCTAGACGCGTAATAAGAATAATAATAAACCAACATAAAATACTGTCGATATAAATATTTTCTCTTTATGTGTGTGTGTGTATAATAGAAGAAAATAATCTATGAAAACTTAACATTGTTAAAACCAAGTTAAGGCCAAATGTTGATTTTTTACGATGGCAACGAATTGATGGACATTTAAAGCCGCTCACAATCTTAGTCGTATTTTTGTAAGAATTTTCAATATCCTTTTCATGTTTATGATACCTATTTATAAGTGGTACACACATGTTGTTGTTTGTTTGTAGCAGACAAGTAAGAAAGTCGAAATATCCATCTGCTGAATAATGGAGTTTATTGAAAGACAGCTTAAAACAACCTTTATATTAGAGAGTTCCCTCAAGGATGACAGAAAGTAAAAGGTTAAAAACCTCCAACTTATTATACCATGTGCGGGTTATAAATAAATGAGATGAAAGATAGTCGCTATATCCTCTTTAGACCCAAGGCTCTTCCAGATTTCATTTAATGAATGAATGAAAATTACCAAGTCTTTTGACAAGACCATCGCAAAGGAAGCGGCCCGTGAGAATCGCTATTGCGCGATGAACGTCCAATCGATTTAATGATAGAAGTGAGTTGTTCCTCTTCTTATCCATACATGTCAGTATAGTCTAATATTATTGCATGTACCCTCTTTATTTTCTCTATCAAGGACGAATGCTAAAAATACGTTCGTTTAGGACTGACTCTCCGAATAAATCAAAAGATTTTCAGGGAAAAATCCCAACACCTAACAATCAGTGCGCCGCACAGTGGTTCAAGAGCCCAATCTAGCTGGAAAAAAGTAAATTTTTTATGTTCCAAAGTTCAAATAATTTGTTTGGTAATTGTTAAATAACTATCCACTGTTCATAACTGTATATCAGGTTTTTTATTTTTTTTTTATTTGCTTTGTTATGATGTTTGAAAAATGATCAATTGCATTGCCTCTGTTGATATAAGAGGCCAGTCGATTCACAGCATTACTTTTGAACTGATCGTAACATCAAACAATAGCATATTTTGACTTTCTTTTTTTTATATTGCATTATGTCAGGTATGTTCTAGCTATACTATAAATAAATGTCGAATTTAAATGTTCTGTCTGTAAAATAATAGGTAAGAGGAAATATGTTGTTTGTGTAGTAAATATTTAGCATTTTATAGTTTTTAGAGTAACTTTTAAATAGGATTCCCGTGGATTCCCGTGAAATGAATTGTGCCCTATTTATGTGTGTAATGTCCACTTTAGATGAAAAAAAAAATTAGCTTCAATTATTTACCGGTACACTTTTTATATACATATATAGATAACATACCCATAACACGGAGAGAACTATATAATGTGTGGATTGCCGAAATGAAAAGCAAAGAAAGGGCAAAGGCTGTCATTAGCTATTTTTTTTGCTAAGAGTGGGTTACAGAAGATTAGTTGCAATAAAGTTAAGTTATCTGTACGGAGATTAACGTATTCAATTAACGAAAGATGGATAAAAGCAAAAGGATGTAAGAAATATTTTGAAGACTTTAACAAAATTTGGTTAGATGGACTATTTTGTCTTCCTTCTGAAAATGTATTTAAAATACCAGAGGATTTAGGGATGCAACCGTCAACGTCAAATTTTGGCAGACCTCGATCAGATTTTTCAGGTAAATCTGAAAAAGGGAAGCGTATGGAAGTGTCTACTTTAGTTAGTGGATGTTCACCTGAGAAACTAGCGGTCGGTGGCGTTAGTCTTTATAAATCTGGCAAGAGGGATGCTGCCGCGCTTCTAAAGAACTTAAATGAATCTCCAAAGAGACCAACTAAAATTAAAAAAATTGTTAATGCACAATCTAAGGAACCAGTACCGTATATCGATGGAAAATATACGAAAGCAAGTTATAATGCGATGCGTACTGGTGCTACGATTCGTAACGCGGATATATACCCATCATATCACCGAATTTTGGAAGTTAAACAAAAGCGCTACCCAAGTAATGGAATAAAGGTATCCGATGTAATAGCAGAAGTGTCTCTGCAGGACTTACTTGATCACTCTGCATGTAGAATTTTAAAATTGCAAAAAGATGTCATTGAGGAATTCTATTATACGGGATTGACTTTGATTTATAAATGGGGGTGTGATGGTAGCAGTGGGCACTCAACCTATAAGCAAAACTTTAGTTCAAATGATTCCTGTAAAACAGATGAATATTTGTTTGCAATTTGCTTGGTACCTTTGCAGCTAAAGTACGGTAACGATATCATATGGGAAAACCCACGTCCATCATCTACACGTTTCTGCAGGCCGATTAAACTAATTTTTGAAAAGGAAACAAAATCTTTGATTCAAGGTGAAACTAATTACATACAAAGAATTTGTTATTTAAAAAATTTTTATATTTACATCTTTACCTAAAACGCCACGCCCATTGGTGCAAAGAATGTCTTCAATGGGAAATACATAACTCCAAAATTTCATACTTCTAGCTGCTTCCGAAGAGAAGTTATGACTTTTTTCCAGCTAGATTGGCCTCTTGAACCACTGTGCGCCGCTTTTGAAATGGTCATGACCACTGCCTGGAAGACATTACTGTTATCATACATAAATGGTCATTACAATCCTTCAGTCAGGATTACGACTTAGTTTCTCACACTACCTATGTTGTGTGTGTTAATTTTATACATGAGTAGCGGCGCCTACAGTTTAAAGTCGCCTCCGAAAGACAGATATCTTTTTTTGAGAAACTTTTCATGGCAATTTTTTTTACTCTCAGAGTTTTTGCCAGAAATCTGGTGAGAGGAAGTTGCCGATGTAATATTTTTTCATATTTTGGTTTTGATGTCTGACATGGGGTTTGAACCGAGGCCTTACGTCTAATAAGCCAACACACTACCTACTAGTCTAATCTATAATGACTATATTTCGCCTCCTTCAATGTTTAAAACTTGTTTACTCAGATTTAGAGTCAAGCTACTCGACTTTAATAAGTATTGAAGTTGTCGTTACCACTTAAATAAGGTTGAATACATTCTTAAATATGGTCTAACACGAGAAGAAACAAATGAACCGAATTTCCATTAGAGAATCGCATTGTAATTGCAACCAAATCAATTAAATGAATTGAGGAAAGATGGTCATGGTTTGATTTACTGTAAACAGGCATAAGGGATAATCGAGACTAATCTGAATGTAATCTGTTCTCTAAGCAGTTAGAATGTCTACAGATATAGTCTCATGATTGGAAAGTAAGACATAGGATCGCCCATAACTATTGATATTGTTTTTTTTTCGTTTTGTCAACTGCCAGTAATGCTTTCTGTCGATCCTCCAATCGTTAAACCTACAAAAATAATTATTTGTTTGAATAACGACTTCTGGTTGTTGCCATTGGCGAGGTCGGGGTTTGATTTCGAAGTAACGATCGGTAAAATGTAACGCCTTCTTTAAAAAATCGGAACTATAATGAGGTAATTCAGCAGTTCCGGAGTAATATCAAAGCAGACTGTTTCTGAAAAATTTTCGCCGCTTAAAAATTCTAAAAAATATTTATGCTATGAGCGTATCTTTAAGTCGTCATAATGACTTAGCATTGTTTCAGTTTCATTAATCAAGTTTTTACAGTAAAACTAGATCTGCTACGTCTGTTGTTAGCCATAAATAACATGCTCTGAGAAAGTATTATTATAGTGGGTGTATTAAGTTCAACTATTTTCAATATGTGACTGTCTTCTAAAGTCCGTTTATTTATGATCAGTAGCCGGGGAAATTTATCCTAAAATTTCAAACCAAAAATGAATATTTTCTCGTCTTCACTGTGATTCAAATCTAGATTGATCAGGTCTCTAGTTAACCACTTTAACCACTACACTACTCCACGCTCTCCAATTTCTTCTTCTTTTTTTAAAAAGCTGTAAAGTATTACTCTTTCCAATTGTGTGGATGCACATACATAACATAATTGGTTATTACAATGCCTTAGTCAGGATTACGACCTAGCTTCTCACATCACTTATATTGTGTGTGTAGACTTTATCCATAAGAGGCGTGGCCTACAGTTTAAAGTCGATTCCGAAGGACAAATTTTTAATAAACTTTTTCACGGCAATTTTATACACTCTTAAAGTTTTTGCCAGAAGAATGATGATAGGCAGTCGCCAAAGAGATATTTGTCGATATTTCGTTCTGTAGGAGACATGGACGTTGTGGAGCGTATTAACATCAAGCGGCTGCGCTGGCTCGGCCATGTCTTTCGAATGGAGAAGGATGCTCCGGCGAGACGGGTATTTGATGCGGGGGTCTGCGGAAATCGGCGAAGAGGACGACCTTGTCTGCGTTGGAAGGACCAAATCGAGGAAGCCCTGTCATCGATTGGTGTGACCAACTGACATAGGCGCGCAAGAAGCAGAGGCGCCTGGAAGGATGTATTGCGGTAGGCCGAACTCCGTTAATCGGGTTTTTAATGGCAAATTAAGTAGGGAAGTCAGTAGGAGATGTCTGAAGTGGGGTTTAAACAATGGTCATACGTCTAATAAGTTAGGTGTTGATGCACAGTTATTGTAAACTCCTTAGAAAGTCTAAACTTGGGACTTGGAACCCTTTCACAAGTAGCCAAGCATGGCAATCGCACAGTCCGTAGCAATAAGTGGGGCGTAGAGAGTTATCGTAAGGAGAGAGCAGAGGATAATCATCAATGGGCTCAGATCTCGGAATGAAGTGCAGAAGTATCAACAAAGGGTTGAGTACCCAGTTCAAGAATTTTTCTCAAGCCTTACTCAAGCCATCATCGTCGTTAGGCAAACTAAAATCTAATCTCCTCGTTAGTTTGGACAAGCTTCGTGTATGCGTACCGCGTAGAATCCCGGGTATTTTTGCAAATGAAAAATCTTCTTATCTCTGGTTTTCCCAGCCACGTTCCTCTAGCATCCCCTTTAGAATTTTATTGTTACACGAGCAAAAAAAAAACACAATTTTTCATTACTTTTTTCGATTTTTCTTTCCCTTTTCCTCTTTGTGCTATTCAATATGATTTTCTAAGATTCTATTTTCTTTTTCTCCCTTTATTATTACATGTGAGTGTGAGCGTGAGAGTGAAAGTGTGTATTGTCATGTGTTGGTTTTATTGTTGGCTTTCATTTTATGTGCATGTGTAAACGCATAAGATTTATGTCTTTTGAAGTTTATAGGATTTTGATGATGCCTCAACACCATTGCGATAACTAATGCCACCAACCAACCTTGACTGTTTACGTAACGGTGTGAGAATGCGTTTATTTAGGGATTATAGTTGAGAGGACATTAGAAATGTAGTTTTCTTCTTCGTTGGTGACAATATTTTCATTTTCTTGTAGTCATAAATAATTATCGTAGTTTTTCTTTTCTTTTTTTTTGCAATTATTAAAATGTAGTTTTGATGTAGAAGTGTGCATGAAATTCATGAAATTCAGGTCACAATTTTAAGTCATCTTAATTTTAAATCAACCAAAGGATATACGGGATATAAGTGAAATTTTGTATTCATTTGAAAGAACTGTGAATGTCACTAGGTGTGGAATACAACTTCATTCAAATGACCGCCACGGCTTGGCTTGTTGAAGCGTATCCCAAAATGTACAATTTTCCATGACTCAAGAGTATTAATCACTCTGAACTGGGCCGATAACATGGTTAATGTTGGCTTTGGGGTCCGTTGTGGTTTGTGACTTATTCGTGTAGACTTGAGATTTAAGAAAACTACACAGAAAATAGTAAAACATCATCAAAAAAGTCAAATCTCTCGATGTTGGTGGCCAGTTCACAGCACATCTATGTGAAATGAATATGCTCACAAATCGCTCGGGTAAAAAATCCAATATGACATGATCTGTGTACCCTGTCGAAATCCAATGTCGTAGGTGTCCAGGTTATCCAATTGAGACAAAAATAATTTGATAGCCATCGGCCTAAAGTGCTTTACGTTGACAGTGATGGTGTGACCAGTCGTTGTCAAAGAAATAAAAGCCGATAGCGCCGCAATCCCAAAATCTTCACTAAACAGTGACTTTTTCGGTATGCGTTGAATGCTCTTGAATCTCAGTTGGTTAGCAATCGCCCCAAATTCGACAATTTTGTATATTCACGTACCCTATCTGACCACAGGTCAGACATCAAAGCGAAAATTCTGAGAGAAAATAAAATTGCCCAGAGAAGTTTCTCAAAAGTCTGTCCTTCGAATTCATCTTAGAATTAAATGAACACACGCAACATATGTGGTGTGAGAAACTAGGTCGTAATCCTGATTGAAGGGCTGTAATAACCTATTATATTTGTATGTAATCATATCCGATGATGATTTTTCGTAGAAAGTTAGAATCAGTTTCCTACAGCTCCAAAGCCCATGCATTAAATACACGTCGCATTGTTTATGGTCGTTCACCTACAGTTTCTAGGTAAGTTGAGTTTTGTAGGGGTACAGGCGCCAGGCCTTACGGAAGGCCAAGTTCAATTGATCGACACGAAATCAATTATCGCTATTTCACGAACAGCGGCAATATATTCGACAGAATTTGCCGGTGTTGGCCGACCGTTTACTAAAACACTGGACATGAATTTATCTTCCACACTGCGAATAGTCTGTAGGACTAATAAAACACCCATTACGATAAAACAATTTTATTAATTGGACGTGTTGTTAAAGGCTGAGTTGGCAAAGTAGACTGAAAAAATGACAACTAATTTGGTAAATGTAATTTCAACAAGATGATCGAGATGCGAAAGCAGCCATAAGCCAATGCTCGCCATAGCATTTTCAGCTTATCGTAACCGCGTACTAAACATGGACTCACCACAATGCCCGAAAAGCTAAACCGAAATAAAACCGTAGATTTTGCAAGACGAACCAGCGCCAAAGAAAGGGAAAACTAGTTTGTCCGTCAGTAAAGCCATAGTAAGCACTGTTTCAGATGTAGGAGTTTAAACTATTTTGACTACCTTCAAAAGAGTAAAGCAATCAATTGCCTTTCTTGGCATATCTGCTGTGTTGGTATATTCTTTACAGTAACAATATAAAAAGACAGATGAGCTCTGGTAAAATAATCATACAGACGTTGTAAAAAATTTTAAAATCGGAATTTTCTGGAATATTTACGATTTTGATTCAAAATAACGCGACCTAACATCACATACATAACATAATTGGTCATTACAATCTTTTAGTCACGATTACGACGTAGTTTCTGTCACGACTTATGTTGTGTGCGTTAATTTTTATACATGTGTACCTACAGTTTTAAGTCGACTCCGTACGACAGATTTTTTTGATAAACTTTTCATAGCAATTTTATTTACTTTCAGAGTTTTTGCCAGAAATCTGCTGAGAGGAAGTCGCCAAAGAAATATATTTTCATATTTCGTTTAGCCTGGCCTGGGTTTTGAACCGACGCCTCAGGTATAACAAGCCAACACACTACCTACTAGAACACCGTCATACAGACAAATTTACAATCGGAACCCTCAGGAATATTTACGAACTTTATTCGTAATTTATTTATTATTATATTATATTATAAATTTATTTATTTATTTATTCAAAATAACGCGACCAAGCCAAAGGTTCAAAAAGGCACATCCACACAATCCGAAGCCCTACAGGAATGTGTGATGTCAGGTCTAAACTGTTAGTGATTCTTGAATGCGTAAGACCCAGTACTTCTGTCAGGGGAGTGATTTGTTAGAAATCTACTGAGTGGCAATCTCTGAAGAAATATTTTTGCATACTTTGGTTTGTTGGAGATGTCTGACATTGTGTTTAACCCGTGGCCTCACGTCTAATAAGCCAACACATTACCTACTAGACTATGGCGGATGCTGTAGTAAGCTTATATATCCTATAAATTTAAGTCTTTGCCATCTGTCATTGGTGAATCCACAAAAATACGACACTGTGGCTTAGGCGTGACAAAAATCCTTTTGAGTGATAATTCTCTCAATTTAACCTATAGATGTATAACAGAGAAACACAAAATTTGATTTTAATTTCAATTGACCAAAATGTACCCAAGTAATGTTGTTCACCTCTATTCGAAAAATTCTGGGAAATGAATAGAGGATTAGGTTGTAACTGTTAACTTCCTATCTATCATATCCATACATGAGTGAATCTCATTTCCTTCTCTACAATACAATAATTCTTTTGAAATCCAAGAAAGCACCCTAGTGTATGTACAAGGACCATTGTTTTGAAATATTTTTTTTTTCACTTCAAAACCAACATCTTCATTTAAAATAATTTTCACAAATATTTTTACAACGAAATTGAAATATTTTCTAAGAATTTCTATACAAGAATTCGCTTTCACTTCTTCCATTATTCATTTCCATTCAGTTGTGAGTGAAATTGCTTTCATAACTCAAACCAAACCCAAACCCACCACTGTTGTATTCATTTGATAAAATCAACATTTCATATGATGTACTGATGCTTACGCATAAAATTCACAAGATCTTGTCACCCTCCAGTTTTATATCCTTCTTCGCTTACCGTTTGTTTAAGTAATATTCTCTCCATTATTGAAACGTCAATTTATGTGTTTGTCACTAATCTTGCCATAAAGATTAAGACATCTTGAAGTGTGCGTATGTGTGTGTATTTTAGTTTCGATAGGTTTCGAAAAAGAGGGTCTTTTTTTGTTTGTAAGTTTGTTTGTTTGTATTGTTTTTCTTTACCTTCTCCTTCCATCTTTTCAGTAAATTGGCTCGTTTCTCATTTCTTCATCCATTATTAAGCCATCACCATAATATTTCAAGGCATCTATGAATTCATCAAGCATGTCGACTATCAACACATTGCGTGACCACATCACGAAATAATCGAAAGCCTCTTTGGAAGACAAAAAAAAACTCTTAAATATTAAAAGTTTTTTCATGGAAACATTTCTTGAGAAGCTGTTATTGCTTGAAATCGTAAAAACAAATTAAATTGGATTTCTAAAGATTAAAGAGCCAATAAAATATACAGCAAACAGTTTAGGCTTTAAAAATTCGTAAAAAGCAGACTATTTCATCCGGGAGAGTACCAATCCTAGGACTAATAGTAACATAATATCGGGCCTTTCAAAAGAGGCTTCCAAAACGGCCATCTTGTTGATTACGGATTACGAGCTATCCTCTCTCACCAGTCATGTTCGGTGTGGTAATTTTATCCATGAGTGGCGGGACCCACAGTTTAAAGTCGCCTCTGAACGACAGATTTTTAGGACACTTTTAATGGCAATTTTATTTACTCTCAGAGTGTTCGCCAGAAATCGTGTGACAGGAAGTCGCCAAGAGAAATATTATTTTTCATATTTCGTCTTGTTTGAGATATGTGAGCCGCTTCATACTTCTTTAAGAACAACGTTGCTCAGGCCATCATTGTTGATGATTACTAATTTCTTACGGCCTGAATCAGATTATACGGTCACCAATGTCATGTGGCGGCCGAACTTGCGATTTGAGGACACGGTCGTCTCATGTAGAGGTAACGTGAACTGGCCACAAATATCTTCTGTTTGATTCCTTTAGACTTTTTTGTAGGGGTTTCTTAAGCAATGAGTGTATTCGGTACTACTGTAGGTCGTAGTCGCCGTAGTCTAGTAGATAGATGGCTTATTTGACGTGAAGCCAATGTTCAAAACCCCGGTTCAAATATCTCAGCAAATTTCTGGCAAAAACTGTGCGAGAAAGTAAAATTGCCATGAAGAGCTTCTCAAAAATCTGTGGTTCGGAGTCGACTTTCCGCTACTCATGTATAAAATTAACGCACACAACATGAGTGGTGTGAGAAGCTAGGCCGTAATCCTGACTGAAGGGTTGTAATGGCCAATTATGTATGTATGTAAGGTTAAAATTATTTGACCGGCATTTTTCAAGAATAAATACGTCGCTCTATATCCCAAACCCACGTAAGTACATAAGCCTGTATATGCTCAGTATTCAGTATTTCTATACAGAAATACTGAATTTTAAATTAATTTTCAATTGATATCCTTCCTCTACATAACACGCAGTTTAAATTTCTTAATCTTCCATATTTATCGTCCATTTTGCAGGGCGACAAGTATATGTATGTATCTTATTTAGTTATCATCACTGTAGACTTATCTCAACAACAAAATCTTCTTAAATTTCTTTCATTCTTTTCTTTGCTAAAAATTTCCCAAACCCGTATTTCTATTTTAGGCCATAGAAATTGTTGTTGTAAACTTTTTTTGGTATGGATTTTTTTTTATAAAGATTTGAAGTCTTACATGCGTCATCTGAAGCTCTATTTTCAATATCATTTTCACTTTCATTGGAAAACCTTGGAATTGTGGTTTATTGGTATGCAACACAGATATTTCAACACTGTGGCTACTGCAATGTGATAAATGTTCACATTGATTTCTGTTTTATTTTTTTTTTTTTTAACTTCCAACGAAAGTTGAAAACATGCTCCTGCATAATAAAAAAAATCCTTTTTTTTTCCTCTTCTACGTAAAATATTGATTTTGATAATCGTATTTCGTTTCTGCCTTTTTGGGAGAAGATTATTGAAAGTAAAATGGCCATGAAACCAAAGGGAAAGTCTAAAATTTTTGGGTAAATTTAAATTGTTTTAGCATTTTATTTGAGAACTCTTTACGAAGTCTTAAATAAAGCTTTGGAAAGAAGGGGTATAGAGCCTAAGATATCTA
This sequence comes from Sarcophaga carnaria, assembly GCA_958299815.1. NCBI lineage: Eukaryota > Metazoa > Arthropoda > Insecta > Diptera > Sarcophagidae > Sarcophaga > Sarcophaga carnaria. Next base: position 89,886,868 of record OY283149.1, read on the forward strand.
AATGGATAGTTAGAGCCTTTACATACGATCTGGGGAAACATATGCATTGAACGATTTAATAAGGATCAGGACAATCAGAAGATAATCACGAGGTTGGGTTAGATCAGCCCTTGCGCTGACCAACCGCTTTCTCTCCCTGGTTTTGGTAGAACTTGGTCAGTGCAGAGATTGCGTCACCCGTGGCATCACAACGGGCCGCTATGCGTGCTCAAGTGAGCTATTTGATATTAGAGCTACCACTCCGATCTAACCTATCGGGGTAGGTTTCATCCCAATGGTAGAACTTAGTTATCGATGAATATATGAGGCTAGCATATTCTTCCTAGACTATTCAGATGATATAATCTTGATGGATAAAGGAAAAACGGAGTCTCTTTGTATCAGCATTCAAAGAAGTTTTATAATTGTATTGATGGTGCATTATTAGTGGACTTGAGTATAAACACGAGCAAGGCCCCAATAGTGCCATTCACAAGAATTATTCGACTTTTGGATGAAGTAAAATATGCCAGCATATCACTAGCGACCTAAAGGACCTTTGTCGGGGCAGACAGAACAAATCTGAAAACAGCTTAAAAAGAATTGGACTAAATACAGTCTTTCGCTCCTCAGGAGACCTACAATTTTTGCAGAAGTAATTTGCCGAGAAGAATCGCTATTTTGCGATAAATGGCCATGCGATTCAAGGAGAGAAGAGGGTCCTTCGCGCCCAGCAGACTTTAAAAATATTGCATGTACTTTCCCTCTGCCAACGAAATTAAGCTTCCGTGTACGAGGGTTGCCTTTTATATTTCGGAATTTGGCAACCCTAGTGTTGCAATCTGCCAACTGACAGCTCTATCGTAAAGCTTGACATTTTTGAGGTTATACGTACTCAGAACGTTTTGACATACGAGCGCTATTTGTGTTGTTTACAGTAACTTAAAAGATTCATCTCGCGCAAAAAATGGAATTAAATCGTGAACATTTTCGTGCGATTATTTTTTACAACTTTCGACGTGGATTAACTCAACAACAGTGCATCGATGAACTTAATCTAATTTTTGGCGATGAAGCTCCATCAAGGACCAGTGTTTATCGATGGTATGGTGAATTCAACCGAGGTTGTAGTTCACTCCAAGACGAATTTCGTGAAGGTCGTCCGGAAACCATTAATGCTGTGCTATCGTGAGATTGAGACAACCTTATGCATTAGTGGGACCAGCATACGTTCAATATTGCAAAAAATTCAAAACTGTCAAAAAAAAATTGTTCGCGTTGGATCCCACTCAATTTGTCAATCGCTCAAAAAAGGCTCGTGTCGATTGGTCGAAAGAAATGCTCCAAAAATACGATCGCGGTGCTTCGAAACACGTCTATGACATCGTGACAGGTGATGAATCGTGGATTTACGCGTATGAGCCCGAAAGTAAACAGCAGTCGACTGTATGGGTGTTTCAAGATGAGCCAAATCCAACAAAAGTTGCTCGCGCACGAAGCAATTCCAAGCAAATGATCGCCTGTTTTTTCGGAAAAACTGGACATGTTGCAATCGTACCACTAGAACAACGCAGAACAATTCTGAGTGGTACACAACCAAGAAATCAGGAAAACCAACCGTAGAAGACGGATCACTCTTCACCACGACAATGCGAGCTCTCACACATCGACTCAAACAACTGCATTTTTGAGCACTCAAAACATCGATTTGATGAGTCATCCGCCGTATAGTCCTGACTTGGCACCGAATGACTTCTTTTTATCCCGTACTTAAAAAATAAAAAGAGAGGTCAACGTTTTTCGACACCTGAAGAAGCGGTTGATGCGTTCAGAATGCATGTTTTGGAGATACCTCAATCAGAGTGGCAAAAGTGCTTCGAAAATTGGTTCAAACGCATTAATGGGGAATATTTTGAAAAACAATAAAGCGATTTTCGATGATTAACATTTGTTTTTGTTCTCTAATCCCGAAATATAAATGGCAACCATACGCGTGAATAATATTCAAATTAACGGACGCAATCGGAATTTTAATGATCACTAACTCAGCACCGGCTTTGGCCAGCTCATCAGCAAAGCAATATCCAACAATACCCCTATGTCCCGGAACCCATATAAGAGATACATCTGAATGATCCGAAATTTCTCAGAGGAATCCTGGGCATTCATTTTCTGGGAAAGTTCCGCCACTCAAAAAATATTGCGTCGATTGCAAAAGCGCTATCAAAGACAGCGTTGTTTTAAATTAAAGATAATTACCAAGCCTATTGCAATAGAACTCGATAATAGAACCAATCACCTGCTTAACAGGAAAGACTTGATTGATGAAGCTGATGGAATTGGATGAGAAGATGGATGGAATTGTGGAAGAGTTTGTGACTACCTTATATTTCTTAAATGAAATGCATTACTTAAGATTTGTTCTTAAAACCAATATTGCAGAGATCCATGAAGGAAGAGAGTTTTATATTCATTCGGGACCTAAAAAACAATATCGAAATTGGGAGTGCAAATTAATCTATATATTCAATGCACTGTTTAAGAGAAACTCTTACAGAAGTTAAGCTAGGTCGCGATACTCAAAGCCTTTAGCTCACTAAGAACAACGTGTAGCAAATTAGCGAAGTCTAGTAGACTTAACATTAAAATAACAATTAAAATAATAAACAAAAAACAATGGACTTGTTTACATGATCAACGAATAAACAAAAATATAGCAACAACATCAGTATAAAAAAGGGATAAACAATAAACAAACAGGCAACAACAACAATGCAAGCACAAACGTGTGTATTACAATCAACAATAATGTAAATAACATGTTTACATTCATAGAGATTTCGCGAAGGCAAATTCATTCTCCGTCAAGAGTTTACCCAGCGATATAAAATGCAAGACAACGGGGTCAGTAAAAATACAGTCAGTCTTGTGTGAAGACGCGTTGCATGTGAAGAGAATAATCATGGTTTGAAGATCTCCGTTCTAAAGATCTAACGAACAATTGTTAGTGTGTAAACGGAAGAGTGTAAAGAAGAATAATAAATAAAGTAAATTGTTGTTGTTTAAATCAAGTTGCGAACAGTGGCACACGGAATTGTGCGAACAATAAAGAATTTAATTAAAACTATTAAAACTTTATTTGCAATCTACGAACTCACAATTTAACCCTTTGCACTCGGCACCGTTTCGGACTTTACCTACCAGCAACTCGACGCCACTTTTTAACGAAAACATACATCCTTGAAACGTGATATTATACAGTATAATTTTAGAACCAAGTAAGGAATTGTGATGAAATTTGTTTTATATGAATTTGTGGACATTGAAGAACACATATTTACAAAAAAATATCACAAATTGTTTCTATTCGACGCATCAGTACGAATTGAGATCTTGTATATTTCTTCTCTCGGTTATCGGATTTCTTTATTATCGTATCAAGTTTCATTTCATTGAACCCCACCCATGTAGCTTTGGACCTCTAATCCAAATAGCTCAACGCATCAGAGAAGTGTACAGTCCGTCATGAACACACTTCGCACGTTCCTTTTCGACGTGTAGAACGGACGGTTTATTTATCATGAATCTTGTTAATATTATCACATTTTTTGTAAATTTTTTTGTGCATTTTTACCAGAAAACTATAAAAAAAATTGCTGTGGAATAATTTTATTGTCCATAGTCGCTAACAAACTATCATGTCCCCTCACAGGGGACAACCGAGTGATATGCTAGACTTACGTTGTCCCCTCAGAGGGGACAGCCGAGTGGAAAGGGTTAAACGTTTCAAAAAGGATAAAAACGTAACAATATATTGAACAGTGAGCTTTAGGTTAGGTTAGAGGACGTGTACTTGTCAATTAAGACAAGTACAGTACCCGGAGATCTAATTGACCCATTGTACTACGTCCTAGTTTCTCCCACCACTTATGTTGTGTGAGTTAATTTTTATACATGAGTGGTGGGACCTACAGTTTAAAGTCGTCTCCGAACGACAGATTTTTGAGAAACTTTTTCATGGCAATTTTATTTACTCTCTGAGTTTTTGCCAGAAATCTGCTGAGAGGAAGTCGCCGAAGAAATACTTTTTGTATTTTGTCTTGGTGTCTGGCCTGGGGTTCGAACCCTGGCTTTACGTCCAATAAGCCAACACGCTACCTACTAGACTACGGCGACTGCACAGTGAGCTTTAAGTGCAGGCAAATAAATTACGGATTACTAACGGAGTGAAAAATAACATGATGGTCGGCGTCTTGTGTCATTGGAAGTGAGTTGAATTTTTTTCTTTAAATTCATAAAATTCTACTCATCCAACATGGTGGCACATGGAGAGAAAACAAAATGTAAATCTAATGAACAAAGAAAAGAAATGATGAAAATTGAAATGGCAATCAATAGTTTTTAGTTCTGCATCAATTTAAATTTGATAGTTTAACTATGTTAAGAGAGCCATAAACGAATCCACACAATAATTTTGGAGAGTAGCTTTGGGTGGAGTTAGGATTTGCAATGGGTGTTGGCCAAACCAAAAAAAAAAATTTGTAAAAGATTGAAAAAATAAAAACTGTCATGTGTGAAATCAATATTCTGTTAAGTTTTATATGATTTGTCTTCTCTTTTTTTTCATTTTGGGGATATTAAACCTTCTTTAGCTTGGCTAACTGTAATGCCTTTTTTATTGAAATTATTCCACAGCCACAAAATGATATTTAAATACAAAAAAAAGAGAAAAAAAAATAAAGGAATATAAAGGAAAATAAAAAAAGGAATATTTTAAAATACAATTTTCGTTTCCAGTCCTTTTTATAACCTTAAGGACAACGAACGTTTTGTGGGTGTTATAGTAAAGAGTGGACATTCTATTGGTATTTTCTACACAAAAAAATTTGTATGTTTCAAAGCAAAGCCACTGCATCAAGAACAAAGTCTAAACGATTTCAATATTGCAACTAAAAAGCAAAAAACAATCCATACATCTTAAGGATTTTCCCTATGCCATCATTTCGTTCACTTTGTCTGTAAAGTGTATTTTTGTGGCCTTTACGTTATGTTAACCATTTTCTTTTCGCCATTTATGTACATTTCCTTGCTTTCTGATTGCTCAACGACCGTTACTAAATTATATGGCACAAATGCTTCGTTAATTCTTATTTTATCTGCCACGACAGACAATGCCTGCCTTATTGTTTCAATAAACAAGAAATGTAATTGACACAGTCGTTAACGAATTTACACAAAACAACAACAGAATCTTCATCTGAAAACAATCACTGAGAATAGAAAAATTCAAATAATAACAGAAAACAAAGAATACAAAAAAAACATTTAATTCTTATTACAATGGAGTGCTAAAAACATAACATCAACAAATTGGTCTCGGAATAGTAATAGTATAGCTGGGAAATTCAAGCAAATAAAAAATAAAAGGCTGACTAGTTTGGCTTTTAAGGGCACCCTTTGGAGTGTGGGAGATATCACTGAAATTTTTTATTCGTTTGAAAGAGCAATTAATGCCATTATGCGTGGAACATAGGAGAACGATCTAGTTTATCACACCACTTAAATTGTGTGTGTTAATTTTATACATGAGTGGCGGAACCTACAGTTTAAAGCCGACTCCGAACAACAGATTTTTGAGAAACTTTTTATGGCAATTTTATTTACTCTCAGAGTTATTGCCAGAAATCTGCTCAGGATTCCATTCAACGAATCGTTATTAGAATAAATCTACTACTGACAGTGGCAGTTAATTTTACTGACCTAGCGCCCGAAGTGTCCGGTCTTTCATTAAGCGCAACAAAGTATGTGTAAGCTACCACAGAACTTTTTTATTTGTTTGTAAGAGTTATTGATGCCTTTGCGTGTGGAACATAAAATCGTCCAAATATCTGGGTCGAGAGCATCGGAAATGCAGACTTTTCTATTACTCTGACGCATAAATTAGACTAAATTTGGCCGAAGGCATAGATCACCTAGATAGATTCACATACACCTTAAGAAAACACTACAAGAAAAAGTCTAACGGCCTCAAGCAGCATCATATCGGTTGCGACTTCACGTCAACGCCACGTGACGTGAATCGCTCGTTTAGAAAATCCAATATTTGATAAGAAACGTCGTTTTATTTAAACTACGTGTAGTTGATATCCACATGCATGTATACATTACAACCCTTTTGTCAAGATTACGACCTGGTTTCTCCCACCACTTACGTTGTGTGTGTTAATTTTATCTATGAGTACCAGAATCCACAGTTTAAAATGGACTCCAAAATACAGATTTTTAAGAAACTTTTCATGGCAATTTTATTTACACTCAGTGGTTTTGCCAGAAATCTGCTGAGAAAAGTCCCGAAGAAATATTTTTTCATATTTCGTTCAGTTGGAGATGCCTGACCTGTAGTTTGAACCGTGGCCTCAGGTCTAATAAGGCAACACACTACCTACTAGACTGTGGAACATGACATAGAGCAAATATCCTTCACTAGGTGAAGAACATCCAAAATGTTTAATGTTTAAAATTACGCTTGGGCATAAATTAGACTGAATTTGGCCGAAGGCATTGGCATTTGTGGCTTATTCACATACACCTTAAGAAAACATCACAAAAAAATTCTAACGGCGTCGAATAGCATGATGTAGGTTACCAATACAAATCCACACCAGTTGTGATAAGCATGCCCTCAAATTGCTCAAATTGGAGGCATCTGGATCTCATGTGAGTTAAATTAACAATTTTGTTTGATCACGTACCCCTTTCATCCAGAAATTGCAGTCATCACTGAAGATGATTTTTAGACGAAAATTAGTACCAATTGTCAACTGCACAAGAGCCCGTTCAGCAAACACATACATACATAATTGGTCATTACAACCCTTCAGTCAGGATTACGACCTAGTTTCTCACACCACTTATGTTGTGTGTGTGTTAATTTTATACATGAGTGGCGGGACCTACAGTTTAAAGTCGAATCCGAACGACAGATTTTTGAGAAACTTTTCACGGCAATTTTTTATTTATTCTCAGAGTTTTTGCCAGAAATCTGCTGAGAGGAAGTCGCCGAAGAAATACTTTTTGTATTTTATTTTGATATCTGGCCTGGGGCTCGAACCCTGGTTTTAGTCTAATAAGCCAACACACTACCTACTAGACCACGGCGACGTTCAGCAAACAGGCGTCATTATTTATGGTCGTTTTTCTCTAGTTCTCGGCTAAGTAGGATATTGGTCGATCATTTGCTAAACCAGTAAACTTGAATTTATCCACCACATAGCGAACAGTCCTCTCCGTAAGGCGATTAAATGGGCGAATTTACATTTTGAGAAAACTATTTTATTATTGTAGTCGCCGTAGTCTAGTGGGTAGTGTGTTGGCTTATTAGGCGTAAGGCCACGGTTTAAACCCCAAGTCAGACATCTCGAACAAAAAACGAAATATAAAAAAACTGTTTCTTCGGAAACTACCGCTCAGCAGATTTCTGGCAAAAACTCTTAGTATAAATAAAATTGCTGTGAAAAGTTTCTCAAAAAACTGTTGTCCCACCATTCATGTATAAGCGATGTGAGAAGATAGGTCGTAAGCCAGACTGAAGAGTTTTAATGCCCAATTGTATATGTAAGTATGTATTTTATTATTTGCTTAGTTAGAACATCCAACAGAGCAAGTTTACGCGTTCTTACTATATGCCAAGCGTTTACAACTCCTTTCAAAATTTCCGTCTCTTAACTGATTACTCAACACTGGTCCTGTTTAAATTTGGGTAAGTTTTGACACAATGTTTTCGCTTAACAGCGAATTGATACCTAAGAAAATGTATCAACAACAACAAAACAATCAAACATATTCTTGTTATCTTCTTAATGCCATTTTAAAGGAATCCAATCGCCCTCCCCTAATATAAATCTCAACTACTAAAACCATAATTTGCTGAAAATTTTATGCTTTTCGACTGTAATTAATGCCTTGACTGTTATTAAACAATCAAATGAAATTCATGGAACACTTACTTGTAAGAATTGAAGTCAGCTTAGCACAGGACTTCTTTAAAAAAAAAATGTGTTCCCAAAAGTATTTTTAATTTATTTTCTTTTTTGTTCTGTGCTGTTAATTTTAATTTTCTAATCCAATGGTAAAGAACAATTACTGTGAGTTTCACTCACAACAGTGCTGTCTCTATCAGGCGCCAAAGACTAAAAAGAAAATCTTTTCTGTTCTGCAGGAAAAATTATTTTTCCACAAAAATAAATGCACACATGAAAAGATCTGATAAATACACACACACATACACACACGCAAGAATAAATAGAAAAATTTAAATTTAATTAAAACTTTTATACAAAGAAATTTACAATTTGATTAAAGTTTACAGTTAAACGTTCAAGTTAAAAACAGAAAGAGAAAGAGAGAGAGAGAGTGAGAATGACAGAGTTTGAGTGTGAGGCATAAGAGAACCAAACTCATGTATTCCGTTTATTATATTCCGATTATTTCGACAAAGATCTCATGTCTATTTAATAAAAGTTAATTTTTTTAATGTTTGTTGAGCTGTGAAGTATTATGCGGGGAGTATAAGCCTCAGGCGCTTTAATTTTTAGTCCTTTAAATGGGTCATATCTACCAGTTTAGTAGTGCAGTGTAGTGTATGGAACTAAGACTTGTGATCTGTTGTCTGGAATTTCAGAATCGGTCGGGGGCTAGTTTTGACTCCGTGTGCCCTTGCCGAAGGATTTTAAACTCGAACCTCTTTCCGCAAATGAAAGTTTTGACAACCACATGCCAAACTAACCTCAAAATCAACGTAAACCCTTGAAGTAATCTTAAGTCAGGTGATGTATTACTGAAACCAAAAAAATTGGAATGTTATTATCTAATCAGGCCAACATACGAGTATTTAAGGCGGAGATTTTTGGTATTCAACAAGCTGCATGTATGATTTAAGCCAGGAACCTTCGCCGTACAACTTAATCATGTATAGTCAAGCAGTAATCAAAGAGCTGGGATCCCAGCTTATTAAATCAAAGGTATATAGTAACGTCGACACAATATTCCCCTCTACTTGATTCCGGGCCACTGTGACATAGAAGAATACGAAAATGAGGACATACTAGCACATAGGAGATCGGAGCTGTCCGAGGAAGAGACGATAGAAGGGATACACCATTGAATTCAACAAACCGTAGGTAGTCATCAACATGCCTTGGTCTAGCAGTGGACAACAGAAAAACCAAGAAACCACTTGTTTCCCACTCTAACAGTAATTTTAATGGGACACTGCGCTATTAGCTGACAAACTCGTTCAGCCCCACCAATACTACTGTAGAGGCTGCCATGATATGGAAGAAACGGAATCGGTGCAACACCGTTTATGTGTGTCGACTGTATTCAAGGCAAACGTCATCAGTTTTTGCGTGACTAAACTACTACTACATTCACGTGTCAGTAACGCATGTGTATTCGCTGCACATGCTTTGAAGTAGTCGGCGAATGACCCTATTTTTCGTCGAAAAATCATCTTCAGTGATGACGAGCACTATAAGTCGATGATTACCAACTTCTTTGGGCCCGAATTGAATGATTTTGGCACAAACGACGTAAGGTTTCAAAAGGACGGCGCTGCTTGGTACGCAGATTACCCCATACTGAATATTCTGCACGAGCAATTTGGAGGCATGGTCATCATCGTGAAGCTGATATGAACTGTCCACGGAAGTTAATTCCACGCGTCAATTCGCCCCCGTAAGACTTTTTTGTACAGTTTTCTTAATTGACCGGTAGATGGGAATAAGCCACAAATCACAGAGGTTCTCAAAGTCGACATAACCCATGCCATTGCCCAAATGAAAAATATTTCATCGACATCTGCCTCTCGGCAGATTTCTAGCAAAAACTCTGAGAGTAAATAAAATTGCCATGAGAATTTTCTAAAAAAAATCTGTCGTTCGAAATCAACTTTAAACTGTAGGTCCCGCCACTCATGTATAAAATTAACACACACAACATAAGTGGTGTTAGAAGGCAGGTCGTAATCCTGACTGAAGGGCTGTAATGATCCACAACAACTACTGTTATTGGTATTATCAAACCAAGCTTACCATTACAAAAAAAGTTCTATAATATTTATCATAAAAAAATACCCCATAATTGTCGAAATAGCTGGGCATTATAACCAAATTAAGTCACACTTTTATTCTCTAAAGCAAGAAAGTAATGCCCAGGAGAAGGCTGCTTTTTTTTTAATTTTCCCTCTCGATATGTGTTCTGTCAACTTCATTATCTTGTGCATAATACATGTACCATGTGTACATATGCATGTACGTTGGTATGTATGTGTGTAAACATTTAATTATATGAATTTTGGAAGTGTGTGTGAGTGTGTGTGTAAAAAGAGTCAGTTTTTATTTATTTTTATATGTTGAATGAGTGTAAAATATGTAAATATTTGTAAATATCAACACACAAACCATACAAACACATTTAAACTCGGCACTGTTTACATACACATATTATTATTATTATTGTTGTTGTTTCTTTAGAGGATATTGTTATATTTGTTGTTGTTGTTGCTTACTATTGCTACCATATATGCTGTATTCACACTTAGCCTTGAGCTTTTTTCATTTGACAAAGTAATTAAAACGCTTTGCTACCTAAAAAGCAGAAAATACAATAACAACAACAAAATCATGAATAAAAATGAAATGAAATGAATATAAAAGCAACAACAGCATATACACTAGCAACAACAAAATAGAAAGAAAAAATACAAGAGAAAATGAAAACTTTTTTTTCTATATTTTAATCAGTTTTTTCAGTTTCGGATTTTTTATTTTATTCAGTTTCTTGAATTTTTATATAAAACAAACACATACATATGCATGGGTGATTCAACAGCAAAATGGAGTGATTTAACAGCAGAAATTGTGGAAATTCAATGAATAGACGGGACATAAGTACTGTTGAACACATTTTGTACTGTAAAGTTGAACGTAATCGGACTGATCAATCATTATCAATACATACGTACATACGTACACATATACATACATACATACATACATACATACATACATACATACATACATACAGGACAGTGTCTGATGAAGCGGTATTGGTATTGGCAAAGGCAATACCAATGACATATTGGCGGTTGAGATGAGGAGGACATAACTTATCCGTCTCGAGCACCCGGGACAAATAGCAGCTATAAAAGGGGAGGAACGAATAACTTCCATGCACAAATGGCAGTCACGATGGGAGAGCAGTTTACAGGGAAGATGGATATTTCACCTTGTCCCTGATGTAACCCTTTGGATGAGGAACAAACATTGCGAGCTGAACTACTACGTGAACCAGTTCCTAACCGGTCATGGATGCTTCAGGAAGTACCTGCACAGATTTGGTCATGATACTTCCCCAATATGCCCAAACTGTGTAGATGAGGAGAAAGATGCGGAGCATATTCTAACATGCTGCCCCAGATTTAGATGGCCCGGACAAACGAGTTTAGGACCAAACCGGCTAATGGAGGAGCTGTTTAATTGTACGATTCTATGGACTCAATGTAGTCAGAACTCCGAAGACTCTGGACGAACGGACTTTACTTACTGTGCTAAAGCTTTCAAGCTAATTAGCCCTCCGCGAAGTAGTACCTTACGGCAGTCCCGCGTGGGAAGAGTGATTGAAGTGTGAAGGGAGTGGGTTTAGTACTTAGGCACCAGTGATGGTGAATCGTTCACTCTTTTGTTGGAACAAACACTTTTGTCTGTTTTCCCACCTCCGGCTCAAGACAAAAAAAATTATATGTATATACGAGTATACATAATACATATTATGTACACATTTGGTCATAACAACCCTTGAGTCAGGATTATGACTTAGCTACTCACACCATTTGTGTTGTGTGTGTTAATTTTTATACATGAGTGGCCAGACCTACAGTTTAAAGTCGATTTCGATCGACAGAGTTTTGATAAACTTTTCATGGCAATTTTATTTACTCCCTGAGTTTTTGTCAAAAATCTGCTGTTGGGAAATCACCGAAGAAATATACTGACATAAAGTAGATAAAGCAATAATTTTCTTTAAATCAAATTCATAATTAGCTCCTAAACCAGCCATAAACATAGTTAACGCAGAAATTAAAATAATAAATTTTCTATTCAAGATCTTCTTAAAACAATATTAATAATTAAAAAATTAAAACAATATTAATAAATAATAATCACAAAGTTGAAGAATGAACTAAAGCAGAAACAGGAGTTGGAGTAGCTATAGCAGTAAGTAATCAAGAAGAAAAAGGAATTTGAGCACTTTTAGTTATTGCCGCTAATTAGTATTTCTAAATAATAGTATTTAATTCAATCAATAATCAATCAATAATAAATATTTCGAAATCATTTTTTATAACTTCTAAATAAAAAAACATAATTTCAACTACCATAATTTAATATTCAAGCAATTGCTGATAATAAGGCAACATTTCCAATTTGATTAGATAAAGCTGTTAATATTCCAACATTATATGACTTTACATTTTGAAAATAAATTACTAAACAATAAGAAACAAGTCCTAATCCATCTCATCCTAATAAAATTCTAATTAAATATGGACTAATAATGAGCAATATCATTGAGCTAACAAATATCAATACTAATATAATAAATCGATTAATTTTATAATCACTACTTATATATTCTTTTCTATAAAAAATCACTAAAGAAGAAATTATTAATACAAATGATATAAAAGTTAAACTCATTCAATCAAATAATAAAGTCATTACAATATTTATTGAATTTAAAGAAACTACTTCTCATTCAATAAAAATTCTATAATCATTTATAATAAAAATAATACCTAATAAAAAACTAGATAATCTAAAAAAAATAATCTAATAAATCTAATTGCACAAATTGATAAATATTTCACGGCTTAAAGAGAATAGCTCTCATCACTGACACCACAAGTCAATATTTTATTTTAAACTACTTAAACATAATCACAATATACATACCAAAGTTATTAAATTATACATACATACATAATTGGTCATTACAACCCTTCAGTCAGGATTACGACCTAGTTTCTCACACCACTTATGTTGTGTGTGTTAATTTTATACATGAGTGGCTGGACTACAGTTTAAAGTCGACTCCGAACGACAGATTTTTTGAGAAACTTTTCATGGCAATTTTATTTACTCTCAGAGTTTTTGCCAGAAATCTGCTGAGAGGAAGTCACCGAAGAAATACTTTTTGTATTTGATTTTGATGTCTGGCCTGGGGCTCGAACCCTGGCTTTTCGTCTAATAAGCCAACACACTACCTACTAGACCACGGCGACTTCTAAATTATACATCCGTTTTCGTTGAAAATCTTTATAGTTTCCTTGATGTTAAGACGGTCTTTTGCTTTGGGTAAAAAATTCCTGAAATTGAACTGAATTGTGGCCCTGCACAGGCCCACAAAGGTATGCATCCGATTTACAAATTTCACAAATTTCTGAACCAATACAAAAGACCGTCTTAAAATCGAAGAAAGATGTCAGACAATTATAAATATTTTCAACGAAAACGAACAGGCCCACAAAAGTGTACATCAGGCCCACAAAAGTTAACAAAAGTTTCAGAAATTTTTTAACCAAGACCGTCTTAAAATCGAATAATGTTGTCAGACAATTACAAAGATTTTCAACGAAAACGTATTAGTTAAAAAATTTCTGAAATTTGTTATCCGTATGTATACTTTTGTAGCTGAGTGTATATCTCCCCTCAAAATTAATAAATTTAAAGGAAATCAATGTAAAAATAAAAGTAAAAATTCTCGAACAAAACCACCACTAAATGAATATGCCCCTGCTGGAGATGAATTATGGAGTAGAATGAATTCAGTGCCTGATGAAACATATTATAATCTGAATGGCTTAGTAAATATACAAATGTTATTAGAAACGCCTCATGCAATCCACGACAAACAGGTGCATTTACAACGGGCAACTGGGACCTTACATTTTGGAAGATAAAGCCGAAATTGCAGAGACTTTGTATGGCATACATTACAGGAACGAATTATCAACTGGGCGGCATGGATCGGAACGACATGCAGTTTCAGCAAAACTGTGCTACCTGCAACGGTTATTGCTATAACGATTTACCGTTCAAATTGTCTCACATGGCCTCCAAAATCATGGAAATTTTTTTCTTTGGGGTTTTGTGAAACAATTCATGAACTAAAACTCGAAATACAATTCATTGTCAGTGAGATACTGCCGCGTTCCTGTGAAAAAATAGGACAGCCAATAGAGCTGTGGCGGTCTTTAACAAATATTTTATTCCATACTTAATTGAAACAAAAAACACTAAAATTTGCTGCTTCTACTCATTGCATTCGAGTGAACTACTGTAGTGCACTTTAGTCGACAAGGTTTTCGAGAAAGTATCGAAGAATTCTCGCTGAGGAAACATATTAAGAGATTTATTTTTGCGCCTAAAAATTTTTATTGATGCCTCTGTGCCCCTTCTGCTTGATTGATGTGGAATTTAAATTTCCTTACACTTCAGATAGACTACCAAACGTCCTCCAATGTGCAAATCAATTAATAGACAACCATGCCTTAAAATTGTTAAAACTGTAGTGAAATGATTCTTATATACCCCACAGCAACTAAATTTTACGAGAGATAAATAAAGACAAAGAAGAGAAAAAGTAATTAAGACTAAAAAATAACAGCCCCCCAAAATATATAACGCCTTACCAACTTTCACACTTGATTATCGGCATGTGTTTGCATACATGTGGATGTGTGTGTGTGTACGTATGTATGTTTGTTTTTTGTATGTCATTCTATAGCCCCGTTTGTCTATAATAGTGTGATTGCATATATAAATATATGACTATAAAAATATGTTTTTGAGCAAATGTATGTATGTATGATACGGTCTTGGTGCCAGATTCACTAGACCATCACTACGCATCATCACTTCAGCTATTCATTTAGACGAAATAAAAGAGAAAAAAAACAAATGAGAATATTTTATGAATCGAGTACAATACGTTGAACACATTTACATATATGTACGTTTTATACATTATTGTTGTATTATTTTTATGCTGTTTTTCGAAAAAATCCATCAAACAAACACATGTATTTGCATATGTATACTTGAAGGCATATGTATGTATGTATATGTAAAGTTACACTCTAAAAAAGGAATTGATTTCAAATGCAGAATATTTCATCGCTGTCTTATATATCGAAACTCCTATTAAATGCTTCCTATCTTTGAATTTAAATAAAACAATCGCATCCTGCAATGGCCAACTTTCCATGACTATGGCGCACAAATCCGGCTGTCTTTGATAGAATTCATGCTTTGCATTGACGAACGATCTTCAAGTTGTTTGTAGTTTATTCGCATACACTTACGATTTAAGAAAGCCCGTTAAAAGAAAATGTCTAAAGGGGTCAATCTCACGACATTCGTTGCCAATTAATATGTCCTCCTTTTGAGATGACCATGCCATCAAATCGCTCGTGCAGAATACCCAATGTGGCATAAGCTGTGTGGCACATAGCGCGGTCCAGTTGGAATCACATGTCGTTGGTTTCTAGATCATTCAATTCAGGTCAAAAGAAGGTAATCATCCACATATAGTACTCCCCGTACCCTGGCCAACGAGTTCTAAAAGAAATATGGATTTATGTTGCCGCCAGCCCTCACAAATCAGTATTTTTTTCGGGATGAATTGGATGCTTTTGTATCTCTTATGGATGGGAATCGCCTCAAATTCGAAAGGGAATGGACCTCATAGATGAAGGTCTTTCTATTTTTGGTTTTCATTGGATTGATTCTCAGATTACGGCCGAAAACTATACTTTTGATACAGTCAAGGAATATATTTTTCTGGGCACCGCCGTTGCCACAAAAAATGATGTCAGTCTGGAGATCAAACGCAGGATCACTCTTGTCAACAGGTGCTACTATGGTCTTAATAGGCAATTGAGTAGCAGAGACCGCTCTCGTACGACAAGACTAATAGTCTACAAGACGCTCATCCCACCCGTGCTTCTTTATGGCGCAGAGGCATGGACCCTATTAAGCACTGATACCTTGAGAGTATTAGAGAGAAAAGTCCTACGTAAGATCTTCGGTCCAGTGCGAGTTGGCGATGATTACCGCATCCGATCCAACAGTGAGCTGTATGAGCTCCTCAACGACATAGACGGTGTGCAACGTATGAACATCCAGTGGCTGCGCTGGGGAGGAGGATGCTCCGGTGAGACGGGTATTTGATGCGGGGATCTGCGGAACTCGGCGCAGAGGACGACCTTGCGTCAGTTGGAAGGACCAAATCGATTGGTGTGACCAACTGGCGTAGGCGCACAAGAAGCAGATGCGCCTGGAAGGATATGTTGCGGCAGGCCGAAATAAGTAAATAAGTAGATAAAGATGAATTTCGTTAAAAATTAGAGTTTGAGTAGTCAACTGCTCCAGAGCTCACTCAGCGAACAGACGTTCTTATTTGTGGTCGTTTACCTTCAGTTCCTGGCTCAGTTGAATTTCGTGCGGATGCAAGCGCTAGTCACAATGTAAAATATGCCAAGTTTTGGTCTGAGAAAGTTAAGTTGTCGTAAGCACAGAGAAAGCGTTTGCCTCGGAGTCTCCCATACGCACTCAGGGGCAGCGACGATGTCGTTGTCGACGATCTTCTTTCGTTGACAAATGTTGGTCGATCGTTTACTGAACCAATGGACTCGCATTTATGCACAACATTTCGAATTATTGTCTCAGTAGGACGAATATGGCGATCGAAAATGGTATGACGATAAAAGAATTTTATTATTTGCATGTGTTATTAAATGCTTTGTCCATCAATGATGATCTGACCATCAGTCCGCTTTGACTGAATAAGTGATAGCTAATTTGACAGATGTAGCTTTAACAAGATGGCCGTTATCAACTGTTCAAGTTGAAAAGTCTCATATCAAAAGGCAATATTGCCAGTGACACAGTGTAAAAGATTCATGTTTAATGAAAGCATATCAAATACCATTCAAAATCAAGCTTTGCTTACTGAATTTTTTCTCATAACGTGGTGTAGTACCATATATTTGGTGGATCTGACTATCTGCGATTATTACAGAAAGGACTATAGATAGAGCAGATATATTAAGCGTATTATTTCAGCCACAAATATTGAATATTCTGTATAAATTACTCATATATATGTACATATGTACATAATCGGTCATTACAACCCTTCAGTCAATATTCAGCTGCTGCCAACACTTATGTTGTGTGCGTTAATTTTGTTCATACGTGGCAAGACCTACAGTCGTTTAAAGTCGACTCCGAACGACAGATTTTTAAGAAATTTTTCATGGCAATTTTATTTACTCTCAGAGGGTTTAACAGAAATCTGCTGAGAAGAAGTCGTGAAGAAATATTTGTTCACACAATATTTCGTTCTGTTGGAGATATCTGATTTAGGGTTTCAACCGTGGCCACACGTCTAATAAGCCAACATACTACCTACTAGACTACGGCGACTTCTTATTTTCGTGTATATTTAAATAATAAAGAAATTTTTTCGAGTGTATTTTCTAATTTACAATGGCCGGTGGTATTCTATTTCTTTATTTGTAGCTTTTTATAAATGTGTTTGCACAGCGGTGAGTGTATTTGTTTGGATTTTTCACAATCCTTTGAAAACGAAAGAATTTTCAACGAATGTTGTTGTGCATTTTATTTAAATTTTTAATTTTTATTTATTTTTAATATTTGTTGTTAAAAATTAACATGCACTTATTAAATATTTAATACAGTACTTATGCAATAAAAATAATGGACATTTTAAGCTATGTGACATAAGTGATGTGAGAAGCTGGTTCGTAATCCTGACTGAAGGGATGTAATGACCAATTATGTATGTAAGCTATGTAATAAATACCTGTGTATGTCATAAACATTTAAATTATAATCTGCATGCTTGCAATAAACAATTTAAATATTTTTTAAATTCAATTTAATTTTAACAATTTATTTTTAATAATGCAGATTATAATTTCAATTTTCAATTTAAACTTAAATTTGTTTCATTTCTTTAATATTCGACAAATATCCTCGGATTCTTGAATAGCGAACTGTGTTAATGAACCATTTGTGTCAGATCATAAGAAAGATCGAAGGAAAACCAATTCATTTTAATGGTAATTCGAAATAGAGTAGAGGAATTTTTTAATAGAGCAGGGAGTACCATTAATTATCATATGAACTGAATGGCCTATAAATATTACATAAAACTTATAAGAAATAAAGATAAAGATCGTGAAGACTGCTTTTGATTTTTTATAGGCTCTGAACTCCCTTGCGAGACCTTTCGTTTGCAGAAAATTTTCTCTTCTTTCAATTGCTCGTTGGGACATTCATAGAATATCAATGAAGAAGGAATCATATTGAAAGTGGTATCCACGAGAGATCCGTCTACATTAATTTGGTACAATATGAAGATTGGGACCTGTGAAGTTACATTCGTTGGGGATTCTTTCCGGAAGCACAATAATCTGTATTCCTTAACACGTTGACTGCCGCGGCAATTTTCAGAAAACTTGCCAAAAAACGACAATTTGATTTTTTCACATTAGTGAGCACGAGATAACTCGTAGTTTGGCGCCCTAGAAGGGAACGCAATCTACGAGTTATCTCGCAGTCGGCAGTCAACGTGTTAAATTCTCACACTGCACCCAAGGATTTCAGATCAGTAAAACTATTACCATTCCTCTTAAATACACTCAAGAGAATTTCTGATTACTATCTTCGGAAGAAAGAGCTACAAATCTTCTATCAGAGGAACTCAACTGAGACTGTTCTTTATGAATTTGTAAAGTTTAGAATTTCCTCTTTCTTGATGTGCTATTCCCTTATATCGAGAAGTTTTAAAATTATTGTTTCTTCCACTGTAGAGCATTTCGTTTTTATGGGGTGTCATGACTGTAACGGACAATCTTTTGTTCGATGTCGATATCATGTTCGTTTCTCTAGTGGGCTATCAGCGTATGAAGTAAGCCAATGATGGTCTGTAACTGTTTCTTACAATGTGGTAGTTTCAAAAACCACCATTCATCAGTACAAACGACAGAAAAGAAATGATTCAAAGTTCTTAGCCATGAAGATCATACTCGAAAGAACTAAAAAATCAGATGATAAGATCACCTGGCAAGAGATAAGGTTTATCCAATAGGCTGAAACTGCTATTGGTAACGTTTTTGCTGTAAAGAGGTCAACCGTAATAGCTGGCAAAAACTCTGAGAGTAAATAAAAATTGCCATGAAAAGTTTCTCAATAAATAAAAATCTGTCGTTCGGAGTCGACTTGAAACTGTAGGTCCCACCACTCATGTATAAAATTAACACACACAACATAAGTGGTGTGAGAAACTATGACGTTGTACAATGGGTCAATTCGACCTCCGGGTACTGTACTTGTCTTAATTGACAAGTAACATAACCTAACCTAACCTAACCTACGTTATCACTTTCAATGTGCCGCCGAATGCAAGTTCATTGTTCTATGTCCTCTTGAGATTTTTTTGTCTTCACTATTATATATTTGAAGTCGCCGTAGTGTAATAGGTAGTGTGTTGGGTTATTAGACGTAAAGCTAGGGTTCGAGCCCCGGGCCAGACATCAAAACAAAATTTAAAAAATATTTTTTCGGCGATTTCCTTTCATGAAAAGTTTGTCAAAAACTTGTCGCTCGGCTTTAAACTGTAGGTCCCGCCACTCATATATAAAATTAACACACACAACAAGAGTGGCGTGAGAAGCTAGGCCGTAATCCTGACTGAAGGGTTGTTGTAATGGCCAATTATATACGAGTATGTATTAAATATTTCCAAATTATTTAAAGAAGTTAAAGTAAATTTTTCCCATGAAATACAACAAAAAAAATATATGTCGGTGGAGAATTTACAACAAAAACTTGTAAGAACCTGGGGAGGCAGGCAGGCATGAAATAGTCATTTCACTGATTCTCTGTAGGAAGTTAAAGGAAAAAGATATTCGAGTGCAATGATGAGTATAAATTGCAGCAACTTTTGTTGCGCTTCCTTTCTTTGTCACAGTATACTGAGAGATTTAATTTTATGAAATGATAGTGGTTCATGAAAACATTTTTTGTTGCATGAATATTATGAATGCAGCATGAATATTATGAATGCAGCATGAATATTATGAATGCAATGTATAATGTCACCAGTAGTATGAATATCACATTCACTCGTTATATGCAAGTTTCAGCTGATGAATTTTGCATGCGTGTTTTAATAAAAATGGAGGTGGAAGAAAAAAAAGAACTGATGCCATTAGTTTTCCTGTTTTTGTGCTGATGATTTAATGAAATACTCGGTAGGAAAACTATAGCTACCATACATAACCTTGATATATTTCAGAAAAAAAAATTCACCACCATTACACCATCATTATAACTAAAAAAA
The DNA here is from genome assembly GCA_958299815.1 of Sarcophaga carnaria. NCBI lineage: Eukaryota > Metazoa > Arthropoda > Insecta > Diptera > Sarcophagidae > Sarcophaga > Sarcophaga carnaria. Next base: position 89,907,340 of record OY283149.1, read on the forward strand.
CATAGTTTTCATAGCCGTTTATAATTTGGAATCCAAGCTAAACTCCTAAGTTTTCCGAAAACGCAAAAATACAGGCAAAGAAAATTCCAATGAGGTATTTAAGTTCCTATAGAGCTGAGGTAAAATGCATGTGTTTTAATGTATAATACAAAAGTACATACATATGCATACGTACATGTCAGTATGTATGTGTTGATTATAGTAGTACATAAAAGTGTATCCTGGAATTTTACGTACATATGTACGTGTTAGTATTACTATTACCGCTGTCACTATCATTACCATTTCCCATGAAAAATCTATAGAAAAAGAGTGTAAATGTAACGGTATTGTGTAAGAGTGTCCATGTGTATGTGTATTAGAATACATTTAAAGCACGTTCGAGAGTCTTCATGTTGTTTTAACTACCATTCACGTATGGTTATATGCGTTGTGCAACAGCAGTGAGATATTAAAAAGCAGCAGTTCGATCTATTATATCTTGGTAAACTATTGCTAAATATTAAGACGTATTTTAATATTTACTACTTCATTTAGTTGTTTGAAAACCGTTGTTCCGGTGCAGCTGTCAGTCGTTTAATATATTTCTTCTGAAGTGAGATTCATTTCACGAACCAATCCAAAAACTTACTACAAAAGTAGTGACTGAAACGTGGTGACATTGTGAGCATTGTAACGCGATTATGGTCATCATTATTACACCATTGAGTAAGGGATTTGCAAGATTTTAGATTAAACAGATTGAAACCGTTATGGATGATGTCAAACCTATGCCTCATCACAATGAACTCACTGCCGAAAGTACTGATTCTGAGAAAATGTGGTGGATAATTCAAATTTGTCGATTCCGTGGAGTTTTCGGCCATCTTATGGCCAACTATGCCGCATATTGCATTTGGATTTGCAATTGCATATACATCCCAGCTAGCTGTGAGAGGCCTGGTCGTAATCTTCTCTCAAGGGTTGTTAAGATCCATTAGATAACAACTTAAGTCGACTGATCGTTGTCGCAGATAGACTAATTGATTGTCAATGCTAATTTTCGGAATACAATATCCTTCAACGATGAATCTCATTTTTCACTCGGTGCATTCGGTGGTTATATGAACAAGCAAAATTTTAAGGCTTAGAGAATTTATAAGTGATTGCAATACGGCCATTGAGTCCAGAAGAAGCGATTATTTGCTGAAGATTGTATTTTTTCGAAAATGATCATGAAATACATATTTTCACTACTTCTGGTTATAACAAAACAGTGCCACACAACTCTACCTATTTCGGTCTTATGGCTCAAAAAGTTTTCAGAAGAAGAAATTTTACATTTGGGACATGTAAATAGGCCACCAAGATAATTTAATTTAAAGCCGTAAGGCTTTTTCTATAGGGCTACTTCAGAAACCAAGCCTATGAGAATAATCCCTTAACGTTGTAGCATTTGAAAATCTTCATTCGTCACAGTTCTTGAGGTCGACACGCAATCCGGACGCGGATATGAGCGCGCAGGAGCCAAAAGGACTCCACTCCGAAGTAATACCACCGTAGTTCCGCAGTGGGCACAACAAGTCCACGAGACGAAGGGGATGGAGGAGGATGTGACGACTTCCTCTATGGTGCGGTTAAGTACATTTAACCCTCCTCGGCGAAAAAAAAATATTCTTGAGTTACAATCCGAAATGTTCGAAAAATAGCAAAAAAAAAAACTTCGTCAAAAATATCGACTGCCTGTAATCAATCCAAAGACACTCTACTAAAGATTACAGTAAATTTGCAAACGTTTGTAATATTAAAGCCGTGATAGATTCTACTCCGATAAATGATAGAACTTAAATGAAGCCGTGCGAGCGACCAAGGCAAAAAACTATTTGTTGGCCAATTGAGGTTTCTATACGGATAAGGAAACCACAAAACTGTGTTGAATTATTAAGTTGAAGGTAAACATTTCAAAAAGTATGTAAGTAAGTAAGGTATGTCTTGGCATAATATTTAAAAATTTAAAAGAGCACGTATTGTTTGCTTACAATAATAATATCGTTAAGTTGTTTTAATCGAGGGTGATATTTCTTATTTCATTATCCTTAAATAAAAGAATTAAATCTGAAGACTAAATTGGAAGGAATGAACGCAAAAACAGCTCCATCTGCAGGCAGCTTTTCGTAAGGACCTTAATTTAAGTGTCCATAAAAATATAACTTGTACTAAAATTGAAGTGAAACAATCATTGTTTGATTCACATTTTTACTGATTTGGCAAGTTAGTAATCATTTTATCCACAAACTTTTGTTAAGTGGTGAAGCTTGTTTCTGTCGCAATGAGCAAGAAGCTGCCGTTACGCTGAATGACGAGTGCTATTGAGCAGTGATGAGTAAATTTTTGTGTCCAAAAACTAATCAGCAGTGTCATCTGGTTGCAAAAATATGTCGCAACTTGCCATACATTGTGCTTAGTAATCGATTTATTGAAAAATCAATTTTGGGACAACATTATTTTCAGAAGTGGTTGTGTCAACTGGACCCCTCGTGTGGCATACGGTCAAATGTATTGCAAGGAGAGTTAGGTTAGGTCGGAGTAGTAGCTCTGATATCACGAAGCTCACTTGAGCACGCATAGCGGCCCGTTGTTATGCCACGGGTGAACTTAGTCCCTGTGCTGACCAAGTTCCACCAAAATCAGGGAAGAGGAAGAAGTTGGTCAGCGCAAGGGCTGCACATTGCAAGGAGTAGTCAAGAATTAAATTACTTATCATACTGCAGACAAATAATTTCTTTTAACTCTTCTTACAAGAACTCGGCCTTTCGCCGACCACAACTTGTGAATTTTGCATTAAAACTTGGGCCTGCAAAGGAATAAAAAATTTCTACAGTATTTCTAAACACTCAACTGTAAGACTTTCTTTTTTATTTGCCAGTACATCTGACTATTTTTAAGACACATTCTGATTATAATATGAGTTACACCTAATTAGTTGACAGTATGCACACATGCTTCTAAATAGATAGTCAACATTGAGCTGTTTTTTGTTGATACAAAACTATCTATGAATACGTATGTATGTCCTCATATTGGCCTTCAATGTTGCACGTTATTTTGTTGAACGTATGAATATTAGTGTTTAAATACATTGTAACATACAACAACGGTTGTAATAAGCAGATAAAAGACTTTCATCAGAAACCGTAATGGTTGGTTATGATTTTTCATTGGGCTACTGCAGCCGACATATTTCAGACGGCAACGATAGACGACCGTTCATATCTACGGTATGGTAACTGGCGCAATGTTTGCCTGCCTGCCAGTCAGCCAGTCATCTAAACAGGTAAATAATTTTTTCAGTTGGCATGCAAGCTGCTACTCAAAATGCTGCATTTTTTTAAAAGAGAAACGCAAAATATGTTTTGCACAACAGAACCATGCACATACTTTTCCCATGAGAAAAGTTCAACAGTATAGGGTGTTCTAAAATGTGTGGAATTGGCTAAAATTGAAATTGAAAGGTGTTCTACAACATATGTACTTGAGAGAGTATTTTCTCACTGTTTTACTGTTACACTGGAAGTGTAGTACAACATGAAAAAAAAACTCGTATAGACCCACGAAAAACAAGGCAGCCTTCGATAGCCCCATAAGGGATCGTATTTTTGCCGCAATGTCTAAGCTCGGTATACCTGCAAAGCTGATAAGGCTATGCAGAATGACGTTGACGCAATTCCTGCAGCTCCGTCAAGGTAGGAATGGACCTCTCCGAACCTTTTGATATCGTGCGAGGTTCCAGATAAGGCGATCCTTTATCATGCGACCTCTTCAACTTCATCATGGACAGTGTTCTGCGAAAGGCGGGAGTGCATCGCAATGGCGCTAATTTTCAAAAAAGTGGCCAGTTGCTTGCGTATGCTGACGACATTGACATCATAGGGCGTACCAAGCGAGATGTTACTGCTGCCTTTAGTGCTACGGGAGTCTACTAAGATGGGTCTGGCAGTAAATGCGAGCAAAACAAAGTATATGTTATCGACAAGTAGAGACGTGCGGCGTATTGGTGCTAAGATTACGGCCGATAACTATACTTTTGATACAGTCAAGGAATTTATTTATCTTGGCTCCGCCGTTACCTCCAAAAATGATGTCAGTCTGGAAATCAAGCGCAGGATCACTCTTGCCAACAGATGCTACTATGGTCTCAACAGGCAATTGAATAGCAGAGACCTCTCTCATACGACAAAACTAATACTCTACAAGACGCTCATCCTAACCATACTTCTTTATGGCGCAGAGGCATGGACCCTATTAAGCACTGATGCAGCAGCCTTGAGAGTATTCGAGAGAAAAGTCCTACGTAGGATCTTCGGTCCAGTGCGAGTTGGTGATGATTTCCGTATCCGATCCAACAGTGAGCTGTATGGGCTCCTCAACGACAAAGACGTTGTGCAGCGTATTAATATCCAGCGGCTGCGCTGTTCGAATGGAGGAATATGCTCCGGCGAGACGGGTATTTGATGCGGGGATCTGCGGAAGTCGGCGAAGAGGACGACCTTGCGTCCGTTGGAAGGACCAAATCGAGGAAGCCCTGTCATCGATTGCTGTGACCAACTGGCGTAGGCGCGCAAGAAGCAGAGGCGCCTGGAAGGATGTGTTGCGGCAGGCCGAAATCCGTTAATCGGGTTGTTAATGGTCAATTAAGTAATTAAGTAAGTAAGTATTATCAAGATCATAATTTCAGTGAGATATCGTGCCGTATAGTGCTACACTTATTCAAAATTTCTTTCCAACCAACTTTTCAAGTCTGAAATAACTAGTAGATATTGTGCTCTTGTCTTCGTTATACCAACATTATACGACAGTATACTTTAGGCACAATATCAATTTGTATTCTGATTTCTTTTTAACCAACACTCAGAATATGACCTATTAATGCAGTGAATAAGCGCCTGATAATTTAGTTGTACTTTTTTGCCAGCGCTTTGTCAACATCAAAAACATCTTTTTGATTCACCATATCTATGTATGTATTCATGCATGCAATATGTATTTATGAAATACTCTTTACATCGTATGGTGGCTTAAAAGCATGAGTTTGTAACCCAGGGTGTCTGTCTATGAGTGTCTGAGTGTGTGTGTGTGAGTGTTTGTGTAGGATACCATATTTTCATGTCAAGGTTTGCATTCATGGCATTAACTGTTTCATACTTTTACTACTGCTAATGCCAAAGCTGCCACTGCCACAGCCAACATAGGTTTTTTTCATTTCAGCACATGTGTATGTGCATGTGTATGTAAGTTTGTTTTCCAATGGATATGGGAAAAACAACCTTAAAAAGGCAACAACAAAAATGGCAGCAAAGGGAAAAAAATATTAAAAAAAAAATGAAAACGAAAACGAAACTTGGTAATCTGATAGCTTTAAATGCATTCAAGCGTTTAAAGGCCCTTTCTTTCTTTAGACCGAGAAATATTAAATCCGATTGCAATAATATTCCAGGTAAATAGTAAATGAAATTAAATGTATACAATTTGATAAAGAAAAGATATTTTATGCCAAACTAAATAAAACAATAACAAGATTTAAAGCAAAAAATAAAATAAAATTGAAGAGAAATTTAAGAAAACTTTAAAACCAAAACCGGAATGTACTTCCAAGAAAAATTTATCGATTACAGCACTTTTGAAATTACAAAAATATAAAAAGCTTTCAAAGTAATACAGGAATTAAGCAGCCCTTGCGCTGACCAAAATCTTCTTCTTCTGTCTGACGGTGCAAACTTCCCATCCTCGGCGACATAAACAGGATTGTTTAAACGAAGGCAAATTAGCAACAGAGGGCGCTGAAGTATATATTTAAGCCTTTTTATATTTTGATATTATAGTTGTTTTTTTGACATTAACTTTTGTTTTGTTTTAATAATTTTATTACTTTTTCTTGTAACATCCAAAGGGATGCAATAGTTTGATTAAAAAATTCAATATTTTGTGTGATAATTTGGTATATGGGGAATTTCGTGTCAAGTGACCCAATTTTTAAAATCAATGTCTTCCGATTTGGAAAGCGTTTTGAAAGCGTTGGGAATTTTTTCAATAAGTTGTCGGAAATATTTCGCATATCTGATGATCTGTTCTTCTTTTTGTTTAAGGGATTACAACAAAAGCATTTCCTTTTTGGAAGTGGAAGCCATTGTGAAGATTAACTATGTAAGTAATTAGTAAATAACGCACGTCCAAACTTTAACTTTGTTTATAAAAAACTAATTTCCGAATGTCCTTAAAATGCAAATACTTTTTTAAGATCACTTAGGTAGTACGTTTTCATGCCAAATATTGAAAAATCTTATTCTTGAATTAAAAAATAATTTTTTTGATAGATATCCCAATCGCATCCCATTGGAAAATTTTTGCTAGGACCAATAGGTTAAAAGTTACACACATTTTAAAAAAACCCTGTATGACCAAAATGTCCAACTTTGGCCCCCTCTAACATAACCGGCAGTTCTTGACTGATAGAGCTGAAAATTTGTGTCTGGCCTACTATCCAATAGTACTAACCTTGGTGAAAATTTCATCCAAATCGGAAGACATCGATCTTAAAAATTGGGGCACTTGACACGAAATTCCCCATATATATTTAAATTTTAAAAGCTTTGTAAAATAATTTGTGATAAATATAAAAAAATTTGTAAGAGAAGAAAAAGGAAAAGAAAAATTAAAAGTTTGGAAAATCAAACAAATTAAAAGTAACTTGTGTTATTTTATCCAAGGAAATAAAACCTACCAAATAAAATATGTAGTATGTGTAAAGTGACATTACATTCATCTCGACATTAAGTTAAAGGAAAGTGTTGGGTTTTTTTTTTGTGTGGATTTGTTTGTTGGAACTTTTCTAATTTGGTTCCCTTTTTTTGTAGTGTCCTGAGCAATGGCCTTTTTTTTGTGTGTTCTTCTCCCCCTTATACAGTCCACGGATTTAACAGACTGCGTTCACCTGTGGCGTCACAACGAGCTGCAATGCTACTCCAAACTGCCCTAACCTATACAAGAATTAAAGTCAAACATTGCACAAAGAAGGTTGAAAACGATAGGATAAAAAAACTTCACTCTCTGAGAATTCCAAGAGCATAGTTTTATGTTAGAATTTGGCCATGGAAAAATTTATTTCAACAAGATTCTAACTCTCTAAAAATTCAGTTTCATTAAAACCTTCTGAAGTGCTCATTATTATGCCATACTTCTTCAACTTCAATTGCCAATATACTCCTATCAATACAAACTTTTCTTGTATGGAATATAAATGTCAGAGCAGCATAAGAGTCTTAGGATGAAAAGAACGTTAGTTGTATTCCGCAACTCAATTATATTTTTAGAGATGTGAGTTCTAATACACATGCATACATACATAATTGGCCACTACAATCCCTCAGTCCGGATTATGGACCTAGTTTCTCACACCACTTATGTTTTGTGTTTTAATTTTATACATGAGCGGCGGGACCTACAGTTTAAAGTCGACTCCGAACGACAGATTTTTGAGAAACTTTTCATGGCAATTTTATTTACTCTCGGAGTTTTTGCCAGAAATCTGCTGAGAGAAAGTCGCCGAAGAAATACTTTTTGTATTTTGTTTTGATGTCTGGCCTGGGGCTTGAACCCTGGCTTTACGTCTAATAAGCCAACTCCTTCTTATTTTCATATACATACCTACATACATACAAATTGGTAATTACAACCATTCAGGCAGGACTACGACGTAGCTTCTCACACCACCTACGTCGCGTGTGTGTTAATGAGTAGCAGGACCTGCGGTTTAAAGTCGATTCCGGATGACAGATTTTTAAAAAACTTTTTAATAGCAAATTTATTTACCATCAGCGTTTTTGCCAAAAATCTGCTGAGAGCAAGTCGCCCCAAAATAGTTTTATATTTCGTTTTTTTGGTGAAGTCTGTGCTGGGATTTGAACCGACTATGGCGGCTTCTTAATTTAATATACTAGACTACGGCGACTTCGATGTGAGTTCTAATATCCGTTCCAAATTGGCTCGTTATCCTTAATGATATAATTTGACTCGTCGAGAACGCTGCTACAATAGAAAGGAATGATATGTGCCCAGGAGCCATTGGGTACCCATCGTATAAAATTAATATACACAACATAGGTGGTGTGAGAAACTAGGTCGTAATCCTGAATGAAGAGTTGTAATGACCAATTATGTGTGTAAGTATGTATATGAAAATAAGGAGTTACAGACGATATAAAATTTTCTTGGTGGTCTGGACTGGTCATTGGGTAAAGAGAACTTGACCTTAAAAATCTATCCCTTTTCATAAATTTTTTTCAATTTTGGAAAAGTGAAATAGCCGACTGATAGCTGAAAGTTTTATTCAAAAACTATAAATTAGAAAGAGATTCGTTTTAGTGAAGCAAAAACCACTGTTTTCTTATATTTTCGGTTTGTTGTTGCCATATTTTCTCCATTACTGCTCTTGGGAGCGTATAGTTTCCATGATTGTTTCCATGTAAGATTACATAGTACTAGTTTCCGGAGTATCGTAAATCTCCAGGTGTACTTTAGGCGACCATAGCTTTTTCGGGGCTGAGGATTCCATTCTATCGCCATCCTTGCTACACGGTTAGGACTCTTTTCCTTCATTTCCTTCATTTGATTTGAAGTATTATCGATTCCTCAATGATAAAGTTCTACAGATCCATGTTGCTAATGTAAATAGGCGTGCATATCTTGCAAATTCTGATTCGCTTGCTAATGAGTTACTGTAGTTTTGTGTGATTATCTTCGCTTCCGTATAAAAAAGTTGATTTAACGCAAGCTTTGAATATTCATAACCTACTTCATCATGATATTTTACAGTTTCTCTATACTAACTGAAGTTAACCAAATATCAACCTCGACCACCATTTGTTGCCACTGTTTTGACCACATAACAGCAGTTGCTAATGAACTTATCTGATTGGTCTTATAACATACTATGTCATCAGTGCTAAAGTTATTAATTCGAGTAGATTTGGTTTTCTTTATATTTATCTCAAGCGCAAAATTTTCCGCTTATCTTTACAAGCTAAGCTTCCTATTGGCTTGTTTTATAACACTTATATTGGGAGGGATACATGATATTTGTAAGATATTTTCTGCTGTTATTTTGAACCTATAATTCATATTTCAGTTTAATAGTTAACTATGGCGACCCTACTGATTTCTTCACAAGTTTCTAGCCAGCAATGTAAAAGCCAGCAGTTGGAAAGCCTTTCTCAAAGTATTGTTTTTAACTACAGCTTGAGTTTCGCTTATGCGAGACCAGGTTACAGATTGGGTTATCTATTCGGGTTGCATACGGTTCTTAGCCTCGAGTTCTGAGGCTTAGGGTTTTATTAACATGCTGCTTCAGAGCAACAATATTTCATTGGCGCCTTAAAAGAATTGAAAAAATTGCATGGCACATTCCATCCAAACTTTAAAGCCTCTTGCAATCGTGATTCTTTAAGGATATTTTTGCAGTTTTTTTAGTATATTTATGAACCGCCATAGTGTTACTGATATGAGAGTCGTAGTTGGTTTTCTTTTTGGGTCTACATGGAAAAGCATTTTCCGATTTTGAAAGTATTTGTATTCAGAATAGAATTAAGACAACATTTTTCTGTTGAGCATGGGTAGAATGAGTAAAAAAGATTTAAACGCTTAGTGTCACTTTCAAAGAATTGAAAAATTTTGGATTTCAGAGAGACCCAATTGTCACTGACTATAAGTCTAGTAGGTAGTGTGTTGGCTTATTAGACGTAAAGCTAGGGTTCGAGCCCCAGGCCAGACATCAAATTAAAATACAAAGAGTATTTCTTCGGCGACTTCCTCTCAGCAGATTTCTCTTAGCAGACTTCTGGCAAAAACTCTGAGAATAAATAAAACTGGAATGAATAAGTTTTTCAAAAATCTGCTGTTCGTAGTCGATTTTAAGCTGTAGGTTCTGCCGCTCATTTATACAATGAACACACACAACATAGTTGGTGTGAGAAGCTTGCTCGTAATCCTGACTGAAGGGTTGTCATGAAAAATTATGTATGTATGTATGTATCAGTCGCCGTAATCTAGTGGTAGTGTGTTGGCTTATTAGACGAAAAGCCAGGGTTCAAATCCCAGGCCAGACATCGAAACAAAATACAAAAAGTATTTTTTCGGCGACTTCCTCTCAGCAGATTTCTGGCAAAAACTCTGAGAGTAAATAAAATTGCCATGAAAAGTTTCTCAAAAATCTGTCGTTCGGAGTCGACTTTAAACTGTAGGTCCCGCCACTCATGTATAAAATTAACACACACAACATAAGTGGTATGAGAAACTACGTAGTATCCTGACTGAAGGGTTGCAATGACCAATTATGTATATATGTATGTATGTTCACTATAGCTTCTATGTAACTAGCTGGCTTGGAAAGAGCACATGGTATACAGAAAAACTTGGAGGAATACTTCTTGGTTACCGTACTCGTCAACAGTGACCTTAAAAATGCTTGAGAATACAGGAAAAAATTTTTACTTTTTTGTGTTACATAGTTATTAAGCCTAATGATATTCGAGTAAAGCTGTTATATAACCTTTGCTCACATGCCATGCAAGAAATATTCTTGTATTTGTGCTCTACTACTACTGCTTTAGCACTTAAATTTAATTATTTATCTTATTTCTTGTTCTAAGAAATATCTGATTTAAACAAAATCTATTACATGGGATTTCAAAACATGTTTATCTTAATTATCGTAAATCATAATTCTATCGTAGATAGATATGCTCTCAAACTGAAGTGAGAATTTGCATTAGAAAACCTTAGGTTTTAAGTATTTTCAAGGTATTTACTGTGTAGTAATTTTGCAAAGAAAGTATTAAAACTTGAAATATTTAAATTTTACAAATAATAAGAACAAAAACAACAAGAAAAACTAAAATCTCATCTAGCAACTGTTGCAATCTATGATTGTTTAATATCTGCTGTCCTAAATTTTAACCAACACTCTCAACCAATTCATTTAAATTATAAATACGATGAACAAAATGAAAAATGAGACTGAACTAGTTTTTGGCATTTCTAAATTCTCCATATTGCTGTCTTTCTCTCTCTCTCACTCTCTCTCTTATACGTTTCCATTTTACTTTTCGAAAGTGTTAAACTGTGTGTTGGGTTTAGGTGTGTATGGTAAAGGATAAAGTTACTCATTCATGAAACTGTTCATATTGCCTGCATCTATAAATGTATGCATGTACTATGCATACCATATGTATACACATACATACATACAATATATACATACATGCTTATATTATTTCATATATGCTAGCTGTACTAGTTTACAATAAGTACTAAATTATGCATTTAGGATACCTAAAATATCCTTATGGTATGCATATCTCTCATCATTATATGCATGAGCATAACGAATGTATGTGGGTTTATTTTCATATTTTTCTTCTTCTTCGTTTTTATTATTACTACTATTTTTTTTCTTTTTTGTTGTTGTTGTTGTTTTTTCTTAAGAGACTGTCAGTTTTTACTCGTACATCCATAAATGTTGTAGATTTCTTGCACAAATATTTACTGGTTACTCAAAACTACAATATGCATGAGAGATGTTTGCTTTTTTTAATTTTATTTTTGCATATAAGTATGTAGAGCACCACATGTACGTACGAGTATAATTTTATAGGGTGATCTGTAATAGGGTTTGTAATTTGTAAACCTTCTTAACGGTTTAAAAACAAAACATTTAATGATCAAATGCCACAGCAAGTACTAAATTTAAGACAGTTTATTTATGCTTGAAAAGCATACACATACAAACATACATACAACACCTTTAGTCAGGATTTCGTCCTAACTTCCCACATCATTTACGTTGTATAGTTGTAATTATATTCACAAATGGCGGGACCTACGCAGTTTAAAATCGACTCCGAATGGCAGATTTTTTAGGAACCTTTGAGAGAATTTTTTTCCCTCTTAGAGTTTTTGTTTAAAATTTCCTGAGAGGAAATCACCGAAGAAATATTTTTTTTATATTTCGTTTTATTGGAGATGTCTGACCTGGGATTAGAACCGCGACCTCACGTCTAATAAGCCAACACACTACCTACTAGACTGCGGCGGCGAAATAGCTGATAAACACCAGAAATATGGTATTTTCTTAAGATCATCCTGTCTTTAAATTTAAATATTTTATTCGTTTGAAAGAGCTATGGATGTACAATTTTCCATAAATCTGGTTCATAAATCAGGCTGTATGGATTATATTGGCTATGACTACCACTGTGGTTTATGGCATATTCGTATACACTTTCGACTTAAGAAAATCGCATAAGAAAAAGTTTAGCGCGATTAAATAGCATACATGGCTTTACATGAGATGACTTTGGCCTCAAATCACTCGCATTGAATAACTAATAACACATTGCTGTGCAGATTATTCTCTTTGGGGTCAAAGGACAGTTGATGGCATGGCCAATGTCGTTCTAAGAAATAATAAATAAATAAGAAAATAAGAAATGTACACCGGTGATGTCACCTGCCCAAAGTCCATCGCAATCTAAGGCTTTTGCGGAATGCTTTGGACCCTCTGAGATGTATTTAGGACTGGTGTCGTTTATTAATGAAATTCAAAAAAAGCTAACGACATAATAAGAAAACAGCTTTATGTGTTTCTATAAGGCATTTTTAATATACCTTGCTATTGTTTGTACTGAACTTTTCACTCTGCAATCGGGCTCATGTGATTGAAGTTTCTAACAATAGTCACAAGTCGTCATAACTTGAGATTTGTTTTCACCATCATTCGACTATAGTCGTCAAACTTAAGATGTTACGGAAGATATTTCTCTGACACATTTTTGGTTCTTAAAATATAAAATATTGGCCATTACAACACTTCATTTAGGATTACGATCTGGCTCCCACACCACTTATGTTGTGTGCGTTAATTTTTATACCTGAGCGGTGGGACCTACTGTTTAAAGTCGACTCTGAACGACTTTGCATCGCAATTTTATTTACCCTCAGAGAGAGGAAGTCGCTGAAGAAATATTTATCATATTTCGTTTTGTTCGACAAGTCTGATCTGGTGTTTGGACCATGGTGGCCTCATGTCTAATAAGCTAACACACTATCTTCTTGACTACGGCGACAATGAAATGCCATCATTTCACAAAATTTAGATCAAATTTATTGGTTTGAAGAAATTAGAAAACCTCTGAGGCACACTTGCTTGGACTTATTCTTGCAATAGTATATGGAAGAAAATAAGGTTCAAGCCCGGTAATGGCTCAGAGGGTCTAGACAGATGTGGCCAGATTAACCTTGACAACGAATCTGAATTTGATACAGCAGGTACAACAATCCACTCTGAATTATTGTAAACAGTGGTTTGTATGATACACCAAAATTGGTAATTCTAAGTCTCTTATCGTGGGATATGCGTCGGTTTTTCTGAAAGACTGGACAGTACCGTGTAATACACGACATTGCACATAACTTCTCAGTGAAATTGAAATCTACAATTTCAAACAGAGAGGAATATACAGGAATAAGGCTACTCATTAGCTACCCTGAAGTAGCAACCTATCAGACGACAGGTCATACGAACTGCTATAATGTGTATGTATTGGAAAGACCGATTGAAGGATACGAAGGAAAAATATTTGCTTTGACATTGATTGGCAACAGTTCAAAAGCACTAGCAGGAAATTTTTTTATATACTAGTTACGTAACAAGCAGTTGAACTTCCTGGTTTACCATAAGCATCACATAATTCCAGAACTAGGTGAAAATATTCACAATGGTGTCCCAGCGGCCCATAATGGGCTCCTTTTTCTTGAGTTTATCTACTTATGTACCTATAGTTTCGAGTAAAAATTGTAAAGCCCGATACCAACATAGGAAAAACCAATGAATGCTAAAAATCTGGGGTAATTTTGGTAAAATTAAGGAAAAACATTTTTGTAAATATATACACCTTGTTCTACAAACTAATAATTCTTCAAATAAATTCTGATACAACTACAAACTACATTTTGTCTTAAATTTTAAAATGTATACATGCCTGTGGATGAGCCTTTTAATTGTCAAAACATGGTAGCTTGCAACATATGGCTGAAGTTAAGTATAACAAAATAACTCATAGTGCTCATGTGTTAAAATATATCAGTTTCGTTCCCCCATTGAATATTACCATTCTGATGGAAGAGAAAAGGCAACTTCAAGTGTTTTTTTTTTCACATGACACAAACAGAAAAAGTGGAGAATATCAAAATTTCGGTATCCATTTGTCATAGCAGAAGACGTACATATAGTACATGGCATGTCTTGGCATGTGCTAAAAGTAGAATATGTCAGCGAACAGATTGTAAATATGTTCGATGTAATTTGTGGATTCATATTGAAATTTTCAAATCCATAATTTAAAATTAAATGCTCAAATTAATGAGTTTTTCTTTGTTATGAACTTTATTATAAAGACAATAAATTATGGATGTATTTAAGGAATTATTTGGATTACAATCACTCACTTCACAGAAAGAAAATATTAAATATGCCGGTCTCTGTAAAGTCAGATTTTTTTAATTTAAAGACACTCGCCCTAGGCCAACGCACCCTCATATTATCGAAGACACGACGCTGTGTTCAAATGTCTTATTTGCATACACTTCCTTGGGAACGTTATTCATACCACTTTCCAGCAAATTAGTCCTCGTTTCGCCAGACCAGATGTAGCTTGACCAATCTTAATACTGCTAGGAAGACAAAATAAACCCAGATAGTCAAACTATATTGACATTTCACTGTTCACAAGTGTTGGCAAGTCCTTGTGAATTGTTTAGCGCCAAAACAGGGCTTGCAAATTGTAGAAATTTTCTAGGAAAAAATAAATCCATTCTGGTTGGCCTAGCGAGGAAACAATTCGGGCAGCTATTGATCGTTTTTGATTCAAAACCATTAAGACAACATAGAATATGCATAACGAACAGTATACTATTGCTGTAATACAAAGTCTAGAGGAAGTTGCCGAAATATTAATTCGTTGTCGTTCTAAATTTAATGGTCTTTGGTCTCTCGACGTGGAAAATTTCATGTAAGAATCTTGACTTATGTACGTGCCTATGAAGGAGAGATTTATAGCCAAACAACTACTATTTGTATCGTATTTTCACTGATTAGACTTTTAGGATACTACGGCCTCATTACTTACCTACTTAATTGCTCATTACAATCCTTCAGTCAGGATTACGACCTAGGTTCTCACACCATTTATAATGTGTGATTTAATTTTATACATGAGTTGCGACGCCTACAGTTTAAGTCGCCTACGAACGACAGATTTTTGAGAAATTTTTCATGACATTTTTATTTACTCTCCGAGTTTTTGCCAGAAGTCTGATGACAGAAAGTTGCCGAAAGAATTATTTTTCCAGGGGTTGAACCACGAGCTCTCGTCTAACAAGCCAACACGACCACATATTATACTATGGCGACATTACTTGCTTACTTAATTGGTCATTACAATCATTTAGTCAGAATTACGACCTAGGTTCTCACACCACGTATGTTGTGTGATCCTACAATTTAAAGTCGCCTACGAACGACAGATTGTTGAAAAATTTTTCATGGCAATTTTATTTAAAAAAAAAAAAAAATTCATATTTCGTTCGAAATATTTGACCTGGAGTTTGGTCCATGGCCTCACGTATAATAAGCCAACACACTACCTAATAGACTACGACGGCATTAATAAGCAAAATGTAAGTCTTTGGAGCAAGCCAATACTTAAGCCTTAAACGAATCACCATCACTCTTATTAAAGTTGATTGTTTGGTGGGGTTTACACGCTGGCGGATTTATTGTTAAAAATGGGTAAAAAATGCACTGATCGGAACGACCATGCAGTACCTAGTTGCAGGGAATACATACATACATACATAATTGGCCATTACAACCCTTCAGTCAGGATTACGGCCTAGCTTCTCACACCACTCATGTTGTGTGCGTTAATTTTATACGTGAGTGGCGGGACCTACAGTTTAACGTCGACTCCGAACGACAGAATTTTGAGAAACTTTTTCATGGCAGTTTATTTTACTCTCAGAGTTTTTGCCAGAAATCTGCTGAGAGGAAGTCGCCGAAGAATATATTTTTTTTTTCATATTTCATTTTTGATGTCTGACCTGGGATACGAACCCGGGCTTTACGAATAGTCAGCCAACACACTACCTACTACACCACGGCGACTTCATAAGGAATATAAGGCGGAAATTTTGACTTATGGATAGCAACTTATTTAATTCTGAATCAATTGGAAATACTCGTTTTTATTAAATAAAATCGCATTCATTTGCTGTAAAGAGGTACTTGTTAAAGACTTTGAACCATAATTTCAGTTTCAGTTACTGTAGTAAATTTAGCACTCTCATACAGAGGAGAGTAAAAGTTATCATTTTCACCAATCACCAATCAATCATTTTCACTGCATAACTTGAACTCCAGTCGTATTCATTACTTTGAAATATTCTATGTACCATAAATTTTTTTTCTCGTTATAGTTTCATTGCATGGCATACAGTTTTCGAAGTACAAACAAAAATTTGAATAAAATTTTGGTAAACATTTGAACTCTATTCCTGCATTTTGGTAAAATATTTAATTGTTGTTGTTTTATGCAGAATATGTTATGCTAAAAATACAAAAGTTTGCAAACCATGAAGAACGAAGTGGAATGTATTCAAATGCCCTATTTGGATAATTAATCATGCAAAATATAATAGAAGCATGAATGGCTGAATATAATATAAAATAATAGAGAGGAGTTTAATTCATTCACACCGTTGCAGTCGCTATAGCGTAGTGCATATTAAAAGAAACAATGAGGGCATAAAAGGGTGAATCTCCTATGAAGTACATCGAATTATTACCATTTTTTTTAAGTACTATGGGGAAGCCAACAAGTTCAAGACTTCTTGAATGAAACACAGAAATCGTATGACATTGCAGCTCATACATAGCGTATTTCATTAAGGGCTTACTTAAAATTTAAATAAAACTAAGTGTGTTGAAAGGCCATTATGTGTGGCATAACGAATGTCAAATGCCCACCGCGGCCTCTATTGGTGGATTACATCGTAAGTGCCCAATTTTCCAAGACTTATAGCTTATTCGCAGACACCAGTGACTTAAGAAAACCCAACAAGAAAATGTCTAACAGGGTCAAATCGTAAGATCTCGGTATCAAATTTACTTCATCTCCACGTATAATGACCATGCCCTCACCAAGACTCTGGCGCTAAAATCAGGCTTTATTTTACTGATGGAAAGGTTTAAGTTGTTTTTGAGGATCACTATGGTTTGTAGCTTATTCTCAGATACCAGTGACTTAAGACAAACCAACAAAAAAAGTCTAACAGGGTCAGGATCGTAAGATCTTGGTATCAAATTTACTTCATCTCCATGTGAAAACCATGCCCTCACCAAGACCCTGGCGCTAAAATCAGGCTTTATTTTATCGATGGAAAGGTTTACGTTGATTTTGATTATCGCTGTGGTTTATAGCTTATTCGCAGACACCAGTGACTTAAGACAAACCTACAAAAAAAGTCTAACAGGGTCAAATCGTAAGATCTTGGTATCAAATTTACTTCATCTATACTTGAAATCACTATGGCCCCACATGGCTCTTGCAGAATATATAATGTGGCGTGAGTTGTGCGGCACACAGTGCTCTTCTTGTAACCACCCAATTCATCCACTTCAGGCCAAACCTATAGTACTCGCCATTGACAGGGATGACCTGACCAACGTCATTCTTAAAGAAATATAAATCGAATACCCCTCCGGCCCCAAAATCCCCACCGAACAGTGGCTTTTTCGGAATGCATTGACAGATCTTGAATCTCTTGTGGATTGGTATCCTTCCAAATTCAAAAAATAAAATTTTTTATTTTTCAAGGAATTGGTCTCATCGCTGAAAATGATTTTTGGATGATATTTTGCCTATTTCTAATATCTTTGTATGCTTAGCCTCGGACAAGTAATCTCGATGGTACTACTCATGTAATCATCTTTACCCACTATACTCGTTATTTCGAGGCTTATTTAAAGCGGATTGACTAATTAATTAATGTCTTTAGAAACACTATAACGAAGTGGTTTATCTGATTTAATTAAACGTAGCTTTCTTTAGAGAAGTGTAGTAGGTAGTGCATTGGTCTATTAGACGTAAGGTCACGATTCAAACCACAGGTCAGACATTAAAACAAAAATTCAAAAGAAAATTTCTTTGGCGACTTCCTATCAGCAGATTTGTAAAGTTTCTCAGGAATCTCTTGTTCGGAGTCGACTTTAAACTGCAAGCCCCGCCACTCATTTATAAAATTAACATACACAAAATGGGTAGTGTGAGAAGCTAGACCCTAATCCTGACTAAAGGTGTTATAATAACAAATTAAGTAAATAATGCAAATTAAAAAAGAAAGACAATGTAATAAATATAATATAATTAGCAAAATAACTTATGCTGCATGATGGAATACTGCTGTGTTTAATTTTCAAACGTATGACCTTTTTTCCTTGATTGCTTAGCTAAGCATAGAAAAATATTCCTATGCATCGTTATTAGAACATAACATGTGAACTATTTGGTCGCACGGTTGGCTACATAGTGTTACGTGTAAATAGTATCTAGGCACGTGACTGTACATAATACGTACATAATAGACCATATCAACACATAACATATGTACGTATGTATATAGAATATATTCAAATGTTTACATATTCTCTACGTGCATACTGTCCGGCATAAAAACAAAAGTGTTATACAATATCAAATGTTCTACAATATATCTACAGACAGCATATTTCATTTAGAATAACTTTAAAGTATGAATTTATGTACATACATACGAGTATATTCAATAAAAAATGGCCTAAATAAACACTTGGTACACTCAAAATTTAATAATGTATTTTCTTTTGAGTGAATGTGTGATATTTTCTAATTTATATCTTCTAATGTTTAACTTTATTTAAAACAAAAATAACAGAAAAAGAGTAGGTTTTCTATTTTCATTAGATCCTTTAAACCATTCAAGTCCCCGGGACCGGATGGTATTATTCCAGGTGACATCCAGCAGGGGGAGGAGATCACTCTTCCCTGGCTGCTTGCCATCTATAACGCTAGTCTTAAGCTCCTCTATATTCCGTGGAGCTGGAGAATATCTACGGTTATCCCAAGGCTGGGAAACCGTGCCACACTAAGGCCGGTGACTACAGACCTATCAGCATTTGTTCCTTTCTTTTGAAGATACTGGTAAGAGTCCTTGATATTCATATTAGGGCCTCGACTAATCCATTACTTCTATTCTCATCCCAACATGCCTACACGAGGGATAAATCAGTGGAGACTGCACTGCACTCCCTTATCTCTCGGGTGGAGAAATCCTTGGACGTTAAGGAATACACTCTGGCCATTTTCCTGGACATTGAGGGTGCATTCAATAACGTCAACCCGGATGCTGTAGTTGGGGCTCTTAATTCGCTTAACCTGGATCAGAATCTGGTCAGGTTTACTGAGCTCCTCTTCAAATCGAGAATAATAACCTCCACAGTGGGGGCCTCGCAATGTCAGAGAATGGTCTGCAGAGGTACACCACAAGGTGGTGTTCTATCTCCACTTCTTTGGAATCTCGCAGTAAACTCACTCCTGAGAAGCCTTGAATCCCCTGGTAATAACGTCATAGCCTATGCTGACGATATTGCCATTGCTGCATCGGGAATATGCCCGCAGACGCTGTCGGATAAACTGAACTTGGCGTTGTCGATTATACTGGACTGGTGCGGGGTTTTTGGATTATCCGTTAATCCCACCAAGACAGATACAATTCTTTTCACCAGGAGATACAAGGTCCCGACCTTCACCCTCCCTAGTATAAATGGGACTAGGCTCATGCTAAGTCCCGAAGTTAAATATTTGGGCCTGATACTCGATCCCAAACTCAACTGGAGGGCCAATCTCGCTGCTAGGGCGCGAAAGGCGGCCTGTGCTGCTTACTGCTGCAGCAGGGCAGTTGGATCCAGGTGGGGTCTCGGCCCAAGAGTCATGCGCTGGATCTATTCTGCGGTCATCGAGCCTAACCTACTATACGGCGTTACCTTCTGGTGGACTGCTCTGGAGAAGCTGCACAATGTCAGACTCCTGGACAAAGTCAGAAGGTCTGCAGCTATTCGCATCACTAGTGCTCAATGCACCACAACCACACAAGCTTTGTTCGCAATGCTCAACTGGCTCCCTTCTGAGCTCCTCGCTAAGAAGGTGGCTAAGTTCACGAGACTCAATGTCCTGTCTCGTTGGCGTGTTATCGCTTCTGGTCATTCCTCTATTTTGGGGATCGATCCCGTGGCCCCATTTGATATTGATTATCTTCCTGTGGAAAACTGTTTTGATAGGGGTTTCGACTTCCTGATCCCGAGCAGAAGTGACTGGACCCCTGACACGTCCGTTCCACCTGAACTCCTGGATGTCTACACCGACGGCTCCAGACTCGACAACGGGGTAGGCAGTGGAGTATACTCTGGGAAATTGGACCTGAACATCTCACTCCGGCTGCCGGACTACTGCAGCGTGTTCCAGGCGAAGGTAATGGCCATCTGCCGGGCCGCACAGTGGATCCTCGCCTATGGTGTTCCTGTCCCTTTCACCCGTATCTCAATCTACTCCGATAGCCAGGCTGCGATAAAGTCTCTGTCGAACGTTGCGGATAATTCCAGGATCGTCAGAGAATGTCGCCGCTGCCTCAATCTCCTTTCTGGGCGCCTCGGCGTCACACTTGTCTGGGTTCCCGGACACTGCGATATTCCGGGAAACTGCAGGGCCGACGAGCTGGTCAAGGCTGGCGCACTACTTCCGGAATCTTCCTCAATCAACGTGGGAATGCCACTTACTTCGTTCAAACTGGCTATTGCGCGGAAATTCTCCCGGGATGCCAACCGGTCCTGGGTCAATAAGGAGTCATGCTCCATCGCTAGGCTCACTTGGCCCATAATGGATAGGAGGCGTACCAACCAGCTACTTAGACTTGGCCGTAATATCATCTCTGGCCTGTAAGCATGGCCACTGTGTTATGGGTAGACACGCGGAAAGAATGCGACTCCCATTTAACGACTTCTGCCGTGGATGCAGATCCGCCGAGGAGAAGGAAACTGTCATCCACTTCGTCTGCCAATGCCCATCCCTTGCGGGATGCAGATATAGGTTATTAGGCTCTCCGACCCCTGTCAGCTTGACGGAGCTATCGTCCATTGACATCAAGGACATAGACTCGTTTATCAAACATTCTGGCTTTCAGCGTGGGGTAGTCGTGCTTTTTGGAAAATGTGCAGCCCTTGTGCTGACCAACTTCCCCTCCTTGGATCGGAGGAACTTGGTCAGTGCAGAGGCTGCGTTCACCTGTGGCATCACAACGGGCCGCTATGCGTGCTCAAGTGAGCTTTTTGGTAAATTAAAGCTACCACGCTAATCTAACCTAAAGTGCAATAATGGTGTATTTGTTGCCCTAAATGAAATGCAACGTAAAAATGTTGCTCTGAAATGTCAGTCAGCATTTCTAAATTTTACCATCGCTGTTTAGCGGTAGGTATACATACAAACATAATTGGTCATTTCAACCCTTCAGTCAGGATTACGACCTAGTTTCTCACACCACTTATGTTGTGTGTGTTAATTTTATACATGAGTGGCGGGACCTACAGTTTAAAGTCGACTCCGAACGACAGATTTTTGAGAAACTTTTCATGGCAATTTTATTTACTCTCAGAGTTTTTGCCAGAAATCTGCTGAGAGGAAGTCACCGAAGAAATACTTTTTGTATTTTATTTGATGTCTGGCCTGGGGCTCGAACCCTGGCTTTTCGTCTAATAAGCCAACACACTACCTACAAGACCACGGCGACTAGGTATTGTCATGTTTATTATTTTTTTAGTTTCTTTTTTAAGCAAAAAAAATTTTATAAAATGTAACAATTTCGTATAAATAATCCTAAGGTTCTAAATTAATAGACAAAATTTTATATACAACAAAAACTCAGATGAGATGGACCATGCCATGCCCGTAAAGTGTAATGCATTCGAACTGTGTTATAATTGACAGAAAAAACTCCTGCAAATAGGTTATACAGTACGATATATGAATAGAGCAACTGAAGAAAGAATTTTCTCTGAAATGAATTGTGCCATCCAATGGCAAATAGACTGCGAACGAAGAAGCTCTGTAAATAAGTTCTACGCAAATAGTATGTGAATTAAGCGTTTGCTAAAGGAGCTTTACAACAGTAAAATAGAAGCCAAATTGGAGTGGGGTTGCAATGAACCCATAGTTTTGATTGTCCTAGTTATTTTAATTAATTTTCATTGGCACTTTTAGTGGCTCCTTTAAGCCCTCAATATATTAACGAAAAATATATACCGGTAGTGTAAATATCGGGTCCGCCATCTAGCGTTTTTTTTTTCAACTAGTACTTAATTCGTGAATGGTAACACTTAGCTCATGTCTGATTTGACAGATAATTAGTTTTATCCTTCCGCTGAACGAATATGGTTGTGTATACGCTTGAACAACGCTGGGAAATATTGCGACATTACTTTGAAAATCTTGGTAATGTTGCAGAATGTGATTTGGAAGAAGAGAAGCACCGTCAGCTCCGTATGTTGGTTTTCTTGTGAAAAAAGTGAAAGAAACTGGCATCCTCATCGATAAACCAAAGCGTGAAAAGCCAAAAACAGTGCGTACACCCGAGAATATTGCTCCTGTGGCAGAAAGTGTGCGTAAAGCGCCAACAAAATCAATTCACCGTCGTTCTCAACAATTGAACATTTCGGAGACATCATTGAGACGAATTTTGCATAAAGACCTTGGTATGTCGCCATACAAAGTCCAATTTGTTCAGGAGTTGAAGCCAATTGACCATCCAATGCGTTTTCGCTTCGCTAAGTGGGGCTGCGATCGACTTACAGAAGATGCCGATTTTGGCAAAAAAAAAAAATCATCTTTTCAGATGAAGCTTATTTTGATCTTGGCGGGTATGTAAACAAGCAAAATTGTCGCATTTGTGGCACAGAAAACCCGCACGCATGCATTGAAAAGCCGACGCACCCAAAACGAGTCACTGTTTGGTGCGGATTTTGGTCCAGAAACATAATTGGGCCATTTTTCTTCGAAAATGAGCAAGGAGTGTCCGTTACAGTCAATGGCGATCGTTATCGGGCCATGTTGAACGAATTTTTGTTCACAAAAATTGAAGAGGCGGATATTGGCAACATTTGGTTCAACAGGACGGCGCTACGTGCCACACAGCCGAAGCTACACTCGATGTTTTGCGCCCTGTTTTTGAAGATCGCATTATCAGCCGCAGAGCTGATGTCGTTTGGCCATCTCGGAGATGCAATTTGACACCGTTGGACTGTTATTTGTGGGGTGCTGTCAAAGATAAGTGCTACGCCGACAAGCCAGAGACAATTGACGCTTTAAAGGACAATATTCGTGAAGCCATTGGTGAAATACAGCTGCACACAATCGATAATGTGTTTAAAAATTGGACCGATCGTGTAGGCTACCACATGGCCAGCCGAGGCAGCCATTTGAATGAAATTATTTTCCATTATTAACCGGAAGGATTGTACTTTCAAATAAAAGTAGTTTTTTTTTTAAGCATTTTCAAAAAAAAAATTATTTGGCGGACCCTTTATCTAGTAGGAAAATCAAATGGACTGAAGTATTTTTGCATAGTTTTAAAAAACCAAGGGACTTGAATGCTTTTTTCAAAACTTTAAAAATGTGCTGGTTTTACCATATTTTAGTTTTTATGTGAACCTACAGGGGTGGTAGTCGTCGGTGTCTAGTAAGTGGTGTTGTTGACTCATTGAGTTGAAGCCCATGGAAACGAAATATGAAAATTTGAAAGAAATATGAAAATTTCTGTTGTAATATAACTTAAAGTTGTCATATTCTAGTCTGTTGGCTTATTAGACATGAACCCGTGGTTCAAAACCCAGCTCAGACATATCGAGTAAAACGGTATATGAACAAATATTTCTTTCGGCGACTACATATTAGATCTCTTCTGGCAAAAACTCAATAAAAATTGCAACAAAATGTTCTTCGGAAACAAATTTAAACTGTAAGTCCCGCCACGTATGGATAAAATTTACACACACAACATGGGTGGCATAAGCAGCTATTTCGCAATTCTGGATAAAGAGTTGTACTGACAAATTAAGTAATTGAGTACCAAAAACGATTGCATCGTCTGAAGAAAACAATCGATTGCAAGGGACGAATTCGTCTATCATCAAGACAACGCTTGTAATTTCGAAAGATTAGTTCAGGGATTCTCTTACGGCTCTTTAAGTATTTGTTAAATTAGTTTGAATAAAAGCAGGTGAAAATCGTTTGATCAAATTGTTTACCAAAAGGCCCAATAAATAATACTAGGTAGGTATATGCGAACAAAGAAGAAGTTACCAAACCATCATATGTTTGGAGTAATTTTAACTATGCGTACGAAATGGTTCAACTTCATGCTACAAAAAAATATCGATTTCTGATTCAAGGAGAGCCACATAAATGGTGTTAATAAATTTTTTATCTGATCTAGATGATGTATTATTAGCTATTGCATACCTAGCTGATAACAGTTCAATAAACGAATGGAAAGGAAGTAAATTAAAGAACAAAAAACTGTCTATAATTAGTTCAACAATTAAGGAAAATATTTACCTTTTATTCGTCCCCAAATACACGAATTAAAACGCCTGCCATGTTGTACGTGTTTCATAATCTATTGTTGTTGTTTTTGTATTGAAGTGCCTGATATACACTTCAGACTGTTGATGTTGGAATATTCGAAATGGCTCAACATGTTCTTTTAATGTCTCATGTTTAGCCCAGAGACTAATTATAGCAATCCAAATACACTGTAACAAAATAAAACAAAGAAAAAAACAATTGAAAATAAAAACATGGAATTATTAATAAATTTTATTTTTTGTTTTTGTTTTCGTCTTCTTTATTTTTATGTTCTCATGTCTCCTTCAAAATACAATACGAGAGCATAAAAACTAAGTATTCATTTTAAGAAGACTCAAAGGAATATGAAATCTAGTAC
The DNA here is from genome assembly GCA_958299815.1 of Sarcophaga carnaria. Taxonomy (NCBI): domain Eukaryota; kingdom Metazoa; phylum Arthropoda; class Insecta; order Diptera; family Sarcophagidae; genus Sarcophaga; species Sarcophaga carnaria. Next base: position 89,932,513 of record OY283149.1, read on the forward strand.
AATAATAACAACATCAACAAAAAATAAAATAAGGAGAGAGAAAAAATAATAATATTGTCGTCTTTCATGTCTTACAATTTGTAAATGTCGTTTTGGTGTTCATTTTCTTAAAATTTAATGACCCAATTTTTATTCTGTAGACTTTATGTGATGACGATTCTTTAATGACCCACTTTTTCCTTTTAAATACACTTGCAACACAGAGCAACAACTTAAGGAATGAAATGTCAACAAAATTCCAAGAACAATAGTATTAGTAGAACACAAAAGCAATAACAACAACAACTACTACAACTACACATATCTAAAGTAATTACAAAATAATGTTAAGGGACTATTTAACACATAGTCCCTAATAAACAACAACAATAGCAAACAGTAAGGCTTATGGCCTAGGCAGGGATGGAAAATTGAAATTTTAAAAAATTTTAAAGCAAAAATAGTGAGAATCATAAAGTACTTTTTTTTAAAGCAAAAATAGTGTGAATCAAAAAAGTACTTTTTCAAAATACTTTTTCAAAGTCCTTTTTTTAAAGCAAAAATAGTGCCAAGCAAAAAAGTACTTTTTCATTGTAATTTGTCACAGGATTTTTCAACTTCAAATTAAATACGCTTTTGAAATGAAAATTCTCCAAAGGCAGCTGGACAAAATGTCTGGCAAATGTCCTCTGAAGACATGTTTACAAAAATCAACTATTTTAGTGATATTTTCTATACATAATTGAAGTTCCATTTAGGGAATTTCCAGTTAAAATTTATCTTTCAATACTTCATTATTTACAAGTTTGTTAAAATCTGGTTTTGTGTTAGGTCCTAAACAGACAATTACATACATAATTGGACGATGACGAACGGCGGACTTTTGAGAAACTTTTCATGACAATTTTATTTTACTCTCAGAGCTTTGCCAGAAATCTGCTGAAAGGAAGTCGTCGAAGAAATAAATTTTATAAAAATAAAACCCAGGCCTCAAGTCTAATAAGCCAACACACTACTTACTAGACCACGGCGACTTCATATTATATTGATATATATTGCACCAAATACTTGGCAAGACTATAGTGATCCACATGTAGCTCACAGCAGTTTGACAGTTTGCACTTGCCGTAGTGGAAAAATTTAAATTTTATCATATGGTCAAACTAGTTATTTTACAATGCTTAGCTTCAATTGCGATTATATTGCGACTGATATATTACGAGGGGTCCATTTCTTGCAAAAAGAATGGTTTTCAAATAAATACTGGCTGCGACCAGTCTCTGCGATAACCTTTCTCGAACGTAAGCATTAAGAAGAAGAATCATTTTTTATTTTTTTATTTTCATTTTGGTAACGCAGGAAAATCTATTTCCAAAAAAGAATATGAAGTTATTTCTGATGTTTCTGACTAGTCAATTACTTCTGCCGGTATCCCACAAAAGTAGTCAAATAGTAGTAAAAAATATCACACGCTTGGAATAGTGTCATAAAATTAATTTACCATCTCTGACTATAAGCAACAATAATGGCAACAACAACAACTAAAGTAACAAACAAATAAATAAAGAGCAACACAAGAGAATATGAAAAACATTTTAGGTAATTAGAAGAAAACAGCAACCAATAATACATAACAACACCAACACAAATGCAAACAACTAAAAATGAACAACAATGTAAACCGTTATAGGAAATAATTAAACATTAAGGCAAAGTGAGAAAAGGAGAACAAAGAAAGAGCGGCCTTAAGGAGAAAATTAGTAAAAACCCTTTTACTTACTTTACTTGTAATGTAATTTTTTTCTTTTTTTTTTTGTACAAAAATTATTACAAGCAAAACCAAAATCTAGGAACACCACTCATATTTTAAGTGTTGCCATCGTTTTACAGAATAATATAATAGAAATATTACTGTATGCTCCATTAACCGTGGTTTACGCGTTCAATACTTATACATTTTTTATATTACATTATCACGTGTTGTTTACATGCATAAAAACTGTTAAAAAGGTAACTAATGTTTGACAGCTAAGAATGTCAAATGTCAGAACAATTCATTGCTTCATTTATTTTAAAAACAACAAATTTTCTCGCAAAGTTCGTAGACAAAACCTTTCCATTTTATGGCCAACAGAAGAAGCTTTGTGAACAAGTAACATTACCCTTTTGGCACTAATTTTTTCTCTATATATCAGATATGACATCGCTAAAATAAAGAAGTTGCCGTAGTCTAATAGGTAGTGTGTTGGCTTATTAGACATAAGGCCATGGTTCAAACCCTAGGTCAAACATCAAAACGAAAATAAAAAAAATATTTCTTCGGTGACTTCCTCTCAGCAGATTTCTTACAAAAACTCTGAGAATAAATAAAATTGCCATGAAAAGTTTCTCAAATAATCTGTCTAATGTATAAAATTAACATACACAACATAAGTGATGTGAGAAACTAGGTGCATAATCCTGACTGAAGAGTTGTAATGACCAATTATGTATGTACTTATGTATGTCGCTAAATTTCACGAGGACTGAAACTATCTACTTTTAGTACAGTTTCTTGTAGAGGAGAAATTATCAGGGAAAATCTGTACCATCTGAAACCAATTCTTTATCACAAATATATTTACTTGCTTAATTGGCTTTAACAACCTCTTTAATCTGATTTCGGCCTCCCTTAACACTTCCTTCCAAGTGTCTCCCTTCTCGGTCACACCAATTGAAAACAAAACTTCCTCGATTTAATCCTTCGAACCCTACATTTACGTCTTCTTCCGCTAATCACCGTATCAAATACGTACCTCCCCACACAACGTCTTCTTCGGTCAGAACGACATGACACAGTTGTTGACGAGAATCTTACAGCATCTAGGATCAGATCCGCGGAATGTCCCTACTTGTCAAGAAAACATACTTCGTTTTTCCTTTATTTAACTCTCGTTCAGCAGCGCTAATGGTCCTAGACACATTGCGGTTGGTACACCCAATGATGTCAATGTCGTTAGCATACGCAAACGATTAAAAATTTTTGAGGAAAATATTGCCATTGTGATGCCTTACCGCCTTCCGCAGAATAATCTTCATGACGATGTTAAATAACGTTAAAGAAACTTTGCACGGTATTAAAAATTTCGGAGATTTCACTCCACAGGAATATTTAATTACGATACGATTCATTATAGAGCTTATAGTCGACAAAAAGATGGTGTGTATCGACTTGATTCTCTTGGCTCTTCGACAGCATTTGACGTGGTGTGAAAATTTGGTCGATGGTAGACTTTCTTAGTCTGAAGTTGCAACCAGTGATAGACGATTAGCTTCAGTGGTTCACACAAAAAGCTTTTAAGAACATTTTATGTCACAGAGAGAAGGTTTATACGCCTTTTGTTGACAAATATTATTTTTTGAACCAGTACAGAGAACACTGTCGTTCCAATCGTTAAAAATACTTTCCTCTACCAATATTCTGTAAATAAGCTGCTGCATGCACCCTATTATCTCGTTATCTCCGGCCTTAAAAAAGCGAGCGGCCCGTAGGGGGGCTTTCAGCTTTGATCTCTTCTTGGCTCGATCGTTACCATCGATTGCGTTCGGTATATCATATCTAATTGACGTCGACGTCGCCTTGTAATTGAGCAGATATGTGTTGCCTCTTATAGAATAAGCCCCCTTTGCGAATCTCTACTAAGTTTACGTCTTCGCCCGTGGATAAAAAGGTGCGGGCTTGAAAACTTTGATCATATGCTCAACCCTTTGAGAAAATTTTTGTGCATAATTTCTACATCTGCACAACTCGACTATAAAATCAGCCCCCTTTGCGAATCTCTACTAAGTTTCCGTCTTCACCAGTGGAGAAAAAGTTCCGGGCTTGAAAACTTCGATCAGATGCTCAACCCTTTGAGAAAATTGTTAACCATCATTTCTACATCTGCACAACTCGGCTTCCTTGACGTTCTCCTCTTTGCTGCTCCGATTTCTTGTGCCATTAAAGACAATTCTCAAACCTTCCCTTTCTTGTATGCGGCGTTTTTCATTGTACCATTGGTTTTAACGGGGTGGGCGGTCGAAATCAAAGACTGTTTCCGCAGTAGTGGATATGGTACATAGTCTCTTTTCAACTCTGTACAGTTGGTCGAATGTTTCTCCGCTATTTACTCCCCTACCTAGAACGTGATTGAAAATTGTTTAAAAACTTAATTAATTCAAGCTTAATTCATGACTTTTTCATATTTTTGCATCAAATCTAAATCAAAGCTAAATGACGCAGATTGTATTGAACTCAATTGTTAAATGCCAGTTGGAAGAAGGGGCTCATTGATTGAAAGAGAAAATAATTCAAAAGAATTCTACAGCTCTTCTCCTGCTGCTTAATAATTTATTGTCGAATACAAAAAGCACTTCAAATGAATATAAAAGCTTCTCAGGTGATCCTTTTTTTTTTTTATTTTCTACGTTCATATTGCAATTATTTTAAGTATCTGGCATTATATTTTCGTGTGCCAGTTTTTTAAATTCTTTGTATTCCAAAGAAAAGGCCAAAGAGGAAAAATGACACAAATTAACAACAAGTACAAGATTACAAAAGGAGAGAAAGAAAAACATTTTCTGTGTATTAAAATCGACAGTCACATCAATAACGACATAAAATATCATCAACAATATCATCATCGACAAATGCAACAATACGAACAATAGGTACACTGACTCGAAAAATTGTCCATACACCGTGCTATTGAAGGTATATTACAATATATTTACATCAAACTGTAGATTTTTAAACTCCTTTATGACGGCAAAAGTTTTCGAGAATGAAAATATAGGATCAAGATCACCAGTTCAATGAGTGACAAAAATATAACGCGTTCGCTTTTAATTTCCCAAAGACGAGGTGCAGCATTAATGAAAGAAGCTTCTTGGTCACACCAATCGATAACAGGAGCCTCCTCGATTTAGTGTTTACGACACAGAAAAGGTCCTACTCTTCGTCAACTTCCGCAAATCCTCACACCAAATACTCATCTTGCCGGAGCATTCGAACGCCATGACTGAGCCAGCGCAATCGCTGGATGTTTAGGAGCTGAACAACGTTCCTGTCGTTGAGTAGCTCATACAGCTCATTGCTGGATCGTATTCGGAAATCATTGCCAACTCGCACTGGACAACAGAGAACCATTTAACACAAAATCTCTTATTTTTTATGGCAAATTGGTGATGTTACCATCTAAGGACATCAAACGAGTTATTGAAAATAAATTTCGAGTGGTCTGATTATACATGCATTCATGCACACATAATTCGTCATTACAACCCTTCAGTCAGGATAACAACCTAGCTTCTCACACCGCTTATGTTGTATGTACTAATTTTATACATAAGTGACGGGACCTAGACTTTAAAGTCGAGAAAATTTTCATGTTAATTTAATTTTACACTCAGAGTTTTTGCCAGAAATCTGCTGAGAGAAATTCGTATTTTTATTATATTTCGTTTTGCTCGAAATATCTGACCCAGGCTTTTAATAAACCAACATACAACCTGCAAGATACGGCGACTTTAAATCTGGTAAGAAGTTTTTGAAAATTGGTAAAAAAAATAGTCTACACTGGCTTTGTGTACGGACAATTATTAAAGACAGTGTACTTTTTATCACCAACATAAAGAAGAAGAATTTTATAAAAAGTATTAAATTTGTGTTATTGAAGAAAAGTTATAACTGACACACTTCTACACCTGAGCTTATTTCACTTTTGATATTTAATCACACTTTACGGAGTGAAGTGCTTTTTTTTTGCTTTTGTCCTTTTTTTGATATTTGTATTCAATGCACGGTGGTTTGATGGAAAAATAAAACCTTTAAGAATTTATGAGAAAGATAGGATGTCATACAGAGGGAAATTTTCAACAAGAAAAGGCAAAGTTTTTCATTTTCATTCATTAAAAAAGATATTAAAGCGTATATGTTGAGATCTAAAATGCATGAAAATTCAGTTTGTAATTCTCATAGTATTTCTACAAATTTGGTTTCGCAGGTGGCCTAGTTGGTAGTGTGCTAAACTTCAAGTGCTAAGGCAATGGGTTCGATTTCCCCTACAAACTCAGAGTGTTTGTGATTGTTTGATTGTTTGTCGGACAGTATATGTAACATATACATATTTGGTCATTACAATCCTTTAGTCAGGATTAGGACCTAGTTTCTTACACCACTGTTGGGTGCGTTAATTTTTATACATGAGTGTATATGTGATAACTCCCAATAAAAAAAAATGAGAATTATCACTAAAACGCAGTTTACGAAAAAACCAGTGGCGGAGGATTATATGTATACTGGTCATTAAAAAAAAACTCCTATAAACTATCTTTACTGTATTCATACATATTCCAGCAGAGTATTGTTCTCAAAAAAAAATTATTATTTTCATCTTTGAGAGTAAGCTTATAAGCAAAATTGCCATGTTTGGGACTCACGGGGTCTTACAGAGGTCAATGTATCCATTACGAGTGACTGTTTGGTGCGGCTTATAAGGCGGAGGCATCATTGACCCGTACCGCTCTTCATGATATTAATGTGAACGATATTTGGTTTCAACAGAATGGTAGACCTTGCCACACATCCCATGCCACAATCCATTTATATTGCGTCAAAGGTTTGTTGGCCGTTTAATTAGCCGAAATTGTAATGCAAATTGGCCGCAAAAAAGCTGCAATTTGAAACTGACTATTTTCTGTGGAACGCCATTATTATGCCGATAAACCTGAGACAATTGAGCCTTTTAAAGTCTACTTTCATAAAGCCATTGGCGAGGTCGCCGTAGTCTAGTAGATAGTATGTTGGCTTATTAGACGTAAAGCCAGGGTTCGAGCCCCAGGCCAGACATCAAAACAAAAATACAAAAAGTATTTCTTCGGCGATTTCCTCTCAGCAGATTTCTGGCAAAAACACTGAGAGTAAATAAAATTGCTATGAAAAGTTTCTCAAAAATCTGTCGTTCGGAGTTGACTTTAAACTGTAGGCCCCGCCACTCATGTATAAAATTAACACAAACAACATAAGTGGTGTGAGAAACTAGGTCGTAATCCTGACTGAAGTGTTGTAATGACCAATTATGTATGTGTATGAGAGTACGTTTATAAGGAAAATTGCCGTATTTGATGCTCAGAAAACCCACACGTGGCCAATGCATCCATTACGAGTGACTGTTTAGTGCAGCTTGTGGAACGGAGGCAGCACTGCCCCGTACCAACCATTACGGGTTGTTTTTTTTTTTGGCCCAGGTCTTCATGGTATCAATGTAAATGATGTTTCGATTTAACAGAATGGTGCACTTTGCTACACATTTCATGCCACAATCGATTTATTGCGTCAAACGTTTTATGGCTGTTTAATTAGTCGAAATTGTAATGTCAATTGGCCGCAAAGAAGCTGCAATTTGAAACTGTTAGACTATTTTCTGTGGGACGCCATTAAAGAAAAGTGTTATGATAATAAACCAGAGGCAATTGAGTCTCTGAAGGCCAACTTTCGTAAAGCCATTGGAGAGATACGCCCCATATACTCGAAAAAGTGGAAGAAAATTGGTCCGTACGAATTAGGTATTGTGAGGCCAGCCGCGGCAGTCATATAAATGAAATAATAATACATTTCCAACCGGAACAGGTGTAGTTCACAGCAAAACAATAAATTTATCAAAATTTCGAACCATTTTTGTTTTATTGCATTTTTAAATTTAAACTTTTAAATCACCCAGCCTCATACATATTTAATATGTATATAAAATTCATTCATGTTAAATGCATATGTGACGTATGAGTGATATTTAATTCCATTAGTTTCATACATGACACAATCGAAGATTTTTTTGTTGCATACTTTTCAGAGTAACTAAGTATTGTAGTAAATGTACTATGATGCGTATGAGTAACATATTTCAAATTCAATTAAAAAGAAAGTATGCCCCATTAATTTGGAGTTAATTTGAAATTAAGCTATGATATCAGAATTTTTGATTGATTTTTAAAAATTTTTAATTTTTCGATATATTTTAAACCAAAAGTAAATAAAATAAACAATAATTCTAGGCAATATTCTAGTAGGTACTACAACATGGCCTGCGTCTTCATAGTCTGTATCTTCCTCATTATAACAACCAAAAAAAAAAATTAATTTGACAAAATTTCAAACCCTTTTTAATTTTATTGCATTTTTAAATATAAAATATTAAATGGCCCACCCTATACAATGAGTATTACATATTGAGCACATTCAATACAAGTAAAGTTCAACGACAATTCTGAGTCTAGTATTCCTACAAGGATGATGAGAAGAGGTCATCAGTTAAAATGTGAATGGAAAATGAATCATTCATGTTGGGTGATAGTTTATCTTTTCAATGTTTTGGTAATTGAAATAAAACATAGAAATAAAACATCGATTATGTAACTGAGGGCAATCGAAAATTATTCTTAAAATGCTCATGCAGGGTATCCAATTTAGCTTGAGCTGTGTCAAGCCTAAACCACATTTCGGTGACCTGATGATACAATTCAACCTAAAATTGGTGACAATCATCGACCAAATAGTGCTCGCTTGAGATAAGGAACAACGTCTTTTTCAAGATATACTGAAAGCTCTTGGATCTGATATTGATCGGCATCATCCCAAATTAGAGAATTTTGTTTGCTAACGTATTCATCCAGAAATGTGCTTCAACATTAAAGACTACTGCTTTCAGCAGGCACACGGCATTGTCTATGGTCGCTTACCTTCAGTTCTTAGATGTTGTATGGATGCAGGCTAAAACCCAAATTTTTGTGAACAACATGAAATCGACTGCCTTGGATCCTCCTGTACACTCGATGTACATGTTTTTGTTGATTGTTTACTAAACCAGTGGATGCGTGTATTTTTCACTACACTGCGAACAGTCCTTGTTTTTATGAAGATCATTAAAAACCACCGTAAATTTTATCGCAATGAAAATAGTTCGACCAACCACTACAAACAAATGTTGAAATCAAAAGAACATGAAAGACATTCCAACGCAATAAAATAAATACGATATATAAACCCTACCAAAGAAATTGATGCAATTGCTTCTAGTTGGAATTCGTTTTATTTGTTTTTTTTAGTTTTTCTTTTTAATGAAATTTTATTTGATATTCTTCATTCAATGGATTCCTTTGCTGACTTCATTTGTGACGAAACGCTTCGTTATTTGTTTTTATATTCAATTTTATACGCAAATGATTTCATATTATTTTCATATGAATGCAGAAAATAATGACTTAAAAACTTTATGTGTCAATATGGAACACAAAATACTTTATATATTTGGTTTGCACTTATTTACATACATACAATGTATGTATAGTGAGCAGCAACAGTTTAGGTACCCCAAATATGTGTAAGCAATTTTATAAATTTTAGGCAATAGTTTGTAAAAATAATTGATGTTTTTAAGTTTTTAAGCTTTTTCTTCTTTACACTTCTGTTCACGTACACACTAACAAATGTTCGGTTGATATTTGCAACGACGATCTTCAAACCACGACTGTTCTTTTCACACAAGACTGACTGCATTCTTACTACTCGTTGCCTGCTTTGGCTTGCCTTCTTATATGCCCACTTAATCAGTCTGATGAATGTTCTTGAAGTCGAACTTTCGTGGTTTCGCCTTCTCGAGAACTCTAACGCGACTTCATTGTTGTTTGTGTATTTTGTTCACGTTGCTTGTTGTTGCGTTCTTGCTTACTTGTCCACCCCCTTTTCTTTCATACAGATGTTGTTAGTTTACTTGTACACAAGTTCGTTGTATTTGTTAGTATAGCATTTGTTATCATTTTAATGTACACCGTTTCCATTTTCGTAACTATGTATGTTAAAATGTTATCCATTATATTCAGCAGGACATCCCTTAAGATTAAGAAGTTCATTTAATCCATTTGTCGTTGAATGTATCAGCTTTATTTAGCGTTTTCTGTTGATATTTGCTGCCATGCACTCATGAGCAAGTTTTTCATTTTTGTTTAAGGTTCAGCGACTACGTAACCGTTCTTCCAAATGATTTCCTAAATGCTATCTTAAAACCATGTCGGTACATTTTGCGAGAGTATTAAGCCTGTACGCACTTTGGTAGGCAAATCACATCTTAACATTTGCAGCCGTATGATTGCGTTCACTGACTTGTTGGAAGTAATAATCATTACGAATTCTTAGTTCTTCCGAACTTTTGGAGAGTTCATTATTTAGAATGTTTAAATACTCTCCCTTATTTATTATTTCCTCAATAAATTCCAAACTGTTCGCAGCTGGTGCTCACAGCATTGTACTATCACCATCATGCTTAACTGTTTCTTGAGATCGAGCTCTTCATTTATTTTTCCTCCTTACTAGAGTAAATCAGTACGATTACGAAAACACATTATTCCATGCATTGACATTCTTGAGTATGGAGGAAGACAAATAAAAAGCTCAACCCAAAGGACTTACGCGAAATAGTTAAGCATGGTCTCGGTAGAACAATATTGTGGGCATTTGAATCCAAGATATGAGGTTTGATGTCATAAACGCTCCCTTATTTCCGTTGCGACGGTGCCTTCTGGTGCCTAGTGGACCTCAAAGACCCAAACATTTTAAACCCTAACTATTCCACCACTACATACATATACATAATTGGTCATTACAACTCTTAAGTCAGGATTACGACTAGTTTCTCGCACCACTTGTGTTGTGTGCATTAATTTTTATACATGAGCGATGGGACCTACAGTTTAAAGTCGACTCCGAACGACAGATTTTTGAGACACTTTTCATGGCAATTTTATTTACTCTCAGAGTTTTTACCAGAAATCTGCTGAGAGGAAGTCGCCGAAGAAATATTTTTTCTATTTCGCTTATTTGGAGATGCTTGACCTGGGATTTGAACCGAGGCCTCATGTCTAATAAGCCAACACACTACCTACTAGACTGCGGCGATTTCAATAAATATGGGCCTTGTGCTCATCCTGGCAACAGGAACGACCATAAAGAAGCCGTCGAGAGATATCGGAAGAGCATGACATAAGTAACCCGTCGATGCAGAAAACTCCGGATTATAGATATCGTATATCGTTTTCCAACACAGTAATGACCATAAGCATCGCGATAAACTTAAAAAACAAATGTCTCAGTGACAACCGCTAGAAAGTTCTTGAACGGCTGCTTCAGTCACTTAATCTTAACGCCATTGAGCTCAAGAGCTCCTTCGAATTTAGGCATTCAACATGTTTTACACTTCCACACTTCGTTTTCTTTAATACTCAAACACCCTGCCATCTATTGCACTGTAATTGATAGTTTGAAGATATATTCTGAAGAAATTCTGTGTCTTCCATCCCGAGAGTCTTTTGAAGATGCGAATTTAAACTAGTGTCCAAAAAATTATCTTTTTCGATTCCCTAGCGCCACACAATAGCAGAGAAAATGTTTTGTGGTATCCTCTTCATTTTCGTCATTGCGGCAACTTCTGCGGAAGTTGTTATGAGGTATTCCCAGTCTCCTGGCCTGAACACCCCGAGGCCAGCGTCCCGTTCTTACTATTATGTGGCTCCTCATGTGGAATCTTAAATTCAAATGCTGTTCTACATATATCCATGACGGGCCAGATCTGTCTGTTGTGTCGATAAGTAGGTTTATTGTCCCATTTTACCGTTGCTAATGAATGGGGATTTTTTGTGAAACCATTTGCTTCCCTCTCTGCAGAGAAACTCTGATGCTATGCAGAAATTCGTTGAATTTTCCATGGTACCATCTCGCTATTTCCTCCAGAGACACCTGGCATTCTAGGACAATCATAGATGTGACGTACACTTCGCCTAGGGATCTAATGGCCGATTTAATGTAAGTATTCGTATATTCCATGCTATATTCTCAGTTACCGATTCGCACGACTGCACATTTTATTACAATTATTTCAGCCTGAAAAGTACAACGATGATGTGATACAGCAAGGATAAAGAATGCACAACCACTTGATTGAAATGTGTCGTCCTAGTAAAACCAGATATCGTGTAGTCGATAAGTATATTCCAAACAAGCAAACTTAAGATGACAACAGTTCTGTACTTCCATGCTCTTACGGCGACTATCACACATATAATATGGTTGGTAATTACAACACTTTAATCAGGATTACAACCTAGTTTCCCACACCATTTATGTTGTGTGTTTTAATTTTATACATGAGCGGAGGGACCTCCCGTTCAAAGTCGACTCCAAACGACAGATTTTTGAGAAACTTTTCGGGGCAATTGTCAGAGAGGAAGTCGCCGAAGAAATATTTTTCATATTTTGTTTTGTTGGAAATGTTTGACCTGGGGTTTGAATCGTGGCCTCACCTCTAAATAACCAACGCACTACTTACTAAACTAGGACTTCTAAACATGTATTTAATCATACAGTGGAAAGTGGTAACAGAAAATAAAAACAACAAATTATCGAACGAAACGAAATTATATTTGAACTGAATGAAACCCAATTGCGATAAAATTCTTGATAATTTCGTAAATTTTTTATTGACAATATTTGTTTGGCCTTTAAGTCAAACAACCACTTGATAACTTTGAAAGGACAAATTAAAAATATAGATGAGAAAATCATTTATTTTAGAAGACCATGACAAAATTGTAAACGAAACTGTAGCAACAATGTGTCGTCCAATGACTTGTACATGTACAACAAACAAATAAAATGTACGTCGTTCTTTTCATTTTCATAAAAAGCTGATTTGACTTTTAAAAGTGATTGAATTTGATCCTCTTAAAATGTTTAGAAAAGCAAATCCTTTCATTGTATTTACGTGTTGAAATCATTTTCACACTCAATGATTGTCTGTCAGGTCTGTTGACCTTTTGATTTTGTAAGGCAGATACAAAACGGATTCAAAGGAGAAATGTCATAAGAAACCTTATGATAGATGATGAATGGATGTGTGGATGGATGGATGGATGGATGGATGCATGGCTGAATTCAAGTCAAGGACATGATTATAAAAAAGTAAAAACAGCAACAACACTTGAATAAAACACTTTTTGTTTTTGTAAACAAATAACATCCTCAGGATATTCTTAATGATTTTTCATTACTTCAAAGGAAAATATTTTCTCATTTTAAATCAGCAAAAATAAGTATTTTTTCCTTTTCTTTTTCTTTTTCTTTTTCTCTCTTTCTCTCTTTCTCTCTCTCTCTCTCTCTGTCTCTCTCTCTGTCTGTTATTTTGTTTCTTTTGTTTAGATAAAGACCTTTTACATAAGCGCGTGCATGTGTATGTGTGTGTTTTGTATCAGTCTACATGTGTTTGTTTAGGGATCTTAAATAAACAACAACAATATGTTTTGTCAGAACAGAACAGAAAATTTGCTTTGAGCCATGAGATGACAGAATACAAACACACACACAAACACGCACAAACACACTCACATAATACATACATACACTTGAACACATATTCGTTTTCATATTCATGCAACTTTGCTGTTCATCAATGCCTTGTATGTCGTTTAAGGCAAGTCTCTCATGAAATATTGAAAACCTATTCAACACTCAACATGTTTGTAAAAAATATTGTTGTTGTTGACTTACAAAAAAGAAAATTACCTTGTAATAACAACAGCGAATATGAACGTTACTAGCGTTTATAAGTGGCATAAATGTTACCCAGTATGAGGTAAGTCCTCTTGTCGTGATCCGTTTGTGATGGGATGAAAGCTCCGGATGAAACCGGCCAGTTCCCTTAGTGTCAAACAAAAACCAATGAAGTTCGTCCTGAAGCGCATGGCACTCGCATTAAACATAATACCACATAATGGTAGCTTTTACAGCAATCCTGGTAGGGCAGATCGAGCTTGTCAGTAAAACTGCCAATAGCGCAGTGTCCCTTCAGAATTTCTGTGCAAACCACTTCCTTGTCGAACTCAAATAGTTCCCTAGTTCTTCTGGACACAGCAGTTTTGAAATTCGACAACCAGATATGTCGGAACACTCACGGCTTGTCCAATTTGGAAAAGTATTACTGTAGAGGCGAATATATCATCTCCATCGCCTCCTCCTCAGACACCTCCGATCCATTCTGTAACAATTCGTCCACCTTTTCCTTCAATTAAGTGCCAAAGTCATGAAAAACTTAACATACCGGATGAGCTCCACCCGGAGAAGCTGTGGCAGACATTTGAATTGAGGTAACAACTGACTCAATACCAAGAGCGTGCTTCAGGTTGCTGCCGTGTAGGTACTATAGAGCATTAACGACAAATCTTAGCTCTTTAGACTGTACTCAATTGACTCCCCTCTGACCTACTATTAACTGCTGGCAGTAAGGCTCAGAACGTTCAAATCCTGGCCTAATCTAGACCTCGGACATGCTGCTACTCTGGGAACACATAGACACGTTAGGGAAGTTTATATGACTCTTTACAGCTTGCTGAATAGAACATTCGATTTTAGAATTCCAACTAGGCTAGATCGGTGGATAAATTGATTACCGGGAACCCGAATAGTCTAGTGAGCAGCGAGCTAATATGCCGGTGTGGAGCATGTGGTTTAGATTCCCTGTGGTTGTCATAATTTGGTGGACTATTTAAACAAGGAAGTCACCGTAGTAGGTAGTGTGTCGGCTTATTAGATGTGAGGCTGCGGTTCAAATCGCAGCCCAGATATCGCGAACAACACGAAATAGGAAACAATATTTCTTCAGCGACTTTCTTGCAGCAGATTTCTGGCAAAAACTCTGACTAAATAAATTTGCCATGAATTTTTTTTTTCGAAAATCTGTCGTTCGGAGTTGACTACAAACTGTAGGTCCCATCACTCATGTATAAAATTAACACACACAACATAAATGATGTTTTCCGTATTCCGTTCTGAAATGTTGTGATGACCAACTATGTATGTAAGTATGTTGTCTGGTCTGAAGATCGGGAGGTTCCCAATGGGTCTCTTGAAGTTTGCACTGATGACTCAAAACTGAGCGACGGGGTGGCCTGTGGTATATTTATTAAGATTTCTGAGGAGTTTATGCCCATTTCGAAAGTGCCACAATGATTGTTGATTGTTGATGAGATTTTCCCTCGAAAAATCTCTTAATTTACACGGACAGTCGGTCAGCAATTGAGTCCCTAACAACGTAGTTTTAACGTTCATGCTTATCCATTAATACCGAGGACTTCTAAGAGAAATTTGGCATGGTAATGCTTATATAGGTTCCGGGATGCAGAGATACCGGCGGAAATTGCATTGCTGATGAGTAAACCAGGGCCGGCATATTACAGGGCATAGTTTAATTTTGATATTGTCCACTCGTTTTACGAGGAGGCTCCATCTCGTTGGCAGTAGGAAGATATTGCCAGACTCTGCTGGATACGTATGGATAGGGAAAGGACTGACTCACTGCTGTCCTTAAATCGGATTCTCATCCATCACAATAGCGGTTCTTGTGGGCCACTGTCTTTTTGGTAGGCATGCCGAAAGACTCGACATTCCGTCAAATAACTACTGCCGGAGCTGAGGAGTTTGAGGAGGACATAAAACTGTCAGAGACAGAGAAATTTGATTTCCCATTTTCTGATATCTTTAACACAACTCTCTATTACAAGGATTAGTGCAACAGTAAGATTTATTTTGGACTTGGGATAGTTTCTTGTAAGGAGAATTTGACACTCGGGTAAAATTGATTATGGGTCAATGGGTCTAAATGTTGGGCTAAGTGTGACCTCTTCCTAACATATCCTAGCCTACTACACATTTATTTCAATTTTCCAATACCAAAAATCTTTATAATATAAACACTTGCCTATCCTTGCTTGTCTCCCTTCTTGAGTTTGATGACTTTCACGTTTAAAGGCCATAAAACATGAAGTTTGAGAGAGATTTTCAAAATTATTAGAAATAATTTACATGACATTTTACATGATACAACAACAATACATTTAATAACTGCAGCTGTTGTATTTAAGTGAACATTAATAACAACATTTACACAAAATTCAATGAAGATAATGTATTGTGCCACAATATGATTTTAGTTACAATACAAATAATTTGTAAGGCAATGCTAATGATTCAAATTTTCATTTGTTGTCAATGTTCGACAACAAATGTTGTCCAATAATATTAATACATGGTTATCAACGTACATGTATGGATGTGAATTCATTAACCATTTTCTCTTCAACACTGAACACTGAGTTGTGTGTGGCAACAGGGGAATTTATTCCCTCAATGAGGTCATTGGCAATTGAGTCATAATGATTGTATTTTGTTATGGAATACGAATTCAAGTAAAGAATCTGTTCAATCAAGTCCAATTTTTAAAAGGACTAAACATTAATGAAAGCCATCGTATTTAAGACATCTGTTGTTGCAACACAATTCAGCTTAAAAAACAACAGGGTGTTATAACTTGTCTCCACACTGCCATCAAATTATAGTTGACGTTGTAATAGTAGAGAGCAGTAGAGAAAATGAAAATTCGTCCATGCCTCAATGATTTACTACATACAAGTTTATCTTTACGCATACTTATGTACGTACGCATTTCAGTAAGCATTTGTATATTTATTTCCATTCCAATGTTCTCAATATTAGCACTCGTGTTGGCAATTATGTTTTTGAAATACACCCTGGTGCACACGTTTACCTCATACCTTTTCATGCCAAGAGAATATCAAGAAATACGATGGCTAGTGGACTCTAATAGAAAATTTGAAATTGACTCGCAGCTATCTATAGAGATTCTGGCAAATGAGGGATAAAATTTACTTTTTTTCTCTGTTCTTCTCCAATCAATTATCAACGGCTATCAGGCACAAACCTGTTTGATCAAGTTTTGCCAAGAGTTAACTGTCAGTTACATTTTAACAGAAGCAGAGCTGAAGGAGGGAGTGAAAAGGAGGGATATACAAAAATACTGTTACGAAAATGGAAATGGTGTTACATCGTTTAACATTAGAATGATAAACAAAAGCTACAAAAACAAAAACTATGGACTTGTTTACATGATCAAACAAATAAACAAAAATATAGCAACAACATCAGTATAAAAAAAGGGATAAACAAGTAAACAAACAGGCAACAACAACACTGCAAGGACAAACGTAAACAAAATACACAAACAACAATAACGAAGGCAAAGTCATTCTCATTCAAGAGCATTCATCAAAATGTTTACCCTGCGATATTAAAGGCAAGACAAAGCTGGCAACGGAGTTAGAAAGAATTCAGTCAGTCTTGTGTGAAGACGTGTTGGGTGTGGAAAGAATAATCGTGGTGTGAAGATCTCCGTTATAAAGATCAATTAAACAATTGTTATACATAAATACATAATTGGTCATTACAACCCTTCAGTCAAGATTACGACCTAGTTTTTCAACACCACTTATGTTGTGTGTGTTAATTTTTTATACATGAGTGGTGCGACCTACAGTTTAAAGTCGATTCCGAACGACAGATTTCTGAGAAACTTTACATGGCAATTTTATTTATTCTCAGAGTTCTTGTCAGAAATCTGCTGAGAGGAAGTAGCCGAAGAAATACTTTTTGTATTTTGTTTTGATGCCTGGTCTGGGGCTCGAACCTTGGCTTTACGTCTAATAAGCCAACACACTACCTACTAGACTACGGCGACTTCTTTTGTTTACGCAAAAGAGTGAAAAGAAGAATAACCAATAAAGCAATTGTTGTTGTTACATCCAGTTGTAAACAGTGGCACACAGAATTGTGTGAACAATAAAGGAATTATTTAAAACTAAATACAAATTTATTTTTATTTTTACTTGCAATCTACGAACTCATATTTTAAACGTTTTTAAAAAGGTAAAAACTGAGCAATACATTAATGAAAGCCATCGTATTTAAGACATCTGTTGTTGCAACACAATTCAGCTTAAAAAACAACAGGGTGTTATAACTTGTCTCCACACTGCCATCAAATTATAGTTGACGTTGTAATAGTAGAGAGCAGTAGAGAAAATGAAAATTCGTCCATGCCTCAATGATTTACTACATACAAGTTTATCTTTACGCATACTTATGTACGTACGCATTTCAGTATGCATTAAATATAAATTAAGAGAAGGAGAACTTTGCTAGTTTGCAGTAATAAGGTCGCATAATTAAATATCCAATTTTCTGTAACTCTGGCGTATAAATCAGGTTGATTTAAAATATGTTAACTTTGAGCAGCATTGTGGCTTATGGCTTCACAAAATCCCACAAGAAAAAGTCTAGCAGGGTCAAATTGCACAAACTAGCTCACCCCCACATGAGATAATCACGCTCCTAAACTACACGTGGAGCGTATCCAACGTGGCTTGAGTTATGAGACATTGAGCACCATTGTGGGTTGTGGCTTATTATATACATGTAGCTTAACAAAATTCCACAAGAAAAAGTCTAGCAGAATCAAATTGCACAAACTGGCTCACCTCCACATGAGATAATCACGTTCCTAAACTACACGTGGTGCATATCCAAAGTGGCTTGAGTTATGAGGCAAGTAGCACCATCCTTTTAAAACTACATATCGTTGGTGTACAGATCATCCGTTTCAAGTCAATAGAAAGCAATTATCATCGACATATAACGCAGTGATGGTCTGTTCAAAGTCATTTCTAAAAAAATATGAATCGAAGACGCCGTCAGCCGAAAACCTTCACCAAGCACTGATTTTTTCGGCATGGATTGGACGCTTTTGGCCCTCATTTCAACAATTTTTTTGTTCACGTATTCATTCATCCCGAAATGGGCTTCATCGCTGAATGTAATATCCTTTCAAATTGACAATATATAGATAACGTACTGATGTGTATTACAAGAACGAGTTATAATATCAGATTAAGAACAACAAGTCGCTTCATTTCTGTCAAATGCATTTCATTTCAATAGCAATAAAACAATATAAACAAAAAGGCGGTTGACAAACCACGATGTACACGCCGATGCATTGATGTTCATGTGATTTGTATTCTTTTTCGGTGGGATATATGTAAGTGGTGCAAATAGTAAGAAAATAATATGACGTTACGGTAGTCCGTGCACCGTCTTCAGCTACAAAACTTGAAAAATATGCTGTTTGCAGCGAACATCAAATTGAACTTTTATACTCAGAATATTAAGACATTTGACTCCCAATGTTAATGAGCCACAAACCAACATTTGGTCTTCGGCAAACTAAAATGGACTTTTTCGTGTATAAAACCTATTCACCACAAATCAGACTAAATTTGATTGATTGTATGGAATATGTTGGCTTTGAAAACCGGTATGGATTGAGGTTTACTTGCATACGACTGTGACTAAAGAAAACCTCAAAAGAAAATTTCTAACGGGTTCAAAATGTCTGATCTCGTGGCCACACCACACCACCTCCACGTGAGAGGACCGCGTACTCAAATCCCTAATGCAGAATATCCAACGTGGCACGAGCTGTATGGCACGTAGCGCGGTCCCTTTGAAACCACATGTCGTTAGCGTCCATTTCAGTCAATTCAGAACAAAAAAATTTGGTAATCACCGCCTTATGGATGGCGCCGTTGACTATGATAGTCTGGTCAACAATTTTATAAAAGAAAAATAGACCACTGACAGCCCAAAATTCACACTAAACAGTAACGTTTTCGGGATGAAATGGTATCGTCCCTAATCCGAAAATTTTGTTTTATCACGTGCCCTTTCATCTACAAATGGGTCTCATTGCTGACGATGTTTTTCTTAGTAAATTAGGATCAGTTACCAACTGCTCTAGAGCCCAATCAGCGAACACATGTTGTCTTTGGTTGGGCGATTATAGCGATCGTGAAACAGGCGATGCTAGTTGACTGTTGCCGGAACAGAATAACTATTTTGACAAAAAACAATATTTGTACGTGCTTTTAAGTGATATATCCATTCATGGTGGTAAATAAATGACAAATAAATTGACAGATGTAGCTTCAACATAATGGTCGTTATCAACCGTTAAAATTGGCCAGTTCCTGTTGGAAGAAACGGTACTATAATTGTAAAACTTTGTTCAACAACTTTCATTTCAATTTCATCTAAAGCCTAAAATTTTGGATCACTACCAGTTCTATTATAGTCCCACTTTCAACAAATTCGGTATACCGTAACTGGTAGTATTAAGAACCAAATTGGTCAAGAATTTACTGACTTTTGTCGAAATTTTGGTAAAAAAATTGAAATAAAATTTACCATCAAATATGTATTCTTCAAAGAACTCTCTCTGAAAATATATTTTAAAATTATATTGTTGTTGTTGGTATCCTCCTATCCTCGTATTTCGCATTGTAAACGTCTCTGGTGCATTTTAAAAGCAATCAAATTAAATTGGAATTGATGTTGAACAACTGGAATATACGTTGTATGGCCCCCTACTGTTTTCATTGTGTGTCTATAAATGACGGAACTGTTACAAATGCTGGTACAGCTACTCAAAGGTCGTTTGTTCTTTATGTACTTAGCACCATTTTGTAACAACTACAAGTACACTACACATGTACACTCTTAACACAATGTATATTAATTTGTGTGTCATAAAGTCACAAAAACGCATACACACATAAACGCGTACCAAACAATTGCACATACATTAACACAAATAAAATCATTTCATATACAACACGTTGTTGGTGACGTAGTTGTTGTTGTGAGTTTTAATATTATATGATGACACACATTATAGGCAACTTTAGTTGTATGTAACTTGTAGTTACAGTCAAAACCGACTATGTGTTATCCTACACGACAATTTATTCGTTGCAGGACCTAAGCTGTTGTATTCAATTTCTGAGCTCTATAGTGATTGAATTTGATGTTGAACTCATACGTTAGCAGGGTGCAAAAGATATTAATTTTTGGCATAATATTCGACCTTCTGAAGGTAGTTCATATGGATTCTAAAATATTCTCTCTAACAAGACTTTTGACCAACTGCCCCTTGATCTTCTGTATCACTAACTTGGCCCGAGATTATGACTGTTTTGGCGGCTGTTACTCGCCGTAGTCTAGTAGGTAATGTATTGGCCAGGGTTCGAGCCCCAGGCCAGTCATCAAAATAAAATACAAAAAATATTTCTTCGGCGACTTCCTTTCAGCAGATTTCTGGCAAAAACTCTGAGAGTAAATAAAAATTGCCATGAAAAGTTGCTCAAAAATCTGTCGTTCGGAGTCGACTTTAAACTGTAGGTCCCGCCACTCATGTATAAAATTAACGCACACAACATGAGCGGTGTGAGAAGCTAGGCCGTAATCCTGACTGAAGGGTTGTAATGGTCAATTATGTATGTATGTTTCTCATACTCAAATGCTTATACAAAATTGCAATCACTAAGCCATGTGGCATTCCTATCGACTTCCACGATCTCTGATAGTAGAAATGGAGGGAAATTCAAAATGTCTCGGACATATTGACTGGCCATCGTTGTGTAAACATTCACGTCGTTTCGATTAAACGGAAATAGTTAGAAGTTCAATCACTTGACTCTGGACACTATATCCATTACAAAGCATCAACAAAACAAACTCGGAAATCTTCTTCAACTCGCATTGGACGGAAGATCTTACGCAGGATTCTTCTCTCTAATACTCTCAAGGCTACATCGGTGCCTTATAGGCTACATAAAAAAAGCAAAAAGATGAAGGATCCGTAGAGAATTAGTTGCGTCGTACGTGAGAGATCTCTGCTACTCAATTGCCTATTAAGACCATAGTAGCACCCGTTGACAAGAATGAATCTACGCTGGATCCCTAGACTGGCATTATTTGCTGTTAATGGCGACACCTAGATAAACAGATTCACTAACAACATCAAAAGTAAAGTTAGTTATCGGCCGTATTCTGGCATCCAATACCCATGTACATGTACCTATTTGCCGTTTTTCCCTCATTTACTGTGAGACCCATCTTGATAGACTCTCGTTCAATATCCAAAAGGCAGCAGTCACAACTCGCTTGGTACGCCTTTTGAAGTCTCTATTGTCATTTTTGTGGAAAATAGTACCATTGCGATGCGCTCTCAGTTTCTGAAGGACATGACTTAGGTGAAGAGCTTGCACGATAACGGTTTGCCTTGTTTGAAACCTCGCACGGTAGCAAAAGGTCCGGAGAGGTCCATTCCTACCTTGGCGAAGCAGTAGGAGTTGTTCAACGTCGTTCTGCATATCTCCAGGATTTAATATAATGTGAAGAACTAGTCTCGTCAGTGTTTGAAAAGGCTTATGCCTCTGTAGTTGGTGCATGTCGTGGGATTTCCCATTTTTAGAACAGCAGAGAAGACACTAAGGTTCCAATCGTTGGGCATACTTTCCTTTAGCCATACTTTATATATAAGCTGATGGATTCACCCTCATAACCTATGGCCTTAAAAAATTCCGTGGGCAAGCCAAGTCGCGCAATCATGCATTCGGTCTCTTCTGGGGTAGGCGGCGGAATCTCCACGCTGTCATCATCCATTGGGTTTGATACATCCTCACCTCTAAAGGCGGAATTTGTGTCATCATTACTTATTCTTCGATTTTAAGCATATACATAGAAAGGCTTACAAATATGCTTCATTAGATTACAATAAAACATCTGAACAATTCCAAAAAATATCAGTTTGACAAACCTTAGTCCAAACCCATGATACCCATTCTCAACCATCTGCAGTAATATAGGGTAATGTAAACTGCAACAACTATTATTGTGTAACGTAAACAAGCAACAGCTTTTAGGCCATTTTCTTTTGGAAATGTTACCATGTGCCATGTATAGTATATATCGATGCGTGTGTACATGAAAGTGTCCGTTAAAAAGTCGTTTTTGCTTCTGTGCTTAAACATTTCATTGCACAATAAATTGGACAACAAGGAATCAGAGTCTCAATGCAATTCATGTGCATAAATGAACGAATAAGTGAATGAATTTGCCTATTTACCCAGAAGTCGGTATTCTTTAATGTCTACCAATGGCTTTCTGTTTCTGTTTGAAATGCACTGACAATGTGTTAAAATGTTGAATAAAAAATTAAAGAGACATTCTGGAAATGGTTCAACGTTATTTGCGAAATTAAAGGCTCACGATTTAAGTTTAATTTTTATTGTACATGACTTGTAAGAAAATATTTTTCTGTTAAAGAGGACTGTATCATAGAGGATATTATCAGAAACGATTATATTGTTACGAAGACAGTATAAATACTGAAAATGTTTATGCGGAAGAAAGAAGAAGAAAAACAAATATATGAGAATATCGCTAAAAAAAACTATCAAACCATAATAACTAAGCTGCATAGAAAGCCTACGAAAGGTAGAATAGAATAACAATTACAAATCAACATTAAGATTCTAGAAGTTGCCACAACGAATATACAATAAGTGTAAATTAAGCAAGGAAGAACTTTGCTGTAATCGCTTAATTAAATATCCAATTTTCCATAACTCTAGCGTATAAATCGGGCCAATTTATTATATGTTGGCTTTAAGTACTACTGCGCGTTGTGGCCTTTACGGATATACCTGTTAATCCCACACAGTGGTGTACGTCCACAGTGGTGTGAGAACCTAGATCGTAATTTCAATAGACATAAAGTGGTTGCTCGCTGAAAGCATACCTCATTCCCAAAGGGAAGATGGCAAAATATGAACGCTCTTCAATAGAGACTAGAGAAATTTTTTTTAGATACATAAGCCAAGTTATTTCGATAATTTAAACCACTTTATGCATGTAATGATCTTTATTATTAATTAAAGTAATAAAAAGTCCTCATCATAAATTTTTGTTCAAACGAATTTATAATTTTGAAAATTTATTTGCATGATGACCCACCTTAAATTACAACATGACCGTGTAATAAATTCTGTTTGGTCATAATTTCAATTTGTATTACATTTTGATAAATAAGAGAACACGTTGAAAATATAAACAAACAAACACGTTTAAATAAAATGTCACAAATCAACAAAACAGGATATAAATTTTCGGCAACTTTTGGAGTCGGACTTGTCCGCAGGAAAAGAAAATCATAAAATTCTAAAATATTATTTTATTTTCTTTTTATTCCATTTCCATTTTTTGCTTTTTTCTTTTTCGTTTTTTATTTATTTGGCACTTTGTTACTTAATTTATCTCGATAAGAAACCATTACTTCCTTTTGAAAGTAGCGAATAAGGGTGTGTATTGGTTTTGTGCTGATGTCTGTTACAAAAAGTATTATCAGTTGATAAATACACAGTACATTTGGGCTGTCAAAACAAAAAAAACTTTGACAGGAACTATAAGGGCATTGAAAACAACGCGCTTTATCCAACCGATTGAGATACGTACAGTGGACAGCAAAAGTCTTAGTACGGCAATATATTTTCGCAATTTCATGAATTTTAGACAAAAGTTTGTATAAAAATTTATAGTTTACATATTTATTTTATTCATTTATTTCTGTTTTATTATAAAACAAACAATTTTTTAATGTTTTTCATAAAACAAGTGAAAAATAAGGAAAAGTTTCAGATGACTCCATAGGTACCCCCAAGGAGAACCCTGACTAAATTTAAAATTCAAAGGCCTAATATATGAAAATGTTATCCTTTGTATTTAGTAGAATATCCCTTAAGGTCAAGCACTCTATTTAACCCCTTTGGAGTTGAATGTACAAGTTTTGTTTAGTGTTTCCTGTTGGCACCATAAGCAAGTTTTTCGGTTGACTTTTGTTTGAGGTTTAGCGATTACGTAACCGTTCTTTCAAATGATCTCCTTAATACTCTCTTGAAGCCATATCGGGACTTTGTGCAAGAGTATTAAGCCTGTGGGGACTTCTTTGTCAAAATATAATGCCGTACTAAGACTTTTGCTGTCCACTGTATATCGTATAGTCTGCGTGCTATGGGAGAATGGATGAACCACAACTTTAAATTGTGTCACCAGAATAATTGAAATAACGGACTGTACCACCGAACCCTTCAGTCAGGATTACGAACTCTTTTCTCACACCACTTATTTTGTGTTAGTTAATTTTATAAACGAGTGTCTGGACCTACAGTTTAAAGTCGATTGCGAACGATAGATTTTTAAGAAACTTTTCATGGCAATTGTATTTACTCTCAAAGTTTTTGCCAGTGATCTACTGAGAGAAAGTCGCCGACGAAATATTTTTTCTTATTTCGTTTTGTTGTAGATGTCTGACCTGGGGTCTGAACCGCAGTCTAACGTCTAATTATTCAACACACTATTTAATAGATTACGACGGAGATGCAAGTAAAGAATGAGGTGACACTTACAGCATACAGTCTTCAAACTATAGGTGAACGGATCAACCACAGTCTTAAATTGAATCACCAACAGGCTGGTACATGCTTAGCATGACAGTATGTGATAGAAAGCCGAATATATCTACTGCGACTAATTGCTGATCACTCCGATTGCAGATCAACTTTCTCGGTCAAACGCACAGATGCCAGTAGGAACTACTTGCTACACGAATGGCTCTAAACATGGAGATAGAACGGGACTGGGCCTCTATATAAAAGAAACACAAACTAAATTGTCACTTCGGCTACCGGATTATAATACGATTTTCCAATCGAAGGTACATGGGATCAGGGAATTAAGCACCTACACTATTGAAAATTTATTAAACTTGTTTAACTTTATAATTAAGACAATAGCAAGTAAAAATTTTGGAGCAAGGACTGTCCTGAAATGTAAGAAAGCCAGGAGTGATTGGAATTGAATATCTAGCTAACAGAGCTACAGCATTATAGACCAAAACTCGGTATAAAAAACAATTCCACGAAAGTGATATAGGAAAGAACGTTCCAGAAATGCTTAAGGAGAACCTTAAACTCGAGATCATAATATTTTAGGGACGACACGTTATCACGCATATCTCATCCCAATATTGGTGACCCGAACAAGGTCTGCACAAGGTACAGACTTCCTACAGAAAATGAGGTTGGTATCACCTAATGGTGAGCATGCAACAAGCTGATGCATACATCCACTGTAAAGTGATTTTTGTTGGCAATTTTTTGTCGAGAAACTCTCAACTTCCTTACACCCAACTTTTTTATTCTCCGGATTTATAATCAAGTGAATATTTATGGTACCTTTGCCTTTCAAAACCAACCACAAAAATTATCACAATATTGGTTAAATCGTTAAATTTGTTTCATTTCTGTATTACTGATGAATGTTTCTACCGAGCTGATTGCATTGTTGCGTAGAGGCACTGTAGTAATGCGATCATATGGTCTATTTTACCTTAACCTTTATGGAATTACCCTATAATAACTCCTTCAATTCTGTTTAATGCGATCAGATGGTCTATTTTACCTTAACTTTTATAAAATTACTCTACAATGAGTCCTTAAATTCGATTCTAGCCAAAAATAGACACTATCCTCAGTGTTTGTTTGAATTCAGCTTTCTTTTCCTACTATTGAGTCAACACCATACGGACTAAGTGCTCAATGTAGATCTGACTGTTGATTAGTTTCGCAATATCATGTACTTTATAATCCATGCCGAAATTGAAATCAACATATCTTTCGATGGCATAAACATCGGTTTCTCTACGGGTTCCAAATTTATTTGCCACAAAATAGTTCCTCTCTTCAAAGAGTATATGGTATGCAGGCTCCATCTTGGTACATTCACTTTTATTGGTCAGTGTTGCTGCAAAGGATTTCCCAAAATTATTCAGTTTGCTAGTGCTGAGAGAACACTTAATGAAGGAGTGCTCAGCCATTCGATTTATCATTCACTATTTCCCATTATCCTAACCATAACCTCAATGGCTCTGGCCTTCACTACGGTATGTAATAGGCTTAAATCCAGGCAGAGCCATTACCGCCATTGTAGTAAATGGTTTTATACAAAGTCGTTCTGCTTGCCCAAACAGAAATGGCGATTGGTCTGACCTTCATGATATACATCCAGCATATCATTCTTGGGTTGAAACGCCAAGTTTCTCAACAAGCCTTTTGTATAACAGGATGACATGTTTGGTAGGACCACCAACGAAACTTGAAGAAGGCTCCACCATAGTTTTCAACGGGTCGCTATGACGCAAGCCCTGACACAAACACATTATTAGTTGAGTGAAAAAATTATACGATTGCACTGTAGAGTATTACCAAGTCGTTGTTTGCCGTTTACAATTTATCTACTTTAAGTACAGCCAATATCACATTACCAGTATTTTTATGAAAATAAACATTCAGACTGCATTGTCCCCATTTTAAGTGAATGTTATTAAAAATGAAAAAAATAAAAATTCAAATATCACGACACGTGTCAATGAGCAACCCACGCGGCCGTGTTGGTCATTAGAAAACATGAAATGTTGCTATCGTTTAATGTGTCAGCAATACAGTATCATTTCACTTTTCAGCTTTTTTCCTTACCCGCTTGACCTCGAAACATTATTAGCATTGTACCTGTCAACAATAAAAGGCCTACAAATTTTATCGCTAAATGAGTGGCTGCAAATGAAATAAATTTTACACTCGTAAGTTTGTATTCATATTTACCGCTGGCCATAGAGAAAAAATTTGAAATTATTTTTTTTTGCTGGTAATAATCATAAAACGCATATAAATGGAAAATATTTAATTTCATTATTATTATCACTGAAATGATGGAAGATGACAGACGGAAGAGATCGGACCTTCGGTGTCCCGGGATGTCATCATAAAAATGGTGCGTGTTTTTCGGCTGAAATGAGAATTTGTCATAAAAATTGTCATCATTTAATGCATTTACGAGTGAGTGTATGTCCAACATTTTAATGATTTTGAAAAAATACCAAAAATAAAAAATAGAAGGAAAATTGGAAAATTAAAATGGTTGTACAGTTGTAACAGATAAAAACGTGTGGCCATTATTATTTCCATGGCATATAATATTATGAAAATAAGAGAATATTTAATTTAAATATTTTATTGATTGATATTTTAATCAAATTTCATTCATTCAAATTCGGTACACATAATGTCAATTAGTAAGTTAATCATGTGTTTCCTGGAAATAATAAAGAGAATTATACTAAAAAATTTAATTAATGCGACAGGTATGAAGCAATTCATAATAATTTTATTTTTAGTTTATATGAGTGCCTTCAATCGGACAGTATCCGGTGGGCCATTCAATCGGTCTCAATTTGAACCATCGGTTATTGCGAATTTGCCAATACTCACGTTCTATTCTGTCACAAAATTCAATACATTATCTCCACTGAACGTAATAAATCGATTTAAGCTTGAGCAACGTTGAGATTTATTGGAAATTATTTTCCAAAACAAAGAAAATTAGTTGGAAATTGTACGAAAATGTTGTACAAAAGTTTTTCGCAGAGGAGGACCAACAGTGCATGGTATACGCATGTTTATTGCCAAAGTTCGTGAAACTGGTTTCACTGTTGATGCGCCAAGACATGAGCGTGCTCGTACAGTGCGTATACCAGAAAATATCGAAGCAGAGGCTGAGAGTGTGCGTGAGAGCCCACCTACTCGCCATCGTTCTCAAGAATTGAACATTTCATGCACCAGTTTACGTCAAATTTTGCGAAAAAATCTCGATATGACGCTCGGTATGTCAAAGTTCATTTGGTTCAAGAATTGAAGCCGCATAACCTTCTGCTTCGTATTCGCCTTCCTAGATGGGCCAATGAGAATGATGTCGATGTTGCAAAAAAATCATATTTTCTGATGAAACTCATTTTCATCTTGGTGGGTACGATAATAAGTGAAATTGCCGTATTTGGGTCTCAGAAAACCTGCACGTGGTCTTACAGAAGCCAATGCACTTATTACAAGTGACAGTTTGGCGCGGCTTATGAAGCGGAGGCATCGTTGGCCAATATTTCTTTGACAATGTAGACGGCGCAATCTTTACGGTCGATGGAGACATCTATCGCCATTTTTACCGATTTTTTTGTACTCATTGGGCCATTTTCTATGAGGCGCCATTAAATAAAAGTGTTACGCCGAGAAACCAGAGACAATTGAGCATTTGAAAGCCAACATTCGTGATGCCATTGCCGATAGACGACCCCATAAACGCGAAAAAATTTAATTAAAGCGACTGTCATGGACCTATTCTTAATAAATTTATTTTTGATATAAAAATGAGGGTTCAATCGATCAAAACTTTAGATATCAGCATATATGTTTGAGTATTTTTTACCAACACAATCACAAAAAGATGAGTTTTATACGTTAATTTAATGTATGGCCATGCAGCATACATTAAATCCAAAACCCAATCATTATCATTTGATTGGGGTTCCCCTTTTAAATGCACGTATCACTGATAACAAACATTACGAATAGTGTTGTAGTAGCTTTAAAATTAAATGCCACAAGAAAAGGCCAAATACATTATGGAAAAACGCATAAAGTCAAATTGCACGGTTTCGATGTCCAGTTCAAATCAGTTTCACGTGACCATGTTGCCATGTCCTCAAATCGCTTATGGAGAATATCCAATGTGTCTACTGTTGAAATCACATATGGTTGGTGTCTAGATCATCCAATTCGTGGTAAAATAAGTTGGCCATCATTGACATATAGTATGTGGCATTGACAGCAATAGTCTGACCAAGGTTGGATGCAAACAATTATTGACCGATGACGCCTCTAATCTAAAATCTACACCAAGCAGTGACTTTTTCGCGATTCATTGACCGCTCTTAGACCCCATGTGGATTGGTACCAGAGATCAGCAATGAATCGCTTTTTCGCTACTCATATGTACTCATGAAATTTTGAATATGAGTGAGTCAACAGTATTGAAATCCAACTACTCTGATTGAGTACGAACTCAGTACAACATTGATTTATAAGTACAGGTTGCAATAAGTATGCGTACAACGTTGACATCAAACTCATAACCTTCGAAATATGTTTGATTCATACGCCTACTCATTCAGATTCATAAATTTAGAAAAATACTTATAATACCCACAAATGATTCGAATGATTCGAATCATTCGTCAAAATTTACAGTCTTAGTTGTTGTTGCATTTACAAAGAGAGAAGAAAGACACATAAACGCAAAAGACAAAAACAGCAAACAGAGCAAACACACAAGCTTCTTGTAAGTATGTAGTGTTCGTACGCGAATCATACTTATTTTCTGATTCGTGTATACGATGAGTCATGGAGAGTCGAAATCAATAACATCATGCGTATTGTTAAGTATTAGTACCATGAGTATTTCAAACTTTGAATATGAGTAGTATGAGTATGACATTAAAGTAAGTATGAATGCGTATAAGTATCAGAAATTATAAGTATGATTCGAATCTACTCGTCGTTTTGAATACTCATTGCTGACCTTTGATGGGTATCTTCCGAAATGTGGATTAGTTTCTTGCGTTAAAATCGCTCATGAAGAATATCCAACGTGGCACAAGCTGTGTGCCATGTAGCTCTGCTGGTGTTGGTGTTTAGATCAGGTGGTGTTGGTGTTTAAATCATCCAATCCAGATTAAAAGAAGTTGATAATCATCGACCTATAGCGTCGCCATTGACTGTAATGGCTTGGTCTACTCTGTTGTCAAAGAAATAAGGACCGACGATGCCACCATAACAACAGTGACTTTTTTGAAATGCATTAGATACTCTTGGATCTCAATGTAATAGATATCAACTAACATCCGACAATTTTGTTTGATCACGTTCCTATTGATACAGAAAATTAGGGTCAGTTGCCAACTGCTTGTGAATTCATTCAACGAAACCACGTCGTTGTATGTGGTCTTTTATGGTGATTTGGTAAAACGGAGTGAATAAATGACAATTAATTTGACGGATGAATGTCATAGTTCGGAAGTTTCTGTTGGAAGATCCTATATATTCTAATGTATTCGTGAGTGCCCTACAGTTTAACATCGATTTCAAGCAACAGTTTTAGGAAGCTTCATCATGTTATAGTAACTTTCAGAATATTTTTTTACTCTTATCAAAAGGTCTAAGCTGAGGTATGACACTACATACTACGCAGTAAACAAATTAGTTTTGCTTGTAATTCTGCTTATGCATCAAGAGCTATTACCGCATGACAACATTGAAGACTACTTTGAAGATGAAATAATAAAATGAGGAACAGTGTTATACTAACAGCTTTCTTTACATTACATTATTTACATTATTTACATAATTTACCTTATTTACATAATTTTAAAATTTAATTTTTCAAATGATGACTTCAACAGAATATTTTCGATACCATCTTCATGAATATTCATTTATCAGCACAATGTTCAACGTTGCATGTGTTAATCAGTGAATAAAGTCAGTGAAACAGAAATTTGTGTCACTTTGGCTTCTTGTTCCTGTGTTTGCATTTAAACGCACCAAACGTGCTGGATGCGAACAATTGCTCCTCTTGGTTTATTTTTTTTTCTTTTTGTTTTATTTTTGTTTTTTTTCTGGTTCTTGAACATTTACCATAAGATTAAATCTCAGCAAACAACTTTATAACTGTGTATCTGGATATCTATGTATCTAACAATTATCCTTATTGTACGTATGTACGTACGTTGTTGTAATGTTGCCGTTGTTGGCATTTGTGACAATAACAAGGAAAACTCTGATTGTTTAAACTTGTGTACAAGAGTATAATCTGGTTAACACTTAACCGCAAAAAAGAACTGCTGCAGTATTGTTCTCTCTCTCTCTCTCTCTGTCTCTCTCTTAACTGGTATTTTTGTTTTTGTCCGTGTTTGAAAGTATTTATAAGGATGTTTGTATGTGTGTGTGTGTATATGCAATAACAATTCCACAAGTATTTCCACACGAACATACAACCAGTGATACACAGACGACACAAGTGCAAAAAAAGGATCAAACGCTGTAGAACGTCACATTCTGACAGAGATTTAACGAATGATTTCATTTAAAAAGAATTTTCAATTTTTTCTTCTTTTTTTTTCTCTTTTTTTAGCACAAGAATAAAACAGTACATGTGGTAGATATACTCGTATACATACACAATATGTGAAAGTACACATGTGTGTGTAATGTTTTCTTTTTTGGCATAAAATACTTTTTTCCCTTCTTTTTTTATTTATGGCAACCAAAAAAATGTCTTTCAATCCAAATTAAACTTAAATTCTGTTAAAGGAGAGTGTTAAAAATAATTATAAATTTATTAACTCTTTAAAAGCGGTGAAATGCACTTAAAATTTATTACACGGTGCGATAGTAACTACAGTCTACATAGTCTAAGTTATTCGCTAGGTTGAGTAGAACTCAAAAATACTTTTTTTTATTTTTCTCCAACCCTCCAAACTTTTATTTAATAAAAACTGTTTTTTTTTCTTTTCACACAAAATTATTGATTACCCAAATATGTTTGAACCTATTTTAAAAATCCAATGTTTTTTTAGAAAGGGAAGAGACATTTTGTTCAAACTTATATGTTATGAGATTTGATGGGGTAAAATTGGAAAATATTATTTTTTTCTTATTTTTCCAAGTTTGGCCAGTCCTAATTGGAAAATTTAATTAAAAAAGTAATGACATTCTGAAAGTGCATTATCTTGTGAAGAGATTGACACTTCGTTTGATCAAATCGGACATAAATTACCATAGTTATTATTCAAATAGTATAACAGTCGTGTTATAATTTTTATATATGTCATCTTGTCAAATGAACTTTGAGTTCAAAAATTTTCAAAAATTTTGATGGATCTTGATTGTTTATTCCAAAATGTGCCAATTTCACAGAACTCTGCTAATATTTGTGTTTTTTGCAATTGTTATTATTTCTCTTTGCTTAACATTGTCCAACTTCTGGTGGTCATTCAAACACGAAATTGATACATTTTGCGATAAACAATCAAGATAAATCAAAATTCAGAAAATATTTTGAATTAAAAATTCATTTTAAAAAATATATACATATACATAAATGAAATATAAAATTCGACTGTTATACTGTTTAAATAAAAACTCGGTAATTTTTGTCTGATTTGATCAAGCAAAGTGTAAATCTCTTCATAAGATAATGTACTTTCAGAATGTCATTACTTAAATTCATATTTTTTAATTTTAGTCTGTTACTATGAACGGACAAAAAAAATTATTTGTCAAGTTTACCTCATCAAACCCCATAACATATTAAGTCAAATAATATACATACATATGTATATCGTTTTAAAGGCCCACCTCTCTTCTTTCTAATAAGGTTTAAATTTTGGACATGGGTTCAGAAATATTTGTGTAATCAATAAATTTGTGCGTAAAGTCCAAAAAAACAGTTTTTGTCAAATCAAACAAGTTTGGAGAGTTCGAGAAAAATAAAAAAAAATATTTTTGAGTTCTACTCAACTAACTGAACATCTTAGACTAGGTAGTTACTCGGTTGTATATAATTTTTTGTATTTTGTCGCATAGTGTTATTTATCCAATCTAACAAAAAATTTTTAAATGACATTTCTGTTTTTTTTTTTTTTTTTTCTAGAAAAAAAATCCATTTTTCTTTAGTTGATAACGATTTTTGAATCCCATTACCTCCTTAACGTATGATTCATTGATGTAAGTTGCCAAATAAATTTTTCAGAACGTTATTAAACGGAAATATTATGAAGAATATTAGAAGTCGAATTTTATTAGACATGGGACCAGGATTCAAACCCCGTGATATCTGTCTCGAACACAACGAAATATGAAAATAAATTTCTTCGGCGACTTCCTCTCTGTAGAATGAATAAATTTGCCATAAAAAAGTTTCTCAAAAACCTGTCGTTTGGAATCGACTTTAAATTGTAGGTGCCACCACTCATGTATCAAATTAATACAACATAAGTGGAGTGAGAAGGTAGGTCGTAATCTTGACTGAAGTATTGTAATGATTGATTATGTAGGTATTTAAATTGTTAAATTTTCTACTTCATTACTTAATAAATATGTGTAGCGATTGATTCTTTCTAGATAGTTTTTGAATACTTTTTGAACGTTGCGGACAAAATTTCGTACTTTCATTTGTGGTTTTAATAATTGTGGTTTCGAAATTACTCTTTCTAACCACTTCTTATACAATAAGGCCGCAACAGGCAGCGCTGTGTGACTCATGCCACAGTCTTGTTGAAACCACATGCCATCCATGCCAATAGAAGTCGGTTATGATACAGTCATAGCAACGGTAACAAATTCGTTCAGGATCATTTCCGAAACAATATTCAATTTTTTTGTTTATTTTATTTTGAAGAGTAAGATTCATTGCTTAGGAAAATTATGTTTGAAAAATTGGCATTAAGAATGTCTACGACATTATGAATGGTTAGCAGGCTTTGTTAAGAATGCAGTGTAATCTACAAAATCGGCTTATCAGCTTCGATTTACATTACAAAAGCGATATTTTCGGCATTGCCTATATTATATATATATGTGGTGTAATACACAGGCCTGACCATTCACTAAATAATTGACACTTTAAATGTAAGAGATTAAACAGTTTACAGGTTTGCTAGATACGAAAGCCTTTATAAGAATTAAGATATGCAAAGCTATATAGTGACACTAGTGCCATTCTGCCCTAGATCTACACTAAACAGCGACTTTCTCAAGATGCATTAGACGCTTTTGGGTATCATGTGGATTGGTGTCTTCGCAAATTCAATAATTTTCATTGTTCATCCGGAAATTTGTTACATCAGATTTTCGATGAAAATTAGGGTCAGTTTCCAAAGCAAATATGGTCGTTTGTCTTCGCTCTCTAGGTCAGCTGAACTTTGCACTCATGCAGACCCAAGTCACGACCCATTCGTAGTGGTAGTGCTCTGCAGCGATGTTTTCAGTATATCTTGTGTGTCGTCAACCTATTGGTCGATCGTTTAGTGACCATTGGACTTAAATTTCTCCACCACATTGCTTTCTGCTTTACTGTTATTGCTTCATTGATTTGAAGTCTGTAACTTTTGAAAGTTATTCACCACGGAGTCGATGAGTACGGCAACCAATTTTTTCAACACAGATGTCTGGATCACCTTGCTTTTCTGTTATAGAATTGGTTGAAATGCGGCGCAAGGGTGCTAGAAAAAGTTGTAAAGTTTCCGAAGACGTAACTAAAAATATTGCATTGAAATGTTTTGCTCGTTCTCGATACGACATTTTTAATGTTGAAGATACGTCACTAAAAACTCAATGGAATAATGACGAGACAGATTAGCACAAAAACATTATTATTATATGCCTTATTATGAATGCCTAGTTCACAAAATTTCCTTTTAGTACACCTTACACACACATTGGACTTGCTGATGCGTAAGATTATACGAGAACGAGTTATTCTTATGGAATTTCTTGGTGTTTAACAGAAAGGAGAACTGTCAACTGGTATATGTCAGTTGAGAACTGCCAAACTTTTAATTAACTGCGTCACCTGTCATTTGTGTCATTTGCCTACAGCCATTGATAACAGACTACGGGGTGACTTCGGGATAAAATGAAAATCTGAATTCCGTATGCTCGATAATTGAGGAGCTGGTGAACAAAACTAGGCATCTCCACAGTAAATGATATTTTTTTATTTTATTTTCGGGATCCTCAAGTATACTTCAATGAAGCTACGAAATTTTTTATTAAAAAAGAAAACAACAACAACCATAATTTAAATCAAGACTAAGAAAAAATAATTACTATGGAAGCAATGCACCCTCAATTTCAACGGTAATAAAGTGAATTAGTGAACTTCGTTGCGGTCGAACAAGCACGTCAGAGGCGAAACATTCTGCACGCGTAATTGAAGTTGACTATGTAGTCCTGGTAGTGTAGTAGGTAGTGTGTAGGCTTGGAAACATATTTCTTCGGTAGAGTGTCCTGGTATTCTAGTGGGTAGTGTGCTAGGTTATTTGCGTGAGGGTCGTGGGTTCGATTCCCACCAGAGGCTCTGTTCTATGACAGTACACCGAGGAATATGGTCTAAGTTACTCAGCTCGTATATAATTAAAATATAATTTGTAATTGTATTGTAATAAATAAATAAATAAATAAAATTTCTTCGGTGTCATCCTCTCAACAGTTTTCTGGCAAAAACTCAGAAGGTAAAATAAAATTGCCATGAAAAGTTTCTCAAAAATTTTTCCTACGGAGTCGACTTTAAACTAAAGCTCCCGCCATGAATAAATTTAACACACACAACATAATTGGTATAAAGAGCTAGGAGTAAACCAGACTGAAGGTTTGCAATGGCCAATGAAGTAAGTAAGTAAAAATATGTACAGAGTTTACGCAGCATTTATTGTCGAAACAATATTAAAAAACTTAAATAAAATTAAATTCTTTTATATCTCTGCCAGCACCGTTATATTGGAAATTGCATTTGTTTTTCTCTACTGACTAACGGTATTAAAAGGTGAGAGCAAAAGTTATGCCATGAAGACATTTAAATTTATTTCTGTCTTCATTTGATTGCAAAATCTTATAGTACGTGCAGTTGATATTGTTACAAAACCCAGATAGGTATTGTGGTTGTTTTTTTGTTGTTTTAAATCAGAGCATTATTGTCAATTATGTTTCGTTGTTTATCTACCAAGTTAAACAAAATGGAACAACAACATATCTTTCAGTTAAGATAGGATAGAGGGATAAAATTGAATGTAAATCACCAGTGTTAATACATGATTTAAGATTAACTAAGCCTTTGTTTTATACCGTGGATAGTGCACATGGATAAAAGACAGCGGCAGGCACTATTTGTATTTTGCGAAATATTTCAATAGGGCTTACTACGACCCTAGTTAACATTGATAAGCACGATCCCCGGTATTTTTACAAAACACTATCTATCTAATATTGTTCGTTACAACCCTTCCGTTAGGATTATGGACCTAGTTTCTCACACCACTTCTGTTGTGTGTGTTAATTTCATACATGAGTGTCGAGACCTACAGTTTAAAGCCGACTCCGAACGACAAATTTTTGAGAAACTTTTTCATGGCAATTTTATTTTACTCTCAGGGTTTTCGCCAGAAATCTGCTGAGAGGAAGTCACCGAAGAAATATTTTTTTCATATTTACATTTTGATGTCTGACCTGTGGTTTGAACCGTGGCCTTACGTCTAATAAGCCAACACACTACCTACTAGACTACGGCTTCTTCTAGACTAGACTTTACAAATTCATCAACAACAAGAAATTTATAGGACGACATTAGGCCCCAAAACAGACATTGGTATCGGTGATGATAGATTTCAGCTAAAATTGTCAAACATCAATTTGGACATAGGACTCAAGAGTAAGTCCACTAATATTTCAATATACTTGGCTCTCAGCGAATGTGTTCTGCATTCTACATACTACATACCGATTGAAGTGTACGATTTTTCATTGAGTCTTTTGAAGAAGCAACATGAATTAGGCTTTGGTTTCCAGAATGAAAACACCTCTTATGTGGAGCTTTCATAATCGTCTGCGTTTTTACAGAAACCATCATCGATGAGATGAACATGGCTCAACAGCAGTTGCTACTGCTTTCACAAGAATGATTGAAAGGTTTTTTACGATGTATGTATTACAGTAGGACACACATAAATAAGTGGACATTACAACCCTTCCCTTAGAATTACAACCGAGGTTCTCACACCACTTATGTTGTGTGTGTTAATTTTTTCATGAGTGGCGGGACCTACAGTTTAAAGTCGATTTCGAACGACAGATTTTTGAGAAACTTTTCATGGCCATTTTCTCATTTTCTCTCAGAGTTTTTGCTAGAAATCTAATGAGAGGAAGTCACCTTTCTAAAAACGGCAAAAGTGTAATGTTCTGTGTTATAAACGTTATATTGGCAGCTTATACAGCCGCACATGAATTGTGTACCACCTTCTCATGGCCATGGACTAATAAGACAAAAAGGAACTTATTACAAAAAATAAGTCAGGATTCTCAAAATAAAAATAACTTTAATATACCAGGTTTTTCCTTTCACTTTTTATTTCGCCTTACAGTTGTTGTGTCACAGTAGAGTATCTACTCGATTCGTCTTCATCTAATTTGATGAGCAAAAATTCTCTTCTGTTTTAAAAACGTAACACAACGGTTTTTAGTTTTATGCGTTGAAAACGCGCAAAAAAAAGTGTCACTG
The DNA here is from genome assembly GCA_958299815.1 of Sarcophaga carnaria. Lineage (NCBI taxonomy): Eukaryota > Metazoa > Arthropoda > Insecta > Diptera > Sarcophagidae > Sarcophaga > Sarcophaga carnaria. The sequence goes on from OY283149.1 coordinate 89,970,575, forward strand.
TGGTTAACTTACGGGTGTATTTCATGGTAATCTCTGAACAAGATGTCGCATTATGGTAACTTTATGCTTAAGAGTGTTGATGTCAAGTAAATCCTTTCGTGTCAAGTACATTTGATATTCCCCCGTGATAACTTCTTACATAAACTACGTGTACCCAACAGTGTTGACTACATACACAACAATCTACTTCAAAGCCAACAGCACAGACTGACAGCAATTTCTTAAGTCCAACAACAACAGCCGGTGCTAGACATAAATTTTGCACACAGAACAAGCCGATGAATAAACAGATGACTGGAGTCATATATATATATTGCCTGTGGTTGTTGTTGCTGCAGTTGTTGTTGCTGTTTTCGTATTTAAAACTGGCTTTTATTATCATCACCATCATCACCATCATGATCATCATCATTATTTGGTTCATTATTACCTTTGTTGCATCCTTTGTTTTTAAGTAGAACAGAACACAGAGTACAACATAGCTATCCTCTACACAAAGATTTTTACATGAATATTCGATGCTGCTTCTTTTAATATATAAAAGTTCCAATTTGTTTTTGGTTTTTTGTTGTTTTAATTTCAAGATGTTGCCGTCGTTGTGGCTTGCACTATTAAGAGTCAAGTGTTATTCGCTTATTTTATGCGCCATGTTGACTCACGTGCAACCACAGTGTTGCCTGCCTCATTTGCCACTCTCTGTCATTGTCTTCTTCAATGCATTTGATTAAATTATAAAACAGCGTTGAAATTAAATCTGTTTTCATCATTTAAAATGTTCATTGCAGTATAAAAAAATAAAAAATATAGTGGTTCATGAAATTAATGAATTCAGAAGGCCTGGCCACCCTGCACTTTATCAACATCAAAAAGATGGAGTTTTTCAGTTTTTTTTTGTTTCTTTCGTACTCACCTCAACCTTTTGCAAAAGTTTTAAGTAGAAATTGTGGTTTTTAGCTGTGTTTACCAAACGTCTAACTAAGTCAGGAAGTTGAAGACGTTGGAAATATTAAATAGTGGCCTACGTAGACTAATTTACCCTGCACCCGATGCTTTTAGGTAATGCAGAGAATTATTCAGCACACTAGCATAAGGTCTTTCAACAGGTCAGGGAACTTCCGACTTTTGATAGTTGATAACGGCTATCTTATTGGCGCTACATCCGTCAAATTAGTTGTCATTTATTCAGCATGCTTTGTCAAACACAAACAACAACGTGAAACCGAAACTTACTGCTTTTGACACTAATTTTCAATGAAAAATCATATTCAGCGATGAGACCCATTTCTAGATGGGTACGTGAATAAACAAAATTGTAGAATTTGGTACGATACCAATACACATGAAGTGCAAGAACGTTCAATGCATTCTTAAAAAAAATCACTGTTTGATTTGAGTTTTAGCTGGGTCCATATTTCTTTGAGAACAACCTTAGCCAGGCTGTCGCTGTCAACGATGCCTACCAACTACTTTTGCCCTAAATTGCAACAAGATGGCGTTAGATATTCTGCAGGAACAACGTAAACATCTAGTCGTCTCATGTGGAGCTGATGTAGTCTGGCTACCGATATCATGCGACTTGTCTTCGTTGGTCTGTTTCTTGTAGGCTTTTCTTAAGTCTCAGTTGTATGCGAGGTAAGCTACACGCTACAGCGGTCTTTGAAGCCATCCAAATACAATCGATCCAATTCAGACTAATTTGTTAGCCAGAGTCATGAAAGAAATAGTCAAACAATCAAAAAAGCGAGACTTCTGGTCTAAAGATCCCGAGGTTCTCAATAATGCGGCGTCGCAAAGATGCATGATAGGTTCTATAGACTGCCTAAACAGTGCAGTGCTTTCAGGTGGAGGCCATGACTATTTTGAAAGCGGCGCAATGCTTGTTGGGTGGCGGAAATTTCCCTGAAAATTTTCTCGGACAGCAAGACAACAGTTAAGTCCCTAATGAACGTAGCTGCAACCGCTGTCCTTTTCAGATCATAAATATATGGTTTCAGGGACATAAGTATAACATTGGAAATTAAAGTACTGACCTGAAGTAATCCCTTTTTTATTTTAATGTAGCGAATTTCGTATTAGCCTTATTAGACGTAAAGCCACGGTTCAAACCCCAGGCAAAACATCAAAACGAAAATATTAAAAAATATTTCTTAGGTGACGGCAGATTCTGACACAAACTCCGAGAGTAAAATAAAATTCCCATGGAAAGTTTCTCCAAAAATCTCTCTTTCGGAATCGACTTTAAACTGTAGGTCCTGCCACTCATGTATAAAATTAACATATACAACTAGGTCGTAATCCTGACTGACGGGTTGTAATGACCAATTATGTATGTATGTATGTATGCTTATTCCAATGAGAAGGTTCTGCAGTGCTTCAAATAAAGAAGAATTGGATAGAGTAAGTTTTGAAGTTACACTTCCCAATCACATTTTTCAAAATATTTTTTAACTGACCTTCTAATATGTAGCAGAGTACATTACAGACTTTTTGTCCATACTAGACTTCAGATCCTTTTAGTCTTAAAAGGCATATCAAACATTGCATAGGCATCATGGATATTCGACTTTTGTTTCGTTCGTTTGTTTGATCGTGCTTCACATACTACTTCTTGCGCTTTGGGTTGTCGTTATAGAATCATTTTTAGCCACCCATAATGTTTAGAAGCAAAAATGAATTTTGTATGGCAGTCAATCAGCAATTCGATTACAGAAAATCGTCTTCCAACGACTGTCGGTTTCAAACACGTGTTTTACTGAGTTTCCTTACTTTGGGATGAATCCTCACTGTTTCCAAACACTTTTTAAATTGTTCCTTAATTGGTTTTCAATAAAAAGGTTTTCTTGAGCCTTCAATTCATCATCCTTGAACACACCTTAACCAACATCATCTTAACTCTACAAACCATATCTTTTAGATGAAAACTCCTCAGTCCATGTAGGAGTTCTCTTTTACTGTATAACGAAGAAAGTAGTAAAAAATAATATTTACTACCGCAAATAATTTCACTCAAAAAAAAAGAAAAGAGAGAAAAAATAACCGACATTTTCTTTGAAGTCCCACAAGAATAAAGAAAAAAAAACTCCACAAACATTCTGTTGCAAAAGATTTTCAATCACTGCTACGAAAAAATATATTTTCATTGTTATTGCGGAGTAAATGAAATTTAAAATGCTTGAAAATTATTAAATTTGAATTTCAATTCAATTGGGAATTCATGTTGGTTAAAAAAATAGTTTAAGGAAAATGGATGCCAAAAAATTTAATTTTTTTTTTCTGATAATTTTTCAAATTTTTTATATAGGAGTATATAGACATGGTGATGGTAGAAGTTAAATTTGAGTAGAATTTATAGAATAATTGAATATTTGATAAGAGACTTTTCAATTATTTAAACATGAGTGAAATATTTATCGAAAGCTAATTTTTAATTAAATTACTTAAGGTGTAGTGGCCGTAGTCTAGTGGGTAGTGTGCTGGCTTATTAGACGTGAGGCCACGGTTCAAACCCCAGGTCAGAAATTGCGACCAAAACAAAATATAAAGAAAATATTTCTTCGGCGACTGCCTCGCAACAGATTTCTGGCAAAAGGTCTGATAGTAAAGAAAATTGCCATGAAAAAGTTTATCAAAAATCTGTCGTTCGGAGTCGAATTTAAACTGTAGGTCCCGCCACTTATGGATAAAATTAACACACACAAATAAGTGGTGTGAGAAGCTAGGTTGTAATTCTCACTGAAGGGTGACCAATTATGTACACAAGGCAGTTACAAACTTCAAATGCTCAGAGTAGCTGCAATAAATCTGAAGTAAAAAGTCAATTATGCTGTGAATATGAATGAAATGTTCAATCGCCAACGTTAATCGAATGATATATTGTTCGAAGATAGTGATAACAATGGATGTGCTGTAAGCTATTGTTGTAAGACCTAGAGTTTCGTAAAATAAATGTCTTTAACAATGGTATTGGCCTATGCCAATCGCTGACTATGGCGAGCAAAAGAGGTCGATGATTACTAACTTCTTTTGGCCTGAATTGAATGATCCCGTCACCGATGGCATGTGGACACAACAGAACATAAGTATGTGCTATATAACATAAGCCACATTGGATATTGGTCATCTCACGTGGACGTGATGTGAACTGGCCACCGAGCCATGGGGTTTGAGCCAGTTAGACTTTTTTTGAGGGAGTTTCATAAGCCTCAAACCACTGCGGTCCTCGACGCCAACGGACTAATTAGGTTTGATTTATACGACAGAGTTGTGGAAAATTTAACATTTCGAATGCTCTCCAACCAGAAAAGTCGTGGCGTACATACATATAAACATATAATGACATCAATAGGAGTTTCAAACGTCTTAAAAAAGTGTTATTAAGTTTAAGTAGTTTAAATTTAAAGATAGGACACACTAAAAAAAGACTTTACAATACTATCAATAAAACATTAAAATTAATGACACATTTTTTCTTCTTTTAAACCAACACTCAGGGGATTGTTTCTACTTATGCAGTGCATTGTGTTGGAATAAGAAAACCAGGTTATAGAGAGGAGGGCGGAGGGAATTTTGGCAGGAAAGACTTCTACAGGCGGGGAGTTTCACATACAGATAGTCCGGCTAAAGAACGAATTCTGTCTGTAATGCATTGTGCAATCCACTGGCCAATAGAATACATACGTGTGCTAGATTATTCGATTTTCGGCAGTTAAAGAAACCAGAACCTTAATGAAAATAATAAAATAAAGTTGAACATAGAAAAGAACCTTGTGGAACCCCAGAGTTTAACCTGAACTTGTCCGATGGGAGCCCATATGTAACAACCCACGTGTGTGAACTCGATATAAATCGAGTGAAGTGACTACCAACACCAAAAGCAATCAGTGTGCGACGGAGCTCTTATGAATCAATAGAGTGGAATACATTGCTATCACTAAAGAAATCAATGTGAAGTTCATGAGCATGAGAGATGCTTATAAATTTTATTCGAATAAAGGTGATTATATTGTAAGATCTTGAACGGTTTTAAGACAACAATTCATTCTAATACTTCTTTCAACAGCTACAAAATATGCTTGTTTCAGTAAACATTGCATTGAATTTGTCATTCCTAGAACACGTTTCACCAGATTTTTAAAACGATGCTATTTACTCCACCTTTATCAAACAAGATCGTTATGAGATGATGAATTTTTTGTTAGGAGTTGATGGTTTTCTGCACCAAACAACACTTATTAGAGTTAGTATTTGTTGACAATCACTTGGTGTGGTTCCTTACTGGTATTTACATCATGGATTGTTAGGGTCTTTGTACAAAGTTCTCTACTATTACTATTGTGATCTTTACCTCTTCCAAAATGGTTTTAGGTATTTTTGGCCACTTAAATTAATCGATTGTTATACTTAAATTACGATGTTGACACTATGTTGCACCATTAGCCCTGTAGTAAATTAAACATTCTGCCTTGAAAATATGTTTCTTAGTTTCAACTCTTTTTTACGAAATTTTAATTTTGCCATTCAAAATAGTTTTTTTGCCTTTCATTCAATAACACAGTAAATTGGCTACAGAATATAGTTTTTGTCACAATTAACAACTTTTTAACAAGTTCAAAATGACTTTTTCCCAACAACAACAACAACAACAGCAACTAACAAAAAGTAATCATCGTAAGCTTTTTTGCCTAACAAAATATATTTTCCGAAAATATTTAAATTGAAATGTTTTTGTTTCTTTTTTTTTTTTTGGTTATAATTACTCAACAATGAAAAACTTACAAGAACAGCAACAGCAACAAGAGCAACAACAACAACAAAAATGTATAATATTTAAATTAAAAGAAAAATTGCTGGTAATATTTTTGCCTCATTATTTCCTTAAAGACCATTTCTTATGGACTTCATTTACATTTGCAGACACACTTCAAATTTAATGAGGGTTTCGCTTAAATCAAGGCAACTGAATGAAAAGAGACCACCACCAAGTACACGAGGATAGTTAGACATGTTTTATGACTCAATTAGAAATAATCTAATAATACTGGTTGAAGTAAATTACACGTAATTATCACAGTAGATGTTCAACACGACCCTCGTTGACTCTTTAATGCACAAAACAGGCCTTCTGTGTGCCATAATAAACGCATTTTGTTGTAGAAGAGGAACAACCAAAAAAAAGAAAGAAAAATTGGCCACAAAACCTATAAATTTGTGAAAGTTGGCTGGTAAAGGTCTTGTTAAATTTAGTTGAAACATGCCAACCAGAAAGCCAAAACACAAAAAATAACAAAAAAAAATTAACAAAACGTTGTTAAAATTTTTGGATATGCTTTAGTAAAGTTGGCTTTAGTTCTTCACTCTTGGGATTGTTGACGTTGTTGGCATTGTTGTCATGTTAGACTTAAACAACCATCATAAAGTATCCGTAATTGAACGTTCAGTGACTTTTCAACGCAACACCCATACAATTTTAACACTGAAAAGATGGCCTACAGCACATGTGAACTAACTAGAATTATTATTTATATTCAAAAAATAAAAAGAAGAATTTCATGTCATACATACATACATACATACATAAATACATACATACATACATACATACATACATGCATACATGCATACATACATACATACAAGCCTAAACTAGGTTGTCCAGTTTTGCTACGGGAGATCATTGGTACATTATTCCCACGTGGCCAGCCCTACACTTTTATAAGTAGGGAGCCGGAGGCCATTCATACTATACCCGAGGGAACAGGAGAGGAGGTACTCGCAGCATGCACTGGAATAGGAGATAGGAAAACACCGGGGCCAGATGGAATCCCGAATAGGGCACTTAAGGCGGCTATCCGGCTCAGACCGGATACGTTCGCCAGGGTGTTCCACAAATGCTTCGTCGAGGGTGTTTTTCCACGTAGGTGGAAGCAGCAGAAATTGGTTCTCATTCCAAAACCTGGTAAACCGCCAGGGGAACCATCGTCGTATCGGCCCATCTGCCTACTTGACACGATGGGAAAAATACTGGAGAGGATAATATATAATCGACTACTAACATGTGCTGAGCTCTCTCGGACCTGCAATACGGATTTAGGAAAGGACGGTCCACTGTTGACGCGATAAGGAGGGTGGTCGACATTGCAAGAGATGCAATAGAGGGCGAAAGATGGAGATTTGGCACCAAGGAGTACTGCGCGGTTGTCACACTTGACGTTAAAAACGCGTTCAACTCGGCGAATTGGGGGCGTATTATGAGAGCCCTCTTTAACATGGCTACGCCGCCATACTTAAAGGAGATTCTGAATAATTACTTTCAGGACAGGAAGCTAATATACCTAACGGATGAAGGAGAGCAGGAATACGTAGTGACGTCGGGAGTCCCGCAGGGCTCCGTACTTGGGCCACTACTATGGAACATTATGTACGATGGAGTACTTCGACTGCGATTGCCAAGCGGGACTACAATTGTGGGCTTTGCAGATGACATTGCCATAGTCTCGGTAGCTAAAACGGTAGGAGAAATAGAGGAGAAAACGAACACAGCGATTCGAAATGTTGGAGCATGGCTGGATGAGGCAGGTTTGACACTTGCTGCACATAAAACGGAGGCCGTCTTGATAAGCGGCCGGAAGATAGTGGAGAAGATGGAAGTGACCGTTGGAGGCACAAGGATCGAATCGAAGAGGGCGATAAAATACCTGGGAGTGATTATCGACGACAGGTTGAACTTCAAGGAGCACGTGAAATACATCGGCGAAAAAGCATCTGTAACACAGGGAGCATTGGCGAGGATGATGCCAAATATTGGAGGACCGGGTGCATTCAAAAGGAGGATAATTTCGGCGGTAATAACGTCGATAATGCTGTATGGTTGCCCAATATGGTCGGAGGCACTCTCAGTGGGGACGACGAGGAGGATACTGTCCTCGGTGTATCGTCTAAGCGCGATTAGACGGATAAGTGGCTTCAGGACAGTGTCTGATGAAGCAGTTTTGGTATTGGCAAAGACAATACCAATAGATATACTGGCGGATGAGATGAGAAGGATGTACCTTCGCCGTCTCGAGTACCCGGGACAAATAGCGGCTATAAAAGCGGAGGAACGAAGGACTTCCATGCACAAATGGCAGTCACGATGGGAGAGCAGCCTAAAGGGAAGATGGACATTTCGTCTTGTCCCTGATGTAACCCTTTGGATGAAGAACGAACATTGCGAGTTGAACTACTACGTGACCCAGTTCCTAACTGGTCATGGGTGCTTCAGGAAGTACCTGCACAGATTTGGTCATGACACTTCTCCTATATGCCCAAACTGTGTAGACGAGGAGGAAGATGCGGAGCATATTCTAACATGCTGTCCCAGATTTAGATGGCCGTTAGAAACGAATTTGGAACCAAACCGGCTAATAGAAGAGCTGATGAACTGTAGGATTCTATGGAGTCAATATAGCCAGAGAATGGCTGAAGTTTTGATAGTACTCCGAAGACTGGAGGAACGGAGGCGAAATTTGAATTAACGTGATAAAGCTTTCAAGCTAACCAGCCCTCCGCGAAGTAATACCTTACGGCAGTCCCGCGGGGGGAGAGTGGTTGAAGTGTGTAGGGGGTGGGTTTAGTACGTAGGCACCAGTGATGGTGAATCGTGCACTCTTTTGTTGGAACAAAAGTGTCTTTCGAAGATTCCCACCTCCGGCTCAAGACAAAAAAAAAAAAAAAAAAAAAAAAAATACATACATACATACATACATACATACATACATACATACATACATAATTGGTCATTACAACCCTTTAGTCAGGATTACGATCTAATTTCTTACGCCAATTATGTTGTGTGCGTTAATTTTTATGCAAGAGTGGCGGGGCCTGCAGTTTAAAATCGACTCAGAACGACAGATTTTTGAGCAACTTTTCATGGCAGTTTTATTTACTCCCAGAGCTTTTGCAAGAAATCTGCTGAGAGGAAGTCGCCGAAGAAATATGTTTTCATATTTCATTCAGTTGGAGATACCTGATCTGGGATTTGAACCTAGGCCTCACGGCTCATAAGCCAACACACTAACTACCAGACCACGGCATCTTCATATCACGCAAGAAAATCAACGATAAAAGACCGAAGGACCTTCACATGTATTTCTAAGCATTACAAGCTCTCTAACCGCTCTACCAATAAATCAGCACACGACTACTGCAATCACAGGAGGTTATAAAGTGAGTAAACAGAGCTTTCGCTAAAATCTATATGTAAACAACAGTAACACAAAGTCAGATTTTTTACCAAATTCTTGGCTAATATGAGTCTTTAAGTGCTGTGTGTAAGGCAGCATCGAAAAACCTATTGCATCCTTCAAATGTCAGACACGGCTTCTCTGGGTGGATTGCACTCGAAATATTTAATTTTTTATAAGTCTGGCGCATAAATCACGCTGCATTTGTCCGAGGAGATGAGGGATGACTTAAGAAAGACTACCAAGAAAAAGTTTAACGGGGTCCAAACGCACGAACTCGGTGCCTAGTTCACATTAACTCCACATGAGGTGAACATGCCCTCAAATCGCTGATGTAGAATATATAGTGTCGCAAAAAGTATGCGATACGTAGCACCATCCTGTTGAAACCACATCATCCAATTCAAGTTAAAATATCAGTAATCACCGAGCTATACTGCTCGATATTTACAATGACGTCGTTTTTAAAAAAAATATGAACCGATAACACCGTCATCCCAAAATCCACAGCAAACAGTCACTTTTTCAGGATGCAGTGGACCAATGCATAAGAAATTGATAATCATCAAGCTCTAGTGCTCCCCATTGACAATGATGCCGTTCTCAAAGAAATATGAACCGATGATACCCAAAATCCGCATCAAACAATCGCTTTTTCGAGATGCCACCGAAAGTGAATCGACAATTGGTTGGACAATTTTGCCTCATCACTGCAGATAATTTTTCTATGAAAAAGGCACGGTACGTTGACCGAACAGAGCACACATTTTGATAAAATAATTTTGAAAAACAGACTGTCAGCTAATTTTGCAGAGGAATTCCCAATACGATGGTTTGCACAGACTTCCAAACCACTTTTGTCACCTACAGTTGAAAGTCATGGTGAGTAATGTAAGGGGTCTGGATCACTAGTCATAGGCAAATACCCAGAAACAATGTTGTAGACAAAGTGACAAGAATGTGTTCCGATCGAAGGGGTTTGGGCCGCTGGGCATAGGAAAATACCCTGAAACAATGTTGGGGACAAAGTGGCAAGAATGTGTATCGGATGTGAGCCTCTCATTGGCAAGAAATACGGCATCAATTCCAATTTATGGTTAACGCTTTTTGGATAGCAGACAAGGTCAGCTCGATCGTTATGTTGAGCTGGTCGAACCTTAACCCAGTGACAACAAAATAACTGATATTTCTCCCAACTAATTTATACACCCACCAAGGGATATTAGTAGTATGTTTATGGCGTTTCAAGGGCACTTATTTCATACAAAATTTGGCTCATGCCTACGCTACAGTCGGTAGTGTCGGTTAGTCGATAGGTTTGTAACATGTAATGTGAAAATGTATATTCGTATGTACGAATATTTGGACGGACAGAATGAGTGTGTGCGTAACATGTAATGTGTATGATCGTTTTTTAATAGTAAATTCTTACCACGTATTATCATACTCAATGCTGAAAAAATAGAAAAGGGATCTACACCTGTATAGTTGTTGTGTGTTTTTTTTATTTTTTGTATGATTTAATTAGAAGGATCTTTAATTTTAAATGTGATAAGAAAGGATAGGTTGGTTGTGCGGTTGTTTTTTATTTTTTTGTATATTTAATTAGAAGGATGTTTAATTTTAAATGTGATAAGAAAGGGTAGGTTGGTTGTGCGGTTGTTTTTATTTTTTGTGTGATTTAATTAGAAGGATCTGTAATTTTAAGATGATAACAAATTCTTGTCACGTATTGCTCATGATCAAATGTAGAAGAAATAGTAAACGGATGTACACCTGCGTGATCGTTTTCTAGGAATAATAGATTCTTATCGCGCTTTAGTGTATACAGGATGAACACCTGCATCATTGTTTTCTATGAATAATAGATTCTTATCGCGGTTTAGTGTATACCTGCATAATAAATAATAAATTCTTGTCACGTACTGCTCATGATCAAATGTAGAAAAAATAGAAAAGGGATCTGCACCAATATAGTTGTTGTGTGTTTTTTATTTTTTTTGTATATTTAATTAGAAGGATCTTTAATTTTAAATGTGATAAGAAAGAGTAGGTTGGTTGTGCGGTTATTTTTTATTTTTTGTGTGATTTAATTTGAAGGATCTGTAATTTTAAGATGATAACAAATTCTTGGCACGTATTATCATACTCAATGTTGAAAAAATAGAAAAGGGATCTACACCAATATAGTTGTTGTGTGTTTTTATTTTTTTTTTTTGTATATTTAATTAGAAGGATCTTTAATTTTAAATGTGATAAGAAAGAGTAGGTTGGTTGTGCGGTTATTTTTTATTTTTTTTTTGTGTGATTTAATTTGAAGGATCTGTAATTTTAAGATGATAACAAATTCTTGGCACGTATTATCATACTCAATGTTGAAAAAATAGAAAAGGGATCTACACCAATATAGTTGTTGTGTGTTTTTTATTTTTTTTTTGTATATTTAATTAGAAGGATCTTCAATTTTTTTTATTTTTTGTGTGATTTAATTTGAAGGATCTGCAATTTTAAATTGATAAGAAATTCTTGTCACGTACTGCTCATAATCAAAATTTGAAGAAATAGAAATATAAACTGATAAGAAAGGGTAGGTTGGTTGTACGTGATTTTTTTTTTTTTTTTTTGTTTTTATACGGGATGATCACCTGTATGGTTGCACGTTTTAGTCCTTATGATTTTTTTTTTTTTTTTGTATACAGGATGAACACCTGCATTATTGTTCTTTACTTTTTTTGCATGATTTAATTAGAAGGATCTGCAATTTTAAATTGATAACAAATTCTTATCACGTACTGCTCATGATCAAATGTAGAAGAAATAGAAATATAAACTGATAAGAAAGGGTAGGTTATTTGTATGTGTTGCTTTTTTTTGTTTCATAAGGATGTGTAATTTTAAATGTGATAAGAAAGGGTAGGTTGGTTGTGTCTTTTTATTTTTTTTTTTGCATGATTTAATTAGAAGGATCTGTAAATTTAAATTGATAAGAAATTCTTTTTTTGTATTCCACAAAATTAGATATCCCGACGTATGAATATTTGTTACCAAAATAAAAGTATTCTAAAGAATTAACAAGTTCTATGATTTAATGTAAACTATAGTTTTTTTTTCATTAGAAATTTAAAAAATAAAATTTAGTATAAATAGAGTGTGTTAGAGAAGTATTCTTTCATTACATTGTAATTACATTGAATAAGCCAACCTTATTCACCTCAAAAATAAAATATATTAATAAAAAGCAAAAAAAATGTCATCGAACATCATTAACATTGACGAGGAGGAAACCCAATGGTTTCCTGAAGGGCAACGATGGACACCTTCTACATCGCCAAATTTGTTGAATGTAGATAGATATCCTGTCCAGGAAGGACAGGGTGATATCACCACATCACCACCACCACCATGGGGATTATTATGGACAATCCCCACAGCAAGGTGTCAACAGCCGACAACGAACCAAATAGAGGCTTATGGTGGAATGAGGAGGAGGTCGGAATCCCCCATTCCTCCTCCACCAGCGATAAGGAGGAGGATGACCCCACAACAAACCTATATGGGGTCATCTGAAAGTTTCATACAAACCGTACCGGAACCGACACCACAACCGTCCTCTACATCTCCGGCAACATCAATTCAATACATATCAGAGGAGATTAAAAGGGTAAGTGAGGAAATGGGGGCGATGCGGAGGTTGTTTCATTCGCTGAATAGAAATATTCAGCAAATAAAATGCTCCATCCGCATCAATCAGCCCCTTAAAGTTTTGTATAAAACAAAATATCATTGTGCTGTATGTCTAAACAACAGATTCGGAAAGAATATGTTGTTCACGACATGCAGTCATGAGTTTTGTTCTAATTGCATTAGGGCATTTCGGTCATCTCTTTGTCCGATATGCAGGCGTCCTATACATAGGGTGACTGCTATCAGAAAAGAGAGGAATCGATATTCCCTAATACCAAAACTGATTTCAGAACTTACCCCTAATATTAATGTAGTAGATTTGACGTAATACATTTATATTTCTTTTTTAATTTATTTTTTGTATTTTCTAATAGATTTTTTAGCTTTAAGTTTATATGTAATTTTTAAATTTCTTTGTATATTTTTTAAGTTTAAATTTATTTTCAATTATAAAATTATTAATTTTATTAATATATATTTTTTTTAAATAAATAAATAAATAATAAGAAAAAAAAAATTTGATTTTTTATTTTTTGAAAATTTTATTAGATATTTCTTCTTTCAGGTTTTAAATAAATAAAATGTATTTAAATAAATAAAATATATTTAAAGAAAAGAAATGTAAAAAATGTGTTTTTATTTATTGAGGAAGAATTTCTTTTTTCAGGTTTAATTTTTTTTTTTCAGGTTTTATTAAAAACAAATTAGTTTTTTTTTCCTTAGGTATGTATATTTTTATTAGATATTTCCTTTTTGAGATTTTTACAGATTCGAATTTAAAAATACGTTTATAAAGATTAAATAGCTTAATTGTTAACAAAATTTTTTTTCGTTACTTTTATACCTCTTCGCAAAAATAGCTGAAATCAAGACGATCTCCTATATATACAGCAATTTATATGATTTCAGTATGTTAATTTTTTGATATTGATTTTGATCTGCTTTGTATCTGATCACGATCTACTTTACATCTGATCACGATCTGCTTTGTATCTGCTCACGATCTATTTTATATCTGATAACTATCTACTTTTTTTGGTTTTGTCTATTTTATTTTAATTTTTTTTTTATTATTATTATTTTTTTGACATTGCCATGTTTTAGGTATACATGTTCTACCTCAATGTTTAAATTGTTTATTTGATCAGCTAGATCATCATGTATTTGTGTTATATGTTTTTCGATTACGATATTTTTGTTTTTATGGTTATATTTATTAAAACCTTCTCCAAATTTATTAATATAAGACATTTCTTTCACTCTTCTAATAAATTATGTTAGCTTCTTTAAGTTCTTCGATAATAGAGATTATTTCGTTTTGATGATTGTTGTGACCAGAACCTTCCGATGAAAGAAGTAAACGTAGTCTGTCAACTAGTTCATTAGGATCATCCCAATGTATGTAATTTGATTTCAGATTATTTTGTAATTTTAGCATTAAACCACTGCCTTTTGTTAAAATGTTTGTTGTTGTTTCGAATAAACGTTTAATTATTCGTATATATTTGAAGGCTCGTGTTCCTTTCACTTGTTCATTAGGTTCATAGCGACGTTTATGTGCATTGGTATTAATTAAAATCTCTTTATATTTTTTCAAATCATTTTTAGAATAATGAAGAGGTTTTTTATGAAATACTAGTTCAAATAATCCAGGCGTCATTTTCAATTTCATATTCCCTATCTGCATAGTATTATCTCTATTAAATATTAATTTTTCCTTGCCATATCTCCAACTACCGTCTACATCTTGATTAAAACCATAAATTTTATCCAATTGCTTATTATTAATAAGTGTTTGTATATTTTCAAATAATGGAGAGCTTTTCGTCAGCTTTAAACATTGTTTTCTTTCCAAGTTTTTGATACATGTACTTGATACAGGTCTATTATGCTCATAGTTTTTTTCACCATCATTATCATCAGTTGAAATATTTTCATACTGAAAATCGTTATTATCACCGTTTACATCATCGTAATCATCGTCATCATCAATAGTGTTGTCTATATCCTTATGCTTATCTTCAAGTTTTCCGATGATTTCATTATCAACATTTACGTCATAATAATCGTCATCATCATCAATAGTGTTGTCTGTATCCGTATGCTTATCTTCGAGTTTTCCAATGATTTCATTATCACCATTTACGTCATAATAATCTTCGTCATCATCTATAGTGTTGTTTACATCCTTATGCTTATATTCAAGTTTTGGGATGATTTTATTATCATCATTTACATAATCATAATCATCGTCATCATTAATAGTGTTGTCTATATCCTTATATTTATCTTTAAGTTTTCCAATGATTTTTTTAAGTGGTTTTGTTATTGGTTGAAAGGTATCTTCTAATAAATTAACTCTATCTATTTGATTCAGTTTAATATTTTTTAACTTTTTCTTTAGAACAGCCCTTGTCTTTACAAGATCTTACAACACTTTATTATGGTAATTTTTAGACATTATAATAATTTTTTTTTTTTATTGAATTTGATCTGGTTATGATCTGCTCGCTATCTGTTTATGATCTGCTTTGTATCTGATTACGATCTGCTTTATATCTGATCACGAACTGCTTGCTATCTGGTCACGATCTGATTTATACCTGATCACGATCTGCTTGATGGCTTGTGTCTATATCCATTGATTTTGAGTACGCTATATCGTGCTTTCTACAATCTACATCCAATAAATTATTCCTTTATTTCCTTTATTCTTGCTATTCGTTTTGAAGTTTTGTATCAGGTCCACAAAACTGATAAACAGGTGGATGTAATTCAACATATAATTTGTTTATTAAGTTGTCTACAAATCTTCTTCCAATCTTACACTGATTAGGTGTTTTTCTTTTGCCTGTAGTTTATAACCATTTTTTTTTTTCATTACTTTCACACCTCTTCGCATGAAACACTACACCAGCTATACCTGCTATACCAGCTATACCAGCTATATCAGCTATACTAGCTATACTAGCAAGCTATACTAGCAAGCTGTACAATCTGTACTAGCTATACTAGCAAGCTATACAATCTGTACTAGCTATACTAGCAAGCTGTAGTAGCTATATCAGCTATACCTGCTATACCTGCTATACTAGCAAGCTGTAGTAGCTATATCAGCTATACCTGCTATACCTGCTATACTAGCAAGCTGTACAATCTGTACTAGCTATACTAGCAAGCTATACAATCTGTACTAGCTATACTAGCAAGCTGTAGTAGCTATATCAGCTATACCTGCTATACCTGCTATACTAGCAAGCTGTAGTAGCTATATCAGCTATACCTGCTATACCTGCTATACTAGCAAGCTGGTATAGCTGGTATAGCTGGTATAGCAGGTATAGCAGGTATAGCTGGTATAGCTGGTATAGCTGGTATAGCTGGTATAGCAGGTATAGCAGGTATAGCAGGTATAGCAGGTATAGCAGGTATAGCTGGTATAGCAGGTATAGCTGGTATAGCTGGTATAGCAGGTATAGCAGGTATAGCAGGTATAGCTGGTATAGCTGGTATAGCTGGTATAGCTGGTATAGCAGGTATAGCAGGTATAGCTGATATAGCTACTACAGCTTGCTAGTATAGCTAGTACAGATTGTATAGCTTGCTAGTATAGCTAGTACAGATTGTACAGCTTGCTAGTATAGCAGGTATAGCAGGTATAGCTGATATAGCTACTACAGCTTGCTAGTATAGCAGGTATAGCAGGTATAGCTGATATAGCTACTACAGCTTGCTAGTATAGCTAGTACAGATTGTATAGCTTGCTAGTATAGCTAGTACAGATTGTACAGCTTGCTAGTATAGCTTGCTAGTATAGCTAGTATAGCTGATATAGCTGGTATAGCTGGTATAGCAGGTATAGCTGGTGTAGTGTTTCATGCGAAGAGGTGTGAAAGTAATGAAAAAAAAAAAATGGTTATAAACTACAGGCAAAAGAAAAACACCTAATCAGTGTAAGATTGGAAGAAGATTTGTAGACAACTTAATAAACAAATTATATGTTGAATTACATCCACCTGTTTATCAGTTTTGTGGACCTGATACAAAACTTCAAAACGAATAGCAAGAATAAAGGAAATAAAGGAATAATTTATTGGATGTAGATTGTAGAAAGCACGATATAGCGTACTCAAAATCAATGGATATAGACACAAGCCATCAAGCAGATCGTGATCAGGTATAAATCAGATCGTGACCAGATAGCAAGCAGTTCGTGATCAGATATAAAGCAGATCGTAATCAGATACAAAGCAGATCATAAACAGATAGCGAGCAGATCATAACCAGATCAAATTCAATAAAAAAAAAAAATTATTATAATGTCTAAAAATTACCATAATAAAGTGTTGGAAGATCTTGTAAAGACAAGGGCTGTTCTAAAGAAAAAGTTAAAAAATATTAAACTGAATCAAATAGATAGAGTTAATTTATTAGAAGATACCTTTCAACCAATAACAAAACCACTTAAAAAAATCATTGGAAAACTTAAAGATAAATATAAGGATATAGACAACACTATTAATGATGACGATGATTATGATTATGTAAATGATGATAATAAAATCATCCCAAAACTTGAATATAAGCATAAGGATGTAAACAACACTATAGATGATGACGAAGATTATTATGACGTAAATGGTGATAATGAAATCATTGGAAAACTCGAAGATAAGCATACGGATACAGACAACACTATTGATGATGATGACGATTATTATGACGTAAATGTTGATAATGAAATCATCGGAAAACTTGAAGATAAGCATAAGGATATAGACAACACTATTGATGATGACGATGATTACGATGATGTAAACGGTGATAATAACGATTTTCAGTATGAAAATATTTCAACTGATGATAATGATGGTGAAAAAAACTATGAGCATAATAGACCTGTATCAAGTACATGTATCAAAAACTTGGAAAGAAAACAATGTTTAAAGCTGACGAAAAGCTCTCCATTATTTGAAAATATACAAACACTTATTAATAATAAGCAATTGGATAAAATTTATGGTTTTAATCAAGATGTAGACGGTAGTTGGAGATATGGCAAGGAAAAATTAATATTTAATAGAGATAATACTATGCAGATAGGGAATATGAAATTGAAAATGACGCCTGGATTATTTGAACTAGTATTTCATAAAAAACCTCTTCATTATTCTAAAAATGATTTGAAAAAATATAAAGAGATTTTAATTAATACCAATGCACATAAACGTCGCTATGAACCTAATGAACAAGTGAAAGGAACACGAGCCTTCAAATATATACGAATAATTAAACGTTTATTCGAAACAACAACAAACATTTTAACAAAAGGCAGTGGTTTAATGCTAAAATTACAAAATAATCTGAAATCAAATTACATACATTGGGATGATCCTAATGAACTAGTTGACAGACTACGTTTACTTCTTTCATCGGAAGGTTCTGGTCACAACAATCATCAAAACGAAATAATCTCTATTATCGAAGAACTTAAAGAAGCTAACATAATTTATTAGAAGAGTGAAAGAAATGTCTTATATTAATAAATTTGGAGAAGGTTTTAATAAATATAACCATAAAAACAAAAATATCGTAATCGAAAAACATATAACACAAATACATGATGATCTAGCTGAT
The DNA here is from genome assembly GCA_958299815.1 of Sarcophaga carnaria. NCBI lineage: Eukaryota > Metazoa > Arthropoda > Insecta > Diptera > Sarcophagidae > Sarcophaga > Sarcophaga carnaria. The sequence continues at coordinate 89,989,120 of OY283149.1, forward strand.
CAAATAAACAATTTAAACATTGAGGTAGAACATGTATACCTAAAACATGGCAATGTCAAAAAAATAATAATAATAAAAAAAAAATTAAAATAAAATAGACAAAACCAAAAAAAGTAGATAGTTATCAGATATAAAATAGATCGTGAGCAGATACAAAGCAGATCGTGATCAGATGTAAAGTAGATCGTGATCAGATACAAAGCAGATCAAAATCAATATCAAAAAATTAACATACTGAAATCATATAAATTGCTGTATATATAGGAGATCGTCTTGATTTCAGCTATTTTTGCGAAGAGGTATAAAAGTAACGAAAAAAAATTTTGTTAACAATTAAGCTATTTAATCTTTATAAACGTATTTTTAAATTCGAATCTGTAAAAATCTCAAAAAGGAAATATCTAATAAAAATATACATACCTAAGGAAAAAAAAACTAATTTGTTTTTAATAAAACCTGAAAAAAAAAAAATTAAACCTGAAAAAAGAAATTCTTCCTCAATAAATAAAAACACATTTTTTACATTTCTTTTCTTTAAATATATTTTATTTATTTAAATACATTTTATTTATTTAAAACCTGAAAGAAGAAATATCTAATAAAATTTTCAAAAAATAAAAAATCAAATTTTTTTTTTCTTATTATTTATTTATTTATTTAAAAAAAATATATATTAATAAAATTAATAATTTTATAATTGAAAATAAATTTAAACTTAAAAAATATACAAAGAAATTTAAAAATTACATATAAACTTAAAGCTAAAAAATCTATTAGAAAATACAAAAAATAAATTAAAAAAGAAATATAAATGTATTACGTCAAATCTACTACATTAATATTAGGGGTAAGTTCTGAAATCAGTTTTGGTATTAGGGAATATCGATTCCTCTCTTTTCTGATAGCAGTCACCCTATGTATAGGACGCCTGCATATCGGACAAAGAGATGACCGAAATGCCCTAATGCAATTAGAACAAAACTCATGACTGCATGTCGTGAACAACATATTCTTTCCGAATCTGTTGTTTAGACATACAGCACAATGATATTTTGTTTTATACAAAACTTTAAGGGGCTGATTGATGCGGATGGAGCATTTTATTTGCTGAATATTTCTATTCAGCGAATGAAACAACCTCCGCATCGCCCCCATTTCCTCACTTACCCTTTTAATCTCCTCTGATATGTATTGAATTGATGTTGCCGGAGATGTAGAGGACGGTTGTGGTGTCGGTTCCGGTACGGTTTGTATGAAACTTTCAGATGACCCCATATAGGTTTGTTGTGGGGTCATCCTCCTCCTTATCGCTGGTGGAGGAGGAATGGGGGATTCCGACCTCCTCCTCATTCCACCATAAGCCTCTATTTGGTTCGTTGTCGGCTGTTGACACCTTGCTGTGGGGATTGTCCATAATAATCCCCATGGTGGTGGTGGTGATGTGGTGATATCACCCTGTCCTTCCTGGACAGGATATCTATCTACATTCAACAAATTTGGCGATGTAGAAGGTGTCCATCGTTGCCCTTCAGGAAACCATTGGGTTTCCTCCTCGTCAATGTTAATGATGTTCGATGACATTTTTTTTGCTTTTTATTAATATATTTTATTTTTGAGGTGAATAAGGTTGGCTTATTCAATGTAATTACAATGTAATGAAAGAATACTTCTCTAACACACTCTATTTATACTAAATTTTATTTTTTAAATTTCTAATGAAAAAAAAACTATAGTTTACATTAAATCATAGAACTTGTTAATTCTTTAGAATACTTTTATTTTGGTAACAAATATTCATACGTCGGGATATCTAATTTTGTGGAATACAAAAAAAGAATTTCTTATCAATTTAAATTTACAGATCCTTCTAATTAAATCATGCAAAAAAAAAATAAAAAGACACAACCAACCTACCCTTTCTTATCACATTTAAAATTACACATCCTTATGAAACAAAAAAAAGCAACACATACAAATAACCTACCCTTTCTTATCAGTTTATATTTCTATTTCTTCTACATTTGATCATGAGCAGTACGTGATAAGAATTTGTTATCAATTTAAAATTGCAGATCCTTCTAATTAAATCATGCAAAAAAAGTAAAGAACAATAATGCAGGTGTTCATCCTGTATACAAAAAAAAAAAAAAATCATAAGGACTAAAACGTGCAACCATACAGGTGATCATCCCGTATAAAAACAAAAAAAAAAAAAAAAAAATCACGTACAACCAACCTACCCTTTCTTATCAGTTTATATTTCTATTTCTTCAAATTTTGATTATGAGCAGTACGTGACAAGAATTTCTTATCAATTTAAAATTGCAGATCCTTCAAATTAAATCACACAAAAAATAAAAAAAATTGAAGATCCTTCTAATTAAATATACAAAAAAAAAATAAAAAACACACAACAACTATATTGGTGTAGATCCCTTTTCTATTTTTTCAACATTGAGTATGATAATACGTGCCAAGAATTTGTTATCATCTTAAAATTACAGATCCTTCAAATTAAATCACACAAAAAAAAAATAAAAAATAACCGCACAACCAACCTACTCTTTCTTATCACATTTAAAATTAAAGATCCTTCTAATTAAATATACAAAAAAAAAAATAAAAACACACAACAACTATATTGGTGTAGATCCCTTTTCTATTTTTTCAACATTGAGTATGATAATACGTGCCAAGAATTTGTTATCATCTTAAAATTACAGATCCTTCAAATTAAATCACACAAAAAATAAAAAATAACCGCACAACCAACCTACTCTTTCTTATCACATTTAAAATTAAAGATCCTTCTAATTAAATATACAAAAAAAATAAAAAACACACAACAACTATATTGGTGCAGATCCCTTTTCTATTTTTTCTACATTTGATCATGAGCAGTACGTGACAAGAATTTATTATTTATTATGCAGGTATACACTAAACCGCGATAAGAATCTATTATTCATAGAAAACAATGATGCAGGTGTTCATCCTGTATACACTAAAGCGCGATAAGAATCTATTATTCCTAGAAAACGATCACGCAGGTGTACATCCGTTTACTATTTCTTCTACATTTGATCATGAGCAATACGTGACAAGAATTTGTTATCATCTTAAAATTACAGATCCTTCTAATTAAATCACACAAAAAATAAAAACAACCGCACAACCAACCTACCCTTTCTTATCACATTTAAAATTAAACATCCTTCTAATTAAATATACAAAAAAATAAAAAACAACCGCACAACCAACCTATCCTTTCTTATCACATTTAAAATTAAAGATCCTTCTAATTAAATCATACAAAAAATAAAAAAAACACACAACAACTATACAGGTGTAGATCCCTTTTCTATTTTTTCAGCATTGAGTATGATAATACGTGGTAAGAATTTACTATTAAAAAACGATCATACACATTACATGTTACGCACACACTCATTCTGTCCGTCCAAATATTCGTACATACGAATATACATTTTCACATTACATGTTACAAACCTATCGACTAACCGACACTACCGACTGTAGCGTAGGCATGAGCCAAATTTTGTATGAAATAAGTGCCCTTGAAACGCCATAAACATACTACTGATATTGCCTACCAGAGAGGCAAGACATCCAATTTCTGCAGAAATTACGATACGAAAAAGAAGAATGTTCCTCTTCACTGCGCTCGGGAGTAGTCTACATCCTTGATAGAACTGTTTGAGTTTGAATTAAAAGACATTTCTTTAGTATTAGCATTTTCTGTTGCTATTTAATTGTGCTTTAACTGTTACTGTACATGCACAATTAGATGGGCTTCCAACAAGTAGAGACCGACCCAACAACACATACATACATTATCGCATACATTAAGATATTGCATACGCATACGTTGACAAAGTCATACATAAGACGATGATAATGATACTCATAGGATACTCGGGACATAGAGTCAAGAGTTTCTCTTGCCTCTTGTCTCTCGTCCCTTTGTTTAGCTGTCTTTATGTAAGAGGCGTTAGTCGTTGTGTTGTTTTGCTAACCAGACATTAACCAGTTACTTATTGTTGGTAAATTAAGTGGGTTTGGTTAAGGGATGTGGGTTCTATTAGGTTGGACGGTTGACAGCATATTTGCTTTCATGATTTTATATGCCACATGTATAAGTGTTTTGTACGCAAAGCATTTGCGATGTTTTACAAACTAAACACGTACAGGCTCTGTTTCTCTTGCCTTGTTGCATACAATACCATACCATACACACCATAATGTACAACCCATCCAAGCACTTTAAAAGATAAATTTGTCATATTTCAGGATAGGGGTGTGCATGTCCGTTAATGCTCGTTGTTCATTCGTCTTCGCCTACAACCACACATTTGCAAAACTCTGTTTCTGTTTAAATTATGTTCCTACTGGATTTTAAATTATAATTTGTTCGTATAAAAGATTCAAGGTTTCTTATTTTCTTGAACGTTTTTCGGGGCAAAACTGAATGAATTTATGAAATTTTCAAAAGAAGCCTATTTAGTTAAAATGGTCTTTTAAATTATTTATTAAGCCACAAAAAACATGACACAACGATGAAAATTTCTAAATACATTGGTGTATACTACATTGTATCGTTTGACATGTGGGCCGAAGAAATTTTAGAACCAATGCAAGTGCCAATGTGCAAATGTACAATGAGAACCAATACCCTGAATATCCTGTTGTTTGCTGAGTAGTCGATGTTGCAGATGGTCTTTTGAAATCTATTATTGTACCAATTGAGTAAAGGATTGTAATGACCAATTGATTAGTGAATTTCAAGATAATTGTATTTTAAGTTTGTTCTGAAAATGCTTAATTTTAACGATAAAATTTGTTTCAGTTACAGTTGATTGACTTCTGTAGTGATTCTGTTTTGCTTAAGTATTCAATCATTGTCCTCTATACCTGCAGTGGTATACGTCTGTCACTACACGTTGAAAAACCAGTAAAAATGAATGTAATTAGAAAAATGCTTACAATTTATACTAGTAATTCCGTAAAGTCTCTCGAAAACTTCAGGCTGTTGTTCTCCGTCAGTAAGGATAACTGTCTATCTATTACTTGATAAACACACAGATGCTGCCTTCTGAGATTATTAATGACGCACAGATTCCAAGTTTTGTGTTTTGGTAATTCGTTCTTCTAATGACGAAGTCAACATATAGAGATTGAATGGATCAATAATTTATCTATCATGAGACTACAAACAGTATGATGCATAATATAAACCCGTCCTCATTCTATACTCCGCAGAAAGTACTCGCCTCATTAACAAACTAGAAGCTGTCCTCTTCATTGCCTGATTTACCTGCTCACTGCCGCGATTTTCCACGTGAAATGACATGCAGCCATGTCTAGCTGACTCAGTTCCCCATTCTAATATCCAGCCAAACTTATGTTGAGTCCTTAGATGCCAGGATAGTATTGTTATAACTTGCTTGGCAACTACTAGTTTTTCTTGTATGGTACAGACTTTTACAAAACTTTCCTCTGCTTTTATATTCAAATGGAAGATTAAATATGCACCCGCCATTTTTCATCTTGTTTGGGAAACACCCTTTCAACGATGAATTATACGTGGCTTTGTATAACAATCCGTTCGTATTCCTTTGTGGCCATCAATTGCATGAGTCTCTCTCATTATTTCATTCTCATGTAATGCAGTATTTTCCTTAAGAATATGCGTAGGCGTTGGCTTATAATCATGAAGATGTTACTGTCGTTGTACTCTTGTCTGTGAAATTATTCCCAATCCTATGCAACGAAATGAACGCAAGAGTAGTGTTTCTGTATGAAAGGAATGTTATGTGAAGGAATGTGCAGTTAACATACTTACTGAAAACACTTATAACTTCTTATGTATGTTGGTTAAAACTCAAACAGAGTAGAAGCGAAGTTAAATATAGGAATTGTAAGATATTTACAAACAGTCAAGGGCAAAATATGAGTATTTTCCTAGTCTCTATTAAAATGCCCTGTGGAATTGTTTTTTAATATTAAGATACTCCATTTCAATTCGCAATTTATTTCTACTGATTCCACGCTTTATTTGAATTTTATACCAGAACCATTGCAGCAATTTCTTGCGCACTCTCCATTTAGTAATTATTACCCACGCAAAATTATAACAAAACTCTATTATACAGGCGTTCATACAATTTCTTCGGATTTCCTCCTCGTAAATTAGTAGCGTAGACTATCATTCATAAAATATTGGGATTTCAAAGATGGGCAGTGTCTTTGAAAGCGTTCCACCACTGCGATGTTCAGTCTGCATGTCCTGCATTCGCGTTGTTCGCTGGACTGATGCAGTTCAAACGCAGCTGATAAATAGGGGGCCTCGTAAGAACACCTATAAACTGCTCAGAGCAGTCTGTTCAAACTTACTGTTCTTATGGTCTCCCTCATATCTGTATTAGAGCAGAGAATGTCTTTGTGATTTTCCCTACTGTGTTGTCGATCCACAATGAAAGTTGCAACTGAAAGGTTAGTGACACGAAAGACTTTGAATTTTCCAAGTTAACCTTCTGTAATTCTCTAGGTACTTAAACTAGATCAAACCTCTCATGTTGTGTGTGTTAATTCTACAAATGAGTAGTGGGACCTACAGTTTAAGGTAGACTTCTAACGGCAAGATTTTTTGCAAAGCCTTTCACGGCAGTTTTATTTATCATCAAAGTTTTTATCAGAAGACTGCTGAGAAGAAGTCACCTCGAGAAATACTTTTTTATATTTTTGGAAATGTCTGAGGAAAGCCTTCTTGTTGACTAAAAGCCGAAATAATACGCACATTAGATCGCTGACAAGGATCTGGAACAGATCCCAGCCGGACTATTGTAGGGTATGTTGTGATGAGGAGTTGGAGATTATCAAACACCTCCTCTGTAACTGTCCAGCCATAAGTAGGTTGAGCTTCAAGACTCTTGGCAGGGGCTTCTTTGAGGGTTTGAAGCCTGTGTCGAGAGTCGAGCTGGTTGAGAAGTGCTAGGGCTTTAATAGAATAGTCGCGCTATCTTGTGTGTTTTGTTATGCTGTGTAATACCTCTGCTTTCTTATTTTCCCTTTCCTACTTACTCTTCTATTTCCCTATCTCCCCTATTATTCTCTCCCTTTTAGGATGTTGTACAATGGGTCGACTGGACCTCCGGGTACTGTACTTGTTTCAATTGGCAAGTACTCGTCCTGTAACCTAAACCTAAACCTATAACATGCAATGAGAAACCGCTAATCGCTTCTTACAGTTTAAAAAATTCAAGCCTGAGTGTTGCTTAACTGCCATTTGATTGTCATTGAAAAATCGCATCGTTCGCTCAAAACAACTGATTCTCTGCTTGATCATTCCTAGTACATACATAATTGGCCATTACAACCCTTCAGTCAGGATTACGGCCTAGCTTCTCACACCACTCATGTTTTGTGTGTTAATTTTATACATGAGCGGTGGGACCTACAGTTTAAAGTCGACTCCGAACGACAGATTTTTGAGAAACTTTTCATGGCATTTTTTATTTACTCTCAGAGTTTTTGCCAGAAATCTGCTGAGAAGAAGTCGCCCAAGGAATACTTTTTGTATTCTTGTTTTGATGTCTGGCCTGAGGCTCGAAACCTGGCTTTACATCTAATAAGCCAACACACTACCTACTAGACTACGGCGACTTCTGATCATTCGTAGTATCGCTTGGAAAAGAAATTGATAAGATATCCGAAAGGATCTTTAAACACATGGAATAATAGACTTAATGATATTTAAATTAAATCTCTGGGCAATGCATAAGACGGTTGAAAATATAACCTCATTTATTTACTCATACTTATCCACGGGAAGACCGACGTATTGGCCAACCGACCCAAATAAAATTCCAGACCTATTAGATTTTTTTGTTTACTCAGGCATACCGGATACTCTTCTTGATATCATAGATTCTGATGACCTTAATTCTGAGCATTCTCCTGTACTTTTAAGCTACAACACCCTTTTGGCAACTATTGCAGAAAAAGTGAAAATTATTACTCATAAAACTGACATTAACACTTTTCAGCGTTGGATGGATCAGAATTTAGAGCTAAACATATCTTTAAAGACCGGAGCTGAAATTGATAAAGCTGTAGATCAATTCTGAAGTGTAATAAGAAATTCTGCTCAGTTATCTATTCCAACAATGCAGCCGCAAAGAGGCCAAAAAGTGTTTATATCTACGGAAATAAGACAACTTATACGAGAACGCCGGAGACTTAGAAGAATTTGGCAGCAAAGTAGAAATCCTACGGATAAAACTAACTTCAATAGAGCATCAAATCATCTAAAAAAGAGGATAGCAGAATTTAGAAATGAGCAAGTATCTATATTTTTGAAAAATTTGGACACATCAAAAGATACCGATTACAGTCTTTATAAAGCAACAAAATACTTAAAACACCCTGCAAAAAGAAATGTTCCTGTTATGAAATTAGATGGCATCTGGTGCAGAAACAGTAAGAGCAAAGCAGAAGCCTTTTCTGAATACTTGCATCAAATTTAGCAATCTTTTCCATCAACAAACACCGTACATGAAAGTAACGTACATACGTTTTTGGAATCTCCATACCAAATGGATTTACCAATAAAACCTATCTCTCCGAGGGAAGTACAAAATGTTATTTCCAAACTTAACAATAAAAAGTCTCCAGGACATGATAAAATCGACTCGATAGTTGCGAAATCACTTTCAAAGAAAGGCATTCTATTTTTAACTTTAATTTATAACTCTATTATGAGATTATCATATTTTCCCGCCATTTGGAAAAGAGCTGAAATTATAATGATCCAAAAGCCGAATAAACCAGAGAACCAGATTACATCCTATAGACCAATAAGTCTATTAACTACATTTTCAAAGATATTTGAAAAGTTGTATTCATCAAGGCTATTACCTCTTTTAGAGAAAGAAAACATAATACCTGACCACCAGTTTGGATTTCGTCGACAACATGGAACTCCAGAACAATGTCACAGAGTAGTAAAGGTAATATGCGATTCACTAGAGCAAAAAATGTATTGCTCGGCAGTTCTTGACATGAAACAGGCATTCGACAGTGTGGCACGAAGGACTGCTATTCAAACTTAAAAAAATTCTGCCTGCCCCACACTTTTCATTGATAAATTCCTACATCCACAATCGAACTTTTTATGTAAAGGTAAATGACGAAACATCAAATATATTCAATATATTCAGCGGAGTCCAACAAGGCAGTGTTTTAGGCCCAATATTATATACTATATACACTTCCGACATGCCTACTTCTGATAATGTCGTAGTTGCTACATATGCAGACGATACCGCTATAATCTCCACCAATAAATGCCACATTGAAGCTTCTTCTGTAATGCAAAGAGAGCTAAACACACTGCAGCAATGGTTAAACAATTGGAAAATAACTATAAATGTAGAAAAATGTAATCATGTTACATTTAGTTTACGGAAAGAAGAATGCCCTCCAATATGTATAAATAACTTACAAATACCAAAGTCTAACTGCGTAAAGTATTTGGGAATGTATATTCATGGAAAGAACACATCAGAAATAAAAAAACATCTAAATATGAAAACAAAGAAAATGAACTGGTTACTTGGAAGCAGTTCACAACTTAGTCTAGAGAACAAAATAACATTATATAAAGTTATTTTAAAACCTGTGTGGACATATGGCATAGAGCTTTGGGGAACGGCCAATAATTCAAATATTGAAATATTGCAACGATATCAGTCTAAAACCTTAAGGAATATTTCTGGCGCTCCATGGTTTATGACCAACATTCAAATTCACAGGGATCTAAATGTACCTTTTGTTTTAAGTGAAATTAATAGATTTAGTTCTAAGTATTTAAACAGACTAAGTAACCACCAAAACCCTTTAGCGATAGCGTTATTAGATGAAACAAATGAAATTAGAAGACTGAATAGGTTTCATGTATTAGATCTACAATATAGAAAATGAAGAACTTTTTACCTTAAGCAAATAATCTTTTTTTATATCTAACAAACATATATGTATATGTATATGTATATATAGTTTATTAAACTTACTGTAGTTTAATAACATATGTGATATTTTCATTGTTTTATCAAATTTGCTAAATATTGTAAAATAGATTGTAAATAAAAGTAAATTAAAAAAAAAAAAAAAAACTTACTCATACGCATTAATCTTTCTTTACGAATAGTTTACCGAGTCGTCAATATTTTCAACATAACAAATTTTGCTATTCACTGTAATAATTTAATTCAACAACGAGAGTTAATATATGCAAGTGTATCTTAAGTTTTCATGCACTTTTGCTTACCCTTTCAAACGCATCAGAGTATTTAAGTGTTCCATGGCAAAGATTTTAAGATCAAACCCTTGAAACCTCAAACCGCCGACACCAAAACCAACATCAAACTGAACTGTCATCAACGAGGCAATGCTTCATTTGTTCTTATGGTAGTTCTTAAACAAGACGCACGTAACATGTCAGTAAGCATACATACAAAACTGTACTGCAACGTCTTCATTAAATAAGTAAGTCAGACGAGTTTTGGTTGATATTCGTACAATAAGGGTTTGGGTTTTTCTATGCTTTAGCCTACATGTACATGTGTTTTTGACTGGTTGTTGGAATATTAGTTTTTATTGTTTAAATATGTACATTCAGATATGCATTATGCTAAGTAAAGTACCAGTTTCAGAAGTTATTTTAAGTAAATTAAATTGTATGTGTTAATTTTATACATGAGTGGTGGAGCATACAGTTTAAAGTCGATTCCGAACGATAGTTTTTTTAATAAAGTTTTTAATGGCAATTTTATTTATTCTCAGAGTTTTTTGCCAGAAATCTTCTGTGAGGCAATTAGCGGCGAAATATTTTTTCATACTTCGTTTTGTTTGAGATGTCGGATCTGGAGTTTGAACAGTGGTCTCACCTCTAACAAGCCGATACACTACCTACTAGATTACGACAAGTTGCAAAATTAATTAAGACATTTTAATCTTTGCGAAAATTATTGAGCACAAAGCAACGTGTAAAGATATGTACGCAGAGTTTTTATACATACTGTGTATGTAATATGTTGTGCTTCTTTAAAACTTCAAATTACAATGTTTTAGCCTTCGTTTGCTTTAATAAAAAAAAATTACTTTAAGTCCCAAATAACTTTTAAGCACACCATAATGTATGAAGTAGAGATGAGCGATCCAGTGATTTTTGAAGAACGTTGTTCTCAGTGAACGTGATTGGTTAATCACTGTTCTTTAAAACAGTGATTGTGATCACAGTATTCCAAAAGAAAACAATAATGACATTAACGTATTTTATTATGTCGTAAGAAAGAGACAACTAGATACATACTACGAAAAGACTACTAAACAAAATCAAATTGGTGTCATCAATGTTATTATTTTTAATGTAATTTTTTTTTTATATGAAGTTTGACAATTAAGTTTCACAGAAAGTTTATGTATAAAAGACAAAAGTAAATAATCAGCAACATCGAATAGTAATTCTGCCTCGCTCAAAATAAAATGAAATAAATTTGAGTATGTAACAATTTTTAAAGAACGACATTATTAGTAACTGTTAGTTGGCAATTTCAATCACTGTAGTTACCAGTGAATTATCAATCACTGTGATTAAATCACAGTTTTGAAAATATTGCGAATCTCTAGTATGAAGTAATGTATGGAATGAGTATTTTCGTAGTGAAGATAACAAAAATCTGTGGCGTATAATTAATATTTATTAAGTCTAATTCATACGTATCGAAGGCACCCGGAGTTGATGCATAAATGCTGTATTTTATCTGTTTTATAGGTAATTTTTAACGATTTAGCTTGGTTAAGTTTCCCAAATAGCTATTGGAAGTGTTCCGTTTCTAAAATTGAACCAAAAGGGGTCCAAAACGGGGGAAGGGGCCAAAACCAGCCAATCACGCCTGAACGCCTGGACCGATTTTCTTGAAATTTGAGACATAGATCGAGCTTTTGTCGGTGCAAGTTATAGGCTATAAATCTTTTCAAAATTTTGACCAAAAGGGGAGAAAAAATGGGACAAAGGGAGAAAAAATGGGCAAAAATTAGTACTTTTATGCATAAATGCTGTATTTTATCTGTTTTATAGGTAATTTTTAACGATTTAGCTTGGTTAAGTTTCCCAAATAGCTATTGGAAGTGTTCCGTTTCTAAAATTGAACCAAAAGGGGTCCAAAAAGGGGGAAAGGGGCCAAAACCAGCCAATCACGCCTGAACGCCTGGACCGATTTTCTTGAAATTTGGGATATAGATCGAGCTTTTGTCGGTGCAGGTTATAGGCAATAAATCTTTTAAAATTTTTGACCAAAAGGGGAGAAAAAATGGGACAAAGGGAGAAAAAATGTGCAAAAAATAGTACTTTTATGCATAAATGCTGTATTTTATCTGTTTTATAGGTAATTTTTTACGATTTAGCTTGGTTAAGTATCCCAAATAGCTATTGGAGGTGTTCCGTTTATAAAGTTGTGCTAAAAGGGGCCCAAAAAGGGGGAAAGGGGCGAAAAACGGGCAAATTGAGTGCATTTATATTTAGGACTTAGAGTATTCAAAAAACTGGGTTGTTTGTTAAACCTGTTTCCGAAAAATTTGTTTTTTTTTAACTTTTCAAGAGAACGTTTTAATTGTTTGAATTTCAATACAAAACAATTGAAAATCACATTTAAAAATATTTTTACAATTCTAAATTGATTTTTATAAAAAATTGACAAACTACATAACCCGCGCAACGCCGGGTACAATCTGCTAGTAAGCAATGAAATGATAATGGAGCTTCCCTATTTGGCGAAAAGATTAATTCTCTTCATTTTTAATGCTGTTTTACGTCTAGAGTATTACCCACGAGTTTAAAAGTTAAAAAGTTAAAAAGCTACATCCATTATATCACATCATGAATATTGATTTAGAAACAAGCACAGCACAATCGAACAAACTCATAGATTGGTGAGTGCCATAAAAAGGACTTTTGAAGAAAAAAAGTATTGCTCCGCTCTCTTTATGGGCATTTCTCAGGCATTCGATAAAGTATGGCATGAAGGCTTGATAAAGACGCAATTTACCACCAAATGTCTGCAACCTATTACTAAGTTACCTATCAGAACGAAAATTTAGAGTGAAGGAAGGCGATTATGTAAGCGAACCCCAGACTATTAAGGCCGGTGTGCCCCAAGGAAGCATCTTAGATCCTTTATTATATTTAATATATACTTTCGATATGCCAACATGCAGCAGTACCCTTACCTCGACTTTCGCTGATGACACAGCCATCCTAAGCATCGATGAAGACCCGCAGGAAGCATCTCGGTATTTGCAAGACCATAGAGTGCACCTGGAAGCTTGGTTAAAGCAATGGAGAATAAGGGTCAACGAACAAAAATGCATTCACGTAACATTCACATTGCGTAGGGAATCATGCCCACCTGTTGTAACAAAGAACGAAAGAATACCTCAGAGTACGGGGGTTAAATATTTGGGCTTGTAGATCTTGACTGGCGACTAATATGGAAGAATCACATAGATGCTAAGTTAGCACAGATTAAATTAAAGGTGATACAGTTAAGTTGGCTAATTAACAGAAACTTGGTCCTTAGCTTGGACTGTAAGCTTCTTCTATATAAAGCTATATTAAAACCAATCTGTTGCTACGGAATACAGGTATGGGACAATGCCTCATCTTCAAACATTAATAGAATACAAAGGCGCCAAAATAAAATTCTGCGACTGCTGACGAACGCCCTTGGTACATGAAAAATTCGAACATACATAGATACATAATTGGTCATTACAACCCTTCAGTCAGGATGACGATCTAATTTCTCACACCACTTATGTTGTGTGCGTTAATTTTATACATGAGCGGTGGGACCTACAGTTTAAAGTCGACTCCGAACGACAGATTTTTGAGAAACTTTTCATGGCAATTTTATTTACTCTCAGAGTTTTTGCCAGAAATCTGCTGAGAGGAAGTCGCGGAAGAAATACTTTTTATATTTTGTTTTGATGTCTGGCCTGTGGCTCGAACCCTGGCTTTACGTCTAATAAGCCAACACACTAACTACTAGATTACGGCGACTTTCGAACATACACAAAGACCTTAACCTACCCACGGTTACGGAGGAAATCGCTAAATATGCTGAAAAGTATCTAGAGAAGCTAAGTGATCACCCGAATCCACTAGTTCGTGCTATTTTGAATGATGACGGGCATATCCGACTAAGGAGAAAAGACACTGTGGACCTCATTAGAAGATGAGCGCAAATAATGTCAAATTGACTTAAGATTCTATGAAACCATGAAATTTTGTACCGCGCTGGCGGGTCTTTATAACTGTTATTAGTTTTAAGATTTGATATAATAATTGTTAGTTCGCTTTTTCAGTGAAGATTCAATTAAATAAACTGAGAAAAAAAACTGTTTTGTATTTAAACCTTTTGGCTCACCAAAAAGGATATCTAGAGACTTAATTTCATTCCATTTAGCCCTAAAAGACTTGATATTTAGGATTTTCGGTAGTTTTTAGGAAACTATGTATTCAATACTAATATTAAAAAAAATACATTAAAAATTTAATAAAATTTTTATTTTATTTATTGGATCTTCTGTCTGTGGAATACAGACAGCATTATCGTTTAAATGCATGAGACCAATATAATTTAAAATGATGCATCTCGGGACCTACAGTTTAAAGTCGGCTCCGAATGCAGATGCTTGAGAAATTTTTTTCATGGCAATTTTATTTGCTCTCGGAGTTTTTGCCAGAAATCTGCTGAGAGAGGCAGTCGCCAAAGGAATGTTTTTTCTATTTCGTTTTGTAGTAGATGTCAGACTTGGAATTTGAACCATGGCCTTCCTTACGTCTAATAAGCCAACACAATACCTACTAGTCTACAGGGACTACATCATCTATTGATACTTATAGAATACGATCTTACTCAGCGTTGATTAATGTTACATTCTACAAATTTGTTTCTTATCGTCTTTTCCTGTCTTCAAAACTGATGATAGATGTTCTAAAGGGTCCGCCAAATAACTTTTTTTTTTTAAATGCTTTAAAAAAAAACTACTGAATATTTTCTCAAATTCCTTTTTTTATTTGAAAGTACAATCCTTCCGAATAATAATGGAAAGTAATTTCATTCAAATGGCTGCCTCGGCTAGCCATACAGTAGCCTACACCAGAAGATGCCGATTTTGGCAAAAACAGTCATCTTTTCAGATGAAACTCATTTTGATCTTGGCGATAATGTAAACAAGCAAAATTGTCGCATTTGGGGCACAGAAAACCAGCACGCATACATTGAAAAGCCGACGCAACCCAAAACGAGTCACTGTTTGGTGCGGATTTTGGTCCAGAGTCATAATTGGGCCATTTTTCTTCGAAAATGAGCAAGGAGTGGCCGTTACAGTCAATGGCGATCGTTATCGGGCCATGTTGAACGAATTTTTGTTCACAAAAATTGAAGAGGAGGATATTGGCAACATTTGGTTTCAACAGGACGGCGCTACGTGACAAACAGCCGAAGTTACACTCGATGTTTTGCGCTCTGTTTTTGAAGATCGCATTATCAGCCGCGGAGATGATGTCGTTTGGCCACCTCGGAGCTGCGATTTGACACCGTTGGAGTTTTATTTGTGGACTATAAGTGTTACACCGACAAGCCAGAGACAATTGACGCTTTAAAGGATAATATTCGTGAAGCCATTGGTGAAATACAGCTGCACAGAATCGATAATGTGCTTAAAAATTGGACCGATCGTGTAGGCTACTGCATGGCCAGCCGAGGCAGCCATTTGAATGAAATTATTTTCCATTATTAACCGGAAAGATTGCGTTTTGAAATAAAAAAAGAAATTTGAAAAAATATTCAGTAGTTTTTTTTTATATCGTTTTCAAAAAAAAAAGTTATTTGGCGGACCCTTTATTATGCAGATAAAGGTTAAGGATATAAAAACAGGTGATAAAAATCTAAGGAATGCTTAAAAGTGTGAGTCAGAATTGCCTGGCGATTTAGCAAAAGCTTTAGAACAAGTTTTTATAAGTTTAGGGGAAATGAAATGAACAAATCAAACCGTGATACATGCACAAGTAACAGATTAATTTCCTTAGCTTTTTAAATATACGAAATCAATTTTATCTTTTTCTTTTTATTTTATTTTTTTATTCTATTTTTTATTTTATTTTATACATCAAATACAAATTTTTTTCTTCATCCTGTTTAGTAAAGTAAAAAAGAAATACGAGAGGCATAAAGTTTGTTTGACAACGTCTGCAAAGTTTTAGAAAAGTTTCTTAGAGAATGAAAAGAATTTTATTCGTTTTCAATATTTTATGGGGGAGGGTAGCCGCTATTAAATTTTGTATTGATGACAACACGAGATTAGAATATAAATTGCAATCTAAGTGATAACGATAAAAAGGAAGGACATTTACTATCTGAATTGAAAAGTGGTACAGTAAATACTAAATAACCTCAAACATCAAGGGTTGGATTTCAAAAAAGTTATCCAAAAATGTAGTTTTTCGGCAAAGGATATGTTCACCATGCTAGATATGGGCGGAAGAAATTTGAAATGCCGTGTTAAATTTCTGGAAGCCATCTGTCTTTTTGTGGCCAAAAGCTTAGTTCGTCTTTTTCGGTAATGACTTCAGATCTAATAAAATCCAGTTTCTAAGCACTTAACCTATAATGCTATGGATCGTAGTGAAATATTCACGGATTGTTTTAAATCGGAGTTGAGAGTTAGTAGAAGTTTAAATTCCAATGGAATTTACATAAAAATTAATTTCAGAATAATAAACCAATGAAGTTTTTTCTACGCTAAAGTTTATAGAGTCTACATGGCTACCAGGTGAGTAAAGTATCACCGAAACTCGAAGACTTTTGTATTCCCTCGGATACTTCTGAAGCAGTTGTGGCCTTGAAGAGGAAACTATCTTTCATCTTATGTATCAATGGTCAGAATTTTTATTTTTGGCCTCTCATTTCGTGTGATCTTGGATTGAACTTTAGTTAGGATTGTAGCCTAGTTTCGCACACCACTCATGTTACGTATGTTTTACAAAAGAGTAGCTGGACCGACTGTTTAAAGTCGACTCCGTACAACAGAGCGACGTCAGTCAAAAAAATATAAAGGCTAACCAGACTGATATGCTCTAAGTCATACGCTTATGGTTGCATAGAGCGGGTACAATAAATAACACAAAGTTAACTAAGCCATATTCGAAGACGTTGTAGTCTAGTAGGTAGTGTGTTAGACGTGAGGCCACAGTCCAAAGCCCATATTATATTTCTTCGACGACTGCCTTCAGCAGTTTTCTGGTATAAATTCTAAGAGTAAATAAAAATCTGTCGTTCGGAGTCGACTTTAAACTGTAGTTCCTGCCATTTATATATAAAATTACCACACACAACATAAGTGAGAAGCTAGGTAGGCAGCTAGGTAGTAATTCAGATATATATGAACCGCTTTACAATTATCAACAGTCGATTAAAACGTTTAAAAAGTTGTTAAAGAAACGAAAAATGTTATTACCCCTGCATCAATAGTATAAAAACATTGTTTTTCTTTTAATTTTCAAAAATCTATTTCATGAAGAAGATTCTCTCCTCTCCAAACATGTTATTTTCATTAAATTTCACAAACAACAGCCATCATGTTCAAAACGTTTCAAGTGCCATAACCGAAATTTATAGTGTCGTGTAAATGTGACAACTACAACTGCAACAGCAACAGACAAAAAAAAATAGAAAACATAGCATAATAGTAACAGAAACTGAAACAGCAACAGCAACAACAACAGAAACATGACAACTTTGTAGAATTTCTACATGAAATGAAAACATTAATGGCACAACAAAAAGCAGAAAAATCTTAAAGGATTGTTGTTTTCGCTTGGATTGGTGGTGGCTGTAAAAATAAATGTTTTGAATACAACGCCCTCCGTGTAATGGATTCATTTGCACTTATGAAAGACAGTTTTACTCATAGGAGGGTAGTTTGCAAAAAATTATTGTCATTGCCAAAGAAAATTTTGATCTGAAACTATGAATGAATTCGCCTCAATTAATTTTTATGGGCAACTCTTCTTACATTGTTTGGCCTTTTAAGAAAACTAATCAGAAAGGAGTTGAAGAATACTAAATTTACACAACAACTGCTTCCCAACATAAAGCAACTTTCAAGACTCTAGGAACAGTTTTGTGTGAATCATATATGGGTTCCTGACACATGGAAGGCTGCTACTATTCAATTATTTAAATTAGACAGTAATGACATGTCTGCCAATGTATCTGTACTATACAACAGGTATGTATGCGCAGAGGCTTTGCTCAGCTACTAATAATTTCTGCGCGGGTAGTAGACCGAATAGGAAGAGTATATTGTCCACTTCATTTGAATTTGTCGATAGTATAGCGGAGATATTGTTAGGTTATGTGTTTTGGGTAACTTCACGTTCAGAAGCAAGTTCAATCGGGGGTTCATATGGCCCCCATTATCCGTTAGTGTTGGGTTTGAACCACCACGAGCACTGGATGAAACCGGCCAGTTCTCTTAGTGGCACATTCACCACCATGCCCAGATCTTCAAACGTTCTGTCTCAGAAAAGCCGATGACATCTGTTTTGAAGTGCAGGGCACTTACATAAAAGGTGTTGTCCCGATTCTATTTCTTCCACATCCCGGCGGCTTCTACAGTAAACCTGATGGGGCAGACCGACTTTGTTAGAGAATTTGACAATGGCGCAGTTTCCCGTACTAGTGCGAACCGTTCTCTCGTTAACCTTAAATATTTCTCTGGTTTTCCTGCTGTCACAGCTATAGTTAGTTGATATCAGATCAATCATTGAGCAGTTTAATGAGAGAGTGGTGGGGTATTGATACGATTACAGAATATAATCGCAATATTGGTATGTAAAATAATTTTTTCGCAGAACTTTAAATATGCCTGAGGACATATGTATATCGACACAAATTTGACTGACTTTCATTTGATGGTTTAATAGATGCAAGGAATGTATTGCGTTGGTAACAGTAGTCACTTAAGTGTAGAATTCATACCAAATTACTTTACACAGAAAACCGTATGGACACATGTATTACTTTCGTTATGTTTCAAAGGGCGAAATATGCAAATAAAAAGGGAGTTATTGCACTAATATGTAAACAATACATACATATATGCATACATAATTGGATATTAGGAATTAGCTTACACACCACTTCTGCTGTGTGCGTTAATTTTAATTAACGAATGGCGAAAGCTATAATTAAAAGTCTACTCCGAACGACAGATTTTTGAGAAACTTTTCATGGAAATTTCATTTACTTTCAGAGTTCTTGCCAAAATTCTGCTAGGAGGAAGTCGCCAAAGAAATATTTTTTCGTTTAGTTGGAGATGTCTGACCTGAGGCTTGAACCAATGCCTCAAATCTAAAAAGTAAACGCACTACTTACTAGACAACGGCGAAGATTTGTATAGTAAAGTTACACATATTCGACTAAATTGACATGAGAAAATTTTATATTCTTTGCTACCGCCCTCGTATAATACTTATGGTAAATACTAAGACATACATGTCACCAAAACTATTCACACTACATTGAATGGCACTTATAATTTTAATAAAAACACTACTCACATAACATATACATAAAGACTCATCACTGCTATCACACAGTTGCATATCACACACGTTCATCCACTGCATTCTAAAAAGAACAATTAAAAAAAAATTTTAAAAAATGTAATAAAAAATAAAAAAAATTAAAGCAAAACAAATAATTGTCATGGTGATGATTAATGCCTTCATATTAAAATTTATTTTCATATTCCACTTAAACCCGCATTCTATATCAATAAGGTTAGGTTAGGTTACAGGACTTGTACTTGTCAATTAATGCAAGTACAGTACGCGGAGGTCGAATTGACCCATTATACAACGTCCTAGTTAAAATCAATAAAGTACTTCCAAAATTTGCAATTCTATGAAGTGACTATTCGCAGTATAGGACTTTTTGAAATAGAGGCTCACCGCATCAAGTGATGCTGCTAAGTAAACTGACAAGTGCTGACTTACAGGTTTCCACAATCAGCATCAGAGCCTTACCATCAAGGAAAAATCCAGTCTGTAAACTTAAAAAATTTTACAATTAAATAAAGACAATTCCGTTACACTTTTAAGAATGAGACTATCGAGAGAGAGCCAAATAAGATAAGTCTACTTCGAGACTTTGTAGAAATCATTTGCATGTAAGCGAAGTCTCTTTCTACCCATTATGCAATGCCGCGTAAGAACAAGTACTGTGATGCAGATTTCCTTAATTTTAAAAGTTAATTGAAACGCTTTCTATCTGATTTAAGACAGCTGACTCTGATAGGGCAGCAAGATTAGTCAGCATAAGGATGAATATTTCTCTAAAATGACTTTTTAGGTTATAAATCCTACGAATAAAACTTGACTTCTAAGTAAAAAGTTTTCCGAAATTTATACAAACTTTACTAACCTGCGCTCTCCTTTGTAGCAGAAATTTTAGCCCCTTAAACACTGGAATAATCCGGTTACAAACGTTATGCTAGCGGACGATAAAAACATCATAAAACGATCATTGAGGAAGGGTTCGAGTGCCACTTCTTTACCTATTAAATGCTAAGGTTATAAAACCAAAATCAGTTCAATAGCATTAATTCGAGTAGTATATAAAGTACCGATAAAACATTTCCTCTTCCCCAGGTCTAGAAAACAAACTATGATAGCAGTATTGATGAAAATACAGCGGTATATCTCCAGTGGTCAAAACCTGGAAATAAACTCCAGTTCCCCCCAATAGCCTCCTTACAGCAATAGCGGGCTTGAAACTGTACTTGTTTCAGTGAACCTGATTTCGTTATCATTCAAGAGAATGAGCAGAAAAGTATCGAATATTTTGTATACCCTTAAAAAGTTTTTTGGTTGCAATCGCTTTGTAGGTGTTATAGCGTATAGTAAGCAGCTGCTCACCAACTGCTCCATTACTAATGACTCTTTTCACACCGATATGAAAGAGTGTAGGCAATATCATTTTTCCAAATCTTGTTGCTTGTCACTATAGCAATTGAGTGACTCCATAAGGTCTCTAATGGTTATTAAAAATAGGGCGCTATAATCATAAAAGCTTATTACAAAAATTTGCAAAATTATGCTGAGACAGCTTGCAAACCTCGAAAATTTATAGGCGTGAAAGTTCACCTAATGTGTCAACCATTCGAAGAGTGGTCAATAAATTTGAAGAAACTGGCTTAGTTTAGTAACACTCCATTTCATTAATGGTCCCGACAGTCTCTTGAAAACGTTACTGCTGTAAATGAGAGTGTAGAAGACTTCAATTCGCTTCGGCATTACCCCCAACAACTTGAAAATTCACAAATCATAACGCAGGGAATTTCGACGAAAGATCTCCATCTTCGCTCATACAAAATTTAGCTCACTCGAGAGTTCAAATCAATAGACCATGGAAAACGTAAGCAATTCGTTCAATGGTTGAGAAAGACAAAACAATATCAGTTTTTCATCGCTTTATGCGATGATGTGCATTTCTATCTGAATATTGTCGAATAGGAGACTCGAAAAATCCTGAAGCAAGCCATGAAAAACAAATGCATCCACAACGAGTGTGTGGTAGAGATTTTAGACAGAAGGCGTGAACATGAGGCCGATATTGTAGTGATTGTGCACGGTATTCGTTACAGGAACCTGAGGACAGAGTTTTTGTGGCCTCAACTGAATGGTATAGATTTGAACGACATGTGGTTTTATCAAAATGGCTTCAGCAGCCACCATCGCGCGTGCCTCAATCGCTTTATTTCAACAAGGATTTCCATAACAAACAATCTTAAGAAATTCTAATGTCAACTGGCCATCAAACTCCTGCGATTTAACACCGTGCGATTATTTTTCTTCAAAGCCTTAAATAAAATTATCAATTCAAATTCAAACTCCAGGTCATCATCAGCAAAAATACTTCTCAGGCGACTTCATCTAAACGGATTTCTGGCAAAAACTTTGAGATTTAATAAAAATTCCAATGAAAAGTTTCTCAATAAAAAAACATTGGTAGTGAAGTAGCCGTACTCTAGTTAGTAATGTGTTGGACGTGAGACCATGATACAAACCCCATGTAAAACATCTTCAACAAAATGAAATACAAAAAAATATTTCTTTGGCGTCTTCCAGTCAGCAGATTTCTGATAAAAAATCTGAGAGTAATAAAACATTACCACGTATAAAAATAACACACACAACATAAGTGGTGCGAGAAGCTAGGTCGTAATCCAGACTCAAGGGCTGTAATAACCAATTATTAACGTATGTAAAGCGGTTTATTGAATTCGCCGTAGTCTAGTAGGTAGTGAGTTGGCTTATTAGACGTAGTTAAGGTTCAAACCCCAGGTCAGGCAGCAAAACGAAATATAAAAAAAATGTTTCTCGGCGACTTCCTCTCAGCATATATCTGGCAAAAACTCTGAGGGTAAATAAAATTGCCATGAAAAGTTTCTCAACAATCTGTCGTTCGGAATCGACTTTAAACTGTAGGTCCCGGCACTCGTATAAAAATAACACCCACAACATAAGTTGTGCGAGAAGCAAGATCGTAATCCAGACTCAAGAGCTGTAACAACCAATTATTAACGTATGTTAAGCGGTTAATTGAAGTCGCCGTAGTATAGTAGGTAGTGTGTTGGCTTATTAGACGTAATGCCAAGGTTTAAACCCAAATCAGACATCTTTAACAAAATGAAATATGAAAAAATATTTCTTTGGCGACTTCCTCTCAGCAGAATTCTGGCAAAAACTCTGAGAGTAAATAAAAAATTGCCATGAAAAGTTTCTCATAAATGTGTCGTTCTGAATCGACATCAAGCTGTAGGTATCGCCACTCACCGTGTGTTAACACACAACGAAGGCATTTGTTCACTAGTTGCCCAAACCAAAATATTTTATTTGCCACTCTTAATAATTGTGACAAACTATTAAAATATTTGCAAAATCACAGATTAAATGTATCCTCTTGGCATTATTAATTCCAATTTTATTAAGTTCTCGTAAACAATGTTGTTGTCAAAACGTATATTTTCCTGACATTTTCAGCAATAACCAAGTGCTTCTAGTCTTAAAATACGTTCATTATGCCATAATACCACAGTAATGTTGCGCAAAATTTTAATAAGCAATTCTAATGCCACTCATTCTGTGTTCTGCAACATGAAAACAATTTTTGTTGACAATTGAAAATTTTAATTTTAATTTTCATCCGGTACTGTATTATTATTTCATTTTCGCTTTCATTATTTTATTTTAATTTCTCGTTGCTAATCTTTACTTAAACCCTTACAAACGCACAACAGCCATGAAGAGACAGATGGAAGGAATGTTTTTTAATAAAATTCATTCGCATTTATTGTTGAAATAATTCTGCTTCAAAAGGTACATAAAAATTTTAATAATTTTGCAGATTAAACTGGAAATCTAGGAAGAAGTAGAAGAATCAGAAGAAGAATAATAAGGACTATAAAGTGAAAAATATATTCTTGTGGTATTATAACGGAAATGTTCTATTTTATTTTTAGGATATTTACTGTTTACTGTTATACAAAGTAAAGGTAATAGTAGCAGGAAATTCTGCTTTTTGTTCGAGCACAATTAAGTGTTCCATTGTAAATGAAAATATGTTGCGATGCGATGCAACACTAAAACAAATTATATACAGTGGACAGCAAAAGTCTTAGTACGGCGATATACTTTGACAAAGAAAAAGTCCCCACAGGCTTAGTACTCTTGCACAAAGTCCCGATATGACTTCAAGAGGGGATCATTTGAAAGAACGGTTACGTAATCGCTAAACCTCAAACAAAAGTCAACCGAAAAACGAAACTTGTACATTCAATTTCAAATGGGTTAAATGGAGTGCTTGACCTTAAGAGATATTCTACTAAATACAAGGGATAACATTTTCATATTTTAGGCCTTTGAATTTTAAATTTACTTAGGGCTAAAGGGTACCTATACGGTCATCTCAAACTATTCCTAATTTTTCTCTTGTTTTATGAAAAATATTAAAAAATTATTTGTTTTATATTGAAACAGAAATAAATTAATAATATAAATATATAAACTATCGGGTCTGCTATCTAACGATTTTTTTTTCAACTAGTGCTTATTTCGTGAATGGTAACACTTAGCTCATGTCTATTTTGACGCTGAATGAATATGGTTGTATATACGCTTGAACAACGCTGGGAAATATTGCGACATTACTTTGAAAATCATGGTAATGTTGCTGAATGTGTGCGAAAATTGCGTACGGATTTTGGAAGAAGAGAAGCACCGTCAGCTCCGTATGTTCGTTATCTTGTGAAAAAAGTGAAAGAAACTGGCATCCTCATCCATAAACCAAAGCGTGAAAAGCCAAAAACAGTGCGTACACCCGAGAATATTGCTGCTGTGGCAGAAAGTGTGCCTGAAACGCCATCAACATCAATTCACCGTCAACCGTCTCAACAATTGAACAGTTTGGAGACATCATTGAGACGAATTTTGCATACAGACCTTATTATGACGCCATACAAAGTCCAATTGGTTCAGGAGTTGAAGCCAATTGACCATCCAATGCGTTTTCGCTTCGCTAAGTGGGCCTGCGATCGACTTACAGAAGATGCCGATTTTGGCAAAAAAAAAATCATCTTTTCAGATGAAGCTCATTTTGATCTTGGCGGGTATGTAAACAAGCAAAATTGTCGCATTTGGGGCACAGAAAACCCGCACGCATACATTGAAAAGCCGACGCACCCAAAACGAGTCACCGTTTGGTGCGGATTTTGGTCCAGAGGCATAATTGGGTCATTTTTCTTCGAAAATGAGCAAGGAGTGGCCGTTACAGTCAATGGCGATCGTTATCGGGCCATGTTGAACGAATTTTTGTTCACAAAAATTGAAGAGGAGGATATTGGCAACATTTGGTTTCAACAGGACGGCGCTACGTGCCACACAGCCGAAGTTACACTCGATGTTTTGCGCCCTGTTTTTGAAGATCGCATTATCAGCCGCAGAGCTGATGTCGTTAGGCCACCTCGGAGCTGCGATTTGACACCGTTGGACTATTATTTGTGGGGTGCCGATAAGTGTTACGCCGACAAGCCAGAGTCAATTAACGCTTTAAAGGAAAATATTCGTAAAGCCATTGGTGAAATACAGCTGCACACAATCGATAATGTGCTTAAAAATTGGACCGATCGTGTAGGCTATTGCATGGCCAGCCGAGGCAGCCATTTGAATGAAATTATTTTCCATTATTAACCGGAAGGATTGTACTTTCAAATAAAATAAGAAGTTTGAGAAAATATTCAGTAGTTTTTTTTAAAGCATTTTCAAAAAAAAAAAGTTATTTGGCGGACCCTTTATAAATTTTTATACAAACTTTTGGCTAAAATTCATGAAATTGCCAAAATATATTGCCGTTCTAAAACTTTTGCTATCCACTGTATGTGACATATGAAGGTGTTGTTTTGAATGCAAAATAATTAAACTCCTTGCCATGTAGGTAAAGTACATGCATAAAAGTTTATTAAATTCTTGTATATTCAGTAGAGTATCATTATCTCAAATAAAATAACAGGTAATTTTTATTTGTATATCCCATTAGGAAGGAAATCTAATTGTTTTTCAATTATTTTTATCGCATATTCCAAAGCGCTTAATGTATAATTTGAGAAAAGCTTTTTATAGAATTAAACATTTTAATTCAGCTTGTGGGCTGATCACAAAGAAAAACATAGCTAAGTTACATGGTGTAAATGCTTTCACTGATTATTATTGTGCTCAAAAACTGATTACACATTGACCAACCACCTATGTGATCTGTGTTGTTAGGTTAGATTAGAGAAGATTAGCATTTAGGCCCATTACGATACCACAATCAATTCATTCCCTATAAGATTTACCTTTGAGGGATTCGTAAATTCTTCGAGAAATCCTCGGCATTCATGGACATTCGTTAGGAACTTAATTGCAAACGAACTGTTCAAGTTGATCAAGAGATTTTCCCGCCACCCTTCAAGCATTGCGCCGCTTACAAAATTGCCTTGACTTTTGCTTGGAAAATACTGCAGTGATCAGGCAGCCTATAAGAAAGTTTAGTACCAGGACCCTTCATAAGCATACCGCACCCTGTCGCTCATCTTTGAGACATCAGTGTATACCTCAAGAGAACATATGGGTCTTCAGACCTCTTAAAAGAAATGCCCATTAGATCTAATACACTTATACTACGCTTAGTCGAATACGTTTATTAAGCCCTATCTGACAAGAACTTTCAGGGGATTGGTCCTACCAATGCAGTGCATTGTGTTAGAATTAGGAAAATGGGTTGTGGGAGGAAAAAACGGTATTGTTTGTGGATATCAGATTTAAATGTATGCATTTATATTATAAGTAATAGGAAAAGCCTCTGCAATAAGGGAATTTCACATACGAATAGTCCGGAACGTATTGTCTGTAGCGGATGTGCTCTGCAAGAAAGATGAATTTTACATACATATATACATACATAATTGGCCATTACAACCCTACCAAATCAGCCTACGATTCGTTGTTTATGTTATCATCTGTTGGAGGGCAGAGGGCTTTCTAAAAACTATGATACATTTTTTTTCAACTTGATTCGTTACAAGATTTCACGGGAATTTCGAAAGATCTTAAATTTTAATGATCTACAAAAATTATGCAGCCATTTAAGTCTTTAAATACATAGTTTTTATAGTTGTATGGATTAAAGATTTGATTTTGATTTGATTCTGTGAATGGTAGTCGTTGCAATCACAGAAATAGCTCACCTATCCACAGTAACCGTCGTTAACGTAACGGGTCAACCATTACTTCTAACGAAACCAATTAGATTTTCTAAAAATTTTAAAAAAGAAACAAGAAACATTGCGACACTTACTTAGATCTGACAGTAGTAAGCATACATTTAGTCAGGATTACGACCTAGTTTCCCACACTACTGATGTTGTGTGTGTTTATTTTTATACATGAGTGGCGGGACCTACAGTTTAAAGTCGACTCCGAACGACAGATTTTTGATAAACTTTTCATGGCAATTTTATATACCCTCAGAGTGTTTGCCAGAAATCTGCTGAGAGGAAGTCGCCGAAGAAATATTTTTTCATATTTCGTTCAGTTGTAGATGTCTGATCTGGGGTTTAAACCGAGGCCTCACGTCTAATAAGCCAACACACTGCATACTAGACCACGACGACTTCAAGATGAATCTTACGTATGAATATTTGATTCTCGGTTGCGAGTCCTTTTATTTCGGTAGAGTAAAATCCGTTGTCGTAGCTATAGAACAAAGAAACACAATCGATATTGCTGCGTTATTTTTATTTTTTTTTATTTATTTATTTATTATAATTAACATAACACAACAAGATTTTAATCTTATAAGTTATAGTGCTATGCTTAGGATCAATAAGATATAATACATAAAAAAATAATAAAAATTATGAAATATAAGAAATTAAGTAAGACTAACAAATTAATATAAAAAACAAATTAATTAAAATATTAAAATATTAAAATTGAGTAGAAATATAATTTAATTGATTTAATTATTTTAGGAAAACTAACAATACTACAGAAATAAAAAGAAAATAAAAAAGTTAAAAAAGATAAAGAATTCTAAAGATATAAAAAAGAAATATTTACAAAAATTGGTATAGAAAAGTAAGGATAAATATTTAACCGATATAATAAACATGCTAAGAACGTAACAAACTTTTCATTAAGAGAACAATTTAAATAACTCCTTTTTGAACGCGTTTGCATTGCCTAACTTTTGGATGTAGTTTGGTAGGGAATTCCAGAGACTATTGGTGTGTATAAAGAACTGTCGCTGTGACAGAAGAGTCCTGTAACGTTGTTGAATAATCTTCATGCCTCGGCATGACCTAGCAAACTTAATACGGTCTACTAAATATTCCGGCTGTCCCGTATTAATAATTTTATGGAATAGAATGAGGCATTTAATTTTCAGAAGATTATCAAATTTCACACTAAATATCTGATACGCTAAATGAGAAATATGATCCCGGCGACCTTTAAGAAATACGTATCTTGCTATATTGTTGTATGCCAAGTTTAATTTCCGGTTGTCATTACTATCGCAGTTTGCAAAAATTTCGCACCCATACAATAACACAGGAATCAAATAAGTTTTAGCAAGTTGCATACGAATTGCAAAAGGAGTTGAATCAATGACCGCCCATAAATTCCGTAGCATGCTGTAAATTCTGCCAACAACGATACTTATATGGCCAGACCACGATAATCTGTCATTAAATACAATACCCAGATTAGTAGCAGACTTGACATAGTCAATTTTATTTCCCCTGATACTCAATCCAGGTATGGCAAACGAAACATTGGTCTTCGAAAGCATTAAACATTTGGACTTTGAGGGATTAATACACAGTCCATTCGCCGAAGCCCAACGGTCAATCCTATCCAAATCACGGTTAACAGAATGTAAACAAGAATCAATATTCTCCTTACGAGTACTGGCATAAATCTGCACATCATCAGCATACATATGAACACGGCAGTCAACCAAAACATCCGGTAGATCATTAATATACATACAGAACAACAGTGGCCCCAGTATTGATCCCTGGGGAACACCTCTACAAATATTAAGCGAATCAGAAATCTTCCCATTTAAGTGAACCCTCTGACATCTGTCTAACAAATAAGAAAAAATTAGACTAGCGGCAGAATTAGAAAAGTTAAACAGCTTCCGGAGCTTATTCAAAAAAAAAAACACAGCTTCAGGACCAGCGATGGAATATCATCCAATCCAGAATAAATAAATTATTATTCAGGAGTATTTGAAGAATTTGAATTTGTATAACCCACCAGAATAGCTTGATTTTCTTCTTTACATCATTTGCGTCTACCCTCTACGTAAACTTTAGCTGCAAGGATTCCCCATAAATTTTCAATGTGATTGCACTGAAGACTGCATACAAGCCATGGAAGTAGATCAGAATTTTTGAAGGAAACCATTCCTTACTTTTGTACTTAACATGTACAGACCCATCATCTTGTTGGAAAATATAATAATTTTCAGAATTTCCTTCAAGTTTTGTGATAAAAATATTTTCTAGAATTTTCACATCTGTTGCTGAATGCATTTTTGTGGTAGTAAAGCATACAGAAAGCTTGTTTTACAAGATAATGCACCAAAACGTTTTCGTTTAGGGCGTACAATGCTCGCTTAAATCATGCCAATAAGAACTAAGTGTAGCAGTATGGACCATTTAAGTTATACCTTTTCCGTTGGAAGAAATAGATTTTTGCGTTCATCGATTCCTTACAGTTGGTTTTGGGCAACTTTAAAAGCCATTATTACGACTTGCCGTTAAAGTTGGCTTTAGTGAAAGGTAACTTTAGCAAAAGTGAACTTAAAAGTCGCTTTTAATTTTTTTTTCGTTATTACAACTTAATGATAAAATAAAGCAAACTTTTTTTAACAATATGGCAGCGCTGGAGCAATATCGATAAATTTTACCAAACAGACAAACAAGTTTTTTAAAACGCAGTGGCAACGACGAGTCTTTGTTGTTATATTTGCTCATTTTGTTCATATGAGGTTTACCTTATTGAAAATAATATATTGTTACGAAAATGGAAACGGTGTACATCGTTTAACATTCAATGAGCAAAAGCTACACTAACAAATGCAACGAATTTGTTTACAACTAAACCAACACCATCAGTATGAAAGAAAATGGGATAGACAAGTAAGCGAGAACGCAACAACAAGCATCGTGAACAAAATACACAAACAACAATGAAGTCGCGATAGAGTTCTCTAGAAGACGAAATCACGAGCGTTCGACTTCAAGAACATTCATCAGACTGATTACGTGGGCATATAAAAAGGCAAGACAAACCAGGCAACGTGTAGGAAAAAATCTGTCAGTCTTGTGTGAAGACGCGTTGCGTGTGAAGAAAACAGTCGTGGTTTGAAGATCGTCGTTGCGAAGATCTACCGAACATGTGTTAGTGTGTACGCGAACAGAAGTGTAAGGAAGAATAACGACCAAAGCGAATTATTGTTAGATTCATCAAGTCGTAAACGGTGGCACACAAAAGTAGTGCGAACAATAAAGAGTTTAATTGAAACTAAACACATATTTGTTATTATTTTGTTTGCAATCAACGAACTTATATTGTAAATGTTTGAAAAAGGTAAAAACGTAACAATATAATATGACAAGTCCAAACATAAACTTAATTTTAGCTTAACGCTTTATTGTCCACTTATAATAATGAAAAACCAAATATCTGCCCGATAAAAACCTGGCTTTAGTTAAAGGCAAGTTGTAATAATGGCCTTCAGACGTCTCTCATTATTAGTCATGGCTTAGGCTTCATATCTTCTCCATTTAATCGAAGACGTACTACTTAAAGCAAAGACGATGGAATCCATAATATTTTGGGAGACCAATTTTTTCTGTATTTCTTGCTGTGATAAAGATTTCTAAATGGCGTCATTTCTAATCTGCCATTTTTGATGATTATTCTTATTTAATTTCCGTTTGTTGGAGTTTTAATTCCAAAGTGTTGGTAAATTCTTAACACTTTTTCAATGCAATTTACTTCATAAAATTTTACAATAAATTACAATGTAAATGCCTTTCCAATTACGATACAAAATTTGTCACTTTCCTTTACTTTCTTCCAACAGGGACTTCCGAACTTTGACAATTGATAACGGCTAACTTGGTTAAGCTATGTATATCTGTTAAATTAGTTGTCATTTATTCAGTTTGTTTTACTAAACCAACCTGGACGACTATAGACAACGACATGTGTTCGCTGAATGGGCCCATTTCTGCATGAATGTCGAATTTGGGACACTTGACATCCAGTCAAGTAATGCATACTGATAACGTCAGTGTTTGGTATATTTGGTGGTGTGATCGTCCATTTTTCTTTGAGATAACCGTTGGTCAGACAATAAAGACGAGCCCTATAGGTCGATGATTACCAACATCCTTTGGCCTGAATTGAATGATCCTAACACCAACAAAATGTGGTTTCAGCAGCCTACAAACTCCTGCCACCGATCGAATTCAATTAAGACAAGTACACTACTCGGAGGTCGAATTGACCTATTTACAACGTCCTAGTTTCTCACACCACTTATGTTGTGTGTGTTAATTTTATACATGAGTGGTGGGACCTACAGTTTAAAGTCGACTCCGAACGACAGATTTTTGAGAAACTTTTCATGGCAATTTTATTTACTCTCAGAGTTTTTGTCAGAAATCTGCTGAGAGGAAGTCGCCAAAGAAATACTTTTTGTATTTTGTCTTGATGTCTGACCTGGGGCTCGAACCTTGGCTTTTACGTCTAATAAGCCAACACACTACCTACTAGACTACGGCGACTTCTATTCAGCCTGATTTATGCGTCAAAGTTAGAGAAGCCGGGGCGGACATAATGGCATCATTCAAGTCTTTGAAACGAATAAAAAACTCCGATTATATTTCACACATATTTTGTTTAATTTAAATTTAAAGATAGCAAGCGTTTAAAAGCTGACCCTATAGCTTCTTCAAATATAAAGTTTTTTTGTAATTTATTTAAACCAGAAGTCGTTCCGGTAAATTTGTTAACAATATTATAAAACTTTTAACTAATTTTACACTCATTGTGAAACAAATTAACTACGACTACAGCTCGCATAAATTTGCCTTCAAAATTCATTTGCGCATTACGAGCAATATTCGTAGAAGCAAACAAAAACTTGATGATTTTGAATGAACAATTTGTCCTCATTTTCAAAATTTAATGAAAAAGAAAAAATCGTCCTTGAAACTGCAACTAAACAATTTTCAAACTTGTGTTGAGTTTTTCAATTTTTTTTCTTGTTCCTAGAAACGACATAATATTACCAACAAAAAAGAGAACTTCAACAGCAACAACAAAAACAACAACAACATTGAAATAGTTAAAAAGTAATTGAAACGAAATCCACAAACTCACACTGTACAATAGTAAATGACAGGTTTGTGCCGATTGCTGAGTGGGTGGATAGATAATACGAGTGTTGGCCAATTAAGGCTTTGTGAATACAATCACTGATCTCAGTTTACTTGACTGTTTCTTATCCAGCATCAGATAATATAGAGCATAGCAAAACCAATGTCTTCCCATGCTTTGAAGCCGTTTTAAATTTGGAACGCCTAACGTCTTCGGTAATATCAAAGTTCCTATATTAGTTTTTAATTAACAACCGAAGTTCCGTTTCATAAATTCCTTGTCTGAAATCAATGTAGTCTAGTAGATAGTGTGTTGGCTTTTTAGACTACCGCCTGTAGCACAAAACCCTGGTTTAGATATCTCAAACAAAAAGATGTAGAAAAAACGTTTCCTTTGGAGACTTCTTTTCAGCAGTCTTTTTTTGGAGACTTCTTTTCAGCAGTCTTTTCTAATTGTAAAGTAAAATTCTCAGAAAAATTTCTCAAATCCCAACACTCATGAATAAAATTAACTCATAGAAATTGGGAGGTGTGTGAAGCTAGGTTGTGATTCTGACTAAACTATTGTAATAACTAATTAAGTAAGTTTAGCTCAAAAAACAACGGCAATATTTGTCTTACAGACAACAATACTTAGGAGATGGTTCCTATTTATGCACTTTATGTTGGATTACCAAAAAAAAAATTAATAGAGGAGGAAAAGATTATGATTATTTTTCAAACATATAATGAACTCACAACCCCTACGCTCGCATATTAGTCAACTGTCAATTAGACTAGAAGGCCACAATTTGCATATCTCCTTTTTACGGCCAGGTTTAATAAAAATTGTAAGCATTTTCTTGAATTCCATTAGAACTTTTCATAGTAAACATACAGTGGACAGCAAACGTCTTAGTACGGCAATATATTTTGACAAAAAAAAATCCCCTCAGACTTAATACTCTTACACAAAGTCCCGATATGACTTCAAGAGAGTATTTAGGACATCATTTGAAAGAATGATTACGTAATCGCTAAACCTCAAACAAAAATCAACCGAAAAACTTGTTAATGGTGCCACCAGAAAATACTAAACAAAATTTGTACATTCAATTCCAAAGGGTTGAAAGGAAGTGCTTGACCTTAAGGAATATTCTACTAAGTACAAGGAATAACATTTTCATATATTAGGCCTTTGAATTTTAAATTTACACAAGGTTCTCCTTGGAGGTACCTATTGAATCATCTGAAACTTTTCCTTATTTTTCTCTTGTTTTATGAAAAACATTAAAAAATTGTTTATTTTATATTAAAACAGAAATAAATTAATAAAATAAATATAAAAACCTTAAATTTTTATACAAACATTTGGCTAAAATTCATGAAATTGCGAAAATATATTGGCGTACTAAGACTTTTGCTGTCCACTGTATATGAATTCATGTTATTGTTCTTGCTATCACTGTCTGGTGAGACCAATAAAAAATTCATAAGAATACATACTTTAAGTATGCAATAATGGAGATATTTATCATCCTGCACTAAACTTTACCATCACACGTCATACAAAATAACATTTTTGTCCGGACAAAATTATTTGTTGCCGAGAGTTTCTGTAGCACAATTCACTAATTTTGAAAATATTGTTAGGATAGGTTAGAGGACGTGTACCTGTCAGTCAAGACAGGTACAGTACCTGGAGGTCAGATTGACCCATTGTACAACATTGTCAGGAAACTTTTACATGAATTTTTCGGAAACATAGACATCTGTCTTATGTCTGTAATCTGTCGCTTATACCTGTAAAAATGACACACTATGTAGTTTGTAGGCGACTTATTTATTGCTTTATATATAAAGATCATATAAAATTTAAAATTTCAAATAAAAAAATCAATTGAAAATGGAGCAGAAGAAATGGAAAATAGGGAGGATGTTAGTCCTGAATTTATCCGATAGTGTTAGGATGTGATGTCGTCTATTACAACTCGTGTAAATAGATTTCTTACAAAACCTCAATACAACATATCAGATGTCAATACCAACACCGACAGGAATATAATTCGTTACAAATTTTCTTCGGAACTACAGTCTATCACTTTGCGGTTTTTATCTTTAAATTTAAATGAAAAAAATGTGTGTGAGATATCACTGAAATTTTTTGTTCGTTTGAAAGACCTATTGTTGTCATAATGTGTAGAATATAACTTCATTCAAATGTCCACTACGATCTCTTTGGTTGAATCTCATCCGAAAAGTTCAATTTTCCATGACTCTGGAAATCAGACTGAATTTGACTTGAAAGACCTCTGTGGGTTATGGCTAGAGAAAACCTCGCGCGAGAGTCGTCCTGTAGAATCCACATTGGTATCCAAATCATATTCAAAAAAATCCAAAGGAATTTGATAATCATAGACCTATAGTCCTCGCCGTTGCGAGTACACACAGTTACTAAAGTATACATACGGTTAACAAATTTCAGAAATTTTTTAACCAATCCGTTTTCGTTGAAAATCTCTGTGCAGGCCTGTGCAGGGCCACAAAAGTATACATACGATTAACAAATTTCACAAATATCTGAACCAATGCAAAAGACCGTATTAAAATCGAGGAAAAATGTCAGACAATTATAAAGATTTTCAACGAAAACGGATTGGTTAAAAAATTTCTGAAATTTGTTAACCGTATGTATGCTTTAGTAACTGTGTGTACATATATCGTTGTATATGTATATGGTTCCCGGATCAGTTGAATTTTGTACTGGTGTAGGTCCGAGCTACGACGCAAAATATGTGGTCTACATAAGGCTGAGTCAGCGGACACGTTATCGGCAGATCCTAAGACTCGCGTTTATACATCACATAGCTAATACGATGGTACATAGGTCGTTTATGGCAATCTTATTAAAAACACAAGAAATTTCTATTGGCTGATAGTTTTCAGAGTTTCTAACTATTTTGAGAAATTGAAGTTAAATAAACAAACATTCAACTGATGGACATACTTAGGCCACGTACGGCCCATTGTATTACCACACTTTTCCGCTATCCCCTAGTACCCTAGACCCTTACTACGTTACTCCTTGAAAATATTGAATAATGTACCATTAGACCCGGGACTAGAATATTATGCCTGAAGTCCAAATATATTTATACTGAGACTCTCGAAAGCAAACTAAGCTGACGATTACTTGCTTACCTCTTAATTTATTGAATCCTTAAAAATGTCGCCCATAATTCTGATCGAACATACCTCGCATAACTAATAAAAATTGTTTTTGTTATCTGCTACAGTAGTTGTTCTACAAATTGCCTTCCATTCAAAATTCTTAATATTTTCCTAAAATTGTTTACACACACAACACCAAAAAAAAATGACAACAACAACAAACAAGATGTGTAAAATGCAAAAAGAAAATCGACCAAAAAAAGTCAACATTATTGTCATCACCGAGAACCAGAGCGGCACAGTAACACTATGAATAGCTATTGCCAATGCGGTTGCAACAACAAAATGTTATAAATGGACTTGGTAAACTCTTACTACTGCTGCTGCTGTATATTCGGGTAAAATTTACAAAAACCATCACATATACACGTACAAATAATCTGTTACAAGTGTAAGGCTAGAAGGATATACAGTTGATACGCACACCAATACACGCAGTATTCAACTATTAAGACAAGATTTTTTAAAAGAGTATAGGAATGGGAATGGGAATGGGAATGAAAAAGAATTGTTCGTAAAACTTTACAAGGGCAATAATAAAGGCATCGGCAACAAAAGCAATCTATACAGAGACATTTTCTCAACTGCTAAAATTGCATATTTTGTGAAAATGTTTGCCTTGGTTGGTTGCTATGATGGGACGCTGTAGCAATGTAGTGAAATGGGAAATTATGACAGGAAATTAAAAATACGAAACAAACGCTATCATCATAGCTCATATAATCCCCCAGCAAGTTTGTATTCTTTATTTTGCTTTCTTTTTGTCTAACGTAATAACAGCCGTTGTGTACATATCTACTGCTAAGCTTTAATATCATCTTCCTAAAAGGGTCCAAACTTTGTTTCTGCAAA
The DNA here is from genome assembly GCA_958299815.1 of Sarcophaga carnaria. Lineage (NCBI taxonomy): Eukaryota > Metazoa > Arthropoda > Insecta > Diptera > Sarcophagidae > Sarcophaga > Sarcophaga carnaria. Next base: position 90,025,333 of record OY283149.1, read on the forward strand.
AAAAAAGCAACGGACAGAGGAAAAGAAAAGTAAATTTTGTTCACAAGCTTATACTTTTCTTTTAGGAATAAAATCCAGTTTTAAGTGTGCATAGAAATCTTGTTTGCTTACGTTAGGAAGGGCGCAGCGAATGTAAACTATATCTTGTAATAAACTCTTCCGATATGAGCTCTATAATGGAGTCAGTTGCTAGGTCCTAATTCTTATCTAAAAATCTTCTTAGGCGATGAGATGTGAAAGTGATGTGAACTGGCAGTCACGATCGTGCAATTTTTCTTGTGGGGGTTTCTTAAGCCGCAGATGTATTAGAATAAGCCACAAACCCACACTAACCCATACTAGCAATCAAATTCAGTCTGATTTATGTGTCAGAATCAAGGAAATTCAGACATTTCGGATGCGTTTCACCCTTAGAAGCAGTGATGGACATTCGGACAATGTTTTATTCATTCATTCAAGCATAATCGCATCTTCCAATGGTAATACAAGCACTTGTCATTAAATTTCCTTTGGCCGTAAATCAAGCTCAAAAGATAACCTTGATATGAAGTCATTCAAACTGCCCTAATCTTAGCGCTGAAAGTCGCAGAAATAATTCTCTTTGTCCATTATGACCAAGACCAAAGCCTCTCAGAAGAGTGCCAAGAATGAAGCGTCCAGTAATGGTCATGCATAGACGCTAAGTATGTTCTTTCAGAGCTTGAGCAAAATATCCGTAAGCTGGATTTTAATCCTGACTAGATTCTCACATTAATTATGTTCTGCGCGTTAATTTTATACACAAGTGGCGGGACCTACAGTTTAAAGTTGACTCCGAACGACAAATGTGGGAGAAACTATTCATGGCAATTTTATTTACTCTCAGAGAAATTTTTAAATACTTTGTTTTGCTGGAGATGTTTGACGGTGGCCTCACGTCAAATAAGCCAGCTCACTACATACTAGACTACGAAGTCTTCAAATCAATGGGATTCCATAATAGAAAATGCATCCATAAGTGCCAATACATTAATGCCACCATGTCCCGATATCCATTTGATGTGCTGTGCTTATATATTATAAAGAGACTCGCTGTAGTTGAAACCTGTTGCAGAGATCATTCAAAATTCAGTATGCTGACAGACATCTGGTAATGCCTATAGCCTGTATAGTTCAGTTTTGCCAGCAGGTGCTGCTATGGTCTTCACGTGCAACTGAGTAGCTATTTTATGCTTCTTTATGGCCCCGAGATCATGAACACTATTAAGCACTGATACAGCAGCCTCGAGAGTATTGGAGATAAAATTCTACGTAAGATGTTCGGTCCAGTGCGAGTTGGTGATGATTTCCGCATCCGATCCAACAATGAGCTGCATGAACTCCTCAATGATATGGGCGTTGTTCATCGCATTAACATAAAGCGGTTCCGATGGCTAGGCCATGTCGTTCGAAAGGAAGGCGATGCTCCGTCGAGACAGGTATTTGAAGGCGTCGAGGAGAATGACCTTGCTTGCGTTGGAAGGACCAAATCAAAGAAGCCCCGTCATCGATTGATGTAACCAACGGCCGATTTCTAAAAGGAGCAGAGGCGCCTTGGAGGATGTATTGAGGCAGGTCGAAATCCGTTAATCGGGTTGTTAATGGCCAACTAAAGAAAAACAAAACCGTATGGTCCACATATCCTCTTACAAAATATTGATGAACTTGGTCGCCTTATTAAGTAAACTATTCCTAAAGTGTTTAAGCAAGATGACTTCAGGTCCATTTAGTACAGATACATTATGAAGATCTGTACATTGACTAGGTGCGTTGCACCATTTTGTCTTTCCCTTCTATCCAGGTATATATGTTCTGAACTGCACCGATCAGGTATAGTGTGACATTACAATCAATGTTAAATGTTCTCGAAAATGCCGAATTTCGCCAAGATTTTTGACTGACCAATGTAGGACCCAGTCAACTAGAGGCGCTGACTATTATAAGCTACTGATATAAGGTCCAGTGGAATAAGATGTAAAATTGTCTCAATTGTTAACGAGGATATTATACGCAATAAACCGGCAATAATATGCAGGTACATCTTTCGGATATTCAGCGTACCAGGCTAGGTAAGTCTAGATAGGTTTAATCACCATGGCTTAAGTCAGTCATCATTTGTTTAATACTATGGACATGCTAATACGGAGAGATTTTATTCCACAACTGATCTATCTATGTCCTAAGATTTATACCCGATGACTAAGAGCATTAATTCATCTTGTCCGACGCAGTTCAAGCTTTGTCCGTATGGTAGCCGCGGTACCCTTTTATTGAATGCTACATCTACTATACCCTGTTTATTTCCAGTTGGATGGTATGGTGGTACGTTACAATTTAGTGCCTTCCCTAATATTCTCTTTTTAAATACAATTCCTTCTACAACCACCATGACTATGACACCATGTTTTTCAATTTTGCAACATTTCGTGGCAAAGAATTTCAAACATAACCTTTTCAAAATATCTTTGAAATTCTTTCATGTTTCAGTTGGTTGCTTTGACTCATACTCAAGACAAATATCAGATGCTTTATTTTTTAATGATGTTGTTATTTCAGTGTAAACGTCAGTGTGACTTTCAATCAAAGGCAGATTGCCTTCCTGTCCGTCAGTTCCATACATAAATTCATCTTCCTCTCTCTCTAAGTATGAAATGACTTCAGTTTAAAACATTTACCTTGTCGAGTACAGATTTATTGACGCCTAAGTGGCAGAAACACTTTATGTTTGGTATGAATTTTTGAAAACGTTTAATTGAAAAATGCTGGGCTCTTAATAAAGATTTGCACAGGCACCGGAAATGGAATTTCTTGTTGTATGCTTAATATGAGATGGAATTTTTAGTTCACGAATTTGAATTCGTTTTGCTAAGAATATTTCTTTCGTTGAGAATATTCAAAAGAATTGCAAATTATGACTGGAAAACATTCGTTTTAAAGCTGAACAATTTAAAATGCCCCAATTTTGAAAATTATGAAGATGAAATATGAAAAGCATTTAAAATTTCTTTGTTGAATAACACAAAACCAGTGGAAATTTAGTGTTTTACACTTGCAAACGGACCGTAGGCAAGATATGAGACCACAGGTCAACCATCACATACTGGATCTATCGAACCATGCTGAAACCACTTTTGATCTGGTGGGCGACGTGGGAGCACCAATACCATTGTCGACTGATAGACAGAGCACGTCAGCTGTTCTAATCATCACCCCAACTAAAACATTATTTACATACATACATTCATAATTGGTCATTACAACCCTTCAGTCAGATTACGACCTTCTATTAAGACAGAGGGCTGAGCTGGTGGCAGTGAGAATAAATTCAATTAAATCCTGGTCCAATCTGAACTACAGATGTGCTACTTACGTCATTAGGGCCGATTTTTTGAATTTCAACAGGGGATTTATGGACGAAGGATGTGGAGATTCTAAGTTTACACTGATGGCTCAAAAATAAGTAGCAAGGTGGGCGGCTATAGTATTTAAACTTTCTTTTAGGCTGAGTGACAAGTGCATTGTTTTCCAAGCAGAGGTCATAGCAATTTTGAAAGTGGCGCAATACTTATAGAGTGGCAGGATTTTGTGTTAATTTACGTGGACAGACAGACTGCTAATGAACGTAATTTGAATGTACGCCGTTGTCTATGAATGCCGAGGATTTCTTAGAGAAATTTCAGATCATGCAAAGGTAACTTCTATATGGGTTCCGGGACATAGGGATACATACATACATAATTGGTCATTACAACCCTTCAATCAGAATTATGGACCTAGTTTCTCACACCAATTATGTTGTGTGTGTTAATTTTATACATAAATGGAGGGACCCACAGTTGACTCCGAACAACAGATTTTTGGGGGAACTTTTCATGGCAATTTTATTTTACTCTCAGGGTTTTCCCCAGAAATCTGCTCAGAGGAAGTCACCGAAGAAATATTTTTTCATATTTCCGTTTTGATGTCTGACCGGGGGGTTGCTCCGTGGCCTTACGTCTAATAAACCAACACACTACCTACTAGACTACGGGGACATAGGGAAGTCGTTAGAAATTCCATTCCAAACGGACTGACCGAAACCGATACGGAATTCGCAATCTCCGATATGTTGTAGAGTACAGGTATTTCCATTGCCTCAGTTAATTTGGATATTGTCCACTCGTGTTACGAGAAAGATCAATCTTGTTGGTGGCAGAAGGATATGTACAGTATTGCTATTCTCTACTGAAAGAGAACTGCCTCACTTCTGTCTTTAAATTGCATGCCGGAAGACTTGGCATTCGAAGAATGACTTCTGCAAGAGCTGTGGGTCTGAGGAGGCGGAAAAGACTGTTTTTTACTCACATTTTTAACCTGCCATTTTCTGACATCCTTGATCGAGCTCTCTAATATATTGATTGCTGCAATAGCAAGATTTATTTTGGATTCTGAATGGTTTCCTTTAGAGAATTTTTGATCCCCATTTAGAAGAAATTGTTTTATCACAATGGGCCTAAATGCTGGCCGAAGTGGGATAATTGAGATGTTTCGCTTTCTTTAATAGCTGGCATATACTACCATTTTTGCTTTATCACCTCCTTAAGTGTAGACTTTGAATTTATTTGAATCTTCCTAAATTTCTTTGCTAATAAATCCTACAAAAACCAATGAAAGTATATTTACTAAGGAGGCATCCGCAAATTTTTAGGGACATTATATAGAAACCACTGTTTTATTATATCAGAGGTATGTTAAGGGTTATTACCTTGCTGAAAGACAAATTGTACATTAAAACAAAATTGTATGACACTTTGTGACAAATTGGCTTTGTATAAATCTAAATATCCCCTCTCATCCATTATTGTTCCAATAAATTAAAGGAAACCTCCATCGAACGCTACAATATACTCCCGAATCAATATAGCACCAACAGAGGAGAGGCCAGTATTCCTTTTTCACACTATTTGACATGTTTTGGTGCCGAAAATATATTATTTGCTATGATTCGAAAAATTTACCCAGAACCTACTGTCCCTACCGTCAGGCCAATAATTCTTAAACTATTTTCCACAAATTTATAATAATTTTTTGCTCTGTTGGATTTAAAAGAAAGTTACTTTTAACTGTACCAACAGTTCGCAGAATATCGTTACTATTTTATGTACGCAGACTTTTTCTAAGCTTTTTTTCTATTTCATATCGATAAATTCAATGTAATCGATAATTGTGAATCAGACCTGTTACTAGTATACTAGAGAGAGAGAGAGTGATTATATTAAAAAAAATAATTACATACATACACACATAATTCGTCAATCAGGATTGCGACCTAACTTCTCACACCACTTATGTAGGGTGTGTCAATATTACACATGAGTGGCGGGACTTACAGTTTAAAGTCTACTTCGAACGTCAGAAGGTTTTGCATGGCAATTTTATTTACTATCAGGGTTACTGCCAGAAATCTACTGAAAGAGAGTCACCAAAGCAAAAATTTTCAGATTTCAGTTTGTTGGCTCGGTCTCACATCTAATAAGTCAACAAACTACATACTAGACATTTTAATATTTTCAAAAAATTTTGGAGGACAAATGAATGTGTAAAGATGTGTATGCAGTCTTTTTATACCCAGTGTATACGTAATATGTTGTCCTTATTTAAAACTTTCAATTGCAATATTTTAGCGTCCGTTTGTTTTATTAAAAGAATGTTAAATCATAAATTACTTTCAAGCACACCATAAAGCATTCAAAACACCTTGACCAACACTAAGTAATTGTTAGGTAATGTATGGAACAGAGATCAGCAATGAATCGTTGTTTCGCTACTCATAAGTACTCATGAAATTTTGAGTATGACTGAGTCAACAGTATTGAAATTCAACTATTCTGATTCATTCGTACTCACTACAACATTGATTTATAAGTACAGGTTGCAATAAGTAACGTACAACCAAAGACTATAAATATATATATATATATATATATCAAACTCATAACATTCGAAATATGTTTGATTCGTACGACTACTCATTCAGATTCATAAATTTAGAAAAATACTTATAATACTCATAAATGATTCGGGTGATTCGAATCATTCATCAAAATTTACAGTCTTAGTTGTTGTTGCATTTACAAAAAAAGAAGAAAGAAAAAGACAAAGACAGCAAGCAAAGCAAACACAAAACCTTCTAGTGAGTATTGTAGTGTTTGTACGCTAATCATATTTATTTTGTGATAGTTGTAAATGTTGAGTCGTGGAGAGTCGAAATCAACATCATACTTATTGTTAAGTATAAGTACGATGAATACTTTTTTTTAATACTTTGCATATGAGTAGTATGAGTATAATATTAAAATAAGTATGAATGCGTATAAGTATCAGAAATTATGAGTATGATTCGAATCATATTTTTGAATACTCATTGCTGATCTCTGGTATGGAATGTTATGTAAAAATTTGTGGCGTATAATTAATATTATTAAGTCTAATTACGTATGTAACTCATACGTATCAGACAGTTTTAAACTGGCACACTAAAAACGAGATGTAGAGATTTACTGTCTTTCTATTTAGCCCTTACAACTCGAATAATCTCGACTGTAAATGAAATTTATTCCAATTCGTAGAAAAAAGTGGTTCAAACAAAAACACAACTAAAAACTAATTTTTCTTTTAATTAAAACTAGTTCTACGGAATCAATCAATTTACCCACAACTGTGTGGGTGTTTGTGTGTGTGTGTTATATTTTTTCCTTAATACCATATTCATATTGCATGAAATACGAATTTGTAATATTTACCACACATTGTTGCACTATTTGTGGCATTTAATTCGCGTAAACCTTTATTACTGAGTTTGTGTATTGTATACAATGTTTGTAATTATAATTGTGGTTTAAAGTACATATTTGTGTAGATATTAATAGACAATAGACAATTAGAAATTCTACACTATACGAGCTGCGATAAAACAAAAATAATGTATCTTGCAATTATAAAGTTTCAAAACTTGGCCATTTTCCTCAAAGAATTTGTAAAAAATTCGTTGAAAACGGAAAATTTCATTGAAAATTTGTCAAAAATGCTTTGTGGAAACATACGTTCCAAAACTCTTGTAATGTGAAACAGATAAAAGTGTTTATGAGTAAACCCAAGGCGATAACAATGATGGTAATCAGTCCATCTGCAGCAATATTAACAATTTGGAAAAAAGGAAATCAACTGTTAGAAAATCATTGCTTTCGATAGCATCTCACTCAAAATACTCTCAGTCAGGATTACGACCTAGCTTCTGACACCACTTTATGTTGTGTGTATTAATTTTATGCATGTGTATTAATTTTATGCGGAATCTATAGTTTAAAATCTACGTCGGACGACAGATTTTGGAGTAACTTTTCAAGAAAATTTCATTTACTCTCAGAGTATATGCTATAAATCCGCTGAGAGGTAATCGCCGAAGAAATATTACGTCGTATTTTGTTTTGTTTGCGATGTCTGACCTGTGGTTTGAACCGTGGTCTTACCAGGTACCCAAAACACTACCTACTAGACTGCGACGACCGTAGTATCTCCCTGTTGTCGTCTATAAAATTTGATTTGATATTTTGACATGAAATATATGTCACAAAGGGTTCAAAAGTTTCTAAACTCAAATCTTATATCGCAGAGAAATGTTGAAAACACAAAAAGGAGTCACTTTTATTTAGTACAAACAATTTTAGTAGAAAAATATTGAATCTTATATTGATAGTGGTACATAAACGAGAGACAATGGCTTATTAGCGTAGCTCATAATATGCGTAGTTGGATAGAGGATAGACATGCACATAATTGGTTCTTACAACCTCTTAGTCAGGGTTTCGACCTAGCTTCTCGCACCGCTTATGTTGTGTGTGTTACTTTTATGCATGAGCGGCGGGACCTACAGTTTAAGGTCAACACGAAAAATTTCATGGCAATTTTATTTATTCTCAGAGTTTTTACCGAAAATCTGGTGAGAGAAAGAGATAGAAAGAAATATTTTTTCAAATTTCGTTTTATTGGAAATGTATGACCCGGGGTTTGAACCATGACCTCACGTCTAATAAGCCAACACACTACCTACTAGACTACGGCGACTTCAGTGAGTATTAATCCTTGCCTAACTATTTTTCTATCTTTTAAGAATATCGAAAAAAAAACAGACCACTTGCACATGGAGTCATTGTGCAAGTAGCTGGAAACATATGTTTGTTTTCGTGACATAGAAAGACTGACCGAATCTCCCATACCATACATTTTTTGTGTTAACGCGTGTAGTAACAAACTAAACCACTTAAATCTGGTCTTCAAACAGTGACTTCTGAATTTTGGTAGTTGATAACGACCATCTTCTTGAAGCTAAATCCAGCAAATAAATCATAATTCATTCAGTCTGTTTTGTCCCATCACAATTGACCACCAAAAATAACTACGTGTAGACATGAATAGGCTCTGAAGCAGTTGGCAACTGACCCTAATTTTCATCGAAAAATCAACTTCAGTTATGAGGCCCATTTCTAGATGCATAAACAACATTAACATACACAATTGTCGGTTCTAATAAATATGAGATCGAATGGTATGAAATGTATTCCAAAAAGTCACTGTTGATATGGATTTTGGGCAAGGAGTGTCAACGGCGAGCTGCCAACTTAATTTAGGCAGAATTGGATGATCCATGCATCAACGACATGCGGTATCAATAGGCCAGCTCTACGTGACACACAGTTCATACCATGCATGGCAGATTAGATATTCTGCATGGGCGCTTTGAGGCATAGCCGTAAGGTGAACTGATCGTCGAGATCGTGCGATTTGACTCTGTTAGACTTTTTCTTGTAGGATGTTCTTAAGTCGCAAGTGTATACGAATAAGCCACAAACCACATCAGTTCTCAAAACCAACAAAACTCATGCCAATGATCAAATTCATACCGATTTATGGGCCAAAGTCATAGAAAATTGAACGTATTGGATGGGCCCCCCACTCAAATAAACTGTAGTGGATATTTGGTAATGTCGAAAAAGATTTTTAAATTTTTCCTAATTTCTTCAACACACCTCGTATAGTATGCTTTTAATTTTCTTACGTTTCTTTAAATAATTTGCCGCTGTCACCAGCTGTAATGTTTTCAATATCATTGCTTGATAATTATCACATGGATGCACACATTTCTACACACAATAATACAATACAATTGCCAGCTGTGGAATATATTCGTACTCTGTTAGCGTTAATGGTTTTCAAAGTGTTATTAAAAGCTTTTTGTTGTTTTTCAAGTAGGAATAATAAGCATGAATTTCTATTAAAATAAACATTAGCATGGACAGAAGGAGGCATAGCTAACTGTTCTTAATTCAAACCTAACATCACTGGCATTCCCTTTTAAATTTTTTTTGCATCTTTTGCTACTTTGTGCCTTTAGAGGTGTGCATTGATGTAAAGGTACAGTTGAGTGCATTTTAATTGGAGTGACGGTAACCAATATTTTACAATCGTTTTCTCTGATCGCATTATTACTCGTAGTTGTGGTATTATAATGGTCATTACAGTGCCATGGAAGCATATGACGTCGATAATTTTAATAAGTTATTGTTTTTATTTCCGTTTAGAGTGCATTGGTCATGAGTATCGGTGTCTTGTTTAACAAATTTTATATTTGAATAGAAATTTTACAAATATTACGCTTCCATCAAGTTATAGGTAAAGCCTTATCATACAAAAATGAAACCGTAAGTTGTGGGAAAAGTGTTAAAATTCAATAATGGACCTACACTAAGACTTAGGAAAAGTCGTCATCGAATAGCCTGAAACCAGATGCAAAAGGAGGTTGTTTTATACGCAAATTTCTATGACTCCACTGTTTATAAGACTCCTTGAAAAGAGCCTTATATGTTGGTTTACTAGTCGACATCCCCGAGTTCGACGATATCCAAAAAAAGAAAAAATTAAAAAAAACATTTCATTAGACGACCTTTTCTTAGCAGCCTTTGGGCAAAACCTATAAAAAATCGTCATGAAAATACCTTCCAAATCTATCGTTTGTAGACACGTTAATTATAGGTCCGCTCATTAGATGATTAAAAATTAAAACACACAGCATTGTCATGACTAATATTATCGAAAGTATTATTTAGTTTATTCTAAACATAAAGGGCTTACCTATAAGGAAACTAATCGAGCACTGAAGTACTTTAAAAATAAAGTGTTTTATGTGATCTACTTAAAAAAACTACAAAGATTAGAGGAACAAATCGCAGACCCTCGGAAAGTATATTTTACAGGGGTATAAGCCTTCTCCCTATCGCATATAAAGTTCCTACGGGCGTATTAAGTGAACAACTGAAGCCACTTGTCAAAACACTGATTGGACCTTACCAGTGCGGCTTCAGAGCTGGCAAGTCCACCATCAAATCTTCATCCTACGTCAAATCCTGGGAAAGACCCATGAAAAACAAGTCGATACCCACCATCTTTTTGTTGACTATAAGGCAGCCTTCGATAGCCCCATAAGAGATCAAGTTTTTGCCGCAATGTTTGAGCTCAGTATACCTGCGAAACTGATAAGGCTATGCAGAATGACGTTGAGCAAATCCTGCAGCTCCGTCAAGGTAGGAATGGACCTCTCCGAACCTTTTGATACCGTGCGAGTTTTCAGAAAAGGCGATCCCTTATCATGCGACCTCTTATGAAAGTGTCCTGCGGAAGGCGAGAGTGCATCACAATGGCACTATTTTTCAAAAAAGCGTCCGGTTGCTTGCGTACGCTGACGACATTGACATCATAGAGCGTACCAAGTGAGATGTTACTGCTGCCTTTAGTGCTATTGGACGGGAGTATAGTAAGATGGGTCTGGCAGTAAATGAGGGCAAAACAAAGTATATGTTATCGACAAGTAGAGAGGTGTGGCTTATTGGATCTCAGATTAAGGCCGATAACTATACCTTCGATGTAGTCAAGGAATTTTTTTATCTTGGCTCCGCCGTTACCACAAAAAATGATGTCAGTCTGAAGATCAAGCGCAGGAACACTCTTGACAACAGGTTCTACTAATGTCTCAATAGTCAATTGAGTAGCAGAGACCTCTCTCGAACGACTCTACAAGACGCTCATCCTCCCAGTGCTTCTTTATGGCGCAAAGACATGGACTGATACAGCAGCCTTGAGAGTATTCGAAAGAAAAGTCATACGTAAGATCTTCGTTCCAGTGCGAGTGGGCGATGATTTTCGCATCCGATCCAACAGTGAACTGTATGAGCTCCTCAACGACATAGACGTTGTGCAGCGTATTAACATCCAGCGGCTGCGCTGCCTCGGCCATGTCGTTCGAATGGAGGAGGATACTCCGGCAAGACGGGTATGTGATGCGGGAATCTGCGGAAGTCGGCTTAATAAAAGCAAGGTAATTATGCTTTTCAATCACACTAAAATATGTTGGCTTAGAAATATGCCCAAACTTTGTCGCATGCTCTCCTTAAAAAAAAGGTTTTCTTTTTAATTTACGACCAACACTTAGGGCGATGTGCACTACTCATGCCGAGCATTGTGTTCGAATTAGGAAGTTAGTTTATGGGAGGGAGAAAGAAGGAGTAGTGTTTCTGAATAGTGATATGCAGAAAGGGAGCTTCACATACGAATAGCTCGGCTAAATAACGAATTCTGTTTGTAATGTAATGTGAGAACCACTGGCTAATCGACCACAAAGGAGACAGACAAGTGTTTAGTAATAATATAGGATTTTCGGGAACAAATTCCTTTATTTGGTTGGTAATGACAAAGCACATTGCAACGGTGCTCCAATGTATCAATAGAGTTCGATACCTTACCGCCATTAATAAGCCCCTTCGCCCTCTTGGCATTTTTCTTCTGTTATAATTGCTTGTTTAAACAATTGGAGTATCTTTACGTTAAAGTAAATATAAAAGAAATTATTTTTTTAATTTTTGGTGTTTCCCTATTATTTGTTTCTACACTATACACCTATATTTACGACATACGATAGCTTTAAATAACATATTCAAATTTTGTCTATAACACATAAACGTTGTATTTCCTAAGTCTTCAGATTACTGCGATAGACCATACAACGAATATTAAATATTAATCATGAGCAAAATAGAACACAATAATGAGAATTCATCTTCAGTTGGATTTCAAATATTATTTAGGTTTTCTATTTTGCATTTGGCAATTCTATGCTCGCATGACGGCTTTGTTACACAAAATCCTCTTCCGTAATTATAAATTATCTTTTAAATCTTTTGTTGGAATCCGATATTAAATTGTTAAATATTTTCGTCTAAAACTAAATAATTGCTAACAAAGGAAATCTAGTCAGATTACGTAGATATTAAGAAGATTTAAAACGAATACAATACGTTGTAGTCACATTAAAAGCAACAACGAGTTTATGGGCAGTTGTATTTGGCTTCATGTAAGATTTGTAAATGAAAATAATATTGGGTTGGTCACACAGTGATTTCTAGAAAAACTAACAAGATGCTATGAAGACACAATATCTGCTTGGTGACTGCAAATAAATTTAAAAAAAAATACGAAATTTTTCCATAATAAACCATAAGAAAAGAAAAGTAACGGAAGTGCTATAAACTTATACAATAAAGTTGTTGTGATTGACAGGGATAAACAAAAATCAAATTACAATATTAAAAATACATATAACGATAACGAACGACTAAAAAACAACAATAAAACAATAAATCAGGAAGATTCTAGAAGTTTCCTTACCGAAAGTGAATGAAGAGTTAAAGATAATATTACTAGCCTCTAGTAGTAGTAAGGAACGATGCTTTATTCAACCGATAAATACATACATAACCTAATTGGTCATTACTATCCTTTAGTCAGGATTACGAAATAGTTAACCATACCACTTTTGTTGTGAGTATTAATTGCCTACGTGATTGGCGGGAACTACAGTTTAAAGTCGACTTCGAACGATATATTTTTGAGAAACTTTTCATGGCAATTTTGAATTTACTCTCAGAATTTTTGCAGAAATCTGCTGAGAGGAAGTCGCCGAAGAAATATTTTCTCATATTTTGTTGTTTAGACTACGAGGACTTCGACCGATAAATACATTCGGAAAAATAGCTCAGCTGGTTGGAGAAGATACATAAGCGGTCTTGTGATGAGAACTTGTAGTTGTGCGTGCGTGTTTCTCCCATCGAAAAACTTTTCTTTTAAGCTAAAGTTTACGCCTTCGAAAGATGTTCTCAATTCTAAAACAAAAAGTACAGAGAAGGGGGCATAACACGACTATCTGACAGTCAAGCGGTAATTCGAGCACGCAACTCTTACGAAGTTAGAGGAATAAAGTCAACCTCTTCTGGATTCCAAGCCATGTGGGAATTCTCTGCGATAAACAGATATGTAATTAGATCAGCTTTTGAGGAGAGTAGCTTCCACTCAGTTGATGACGACAGAGAAGAAAAGGGGTATGAAAGGCGGATACTTTTCTCAAATAAAACAGATTTGAGATGATCTTCCGTGATGAAGAAAACGAACCACCAGAATACATAATATGAACCTGCGCTAAGTTAATGAAGCACACAGGTGTTTAATAAGTAATAGGCAGAGCATTATCCTTACTGAACAACATCCTGAAATTTGTCAGGCCAACAAATTTGTCCGCAATCTAGTAGGCAGAGCAACGGTTTATTAAACGGGATTTTCTCTCAGCAGAATGCTGACAAAAACTCAGGGTGTAAATAAAATTATTATGAGAGTGTATCTCGAAAATCTGTCGTTCGGAGGTGACTTTAAAGCCGGTATGGCTGTCGTAGATACTACCGGTAGGAGTCGCCGTAGTCTAATAGGTAGTGTGTTGGCTTATAAGACCTCAGGGTTTGTGTTCAAGGCCCAGGTCAGACATCTCCAACAAAACGAAGTATAAAAAAATATTTCTTCAGCGACTGCCTCTCAGCAGATTTCTGGCAAAAAATCTGTGAGTAAATAAAATTGCCACGAACACCACACTATAAGTGGTGTTAGAAATTAGGTCGTAATCCATACCACTTTTGTTGTGTGTATTAATTGCCTACGTGATTGGCGGGAACTACAGTTTAAAGTCGACTTCGAACGATATATTTTTGAGAAACTTTTCATGGCAATTTTGAATTTACTCTCAGAATTTTTGCAGAAATCTGCTGAGAGGAAGTCGCCGAAGAAATATTTTCTCATATTTTGTTGTTTAGACTACGAGGACTTCGACCGATAAATACATTCGGAAAAATAGCTCAGCTGGTTGGAGAAGATACATAAGCGGTCTTGTGATGAGAACTTGTAGTTGTGCGTGCGTGTTTCTCCCATCGAAAAACTTTTCTTTTAAGCTAAAGTTTACGCCTTCGAAAGATGTTCTCAATTCTAAAACAAAAAGTACAGAGAAGGGGGCATAACACGACTATCTGACAGTCAAGCGGTAATTCGAGCACGCAACTCTTACGAAGTTAGAGGAATAAAGTCAACCTCTTCTGGATTCCAAGCCATGTGGGAATTCTCTGCGATAAACAGATATGTAATTAGATCAGCTTTTGAGGAGAGTAGCTTCCACTCAGTTGATGACGACAGAGAAGAAAAGGGGTATGAAAGGCGGATACTTTTCTCAAATAAAACAGATTTGAGATGATCTTCCGTGATGAAGAAAACGAACCACCAGAATACATAATATGAACCTGCGCTAAGTTAATGAAGCACACAGGTGTTTAATAAGTAATAGGCAGAGCATTATCCTTACTGAACAACATCCTGAAATTTGTCAGGCCAACAAATTTGTCCGCAATCTAGTAGGCAGAGCAACGGTTTATTAAACGGGATTTTCTCTCAGCAGAATGCTGACAAAAACTCAGGGTGTAAATAAAATTATTATGAGAGTGTATCTCGAAAATCTGTCGTTCGGAGGTGACTTTAAAGCCGGTATGGCTGTCGTAGATACTACCGGTAGGAGTCGCCGTAGTCTAATAGGTAGTGTGTTGGCTTATAAGACCTCAGGGTTTGTGTTCAAGGCCCAGGTCAGACATCTCCAACAAAACGAAGTATAAAAAAATATTTCTTCAGCGACTGCCTCTCAGCAGATTTCTGGCAAAAAATCTGTGAGTAAATAAAATTGCCACGAACACCACACTATAAGTGGTGTTAGAAATTAGGTCGTAATCCTGACTGAAGTATTATAATGAATAATTATGTATGTGCGTATGTATGTAGAAAACAAGGGCAGTATAATAAACCATCGGGCTGCCGTACTCTATCGAAAAAACCATCGACTCTTTTCTTAATAGCGATATCGATGAGTTTAATTGCTGTAAATACAAATTCGATCATGGCCCTAATATAATCCAAGGGTAAACATCCTACTTTACACTTGTTTTGTAATGTTATCACCACATTTGCTAACATTGCTACTCATTAAACTCATTTGTTCCATATGTGGTGTAGACTATAACATAGTCATACTTGACCTTTAAATAGTTTTCAATTTAATTCAAAAAAAAAAAACGAAATCTAATGCCCTCATCCAACTGACATTTATAAAACTTCCATAAGCTCCATAGACATACATCCCCACCCAGTGAAATACAACAGATTTTAATGTTAAAACACACAGACAGTATAACTCGTACATGAGCATTAAAAATTCACAAGAAGTAAAAATTACAAAATTCCACAGATATCTACAATTCAGCATTAAAAGAAACTTTTTTCTTTTCTCTTCTCAGTTTTTTTGTTCCTTTCCGTTCAGTTGGTAAACATGTGGTATTGCATGTGTTTAAACATAAAAGATGTGACACCAACACAAAAAAAAACAGAAAATAAAGAAAAAGGAAAACAAATAGCGGGTAAAAACTACTAAATAGGGTTTAAAACGACAAACAACAACTGTATGTAAAAATATATAATAAAACAACAGCAACAAAACAGAAAAACTCAACTGGTGCTGTACTGTGCTGTGCTGTATTGTGGTTTTAACACGTTTCTTGTGTATCCCTTCTTTGACTGGATTTAAGTTTTGTTTTTTTTTTTGCTGCTGCCTTCACAAAGTTTAAATTTGTGGGGCATGAACATATGCTGGTGATGTTGAATACATTTTAAAATAGTTTCGTTCAAAATTATATCTCATTTTAATATGATATGAACACTATTTATGTGATACTCCTCCACAAATATTGTATTATGAACACAACTGTGGAGTTTCTGTATAGTTTTTCATATTTTTCTAAATATAAAAAAAGTTTTGTTACTTACCAGCGCTAGACAGCTGATGTTCTTTAAAGTGTATGAACAAGGCACATTAGGGATTTTATAGTTTTTGCATTGTCTTCTTAAACATTGATTGCATGTAAATCCAGTGTAACATACGGTGTCAGGTTAAAAATTATAACAACAAAAACTGTGAAATTCTCTGAAAAATACAAAAGAGAAAGAGTCATGAGAGTTATATACAGACTAGAGTTACCATGTGTTATCAATAATGTAAGAAATATAATTTATACTTAAATAGTTACGATTTATAATGTGAAACTCTAGTCTACTGCTCGGCATACCCTTTGCGATCAAACACATCAGATATCAGCCAAGGTCGTACTGCATACTAATGATCGGTAAAACACATAAAATACATACATGCAAACATAATTGGTCATTAAAACTTTACAGTTAGGATCACGCCCTAGCTTCTAACACCACTTATGTATGTTGAATGTGTTAATTTTATACATAAATAGCGGGAACTACAGCTTAAAGCTGACTCCGAACGACAGTTTCTTGAGAAATTTTTCATGGCAATTTTTTATTTACTCTCAGAGCTTTTGCCAGAAATTTGGTGAGCTGAAGTCTCTGGAGAAATATTTTTTCATATTTCTTATTGTTCGAGATGTCTGATCTGGAGTTTGTACCGCGGTCTCATGTTGAATAAGCCAACACACTACCTACTAGACTACGGCGACTACAAAACAAGTCGGCATTAATCGCTATGTTAGATTGATAAAGCTCTTTAAAGGGGGTGACCATCGTCTAAACATAAGAGAAATACTAATCAAGTAAAATACATATCGTATACATGCAGGGTCTTCAAGCAGGAACTTCCGAACTTTAATACTTTACAACGGCCATCTTGTGAAAGCTACATCTACAAATTAGCTGTCATTTACTCAGTCTGTTTTGCTAAATCACCTTTGCTCACCATAGACAACGATGTGTGTTCATGCAATATGTTCTAGAGCAGTTGGCGACTGACCCTAATTTTTATCGAAAAATCATATTCAGCGATGAGGCCTTTTTCTGAATGAATAGGTAAGTGAACAAGCAAATTTATCACATCAAAGACGATGTCAACCACAAGCATTCAAGAGCGTCTGATGCATCCCGAAAAGGTCACTGCTTGGTATGGATTTTGGACAGGGACGTCATCAGTCCATATTTATTTCAGAACGACTTTGGCAAGAAAAGGTCGTTGATTATCAACATCTTTTTGGCCTGAATTAGACTATCCAAACCACGAACCAAAACTGGTTTCAACAGTATGACGCTATGTGCCACACAGTTCATACAACATTGGATATTCTAAACGAGAAAATGGTGAGGAGCACTGGCCATGTTAATTTTTTTTAAATTGTGAGTACGTTTTAGGAGAAACGTATTGATTTAAAGCAAAAAATATTTCAGGCCCCTTTTGGGCCTTGCTTAAATTATATGGCAGACTGAATTCGCTCGCTAACAATTGATCACAACAGAACGAGGATTAACTGTATACAAGATGTAATTTAACAAATTCGCTGCGCGATTTTAATTTATTTCTGAATCCTTAGAGTTACTTCCTTAACACATTGTGACGGGTACATTTCTCATCGTAATTATACCAGGTGCGGGGGTTTGAATGGTAGCAGTAGTAGACCACTAACATTTGACATCCTTTCCAGGATACAGTGAGCGCCAAAAATGAGTAAACCCCACTGAATAATTCATTTTCTTAGGATAGCGAGAAAAGTAAAAGAGAATAGTCGAATAGATTTCCAAAAATTAAAACGTTTATTTATTACTTATAAAATGTTAAAACAAAAACAACAATTCATGATAAAGGAACTTTTTTTTATACTTAAGAACAAAACTGTTTTATACTTAAGAACAAAAGTGTTGACTCACTTATGGCGCTCAGTGTATATCAGCTATACCAACCATGGCTAACGCTATGGGCCATCTGCGTTCCAACATTCTTACTTAATTGATCTTTACAACTCTTCAGTTAGAATTACGACCTAACTTCCCATACCACTTATAATGTGCGTGGTAATTATTATTTATAAATGGCGGGACCTACAGTTTATAGTCAATTCCGAGCGACAGATTTTTAGAAACTTTTCACCACAATTTTATTTATTCACAGATTTATTGCCAAAAACCTATTGAGAGGAAGTAGTCTAAGAAAAATTTTTTTAATATTTCGTTTTGTTGGAAATATTTGACCTGCAGTCTATCTACTAGACACGGTGATTTCGACATTTTAATATGCTCTATTCAAACTTATTTTGTATTAAGGATAACTAGGGACGTGTTCATCAGCCCACTACTTAGTTTTCTAAAAGCGATACAAAGATACATTAACTCGTGCTTGTACGTGTCTTCTGCGTTCTGTTACTACTACACCCCTTATACAACATTGAGAGAAACATTTAGAGAAATCTGTTGCACAGTGGCTTCATAAATTTTTGTGGAAAAAATATAAGAAAGCGTTCTAGACATTAAAAATTCGTTCTGATCATTGTGTTGATTAATTAATTTAATTAAAAATTTTAATTTCATTATTCACATCTCAACACCCAGACTATTCAAACTACACTTCAAATTTGGTGCACATTATTCAGTTCAGAACAAAAGAATGGTGCGTGTCAGTTTAAAGAAAATTGACTACGACCGTTGAGATTTTCATAACAAATAAAGATAGGAAAGTAGAACTAACTTATATTTTCGAATATATGCTCTCTTAGATTTCGCATCGATTGATTTCTTACCCCTAACATTTATAAAAACAAGGTATACATATAGATCCACAATATTGAATCCTTATAATGGGCCAACAGAAGGCCTAACATTTTTATCCGCATAGCATTAACAAGTATTTGTTGTTTTTGTTATTGTTAAGTTCTACCGTCAACATCGTACTCGCCTTACCCATTTATAAACCGAAATACCCACATACATACCATAAACAACAACAACAAACAAAACCAGATGAAGAGGAAGAAAACATGGATAATATTGTTGTATAAGAGTTAAAACGGAGCATTAAACCGAGCAAAAAGCTTTACGAGTGTTTGTTTATACGTGTTTGAAACAAAGAGAGTAGTATGTTTATGTACCTTCTAGGTCACTTATTCCATACAAATTTTGGAGCATGCATAGCTGTAAAAGAGTAAAAACATTGTAGAATTATGAAATGAATTGTGTGCGATCGGTCTTTAGGTTTGTAACATGTATTATGAAAAGGTAATGCTTTTTAATGTGTATGTGTGTGTGTGTGTGTTAAAATTTGGAAGAATGCATATCTGGAAAAGAATTAAATCATTTTTATTTTCAATTTTTCCCTACAAATTTGGGATCATACCTGCTTTTTGTTGGTCCTTTCATTTGTATTGCTTTTCAAACGAATGTTTGGACGGACAGAATGAGTGTGTGCACGTTTCCTCATCTATATCCCAGAGTATAAGTAGACTGTGAAAATGTATATACGTATGTACGAATGTTTGGACGGACAGAATGAGTGTGTGCGTAACATGTAATATGTATGTATATTTTTTAATAGTAAATTCTTGGCACGTATTGTTCATGATCACAGGTAGAAGAAATAGAAATATAAACTAATAAGAAAGGGTAGGTTGGTTGTGCGGTTGTTTTTAATTTGATGAGAAAGAAATGTATAGTTGTGCCTGTGCGTTTTTTTCACGCATAAGTATAAGTAATATCTGTTTTCACATAATTGAATTTACTGATTGATCTACAACACCCCAGAGTATAAATAGACTTGCTTTTAAGGATTTAGAATTTTTTAGTTTTACTGTTTTAAATAAATGAAATTATAGAATACAGGGATTAATTAAAACAAATTAGTTTTTTTTTTTTTAGGTATACATATTTTATTTTTAGATTTTGTTATTTTGTACAATACAATACATATATCTATTTAATATAATAATAGTTAAACATTCGTTTATACATATTAAATAGCTTAAGCGTTAACAAATATTTGTCATAAAATGTTTGGCATCTGCAAATGTCAAAAGATTCTGAATAAATTGTGCACAATAATACAAACGTATGACATATTAATAAATAAAAATGGATTACTTATTTTACTAATGTTACATATTCTTAGTTCATTTATAAGTTTCATAAATAAATCTATATGCTCTTTATCAATCTGATTACTATGTTTTGTTAATAAATAGTTCTTCCAATTCAGCTGATGTTACCATTTTTGTTCCCCTTCTTTAAAAATTTAATAGTAGGTTGTGTTAGTGAGGGACGATGTACTCTGAATTATTTCATTTTAATTTATATTTATTGAATAAAAATTTTAAACACAAGTGCCCACAATTAAATGTATTAAATTTTTGTTTTCGTTCATAATTATATTCAATAGGAAATTTTAAGTAGTTGACAATCTCAAGTGGTGGTTGTAACTTTCCAAAGCTATCAAAGTATTCCTTATAGTTGTGGTTTTTATAATATGCTACCCAATGTGTTCCCATACCATTTGAATCATCTAAATTAACAATGCCGCATTCTTGTTTGAATGGTTTTTCAGGTAAAGAATCACGCATGAAAACACCCCTAAAATGTTTGAGATGTCTTCCATATTTATTCAAATCCAAATCTGTTAATGGGCGATTGGGAAGGTTATCTAATAGTTTTTTGGAGCTGGACTATAATAGAGACCATATCCAGTTTTATATGGTTTGAGGTACAACCCTTTACCCATTGCAATTGATTCCATATATCTATTATGACGGTTAGCTTCAGCCAATTGTTCTTTTCCATTTTTGATAGCATTTACTGCTTTGACAATAGCGGATCCTCCACTTGCCAAACCGCCAAGCGCTGACAATGCTGTTAGTACGGGAATAAGTGGAAGAAATCCTCCAATTTTCGGTACAGGTATAACTCTCGGTATTATAATGTCTGCTCGCTTTTTCCCTTTAAAATTTGAATGAATAGCCTTTTTTGCTATTTAACAGCATCATTTATATCAAGGGGTTTCTGTTCTTTCAATTGTTTTAAAGTTTTTCTCACAGTAGCTGTGAATAATTTCTTATTACACTTATTCATTTTTCCTTTTCTTTTCTTATGTCTCTGCTCCTTCAAACCTAATCCAAATTTCACTTTAGTTTTCATAGCGTTTGTCACAAACAACGCGTTAGCACGTTCTTTAATATCACTATCTTTAGATTTAACTCGTTGCCAGGCTTTTTCAGCTAATATTTGATCTGCTTGATGTCTTGTGTCTATATCTTTTGATTGTGAATATGCAATATTGTGCTCTCTACAAGCTGCGTCTAATAAATTTATACCCTTATCTCCTCTTGCTAAACGTTTTTCAAGTTTTGTACCAGGTCCACAAAACTGATAACCAGGTAGATGTAATTCAACAGGTACTTTATTTATTAAGTTGTTTACAAATCCTCTTCTCATCTTACACTGGCTGAGGTTTTGTTTTGACCCTAGATTATAACAAATTTTTTTCGTTACTTTTATACCTCTTCGCAAAAATAGCTGAAATCAAGACGATCTCCTATATATACAGCAATTTATATGATTTCAGTATGTTAATTTTTTGATATTGATTTTGATCTGCTTTGTATCTGATCACGATCTACTTTACATCTGATCACGATCTGCTTTGTATCTGCTCACGATCTACTTTATATCTGATAACGATCTACTTTTTTGGTTTTATCTATTTTATTTTAATTTTTTTTATTTTTTTTGACATTACCATGTTTTAGGTATACATGTTCTACCTCAATGTTTAAATTGTTTATTTGATCAGCTAGATCATCATGTATTTGTGTTATATGTTTTTTCGATTACGATATTTTTGTTTTTATGGTTATATTTATTAAAACCTTCTCCAAATTTATTAATATAAGACATTTCTTTCACTCTTCTAATAAATTATGTTAGCTTCTTTAAGTTCTTCGATAATAGAGATTATTTCGTTTTGATGATTGTTGTGACCAGAACCTTCCGATGAAAGAAGTAAACGTAGTCTGTCAACTAGTTCATTAGGATCGTCCCAATGTATGTAATTTGATCTCAGATTATTTTGTAATTTTAGCATTAAACCACTGCCTTTTGTTAAAATGTTTGTTGTTGTTTCGAATAAACGTTTAATTATTCGTATATATTTGAAGGCTCGTGTTCCTTTCACTTGTTCATTAGGTTCATAGCGACGTTTATGTGCATTGGTATTAATTAAAATCTCTTTATATTTTTTCAAATCATTTTTAGAATAATGGAGAGGTTTTTTATGAAATACTAGTTCAAATAATCCAGGCGTCATTTTCAATTTCATATTCCCTATCTGCATAGTATTATCTCTATTAAATATTAATTTTTCCTTGCCATATCTCCAACTACCGTCTACATCTTGATTAAAACCATAAATTTTATCCAATTGCTTATTATTAATAAGTGTTTGTATATTTTCAAATAATGGAGAGCTTTTCGTCAGCTTTAAACATTGTTTTCTTTCCAAGTTCTTGATACATGTACTTGATACAGGTCTATTATGGTCATAGTTTTTTTCACCATCATTATCATCAGTTGAAATATTTTCATACTGAAAATCGTTATTAGCACCGTTTACATCATCATAATCATCGTCATCATCAATAGTGTTGTCTATATCTTTATGCTTATCTTCAAGTTTTCCGATGATTTCATTATCACCATTTACGTCATAATAATCTTCCTCATCATCAATAATGTTGTCTGTATCCGTATGCTTATCTTCGAGTTTTCCAATGATTTCATTATCACCATTTACGTCATAATAATCTTCATCATCATCTATAGTGTTGTCTACATCCTTATGCTTATATTCAAGTTTTGGGATGTTTTCATTATCATCATTTACATCATCATGATCATCGTCATCATTAATAGTGTTGTCTATATCCTTATATTTATATTTAAGTTTTCCAATGATTTTTTTAAGTGGTTTTGTTATTGGTTGAAAGGTATCTTCTAATAAATTAACTCTATCTATTTGATTCAGTTTAATATTTTTTAACTTTTTCTTTAGAACAGCCCTTGTCTTTACAAGATCTTCCAACACTTTATTATGGTAATTTTTAGACATTATAATAATTTTTTTTTTTTTGAATTTGATCTGGTTATGATCTGCTCGCTATCTGATTATGATCTGCTTTGTATCTGATTACGATCTGCTTTATATCTGATCACGAACTGCTTGCTATCTGGTCACGATCTGATTTATACCTGATCACGATCTGCTTGATGGCTTGTGTCTATATCCATTCATTTTGAGTACGCTATATCGTGCTTTCTACAATCTACATCCAATAAATTATTCCTTTATTTCCTTTATTCTTGCTATTCGTTTTGAAGTTTTGTATCAGGTCCACAAAACTGATAAACAGGTGGATGTAATTCAACATATAATTTGTTTATTAAGTTGTCTACAAATCTTCTTCCAATCTTACACTGATTAGGTGTTTTTCTTTTGACTGTAGTTTATAACCATTTTTTTCATTACTTTCATACCTCTTCGCATGAAACACTACCAGCTATACTAGCAAGCTGTACAATCTGTACTAGCTATACTAGCAAGCTGTACAATCTGTACCAGCTATACTAGCAAGCTGTACAATCTATACTAGCTATACTAGCAAGCTGTACAATCTGTACTAGCTATACTAGCAAGCTGTACAATCTGTACTAGCTATACTAGCAAGCTGTACAATCTTTACTAGCTATTCTAGCAAGCTGTACTAGCTATACTAGCAAGCTATACAATCTGTACTAGCTATACTAGCAAGCTGTACAATCTGTACTAGCTATTCTAGCAAGCTGTACTAGCTATACTAGCAAGCTATACAATCTGTACTAGCTATACTAGCAAGCTGTACTAGCTATACTAGCAAGCTATACAATCTGTACTAGCTATACTAGCAAGCTATACCAGCTATACCAGCTATACCAGCTATACCAGCTATACCAGCTATACCAGCTATATCAGCTATACCAGCTATATCAGCTATACCAGCTATACCTGCTATACCAGCTATATCAGCTATACCAGCTATACCTGCTATACCAGCTATATCAGCTATACCAGCTATATCAGCTATACCAGCTATATCAGCTATACCAGCTATATCAGCTGTACTAGCTATACTAGCAAGCTATACAATCTGTACTAGCTATACTAGCAAGCTATACCAGCTATACCAGCTATACCAGCTATATCAGCTATACCAGCTATATCAGCTATACCAGCTATACCAGCTATACCAGCTATACCAGCTATACCAGGTATACCAGCTATATCAGCTATACCAGCTATATCAGCAATACCAGCTATATCAGCTATATCAGCTATACCAGCTATATCAGCTATACCAGCTATATCAGCTATACCAGCTATACCTGCTATACCAGCTATATCAGCTATACCAGCTATATCAGCTATATCAGCTATATCAGCTATACCAGCTATATCAGCTATACCAGCTATATCAGCTATACCAGCTATACCAGCTATACCAGCTATACCAGCTATACCAGCTATATCAGCTATACCAGCTATATCAGCTATACCAGCTATACCAGCTATACCAGCTATACCAGCTATATCAGCTATACCAGCTATATCAGCTATACCAGCTATATCAGCTGTACTAGCTATACTAGCAAGCTATACAATCTGTACTAGCTATACTAGCATGCTATACCAGGTATACCAGGTATACCAGGTATACCAGATATAGCAGGTATAGCAGGTATAGCAGGTATAGCTGGTATAGCTGCTATAGCTGATATAGCTGGTATAGCTGGTATAGCAGGTATAGCTGGTATAGCTGGTATAGCTGGTATAGCTGATATAGCTGGTATAGCTGATATAGCTGGTATAGCTGATATAGCTGATATAGCTGGTATAGCTGATATAGCTGGTATAGCAGGTATAGCTGGTATAGCTGATATAGCTGGTATAGCTGATATAGCTGGTATAGCTGATATAGCTGATATAGCTGGTATAGCTGATATAGCTGGTATAGCTGATATAGCTGATATAGCTGGTATAGCTGGTATAGCTGATATAGCTGGTATAGCTGATATAGCTGGTATAGCTGGTATAGCTGGTATAGCAGGTATAGCTGGTATAGCTGGTATAGCTGGTATAGCTGATATAGCTGGTATAGCTGGTATAGCTGATATAGCTGGTATAGCTGATATAGCTGATATAGCTGATATAGCTGATATAGCTGGTATAGCTGATATAGCTGGTATAGCTGATATAGCTGATATAGCTGGTATAGCTGGTATAGCTGATATAGCTGGTATAGCTGGTATAGCTGGTATAGCTGGTATAGCTGGTATAGCTGGTATAGCTGGTATAGCTGGTATAGCTGGTATAGCTGGTATAGCTGGTATAGCTTGCTAGTATAGCTAGTACAGATTGTATAGCTTGCTAGTATAGCTAGTACAGCTGATATAGCTGGTATAGCTGATATAGCTGGTATAGCTGATATAGCTGGTATAGCTGATATAGCTGGTATAGCAGGTATAGCTGGTATAGCTGATATAGCTGGTATAGCTGATATAGCTGGTATAGCTGGTATAGCTGGTATAGCTGGTATAGCTGGTATAGCTTGCTAGTATAGCTAGTACAGATTGTATAGCTTGCTAGTATAGCTAGTACAGATTGTATAGCTTGCTAGTATAGCTAGTACAGCTTGCTAGTATAGCTAGTACAGATTGTATAGCTTGCTAGTATAGCTAGTACAGCTTGCTAGAATAGCTAGTACAGATTGTACAGCTTGCTAGTATAGCTAGTACAGATTGTATAGCTTGCTAGTATAGCTAGTACAGCTTGCTAGAATAGCTAGTAAAGATTGTACAGCTTGCTAGTATAGCTAGTACAGATTGTACAGCTTGCTAGTATAGCTAGTATAGATTGTACAGCTTGCTAGTATAGCTGGTACAGATTGTACAGCTTGCTAGTATAGCTAGTACAGATTGTACAGCTTGCTAGTATAGCTGGTATAGCTGATATAGCTGGTATAGCTGGTATAGCAGGTATAGCTGGTGTAGTGTTTCATGCGAAGAGGTATGAAAGTAATGAAAAAAATGGTTATAAACTACAGTCAAAAGAAAAACACCTAATCAGTGTAAGATTGGAAGAAGATTTGTAGACAACTTAATAAACAAATTATATGTTGAATTACATCCACCTGTTTATCAGTTTTGTGGACCTGATACAAAACTTCAAAACGAATAGCAAGAATAAAGGAAATAAAGGAATAATTTATTGGATGTAGATTGTAGAAAGCACGATATAGCGTACTCAAAATGAATGGATATAGACACAAGCCATCAAGCAGATCGTGATCAGGTATAAATCAGATCGTGACCAGATAGCAAGCAGTTCGTGATCAGATATAAAGCAGATCGTAATCAGATACAAAGCAGATCATAATCAGATAGCGAGCAGATCATAACCAGATCAAATTCAAAAAAAAAAAAATTATTATAATGTCTAAAAATTACCATAATAAAGTGTTGGAAGATCTTGTAAAGACAAGGGCTGTTCTAAAGAAAAAGTTAAAAAATATTAAACTGAATCAAATAGATAGAGTTAATTTATTAGAAGATACCTTTCAACCAATAACAAAACCACTTAAAAAAATCATTGGAAAACTTAAATATAAATATAAGGATATAGACAACACTATTAATGATGACGATGATCATGATGATGTAAATGATGATAATGAAAACATCCCAAAACTTGAATATAAGCATAAGGATGTAGACAACACTATAGATGATGATGAAGATTATTATGACGTAAATGGTGATAATGAAATCATTGGAAAACTCGAAGATAAGCATACGGATACAGACAACACTATTGATGATGAGGAAGATTATTATGACGTAAATGGTGATAATGAAATCATCGGAAAACTTGAAGATAAGCATAAAGATATAGACAACACTATTGATGATGACTATGATTATGATGATGTAAACGGTGATAATAACGATTTTCAGTATGAAAATATTTCAACTGATGATAATGATGGTGAAAAAAACTATGACCATAATAGACCTGTATCAAGTACATGTATCAAGAACTTGGAAAGAAAACAATGTTTAAAGCTGACGAAAAGCTCTCCATTATTTGAAAATATACAAACACTTATTAATAATAAGCAATTGGATAAAATTTATGGTTTTAATCAAGATGTAGACGGTAGTTGGAGATATGGCAAGGAAAAATTAATATTTAATAGAGATAATACTATGCAGATAGGGAATATGAAATTGAAAATGACGCCTGGATTATTTGAATTAGTATTTCATAAAAAACCTCTCCATTATTCTAAAAATGATTTGAAAAAATATAAAGAGATTTTAATTAATACCAATGCACATAAACGTCGCTATGAACCTAATGAACAAGTGAAAGGAACACGAGCCTTCAAATATATACGAATAATTAAACGTTTATTCGAAACAACAACAAACATTTTAACAAAAGGCAGTGGTTTAATGCTAAAATTACAAAATAATCTGAGATCAAATTACATACATTGTGACGATCCTAATGAACTAGTTGACAGACTACGTTTACTTCTTTCATCGGAAGGTTCTGGTCACAACAATCATCAAAACGAAATAATCTCTATTATCGAAGAACTTAAAGAAGCTAACATAATTTATTAGAAGAGTGAAAGAAATGTCTTATATTAATAAATTTGGAGAAGGTTTTAATAAATATAACCATAAAAACAAAAATATCGTAATCGAAAAAACATATAACACAAATACATGATGATCTAGCTGATCAAATAAACAATTTAAACATTGAGGTAGAACATGTATACCTAAAACATGGTAATGTCAAAAAAAATAAAAAAAATTAAAATAAAATAGATAAAACCAAAAAAGTAGATCGTTATCAGATATAAAGTAGATCGTGAGCAGATACAAAGCAGATCGTGATCAGATGTAAAGTAGATCGTGATCAGATACAAAGCAGATCAAAATCAATATCAAAAAATTAACATACTGAAATCATATAAATTGCTGTATATATAGGAGATCGTCTTGATTTCAGCTATTTTTGCGAAGAGGTATAAAAGTAACGAAAAAAATTTGTTATAATCTAGGGTCAAAACAAAACCTCAGCCAGTGTAAGATGAGAAGAGGATTTGTAAACAACTTAATAAATAAAGTACCTGTTGAATTACATCTACCTGGTTATCAGTTTTGTGGACCTGGTACAAAACTTGAAAAACGTTTAGCAAGAGGAGATAAGGGTATAAATTTATTAGACGCAGCTTGTAGAGAGCACAATATTGCATATTCACAATCAAAAGATATAGACACAAGACATCAAGCAGATCAAATATTAGCTGAAAAAGCCTGGCAACGAGTTAAATCTAAAGATAGTGATATTAAAGAACGTGCTAACGCGTTGTTTGTGACAAACGCTATGAAAACTAAAGTGAAATTTGGATTAGGTTTGAAGGAGCAGAGACATAAGAAAAGAAAAGGAAAAATGAATAAGTGTAATAAGAAATTATTCACAGCTACTGTGAGAAAAACTTTAAAACAATTGAAAGAACAGAAACCCCTTGATATAAATGATGCTGTTAAATAGCAAAAAAGGCTATTCATTCAAATTTTAAAGGGAAAAAGCGAGCAGACATTATAATGCCGAGAGTTATACCTGTACCGAAAATTGGAGGATTTCTTCCACTTATTCCCGTACTAACAGCATTGTCAGCGCTTGGCGGTTTGGCAAGTGGAGGATCCGCTATTGTCAAAGCAGTAAATGCTATCAAAAATGGAAAAGAACAATTGGCTGAAGCTAACCGTCATAATAGATATATGGAATCAATTGCAATGGGTAAAGGGTTGTACCTCAAACCATATAAAACTGGATATGGTCTCTATTATAGTCCAGCTCCAAAAAACTATTAGATAACCTTCCCAATCGCCCATTAACAGATTTGGATTTGAATAAATATGGAAGACATCTCAAACATTTTAGGGGTGTTTTCATGCGTGATTCTTTACCTGAAAAACCATTCAAACAAGAATGCGGCATTGTTAATTTAGATGATTCAAATGGTATGGGAACACATTGGGTAGCATATTATAAAAACCACAACTATAAGGAATACTTTGATAGCTTTGGAAAGTTACAACCACCACTTGAGATTGTCAACTACTTAAAATTTCCTATTGAATATAATTATGAACGAAAACAAAAATTTAATACATTTAATTGTGGGCACTTGTGTTTAAAATTTTTATTCAATAAATATAAATTAAAATGAAATAATTCAGAGTACATCGTCCCTCACTAACACAACCTACTATTAAATTTTTAAAGAAGGGGAACAAAAATGGTAACATCAGCTGAATTGGAAGAACTATTTATTAACAAAACATAGTAATCAGATTGATAAAGAGCATATAGATTTATTTATGAAACTTATAAATGAACTAAGAATATGTAACGTTAGTAAAATAAGTAATCCATTTTTATTTATTAATATGTCATACGTTTGTATTATTGTGCAAAATTTATTCAGAATCTTTTGACATTTGCAGATGCCAAACATTTTATGACAAATATTTGTTAACGCTTAAGCTATTTAATATGTATAAACGAATGTTTAACTATTATTATATTAAATAGATATATGTATTGTATTGTACAAAATAACAAAATCTAAAAATAAAATATGTATACCTAAAAAAAAAAAAAACTAATTTGTTTTAATTAATCCCTGTATTCTATAATTTCATTTATTTAAAACAGTAAAACTAAAAAATTCTAAATCCTTAAAAGCAAGTCTATTTATACTCTGGAGTGTTGTAGATCAATCAGTAAATTCAATTATGTGAAAACAGATATTACTTATACTTATGCGTGAAAAAAACGCACAGGCACAACTATACATTTCTTTCTCATCAAATTAAAAACAACCGCACAACCAACCAACCCTTTCTTATTAGTTTATATTTCTATTTCTTCTACCTGTGATCATGAACAATACGTGCCAAGAATTTACTATTAAAAAATATACATACATATTACATGTTACGCACACACTCATTCTGTCCGTCCAAACATTCGTACATACGTATATACATTTTCACAGTCTACTTATACTCTGGGATATAGATGAGGAAACGTGCACACACTCATTCTGTCCGTCCAAACATTCGTTTGAAAAGCAATACAAATGAAAGGACCAACAAAAAGCAGGTATGATCCCAAATTTGTAGGGAAAAATTGAAAATAAAAATGATTTAATTCTTTTCCAGATATGCATTCTTCCAAATTTTAACACACACACACACACATACACATTAAAAAGCATTACCTTTTCATAATACATGTTACAAACCTAAAGACCGATCGCACACAATTCATTTCATAATTCTACAATGTTTTTACTCTTTTACAGCTATGCATGCTCCAAAATTTGTATGGAATAAGTGACCTAGAAGGTACATAAACATACTACTAAAGAGTGTGTGTGTGTGAGTGTATGCTTACAGTTTAGTGTCAGTATGCCAGCATTGTTCTATTGTGTAGGTGATGGTACTCCTAGTTGTAGTTGTTATTGTTTATGGTCTAAAACTAAATGTAATGAAAACCCCTGAACAAACATGCAATCAACAACCAAGTGAAACACACAATCTTACAAACATATACTTATAAAAGCATACGTTTATAGTGTGTATTAAAAGTAATGCACAAGTAGTATAAAATTGTGATAATTTTGAGTTCACATTTCTTAAAATACTGAAGCTTGTCTACTGTATTGACCGTAGTATATCCGTCAACAAGACAGAGTTCTTATTCAAAGCAAAGTGAGACCAGGCATTGGGGGACAATCATACCTGTTTTCAATTTCTGGCTTATCTTGGCCTATATTACTCCTTTTCAAATATTGGCAGGGATTGCCAATCAATTTTCAATGTCCTTGTCCGACTCTAAGTTTGTCAAAATTATACTCCTAAAATAACAAAATTGACGGAAAACCTCAATTTGGTCATTGCCAATAACAAATACTTTCTGTATTGTTGCAATAATATTTGAGAGTTCTTCGAGACATTTATCTTCAAAACTGGCACTTCCTCTGCTAGTGTTACGTTACGTAAATGTGTAGCAAGGTCCGCTTAATCCCAGTCATTGGTGAATGAATAGGATTCCCTTGCAGGCTAATGCACATCATGATATATCATGTTTCTGTTTGTCAAAGTCTTTCTTGTAATCCATAAAGCATTAATACAGCGGAGAGTGTCTTTCCACAGTTAGGTCTGTAGTGATATAAAAGCTATTATGTATGTAGGCTACAATGGACTTTTGAAGTCTCTGGGAACAACAACCTTGTTAATCATATTGCGCAGACTAATAACGTCATCAATTAGGGCAAGTTTGCAGAGGAACTGCCATCCTCTAAAAATGCTTGAATGATAGGCAGTAGTATTCCACTGGAAAGGAGATCCAATTTTTGGGACATTGTTACACTTGAGATTGCAATATTTTCGAGAGTGTGGGATTCAAACGTGACATTCACAACATCCATCCTCGCATTGCGCTCCAGAGAGTCTGACCACTGCCAGCATATTGGCATAGTTCGCAGCCCAAACCTCTATCTGTTCCTCATTATTACTATTTCTATTGTCGTAAAGAGGCGCCTCAGTACTGTGACCATGCGAGCTATTGTACTGCCCTCAAACTTTACAGGGTAACCTATTGTCATAACATAATTTCAGTATGCTGTGCGGTGTAATCAGTGACAACTAAATGCCTAGTATTTTATATGCATCCAAGTGTTTCCAATGGGATGCCTAAATGTCCCACAAATTGCAAGAATGTGTTCCCGTGATTCATTCTCATCGTCACAGAGTCTACTGGTTAGGCTCGTGACAACCCCATTCTGAATAAGCGTAGACTGATTGTACAGTATGCTGCCAAAGGCCGGTTACCTACGGCAGTTTATTCTTCAATAGTCTGATGCATGTCTCAGATCTCCTCTTATTGCAAAAAAATTGCCTCAAACCTACTTGGCTTGAGAAGAGCTTTTGCCTGTCTTTATATGCCCCTTCGCCAAATATACCCTTGCAGAAGAGTTATAGTCCCATCAGTAGCGCGGAAAATCTCCTCTTTACAAGCTCCTCTTGGGACCAACAAATGGTAACCTTATTGTTCCTATATAGCCGATTAAGCTTCTCCAGAGAGTCCTATATTATCTTTTAAAACCATAAAAGCAGAGTGTTCGACTGTCAGATGGCATTGCTCTGTTCTTTTTTTTTTTTTGTACCTCCTTATCTGATCCTCCATAAACGTTACAATTTCGCCATTTGATCCTCTTAGGGCACTTTGGTAAGGCTACTTCTGAACTTTTTAAAGAAACTGAAGAAAAAAGATGGCTTTCTGCAGTGATCTGAGCATCTCTATTTATGTATCAATCAAGTTCGCCATAGACTCTAGATGTAGTTTCGCATCGGGTCTTCTTATCCGATTTTAATACTACACCTTAATACTCCTTCACAATATAAAATTCCCCCATTTTGCAAATTCCCTTACATAATTGGTCATTAACAACCCAATTATCGGATTTCGGCCTGCTTTAGCACATCCAGGCGCCTGTGCTCCTTGCGCGCCCTTGCCAGTTGGCCACACCAATCGATCACAGGACTTCCTCAATTTAGTCTTTCCAACGGTCGTGCTCTTCGCCGACTTCCGAAAATCTCCTCACCAAATACAAGTCTCGCTGAGACATCCTCTTCCATCCGAACGAAGTGGCGGAGTTAGCGCAGCCGCTGAGTGTTATTGCGCTGAACAACGGCCATGCCGTTCATACAGCTCATTATTAGATCGGATGCGGAAGTCATCGCCAATTCGCAATGGACAGAAGATTTTACGTAGTACTTTTCTCTCAAATACTCTCAAGGCTGCTCCTTCATAGCTTGATAGTAACCATTCTCCTGCACCATAAAGAAGCACAAGGTGAATGATCGACATGTAGAGTATAAGTTTCGTTAATACTCTGCACAACAGCTATGTCGTTGAGGAGCTCATATAGCTCAATGTTGGATCGGATGCGAAAATAATCACCAACTCGCAATGGACACAAGATTTAACGTAGGACTTTTCTCTCGAATACTCTCAAGGCTACTGCATCAGTGCTTAATAGAGTCCATGCCTCTGCGCCATAAAGAAGCACGGGGAGGACGAGCGTCTTGTAGATTATTAGCTTTGTTGTACGAGAGGTCTCTGCTGCTCAATTGCATTTTGAAACCGTAGTAGCAGCCTTTGGCAAGAGTGATCCTAGGCTTGATCTCTAGACTGACATTATTTTTGCTAGTACCAGCAAAGTCAAGATAAAGTTGTAAGTTTCCACGTCCGATTAAGTCAAGAATTGTTTCTTCATAGTGATGAAAAATTTCATTCCAACCATTTTCGTGCACGGAATAAACATATAAAGTTTTCAATAAAGATTTCAATTTCGAATATTTCGTTGAGCTCTGTCAATCATAGCTTCTGGATAATGAGAACCAAAAGAACCTTAACTTGATTCAGTTTCGCAAATGTTACCATCATAGCTGCCAGATAAATGAGGCACCAAATCGTCAAATATTTGAGAAAAATTCGTCAAAATCGTCAAAGACGTTTATTAAAATCGTCAAAAAATCGTCAAAAAAAAATAAATAAATGAAAATAAATATAATAAATAATATAAATAAAACATATAAAGTCAATATACATACATAGTACATACATATATAGTATGTACATATCTGAGTTCAAAAATAAACAATCTATCGCAGTGTTGTTTATTGACACATAAGCGCAGCAATAATATTGCATCATGTGCAGATATTAAGGAGTCAGAAGATCTTGACATTCTGAGCATAAAAATTCAGTGTAATATTGGCTTCAACCGCCACATTTTTCAGTTCCTTCAGTTCCTTCAGTTCCTTCTTAAGATCTTATGATCTTACTATTTACACCATTTATAACCGACCGAGACTGGAATACAATTCTCATTTATGGGTCGGTACCTCAACGTCTATTTTGAGGTTTCTCAATCGCGTACAGGAGAGGCCGTAGTAGCTCGTTAATGACGGTAGTGTATCCAACTCTATTGATTCATTGGAGCATCCCTGCAATGTGGCTTATGTTTCACTTTTCTATAGCTATTACAACGGATTTTGCTTGAGCGAAATAAGAGACTTATTACCGATAATCATGTTCTCCTACGTAATACTCGTGTTTCTTGGCGAGCACATACATATGTGGTAGATTGGCCAGTGGATCGCACACTGCATTACAGCCAAAATTCGTTCTTTAGTCGGATTATTCGTATCTGGAACTCCCTTCGTGTAGAGGTTGTAATTTTTTGGAGGAATGAAAAAGGCATAAAACACACAAAAATCATCACCGGTGTTCGCAAATAACTTAAAAATATATTACTTCACTCCTCGTTATTACTAACCTAAATTTGCAATAGTAACAATTGCTAAACAAATACAAAGCTTAAAGTGGGGTTTAATCTACAAAAGTAAAGAATATGACGTAAGTTTTTAATTTCCAAAAATCGTCAAAATAAGGATATAAATCGTCAAATCGTCAATTTGATTTTCTTGGAGCTCAAAATCGTCAAAATGACGATAAATTGTCAAATCTGGCAGCTATGGTTACCATTTATAAAGTAAAGCCAAGGAAAAAGAGAAACTGTCGAGAATTTTGAATATTGAATTGGAAAAAAGTAAGGCCGGAAATAGAAAATTCTATCTCTGAGTTTGGACGTCAATACAAAGACCCGAAAGTCATTGCTTTAACTGGTGAACAAGTTGTGTAAGTATTGTAATCAGTTCTAGGGAGAGCGTGTACAATGAAATGAATGAAATGTTTATAAAGATATTTGGTTTACATGGTGTTCGAATACTTTTGAAACTTACTGTATACATATGTGTATGGATATGGATGTATAAGAGAGTGTATACATATGTATGTATTTGTCAGAATTATAGTTAGTAAAAGCAATTTGTCTGGCTTGAAATTTATTTTCGTCATCATTGTGGTGGTATTTGCACCGCCAATGACCTGATTGTTTTTAATTACACAACGACGAACTGGCTGGGGGAAATCAGTCTCCCAACTAAATTCAATTCTGCTCAGTCTTTTGCTTTCTGTGTCTTTATATAATTTTTCTTATTGTTGTTGTTCTTGTTGATATTTAAGCTAAAAATTGTTTGAACTCTGCTAACAGAAACTGCAATAACTGTTGAAAAAAAAATCGAAAAAACAATCTAAATGAAGAACAAGAAATCAAATTAAAAGTGGAAGAATAATAACAAAAAGAAACTAAAAACAAAAAAATAAAAAATCAAATTTGAAATAGAGAAACAGAAACAGAACAAAATAGTGAACAAGTAACGTGTTGCAAAATGAAATTCACCATCATTTGTGCAAATGAATGGCTGACTGACTGAATAGTTGTGTGGTATAGTTTTTCAAAAATAAAACCCCCGGGGAAAAGTTATTGTTTTTCTCTACTTTTTTTTTTGTTTTGTTTGGATTTTGATAAAATGTACAATGAAAAATCACATTTAATAAATGACTTTGATTAAGTTTTGTTTTGTTGTTCTGTTGTTTTCATTGCTGTTGTTATTTTAGCTCTCTGCGGAATTTTTACTTGTTTAAACATTTGTTCCACAAATTTATATTTTTATTTTTGTGGTATTTTGAAAAAGTTCAATAGAAATTTGGGTCAAAGTAACAGCAAAAGTCATGTTAATGTAGGACAATTGGATTATTTTATTAAAAATAATTGATTTAAGCTTTACTTAGGTTAACAGAATGTGGATATCTTAAAGCAAAACATAAGAATACAATGAATACAATGGGAGTATAGCGTTTGTAATCTTATTAACTGTCCGAATAATATTAAATTTAAAAATTTTCGATTAAACCGTTTAAAAATTAATTTCTTATGTCTTTAATTTCTAAGCCTCGATCAACAATCACAGATCTTCTTGAATTTACAACTTTGGTAAATGATGGATTTATTGAAGGCAAACAAACTGGCGTCATTTATATCGATCTCAGTAAGGCATTATATAAAGTAAATCATAACTTATCGTTCATAAGCTTAATTAACTTGGTTTTAGTTCATCACTACTAAATTGGATTAATCGTAAACAGAAAGCAGTGCGTTAAATTCAGGCATACGCAATCTAACTTTATTGATGTACTGGCAGGCGTACCACAGGGTAGTCATCTTGGGCCGCTCCTATTTACTCTTATACAAGATGGTATTAACTACTTAACCTCTTGGTGTAGTACTAATTTAATGAAGCTGAATGTTAAAAAAATGTAAATATGGCTGACTTCCAAAATGTATCAATACAAAGTTTGTGTACAGTTCTACTACGGTATATCAATTTTGTACATATGCAAAGTTACCAAACAATGCATCAACTATAAATCCGATACCTGATTGCTTTTTGGCTACGTTAAAAATACACATTGACGACGTTTTGAAATAGTATACATTGTAAACATTTTGTACAGTGGCTTTATGAAACACTATACTTTGTTCAAACACAAAGCAACTGACATTTTAGAAGTCAGCCTATATGTGCTTCACTAGATAATCTCCAATGGATTTTATACAATGAATGGTACTGTTCTTAAACTAGTTAATACCTTTAACGATTTACGAATAATTTTCGATTGTAACTTGGACTTCAGAAATCATATTACGTCAACTGTTAGAAAAGCTACATGTATCCTGGGATTTATCCAACGATGGGCTAAAGAGTTTTCTGACCCTTATGTTAACAAACAATTGTTTACCATACTGGTTCACCCAATTCTTGAATATGGATCTGTAATATGGAACCCTCAATACGCTGTTTAGGGAATGGATGGATGGATGGAATGGTTTAGGGAATGGATGGGATCCTAATATAAGTTTACCTTCTTATGAAAAACGCCTAGCACTCATTAATTACCGTCGTAAAATGCTAAATGCTGTCTTTCTCCTGAAGCTGATTAATGGTGTTATCAACTCTCAATTTCTTCTGGATAAACTTAACATAAACATAAGAGTACCTGTTCTTCCAACAAGATACTATAATTTCATAAATGTAAAATATTACACAACTTACTATGCGCACTCCGATCCATTTCGTAGAATCTATAATAATTTTAATAATCTTTACCTTCATATAGATTTTAACAAAAATTTGGGATCGGTTAAAAAAGCTATTATTTTACAATTAAACTCATTTTATTAATAACTTCAATGTAGCTTTCTTTTTTTAACTTATTTTTTGTATTGAATTAATAAAAACAATATAAAATGTAATAGACTGTAGGGATTTTCCGTAGACTTGAAATAAATAAATTAAGAAAAAAAAAAGTTATTGCTGAAATTTCTATAAGAAACAGCAGACATTTAGTCGATCTAATCTGTTTTAACTCGATTGTTACTTTGAATGTTTGAATCTAGTATATGTCTTGTAATATTTCCCACGTGAACAGATCTATGTTATCAAAGGAATTTTATGAGGAGCAATCTAGAGTAACTCCACTGTGAACATGCGCTGGCACAAAAATTTACAAAATTTCTCGACGAGAACAATTAAATGGTGAAGATTTTTTAGGTGCGGTGTTCCAAGTTCTACTTCGAACATCACGGATGTAACATTACATACATATATTTTGGGCATTACAACCCTTGAGTCAGTATTATGAACTAGCTTCTCACAGCACTTATGCTGTGTGTGTTAATTTTTTACACATGAATGGCGGGACATACAGTTTAAAGTCGATTCCGAACGACAGATTTTTGAGAAACTTTTCGTGGCAATTTTTTGTTAACCCTCAGAGTTTTTGCCAAAATCGCAGCAGATAGTATTTACAATTCTTTAGTCAGTATTACAATCCAGCTTCTCACACCACTTCTGTTATAATGGGTGATTTTTTAAGAGCTATAGGAAAATTAAAAAAAAAAATCATAAAATTCAAAAAAATGCATGAAATCTTTATTTGAATCGATAATACGGTCCATATAATTTAATGTTTGAAGATTATTTCATGCAAATGTTGACCGCGACTGCGCCTCAATTGGTCCATCCGCTTAGTCCAATTTTGGCATACTCTTTCCAATATTTCGGCCGGTATCTCAAGAATAAATGCTTCAATATTGTCTTCCAATACGTTAATTGAAGCGGGCTTGTCTGTATAGACATGAGCTCTAACATAGCCCTACAAAAAATAGTCTAAAGGCGTTAAATCGCACGATCGAGGCGGCCAATTGACCGGTCCCGAACGTTAAATAAAATGTTCACCGAACTCGCCTCTCAATAAGTCCATTGTTACGCGTGCTGTGTGGCATGTGGCAACGTCTTGTTGAAACCACATGTCATACAAGTCTAGCTCTTGCATTTTGGACAAAAAAAATTGGATATCATATCACGGTAGCGCTCAACATTCA
Organism: Sarcophaga carnaria; assembly: GCA_958299815.1. NCBI lineage: Eukaryota > Metazoa > Arthropoda > Insecta > Diptera > Sarcophagidae > Sarcophaga > Sarcophaga carnaria. The sequence continues at coordinate 90,064,158 of OY283149.1, forward strand.
CAGTCACGTTACGATTCGCAGCATCTTTGAAGAAGTACGGTCCAATGATGCCACCAGCCCATAAACCGCACCAACTGTGACTTTTTCTGGATGCATTGGTAACTTTTGCAATCCTTCTGGCTGATCTTCACTCCAAAATCGACAATTCTGCTTATTTACGTATCCATTGAGCCAAAAATGAGCTTCGTCGCTGAACACAATTTTTCGATAAAGAAGTGGATCTTCGGCCAACTTTCCAAGAGCCCATTTTGATAATAAAATTCAATGATTTGCAAGCGTTGTTCGTTTGTAAGACGATTCATGGTTAAATTATAGACCAAACTAAAGATGTTTGACAGTGAAACAAAACACGAAACGTGCGTGAGCTGTTTAAACCAGTGTTGCCAAAAAGATAATAGCTAAAAAATCACCCGTTATATGTTAATGTAAAGTCGACTCCGAACAATAGATGTTTGAAAAATAATTGCATGGCAATTTTATTTGCTCAGAGTTTTTGCCAGAAATCTGATGAGAGACAGTCGCCGAAGAAATATTCTTTTCATATTTCGTTTTGTTCGAGATGTCTCACCTGGGGTTTGAATCATTGCCTACTAGACTACGGCGACTTTTCTTGGTGTGATGTTCGAAGTTCCATTTCTAACAGCATGAACGTAACATTGCCGTTGTAACGAGTTGTCCTTCATTAAAAGCTTCCTAACTTTAAATTTAAATAAAATAAAGTGCGTGTGGGATATCATCAAAAATCTTTAATCGTTTGAAAGACCTATTGATACCATTATACATACATACATACATAATTGGTCATTACAACCCTTCAGTCAGGATTACGACCTAGTTTCTCACACCACTTATGTTGTGTGTGTTAATTTTATAAAATGAGTGGCGGAACCTACAGTTTACTCCGAACGACAGATTTTTGAGAAACTTTTCATGGCAATTTTATTTACTCTCAGAGTTTTTGCCAGAAATCTGCTGAGAGGAAGTCGCCGAAGAAATACCTTTTGTATTTTACTTTGATGTATGGCCTGGGGCTCGAACCCTGGCCTTTCGTCTAATAAGCCAACACACTACCTACTAGACCACGGTGACTTCGTGTGTACAATATAACATCCTTGAAATGTCTGCCATGGTTTCTCTGGAATGCATTCGAAACTCATGACATGACTCTGACTTATAAATGAGGATAAATTTGACCGATGACATGGATTGTGTTAGCCTTGATAGCAGCTGTGATTTGTGCTTTATTCTTACACTTACACTTACGACTTAAGAAAAACACACAAGAAAGAGTTTGCTCGTGCAAAATATCTAATGAGCTGTGTGGCACATAGCGTTGTGCTGTTAAAACCACATGTCCTTGGGGTCCAGATCATACAATACAGGCCAAAAGTGCTCACCGTAGTTAGTGATATGGTTCACATCTCCACCATGCCCTCAAATCGCTCATGCAAAATAACTAATTAGCTGTGTGGCACATAGCGTTGTCCTGTTAAAACCACATGTCCTTGGTGTCCAGATCATACAATACAGGCCAAAAGTGCTTACCGTAGTCAGTGACAGCCTGCCCAACGTCGTTCTCAAGGAAATATGGACTAACAATGCCACCAGCCCAAAATCCACACAAGGTAGTGACTTTTTCGTGATGCATTGGATACCAAATTCGCCAATTTTGTTCATCATAACTGAGTTTTCTGCTGCCCAATTATTGAACACCTATAATTTTCGCCGGATGTCCATGGTGATTTGGCAAGACAGACAAAATTGTTATCAACTGTTAAAGGCCGGAAGTCCTATCTGAGAGACACACACAAAAAATTTTTTTTTGGTTACGTACCCATAAAAAACATAAAAACTTATTAATGAAAACTTTTTCAAATGCCTTATGGTATCGTCATTTACTAAATGTAGACGATTATTATACCGCTGTCAACATGTAATATATTTTAAGGCAATTAATTTCTATCGTCTATGAAAATGAAGCTAAAATTTCGTATAAATTTTCACAAAACAATTGTACTTTTACGCTAATTTAAAGGCTAATTAAACTCACATTTGAAATTATTTTCAACATCCATCACCACACGCAGCCAACAATCAAGGCATCAGCAAATGAGTTTTGTTTACGTGCAAAAACTCTAGACCATACGTGCGGCAGTTAGCAGGCAACAAATCTAGTTGAGTTTGAAAAGATTTATTGCCAGCACTTCAGGAGATAAATTTTCCGTCAAAATGTTTAATGAACAGCAACTGGAGTTTAAATGTGACATCGTTTGGTATGGAAATTCATAAAGAGAACTCAAATAGAGTTCTCTTCTAGTAGAACACATTCAGGACAAAGAGATTTATTAAGATATTGTAATTGGAAGCATACGTGAACATACTTCGAAAATCTACATACAATTAAGATCGAAATTGAATTCTAAGAGTTGTGCAGAAGCTCGATTAATGTTGTATTCGACACAACACACAGTATTCGATAACGAAGCCTCTTAAAAATTAGTCCGAATTCCAAAAAAGTAGATACGGAACGACCACTTGATCCAAAATAGAAAGAAAATATGTCAAATGACGAGAACAAAAACGAAAAACAATGTCAATGAGATAAACCTAGAGGCACATAGCATGAATTCTTTAAGAAAAGTGCACATGACGCTATTTGTCACAATTTTCGGTGATGGAAACAGCAACGCAACAATACCGAAGAAAAAAGCTGGTTAACATGCGAAAATAGATGCAAAAAAAAGCAATCTTACCCAAAGAGTTAATTAAGCATGGGCTCAGCATCTACTGCAATAGGAAGCGACGGCGTAAGAAAACAAATTAAATTAGATGACGGACCAAAGGCAGTGAAACTAGTGAAACTTCTTCAAACTGTAGAAGTTGGAAAGAGTCTGAACTAAAGAGGCAAACAATGTTTTACCTCGTCAACAGACAAAATAGTGGAAGTTAAAAAGGGCTGAACCAAAGAGACTAAAAATGTCTCACCTTGTCAACAGACGAGCAAAAGAAGAGGCTAAGTCATGACGCCGCACTTAAAGCACCAAAACCCTACAGCCAGGATTACGACCCAGCTCCTCATACCACGTATGTTATGTGTATTAATTTTGAGTGGCGGAACATACAGTTTAAAGTCAATTCCGAACGACAGATTTTTTGCGAAACTTTTTATGGCATTTTTTTTAGACTCAGAGTTTTTGCCGGAAGTCTGCTGAGAGGAAGTGCCCAAGAAATATTTTTTCATATTTCGTTTTGTTCGAGATGTCTGACCTGGAATTTGATCCGAGGCCCTAAGCTACAGTGACAACAATGTCATTTTGCTACTGTTGAATCCAAGATATATTCTTATCTCCTAGGTAGAGGCACCAAGACAACAACTCATTTCGCTTTGAACTTTGAACAAAAGCAAAATGCATCGGGATCGTCAAATCTTATTCGCCTTGCCTATTTCACCTGCTAAAAATGACAAATCTTTGGTAAAAATAACAACAGACACACACATAAAAAAATAAACATAAACAAAGTTTTCGCCTTATTTTTGACAATTCTGAGGCAATACAACAATAAAAATGAAACAATCAGGTGTGTTGATAACACTACCTATATAAATACATATATCTTGGTCAAAGCCTTTTAATATCAATTAGCTACAGGCAAAGCCTTTGCAATAAAACTTCTACCTTTGTTTCCAAATTGGGCAGCATTAAGTGTTGAACTATCGAAAGCAACCAATCTATCTGCTAGACTATGGCAACCAATGTATGTAAAAATTTTCTGTAAAAGATTCTAAAATAGGTTCGTCTAAGCCATCAATTAATTGACACTTCTTAGGACAGAACGTTTCGTAATGTCATTTCGTACTGTTTTTTGGTTTTCCATAAAATGCATGCTTAAGAGGTATTCTCTAGAATATTATGCACATTTTTTAGTATTTCAAAATTGAAAATAATTATTCCAACAGCATTCATGTTGCAACATAATTAAGCCAATAAATTTGCTATAAAGAAATTTAAAAAAAATGAATACATGGGTGAGCCATCTATAGGTTTAAATTTGAACCATCGGCTATATCGAATCTGGCAATACTTAGGTCATTCTATTCTTTCACAAAATTCAGTACATAATCTCCACTAAACGTAATGAATCGATTTACGTTTGATACACGATGATATCGATTTTTCCAAAAAGGATGGTGCAACTTACCACATATTTCATGCCACAATCGATTTATTGCGTTAAACGTTTGATGGCCGTTTAATAAGCCGAAATGGTGATTTCAATTGGCCGCCAAGTAGCTGCGGTTTGACAACGTTGGACTATTTTCTGTGGACCACCGTTTAAGAAAAGTGTTATACCGACAAACCAGAGACAATTGAGCCAACAATTGAAGGCCAACAATCGTGGTGCCATTGCCAAGTTACGACCCCATACCCCAAAAAAGTACACGCAAATTGGTCCTATCGAAAGCGGTACTGCGAGGCCAGCCGCGGCAGCCATATAAATGAAATTTCTCACCGGAATAATTATAGTTCACAACAAAAAAAAATTAATTTGAAAAATTTCAAACCGTTTTTATTTTATTACGTTTTTAAATTTTAATTTTTAAATGGCCCACCCTTTTCATTATCTAAAAAGTAAGTTTACGAATCAATTTAAAGAAATAATCCGCTTTATTAAGAAATACTTGCAATATTTTCAGCTTAAGGTAAAATGAGAAACAAGAGATGAACCAAATTTTGCGTGAGACTGCATTAAATGAATACACTTGTCCAAATAATAGAAGGAAAAAAATAGCAGCAACTAACTCCAAAGAACATAAGAATACTGCTGGTGGCTACATCATCAACATGATGTTGTACTTCAAAAAAATATGATGCAACATAATTTAAAATGAATGAATGGAAGGAACACCTTGCAACGATATTTTTACATGTAGTTGCACGTATTTACTGTAATAAATATTTTTTTTTGATGTAAACGTGCAAAAGTGGAGAAATAATGAAATTTATCTATGAAAAGAATGAATGAAAAGATTCCCGTGCATAATATATGACCAGATCGCTTACTGCAACTACTATTGCCACTGCACGAACTGACAGCAAAACATTGTCTTTTCTTTTCTCTTCTTCTTTTTTGAATATTTTATTAACGCAGTTGTTGGTTGATGGTAACTACCACGGACAAAGCTGCTGTCATGCATAATGATGTACAAGATGTATTTGAATAGTTTACAAATATTTTGTTGCTGATAGATAATACGACATCAAATATATAAAAAAATTAAAATAAAAAAACTTTTGAAAATAAAATATTCAGTTACTTCCGCCAACAGATACTTGCAAAGGACTGAGTCAAAGGACTTCAATTGTGTGCATTTTGAAGAAATTCTATCAACATGAATACTGAATGAAAAATACTGCTGTGAGTAGGTACGGTAACTTTTAATAAAATTTATTTTACTATTGACTTGCTCATAACAAGCCTTAATATTTTTAAAATCTTAAAGTATTTAAAATCGTACACTGCAATCGAATCACAAAATAGTCGGAATACATGATTTAGTCGCCGTAGTGTAGTAGGTAGTGTGTTGGCTTATTAGACGTAAAGCCAGGGTTCGAGCCCCAGGCCAGACATCAAAACAAAAATACAAAAAGTATTTCTTCGGCGACTTCTTCTCAGCAGATTTCTGACAAAAACTCTGAGAGTAAATAAAAATTGCCATGAAAAGTTTCTCAAAAAATCTGTCGTTCGGAGTCGACTGCAATATAAAATTAACACACACAATATAAGTGGTGTAAGAAACTAGGTCGTAATCCTGAAGGGTTGTAATGACCAATTATGTATGTACATAGCAGTGGCAGGAAGAAGCAGTCTTACGAATATTAAACAAACGACGAAAAAAATTTAAATTCAAAACATTGTCATAAAATTACATACCCGATGATTGAAAAATCATTGTCCTATGACGTATGTATCTACAAAATTGCAGAAGCTACTAGTTGCACCATATTCAAGGCATCTTTTCAGGGATCGCACCATCCATATACCAATCTCCACCATCCATAATCCAACTCTATTTCTTATTTTTCTAATTATATTCTCTCTTAACTTATAGTTTTAAATAATTTCTTGTCATTTATGGCATATAGCTTCATATTCTTTTTATCTTACCTTTTCTTTAAAATTTAGTATAAAACTCTAAATATGCATGACTCATTTCGATTCGAACCGCATGCTATCTCTTAATGAAGTCGTGCAAAAAGGGTCTATTTTAATGCGCCAAATACCTAATGTATTTTAATAGTCTTATTAGTCGTGAGGCTAAGGTTAAAACCCCAGGTCAGACATCTCCAACAAAAGGAAATATGAAAAAATATTTCTTCGGCGAATTCCTCTCAAAAAATTTATGCCAAAAACTTTCAGAGTAATTAAAATTGCCATGAAATGTTTCTCAAAAATCTGTCGTTCAGAGTTAACTTTAAACTGTAGGTCCCGCCAATCATGTATAAAATTAACACACACAACATAAGTGGTGTGAGAGGCTCGGTCGTAGTTCTGACTGAATGTTTGTATGTTTGTATACATAATTTTGTTTATCGAATCATAAGCATTATCTTAAGAGCCATTATCATAGCCCAACCAAGGCTCTTATGTCTCTTGGCATACACCTAAGCTATCAGATAGGCTTTGTATATGCTTATCATTATGAATACCACCTTAATTTCTATAGGATGTCTGTTACTTGTAAAAACGTTCCTAACTTCTTCCAGTTCATTCCTCTGAGATGTGTTAGGTCTAGTATGGAGTTATCCTCGAAATATGAGAATCACGTGTTTACAAATGCTTGGCAATTACACAAAAAGTGCTCCATCGTTTCATTGTCTTCACCCCATGCCCTGCCACCAAGCCAATACGGTTCAGGTGTACATGTAAGGCGGAGTGTCCAGTGAGCACGCTCATTAGTGTGTTCAGGCCGCTCTTATTTATAGTAGTTTTAAAATACTCGTGATTCTCTTCTCATTAGGATCGGCCCAAGGTATTTTTGTAATATTTCTCACTTTATCCTCCTTCTTATCCTATTGTTCTTGCAGAACTCATTTTCCATGTTTCCAAGACCGATGCGCCTTACATGAGCTGCAACAATGTAATACCAAGTAATGACTTCAGTAACCATACTGAGGCTGCCCACTTAGAGTGCAACCTCATCTAACTTTGCCTAAACTTTCTGCGCTGTTCTGCAGGTGTCCGAAGCCACCAATTGGGCGTTGGTGGTATTCTTCGCTGCATTGCTAATTACGAGCCAACAAGAAATTTTCAACATTGAAAATTCATAGAAGATGTATGCTTCTTTTATATTTTTATTATGTTTTGTCCATCCTACAACGTGTACATTATGCAGGGCTATCAAAGCAGGCCTTCCCTCGTGGTATGTTTGTTGTTCCTGGGATAATAGTTTTCCATCCAAGATCTGATGAAGAGCCTCACCATTGTTTTCAGCAGGCAGGCGAAGACATTTATGATCTAATGACATTAGGTAGGTAGGGAGTTTATTCTTGCCTTCGGTATGAAGATAAGACAGATAAGGGATAAAGCAACACTCATTTTGATACTTGAACTTAAAAATTGCATATCCTTGGATTCAACTTTAAAACAAGCACTGCAAACAATCTTAATTGCTTTAATTATTTAGTTTTAAGCGAAATAAATTCGAATTCCCAAATTCAATTATTCGGTTTATAATATTGTTACGAAAATGAAAAAATCCTGGTGGATACCGGTGTTTTGCTTTTACATCGTTTAACATTAAAATTATAAACAATAGCTATAGAAACAAAAAAACAATGAACTTGTTTACAAATTATCCCACTGCGTAACGTAACAACAAACACCAGTAAAAAAATGATAAACAAGTAAACAAAAACATACCAACAAACACTACAAGAATAAATGTAAACAAAATACACAAACAACAATAATGAAACAAAGATGTTTACATTTATAGAGATCTCGCGAAGGCGAAGCCACGAACATTCACCTTCAAGAACATTCATCAGACTTTTTACGTTGCCATATAAAAGGCAAGCCAAAGCAGGCAACTGAGTCAGTAAAAGTTCAGTCAGCCTTGTGTGAAAACGTTTTGGAAATCTCCGTTACAAAGATCAGTCGAACAATTGTCTAGTAATTGTTATTTTTTATGCAAAGGGTGTAAACAGAAGAATAACAAACAAAGCAATTGTTGTTGTATACATAAAGTTGTGAACAGTGGCACATAGAATTGTACGAATAATAAAGAATTTCAATTAAAACTAAATACAAATTATTATTACTTTATTTGAAATCTACGAGCACATATTTTAAACGTTTTTAAAGGGTAAAAACGTAACAATATTTACTTTCAATCATAATTAAAAATAAATTAAAATAACTGTATTAATATGGAAAAATATTTTTAAATTATTTTAAACCAGAATTTTTTGTTTTAATTTAAATTCGGCAGAGAAATACTTTAAACATCGCACACATGCATAAAAACTTGTATCATAAATAAAGGGAAAATTGATCATAAAGTATGGATGGAACAAACGAACTCAATGTATGTATGTTATGATGTAAATCCTTTGCGTATAATATTTTAACGAATTTTTATTACCAAGAAAAACTGAGGGCATGTATTAATAAATAGTACATACGAGGTTTGTTTAAAAAATGTGGAATTTTATTAATTATTTACAAATTTATTTAATATTACCACAGCTTCCAGGTAATGAAATATGAAAAAACAATATATTTCTCCTCACATCAATATTGCTCATATAGACATCATTGTTTCTAACATGTGAATTCAAGGTTAGGTTGGATTATATTGGAAGCCGTCCTAAACGACAAAGCTCAATGAGATCCTAGGGTCCCGTAGTAATACCAACTATACTTATTCTGATGGTTTTATGAAAATATGGCTGTTATCTTTATCGCCCTAGCCTACACATGTTCTGTCAATAAATTCTGAAAGGCTAAAAATGCCTCTTCTCACGTTCCCATGTGCCGGACCATGACATAGAACTTGTTTTCTGGTCTTCATATTTAAGTCGCCGTTACAGCTTCTGCAGTTATCGTTGCGATATATTTTCCATATATAGACGCCCATGTAAAATTTCGACTATCAGGAGGTTTTTAATATGAAATCTAGGTAGATTCATTACCCAACCCTTTTTCTGAGGGTTACATTTGTCTGATATCTGTGCAAATTGGTTAATTTTTCCATCTGTCCTTTCCGAATGTTGGCTTTTTGTTTAAGATCATTTGTTAATGCCAAACTCACCAATTAATTCGCTTGAATTATGTGTTTAACTAACGTTTACAAATTCATCAGTTATACGGCTACACTCAAAGTTCATGAGGTCAACCGCTAATTATCTCACTGTTGCCTTCCGATAAAACCGATATATTTTATATGTGTTATACACACTCTCTAGAGGCCATTAGACTCGGCCGTTTTTCCATTAGTAAATATATGTAATTCGCAATTAATATACTCTAATACTAGATTTTCACAGCGACTGATTTTATAATCACTATTTCGGCCTAAATAATCAGGTACTTTCAAGTCGACGTAGCCTAGTAGGCAGACACCAGGTCAGACATCTTTAACAAAACAAAATATAAAACGACGGATTCCTCTCAGAACTCTGAGAGTAAACAAAAAATTTGCCATGAAAAATTTCTCAAAAAAAAAATTTTGTGAGCGGAATCGACTTTAAACTGTAGGTCTTGCCACTCATATGTATATCAAAATAACGCACACAACATTAGTGGTGTGAGAAGCTAGGTCGTAAACCTAACTGAAGGGTTCGAATGACCAATTATGTATATATGTACATATTCGTATGTATGTAATCAGTTAGCAGAATCTAAAAGTTAATGATTCCGAAAAGATTCTGAACCCCACTTTATCAAGTGATTTTGATTCATCAGTGAATACTTGGATGATGTCCTAAGCAAAGTATAAACCATTGTTGTAAAAGTGTAAATTCAATATATTCGCCGTAAAATCGAAATCGAAAGTATGTTCAAGTATCGTTTAGTCAATAGGTAGATTAAGATGGACACTATCATGATAGTTACTTCTATACTGCCATGGCGCTTAGCCGCATTGACGTGGTCACAGCTACTCCTTTTGTCATGACATGTGGAAGTAAAATGCAATACATCGAATCTCTTTTAAGCGTTTCCTATCCACGTAATATGTAAAGAATCTTAACGTGCAATCATATAATTTAGTACCAGAGTCTCTACGCAAAACACTGATTTTATAGGTACTAGTTCTGATTTAAATCGAAATTGGATATTGTAAAAGCTTATTGACTTAAAATAATAGGTCACTGGTAACCTTACAACTTTTGTGAAGCATTTCATAACGCCACTGTCTTCTTTGGAAGGAATATCTCTTTACTTTTCGAACAAATCTCGTTCATGGCATTCCACAACACTAACACCTCGCGTTGATGTAAAAACCCAGCATAATATTTTAACGAATTTTTTTTTTAACAAAACAAAAAATTTACTGGTTAAAATAAAAAACTTTGTATTTACAAAAATACGTATAGATGTCTTAATGCAGAAAAGACGCATCTCTAGTTTTTGTTAATTTACAAGGAAGAGGAAAATATACACTCATAAGTCCTCTTTAAGGAGCCATTTGCTTCTTGTCTTTGAAAAAATTCGGAATTGATGTATTTGTAAAACGAAATATTAGTTCTAAAATAACCATCCAAGTGACACCCTGTTCCCCAAATTTAAAACTTTATTTAATACCCACTGTACTGAAAATGTCATACTTGCAGCACGTTTTTTCTCCACACTCATAAATAATGCAGCCCATGTAAAATTGTAGGTTCACTGGTGCTGGTTGCATCCTTCGTTGATTATCACAATAAACGACTCCGCTCGCCATTCACGTCACATTTACTTCATCGGCTGCTGTTGTAATCTGCATGAGATACTTCCTTTGTACCCTGTTGTTATTTACAACCAACCACATTCAAATTGTTGCAAAAATAATGACTGAGAAATTTCGCAATGAAAGCGATACAAAAGTACACATACATATGTAAATTTAAATTTAACGAAACGCAAAGAAAAAAAATCAAAAGTTTTAACAGAACCATTGTTAAAGTTAACAGAGCAATGTTAAAAGTTTAACAGAAGGTACAAAACATTATCATGTAAGAAATCACCCAAAATATCGATATCGGCGAATGGAATTCTATTCCATTTAACAATGTCTGGGGATAATGATCGATATTGTGGAAAAATGTGACTAGCTGCAGGTATCCACTACATATTCATAGTACCAAGGGTTCGAAAACGTTCGGGCGTTACTTTAAACCATAGATATAGGCAACGAAGCTATTTGTTTATTCATAATGAGCAAAAAAAGTTCTCTTAATAAAAATTGCTAAATCGGTCAAAAATGGAATTGTGGTAGGTGGATTGCCATGGTATCAAAGATTCCAAAACCGTTTTCACTATGATCGGGCATTAGTTGTGACCGGAGATATAGCCGTTGAAACTAATACTGGCGACGAAGTTAATATCTTTCTCATCGACAAACACCAAACAAATGCAAACAAATACAAGTCATCGATTAAGAAAAATGCAAATCTTTGACCAAAAAAGTGCAAGTCATCGGCAAAAAAATTCAAGTCATCGGCGAAAAAATGCAAGTCATCGACAAAAAGTCTTCAATGCGACCAGAATTTAAGCAAAATTAATTTTTGAAATAAAAACTTACAAGTCTCTAATTTAGTAATGGGACTTGGTACACATACCCTACTATATACAAATGGTGGCCCGGAGGGTCCTCTTTCTAATCGTGGTAGTGGGATATCTGAGGTAATCGTGAAGCTCTAGGAAATTGGATTAAAAAAAATCAATTTTTGGTAAAATTTTTGAAAAAACTTGAGAAGATTAGTTAGTCCGGAGCGTCCTCTTTCCAGCTGTGGTACTGAGATAGCTTGAATAGTCCATCCACACATATTTTGCTCTGTTTTTACGTTTTTATCTCCATCTTAATAAATAAATAAGTAGTTATTGATTTAAATGGAAAGCATCTATCAACGTTCAGCATTCTATGGAACCGGTACTTCTAGAAGTACACAGGTGGGCAGAGAACCTAAATAAAACTGTCCTGGAAGAGGAATTCGGAGGAAAAGATGAAGAAGACGATGAATGCCTTGTACGTCTGTAAAAGGACGTTTTAAGTAGAAAGGATCTGGAGCCTCGTATCATCTACTGGATGTATACAGCGGTTACATTAGTGTGGGGGACCTATCTTTCTAGGCTGAACAAAGTACACTTGGCTGCTAGAACTGCACTGAGGGTTAGGTACTCGGATATGTTTAGGCCATGTACGATGGCGCACGCTTCAATCACTCTGTTTTAGATGCGACTTCATGGTACCAGAGATTGTTCTCGGATGAACATACAAAACTCACATTCCCACACGGGAAGCATGTTTTGCTGAAGCTGTCATCGGTGATCGAGAAAAAAGATAAACCAATTACCTGCTTTCTTGATATTTACAAATTTTTATTACAACCTAGCTTCTCACACCACCCATGTTGTGTGTGTTGTTTTATGCATAGGTGGAGGGACCCACAACGACAGATTTAAGAAACTTTACATGACAATTTTGTTTACCATCAGAGCTTTTTTTTGACTGCTGAGAGAAAGTCGTCGACAGAAATACTTTTTTCATATTCCGTTTAGTTTGAGATGTCTGAGCTGGGGTTTGTACCACGGACTCTCATCTAATAAGCCAACACGCGATCAATTAACAACAACAAACAAACAACGATATCAACAAATTTTTGGTGGAAATAATTAGAAGGCAGAGAGGATGACCTACGTTCCTTATAGGAAAGAAAATTTGGATAAAAAATGGTGTGTTTAACTCCGCCTTTAATTTAATTCCATTTTTTCGTTCTTACGCTTATTAAACTTGGAACGCTTGCAAAATACGATATGTAATCTTGAATGGGGTGAATAGGGTGTTGACATATCAAACAAGTATGGAATATGGATTCTTATGAAAGAGAAGGTAAACTGTTGCAAGCCATTGACTGGAATCCACAGGCTAGCTGCAAACGAAGGCAACTGTGAAATAGGATTGGAAATGGTGAAATAATTTTGAATAGAGCTAGAAGCATGTCATTAAATTGATTTTAATTTAAAAATTTTACAGTGGCCTTATGTTTCTCATTATGCATAATGGTGCTGGACGGCATATACATATTATCCATTATTACCCTGTTTGTAACATAAAAATGTAATATATTCATGCTTTACTGAATATATTAACCATTATTGCCATGTTGATATAATAAAAATGGAAAATATGAGCCCTTGATGTTGTATACACCATAGTCCACCACATCTGTAAATGGTTTATAGCCATTTTATTAATATTGTTTGGTTCTGGCCCTGGATTGTACGCGGCAATTGCAGTCATAATGCAGTTGACATATTAAAAGGAGTTGAAATTTTTTTAATTTTCTTTTCTCTCTTTCTCTCGCTCCCTCTTACACTTTCTCTTGCACGCTTTATTATACACTACTGCATAAGAAGACACTTCAGTTGAGATTTAAATTGGATATGGTTGTGTATATGTACATATGTATGTATGCGTGTATTCATGTATGGGTAAGGATATGTATGTGCATATGTATGTGGGCGAGAGTATTTAATGCAACTAAAATGCAGTTGATATTATGGAAAAAAATAAATATGTATTGTGCATATTTATAAGAGCATATGTGTGCATGTGTTTAAGTACAAGTGTAAGCGTATGTATGCATGCATGCGTATTTTAAGCACTACTCTATAAATATTTAAGCTCGTTTTATAATAACACGTATTTGTACAGCGATATGCATTTATTAATATGTACATGCATGATACATCTGCGTATGATGAGAGAAAATAGAGTGTGAGTATAACATGCACACACTCTATGCATTTACAGTTACATATATGCATGCATGTATACTTATTCAAAGCACTATATAGATGAAGTGCCATAAAATGTTTGCAGGACTATATGTACGCATAGTATGTTTATGGCTGAATTATGCATATTTTAACTGTTATTGGAGACACAACTGTTTATGATTTTTTAACGGTTATTTGAATAGTTTACACATACATTATATATCTCTCTCTATCTCTTTCTCTCTTTATTCGTACGTATAACATGAAAACCATAAGTGTTTTTGTGTGGCAATGACAACAGTGTTTCTGTTTATTATTACACTCTCATGAAATTGTTATGAAACATAGTAACAGAACACAAGTACTCAATGATTGTTTGGTTTTATGCAACATTTGCATTATTTGTACTGCAGATTATTGTGTTCGTATATTTAATCCCTGAACATTTTTCAAATGCTTTGCTTTTCACATATATTGCTTAAAATATTAGTGAAAAATTCCAATTTTAATATCATGCCAAAGGAGTAAAATATTTGCTGTTGACTGAACTATTTTAATCTGCAATAAGTTCAAAAAATGATTTTCTTCCTTTGGTAGAGAACAAATTATTTGAAATTTGCAATTTTGAATGCAATACTAAATTATGTGAAATATTATTTGGGTAGTAATTAAAATACAGTGAAACTTCATGAAAATTAATATCACATACAGAAGTGAAAATATCGTTCCTCTTCTAGAAAGTATAGGATCCGAACTTTGACAGTTGATAGAGGCCATCTTGTTGAAGTTACATCTGTCAAATTAGTTTCCATTAATTCAGTATGTTTTCCGTGTGTACGCTGAATAGTTTCTGAAACAGTTGGCAATTGTCCCTAACTCTCATGTAGAATGGTTGCATGAACAAACAGAATTATCGAATTTGAAACGATACCAATCCACATGAGAACTAAGAGTGTCCAATACATCTCCATAAAAGTAACTGTTTGATGTGGTTTTTGGGTTTACGGCGTAATCGGTTCATATTTATTTCAGGATGATTATCAATTTCGAAAAGTATTGATCGAATTTTTGCCTAAATTGGATGATCTGGAATCCAACGACATGTGGTTTCAACAAGATGACACGAAGTGTCCTATATATCATACCACATTAGATATTCTGCACGTGGGATTTAAAGGCGTGGTAATCTCATGTGGTGGAGATTTTAAGTGGCCACCGAGATTGTGCGATTTGACCCCGTTAGATTTTTTCTATTGGGATTTTATTAAGTCGCAGGTGTATGCGAATATACCACAAACCACAGCGCTCCTCAAAGCCAATATAACCCATAAAATCGATCCGCCTGATTTGTGCGCCAGAGTCATGACATTTCGAATTCGCTCGACACTGAGAAACCGTGGCTAACATTTAAACGAAGTTATATTCTACACATAATGGCATTCGTCGACTGGTATCTCACCAATGCCAGACATAATGTCTGTCTATGTTGGTATCGTAAACAGATTGTCCCAGTTCACGAGAGAGTTTACATATACCCAAAAAAGGAGTAGTCTAGTAAGATCAAATCGCATCGTAGTGGCCAATAGGCTCATGACATTGCGTGCTGTGTGACATGTAGTACCTTCTTGTTTAAAAAGTATCAATGACATATTGACTCCCATTGTAAGGTGGCGGATTCTCCTTGGAGGAAGGCGTCCCACTTTGACCATTGTTTAGGCACATTGTGATATCACAATCAATATTCAACATTAGGTATTAAACATTCCCCGGAGGAAACGAACTTGAATCCACAATAAGTCTTGCTATCTATGTATCTATCTTGCTGTCTTTATGCTATAGAATTCGATCAAGAAAGTCTGAAAGTGAGAGAACAGGTAATTCTTCCTTTTTATGGCTAAAACAGGCCACCAACACATGTCTCCCTCTCCTCCTCAGATCTACAGTTCCAACAGAAGTGATTTTCCGGCATGCTTACCAAAACGACAGGGCCCCATGAGAATCGCTATTGTGCTTTGGATGGCTATGCAATTTAAGGACAGAGGTGTATCGGTCCTCTTCTTGTACATATGTACGTGTCCTTCAGAGTGTAAAAATATTGCACGTACCTCTCTTTTGCTTCTGCATACACTGTAAAACGCGTGGCTAATATCCATTTTATCTGAGACAATCGAATTAATTACCCATTCCACGTAACATGTAGGAGATTGCGAGCCCTGACAAGCTCATCAGCAATACAATTCCTAACAATATTCCTATGTCGCTGAAATTGCCCTGAGAAATCCTCGGCGTTCACAGACAAGAATGGATGTTTCAAATACAAACATTAGCAACTTAATTGCAGCCTGGTTGTTCGAGTAAATCAAAAGGATTTCAGGAAAAATTCCACCATTCAACGAGCATTGCGCCACTTTCAAAATGGCCCTGATTGAAAGAGGCAGCATATGATGATTGGTCTTAAATTCCAGATCTTGCCTACGATTCTTTTGCAGGAATAAAGTACTGTTGTAGCTTTCTTAACTACACGCCCTATAATTGGAATTCTTACTTAACACAACATATACATTTGTGTAAATGAGCGTTTGTCTATATTTCCCTACTATACTATCCCTTCAACTTTCCTATTTGAATAGCACAGAGAATTGTTCTCTAAATGAATAGAACATCAGAATAACAACTGTACTCAGATTTTTTAATCTGTATTTAATGATGATTTACAAAGATTTAGGCGCCACTGTTAACTCATTAACAAAACAAAATTCGTTTGCATTTTGTGTATGTATTTGCCACCATCTGCAACAGAAGTTTTCGTTCCTCCTACAGCTGCCCGTATTCTGTTTTTGTAATAGCCATTATGTCGAGTAATTCTCAAAGTCAACGTTGTTTACTAATGGCGTGAATAAATTCGCTTGCGAATACCAAACAGTACAGGATAAATGTTTATTACCATATTTTTTTTATTTTGAAATATTTGTAATTCTGGTTGGAATCTGCATTAATACTATGATACCAACTAACAACATAGGAGTTTGAAGCAGCGCTACCTCTCAATGAGCAACATTCAAACAAAATATTATTCTAAGCATCGGCAGGTAGCAACCCTATCATTCGGGGACCTTTTACAGCAGACCAATCAAAAGGAATCAAGGTGGCAGCTTGGTGTAGTGATCAAAACAGCTTGTCTACAAGTTAAAACAAAAAAGACCCGATTCGAATCCAAAGGGAGTTAAAAAAGTTCTTTATCATGGTTTTCGAATTTCAAATTAAGTGGCTTCACCCTCTCCAATACAATTCCAAGTGGAAAGAGGATAACATCACTGGGAGGTCTGGCAGTGCCGCCATATAGCAGGGAAAAAGTAGGAATCAACAGTTATAAAGATTCCCCTCCACTACAACACATACCCAGAGGGCGTTGCTTCTAGGCAATGATAGATGGCAAATAGATAACATTACTGGCAGGTCTGGCAGTGCCGCCATATAGCGGGGAAAAAGTAGGAATCAACAGTTATCAAGATTATCCGCCACTACTGCACATATATGGAGCGCGTTGTTTCTAGGCAATGATAGATGGCAGCGCCATTATCCTAGGACCTGGAAACAAAGCAGAATAACAACCAACTGGAACTAATGGCAACAACAGCAGCCAACCGGATAAAATGGAAAATGCTCTGTGGAAGCCATATGCTCACAAGAGGGGCAATAGAAAAAACCAAATAAAATCAGAGAAAATAAAACAAAAGTACAATTAGATCAAATAGACAGATTTCTTCTACTGAGACGAAATCACAAACTAAGTGGCTGATTCCATTGCAGTAATTCTGACATCAAAGATTCACCATGCTTTTGAAGGCCAATTGTCGAGAATATCAGTAAAAAAAATTAAAAACCTTCGATCCCAATCGTAATGTAAGCACTGTTTCGTTTGTTCAGACATTAAATATTGTACAACAAACCGTTAGAAAGTAAGTTCAATATTTCAAGGGCCTAATATGTATTATAAAGTTGAACATTTTTAATAGAAGAGTGACAAATGCTGAAAAGTATCACACTTATGTCAACTTCAATGGCATACGTTTTTAGTCGAATCGCAGTAATCCTGCGTAAATGGCGGCCAAACCAGAACAAATGATGAGAAAAGTTTTTCTGTATCTTTTTATCTCTTTTAATATTCTTAATATTACAGACCATACCAAGCTATACTTCTAATGATGGATCTGATGCTCTGAGAGCTTTGTTAGGAGGCTTTAATGCACTTAGTTTTTAGGCCAGAGATTAAAACTATTACTGTCTATTGCAAATAATTAACCAATAGATGCGGTAGATCCTATAGAGGAGAGGTATAATGGAATTGCCTTTCAAATAGAGTCAAGATTCGGGCATAGCTTCTCGCACCACTTATGTTACGTGTGTTAAATTTATACATGAGTGGCGGGACCTACAGTGAGAAACTTTTTGATGGCAATTTTGTTTGCTCTCAGAGTTTTTGCTATAAATTTGCTGAGAGGAAGTCGCCGAAAAAATATTTGTTCATATTTCGTTCAGGGGTTTAAATGATGGCGTCATGCCTAATAAGCCAACACACTACATACTAACTACTGAGACTTCATAACTTCCGAGTAGCAGCAAGTTATCAAATGAGATCAGTCAAACTGTACTAAATATTGTTTTCAATCTAATTGATTGTGCATTAATGCATTTGTGCATTAAAACTAATATTCACCACTGTGCTATTGAACTTTTGCATATGGTGGCAAATTTGTTACGTTTTATCATTGTACACTCAAAATTAACCAAAAAAACGATTTAACAGGCGGCAAGCAAGCCTGGTATTATAGATTGAAAGTGCAAAACATCCTTTGTAATCTTACCGAACAATGCCATGTTTTTGTTGTGCTTTGCATTGCATTTTCACGGCTACTTCAGTATTGGCCTTTTGAATGGTCGTCAGTATTTTCATGGGTTCCAAAAAAAGAACACTTGTGATGTTTCGTGGCAATCTGATTAGTATACGTAAAGTCTTATTGGATTCACTACGCAACCAACGCAAGTAAATCCATGCGAATACAGTGTGTGAAAAAAATTTTCTACAAAGGATTAAATGTAGTGAACATGATTTTGTATTACAGAATATTTTACAAATAGAAAGGAAAAATATAATTTAAACACGAAAGACAATAAAAATTACTCGGGAATTAAAAAATAATACCACAGTGATAGTCTTAACAGACACGAAAAGAGATCTTAGTCAGCCTTCATTCTTTGGCGAAATATTTAAATTGTCTACGAAGAATTTGTTGATTTTAAGAGCTTAACTTGTGTAAACCATATTTTAACTAAAATTTATTTGTAATACAATCACCACACTTTTGATATAAATCCTGCTTACATGCAGTGGACAGAATGTTTAAATAGTCTGTCTAATTCATTATTTTCTCAATAAATTCCAAATTGCCTGCGCCCAGTGACGATACACATTATAATACCACCACCATGTTTAGCCGTTTCTTGAGATCGAGCACTTCATTTCTTTTTCCTCCATACTAAAGTACATCCGTACAAATTAAAATGACATATTTAAACTCGTCTGAAGAAAACACATTATTCTAAATCTCATTAGATATGCTTACGCATGGAGAAAGAAAAATAAGGTGCTTAATCCAAAGAACTTGCATGAAACAATCATGCATGGCCTCGGTAGTACAATAGTGTGGGGATGTATTCTGGCAATAGATGTGAACAGTTTGGAATTTATTGAGAAAACAATGAATTAGATAGACTATTTAAACATTGTAAAGAACAAATTCATCAAAATTTTGGAAGAACTAAAAATTTCTAATGGTCATTACTTCCAATATAGCGGATCATTTGAATACTATAGTGTTGGTTTATTAGACGTGAGGCCACGGTTGCGCTATATGGCAAGTTATGCTTTCTCATTTTTAATTCATTAATTATTATGGAAACAAAACTTCGTTAGAACGAATCAATAGCGCTTGCCACTTACTACAGATCCTTTTTCATTTCAAAATAAATAAGTTAGTTTTGTCAAATCAACATAGGCGACTGTATAGAACGACATACAGGTCTGTGATAACTGATCTTAGTTTCATCGAAAGAATATTGAGCGATAAAGCCCATTTCTAGATGAATGGTTACATAGACAAACAAATTCACATGAGATCCAAAAGCGTGCATTCCGTAAAAGTGAGGCTTGCCCGCTGGCGGCGTTATCGGTCCATACTTGAAAACGACTTTGGCAAGGCCATCCTTATCGGATCAATGATTACGAACCGCTTTTGGTCTAAATTGGATGATCTGGATCTCAAATATATGTGGTGTCAACAGGATATTCTGCCACATTGGATTTGAGGGCATGGTAATCTCACGTGAAGGTGATACAAAGCGGCCACCGAGGGTTTGCGATTTCACCCCGTTATACCTTTATTGCGGGGTTTTTTTAAGTCTAACGTGTATACGAAGAAGCCACAAAACACCGCGATCCTCAAAGCCAACGTAAAAATGCCATCCATCAAATTTAGCAATCAGCATTCAGAGAAGTGGTCGCGGACATTTTTCATATGTAGTTTGACATCCCTCTTCTTGAGAGAGAAAATATTTTTCACGAACAATTCTCTGTCCGGACAAACTTTAGCAGAGCTGCCAATAGGTTATATATTGCATACAAAGTTTACCAATATAAATCATGTAAAATTTGAATATCCTTAAGGAGCCTCATTTGGCAGCTTTGATTTTCCGAACATATTTTTAGAAAAGAGCCAATTGTGCTGCATGAAACTGCCAGAAAAAAAAATCGAAGAACACGGTGCAGCCGCCTTTAGAGTTACTTTTCATGATACAATAGAAAGGCAATTCTCGAACTTTTGCTGTCTATACCTCCAACAAACAAACAAAAAATATTTTCAACTAAAACTATCTCATAAAACCACTGTTGTTTGCTACACATACACACACACAATGAAATAGCAACAAGAACAACAACAAAAAAGGGGTTGGCATTGGTGGCAATTGTACCGGATAGTGTTATTTATCAATAAAATGAAATTCTACAAAACCCAACAAGACTTAACACGCATCAATGGGAATTTTCAATAGCGTTAAACCCGATACAACAACAAAAATAGGCGTTTAGCCTTTAAGCTGAACAGGCATTTAAAACATGAACATCTCCGTGTGCAACGACAATGACATCAACACCAGAACACAATACCGTTTCCTTTTAAATTCAATTCCAAAAAAGATAGTGGAAAGGATACATGGATGCGTGTGCATATGCGTGTCATGTAGATAGGTGTGTATGTATGCTTCTGTATCTCAATATATCAATTTCGTTGGAATATTGTTTTTTTTTTTTCAGAAAACAAATTTTTGTTTCCGATTAAGAAATACCAGCCATTGATTTAAGAGTTTGAACATAAGGATCTACCAGCGTTTAAAGACAGACTACGAATTAAAATTTTAAGGAGAAAAATAATTTGTATACTTTTACTCGTATATGTACGTTTATCTCTGACAAGAGCCGTGAAGTGCGTCTGTGAATCCATGGTTTTTACGATTCTCACATAGAATGGTGCATAGAATGGTACAGAGAAAGTTGAAAGGCCTTGGAGGCGGCGAGCGATACATCACACACTCTTAGGAGAACTCCTCAGGCTTTGTTGGATATGAATTGAGTCGAAATCTTTTTGAGATTTTGAAGGTTGTCGATTTGCCTCCGAGTTTTACGGATTATAAGGTCAGAGTATACAGTTTTGACAGGTTGCCCTCTGCAGTGTTTTCGGACAAATAGTATTGGCATGGTGTGAGTAGATTTCTAAGCAGCCGTGCAAACTTACAGATGACTTCAAGATAGATGCAATGACTGATAAGTGTTTTTGCGATCAGCAAAGCAGCGGAAGCAGTATGGTAAACCATCTATATGAATCGTTAGGCCACCTTAAAAGCACTGAGTTAGTAGCATCTCAGCTCAATCTTGGTCTCTGTCCGCCCTTTCAAGGCTCTAGAAAAAATCGTAAAATTGTGTTGGAATCCAAGGCTATTTGGGCGCCCACGACAACGTGAGCGTCGAATTGTGCAAACCTGGTAGAGCGGTCTAGACCTGGGTTTTTTCAAAGATTTTAGGGAGTTAGGATTTCCGATGTTAAGAGTTTCATCCCTCTCATCAATTGACTTTATTTCTCCCCTCTGTCCTATCCCCCTTTTTTACTTAGACACCTTCTTTCTTCTGTGGGTGAAGGTCTGGTTCTTAACTCCGGCCTTTGAAACCTAACCTAAGGGTATATTTTAGGCTCTACGAATTGAGTTCAAGAAATAAATGCATTTTATTTAGCTAAGGACAAACGGGCATATTCGGATTCTTATTAGCAGTCAGACAATAACCGAATGCCGGTCGTTCCATATAATGTAATGAGATATTATATATTGATAGCCAGAGTACATATTCCAACAACAACTCGTCTTAATCTCTCCTTTGCAATCACTCTACACCTTTCCAAGAGCCTAAAGAGGGCCTTCTTTTAAACAAAAACCAACCTCTAGTTAACATAATGTCCAACGATTGGACTAACTGCAAACAAAAGTTGTGCGAATTCAAAAGAATAATGTGGAAGGCGAAGATGATCTCTTAGAGTACCTTTTGTGAGAAAATGGAAAAATCCAATGAGGCTAACAGACTTTGCAAATTTCTAACAATTTCTATCATCTGTGATATAGTACGTGGAATGAGGAAGCTGATATAATAGTCCGTGATAAACATTTTTCGGATAATTGTGAACGCAGACAAGACTCCCATCATTCGCAGACATCTACGTAATCGATGCGATGAGTGTATACAGAAGTGAAGTCGCCGTGGTCTAGTAGGTAGTGTGTTGGCTTATTAGACGAAAAGCCAGGGTTCGAGCCCCAGGCCAGACATCAAAATAAAATACAAAAAGTATTTCTTCGGCGACTTCCTCTCAGCAGATTTCTGGCAAAAACTCTGAGAGTAAATAAAATTGCCATGAAAAGTTTCTCAAAAAATCTGTCGTTCGGAGTCGACTTTAAACTGTAGGTCCGGCCACTCATGTATAAAATTATATAGTGGTGTGAGAAACTAGGTCGTAATCCTAACTGAAGGGTTGTAATGACCAATTATGTAAGTATGTGAGTGTATACACATTTCTGTAAACGTTGTAATCACTTCTAAACGTTGTAAATCACTTGGTATTGATGGCATTATACCTGTAGACCTAAAGGAAACATCTGATATGCTGATTCCCTGGCTTCTGCAATCTTTTGTGTCTGTCTTGAGTACCTGCTAAGTGGAGAGAGGTGCAGGTCGTTTTCATCCCTAAAGCTGGGAGATCATTGATATCCACTGTGAATGATCAAAGACCTATCAGCCTAACCGCATTCGTCCTCAAACACGTGTACACTAGGGGCAGGTCCACTGAGACTGTACTGAGCATCTTGGTGGGCAACATTGAGAAAGCTTTGGCACTCAGTTTCCATTGACGTGGAGGGTACCTTCAACAATGTCCATTCGGAGACTGTTGTCAGGGCCCTAATAAGCGCAATGTTAGCGAGTCTAGCACAAAGGATAATTAATGCCTCTCTACGTGAGGTTCATATGGCAAGGGACGTGAATAGAGGCACACCACAGGGTGGTAATCTCATACCCTTGCTGTGAAATATCGTAGTAAAGGAACGGTTAGAGGAACTTCAACGACATGGTTTTCAGGTCTATGGTTATGCAGACGATATGGCCATTATAGTATCAGGGAAGACATAGGAACACTAGGGTCGATTATATGATTACTTAGTTTCTGAATAGATCATTCGATTTTAGAAATCCGAATTTTGGTCGAATAAATCGGAGATTCCCAATGGGACCCTTAAAGTTTACAGTAATGGCTCAAAAACGAGTGACAATGTGGGAGAATGGTTTCTTTATTAAGGGTTCTGATATTAAACTTTCTTATAGGTTGCGATTAAGTCCCTAACAAACGTAGTTTCGACTTTCACCCTTGTCCTTGTCCCGAGGATTTCTCTATGAAAATTTGGATCATTTAAAGGTGACTCTTATATGAATTCCGGGACACAAGGATATTGTCAGAATTTATATTGTTGATAAACTCTCCAGGGCCGGTACGGACCTGGCAATCTCCGACGTGTTACAAGGCATAGGTATTCCAATTGCTTCGGTTAAATTGGATTATTGTCCACTCGTTTTACGGAGAGTCCCAATCTCGCTGGCAGCAGGAAGGTACGTGTAACATTGTCAGACTCTGCAGGGCACATATGGAAAAAAAGAGGACTGATTCACTTCTGTTATTAATTCGTTTGGACATCCATCGCACAATATCGATCCTAACGGACCACTGTCTTTTGGTAGGCATTCCGAAATACTCGACATTCCTAAATGCTGGCCTAAGTGGGACTTCTTCCTTCGAGGGTATTTTATCATAACAAACTTCATTACCATTCCTATAACCTCAAATGTTTTTAATTAAAAAGTATCTTATTATTGTTAGGTTAGGTATATAAACTGTATAATGTATATATTATAATGTATATATTATAATTTAAAAGTAACAGTTTTTATTATTATTGTGAATTATTAATTCCTATTAATATTTATAAATGATGTGGCAACTTTCAAATGTAGATAGTAATGAAAAAGAGAAAGAATAAAAAACGCAAACAAATGTGCGGAACAATAATAACAACAACCGCATTTCATTATAAAGTTCTGCAACTTGATTATCAACGAAAGAAAGAGCCAAGCAACAACAGCACAACTCAGCTGAAGACCAGTTAAATTGGACTGAGAATTCATATTTAATTCAACACATTTTATAAGGGCCACAACAAAACCTTAATTATCTATTATTGACCAGTACTTCGTCCTTAATAAAAGTGAAAACATTTATCGTAAACTAAAAATGGATTATGATGTAAGTGCAAATAATTGGTAAAAAAAAATGTAATATTCTATTCATAAAATACATATTTATGTTTATATTGAAGCCCATACCTACTGTTGTGCCTGCCGAGCCATTAGATGTTGAAGGTGATACGGTGGCTTTGCGTACTGCCATGAAAGGCTTTGGCACCGATGAACAAGCCATAATTGACATTCTAACAGCGCGGTCTAACGCACAACGCCAATTGATCAAAGATAATTTTTTGCGAGAATACGGTCGTGATCTGATAGAGGATTTGAAAAGTGAATTGGGTGGCAAATTTGAAGATGTCATTATTGCCTTAATGTTAACACCAGTAGAATATTTGTGCAAGCAGTTACATAAAGCAATGGCAGGTCTAGGCACAAATGAAAGTACTTTGGTGGAGATACTCTGCACAAAGTCTAATGAAGAAATGGCCGAAATTGTTAAATGCTATGAAAATATGTATGATCGCCCTCTGGCCGAGCATATGTGCAGCGAGACTTCTGGTCATTTTAGACGTCTATTAACACTTATTGTAACTGGTGTACGAGATCCAGCTGGTACTGTTGATAAGGAAAAAGCTAGGGAGCAGGCAGAGGCTTTATACAATGCCGGCGAAGCTAAATTGGGCACAGATGAAGAAGTTTTTAATCGTATTATGGCACATGGCAGTTTTGCTCAATTGCGTTTGGTGTTCGATGAATATAAGAATGTTTCAGGTCAAACCATTGAGCAGGCAATTAAGCATGAAATGAGCGGAGAATTGCATGAAGCAATGATGGCAATAGGTAAGCAAAACTAAATGAGATTATAAGAAATTGGTAATTGAAAAAAAACGTAGCTCCTTAAGTAAAATTTACGATTTAGTTGGGTCTCCTCTCCCTACGTTCACTATTGACGCCATTATCAGTATTCAATATTCTGATATTTAAGTATTATTATAATCCTATATTGAAGAGTAAGACATAAGCGTTATGATAGTTTGCACCGCGCTAAATAAGTTGTCTACCGTTACAGATAACGACCATTTTATTTATTAACTTCTCCTCATTTTATGTTAAGTCATAACTCTTGTAGCACAAATATATTTTGCTTCTTGTTTCAAGTTATTTATTTATTTATAAATTACAATACAATTACAAATTATATCCTAATTATATACGAGCGAAGTAACTTGACTATTTGCTCGGTGTAGTGTCACAGACCAGAGTCTCTGGTGGGAATCGAACCCACGACCCTCACGCTAATAGTCTAACACACTACCCACTAGACTACCAGGGCACCCTTGTTTCAAGTTATTCGAACAGTTTCAAAGAGTTTTTAGACAAAGTTTAACTTATTGTAAATCTATGCAATGCTTATACAAGCTATGGACCATACAATTATCATTATTTTGTTGACATTTGGTCAATTCATTGTATCGTTGTATTCATTGTATTGTTGGAAGAACATACAAAAGTGTATGATTGTTGTTGATATTTTTCATATAAAAATCCGATACACTTATACAAATTTTTTCCACATGTTTTTAAAAGTTGTATTGGTTTCGTGCTATCAAATTGTGTGAATGAAAAAAATGTGTATATGTTTTTAAAAAGTTGTGTTGGTTGCGGGCTTTGATAGCCACGAGATACACAATACAGCATAGCATTGAGCGTTCACAAACAAACAAATGTATTCAATACAACATACACGATACAAAGTCGTGTGAATTGCCCAATTTTGTTATTCTGATTTTTTTCTTTTTAATTCAATTAAACACCTTTTTTCAGTTGAATGTGTTCAATCACCTCCTGCCTTTTTTGCTAATCGCTTATTTAAGGCTATGGATGGCATGGGTACCGATGATACAACTTTAATACGTATTATAGTTTCACGTTCTGAAATCGATTTGGGAAATATTAAGGAAGAGTTTGAACGTCTTTATAATCGCACTTTAGTTAGTGCTGTAAAGGTTAGTTGATTTTATTCTAACGATAACAAAATATTTTAAATAATATTTTTTATTTCTTAGTCCGAAACATCTGGCGATTATAAACGAACTTTGTGTGCTTTAATTGCTGGTGCCTAATTTACAAGATATTCTTGTATTGTAATGGAATCTCGTAATGGAATAAATTTATGTTTCAAAATCTCTACAATTTTTAATAAGTTTTTTAGTTGTACCTCATAGAAGCAGCTTTAAATTATCAACATGCAAAGTATTATTAAAACTGTTATTTGTCCCAAAATGTTTTCATGTAGAAATTTGTAGAATTTATAACCATTTGTTCTTATATTTTTATAAGGATGAATTTATATACAAAATAAACCTTTTTGAATTCTAATTGTTTAAACTATGTCGTAGAATTTAAATTCTTAAAATGCTACAGTCTTGATTTATTAGTAGTCTGGCCATTTTTACTGGAGTTGGGCAATCTGTTCTTAAAATATTTGAAATAGTTCGAGTTTGATTGAGCTTTTATAATCACCTACCTATCTGCTAACCACTCATTTGTGTTTAATAATTTCTTATTCTTAACTAGTAGGATAATTTCTTAGCCTTAAGAATATAATTGCATCTGCTGAAGACGGTCTATCAGAGCTCTTGGTACAGTACTGAACTGTAATTGTACTCTGTATGACCATTGGTTCATATTACATATGTAAATACATAATTGGTGATTACAACCCTTCAGTCAGGATTGACTTTTATTCATGAATTTTATTCGTGAGTGACGGGGCCTACAATTTAATGACGATTTCAAATGGCAGATTTTTGAGAAAGTTAGGTTAGGTTAGGTTAGAGACGTGTACTTGTCAATTAAGACAATTACCGTACCCGGAGGTCGAATTGCCCCATTGTACAACGTCCTAGTTTCTCACACCACTTATGTTGTGTGTGTTAATTTTATACATAAGTGGTGAGACCTACAGTTTAAAGTCGACTCCGAACGACAGATTTTTGAGAGTTTTTTCATGGCAATTTTATTTACTCTCAGAGTTTTTGCCAGAAATCTGCTGAGAGGAAGTCGCCGAAGAAATACTTTTTTGTATTTTGTCTTGATGTCTGGGCTGGGGCTCGAACCCTGGCTTTACGTCTAATAAGCGAACACACTACCTACTAGAATACGTCTGATGAGAGGAAGTCGCCGAAGAAATGTTTTTTATGTTTCGTTTTGTTGCAAATGTCGATCTGGCATTAGCAGCGAGGCGACAAGGCTAATAAGCCAACACAATACCTAATAGACTACGGCAAATTCTTAGGTTTATATCACTTTCTACAATCCTAAACTAAACTCCTGAGGGGAAAACAAGATCTCCAGCTCACTCTGTTCTTCGCAATTTCATCTACTTCCTTGCAGCTTTCGCATTTGGAATTTCAGTCCTACATCTCTTTGGGCAAGTTTGTGCAGTGTGTTCGATTGTTAAATTTTTAAATTAACGGTTTATTAAATTTTCGATTAGTATTGTGAATTATTAGTAAACCAAGTTGGTATGGCAACCTGTACTATGAGTGAAAAAACGCAAAAACAATTAAGCAGACCGACAATTACGAGTGTTCTTAATTTAATAACACTTAATTTGTATTTCTGCTGTTAGTTTTGTTAATTATACGAAATTTCTAAATTACAACAATAAAAATTAATGTACGATTCTTTTTAAATAATAAATTAACAGTTTTGTCAATTTAACGGTTTTTGAAGTAATGTGTGGCAACGTAAATGTAAATATGTCAAAGAGAAATAGAGAAAAAGTGAAACAAATGTGAGGAGTGTCTCAGTCCACATATTCAAAAAATATTTCTTACAAGAGACACAACAGAACTTTAATCGTCTTTTATTTAGCAGTATTTCGTTGTTAATAAAAGTGAAAGCATTAATCAATAGCTGAAAATGGATTACACTGTAAGTTGTAAAAGAAATTGGTGTTAAGACTGAATATTTTTTTTAATAAAATGCGTATTCAATTTTTAAAATAAAGCCTATACCTACCGTTGTGCCTGCAAAGCCTTTCGATGTTGTTGCTGACGCATCAGCTTTACGCTCTGCCATGAAAGGTTTTGGCACCGATGAACAAGCCATAGTCGATCTTCTAACCAACCGCTCCAATGGTCAACGCCAATTGATCTTAGAAAATTATTCACGCGAATACGGTCGTGATTTGGTAGAGGATTTGAAAAGTGAATTGGGTGGCAAATTTGAAGAGGTCATAGTTGCCTTAATGTTAAAGCCTGTGGAATATTTGTGCAAAGAATTACATAAAGCCATGGATGGTATGGGCACCAATGAAAGTACTTTGGTAGAGATTCTCTGCACTAAATCAAATGAAGAAATGGCGGAAATTGTTACTTGTTATGAGAATATGTATGATCGTCCGTTGGCTGAGCATATGTGTAATGAAACTTCTGGCCACTTCAGACGCCTATTGACACTTATCGTAACGGGTGTAAGAGATCCGGCTGGTGCTGTCGATACTGAGAAAGTAAAGGAACAGGCCGAAGCTTTATACAATGCCGGTGAAGCTAAATTGGGCACAGATGAAGAAGTTTTTAATCGCATTATGGCTCATGGCAGTTTTGCTCAATTGCGTTTGGTATTCGATGAATACAAAAATCTTTCGGGTCAAACCATTGAACAGGCCATTAAACATGAAATGGATGGAGAATTACATGATGCCATGATGGCTATAGGTAAGGCAATCATACTATAAGTATTAAAATCTCATAGCATAAGAGGTAATGTTTTATGTTTTAATAACATACGTAAAGAATTAAAATTGTACACTCTTCTTATGGCGTGGAATAGCATAAAGTAGTGGTAGTAGTAGCTGAGGCTGACGACATAATTATAATTATGAATCATAATGCAATCTATATAGTTGTCAACTTAGCTCTTCAAAAAACTATAAAAGATCATTTTTTGATAAAATGCGTCATAAATAACGTAATAAATGCTACACAATTTATCCATACATACATACACAATTCGTCATTACAACCCTTCAGTCAGAATTACAACCTAGCCACTCACACGACTTACGTTGTATGGGTTAATTTTATACATGAGTGGCGGGACCTACAGTTTAAAGCCGACTCCGGACTACATATTTATGAAAAATGTGTCAGAAATCTGCTGAGAGGAAGTCGCCGAAAAATATTTTTTGATATTTTCGGTTTGATGTTTGCCTTGGGGTTTGAACCGTGGCCTTAGGTCTAGTAAGCCAACACACTACCCAATAGACTACAACGACTTTTTCAATTTATCCATGGCTATATAAAATTCAATGTATCATATATTTGATGTAAAACCACACTCAAAAGCAAAACCTGTTTAATACTTAAGTGGGGAATAATCGCTATAGTACAACGTAACGAGTTACTCTGTTAGCTGTCAAGAGTTAAAAATTGCAGTTTTAAAGCAATGACAATAAAATATGCTAGTATATTAGCTGCTCCTGTAGAAGTTAAATCGCAAAATACGACTTCTTGAACTTTGTCAAGTGGAAATTGAGAATTTGGTTTCCATGTATACGGGTAAACAATAACTTACTTTAAATCGTCTTTGAATAAACAAATTGACAATGTCTTCAATAAATATACAAGTTACGCTAATAAAAACCTTTTATAACCTCTTATAAATGTAGAAATGTTTTATTTTCATTAAGATAGTGAAAGTGGTCTGATAGCCCAATGAAATTAAAATGTTTAAAAACATTTCTCTTTTAGTTGAATGTGTCCAATCACCTGCTGCCTTTTTTGCTAATCGCCTATATAAGGCTATGGATGGCATGGGCACCGATGATACAACTTTAATACGTATTATAGTATCACGTTCCGAAATTGATCTGGGCAATATTAAAGACGAATTTGAGCGTATTTATAATCGTACTTTAGTTAGTGCTATAGAGGTAGGTTGATTTAATTTTGACAATTACAAAATTAATGAAATATTTCCTACTTATTAGTCCGAGACATCTGGGGATTATAAACGTGCTTTGTGTGCCATAATTGCTGGCGCTTAATTTACAATATGGTCTTGGTTGAGCTGCCTGATTTGAGTACATTTGTTTTTATGAAAAAAAAAAAATATTTATAAGTTATTATAGTTGCAGCTTCAAATTTTTAATTTACAAATTATTATATGCATTGTTGTTTGTCCCAATAAATATTATATCTGTTTTGTAAAAATCAATTTCTTACATTTTTAGAAAGATGACATCTATTATTTGAATATTTTTAATTACTTGTCCGAACTATTTTTAATTAAAATACAAAAAATAAATCACTGAGTCAAATCACTGAATCAAGAGTTAGTTTTAAAAACTTCTGTTGCTCATTACCAAAGCTACAATCTTTGGCTGTAACTACATTTAATAGACTGACTGATCGAGTGTTTATTGACATTGAACATTTTCCAGCTTTAATAACTAGTTCTACTTATGACCACCTCATGCGATAATTGCAAAATCTAGTCAAGTGGGTAATTATGGGAGTTATTATTTCCTTGCTCGTTTTGTATAAACAAACTTAAACCATATTTTAACTTTATTCAAGATTATTGCCCAGCTTCAGACACCATTCATGTTGTGTGCATTTATTTTATCCATGTTTCTCATGGCAATTTTATTTACTCGAAGAGAATTTGCCAGAAAACTGTTGAGAAGAGGTTGCCGAATGAAGTATTTTTTCACATTTCGTTTGTTCGTGATATTAAGAGCTTTCGTCTAGTAAGCCAATAAACTAGCTACTAGACTACGACGATAATTTATTCCTGTTGACTTCTGTAGGACTGAATATTTTTTGAGCAGTTGCGTGACTTATAAGTAATTCTATTAAAATACCTACAATATCATTAATATCGAGCGTAATTAAGGCATTGTTTTATATTAAAAAATTTTCTAAAAGAAATATTTAAATGTTTACATTGACAAAGAGACAAACGGGGTACCATTTGATTCATAAATTGAATCACAGTCGACAAGTGTAATTAAATATGCTTACTAAAGTTTTGTATCGATTAGTTGTGGAATAGGGTGTGAATATATCGTTTGTTAAGAGAAAATTATTGTTCTTATTTGTTTAAATTAAAATATTCGTCTTTGTTTAAATCAGCGATATTGAGAGAGACTTTTTAATCTGTTTTATTCATTAAGCTCGCTTTAAACTACAAGTGCTAAAAACTCACAGTGTTTTTCACTAACACACTCAAATCTTTGGAATTTGTGACTAAACTAGAAGACATACAGTTTATTGTGGAAAAATAATAATTATTGTTTTCATTTTTTATATGCAATTACATACAGCATAAATTATACTGAAAAAAAATATTAAATTAGAAGATGATGCACTTAGTAAAATTAAAATAAATAAATACAGGGAAATTAGAGTGTAGAAAAATAAATGTTCATAAAACAGCAATTAAATAGAAAAATTTATTGAAGTGCTACAATTATTGCACATTTTTCATTTTCTGCCCTGCCTGTTGGGCAATAGGCTTGCTAATCTTTCGATAAGTTTTAACGCGAGTCCCAAACCATATACTATATGGCTTGAATTAAAATTTATAATTCATAGAAAAGTGCTTAAATCTAGAAATGTATGCACGTAACTTTCACTTTACGGATGGAAACATACATACAAGTTCGATAGTAACTCAACATTGTGGTCGCCGCAATCTATTATGAAAAAAATATTTCTTTTCAGCAGTCTTCTAGCAAATACACTGAGAGTAAATAAAATTGCCATGAAAAGTTTCTGAAATCTGTCGTTCGAAGTCGGTGTTAAATTGTGGGTTTCGCCACTCATAGATAAAATTAATTCTTACAACATGGATGGGTGAAAAGCTAGGGTGTAATCCTGACTTAAGGGTTGTAATGATGAAAAATATTTTGGAATACACTTTAATAGACGCCTGACGTGGAAATTTCATAGAGAATCAAAGTTAGCAACAAATTAAGTTGAAGTAATTAAAAAAATGCGTTTATTGGTTGAAACTTAAGTCTAGTGTAAACTGTAAACTCTTGCTATATAATTCATCCTATTTGACTGAAACCTGAAGCTGAACCTACTGAAACCTATGTGAAACCTTCAGGTATAAGAACACTTTAAAAATATAAAAATAAGATCTTACGAGTGACTACAGCAGCGCATTAGTGCATCAAAAATTGAAACAGTCAAAGCAAATTGCAAAATATTGGAAAACATACTTGAACAAGCTCGTAATGCAAACCAATTCTCTAACTCGGAAAATATTGAATTTCTTCTCTTAAAATGTTCAGCCACTAGACAAATGATGTCATACCCACCCCACATTTACAGTTTCTCTTTTTACTCTTTTATTACATTTCCAAATTGGATTTTAATTAATGTTGTGAATAGTGAATTATTAATTAATAACGATAAAACGGCAACATTTAATATGAATTAAAATGATAGAAATTTTTTTATAGTTTTACAACGTGCCTTCTTACTGGACTTTTAAGAATATTTTTTAAAAATATTTAAGACATTGAGAGTTTTCCATACAACATTTTGTTGGCTGTTCTTTCAAAAAATGAATTTTAAACATCAAGTCGTTATTAAACCGTTTTTTTAATACGATTAATCTTGTCAATTTAACGGTTTTTTCTCTTAATATTGTGTGGCAACTTCAAATGTAAATATGAATTAAAAGAGAAGGAGAGAAAAAATTACTTGAATATGAGGAGTGTCTCAGGCCACAACAAAACTATAATTGTATACTTATTATTCACCAGTATTTCAACGGTAATAGAAGTGAAAACATTTATCGTTAACTGAAAATGGATTATGATGTAAGTTATGAAAGGAATTGGCAAGAAAAAGATTTAAAATCTTATTCATAAAATATAAACTTAATGTTTAAATTAAAGGCCATACCTACTGTTGTGCCTGCCGAGCCATTAGATGTCGAAGCTGATACGGCAGCTTTGCGCTTTGCCATGAAAGGTTTGGGCACCGATGAACAGGCAATAATCGATATTGTAACGGCGCGCTCTAATGCCCAACGTCAATTGATAAAAGAAAACTATTTACGTGAATATGATAGTGATTTGATAGAAGATTTGAAAGGTGAATTGGGTGACCAACTTGAAGATGTTATTTTTGCCTTAATGTTAAAGCCTGTAGAGTATTTGTGCAGAGAATTGCATAAAGCAATGGAGGGTGCAGGCACTAATGAAAGTACCCTAGTGGAAATACTATGCACCAAATCAAATGAAGAAATGGCCGAAATTGTTACCTGCTATGAGAATATGTATGATCGTCCGTTGGCCGAGCATATGTGTGATGAGACTTCTGGTCATTTCAGACGGCTATTAACACTTATCGTAACTGGTGTAAGAGACCCAGCTGGTGTTGTTGATTCTGATAAAGCTAAGGAACAGGCGGAAGCTTTATACAATGCCGGTGAAGATAAATTGGGCTCAGATGAAGAAGTATTTAATCGAATTATGGCTCATAGCAGTTTTGCTCATTTGCGTTTGGTGTTCGATGAATATAAGAATGTTTCAGGTCAAACCATTGAACAGGCTATTAAGCATGAAATGAGTGGAGAATTGCACGAAGCAATGATGGCAATAGGTAAGAAAAACTAAATTTGAATAGAAAAATATATTATTCAAAATATTGAAGAACTACGATTATCGACAATGGTAAAAATATCCTGTATACAATATTAAATATGTCATATAAGTAAATGATTACAGGCAATCAATATTTTAACTCACCTTTTCTTGTTTAGTCTAATGAATACTTTTTAAATCTGTAGATACAAAATAAATATTGAAGAAAATTTTCCCTTTAATAATGAAAGTAGCTTCATTAACATATAAAATGTTTGTTATGCATTTTTAAATACATGTATTTAAAAACATTTCTCTTTTAGTTGAATGTGTTCAATCGCCTGCTGCCTTTTTTGCTAATCGCCTATATAAGGCTATGGATGGAATGGGCACCGATGATATAACTTTAATACGTGTTATAATATCACGTTCCGAAATTGATTTGGGCAATATTAAAGACGAATTTGAACGTATTTACAATCGTACTTTATTTAGTGCTATTGAGGTAAGTTGACTTAATTTTAACAATTACAAACAAAATTAATAAAATATTTCCATTCTTTTAGTCCGAGATATCTGGAGATTATAAACGAGTTTTGTGTGCCTTAATTGGTGGCGCTTAAATAACAAGGTGGTCTTGTTTTATTTCAATACATTTACTAAAAGTTTTAATAGGCTTTTATAGTTATACTCCGTATAAGCAACTTTAAATGTAAACTTTCGAAGTATTCTATATGCATACATTACCTAGAATGTTGTTTGTTTTAATAAATCGTGTATTTTTTTAAAAATTGGGTATTTTTTTATTGTGTTCATACATTTTTAGAAAGATGAAATAAGTCAAATGGAGGGTCTTCCACTAGAATTTTAAAAACATCAGAACCTAACTTAACAAGATGAATAGTAAAAGGAAGCACTTTGCAGGAAGTAATGTTACAAAAAATTCAATTCAAATTCAAAACTTAAGATTTCTATCAAAACAACTGTCTGGACTAAAGTTAGGCAATACTTTAATAAAGCTTTAGTAAACAATAGTTTTTTACACAGCGAAGAGTGCTCGCCTGTGTTGCCATTTAAAGATTGTAATCAAAGTAGGGTTTAGAATTCTAGGATTTCTATACATAACGACCAATTGACAATTAATTAAACTTGTTTTTGTATGTTCTTCACTTCATAATTGGCACCTGCTAATTGCAAAAATGTCTGCCAAAAAATAAATCCCCAACCTGAATAACACTGTAAGTTCTAAAAGGATATTTAGAAAAGGATGCCAATTTTTTATTACCCAAACATGAACTTCAATGACCCTGTAAGTTCTAAAACGATTTTTAGAAAAGGGTGCCAATTTTTTATTAAATTTATTTTTTATTGACCATCGGCTAGTAGGAAATATGTTGACTCCTCTTCTGGCATAAAATAAAATTGCCATGAAAAGTTTCTCAAATCTGTCGTTAGGAGTCGGCGTTAACGAATAAAAATAACACACAACATGGGTGGTTTGAAAAGCAAGGTTGTAATCCTGACTAAATTTTAATAAATTTTTAACTACGGGTCTTTGTTAAAACCGTGATTAATATCCAAAATAAAAATTCAAATGTTAAGTTTTTTATCAACATCAAATTTCAGCCTCAAAATAGACAATAGTGGTGAGTAGCATATTCAAATATGAGAGCCGTTGGTAAACCACAAACAAATAGTCAATGTCGTCAACATTCAAGTTACAAAAGAGGCTTAATAAGCAAAAATTTTTTTAATATCTTACGAGCTTTTTGCAAGACACAACTTAAAAGTCTTTATGCGTTCTATGTTCAACAAGGAAAATAAAAAGTGAGCTCAGATTACAATTACCACTTTCTCAGGCCTTTAAAACAGCAAAAATATTTTGTATTATGAAGCCTGTGTAGCCAATAGAACACACCCTTTATAAGTGTTGGAACCAGGATATTTCTGAGAGATGTACCACGTTTTGATAAA
This sequence comes from Sarcophaga carnaria, assembly GCA_958299815.1. NCBI lineage: Eukaryota > Metazoa > Arthropoda > Insecta > Diptera > Sarcophagidae > Sarcophaga > Sarcophaga carnaria. The sequence goes on from OY283149.1 coordinate 90,100,622, forward strand.
AGTTCCATTTCTCCAGACTATTATTAACAGAATTAACTGAACAACACAGAAACAAAAGTTTCTCTCTCTTATACAAAAATGGGTCTAAAACAACAAGTTTTATTGGATTGGCTACCTCAGCCAGCGACCGTGTTTGAAACAGAAGCTGAGGCAATTGTTTAAGCTATAAAACTGTGTCCGAAACAGAAACAGGGTCAATATTGTAATCGTACTAATATTTTTTCAATTGAAATTGGATAATTTTTTGAAACACACTGAAAAATTAAAGCAAAACAAAGCAAAAATCGCTGAGTTAACAATGTTGTTGATAACGGGGTTTGAATAAATTCGCGTAAATAACGGCATTTACATATAGGCATATATATACAGATGTTTTATTGGAGGTGGTGGGTCGATAGCTGCCGCTCAATAACGCATTATTCCATGTATAGAACAGAAAACTACAGAGAGCGCTGAGCACACCCTTAAACAAAAAGAAAAGTAAGTGAGCGAATGTATTTAATAAAAAGGAAAATTGAGATTGAGTATGAAACGACCGGCATGGCATATGGTACCAATACCACATTATACAGGAGAATTATAAGAATTATCTTCGTTTGCTTTATACAACACATGCATAAAAATGGGGAGAGCATATAAATAAACAAATTTTCGTTGCTCATACAATATGCGCAGACGACATAAACTATGGATTTTGCCTTATCTATAGAATATGAGTTTGGAATACCTAATAGAATCTACTCAAAAGCAAAAAAAAATTGAAAAACTTACGAGTGTAGTACATAAATAAATGAAAAGAAATGTGTTCTTTTTTTGTTTGTAATGAATGAATTGGAAAAAGCAAAAATCACAAACTCAGCAAAGGCATTACTGTGCTTTTAAATAAAACATAGTGGCAGTTTAACGCAAAAGTCATCACCACCCGGTATACGAGAACGGAAACAATAATTGAAAAGAAAAATTTTTTCAATAAAAAACGTTCTCGAAAAGAAATTCTATAAAAAGTTTCAGAAAAGAATTTTAAAAACTATTTGAAAAAAAAAGAGACATGGATTTCGATTGCAAATGCATGCGTATACTGGGCACAGCTGCCATTTCCATAGTGGGCTATCAATTTGTTACAAAATTTCTTCCCTGGCTGTATATAAACATTGTGGGTCCACAATTATTTGGGCCTAAGGTCGATGTGTGTCGTATGGGCAAATGGGCTGGTAGGTGTATCTCCCTTTTTCATAAATACTGCATGTGCTTATTGGTGTACATTGTTGTGTCATGTTATTATCGGTGAATTGTATCGTAAGAAAATTTTCTTAATTGGTGATAAAACACAAAACGCAAGCAAAAGAACTTTTTGATAAGATTATAATATATTTTAAAGACAAAATAAGTAATAGTTTTTTGTTAATTATTTATTTTACCTTGCAGTTATTACCGGTGCTACGGATGGAATTGGAAAGGCGTATGCTAAAGCGGTAAGTTAATGGATATTGATTTTTTACAAATGTACTACACACAGGAGGTAAATCATTCAATGGCACATGGATAACTGCCGTAAACATGAACGTGCTCCTAAAAAATCATTTATCATTTAAATCATTTTGTAAACCAACATAGACAGTGAATTAAACATAAGATCTTTAAAACTGTGTAGAAGAAATTAAGGATATTTACCTTTTAATGAGATCACGTAAAGTCCTAATTCATTATCTAATTTAATTGACTACGTCAGAAAAACCAATTTGCGTCAAATCTATTACATAAAAAATCTAATCTAGTCTAATTAGACTATATATTTCTAATAACAGACAATCTATTTCTAATGACAGTTCTAACAACCAAAAAATATCTTATATGGCCTAAAATATATATCAATATAGTGGTTATCTTTCAGAAAGGCGGGAAGTCAAATGTCTTTATCGCAGCACATTGCAATCTTACGTTGGATAATAGGTGGTATACTCTGAGTTAGAATAATAGTAAATGTCCTAGACTGTTGGAATTCAGTCTGCGATCTTCGAAATCAGTTTTATCTCTAATATTGATATGATATACGACAGTTCTCTGTATTGCATTTACGTTTCTTTCCTATATGTAGTTACTACCAGGTTTGACGTAATGGCTTGGAAACCATTATATGTTGTGGATTTCAATTTCGATCAATGATGCCACAGAGGCCGCATCTAATCACGATTTGCTTTCAGGGTAAAATTTGCTACCAGTGCCGAAATCAGTTTCATTATAATGCAGTCTGGTGACATGCAAAAGGATGTTTATGATTCTAGTTTTTTTTCACAGTTTGACTACAACGACTTCAATTATAAAACTCTTTAGTAGATTTTATAATCAACTGTTTATCGGTCTGGCAAAAGATCTGTCGGTTTAGTTTGATTAAGTCTTTGAACTTCTTCGGTTCTTATCTACAATAAATATAACATTTCCTTCTGTAATATTCAAGTGATCATGGTGGCACATCGTCTGTATTAACGACAGAAACTTACAAGTATCAGAGTATCAGCCTATACCTTCATCTTTATAAGGTTAGGGCAGGTTAAATAGCCTTTAAAATCATGACTGAATATAGGTGCTTTAAAATTAATCTTACATTTAGAAAAAATAATTCTATTTTACAAAAACCTTATTCGAATATGTGAAATTAATTCGAAAAAAAATATTGCGGTCAAATGCAAATGCCAAGTTGGTATTTAAGCTAGTTTTGGTGCATATCGCTTTGTTAGTCTCAAACGTTTGAAATTTCAGTGATACATGCGAGATTTCAAAAAGCCTCAACAAAAGCCTTTCATCTTCAGTTCTGGTAACCAGTAAAAATTTTGATATCACTTATAGTTCCAGTAGTTTCTCAAAATCTTAATCGTTGCTAAGCTGTATTTCTGTTGGCATAAAATTTCATGCAACCAAATTCTAATTTCCAAAAAAAAGCGCCTCTAATGGTCATCAGTTACCGCGCTTCCATCGCCACCTTGAAAAGTTAACAGGCTTCCTTGCTTAATGTGATCTTAAACACGATAACATCTTCTGGGTGTACCAAGCTTCAATTACTAAACGGTTAACACTTTGTCAAGCGAAATCAACTCATTCTCAAAAATGTCTATTCACTTAGACGACCTCGATGACTGTGGCAACGTCTGTGGTTGAACAAGCAGTGAAATATGGGACACACTTATACCGTCCTAATAGTTGATGCTACTGTAGGTCATCAAACAAGTAATTGGGCAAATAAGAAAAAATAAAAAGCCTATTCATAAACTCTTTAGATGTGCAACACGACATTGTTTGCTGTCAGCTAAATCTAAGTCTGCATCAAACCATGTGTCTAGTTATAAATTCTAACTAAAAGAAATAGATAGAAGTGATAAGTTGAACGCTTTCCAAAAACATCCGCTATAAAAATATATGCCAAATCAATCGTTACAATAATAACACTGTATATGACACCTAAAAATTCATATTAATGTTGTTGTGATTTTAAATACTATCGATCAATGTACAGGCAATTAAATATTCTTCGATATTATAGCTGAAGTTCAAAATCGGCCAACTCATCGTTTATTTATAACACGTAATTGACACCAAAATGAAATTTAAAAGAAAAATAGCAAAACGATTCAACGTAAAGCACTTGCACTTCGCATATATAAGGTGTAATGAAGAGACCTCAAATAGGTTTGCTTGAAATTGAAGTTGTAATAAAGCGTAGTTAGCTTAGTAGACATCTTACTGAGCTTTGATAGGTTTATCGTCTGGCGTTACCTAGAAACTACGCCCTCTATAAACATGTATTGAGTGAGGTGATCAGGAACTTATGTTCCTTCTTCTATGTTATTATCCGTTGATGTTGTCTAATCTGGAGGCTTCCCAGATAGTTTACTGGGGATTTGAAACCTTTTTAATATAAAATGTTGTCTTCCTAGTACCACCTGACATGACTTAATCGCACTTATATAACGAAACATACAGACGACTAAGCCCTATTATATATTCTCAATTAATAAAAAAATTTTATAGGCTCTATTTTTAAAGTTCAATGAATAAATACAACTGCATTGTATCGCCACGAAAGCCATAGAAATTATATGTTATTTAAAAAAAGACAAAAAAAAATAATTCATAAAACGCACGTGGATAGAATTTTTTAAATCAAATCGATTGTAAGTCATTAAAGTTCTATGTATTGCACCAGACTATTTTATTAAACGCACACACGAATTGATGCATACGTTAGTGCGTGCATTTGTACATCATATCCGTACTAGACAATATTCAAATTGATCGCTATTTTCAATAATTTTGATTAACTGTACTCTTTGCATGTTGTCAACGAAAGTTCAATGAATATTAAAAAATTGAAATTTTTAATTTAAAAAGAAAATTATTAAAGCATGTCACTAACGGTACAAAACAAACGGAATACTTCGGCAACACACACAAAAACATTAAACAAACAAAGGAAATTAGGAATTGCAAAAATGAGAATTGTTCTTCACCTACTGGGAAATTGTCCGGCATTATGTCGAAAGAGAAAAAGTTATCTTTGTGCTATTATATAGATGATCTGGAGAGACTGTCACGCACTGACATTGGCAGTCTGAGCCGCTTTATCAGAAGCTTCGAATAGCTCCGAGGCTAGGGATTAATACAAAACAAAACGTGGCAGCACAATGGCCTACCTCTATCCACATACCTTTCTAAGGAAATTAAGAAAGTTCTTTGACGTCCAGTCTGGCCATTTGGTATTTACCTTACCACACAAGGTACTCTTTGCAATAATTATACGCACTCTGTGGCAAGTGGTACTTATAAATTGAGCAAATCACAGTCATGGTCAGGTCTAGATGAGGTTATCTGGATAGAGGACTATAATTTAAAGAAAAAGAATGGGAAGGAGGATTGTTTATTGAACTCATTCATTATGATTTTTTATTGTAATTTTCAATCTCGTTTTTGGCAACTTCCAGACTTCCATACAGTTGATTTGCTCTCTTCTGTTTTATCTTTTATGGTCTTTCCATGTCATTTAGCCACCGTAATTTGATCTTGCTTATGTTTGTATTGCTTGTTCTATTTTAATGTTTCCAGAATAAACGCTCAGTGTTTATTCGGTCTTCAGAACAATGTTATAAAGGGAAATATTAAAAAGCAATGCTGCAGTGTAAACAATGGATTCTATTTACAACAAAAAGTACATGCTTTTGGCAGCCAGGGATATAAGTCTCTCTCCTCAGAATGACTATTTGAGAACTTTGAGGACTTTTTGAGGATTTTGTTAGAAAAATACACTGGGTCTTAAGGATTGTCGGCTTGAACAAGTTTGACAGCAGTAAACATTTTGAGATAACATTTCTACGGTATCGTTGCAGACCGTCGAAGCTGATGGCACAATACTCTGCTCCTAATTCTAACAACTCAAAACCGATTTGTATTATTAAAACCCTTTTTTAAGGGACACTGGTGAAAAAAACATGGACACGTGCTTAGTACAATTACAACTTAAAATAAAAAACTGTCAGGTCATGTAAATTCCAAAAATATATGCATTAATTAATTCAAAGCAGCAAAAAAATGTTTTTTGCAAATACCCAAGGTTTACTATATTAATTCTGTAAACAATATTTAGCTCAGAAGTACAAGTTCAAATATAGAAAATGCATATTCATTTAAATATTTGATTTTTTTTTGTAAAACTTTTCATAAACAATTATTATGAAGTGTCATTTGTCAAGTACTTGACGAAAAGTGATGCATTCACTCACGTTTAGTTGTAAACAGATGAACAGACAGACAGTAAATCAAAATATCCATTAGCAAACTATTATTATTTTTTATTGTAAATATTGGCATAGAAATATTGAATATTGAAATAATAAAAGAGCAAATATTTAATAAAAGAAAAATTTTTAATGTTTTTTCTTCTGTTCAATCAGATGACTAAACAAAAGCGTGTGTAATTTAATTAAAATAATAAAAAAAACCTTTTTAAATCGAATTCTTAAACCCCTACTTTGGAGACAAGGGTTTCTTTTAAAATAAGAGACTTATTTTTATGAAATTCAAAGCCTTTATTTGGAATAGTAGGAATGATCTTATCTACGTCAAATGTTTTGTTTCCCTTTTAAGGGTAGGTAATTCTACTACAGGAATTTTCGTTTATTTTGGACCAAAATTTAGGACAATCATATTTCAAATGCTTTTCTTCTTATATGCTAAGAGACTATAACATATATGAAAACGAAAATTCAATCGAAGCTCCGCAGTTTCATCAAGCTGTGTTTTTTTTTCTTGTTGCTTTATTAGCACCAAAGCATTCGAAAAATTTGTTTACGTGGTGGTTGGTCTCAACAACTTTCGTTATTTTTATTAAATATCTTCGCAATTTTGCCTTGAAACGGGGCGGAATTGTGAGTAAATGACTGTTCAGTTGCTTATTTTACACTGTAAACCAAAAACAAACAGTGTCACAGTCCAGTGGAGTTATTGCGGTCTCAATTAGCGACGTACTGGCACTACAAATTATACCCTACGTAGATTAGGTTATGTTTCAGAACATGTACTTGTCATTAACAAACGTACAATACCCGGAGGTCAAGCTTTCCCATTGTATTCGTCCTAGGAATAAATATAAAAAGAGATACAAGCAGTGGGTAGGGAGAAAATATGTAGGAATAGGTATGTGAAAAGACAATTACACTACAGAATATGGCACCTAAAAAGACTGCGGTCTTAACATACACCACTTCACACTTATGGATGGAATGTGAATCCTCGTCTCTAGGTTCAAGTTCTACTCCTTGAAAAAATCCTTATGAGAAACCACTTTGCTCGGCTTGGAACCAGCCAGAACTGATAAAGATATACAAGGTCACATCCAGGATGCAAATGAGTTGCCGAAATATAAATTTCCGCAATTTGTTTGGTTTTCTTTAAAGTATGTCAATCGCACAGAATATTCTCTTAATATTGCTTTTTCACCACATGCATTCAAAGATACATACATACATACATAATTGGTCATTACAACCCTTCAGTCAGGATTACGACCTAGTTTCTCACACCACTTATGTTGTGTGTGTTAATTTGTATACATGAGTGGCGTGACCTACAGTTTAAAGTCGACTCCGAACGACAGATTGTTGAGAAACCTTTCATGGCAATTTTATTTACACCCAGAGTTTTTGCCAGAAATCTGCTGAGAGGAAGTCGCCGAAGAAATACTTTTCGTCTAATAAGCCAATACACTACTTACTAGACCACGGCGACTTCATTAAAACCATTGCATTCCATTAAACTCATGTAATCAGAGATGCATTCATGTAATGCACTGTATATCTTTAACAAACAAAGCTAAATCTTGTGATTTCATAGTTCTCTTGCGACACTCGTAAGCCACAAACAGTACTCGTAGCAAAAGTATTTACAATCCATTGTGCACAAGGTATGATCAGATTCGCCGTATATTTCATTGCAGGGAGCTTTTTCAAGACGAAACGCAATAGCAGCTTAAGTATTATGTTTTTTATCTTCGAGAATACGGCTCTGAAAATCTAATTGGCTCTAGATGACATAAATACATTTTTGAAAGCAAAAATATTATCATTAAAGCTATTGTAACATTTGGGATAAAATTTTCACCTTTTTTATGCTTTTTTCAGTTGGCCAAAAAGGGTCTAAATGTTGTACTCATCAGCCGAACTCTTAGCAAATTGGAAGCAGTGGCTAAAGAGATCTGTATGTATATTTATTGTATTGCAATAGTATTTTTTATCTAAAAGAAACTCTTTAACTTTTAGCCGAGAATTATAATGTCGAAACCAAAATTATAGACGTCGATTTCACTGGAGGCCAGGAGATATACACTAAAATCCAACAAAATATCCAAGGTTTAGAAATTGGCGTTTTAGTTAACAATGTTGGTATAAGCTATGCCCATCCTGAATTCTTTGTTGAATGTAGTCAACAGAACCCCAAATTTTTGCGGGATATTGTATCAGCCAATGTGCACTCGGTTATACAAATGACCGCTTTAATATTGCCACAGATGGTAGAGAGAAAAAAGGGTGTAGTAATTAATATAGCATCTGCGGCTTGTGTTATACCGAATCCTTTACTAACAGTATACAGTGCTACCAAGGTAAGTACTTAAATGAAATAAAAACATTCTTATATTTAATTAACTAACTTGTGTGTTTTAGGCATTTGTGAATAAATTCAGTGCTGATTTACAAACGGAATACCGTCCCCAAGGTATTGTAGTGCAGAGCATTCAACCCGGTTTTGTTGCCACAAATATGACAAAACTTCGCAAAACCACTATGTTTGCACCCTCAGCCGATACGTATGTTGAGTCGGCTCTTAAAACTTTGGGAATTGCCGAACGTACGGCCGGTTATATACCACATACTCTCACGTTTACCGCTATTAATATAATTTCAAGTATTTTCTGTGAACAATTTACCAGTCAATTAGTTTTTAAACAATTATTCAATACACGTAAACGTGCTTTACGTAAAATTGCCAAGCAGCAATAGCCAGTCAACGTAAAATAATCAAAACCAAAGAATAATTTTTCCTTTTTGAATGATTAAACGCATTAGTGAAAATTATTATACACTTATCTTCCTATCCTACGAGTAAATTAAAATTAATTTGCATTAGAAAATTTTACAGGGCTGAATCGGGTTATTTATGTTTCTTTTGGTGAAACGTATTGTTTGTGTTTTTTTATATAATTTGCTTTTAAAAAGTGTCATATTTTTAAATAAAAACATGAGTTTTAATAAAGAAGTTTGGTTTTCCATTTGTTTTTTTTTTTTTCAAATATATTTGATCTTTAAAAGTGGTCAATTGTAATAAAAGTATACAATATTACAATAATAAATAAGTATTAAAAAATAAAATTAGAGACGACTTCAAACCCAAGCATGTCAGCTTCGAATACAGTTGAACACAAACTATCCTACAAAATGGTTGGTTCAAATTTAAAAAAAATAAGAGGATTCCCCTTTAAAGTAAGAAAATATGAACATCAGAGGTAGGTCAGGCTTCACTACTTCTTGAGAATGAGCAGGAGTGACTCAATAAGGAAGGCTCCTCGCCACCACATCCCACACAACAACCCAAAACACTTGCACAAAGGGCGTTGTTTTTCTAGAAGATATGTCATACCTATGGTGTTAGGATCTCTTATTGCATATTGCTTAGCTGGCAAAACGTGATGAAACTACATGTAAAAAATGTAAAAAATGGAACCCGAATAAGGATTTGAAAATTAAAGATATAAAATAAATTTCACTCCAAACTACTTTTTGATTTCTATTCTCCTTGTGACTTGCACCAATTTAAAGTAAACTTTATCCACTTCCCTTAAGAATATTTCTATTTATTTTATATAAACAACAATCTCTTTATGAACATCTTATTAGACTTGTCTATGCAGCGTATTATATTGAAATTACGAAACAGGCCGTAGGAGGAAAAAAACTGTTTACATCATAAAAGACGGGAAATACTTCTACATAATGTAACCAAAATAAGAATTATGTCTGTATTGACTTATAGGATCAAGTAGTTAACTAATTCCGGTTCGAATGAGTTCTACAAGAGAGTCAAAATCTATTTAAGTATTGATGAAATAGTGAAATACAATTCAATAGTAAAAATACAAGTTCCGATATAAATAGGCTCTTTCGTTCTCTCGTGTATGCGTTCAAGTACCTACAAAACACAATAAATTGCATATATGGGGCCATTGCCCCAACTGAAGAAAGATATCTGTACCGCAGACAGCCGTCGAATAAAGCGACGAAATCTCCAAGAGTAAATCAAAATGCTTTCTGAAATGATAATTACGCTTATCTCTAAATCACCTGGCGTGTGACAGAAACAACAATACCCCTAAATATCCCAATGAATGGAAAACTGTGTGCGCTTGTTAAAATTCGGACAATTTGAAAGCTACTAACTAAAATCAAATATGATCCACAATAGGTGGGATACAAATGGCCGTAAATGTAATAGAAATGTTTGGAAATACCTAGAAAACTGATAAAGAAATTCCCAATTCCTTGACGGTAATACAGGCCTCGTAAATGAGGGTAAGAATAAGAGGGTAAGAGGTAAGATAAAAAACTACAAAAAGCAATCCTTGGATTTCTCGACGCTTGCAATATTTGTACGACATAGATTTAGATTTTCAATTGGTTGGTGGGTGCTTGTGGATTAACGGCAGGGAAAAAGGAAGCCATAGAAGCTATAAGATTACTCATTTCGTCAACAAATTTTACACACTGAGGATTTCCCATAACAGAAATGAGGTTATATGATTAGCCTATCAAAGGAGGTATTGTTATTTAAAAGTTTTATACCTCCTTAACAGAAAACACAGCTTCCTAATCAAGACATATATATATATACATATATATTATTCCACCTGTGCCCTACTTCCGACGTGATATTTTTCACGCGGAATCTACAAACACTATAATATTCTTAAGGTGTTTAAATGACTAACCACCTTGAGATCCTTTCATCTTGCGCCTTTCTAGAGGTAAACATTTGTATCCTCTTACAGAACTTAATGCTATTACACCGGCAGTAAAGCATAATTTAGAAAAAAATTATTAGGAAAATTACAAGTTTGGCTTACCTATTTTCATTTCTTTCGTTCTCTTTTCTTTTCTCTAGACTTTGTTTATCTGTTGCACATAACAATTTGCCTTGTAACTCAAGAACCCAGAGAAAAAATTTTAATTTTGGTCTTGTCCAACGGAAAGTTCTGGTTGTTGAGCTAATTTTTACAAATAATAAAAACGCCATTACTGATCACAATCTACTTGAGAGTTCACTTTCAGGTCTTATATTGATCGCCACACAGTCTTTCTATATTCAGCTCAAGACTTAGCTCAGTAAGTAAAGTAATATACAGAATTTATTTTTTTAGATACGTTTGAATTAATTAATTTCCTCCTACCACACTTTAAATTAGAAACTCACTAATAAAACTAACGCTATTTTTTTTTACTTCAAAATTTTAACTAACGCTATTTTTTTTAATTTAACATTTTTTTAAGCATGCGAAAGCATGCCTTAAGGCGCCATTTTATATTGTGAATGAAAAATGTCAAAGAAAGAATAACAAACGATGACAATGTCAATTTTGACATTTCTTTAAACAACAAAAAAGTACTATAAAAAAACACACCATTTGGAAAAAGTAAGTGCAAATTGAAGGAATTATTTTTGTATAAATGTAATAAAATTCGAATAGAAACATATAATCAATACAAAAATATTGGTGCTTCTTAAATTCCAATACTGTTTTAATATAAGCACTTAAAAACATTTATTTAACTTTGTTGTTTTTTCAAATACTTTAACTTACGTAATGTATGATGCTACTGTTAATCACATCTACCGTTCCGTTGCAGATATTCCATGGCAATTACTCTTGTTGGACGAGTGGCAAAAAAGTACGCAGCTGTAATATTTTTCCCAACATTTACCGCAGCCACAATATTTGCCGATTGGTCTCATACCCAGTCTTGGAAACGTCAGAAAAGAGAACTTGCTAAGGCGCAGGAAATTATAAAACAATAAAACCAACTTTGTTCAACATGTTGGGCATCGATACACGTTACGTCTTGGGCGTTTTACCACTTCTTGGCTTTGCCATTGGCCATTATTTGGATAAAAAAGAAACTGAACGTATGACCATGTTCAGAGATAAAAGTGCTTTGTATGCCAGCAAGACACCCAGACAAGAGCCATCGTGGTAAACATAAACAAACGATTTAATATGTAACATATTTCTTTGAAATTTATAAAAATATATACTAGAGATAAATGTGTTATATCTCGAAATGAATTTCTTTCCGAAGTAGAATGCAAAAAGATAAACTAAAGTATGTATATAATTTTTTAACCAATTGAGAAAGGTAAACTCAATCAATGCTATTGTTTATAATGATTAAAAGCCTATTGTATCCTTTGTAGAATACGTGTGGGGTCTAATGGTCATTATCTAGTAAGTACATGTGAAAAAAGGTTTCTCCATAAAACGGCTATTGAAGAAATTGTAATGATGTGGAGCATACGTTATGGTGTAGAACTATTAAAATATTTCAGTGTGAAACCGTGTCCATTGATGTTGGTCTCTTCAATGGTTTCGTGAGAACACCCAAGTGGTGCGAGTTGTATCAAGAGCATTGCTTAGCGATTAATTACATTAATTTCAATTAATTATAATTCGTCTAATACGTCAGTGCACTAATGTGCAAAATCTTTCAAATTAGAACCAATAATTTGTATAATGATCTACAACATATTCTAGTGGGTAAACAAAAGAATTTTTTTCGGCAACCACCCCCCCACCAAACATGAGAAATTCATTATAGTCCACATTCCCGTAACTCGCTCTTTTTGTTCTTATGAATTTAAATATGGCTTAAATTCGAGCAGCAGTAGTAGACTTGCAGAAATCGAACAGATTCTATTAATTCAAGATTTCAAATGCTTTGATGAAGCTAAAGGCGTTAAAATATAATAGTTGCTGCGCTATTGTACGTAATTTGTGTCAATGACGAGAACAGGAGCAATGACACGTGAATCCGTGTTAATCGTTTCAAAGATTTGCTGAAAGTGATAATGTATATTTGATAACGCGTTATTGCATCATAGGTAACATCATCTTTCAAGTTTTTACATTCTGTGAGATCTTACTTCTCGTATAGCTTACTTACGATTTTTATGCATTTCACAAAGCATTCAATTACAATAATTTTAGTTTTTCTTTCTAATAGAGCTTAAAAGTTATGTTGTCTATTAAAAATACATTAATTATAATGGGATTTTTATTCATTTTCTTATAATGTATGAAATATTTCTCTACAATCGAATTCGGACTTTTCAAGCATTTTTTTAAGTATCTTCAGGTAAAGATATTGGCAGCCGAATTCTAGATGGGTTGCCAGTTGCCAAAATTGTATAAATATGATATTACAACTAAAATTTTAGCATTTCACTTTTAAAAACACAATATAGCTTAAGTACGATTGCTGTCAATAACAGACCGATTAAAATTTTGTTGTTTTAGCAAATCTGTCCAGTTGGACCAATAAGAAATACGCAGTGTAGTTCTATTTTTAATCTATGGTGTATATTCAAGTTTTTTTCAAGATTTTTATATAATTTTAGTTGGTAAGGAAATTGCCATTATAACTAATGCATAATAGTTAAATTATTACTGAAAATTTCACTTGTAAAAATATTTTTTGACGGCTGCAGATTTATATTTACTACCTTACAACGGAACGGAAGTTCGGTTGTTATTTATAAAAGATGTATAAGTTAATAACTGAGACAAGATTTTAGTATGGATATTTCTTCTGTACTTGTATATAGTTTAGTAAGACCCTGACAACTATCATATGCTCAAATACTTTATCACTAAGTAAACATTTAAATTTAATTTTTGATATAAATTTAATACATACAACTTGTGTATGCTTAGTAAATGGTAGAGACGATAGGAGGGCTAAAACGAATTAAATACAAGTTTAAATAATTATTATGTTACTTGTTTTCCTAAAACATGTGAAGACTATTGTTTTTACGATACGATAGTAGAATATAGTAAAATACTACACTATACCTAAAATCTGTTATGTAACGTAAACATATTGTTTTATTTATAATTTAAGTCGTCGCCATTGCAGTCTGTTATGATGCTACTATGAGTATATTTAGATACATATATGCTCTAAGTAACCTTTTTATATGCGTTCACTAATAAAATTAACTTTTGCTAATACCATTTAGTTTTAATTTTTTTATGCAATCTCATTGATTTATTTCGTTTTTATTCGAAGTTAATGCATTTTTTTCTTCATTTTTTTAATACTAATTTAACAGAAAAAACATAAATTAAAGATTCGTTTAAAAAGTACATTTGACAAATAATTAAATGGGCATTACTATTAATAATATTTTAATGAAATTTTGGTTATGAAGAAAACAAAGGGAATAACTAAATGACTTCCTAACACACATTCTTGGTAAAACATTCATTCATTAATGAATATACTTTATATATGTAACACATTTAAGCTGTGGCTATGCCTAAAGCAACGCCACCAACGAATGCAGTTAAGAAAATGTGCAGATCATTTAGTTTCGGTCCGTTTTCATCCCCAATTAATTTACTGTACCATTTTGCGGCTGATTTGGATTTATTTCTCAATATATCTTCAGCCCTATCCATTTTGCGATCAACAAAACGTTCTGCCTTATCAACCCAAGTTCTCTCTTGGCCAGTGACAGCTTCCTCTACTTTGTCAGTGACTTTGTCCAATTTACGGGTTATTTTAGACCAATCGATTTCAATATAGCCTTCTTGATGCGCAATTTCCATAAGTATAATGCCGCCACCAATGGCAAACGCAGCAAATTTGCCCACTTTCATAGTGGCAAAGCCTGTTGCCCAACCGGACGTCGCTCCAATAAGTATTTGTGAATAGGCTGACCTGGAGCTGATGTCTCCTAAAATGCCACCCAAAAATTTAGATGCGTCATCCGACATTTTTTCTATTTTTTTGTTTGCTTGATTTTTTTGAGATTTTGGCCAATCGCTCATAATACAGACAGATGATTCACAAATATGTTATTCTCTTTTTTTATATTATTAAAGAATACAATCCTTTTTGAGATAATTTTTAGATTTTTTAGATGATCTAATAAATATGCAATTCGTATTTTTTTCTGCGGTATAGTATGCAAACTAAAGAAAAGTTCGTAGGCAGTAAATGAAGTATGTAACGACGGTAATTTTTCTTTTGTTTGGATGCATTTTTATTATATATGGCTCAGGTATTGCCAGGTATAAAGTATTTAAGCGATTATACTTGGCAGCATTGAGCATTGTTAAAAAACATTGGAGCACAGTGACTACCGAGTAAAGCAGTGAGAAATTGTGATCAGAAATTCCAAACTTAATAAAAAAGATTCTTATACATTTAATAAATTATAAAATTTTATTTAAATATATATAATGTGAAAAAATAGACGCCTTTATTTTTATATGCAATTAAAATATACTCCAATTTTCCAATGACTAAAAGTCGGAAAATAGTTGTCGATAACAATATCATGATCTCATACCTGTTTCCCTATTCCATGAGTAGTTACTGAAAGCCTTTTAAGTATGGCCACTGGTTGATAGTTTTTCGTCAAATTTAAAGGAGGGTAAGATCAAACACATGAGACGGCAATACAAATGCTCATTATGGTCTATAAGTTTATGAGCCAAACCCAGAGATGATTTTTTCAACAATGAACATCATAGGGAAAAGAGTTACCTGAGTTGGAATGGGACTCAAACGGAATAAAGTACCTTACAACCACAGATGGACATGATATGCTCCTAATACCTGCTATATCAGATTAAATACCAGCTTCGTTAGAAGAAAATTAATTAAACTGAAGCAAAGCAAAGAATATGATAAGTAGATGGAGCAGGTACTCTCTGACAGCCCTGCCTTGCTTAAAGAGATGCAAAAGGGCTAAATACATATATTAGGGTCATTATTTGGTATGAAACCAGTTAAATTACCAATACTTCTTTCTTACCTTATGGAAATAAAAGACTGTATTTAGCACGAAGGCAAATGGTAATGGAATGTAGTGTAGTAACGAGCAGTATATGCGCCTTGTTCTTCCCCTGTGGACCATACTGAAAACTTTTTAAATCCAATTAAATGAATATTTATATCCTTGTTGAGAACTGTTTTCTTTGGAGTGATCAAGAGCGAAATTCTTTCTTCAGAAGTCCACGATAAATTTGACAACTTACTTGTACACATTGTCTAATGAATAATTACTGGTAAATGTCCTAAGTCATCGTGGTCTAGTAGGTAGTGTGTTGCCTTATTAGACGAAAAGCCAGGGTTCGAGCCCCATGCCAGACATCAAAATAAAAATACAAAAAGTATTTCTTCGGCGACTTTCTATCAGCAGATTTCTGGCAAAAACTCTGAGTAAATAAAAATTGCCATGAAAAGTTTCTCAAAAATCTGTCGTTCTGAGTCGACTTTAAACTGTAGGTCCCGCCACTCATGTATAAAATTAACGCACACAACATAAGTGGTGTGAGAAACTAGGTCGTAATCCTGACTGAAGGGTTGTAATGACCAATTATGTATGTATGTAAATGCCCTACTACAGTTACAAGATGCAAGTCTCAAAACCTTTGTTCTAGCTAGGCTAAATGCCTTCTGTGCAAGTGATTAAACTTGCAGTTTATGAATAATTTCTAGCGACGGCGCCATTTATAGATATTTCTGAAGAATTTTCCTCGATATCATTCACATGTAAATGCCGCATCGACGACCTCTGTTAATATCCTTTTTCATTTCCTTTAATCTCAATCCTTCGTCATTTCACAGTTATTTCATAAAATTGTTTAGAGTAAATATTTAAAAGCGTACACCTAGCACTACAAGTCTTTGTATGAAATAAAAATTGTACTGTTATTAAGATATTTTTTTAATAAAACAACTCACACGTGATAGGAAGTCTTTTAAATAAACAAAAACATTTTCAAGAAAATCCATATAAACTATAAATAGAAAAAAAAAAGAAAACAACAATTGCTTTAAACATATCCTTTTTAGACTATTATCCCAAAAGGTACACATACCACGAAATATACATATTTTAAATTTTATTATCGTCTCTTATCTCTTTCAGGCTCAAGCTAAAATACGTTTAATGCAGTAGTAGAAGAAACCTTGAAAATACCATGGAGTTATTATTCACCCAAGAACGTATGCTATTATTGTTACTGGCTTAAGAAGATCTATTTATCATATCTTTTTCACTGCAACAAAACAAATAAAAAGGGCAACAAATTTTATAATAATTTACCTGTAAATAGTAAAATCATGATCATGCCTAAACAAATAACACTTTTTTGGAGACTTCGTATTATTATTTTTATTTTTAATACAAACACAACAAGGTTTAGAGAATGTGAGTGTACGCGTATTGTTGTCCGTTCAGGTAACGCTCATTTTGTGGTCAAATCACTCCAATGTATAAGAAAAAATGTATTTTCGTAGACCTTTAATCTGTGTGACTTTAAACGATATTTATTGCAAAGATTAATGATGCTACACCGTAAGAAAAACTTCAAAAGAATACAAGAATAAATCCATTATTTTTCCAATAGTTAACTTCAATAGTCTGAATATTACACTTTATAAGTTACGTTGTAGTTCAGTTTTCAAGAATTTGAAGTGCGTTTGCTAATCTATGGATAACTCTATTATAATCAAAATTTTTCTGTATTATGATACCCAGTATCTTGCATATGGTATTAACCAGCGTAATTAATGTTTGCAATCGTTCAAATTACCAGTTTCCGTTAATTCTTAGCTCCTTCATGTTCGTTCAACATTTATTGTCAGCAGCGCAACAATGCTCTCAGCAAAATTGCTTGGCTCCTGTTACTCTTTCGTTAGTGAGCTAATGCACCGTTTAGTGTAGCTTTCTCATGTTATTATACTGCTTTTTATTTTTACTGTTATTTCATGTGCCAAAGGTTGTTGCTATAAGATCATAACCGCTATTACTTGTAGAGCTCGGCAGTGTCTTCATTAGTATCTGATTTCATTGATGATCACCAATGAAGAAAATTGGTATTTTTTAATTTTCCACAAAATATGGCCTAGAGTCTAAACCAAACATATCAATTGAATTATTTTCAAGAGAACGCACTTGAAAATGCAATGAAATTGGAGCATGTCTCACATGTTTAATTTGTAGACAAAATAACAAGTACGAATTACATTTCCGTCAATAATACTCTATTTCCATTTGTAAATGTACTTTCAACAGAAGTTCATATGAACCGCAACAGTTTTTAAAATTTTAAATTTTTTTTCCAATTTTTCTTTTCTCTCTCTATTCATTTTTGTATTAGGGTATTAAAGTATTTTCGTATGTTATAAGTAAAAGAGAATTTATACTTGTCCACAGGCCTGTCAGCACAATAATACAAGTGGTATTCACTATCTCATGCAGTAACTTTTTCAATATTTACTTTTAATCTAGATAATAAATATATTAATCTATTTAA
Source organism: Sarcophaga carnaria (assembly GCA_958299815.1). Lineage (NCBI taxonomy): Eukaryota > Metazoa > Arthropoda > Insecta > Diptera > Sarcophagidae > Sarcophaga > Sarcophaga carnaria. The sequence continues at coordinate 90,118,764 of OY283149.1, forward strand.
TGTACTATTTTCATTATTAAGTTACATTATGTTTTAGTTATAATTTTTTTTTCATTATTTGCTGATAATTTCATGATGAAATATTTTTTATTAAATCCATTGGCAGCATGAATACCTTAAATGTTAGTTTTTGGATTTCTTTTTGATCATGCATGCATGCATACATACAGTCACCCATAATTTATTATTAACCTTTTGTTTGTTAAATGGTCAGTTCTCTGGACAAGGGAAGTGTACGTTACTAGCGGTTTAGTAAGAGGAACACAAAAGAAATACTCATACCTATGTATACATATGTTCTCCATTCGATAACAAAACTACCTCATAAATTTTAATGTATGTCGATTTTGTTATTTAGTACGGAGAAAAAGGTTCTTTAACTATTTTCAGAGAGGTAGAAAACTATATTTGCCTTGATCAAAGTTGGTGCATAAAGCATGAACTGCTTAATGTGTACCAAAACCGAAGCCAAATCTGTTAAAGCTGCTTCTTTAATGTTTAAAAAATATTCAGTTTCGTACATTTTATATTTTTGTAAAATTTAGAATAAGTCAGATTTTTGGCTGGATTATTTTAAGAAAATGGATTTTATTAATACTATTTGTCCTATTTGTACTATTTGTAAAATTACCCAGAACTTTAGAATCGATAAAAGTACCAAAATATATACATATCAGAAAATAGCAATTTATAGTACTTTTTGAAAATTCCTAGTTATATAGTTATAGTTGTTTCCTAGCTATAAAGTTAGACAAGTCTCAGTTGGGGAACATTTATGCTATAAATGTCAACAATGAATGTGTTACTTTTTTTGAAGACGAATAAAGAGCCGCCGTAATCTAGTAGGTAGTGTGTTGGCTTATTAGACGAAAAGCAAGGGTTCAAACCCCAGGCAACATCAAAACAAAATACAAAAAATATTTCTTTGGCGACTTCCTCTCAGCAGATTTCTGGCAAAAACTCTGAGAGAAAATAAAATTGTCATGAAAAGTTTCTCAAAAATCTGTCGTTCGGAGCCGCCACTCATGTATAAAATTAACACACACAACATAAGTGGTGTGAGAAACTAGGTCGCAATCCTGACTGAAGGGTTGTAATGACCAATTAGGTATATGTATGTATGTATGTAATTATGTAAAGAGCAATTTGGAGAGTTGGTAAAACAAAAACGGAAGTGTTAGAATTGCGTTTAAGCAGCATAAATGGTGGTTTCTCCATGCAAATTGAGCTTAATTACAGGGATCTGCTGAATGATTTTTAAAAAACTACAAAACAGCAACTAACAACATGCACTTGTATGTATTCAGAGGTTTACTGGATTTAATTAGCTGGCTGGCATGGCAGTTTTTTGGGGAAACATTTGAATGAATATTGATACTTGTGCAAGAACAATCAACAACAACAAATGCTCTTTAACATCAGAGAATCTGATATTGGGCAACCTACTCTTTATAATAATAATAAATAAATACATATATATTTATGTATATAATACATCAGTACTCAATACTTCCCAATTTATAAATTTATAACTAAAATTGGATAACCCACCCGTTGGTTAAAAAATCGAAATGGGAGAAAAAACGACCAATTGGTTTATCCAACTATGTTGTATAACAAATCGCAAGGTATAGTTAAATTTTTCAGAAATTTATTTATTTACATTCAATCCTATCATGTTATTTACGATATGGATGATTAAGTACATAAATTTTGGGAATTCCTGCATAAACCTCATCACCTCTTTGTTTTGCCTTAGTTTACCAAAATCCAATCGGAAACGTGAAAATAGTAGAAATAGTAGAAAACATGAACACCCTTTTGCAAAAATTAGTTCACGTTTCTGTGAATTCACTGTATTGAAATTCAAAATTCTATGCCAAAAGATGCAATACAATACAACGAGAATAACAAAAATTTTACACATTTTTCACACGTAATAGATAATCAAGGTTAAAATGGTTTAAATGAATAGAAAAAAAGGAAGAATTTACTTCCAAAAATAATAAATGTTACAACAACACATACGTAGAAACAACAAAACACGCAGGACCGTTTAAGTTTTGTTAACTCAATATTGTAAATTGAAATTATCAAAACAATATGAGAAAACGAACCAATTAAAAACAATACCTATGTACGAGTATTTCATATGCAACACAAAACAGGCAAGAAAAAAAACGAAAAAGGTACGTGATAGTGACAATAACCAGTATATTTATAAATATACTGGAAAACCTGAAAATTGAAGGCGTGCTGTTCTCAAGAACATTCTTTTAGATTAAAAACATCCAACGGTTTTTATTTTGTCCATAGCTTTGTAGAGAAAAAAGAATGGTATAAAACCGGTAATGGTTAAAAAATTTAAAACAATATGGAAAGCCTGCAACAGGGACGTATATATTAATTAATGAAGTACCTTCTAGATGGTACTTAATATACATATATATTAAAAATATTACGTAAAAATAAGTTAGTAAAGTCGGTTTAAAATTTTCAGAAGAAATTTCCCATACGTGAGGATCGATGCAAATAGCAAATTATTTTTCAAAAGTATGTAGTATAAAAAAAGTATGTGTATATTGTGGTATATGGATTTTTGACTAACAAATTATTGTTCTGTCATATTAGATCCGGTTGAATTTCTGTTTGGTTAAATTTAGATCACCGTCGGTCGGCAGAAGTCTCTCTTATCTGTTTCAATGAAAATTGATTCTTATATCCTTTAACACTATCTTCTTTTTCACCTTTCACGGTCAGTATGTTCTGTGAATAAGGATCATCCCCGAATCTTGATCGTGCACTAATAAAAAAACATGGCTTTTGAATATTGCTAAAAAAAAATCCGATGTTCTGATTGCTGTTTCATATTTAATAGTAACTTAAATTTCATGAGTAGTAAAGAACAAAACTAACATAAAAGATCACATTAGTTTTTTAATCCATTAGTGAATAGGAATACCGTGTATTAAATACATCAAAAACTTTTTCTATACATAGCTTCTCGAGGCTAAATCAGGGGAATAGGGCTAATGAGGGAACAAATGTTTAAAAATATATTGAATGTCATTATCCTTTGCGAATGTGGCATGGTATAGTGGTTAAAGTGCGTTACTGCAAACCTGTGCAATTCAGATTCAAACTCCTAAAAAAGAGAAAACAATTAGTAATACCTTTAACCTCGCCAATTGAAAATATTTTCACAGAAGCAGCTGCTATTTATTTCCCTAAAGGTTTTTGCTGTTGATGTGTTTACACATATCCTTTAAGTTATTGATGCCCTTGGAAGAGGGTTTTCTTTGAGGAATACCTATTAATCAGCCTAATCAGTAGTTGAAAATTTGAAGACCAAACGCTTGAAAATCAACAGTAGAATTCAATTTATTTAGAGTCAATTCTATTTATGCGAAAAATAAAAAAGTACGTACTTTATTAATATTTTTGGTACTAAATCCAGAAGATTTGTTAGTATCTTAAAACTGTGTTGAACCTGTCGAAAATGAGCAAACAAACAAAAAAATTTTTGTCGTATTAAAACTACATACTTATGTATGTATGTATACTGGTACTTGAATTAGGATTTCGGTTTTCTTAGAATATTGAGAAATATGAGATTTTCAAAAACGACTCACTTGTGAGCACAGAAGTGTAGAGAAACAATATCTACAAAAACACAATAGGTAATAAATTTCGTTGTTTGTATTTGACTGACTCAAACATACTCATGCAGTTGCAGTGTCTCCAGAAATCAGTTTAATTTTAGCACTCGTACATTACTGTTCGGTAACGCGCTGGCGCTCATATCTTTTAACGTTACTATTAAGTATAAATGTAAGCTGAAATGAGTTCGGTAGAAAATAAAAAGTCTCCCACAAGAGAAGTGGATACAAGTTTAAACTTTTCGAAAAAAACGTTACAAGATTATGAAGTTATTTCGGTTATTGGCAATGGCACTTTTGGTACTTGTTTTAAAGTACGTGATAAAGAAAATGGAAACTTGTATGCGTGGAAGGGCATGGATTACGATGAACTAAGCGAAAGTCAAAAAGAATCTCTGGTTTCAGAAATACGAGTACTTAGGCAGTTACAACATCCGAATATAGTGCAATACTATCACCATTTGGTAAACTATGAAGCCAAATCTATTTTTATTGTTATGGAGTGTTGCGAAGGTGGTGATTTGGCACAGTTAATAGGAAAAGCTAAAGTGGAAAACAAACGTTTCGAAGAACGTTATATATGGCGGGTACTTTTTCAAGTTTGTCGCGCTCTCCAGGTGTGTCATAATAAAATTAAGGAAGGTACAATTCTACACCGAGACATCAAGCCAGCAAACATATTTTTAGATATGGAAGGCAATGCCAAGTTGGGTGACTTTGGTTTGGCCCGCATGCTTAGACGCAATGAGTCGTTTGCTGAAACTTTTGTAGGCACCCCTTACTACATGAGTCCCGAAATTGTTAGGGGCTCTAAATATGATCGTAAGTCTGATGTTTGGGCTGTAGGTTGTCTCATATATGAAATGTGCTCATTGCGACCTCCCTTTAATGGCAAAGAATTTACCCAATTATCGGCTAATATTTCTATAGGAAAGTTTAGTTGTATTCCTGAAATATATTCGAAAGATCTACAAGAAATTATTGCTTTCATGCTGGAAGTAGAAAATGATCAAAGGCCTAGTATAGAAGTTATATCTCGACATCCCATTCTGGTACGCAATATAAATGAATTGGGATCTGATTTTCCAGTTTTAATAGACATTGATGCCAGCCAGCAAGAAGACTTTTATGTGCAGAGTGATTTTCGAGACAGTAAATTAGAGTACAGACCTTTATGTAACTTTTCCAGCACCATGTTAACGGAGCAAAATAGTTTTAACGAAGGTTATGGTCAACGCCGTTTAAGTATTACCGGCGTATTTACACCCGACCTTAAGGATGAACTTTTCTATTCGGCTAAACGTAAAATATTCCCTATGAATTCAAAACTTCAGCTTTCTGACCCAGAATTATATGAGAGTATAAGACGGGATAATTATGAAACCATAAACGATCATGCAGTTAAGCCTTCTAACTTTAATAAAAATGAGGCAAAACATTTTGAAAGACTATTACAACCAGATGCTGTTACACGTAATGTATTTGATGATGCACTTCAAGAAAGACTTCAAGCCATACGGGCTCAAGAATCCTTACTTAGACAAAGGGAAGAAGAATTAAATGCACGCGAACAACAGTTAAACGAAAAGGAAAAACGTTTAATTGCCTTCGAGCAGAGTTTAGTTTCGAAATGTCAACTATACAAAGAAGAAAGCAATACCAAAACGAATTCGTTTACTAGGCCTGCAAGTACAAATGAAAGAATTCGTATGACACCGCCAGAAGAAAAACATTCAAGTTTGCCTCCACCCATACCGCCCAGGAAACCGGTCAAACATGATGAAACATATTGTACCATTGAGCCAAATGATTCTACACTTTTGCACCAGCCCACTGTAGCTAAATTAAATATAGCCAGTTTGCCCGCTGCCAAAACATTCCCCAGTTTACGTAAAGTTACTTTTCAGTCACCTAAAAAGTTCATTACGTACGAGGTAGACATCAAGCCAAGTAAAATTGTCAATGCAAAGAGAAACACTCCAAATTCAATGCAGTCGAGCACATCTAGCAAAGGCAGCGAAGATTCAACTGAAAGTTCAACAACTGGCAGCTCATCAAATGGTTCAACAACAAAACGCAAATCTATACTTTCAATTTTCGGTTTAAGTCGCAATAACAAAGAAACAAACAGCAGTTCCTCTACATTAAGTTCCTCCTCATCAAACTCTGGAGTTAAAACTACTCAAGTTTTCATCAGCTCAACTAACACAAAAGAACCTAAGGATCAACATATAAATCAAAAAGATGAGCGCATAATCTCCAAATGTGAATCAAATGAACTGACAAATATATGGACACGGGAACATAAAAAAGCCGCTTTTGAAATGTTAGCAGCCATGAATGCAGCTGAACGTTCAAATGACGGCTATTTTAGTAACGCACCTCGTCATAAAATACGTCAATCCGTTCGAGATCGTAATACGTTGCAACGCACACGTCTACGACGATCCCTCGTGGTACCAAATAAAACAGTTAATGATCATCCAAGAGAACAAATCGTTATTTAGATTACAATAATTATTTACGTTCTTCAATTGGAATTAAAATAATAACTAAAATGTGATGAGGAATATGTTCCATACATACGTAATAAACTTTAATAGTAATTTTTAAATAAATTATTGTAAATAAAATATTAAGTTATCATTTTATTGCTTTAGTGATATTTTTGAAGACCACAATAATATTAAAGTGGATCATGAACATATTATGTGTGTGAAATTAAATTGGAATTTGAAAATCGGAAATCGGAAATGCAAATCTCGAGAGATTTTAGTAAGGCACTTTTGACATTAATAGAGTAAATTTTGATGTTACCAAGGCAAAGTTAACTGTCTAACAAAGGCCGAAATTTATAGTTTTACATGTACACATAGAGGACATTGGTCCGAAATCGCCTTCTATATAATAGGCCTAATGGAATATCCCACATAATTCTAGAATTTAAACGAAATCTATTTAAATAAACTTTTATGTCGAATTAATTTATTGTGAGACGTTTTCGTTTTTAAATTTTAATTTATCTTCACACACATGATTTAATTTTAACAGATACTTGCTAAAAAAATATAAATTTTGTTAATATACACCAACTATACCGTTGTAAAGACTGATATCCAATTTTATTATTCTAAACTGATTTTGATGTAAAAAATTCTATATTGACAGTCAGTTATAGTGCAATAATTTTAAGATTCTATAAATTCATTAAAGATTGAAAGAAGAACTTTTTCTTAACAAAATTAATAAAAGCAGAATAGAAGACTATTTATTCAATATACTATTTGTTATTTTAACTATTACATCAAATTATCAATGGAATTTTATTTATTTAATGAATACTGAATAGGTTGGGAGTAATCCCACTCAGATTAGTTATGCAGCGATTTGTCCCATTAGATGTTAATTTTTTATAATTTTAATTCAAAAAGTACCTAATACTTTAATATCTAAAGAACAGCAGTGAACTCAGAAATATGGAACATACATTAGTAGGAAACAAAAGAAACACATGTATATTGTTTTATACCTTTTTTACATTAAATTACTATAAAAGTTACTATTTGGTTCAAAGTCCTTTGTACTTTCAGTGCTGTGCTAATTCACAATAATTTGCTTCCGTCGAAAAGTTCTTTAGATTAGATGAAGAGTCTTATATTGTCCTAAATTTCACTACACGATTGACCATAAATTCTCTTTTGAAAACTATGCCATCTTTCATGATTTTTGAGGTCAGTTTACTGTATTAAAATATTGCTTTAATCTCAGAGTAGGCGCTAATGTCCACAAAATGGAACTGTAAGCTTGAATGAAATATTCCTAATATAATAAATACATTTCTTTTTTAAATATTTAATAGGATTTAATAGGATTCGTAACAGGCAAAGGCTACGTCTTATAATATTATATTATGTCACTTGAGACATGATGGTTGTGGAATATCTCATTTCTTCTTTCCTTTATTTTTCAATGGAAAGTAATACATATTTGGCTGCACCGTCACATGCATGCCCTCCATATTTCTTTCTGGTTCATAATATTAATATTAACAGTATATTAATAACATATTATTATAATTAATTAATAAATTAATAAATGGTTTATATTTCAACCATATTACTTTTAAGAAACTAGTTGCTAAATTATTTATTATCTACATATACATACCTATGTATATATGTATGTACTTTCTTTTGAGACACTTGTGTAGATAGCATAGATACGTAATGAGCTTAGAAGAAATAACATTTTTTATTACCGTTAAAATGAAGTGTGCATCCTTGTAGTATGTCACCAATATGACAGTTTTATCCTGAACAACAGCTGAACGCTCGAACGACGTGTATGTCTATTATGTATGGAATCGTTAGGTCTTTTGGTCACTGGCTCACAGAATATCTTTTTTCGGAAAACACAATACGTTATCACTTTTTAATTGATAATTTGCAAGAAACAATATATTGTAGTTAGATTTGTATCCAAATGAATACAGTTAGTCTTATTTAACTGTGCCATTAGGCAGATCGAGTTCAGAATAGAATATATCGATCAGTTTGAGTAGATATGTAACAAAATATAGTAGTATAGATATAGTAACAAAATGATTTCGATCTTTAGATGTTGCTAATCCTTTGGAAAAACAAACTTCTTTTTCATTATTTTTAATTATTAGTTTATTCATCTAATGCCAAAAGGCTTTATAAAATGTAACTATAAATATGAAAACCGAGGGAAAACTTGCAATGTAACTGTTGTACAATATTCACAATTAACCCAGCCAAATTTAAAAACAGAGTTGCACGTAAAGCCGTTTTTACACTTTGTTATCAGCGTTCTAAAATGACAATTTAGTAATTAAAATTTCTTACATATTGTTTGCATTCGTGGTGTCATAAATAAAAAAGATCATATTAAAATTTAATAAAAATTTTGTATAAATAAAGTATTCAAGTACTGGATCCGTTCATTTTCAAGTTCTTTGCAATCAAACGTTATTCACACTCGTATTGAAAATGGCTAATTTTGGTGGACCCAACGAGTTTTACACGTCAGGCCCTGCGGGCAACTCATACAACTTCGATATGCCAGAGTTTAATCAAGAATTGTACGTTTTAATGGAAGCAATATTAAAAATAATATTAAATATATGTTTTTCTTCTATAGAAATTTTCAAAGTTTTGATAACACTCAAACATCCGTGCCCCCAAATTACGATTATACGAATCCAAATACCGGTAGTGTTGGTAATAGTATGAGTTCGTTCTATGACCCTACTGCCTATGCTACGAATCCATACGAAGAAGAAAAACAATTTAAACCTCCAGGTGGTAATTCAGAATTTGATGATGAACCACCACTATTGGAAGAGTTGGGCATAAATCCAAATCATATATTCCAGAAGGTAAAGTTTCTAAACTTATCGCCACATTCAATAACACCTAAATATTGTCATTATTTTAGACTCTAGCTGTTCTTAATCCTATGCGTGGAACTGATCAATCTATACTGCAAGACACGGATATGGCTGGACCATTAGTATTTTGTTTGGCATTAGGAGGTTTTTTGCTTTTGGTAAATATATGTACATACTAATTTGTTAAAGACAACTATAGAATATAATTAATTTTTCAGAGTGGCAAGGTTACATTTTCCTATATTTACGGTATTGGTGTAATGGGCTGTATTGCCTTTTATTGTCTGCTTACTCTAATGGCTTCCCAGGCAAATGTTACTTTTGGCGCGGTGGTGTCCGTCCTGGGATATTGTCTTTTACCAATGGTCGTTTTGTCAGGAATTAATGTGTTGATAACTATACAGTAAGTGAATTAATACTATCAATTTATTCCGAAGTAGATTTTAAACTGTGTTTTTGACAAAAATAAATCTACTACATAACACTTAAGTTAAAAACTATGAAATACAGATAGAATAACTTCACCTCTTAAACATAATATGAGAAAGGTCATCTGAATTATAAATATAACGTTGAACATGAAGAGACAGCAGTATTGAACCATCTTCTCATATTTTACAAACTGCAAAATAATGGGCCATTATGTATATCATTTTCAAGAAATGTCCATATTCTCACTATTTTAATTGATGGGCTAAATTCGGTATGGATTACCCAATTTGAAACCTACTCTTATTACTGTGTATAACTAGAGATTCAACAAAATTTAACATCGCTCGTTCAAGACCTATTCTATGCTTAACGAAAAGTTTTATTTCCTGACAATTTAAATGTATTGCATAATTCTCATATTTTCCAAATCGGTCATTACAACCCTTTTAGTCAGGATTACGACTTAGCTTCTCACACCACTAATGTTGTGTGTGTTAATTTTATACATGAGTGGCAGGACCTACAGTTTAGTGTCGATTCCGAACAACAAATTTGTTTGAGAAATTTTTCACGGCAACTTTTACTCAGAGTTTTTACCAGAAATCTGCTAAGGAAGTTGCCGAAGAAATATTTTTTCTTATTTCCGTTTTGATGTCTGACCTAGGCTTCACGTCTAATAAGCCAACACACTACCTGCTAGACTACGGCGACCAATTTACCAAACAAATAATAAAATTCATGTTATCCAATATTTAGTAACTTGAGTTAAAAACCCTACAATATTGCCTACTGACTGACTTTATCTTACGTTAACAATAAATAAATTATAAAACATAATACTTTTTTCGGTATAATTTTGATTCATTAAAAAAAGAATTCTGATTTTTTTAAATAATGTAAAGTTTATTTTAACATTTATTTCTTATTTGCAGAGGCACTCTTGGTTTAATTTTGGCTGCCATTTGTATATTTTGGTGTTCATTATCTGCTTCTAAACTCTTTGTTACCGCCTACTCAATGGATCATCAACAAATACTTATAGCCTATCCATGTGCGCTTCTGTATGGAGTCTTTGCTTTGATAACAATTTTTTAATTTTGCCTGTTATAGAATCATATTATATTTCGATATAATATTGTAACATGTTATAGCGATTAAAAATAAAATTAATATGTATATCCTTTTTATATCCCTAAACAATAGCAAAAGTTTAGTTTATTTAACCCACAATATTTGTAGCACCTCTTAATGCCAAATAACCCTGTATAATATCTGAGGGTAAAGTGCGTATTATACGGAATTCTTCTGCATTATGATAATGTAACTTTGTTTGCGGATCTGTGTAAGGTGCTTCCAAGCCTGAAATGTCAGAATATTTTTTTGCCGGCTTTAAGGACGGTGGTGCATTTAAAGAACTGTCTGCAATAAAACAAGGTTACTTAGTTAAATGAGCAAACAATTTACTACTTTTTATAATACTAACATAGTACTACATCCTCTGGCCATGGCAAAGACTTTTCCTGTGTCACTATTTGTTTTAAAGATTTCCAAACAAATTTCTTACCTCCCGGCTCAATGTAACTAAATTTAGGATTTTTAAAAGTTAACTTCGGCCTTTGCTGAGGAGGTGCTGCATTCGGAGTATTATTTGAACTAGTAGCATTACTTGCTTCCATGGTTTGGGATATGGACTTTGTTATGTTTCCTTTATTTGGAGATTTGTCATCTTCCTTAGTTTCTTCGGTTTCTTTTTCCAGTTTAAGTTTTTTAGAGGGTATTTCTTCTGCCATGTTGTTAGAGGTTTTTAAAAGTCAGCTTCGCCGCAAATAATTCTCTGTGTTGTTTATTTTTCATTTATTTGTTTTGATGGCATTTAAACAGTTATGTTAAAAATGTCAAATACAATTGTAATTCACAATAGTTTTAAAATTAAAGGTGTAGATACGGCCATTATTCCGAAATAATAAAAAGCACTCAGCCAAGTAAAATGTAAATAAAATATTACGGAAAATATTTATAAATTAATTTAAATAATTTCGTTTACTTTTTTGCATACGTGCAGCTTGTGTCTAAAACAATGCTACTCCAAAACTTACATCGATTTCGTTTAGTTACATTCGATATTACCGACACATTGTTACGTTTTCGAAGAGCGCCGGCGGTACAATACGCCAAAACAGCTGCTCAGCTGGGAGTAAAAAATATTGACCAGTCCAAACTGGAAATATGTTTCAAACAGGAATTCAAACACATGACAATATTACACCCAAATTTCGGTTGTTATACGCCCAACTTTACATGGCTGGATTGGTGGTCCGATTTGGTACACAACATATTCTTGTGCGTTGATCCAACTATAGACAAAGAAAAACTTAAAGAATTGAGTGACGAGCTATTGAGAATATATCGCACAAATGAATGTTGGCAGCATGTAAGTGGTGCTCAGGAATTGGTACAAAGTGTACGTGATGCTAATAAAAAAGTTGGTGTTATATCGAATTTTGATCCCAGCCTTGTTGAAGTATTAAAGGAAATGAACATTTATGATAAATTTGATTTCATTTTAACTTCTTATGAAGCTGGTCACCAGAAACCTGACAAAAGCATATTCGATCAGGCTCTAGACGTTTATAAACTCAAACCACATGAAGCGCTTCATATAGGTAATATGTACAATATAGATTATTTAGGTGCTCGGAATGCTGGTTGGTCTAGCTTATTAGTTACAAGAGACGAATTGGACCTTAAAAATGTTCTACCTACTCAAGGTTATACAAGTATAGTTAATTTACTAACAGCTTTAGATAACAATGAAATCAGATGGTGACATAAATTTAAACAAAGAACACTACACTATATAGACTACATGATAAGCTAAAAACAAAGATTTATAGATGATATGTGTTTGTATTTTAAAAATAGATAATAATTGATACTTGTAGAGCAAAGTATCTTAAATCATATATTATATGAATATAACAATTATATATGTAAAAACTGTGCAATAAATGGTATTTATAATTTAAAAAAAGAAGCACAAACAAAATTATATCATATAAATAAAAACTGACTGAAGCAATATTTTAAAATACATAAGAAATATTTTAAAGAATTTTGACGATTGTCATAAACAGCCATGTACATGTAGTATTTCTAAAAAAAAATTAAATTTAGTTTAGTTAATTTTTATAGTCATAAGCTAATTTAAAAATTATTTTAATGTCTTAATTAAGTTAATAAAATGTTATTAAATATTTAATAATATTTGGTTGTTATGAAAGTATTTCATTTTAGTATTTACTACTAAATAAACTTGAATTGAAATTGAAAATTGATTTATGTTTTATTATAAAAAATTATGACTCCTATTCTTACATTATTAAATTACTATCAAAGGGTGTTTTAAATTCGGCATAACTAATAGAAATCTTAAATGAACCGGCAGCTGACTTACATACGTCAGTGGTACAAAGATGTTAAATTGACAGTGAGTAAATAGTGATGCCATCTTAATTATTTTCTTTGGTAAATTCAAACATTTGAAAACATTATTAAATCTGACTATACTAGTTTTTAGAATTAAATAAATTATTTGCTCACATTTTTAAATAGGCATTATAGTTTTGTTTAATTTGCTGAATTATTCGAAATTAATTTTTAATTACATATTACTCATTGAGCCAATTCACATTAGCACATTTTTTAGTGGCACAATTTTTGTTCTTTTCAATTTACACGGGATGAATATTCGTTTGGCAACAAATGTATACGTATACAGCGCTTTGTATGTATTAGTGTTTTTGCATTCATTGCGCCAATTCACATTAGCACATTTTTTAGTCGCACAATTTTTGTTCTTTTCAATTTACACGGGATGAATGTTCGTTTGGCAACAAATGTATACGTATACAGCGCTTTGTATGTATTAGTGTTTTTGCATTCATTTGATGTTTGGCTTTTAAAGTGTACACAACAAATAAACGAATAATTTTAAAATTATTCTATGCGGAATTTCACAAATTTTCGACTAATAATTGTTTTCAATTCATTTATTTTTGTGTAGATTATTTAAACTAATTCACCCTTATCGTGAATATTATGGGAATAAATTATTTGGGAGTAAACATTTTTTCCCATCCCAAAAAATCGGTATTGCGAATATATTGGGAATAAAAGTTTTTATTGTGAATTACCTATCAACAATTTTTCAAAGAAAAATACAAATCTTAAAAAATTATTTGTGTATATCTTCGTTTTTTGGTGCAGGAAGAGGAGAAACAATCCATGGAAAGGTTGCAGCAAAGATCTAGGTATACTTTTGTAATAATTATTACATATACATATAATACAAATATAATTTAGGAGACGGCGGGTATGCCTTGATGCTAGTACCCTATAGAAATGCCGCAGACGGATCAGCAAAAGCAAAATTTAACGAAGTGCATTCTCGAGCGCGTTATATTGTGGAAAGGACCAACGGAGTTCTTAAAAACAGATGGCGTTGTTTGCGTGGAGCATGAGAGTTACACTACTCCCCAAAGAAAAGTGCTCAAATGGTTAATATTTGCAGTGCGTTACATAATTTATGCATATATTGTAAGTTGATGAAGTTATTCAAGGAACACGTCTGAATAAATCTGAACGCATTCATACTAGAGTAGCAAGTTCACTTTCATCACTTTTACATACATGTACATACATAAAAACAAAACAAAATAAATCCAGTCTTCTCTGGAATACTTTAACCTAAAAACCAGTCTTCTTTGAAAATATCACACTCCAACTTGTACTAGTATTACATTTGCATTCCTTAAATTAAACAATATACTTAGTTTTAAAAAAACAACACCAAAACAATTTATAACTTACATGTTCCCTTCTTGTTCACATGGGCAAGTGTTGGGAATTAATTTTACAAAATAATTTTTGGGAATAAACATTGGCGATACAATATTTTTTGTGTTTGTGAATTCACTCCCAAAAAATTTTTTTGGGAATAATTTACAATAGGAAATGAGGAAATTTGGGAATTTTTTTATGGGAATAGTTATTTGCGATAGGGGTGATTATTTACAAAAATCTTTTTGTTAATTGTAATTCACTAACTTACTTTATTCTTATTTTAACATTTTCTTTAATTTTCATTTTTATCAAATATTTTCTTAAATATCATTCATTATGGAATACTCTTTATTTTTAATATCAACTATTTTCCTAATTACTAATTATCTCTTTTTAATCTTTACTTATAAATTATCAAATATTCTCTTATTGTTAATCCCGTTAAATCATCAGATTTTTGTCAAGTATAAATAAGCTTTCGTTTTTAAGGATTGGTTAATTAAGAAAATATTCGTTGAAGTGACAACATTAAATACATATTGATTTTAAAAAGATCATTCTTTTACTAAAGGCAATAAGAAAGAGGAATCTGTAAATGGAAAAGCAACAAAGACGTGTAATGATTTCAAAATAAAGAAAAAAATCCAAAAGGGAAATGATTTTATGCGACCATCCCCCTTTCTTTGTGATCATGTTCATTGTTTCAAATGCAACTAACGACTAAATCAACTCTGTTGAAAAAAAAAATTGCCAACCCTGATTTTTAAAAATGTGTATGCATTAGTTTTGTGCTGGTGATGCGGGGTTGTAGCTGGTGGAAACTTTACGCCACCGAAAAACCATTCTCTTCACCCCTCTTGCCTACAAACAATCATTTGCTGCCAGCACAATTGTGCTCGTGTGAATATAGCCATTCACAATATCACTCAATCCCGCTTTATTCCTGTAAAACGCTTTTTCTTATTGAAACTTATCTGGCAACCTTAATTAAGTTTGACAACCATCTACAACCTATTTCCTGTTAGGCGATTTTGCATTCTTTCTTTCTTTTTCCAGTATCCGTCAGAGGAGGTTGGTGTCTCTCTTCTTTTTTGTAATTTGTTCAAATTTGTGAATATTAGACTAACTAAAAATTTTTCTTCTATTATTTTGTATTAGATCTGCTATTGATTTATAAATCAATTCAAGAAAAATATCAACATGGTTGTCGTCAAGAAACAAGTAAGTATCACGTGTAATTTTTTTTCCTTCAATGTAATTGAAACTAACCGCACTTTTTTGTATATTTTAGAAAAAGGCTTTGGAATCCACCAATGCTAAATTGGCTTTGGTTATGAAATCTGGCAAATTCTGTTTGGGTTACAAACAAACCTTGAAGACTTTACGTCAAGGCAAAGCTAAATTGGTATTGATTGCCAGCAATACCCCAGCTTTGAGGTGAGAATTTCATTTTAATTGAATAAAATGTGAAAAGTTTGGATGTACAATGAAATTTGTCTAATAAGACAAAAGGAATATTTTATACCATATATCTTCGAACAGGAATCATATGGAGTCTTGTCAGAGACTGAGAAGTATGTTTCCTAAAAATTAAAAGGAATTACCTAGAAACATTTTGGATTGAAACCTGTGAAAAGGAAGTATTCTTGAAACCCGCTTCTACACATTTCTCTCAAGACACTCCCATGATCCTGTTCTTAATGGTATAAAAAGTGAGTAGATTTGTACATCTTGTATTTGAAATTTAGATATTTTATTTATATGATGAATGTATGTTGCAGAATTAAATTATGTTGATAATATTTAAATACTAGAGACTCTTTCTGAAGAAGAAAATATTTAAATATTTTTTGTTTTAGTATGTCATTATTGATAGACTAACGGCATGTTTTTGTTTCATTTTAGAAAATCCGAAATTGAATACTACGCCATGTTGGCCAAGACTGAAGTTCAGCACTACAGTGGTACCAATATTGAATTGGGTACTGCTTGCGGTAAATACTTCCGTGTCTGCACCCTGTCTATCACCGATCCTGGAGATTCTGATATCGTTCGCACTGCTGGCGATAACTAAGTAATTTTACAAATTGTTTATTTTTTTATAAGTCGGTAAAATGAAAAATAAAATACAAATTTGAATTTGTAAACCTTTTGGTCTGTTTTTGAAACAAAGCCCATACACATTTTCGGAGTTCTGAAAGTGATACAATATCGAGATCTTTTTGGTAAACATTGACTTTATTCCTTTAAGATACCAAGGTAGTGCTGCCTCTATTATGTTTTCCTTCAGTTGTCTTCTTTTTAAGTTATCAAGTTTATAGAGCTAAGCAAGTAATAGGTCTGTTGTTTACCTCAAGGAAACACAATTAGTCTTGGAAAAGTAGAGAGCGAAGGAATGTTAAGGAAGATTTTACGACAAATGATGATATCAAATGAAAATGTACCTTTTTGAAAAACGGCAACTCATCTGAAGTTGAATGCTATCCGCAAATGACTGATTTGTTTATACAATTGATAATTATACGGTTAGATTATATTTATGAAATCTCAGTACTGCCATAAGACAGTAGACGAGACGATCGTAACAAAAAATTCAAAATAGTCGAATATACAATAGCGAGTAAAAGAAGAATGTTTTTCAATTCAAAGCTGTTTTCCGAGTTCTAACCGTTCTTAAGGGCTATTGGTCCTTTGGTGGGTAAAACAAATATTCACTCGACAGAATTAACATCGAATTTTAACTTGTTGATTGGAAGAGCCTGAATTTTAAATGGTAATCGAATTGAATTGAACCAGGCAATATAATATAAAAGTGAAGTTCAATGTAATTCTGTGCCTAATTTACCAACAGTACTATCTATGGTTTACAATGTTAAAATGCCTATGTCACCTCATATAATTATTGTTTTTTATTCTCGATAACCAATAAAGTATTCTGTTCTGTGTATTCTATTACTATTTTTTTATTTATTTTATTGTTTAGTTTAATGATTTCATTACTTTAAGCTGCTGTCAAGAGCAAACACTGTTTTAATTAATACAAAATTAAGCAACTCTGTTATCGCTTTAATCTTCTTTTCTTAAATCGTTCGTAAACAAAAGAAAGAAAATTTTTTATGGAATTATTAAAGTGAAATTATACATAAATAATACAATTTATTTAATCGAAATATTACAAAAATGTCTGCGATCAAATTGTGTCGTCTGTGCATTTGCCCGTTCCTCGATTGCAAAAGATTGTTTGATGAAAATGGTCAGTGCAATGAGGCTTACGATATCGCCAGCAAATATTTCGATCCAATGGTAAGAACATATAATTGTAGGAGACAATTCTGGCAACTAAACAACACATTTATTACATTTCTTTGCTAGTTATTGAATTCTGGACAAGAGGGTAATACAGCCGTAATATGTTTTGATTGCTGGCAACACATTAATGATTTCTATAACTTTCAACAATCCGTTTATACGGCACAGTCTAAATTGGAAGATGTCAAACAAATAGTACCAGAAATTAAGATGGAAGAAGACGCATTATGTGAAACGCCGATGGATTGTTATGAACCACCACAAACGGATGCTTTATTAAATGATGATCTAAAGGATGAGGAGCGAATATCGGACGTTGACACATTCGATGTAAGGGATGACAATCCGTTCAGTTCAGACGATGAAAAACCTTTATTAGAAAGCTTTAAAAAATCTGTTAAGAAAAGGAAAAATTTGAAAAGAAATGCAAAAAACAACGAAAGCTGTAATGATCTGGATAAGTCCTCAACAGCTCCAAAGAAAAAAGAAAAACGCCCTAAAAGAGAAGCCAAGCACAAAAGCAAAACTAAAGCCACTGAAGAAGAGGTAAAAACAGAGCAATCTGACGATCCCAATATGTCCGCCAATAACGACGAAAGTGGTAATCAAAGTGATAATGTGACTAACACAAGTGACAAAAATGATAAAATAAGTTACAATAAACAGAGAACCATTGAAAATGATGCATTCATAGCCGCTTGGCGAAGTGAGTTGGAGTGTGAAATATGTCATGCGGCATTTTCTAACTATACACTGCTGCGTAAACATTTTGTGCAGGAACATCCGAATGAAAAATTTTATGTATTATGTTGTCAGCGAAAGTTTACACACCGTTTTCATATTATAGAGCACATACGTTTGCACATGGATCCCAATGCCTTCAAATGTGAAATTTGTGGTCGCTGCAGCACTAATAGTCGAAATTTAACTAAACATATAAGAGAGTTACATACGGAGGAGGGCAAACAGCGTCCCTTTGAATGTACGGTTTGCCACAAGTGCTTTATAAACAAAACGGTATTAAGAATTCACATGGAGACGCACGAAACCAATTTAACACACATGTGTAGGGAGTGTGGTAAAGGGTTTCCATCGGAACAAAGAAGAAATCTACATGAAAAATCAGTGCATAATGCCGATCGAATTTGTGATCAATGCGGAAAAACGTTACATGGTCCATATGCTCTTAAAAAACATCTACTGGAACATGCAGGGGTGCAGAAACGTAAATGGCCATGCGATCAATGTGGTGCTGAGTTACACTCACATTCTAGTTTAAAAAGACACAAACTTATAACACATCACGATGGCTCTACCGTATATGTATGTAGTGAATGTGGTAAAGTAGCCACTACCGAAATGGCTTTGCGTAGTCACAAGAAAAATGTCCATCAAACTGAACGTAAATTTAAGTGTACAATATGTGAAAAAAGCTTTAAATTTGCAATAGTGCTTCGAGAACATATGGCCACCCACACTGGAGAGGACCTTTATCAGTGTCCTCATTGTACAAAAACCTTTAAGACAAATGCTAATATGCATCATCATCGTAAGAAAGCTCATCCCAAAGAATGGGCTGAGGCTCGTATGAATAAACCACAAAGCACCAAGGTAGATTTTAATTTGGTACAAAATGAAATCGTTATATAAGTGAACAAAACAGAACTCTTGTGAATGGAGTTATCAAAATCACTTTATAATTATATGCACTAGAAGATATTATATTTTAGTATTTAACAATAAATATATAATAATAAGCTGTATTTAATAGTATGTTTTAATTCTTTTCGTTTCTTCCTACTGTAAGGTACTCTACAGCCTTATTTACTTTACAATTAAGTATATTGTAATGTATTAGCTAGAAAAAATTATGATTTGGTTTGGAGATGTTGTGAAGGCAGGTGAATAACACACTTTCACCCGGAGAGCAGAAAAGGCGCATTATGGCCACCTCCTGCATCGCAGATTAAAATGATCAGAAACAATTGAAAAAACTGAGAGACAAATGTCAAAAGTGAAAAAAGAAAATAAAGCAGGAGGAGCAGTACAAAGTGATCTCGCCATCCCTAGCCAAGTATATTGATGTTTTGCCTCAGCCAAAACGAAGTCACAAAATGGACCACACAATTTCAGCTTCTCCACGTTTCCATACACCCTGAAGGAAAAACGAATACCTATGTACTATAAGCTGTTTCTTAAACCGCCTTCACATATTCAGTTCTAGAATAGTCAAATTGTTCTATAATAATGTGATGATTCTGTAATCTTTTATATTCCATGAAGTGTCGGCCTACTCTCCGTCTGATTATTGATTGATAAGGCGGAAGAAGTGCCCAAGGAAGATCGGTCTGAGCGACCGATTCGAGATCTCTTTGTTGCTCACAGAACCACGGAACTCAGAACACTACCACCCTTGCCTTGGGTTGACAATGACCCGGGTCGACTATATGTCCGTTCCAGAACAACTTCACCACTTTGGTGATAGTCTCGTCCTAGAACTTACCAGGAAGTAAGCTTCGCATATGTAAAGATCGCATGACACTACAATGACGTATAGTATATTATTTTACTGCAATACAGGTGAAAACTAAATGTAACGTCTAGTTATTGATGAAAATCAAACTCACAACCCATTTCAATTCTTTTGAAATTATTATTCTATTAATGTATAATGAATACACCTCTTGAAAACTCTGCAGAATAACTTTGTTTCTGAGACAACTCTGTTTTTCTTTTTTTTATGTTCTTATTCCATTATTTTCACCCTTTGTTTTTCTACTCCTGTGCGTAAACAAAACAAAATCTATGTACAGAAGTAATAATTTTAAGATTTCAATAAACAATTCTGAATACAATTAACAATTTAATATAAATGGCCCTACCAACGTTGTGCCGTTTATGCCTTAGCACTTTCCATGATGATTGTAAAATATTAATAGATGCAAGTGGCCAATGCAGTGAAGCCTACGATATAGCCAGCAAATATTTTGATCCAATGGTAAGAACTTGAAAAGTTTACTAATTGTGCACTTGTGTAATTAATCATTTTATTATAAGTTGTTGATTTCTGGACAGGAAATAAAGTCTCCTGTTTTGTGCTTAGTGTGCTGGCAGCATATACATGATTTTTATTCCTTCCAACAGGGTATACTAGAAGCCCATTCAAAGTTGGAAGATGTCAAAGAAATTGTTTCGGTTGTAAAAGAAGAAGAATTGGACTTTATAGATGATAAAACAACATCCCCGAAGGAAGACATTTTAGATAAGGAACTCAAATATGAGAGTGAAGCATCTGAATTAGAAACTTTTGGCTTGGAGGATGATAGGGATACGTTCAGCTCTGAAGATGAAAGACCTTTGATTGAAAGAGCTGAATCGCTAAAAGAGAAAATGTTAATAAAAACCAGGAGATCTCGTAAAACAATTAAGGAAGTAAAGCTGAAAACGAATGCTATTAAAAAACCAAAGAAACGTGAGAGCAGCAAGAGAAAATCAAAGTCAATAAAAGATACTGATGACACTGCAAAATCAGAGCAGTCAAATGACGCCAAACTATCGGATAATAACGATGAAACCGTCAATAACAACAGGAACGATAAAGCAGAAACTCAGCAAAAAACAGCCGAGAATGATGAGTTTATTGCCGCATGGAAAAGTGATTTGGAATGCGCAAAATGTAATAATAGTTCTTTTGCGAATTTCACTTTATTACGCAAACATTTTCTCCAGGAGCATTCTGACGAAAAATGTTACATAGTGTGCTGTGATCGCAAGTTCCGTAGTCGTTATCATATAGTCGAACACATACGGCTCCATATGGATCCGAATGCCTATCGTTGCCACGTATGTGGTAGATGTAGTACGAATAGCAGAAATTTAGCAAAACACATCAAAGAATTGCACAGTGAAGAAGGGAAACAACGTAGTCTGGAGTGTCCCACGTGTATGAAGATATTGGCCAATAAGAATTCCTTAAGAGTTCATATGGAAACTCATGAAACCAATTTAGCGTTTGTATGTAGAGAGTGCGGCAAAGGATTTCCTTCAGAGCAAAAACGTACCCTACATGAACGTTATGTACACAATGCATCCCTTATTTGCGACCAGTGTGGCAAAGCTTTGCACAATCCTTATGCTATGAAACAGCATATGTTGCAGCACGCAGGGGCTCTAAAGCGTAAATGGCCTTGTGATATGTGTTCGGTTGAATTGAATTCTCGTTCAGGCCTAAAAAGGCACAAGCAACTTATTCATCAGGATGGTTCGACTGTGTATGTATGCAGCGAATGTGGCAAAGTTGCAACAACTGAAATATCCCTACTAACACACAAGAAAAATGTACATCTATCTGGACGCAAACATAAATGTACCATATGTGAAAAGGCGTTTAAATTTCCAAGAGTTCTGAGAGAGCATATGGCAACACATACAGGTGTAGACCTGTATCAATGTCCCCATTGTGAAAGAACATTTAAAACAAATGCCAACATGCATCATCATCGTAAAAAAGCACATCCTCAAGAATGGGCAGAAGGCCGTCTCAATAGGCCACAAGTATCAAAAGTGGATTTTAATTTAGTGCGAAATGAAATAGTTTTATAAACTTTTAATTGTATTTTATAAAAAGAAAAATAAAACCAAAATGTAATAGTAAATAAATAAATAATTTAATATAAACAGACTCATCATAAACATAGGTTATTGTTAATAAATAATTCGCACATTCTTTTTCGGTTTATTAAGTAAAAATTAAGCCCCGTTTGTTTAATGTACTATGTGGTATGTCTGTCTAATAGGTAGTTACAAGTTATAGTAGCCTTATTAGTTCACTTAGGCACTGTTCAATCCCCAGGTCAGACAAAACGAAAACAAATAACATAACGTATAATAGCGTATAATATGTGTGTGAATGTTATAGGTGGTTTAGTTAGTTCGCTGGGCCCGGTTCAACCGGACAAAATGAAAACAAAAACATAACGTGTGGAATTGTGAAATTGTGGTTTGCTGTGCTGGTTGCAAAAAAGAAGAAAAAGTAATTTTTTAATATTTTTTTAAGTGTTGTTTGTAGCTGTGCTGAGTTTCTAGTGTGGTGAGTTTTTACAAAATGTGGTGAATTTATCCGGTGTGGTGAATAAAAGCAAAACCGTCATTCGAAATATGTACTGTATTACCATAAATACGTGTACTGTACATTGTAATTTGGACGGTACATGTCTAGAATAAGTAATTTTCACATCTGTTAGTGGAAGCATTCACCGATATGTCTGGTTACTGCATTAAAACAATGTACTGTGTCATACTATTTAAAATTCTAAAAAATTAAAATTAAAAACTGCATACAAAAAATAATTAAATTTACATTATTTCAGTTCAGTACTATTTCAAAATTTAAATTCTCCGACTTTTTATATCCTAGTTTAAATTGAAAGTCGTGCGCGCCTATAAAAGAAATAAATTCATTATTGGTAACTGCATATTTATATTTTCTAATTGGCAACACCCAAATCTGGCATTATATATATATGTAACAACCCTGTATTATGCAGAAGAAAAATATTAAACAGCTAAAAAGTATTTTACTCTTGGAATAAAGTAAAAAAAAAAATTAATAAAAAATCAATAAAATCATTACCTTCTTTAGGAAATTTGTTACATTTGACGGTAGAATGAACTACGACTTCTTACAGAACTATCATATCCCACGGCAGAACTCCAATAACCAGTACACCAGTTCAAATTACTCAACTATGGATGGTGCATACGGTTCGTACTCTATGCAACCAACACAAAGTAGTGCACCAGCAATCAATACCTCATATTATGGTTACGGAGGGACCAACACATACAGTGAGAGCTATGCATCGTATCGAGATAAGATTTCTAGTAGCTCTGCGATATCGGGAAGTACTGAAGAAGCATATCAGCATCCGGAACGTTTTATTTCACCCTCAAAGCAAGGTACTGGTTATGTGCCGAATAAAACAGCATTCAAACGTAAATTTAGTGGCACTGGTAACAGTGGCGGTAGTGCAGCTAAAAAAGAAGCTAACATTGTAGAAATCAGCAGCGATGGTAAATTAGTCATATTCTTGGGACGTGATGAATCATATCCGGACGAATTAAATGCTCTAATACATCCCTTGTCCTGTGATGTATGCAATGTAAAAATGAACTCCAGAACAAGTGCTAAAGATCATTATGAATCGAAGGTTCATGATAAAAGTTTAACATCGTGGTTAGTTAAGGTAAGTTCATGCAGATTTTCGAATTTCTTTTTAGTATAAATAATATAATTAGAGACAAGAACGACGTAACAACTGTATTATATCCAAATGGATTTTTATAGCAAATCCCTTCTCGCTTTCCAATGCACACTCTCTAATAAATATAACTGTTGAAATTAAAAGTAATTTTTATTTTGGTGCC
Source organism: Sarcophaga carnaria (assembly GCA_958299815.1). NCBI lineage: Eukaryota > Metazoa > Arthropoda > Insecta > Diptera > Sarcophagidae > Sarcophaga > Sarcophaga carnaria. The sequence continues at coordinate 90,142,845 of OY283149.1, forward strand.
GACGTTCCATTTCTCCAGCATTACCTCTTCATAATCTGTCTTCTTATTTATTAGAAATTCATGGTAGTATGATAGTTCCATGAAATTATTACACCGGATATGCCAATATTATTAACTATATAAGTTTGATGAAAGTTATATTAAATTATAATTAAGGAGTACAAACTCTGAATAAATCTTTAAAATAACTAGTAACTGTTGTCAACAAGATTAGACTCCGTTATTACAAAATAAGACAAAAATCTTGCAGAAATCTAGGTTGCATGTTTCTAGCAAACTAGTCCTCGCCTTCTATGCCCAATGTCCAGTCAAAAAGTATTAAAATAAATACCCAATAAGTTCCAGAGATTTCTAATCTGGGACATATTAGTCTGCAGATTCTGTAGTATGTATTCCGCATTATTCCCTCGATCAACCATACCGAAGAAATGTCAAGAGGGGGGCCAAATAAACTTCTTCACCAGATCTCCGCATTTCGTCGTTCTTTCTCTTGCCACCTCATCTGCAATCTCTTTGTTTTCAACGTCACAATGCTTCATAACCCAGCACAGTAACACCCCGTACCAGTCCAAACATGTTGATGGGTCTTCTTGCAAACTGAAGCGAGGGTCGAGCTGATATGTCCAGAACAGAAATGGCTAAAGAATTTCTTTTTTTCATTTTGTAAGCGTCATAAGGAACAGCATGTGCAAAAATTTTAATAGAAATTAAAGCGAGTGCAATTACCGAATTTTTTATTATAACAGTCTGTTCTATGTAAATTTGAGCAAAACTTTTACAATAAGGATCAAATTTAATTCGAAAATTTTCTAAAAATATAGTAAAAAGACTGTCGTCATTGATTTCGTCTTAATGGTTTCATTTTCAATTTCCTTTTTAGAATTACACTGAAAAGGGTTTGAATCCGCCGACACTGAAACGCTTCATAAAACAAGGTCCGAGCGGACCAGATGCATTCTATTGTGAAGCCTGCGATCTCAAGTTAACATCATTAACACACGCCAATCAACATTATGCTGGCAAGAAACATCGCATGGTTGTAGCCAAAAAAGCTAAACCATCAGGTGCTGGTTATTACAATTCTGAGGGCAAGTGGGTACGAACTGGTACGAAACTGGTGCCAACTCAGTATAAAAATCGACGTTTTGGAATTGGTGAACCACATCTATATGCGGAAATTTTGGCAACAAATGAAGATGCAAATAAAGACGTACCGCAATCATCACCACCGATTACAACCAGTTTAGCTGATACTACAACTGATGGGGACCTAAAACCAAATAAAACAGTTGGGAATAATAAAACTGTACTCAGCAATAATACGGATCAAGATCCTTCATTGTTTTGTTCAATTTGTAAAGTCAGTGTTACATCGGCCGTCCAAATGACTATGCATTTGTCTGGGTCGAAGCATATGAAAAAACTTAAACTAAGTGGCATTGATCCTATTGCAGCCGTTGTATCTACTGCTGAACCTCAATCAGTAACAGTGCCACAAACGCCTATCGTGGATAATGTCTTATTTTCAGCCATAAAGGAAGAAATTAAAACCGATCCCACTGATCTCTCTATGTATCGAACTCCAAGTGGTCAATATTATTGTAAGACTTGTAATATCTCTATGTCTCATTTGCCTGGTTTAGAGCAACATCTTAAGGGCAAACGCCATTTAAAAAAGTTAACAGAGGAAAAGGCTATGGCTACTCTAGCTGCTAAGAAACACTGAAAAAGTAATTATGGATTTGAAAATTACAAATTACGTACATACATATATAAGCACTAACTATATAACTATTTTGATTGAAAATAATTTAAACAATAATATTTAATTCGAATCTGAGTAAAAGTATCGATTACATTTGTTTCATTTTCGTAGTATTATGACTATCATGGTGAGCTAACGTTCGACGAAGTGCAACCAATACTGACAACTATTTTAAGAATTTAGTGAGAGGAAAGAAACAAAATTTTAATTAATTCACAAAATTTTGGAAAGTTCTAGTTAAGGTGAATTGTCGATCTTATGATCCCGTCGTATTGTCGCATAATAAGTTCCAGTAAAGGTAAAACAGGGAATATAATAACATGAAAAGGTAACATTATTAAGAAAAGAAAATTATTGTAATAAAAACAATTGATTAAATAAATGAGTAATCATATCAATTTTCCATCGCCTGAAATTTCTTTTCTTATAAAAACACCCCCTGTGTTATTCAAATTTGATGGTTCGATTGGATATCATATTCAGTTTTCATATAAACTTAAAATGTGTTTAAAATATTTTTGTTGAATGGGCAACTACCAAAGATTCGTTGGACTTTGTAATTATTTCGATTTATTTAAACTTTCTAGATTTTACTTTATTACATGCTAAAATTTCTTCAGTGGTCGTATTTAAACGAAATTTATAGTATATTAAATCGTCGCACAGTGGTGCATAGTGATCAATATTCAAGTACATACTTACTTTCGACAGTAAAAATTAAAGATACGACAATCTTTTCCAATCTCATTTATTAGCAAATCGTACTTGCTTATTTTCCAAATACTATACTAGAGACGTCAACAATATTTGTAATATAATAATCTAATAAGAAAAACAGTTAGATCGGCTGGTGTTGTACTTGACTTTAATTTGTGGCATGTAGTGAAATGAGTACTTCTTATAGTGCTCAGCAAAGTCGACTTATGCCTATATTTCATAATGTGATTATATTGTTTTAGCCTTTTGACACAACTGTACTTCATTTCATAATCGAAAGTTCTAGTATAAAATGAGTCACCGCACAGTGGTATGCAGTGGGAAAAAACGGAAGTATTTTGATTAGAAAAAATTAAAACAAACTTTTTTTCAATCTCATTTATTACTGAATCCTTTTTTATTTTTCAATTACAATACTAAAACATAGATTCTATGATTTCTTATTCTTTTCTTTAAAAACTAAAGGTTTACAGTGTTGATAAGAAAAATAATTAGCAGTACAAAAAACAGTTTGAAATGTTAAACTCAAAATACATTCAATACCAAAAGAATGTGAAATTTCAACTAAAACTTTTTAATCATAATAAAATTTTGTTTAACCTTATTCATTCATGTACATTGTTGAATATTGTAAACAATCTAAGATTCTACACTGTATCTTTCTCGGGAAGTTACGAGTAAATCATAGTATACAAACTCTTTGAACATTCATATGCATTGCAATTACGTTTAAATTTATAATGAAATCTGTTATTTGTTAAATACATTAAAAATTACTATTTGACATTTTTTAAGAGTTTTTGTTTATATTTATTATGAATAAAGTTAAATTTTTTTTGCGTATTTTATTTTGTATTTTAAGAATATAGATTAATATTAAAAAAAAATTAATAGTTGCTGTTTTTGCCACCCGTCTGTTGTTGATAAACTTCAATAGTATCGCCTTCTTCCATTTCCAAAGAGGTAGGAGTGTCATTTTCATTTATGGGTTGACCATCAAAACGAAACCGGACTACTTGCATAGACAAACCCTAAAATTAGAAGTCAAAAACAAATCATTATAAAATCTAATAACAATATTTATATACAAAAGAGATTAAATTCATATCTGAAACCATTTGTTTATTGTTTATGATAAACTTACCGCTCTGTCACAGTAGGCATTCATCAACTTTCTGAGGGGTGTATGTTTTTTGATTTTGAACTGTACAACGGCATTATCTTGGCCCAAAACTTTTAAGTTAATGTGTTCTGTTTCAGATCCCTGTAATTGTAAAAAAGCAATATTTTGTTAAAAATTTTAAATACATACAATTTTTAAATATCAAATTCACTGTGCTCCATAACTACCCTGGAGATAATTATGGACAATTCAGCAAATAAGATAACAAATAAAAAAGCCGAAACAATAAATAAAACAAGCATCTGCCGTTTTTCAAAAATTTTAGCTAACTTCAAGCAAAAAAATATTTTGCAAACAAAGACCAAGCCGCTAAATACCAATAAAACCTCGTTTTAGACGAAGTAAACAAAAATAACGCCGAATTGAATATAGAATGTAGGGTATAAGACACAAAACAAGGCAATGGAAGGTAAAAAAAAAAGCTACACTAAAATGTTAGGTTATGTTAGGCAAATTTACACACATACAAGAATTTTTAGGTATATTTTTTATGCTTTCTATAGCTTCATACATATTTTGTATTAGTATGCACTTTAGTTATTCAAATTATTAAAAACTTATTGCTACATTTTTCATCCGAAAAGATGCTTTAACTACACGGCTTTTTGGTCTTAAAAATATATATAAGAAAAAGCCGCAATGCGTCGCGGTTGACCGCGCCATGTTTGTCGGCGTCATACACATTTTTTTCCTTGGTCTCTTGTCTATAGCACTTTATATTCTTCTAGGATTTCAACTGAACGTACCTTCTTTTCGTCAGACATGTTTAAAATGTATTTAGTTTAATATATTTAAGAATAATTTATTTTTATATTTTTTTAGCACTACTATAGTGTTTATGAACGCAACTAATTATTCCTATTGCTGCTATTATCGTACAACACACTTTACGGACAATCAAATACTGCTGCTGCTTGCGAAAAATTTCCCAATTTTTCGTTAAGCAGAATGGACAAATTCACCAAAAAAAGCGCCGCGACGCATCAGCCATCTTCAATCAACGCCATTATTCGTTAAAATTCAACTCTGTCAGGTAAGATTGTTAGAAGTAACGCTGTGTTTATGAAAAAATAATGCCAGATTGTAAATCGTCAACGTTTTCTATTTTAAAATTTGAAGTTTGTATTACAATAGAGTTAGTTACCATTACAGAAACAATATATATAGCTGAATTCTACTTTAATTTTGGTAATTAATAGCAGTTAATAAATATAAATGCGTTTATTCTATCGTTTGTTCATTAACCTGTAGGTACGGCAACAAGGTTTTTTTTAACGAAACAAAGTTATTGTTTCAGTGCTACCAAGTTTATTCATTATGATGTGAAAATTTGGTGGTGTAATAAGTACTATTAAACTCTTAACGTTTGTTTTTCGTAAAATTTCGAATTTTAGAAGTGTTCAAAGTGAATGTTATTCGAGCAATGTATAAAGCTTTGGTTTCTGAATGTTTATAAAGTATTTAGAAATGTATACAAATGTTATTATCAATTTATACAAATACAGAAAGTGATTTGCTAAAATTTGCTGTAATATAGCATGGTGCATTCAAAATGGAGGTCGACGGTAAGCAACAGTTTTACCTTTATAATTTAAATAATATCTTTCAAGACATAATATCCCACTTAACTCAAGTGGCTCCCTGTGTCTCAGTACTGATTTTACAGTGTCGTTCTAACATTGTACCAACAGAAATTGTTCTACATTCGTTATGATAATACAGACTCGTTTTGGAATTTTGCTCAGGACACAGAGGCCTTGTATATACATATATGAAAATTTTCAGTATAAATTCAGACAGAGGTTGATTGCTTTCCGGTAGGTTAAAATTATTTGCAGTATTTCAACTAAAAGTTTAGCTTTATCAAACGGGGTAGAGAAGACGGTCATTCATTATCAGAGTAGGAATCAAACTGTCGTTATTTTCCGTTATGTTAATGCATGACTAAACGTTCTTAACTACCTTTGGAAAAGAAAGAGAAACGAAGAATCCCATTCAGATCAAATTCCTCTCCTATTCATATGGGCTTGGTATGACAATTTTACTTCTTTTTTTTCAGAAATGGATATTTTTTGAGTCTATCTTATTTCTGTTTTTAGCCTTATTCAAGTGGTTCTAAATAGTACTTCTGTTAGGTAATTTCGTTAGGTAATAGCCGGTAAATGTTAGATCCTAGCGTAAGCGGATCTATAAATCTCATATAAAAAATTATTATTATTATTATTAATTATATAATACAATAAATGAAATTATATAACATAAAGAATGTACCAGAAGTGCGTCTAGGCTTTCAAATCTGCTTTTAAAAACTATTATTTTAATTAATTAATTTTATATAATATTCAGAAGTTTGCAATGCTTTAAAAATAAAAATGATTTTTATAAAATTTTGGAGTATTGCATGAACTACATTTGCCTACTATTTTTTGTTAAAAAATAAATTTGTGTAGTTATACTACGATCCAGTCTTAATCTGGAGAATAATATTGCGTCATTTCGCATTGCCGAAGATGGGTAGATATAATACCATCACCCTTGGGGTTAATCAACTTTAAATTATAGGCCCCGTCATTCATGTATAAAATAACACACAACTTAAGTGATGGAAGCTAGGTCGTAATCCTGACGGAAGTGTTGTAATGATAAGTTACAGCCACGGTTTGTTTTTTTTTTCTAATAATTTCTAGGTTATATTTCTTTATGATATAAGATGTTTCGTTAAATCGAAGATTAGGGAACCTTTTGAGTTTGGTTGCTATAAGATGAGGCCATCTTTGAATAGCAGTATTTCTTCGTTTAAATTGTATGTTCCCGATGAAAAATTTGGTGAAATTGTTAATCCTGCGTTTTGGCCGCAGGGTGTATTGGTGCGGGAATTCGTATACAGGCTGGGCCAACGAAGGAAGGGTGCTAATTTGCCTGGTCCTATTTCTCAAAAAAACTAACTTCGAAATCGTCTTTTAATTTCAAAATTGCTTATCAAAATGTTCGCGGACTTAGGTCTAAACTTTCTTCGCTTTATAATAGTAGCTTTGATTTTGAATTTGATGGAATTGCTTTTACTGAAACTTGGCTGAATTGTAATATTTTTGATTCTGAGATTATGTCTGGTAATTTTAGTATTTATAGACGTGATAGGAGGTCTAAAAATGGTGGTGGTGTTCTTATTTCCATTTGCTCTAAATACACATCTGAATTGATTGACTTGTGCTCTTCTGAGGATATTGAGTTTATTTGCGTTAAGGTCTCTGATCGTGGAAAGTCTATATACATTACTTGCTCGTATATTCCTCCCTGTTCTGACATTCATATCTATAGGGCTCACTTCGATTTAATTTCTAGAGTAATTGATTCAATGGGGCATGAGGGGATTATAGTAGTCCTTGGTGATTTTAATCTTCCGCATACATCTTGGAATTTTTCACCTGAGACTGTCTCATTGGTGCCATGTTCTTCAGTTCCTTTCTATGATGAAATTCTGTCCGCTATGTGTGATCTGGAACTTTTCCAGGTGAATGGTGTATTGAATTCAATGGGTAGAATTCTGGATCTTGTATTTTTAGAGGATCCAAGTATTTCTTCGTTATTTCGCATTGATCCTATATCTATTCCTGAGGATAGTTATCATCCTACGTTGTTACTTTCTATCGAAGTTGATCTTTGTTTACTTTCTTTAATAAATCGCTTATTTAGTGACGAGGGGCGTTTTAATTTCCATCGTACGGATTTTAGTCGTTTGAATACACTACTAGCCTCTGTAGATTGGTCGTCTGTGCTAATTTCACCACCATATGACTCTCTTTCACTTGACAGGATCTTGGATGGCTTTTATGAGGTATTATTTAAATGTTTTAGGGAGTGTGTTCCATTTGCAAATAGTCGTTTGGAGCGTTCTGGTCCTCCGTGGAATTCGGCTAGACTGTCAAGGTTGAGGAACAGAAAATCAAGATTATTTAAGAAGTTTGTTAGATCAGGTACTGATATTGATTATGCTCTTTACTCTAGGGCGCGTGCGGATTATCGTAGAATGAATCATTACTGTTATGAGGAATATATGATTAGGGTCAGGTCGAACTTCGCTAGCGATCCTAAGTCGTTTTATGACTTCGTTCGAGCTAAACGTAAATCATCTTTGTTTCCCACTGAGATGTCTTATGGGGACGTATCTTCCTCTAATTACCTTGATATTTCTAATATGTTTGCTGACTTTTTTCAGTCTACTTATAGGCAGTTGGACTCGGGACCTTATCTGAGTAGCGGTTTTTCGTATCCTTATTCAGTGGGAAGTGTCTCTATTTCTAATATATATTCATTTGATGAGGAATCTGTTCTTGAGTCTTTGTCTGGACTGAAACTTACATACTTGCCGGGCCCTGACGGGGTTCCGGCCTGTATTTTGAAAAAGTGCGCTGTTGTTTTGAGTGGTCCTTTGACCTTTATATTCAATGGGCTTCTGAGGGCTGGTCATTTTCCATCTATTTGGAAGAGTTCATTTATAATTCCTTTGCATAAGTCAGGTAATAAATCCAATATTTCCAATTACAGGGGTATTGCCAAACTCAGTGCTATTCCCAAGTTAATGGAGAAACTGGTGACGGATTATCTCTCTTTTAATACGAGATCTTTAATATCCCCTTTCCAACATGGTTTTTTGAAAGGTAGGTCAACTGTCACTAATCTTCTTGAATTTACTACGCATGTTTTCAGGGGTTTTCTTGCCAGGGCTCGGACTGATGTAATTTATACTGATTTCAGTAAAGCTTTTGATAGGGTTGATCATAGAATTTTGCTTCTTAAACTTTCATTAATCGGTATTCCTGATATTATTCATCGTTGGCTAGACTCCTACCTCTCCCTTAGGACTCAGAGGGTATTGTTTAGGAATGTATTGTCTAAGACTGTATATGTTACTTCTGGTGTTCCACAGGGTAGCCATTTGGGTCCTTTACTGTTCTTATTGTTTCTTAATGATCTTCCTTGTGCTATTTCTGATTGTAATATTCTGATGTATGCTGACGACGTTAAATTATTTTATACTTTTGATGATGATCATGGTCAGGCTGTTCTTCAACGAAATATTGATTTGTTTGTAACTTGGTGTAGAATTAATTTAATGGATCTTAACTTGAAGAAATGTAAATGCATGGTTTTCTCTCGCGGGGGCGTAATTTCGTCCACTTATGTGATTAATTCTTGCCCCTTGGAAACTGTGACTACATTTCTTGATTTGGGAGTATTATTGGATATGAAATTGTCTTTTATTGATCATATTAGTATGATGATTGGCAAGGCTCGGGCTGTTCTTGGTTTTGTGAAAAGATGGGCTAGGGAATTCATTGATCCTTATATAACGAGACTGCTATACATTACACTTGTTAGACCTATTTTGGAGTATGCGTCTATTATTTGGAATCCATACTATCGTTGTCATAGTGATTCAATAGAGTCTGTGCAGAAGCAGTTTTTATTATTCTGTTTACGTGGCTTAGGATGGGATTATGCCAATGGGTTTCCGTCATATGAGGCTAGATTAGGTTTGATAAAACTTCCAACTTTGGAACGTAGAAGGACTGTTTTAGGGGTTTGTTTTGTTTTTAATCTAATTAAAGGTGATATCGATTCTGAGTTTTTGCTTTATAACCTGAATTTCAGTATTCCAGCAAGATTTTCACGACACTATCGTCCTCTTTCTTTAGATTTTTATAGAACGAACTATGGATTTAATTTTCCTTTTCGTAGATTATGTAACGATTTTAACATATACTATGATTTTATTGATTTTAATAGTAGTGTTTGTAATATAAAACGTAGCTTATATGCTGACGTAAATTTGTAAATTATTATATAAAAATGTATTATCGTTCTTGTTATACGTAGTTCATGTTTATTATAACTTTACCCAGCTTGTGATTAATTTCTGTAGCTGTTTTATGTTCTCGTTGCCATTAGTTTTCCCTTACCCGCTATAGTCCGGACTGTAGTGTGTACGTGTCCCTACGTAATGGGGACGAGCCCTCCGCGGTCGGGTGAGGGTGGGTTAGTGTGAGGCCGGGGACGTTCGATAAATATTTCTTTATATTCGTTTTTGTCTTCAAACAAACAGTTACATTAATTGTAACTGCCATAAACAATGTTATAACACCTTTTTCAATTTGATAAAAATTACCGGGAAAAGAGTCTACATACACCGTTGTATGTAGAGTTTTTTCTGTGACTGTATGTATGTTATGTATGTAATTCCGAATGTTGGAAATTGTGTATCCTATGTTATTTTTGTGTGAAATGCAGATCGTGATGTAACAGATCGATATTGATCATAAATTTGTAAAACGTATCCAATTTTGAAAAAAATCAACTTTCAAGAGTATGTATGGCTCATTGTTGTTTATAGCTGAATTTCTCGTTACAAATAATGCCTAGAATTTTAAGCTCAGAGACGTTTATATTTATGGCATTGTTGTAGTATCACGCCAAATTTTTTAGTATAGGTTTTAGGGTTGATGGTTTCTTCTTCAGGGGTGTCATTCATGTGGGTGACAAAAACAGTTCCCTTTGCGGTATTTAGTCCCTTGTGGAGTTTACATTTGATGTGGCAGATTCCAAACAAAAATTTGTTGGCGAATTTTTGATTGTTAACGAGGAGGAGAATAGGTTGCCTTTCTTCGTTTGGATATACATAGATGCGAAATCTTTATTGATGATTTATATTGCGCATGTACTGCGAAGCGTGAATAGCTCGATAAAGTTTTAAAAGGATCACTTGATTCCATAACAAAGTATTTAGGATTTGATTGATTATGTTTTGGTAGTTCGGGAAAAGCTATTAAGTCGTTCTTATTTGGTTTCTTTCTTTTAGGACTCCTAGAATTTACAAATATAGAAAATCTGTTGTGCTCAAAGTCATTGTAGTTATTTTATTAAGCTATTGAGTTATATAACAAGAAAAAGAAAATAGTTCTGCGAGAGACCGAAAAATAAAACGGTTAATAAAGAACAAATAGTGCTGCAGTGTGGCACATCTGTTTTAATGTGACGTTGCCAACCCATCTGACTGCATTTTAACAGCAAACGAAGTACGGCACTTAAGTTGTCTTTTTAAAGTTTTGTCTTGTCTAACGAAACGTGCCCGTTTGCCGTTGAAAATTTAAACTTTTAAAAGAAAGAAAACATTTTCATATTGTTTTATATAATATATATGTATATATATATATATTTATCTTTATTTATTAAGATACATTTACATACATATGAAATTTAGGAAAATCGTATAAAAGAAAAAAATATATAACATACAAACACACATAATTTTTTTAATTTAATTTTTTGTTGTTGCTTTTAGGTATTCAAAAATGTTACAATTCTTGGAAATATAATTTTAAATATAATTTTTTTTGCTTTTTGGTTTTGTTTTTAACATTTTTTTTAGTATTTTTGTTACATTTGTAGTTTTGGTAGGGAATTGAATTGTGATAAAATATATTTGTTTTTTTTAATTGTAGGGATTAGAATTTTTTCTTTTTATAATTCATTTTTATTTTTCTTTAATCTTTCTTTCGTGTGTTTAGGTTTGATAGTAACGCTAATACAACTAGATTATTATATTTTTTTATATATTTGGTTAATGGTTACATTTTTATTTGTTTATATTTTCAGTATTATTATTTATTTTATCTATTACTATTCTTGTATTTTTCCTAATGAGCTTTTATTTTAATTGTTTTTTTTTTAATAATTTTTGTTTCATTTTTCTTTTTAATTTTCTTGAAATTGCCAATTTGTTTAAAATTATTATTATTTTTTTGTATTTTATAAATATTTTTAATACATGTATGTATAATATATGCCACTATTTATTTTAGTATAGTTGTTTTTTTTTTTGTTCTTTTATTAAATTGAATAATTTTTTACAAAAATTATTTATAGGTAATCATGTACATATTGTAGCGCCTGTTCTTGTGTGTCTTTCTTTTTTAAAGAGATTTAATAATAATATATAAACTTTTTCATTTTTTGAATCGTTAATATAAAATAAGTTTACGTTTAAGCTTTTAATTATTATTTTTTTTAACTTTAATTAATTCTCTTAATAATTTAATTTACTTATCCATTTATTTGATAGTTGATGGGTTTTTAACTAGTTGTTTTTGTTTTTATATATTATTTATGTATGTTATATATTGTTATTTTATATTAATTTAAAAAATTTCTCTGGTGGGTCTAATCTGAGAGTTTTGTGTTTTTATTTTATTTTTTATTAAATATATAATTTTACTATTTATTATGGAAGTGTTTTTCATTTTCATTTACTTTAATTATTGAAATGAAATAATAATGATTTCAAATATTGAACAAAAAATTTTTAAAATATATTGAATTGAATTTTTTACACACTGCTAATGTTTTCTATAGCATATTGATTGGCGCTTTAGCATATTTACATATGAGGGCTTGTTCAGTTTGTTAATCTAATTTCTCAATCGACTTTTACTTTTTTTTTATTATTCTTTTAAATTTTTCGTTACACAAAATCATTACAAATTATAAAAAATGATGTTTTATGCTTGGCAACATGCTAAACACGCAGGTTCTTTGGCCAACATGTTTAGTTGTTTTAAAGTAGTTGCTATAAATGTTGATAAGGAAACTATAAATACCAACTAAATAAGGCTGCCAGATGAATATTATTTTATAAATACCCACAATGTAAAAATCACTAAAATTTTTTCTTCCAATTACAACATTTACGAAAATAATTTTCTTATAAGAATTTTGTCTTTTTCTATTTAAAAAAATTAATCTATTTAAATTAAAATTAATTCTATTTAAAAATTAATTAATCTTCGAATCAAACTACGAGCATAGCATATATTTTCCCTTGTCTTTTCCGCTTGAGAAAATCAAAACAGGAAATGTGAACTTTTAAAGAGTGGAATATATTTTCATAATGTATTGCAGAATTTTAATATTACACTCATCATAAGCTATTACAGGCTTTTTGTTAGGATAATGGCCAATTGTGGTCATGGGTAACGAGATCTATAGTTTAATGTCAACTCAGAATGGTAAATTAGAGAAATCTTTCCATGAAAATTAGTTGTTCTCAAAGCCTTTGCCTCAATCCAAATTATCGTTAAAAGACATATTTTTTAAAGATTTCGCTACTGACGTTTGAAATCCAAATCCACATGGTAATCATATTACCATCTGAACTACAAAAACCACCCCAAATATTGTACGGTTTGGCAGTACAATCTATAAACGGTATATTGTTCACTAATAGCTTGATGGAATAACTTATATAGCAGAACGTATTGCTGATGTTCTCTTGTTATTTGCTAGAATACTTTCGATTTGATTATGGGTTAGCTAAGGACACCAAATCAAATATGGTTAATATATCGAATGTTGTCTGTGCATGGTATACGCACACCAAAGACCTAGAGTACCATAGAAATGATTTTTGTTTTGAAACAATTTTATCACATTTAGTTTCCTCATAATTTACAAAAGATATTAGGGATGCAAACTGGCATAGAAATCTTATTGGCTGGGGCTCCAAAGAAAGCATTTTTAGGCAAAGCACTATTGCCACATGTTGCTTTAATTAAAAAAGTATGTTGTGTGTCCTTAAGAAAAAGGGTTTATTCCTTGCAATCGTTTATCTTTAATTCCTACTTGTCGCAGAAGGTATTACAGCTAGAATTCCATCTTAGATACACATTGAGCTTTTTGCTTTTTACAATCAATTCGACTTTAATTTACTGTCCATAGGAATTATCTATCCTATAATCTCTTTTGTTAGATGGCATAGAGTTTTTTCGCCTGTGTTAAAGCCATACCTTCAGAGTAGATTTTATAATTACATATTTCACAGAAAATAAAGGCAAATTGCTTCTGAAGCCCATGATTTTGATATTCAGAAACTAGATTATAAAACCACCGTATCTGTATTATGTGCAAGGCAACTGATGAAGACCTGGTTTTGAATTCTTTTGCAATAAAACTAAACTCTAATAATCGCAACCTGTTGAATCTTGGAATTCTTATGGCTTAAATTGAATCACAAGGGCACAAAAAAATTTTGATCTTCGACAATTGAGACATAGTCCTACATGTTGAAGGGTGCAACTTTTGGCAACAACATTCTCCCGAGCAGCCTTTGATGTGGAGGAGTATAAAACTTTCGCGCATCTTTTATCAGACAGGAAGACTTGTTACTACTGTTTTCTGAAAATGGTCTCTCCCAGTAAACATACTTATAGAAGACTAACTCTGTATAACGTATCTAATGTTGAGTCAATGAAAGCTTAGTCTTGACTAATTTATGTTTAACAATTAACTTATCCTTGGTTTGCGAATATAGAAAGATGGGTAGCTTATGATCATTTGTTTCCTCAGCTTTCGGGGCTATACTCTAATAGCGGAATATCTATCTAACTTAACTTTGACTTGAATGTATGTATGTTGTACCTATTAGCCTAAATTAGTAAATACATGTATACCAAACATACTGCTTGAGACATGTTCCTGTACTCTCTATATAACATGTTTTTCTTGTAAACAGTTTAATATACACAATATGTAGTTTAATATGTTAACGTGTTGCTAAGATAACGGCAACATATACAGATGTTAGTGTTAGCAAAAACGACAACAGAAAATAAACCACACATTGATTTTGTAGCTAAACATTATGCTACATTCACTGTTGTTCCAAAAATATAACAGAGCATGAACCACTGTTAGATTTGTAACTAAACATGCTTATGCAGCTACAATTAATAGAAACTATGTTTTTAACATGTTGCTAATTTAATTGAAACATGTTTATTTTGTTTTTGATAATTTTAGGAATTAATTTGTAATGATTTTGTATACGCATGTGTGTTACACAGTACGTTGAGGTAAAAAAATCAAATTAAAAATAATTTATGTCAGCTTATATTTGTTTAACAGGTATTGTTAAACTTTGCATTATATTTAGAGTGTCCTGCACATTATGGTATGATCTATTTAACATATACATACATATACTTATGTATGTATGTATGGTATGCATGTATGTATGTATATATGAGTACATAATTTTTATACTTGTATAATTTATGCATATATGTATGTATGTATGTATGTTTATTAATTTATACATTTAGATAAAATTGTTATATAAAATTCATTTCATTATTTTTTTTTTATTTTCTGAAATTGAAGCTTTTTCTCTTGTTTTGTTGGTTTTTGAAATATTTTTTGTTATACTACATACTATTTACGAATACATATACATATGTATGTGTATTACTTGTAGTAGTTGTTGTTTTTCAATTACTAAAATTACCACTATAATTTAAATTTTCTTTCATATTTGTTTTTATAATTTTTTTCTTGTTTTTTTTTACAATTGAAAAATTAAATTATAATTACATTGAGATTTTTTTATAAAAAAGTTTTGGTAAAAAAGTTTTCTTCTTTATTTTATTTTAATTTTAACTTTTCTGTTCTTTGTTTTACATGTTAATGTTTTCTTATCTAAATGTTAAAAAATGTTTTTGTTTTTAAGCCAATTCATTTTATAAAAATAACTTTTTTTTCGTAAATCTTGTTTGTTTGGTTTTTTTCTTTGTAATCGTAGTAAGTAGAAAAACATTTATCATAAGTATGAAAAATTCGTTATTAAAAGTTATTAAAATAATTATACTTTTTTAATTTACTGTTTTGTTTTTGTTTACTATATATTTTCCATTTTTTTCTGAATAGTTTATAGTTTAAGCATCATTATAAATTTACAATAATTTTTTTTTTATTAATTTTGTACAAAAATAAACATTTAAAAATAATTTGATTTTATTATTGTTTAAGATATTTACGAATAATATATTTTACTTTTTTTTAAATCACACAGAAAATTATAAATAAAAATTCTTAAACAATATAAAAATTGAATATTTTAAAACAAAATCAAACAGTTTGAAACAGTTTATTTTATACATTTATTACAGTGGTTCATATTGATATATTAAAACTAATTTAAATAATTTCTCAATTTATTTAAATCAATTCAAAATTTTAATTACGTTAATATACCTTCAAAAATTAATCAAATTTTGATATAAAGAATATATTACATTGTATGAGCCCTATGGACATAGAATCTGTATTACATTATATTGACATTGACTATTTCAACCAGAGTTCAGCAATGAGTATTCAAAACAATGAGTAGATTCGAATCATACTTATAATTTCTGATACTTATACGCATTCATACTTATTTTAATGTCATACTTATACTACGCATATTCAAAGTTTGAAATACTCATGGTACTCATATTTAACTGTAAGCATGATGTTATTGATTTCGACTCTCTATGACTCATCGTAAACACGAATCACAAAATAAGTATGATTCGCGTACGAACACTACAATACTGACAAGAAGGTTGTGTGTTTGCGCTGCTTGCTGTCTTTGTCTTTTTTATTTATGTGTCTTTCTTCTTTCCTTGTAAATGCAACAACATTTAAGATTGATGAATCACTCGAATCATTTTTGAGTATTATAAGTATTTTTCTAAATTTATGATTCTGAATGAGTAGGGGTATGAATCAAACGTAGTTCGAGTGTTATGAGTTTGATGTCAACGTTGTACTCATACTCATTGCAACTTGTACTTATAAATCAATGTAGTTTTGAGTACGAATGAATCAGAGTAGTTGGATTTGAATACTGTTGACTCACTCATACTCAAAATTTCATGAGAACTTATGAGTAGCGAAAAAGCGATTCATTGCTGATCTCTGATTTCAACTTTAAACTGTTATGCTTAAGCTGTTAAAAGGTTGTAAATACAAAATTAAAAGAGCCAAATTAATTACTCATTGATTTTTGTTCGGCTATACGACTAGAGTACAAAATACTCTTGCATAAAACAATTGTAAAATCCAAACGCTCCGCTACTTACGCTAAATTACAAAGAAGACTGTCATCCACTGGCAAGCAGCAAATTAAAAAGTATTGCCAGAAATTGTAAACCCAAATTGGTCGTGCTTCCAAATGTCCTGGAATATATTGGCCTAATAAGAAATTATAGTCTCTGTTCAAATCTCTCCAAATGAACCAATATGAACGACTTATAGAAACATCTGATAATATTATAATATTTAATTATACATTAAAACAAGCCGAACGTATTTGATTTACAATTTTCTTCGTTGCACAAGTAAGACGAGTTTTTCATGCAAATTTATGAACATCATTCGTAAGAAAATGCTCTCAACGTTGTCCCTAATATTAATAATATTTTGCTAATATTCTCCTGCCTAGTTACTTTCGTACTAAAACTGTTTAGATATACTTTTTTGTTATTAGTTCTTATAGCTGCGTATGGAATATATAGAACACTACATGTAAAGAATGAACATTGTAAGAAGACTTTCTCAGCAGGTATTTTGACTCATTGACAGAAATTAAGACCCATCGTCATGTAAAGATAAAAATGAAGTTTACTTTGAAAGTCTTGGGCGTTTGTTTATGCATTATTAGTTCTGGAGAGACTAGAGGAATACAGGATGAAAATGCTCACAGTTCTAAAAAACTTTTTGTTCCTTTAAGTTATCAAAAATAGTCTCAAAAATTGACTTGGAGCAGCTGTATCACGCCGCACAATAATAAACATGTAAATTCACATTGGAATTATAAATTTTTTTCTTACATAAGACTGAATTTGCAACATGTCCCATATCTAGTTTACAAACAAAGATAGGAAGTTGTCAAGTGCGTGTTTAGTAAATGTTCCAAGTCGGTTTGAACTGAACTGTATAAATTGTTTTCGTATATATTTTATATGTATACCTTTATTTATTTATTCATTCCCATGTAAAATACATACAGGTACCCGGGTACCTTTGTGCACAGTTGAGGATGTTGATCTCTCATGTAAATTACAAATAACAAATTTGTTTTACGGCTGCAAGAATACAAAATTCTTTGAAGGTTAGTACTCCTCAAAAAAAAAAACTCTCGATTAAAAACGTCAAAAGGTACCTGGATACCTTGGCACCTTGGTACCCAGTTAAGGATGTTGCTCTCTTATGCAAATTACAAAAAAGAATTTAACTTTACGGTTGCAAGAATGCGAAATTTTTTGAAGTTTACTACTCTTCCAGAAAATAACACATGGTTAAAAACGTCAAAGGTACCTGCGTACCTTAGTATGTACATAAATATATATTAAATATTGAGGTTCTTGGTACGCATTTAGTTTATTACTTGTGCATATAAATTAGAGTGACATTTCGAGAATGATTTCATAGAAAATTATTTACAAACAAAATAATTTAATTAAGGTCAAAAATAATAAAATAATAGTATTTCTATTATCTATACTTGTATACACAATTTATTTATTTATATAATTTTAATACATTATTTAGGAACCACCCTAATGTGTTTAATACTGTGTAAAACTTGTATGGAGGCAAATTGCAGCATTTCATTTATCTTTTGTTCTATTTTTATATTCAATTAGTATTTTTTGTATTTTAATCGCGATTAATAATATTTCATTTAAATATTGTATGTTTTTTATTTTTTGTATATATTTTGTCTATGTCACTTCAGTTTTTAATTACTAAATTTATTTTAATTGTTTTTAATATTTTTATTTTTATTTGCTTTTATTTTTGTTTATTTTCTTAATGCTGTGATTTTACTAAAAAATTCAAATTAAAAGTGTTGTATTCTCATAATGTGTATTTACAAAGAAACAATAAGAACATTTTTAAAATTTCTGAAATTTGTTTAAATTTTATTAAAATTGAATCATTGGCCACAAGAAAAAAAATTTTATTTGTCTTGTATGAATTGATTTATACAGTAAATGAAATAGTCATGTTATGGACAAATTAAATAGACATGTTTGTATGTTAGAGGCTTGAAATATTTAAGCATTATTTTTTTATGATTTGTTGCAGAAAGTTTTATTATATAATCCTAAGGATAGCCACATTACAGATATGTTTCTATAAAGATTTAAAACATTTTTAGCAAGGAAGTACTCTTAAATAGTTGTTTATAGTAAAGTTGATAGGTTCCGAGTTATTAAATATGTACAGAAGGCCAATTTGTTACCAGAAGTTATAAAGAAAGAGAAAAAATGGGGGAATAAACAAACTCCTCTTCCTAAATGTTTGAAAAAAATTAACAATTAAACCAATATATAGTTTGACTATAAATAAAATATTTAAATAAACCTAAGTCTGAGTACAGTGTTGGTCGAAATAATAGAGATCATTTCGGTTTTCTCACCAACTTGTCATCAAATTTTATGTACAAAACTTTAATTGGAGGATTTCGCCGTAAAATTATTTTGAATATAATTTTTATGAAATTCAGCGATACGTTTGGTGAGATCCATACACGTTTTAGCAGGGTATAGGGCGAATCATCTATAAGAAAAGTCTTTGCGAGCACATATTAAAGTCTTTAATGTGGTCGTTTCAACAACAATTGTTGACCACTTTAATAAACTTTTATTTAAAAAATAATCTTAGGTTTGAGGAAACAGAAGTTACGTTGATCACACTTTTAATATGCTTTCGGTCATCTTCAGTTGATCCAGTTGGCTGTATTCTAGAAACAAAGACCATTGCCTATTATGTTGCTATTTTACAAAGCAATATTTTCCCTTTGTCGATGATATTTCGTCCTCGAGATAGCAATTTATGCAAGACAATGATTCCAAACATTCCATTTGAACTGTAAAATCGTGGTCTTTTAAAAAAATCAGCCATTGGATGTTAACCCAATCGACTGCCGTGTTCTCAAGAATAAAATCGTTTTTCTTTTCGATTCAAAAATAAAATTTTTACAAGTTTTTACGTAGAAGTTTGTTCCAATTTTGAAACTTGGATACATCATTGAAGAATGTGGGAACATTCACAATTAAATTCTTCGTGATATAAGGCGCTACAAAAAATTTTATTCAGAAACATTTTCTAGAGATTTTTCGTTCTAAAGTTTTAAATGGTGGTTAATTCTTGGTAAATTCAAATTATTTGAGAAGAAGCCAAACAACAAGGCCATAAACCAGTAATATCATACAAATCGACTTCTGTTTGCAGTTTTATTTATCATTCGGTCCTAAACGTGCTTGATTTTTCAACCCTCACAAACTAGGTAATGATTAACTACCAGATAAGGTAAATTCGATTAGGCAAATTGAGTTATTGTTATGCTTCTACAACCTGTATGAGAATTCGGTTTGGAAAATGAAGAGTGGCATTTGTCTTCCCCTGATAGAAATGTAGAATATAATAGAGTACTGAACGCCAGAGTATGGATATAGTGGTGTTTGAAGAAAATGATCCAATAGAGGATGTTGGTAGAGAAATGACAGCTGATGTAGGTTGGTAGAATAAGAACATGTAGGAAACTTAGTCCATGTTAATCTTTACTGAGGCGAGACTTAGTGTTTGCTAACAATAAAAACGCTGAACTTTATAAACAAGTGCTTGTATAATATTCTAAGTGGCCACAAACAGTTAGTAACGAGCAATTAAGGCAGTAAACAAATCATGCGGTTGTAAACGTTAAATTAAGATAAAGGATATACGGCTGGCTAGGTCATGTGTTGCGCGTGTAATCTGATATTAGTGTTTTTAGAGTTTTGAAATGAAATCCACTGTGAGTGCTGAAAAAGGTCACTCAAAAGCTACAAAAGCTAGGCTAATACTAAATGTCCATAATTACAATACCAAAGGAAAATTCGAATCATTATGATCTAGAAGAGGTCGTAAGATGATCTAGAGTTGTTACTTGTTGCTGGTGATTGCAAAACGCGATGTATGCCTAAAAGAATCAACGATCGATGATCCGACTCTGAAAGAGCTGAGGCGTAAGATTTTAGAAGATTATATTTTTTGTCCTCTAAAATGTGTAGACATTAGACCTTAGATAGTCTCTTAATTTATTCCAGAAGAGATTATATTTTTCGGAATCTAAAAAGATATAGAACCTTAGAGAGTCTCTTAACTTATTTCAGAAGTACTATACTGTTGAGTGAGTAGATTATAAATTTATGAAAGAGGGTTGTTTATCTAAACCAAAATTTTGCATGTCATCATGATTGTTGCATAATAGTGTGATGTAGTAAAACTCAAGGGAAACAGGTATGAAGTAAAATTATTTCATTTTTTTTCTATATAATATGATAACCTTAACATTTCTCCATCACTTGCATTTGAATATTTTCTATAAGCAAGTACAGGGAACACTTGATTATTTAGTACAGTAATGGTGTAAAAAAGTATTGTGTTAAAAAAGAAATTATAATAACGAAATATAATAAAATTAAAAAAACTGTAGAAAGTGTATAAAAATTGATACGGTTCTTTAAGATTCACAACAATTTTAAATTTATTTAACAACAACAAAAATCTTCATTAAATACTATTATTTTAATTTTTTTTGTATCATATTACACACACATTTAGATATAAAATATCAAAAGTAAAAAAGAATGCTATGTATATATGTATACGATTAAATTTATTATTATTTATTTTTTTACTTTTTTTCTTTAATTAATACCGATTATAATTTTTATAAATTTCTTTTTAATTTTTTTTGTTGAAGTTTAAAATTCTTAGATAAAAAAATTTAACCAATTTTAGAAAAGAATAAAGTATTTTATGTTTTTTGTTAATAATTTCATTTTTTTTAATTTTTTTTAGTTAACAGTGTATATAATTTAGTTTTTTTTTCTGAATTGAAATTTATTTTGACGAATATATGTATAATAACTTTCAATAATAATAATAATAAATTGTTAAGTATAAATATTATTGTATCCATTGATATGCAAGTATGTTTTTCTGTTTTTTTTTCTTTCTTACTAATTTTAATTAATTTTTGTTTTGTTAAATTTCTTTCAAGTATAAAAGTATGAAATTATAATTTAATTTATTTCTTTTTAGCTTATTTTTAAATAATAAGAATCTTTTATTAGTGCTAAATTTACCAACTTCATAAAATAAATAAATTATTTAATAATCAGACTACAGTTTGTATGTTTGTTTTTAAGTTAAAATTTTTAATTTTTAAATTTTATTTACATTTAATTTTCAATTTGTTTTTTTTTAAATAAAAAATAAAACTAAAACTTTTAAGTAAAAAATCTTTATTGATATTTTAATGTAGTTTTTCATTGTTTTTATTTATAAAAATATAAATTCTAATATACATACATTGTTTTCAATTTTATTTTTTGGTTAAAAATAAATATTTAATTTTCTTTTAATCAAATTGCTTATCAGGTTTGTTGGAAGTTTATAATATATACTATATATTTATGTATACATATATACTTTTATATATATATATATTTCAAATATTCCTTAGATAACTGGACTATCTTTATTATTATTTTTATTATTTTTTAAGTTTTATTTTTTGCTTAACTAAATTTTAAACGCGTGTATTTTCATTTCCAACTTTGTTTTGTAATACTTTTTGTAAAATTATGCTTGTTTTTAAAATTATATTTCTGTTATTATATTAATATTAATTAATTTTCATCGGTAATGGTTGTTTTTATTTTTTAACTGTTTTGTTTTTCATTCAAAACTACAAATTAACGAAGTATAAAAGTACAAAAATGTTTTTGTTTAATTTCTTTTTAATTAATAAATAAACACTACATGATCTGTATTTTATGTTTCAATTTTTTGTTTTTGCATTAATAGTTATATAAATATATATATAAACGTTTTGTTTATTCGAAAGGTACATAAATTTTTTTCAATGTAGTTTATGCGTATTTTAATTCCAGTGTTGTGAAGAATTTCTTTTTCAATCGAATATTTTGAAATGGCAAGCAAACTCTCGCAAATCCGATAAAGAGTTGAATTTTAATAGTAAATATTTTCTATTTTATTTTTTAAAATTTATTTTGGTAGAAGGAAAACGATAGCGTCTAGTTTTAAAAACAATTTTAATTGGAAGTCAAACTTTAATTTAAATATGAAAATACTCCCAATTTTTTATTTTAAATAGGGGTTTTATTTATTTTTAATTTAATAAATATTAATTTTATATATTTCGTACCCAAATACCTACATACATATTTAAATTAATAATATTTATATAACAAATGGAGGTTAGGTAAGGTGGTGTTACCAAGTTGGTAATACCAACCATGATCATGTGAAGTTCTCACTTCGGCTCATTGTACCACGTTTTAGTCAAAGAGAAAGATAATGATGTTCGCCATTGAGAAGAGCCACTTAGACTCTCTAACTTCAGTCAGATCCGTTCGGAATACCAAGAATGGGATTCGTAAACCTTAGCAAGCGTTCACGTGAGTGACCTATCAAGCGATCTTTTTCTTCTCGATTGAAGTGCAACTTCAAATAAACGAAATAAAATCTGTTTTATTATACTTTGTAAGAAATATGAAATTTTTGCTTATAACTTAACATGAAATTCTTAGGGTACGGTGAGAAAAATGTTAAAGCTGTACAATATCTGACTCAATCTAAATGGTGTAAATTTCTCTAGACAAGGAACAAGGAATACTTGTTATAAAGACTGTTAAGCCAGGTGACTCAGATTTGAACGGTTGCGAATGCCTTTCATACAGTGGTACCTTAGTCTAGGCAGTAAGCCGTTGTATCGTTGTATTGAGTGTATTGTTGGAGGAAAATACAATAGTGTATGCTTGTTGTTGATAATTTTCATATAAAAATCTGATACACTATGCACATTTTTTCAAATGTTTTTAAAAAATTGTATTGGTTTTGTGCTATCAAATTGTGAGAATTCCAATAATTGTGAAGAAGAATAAAAATTCAAATTATTTCCATGTGACTTTAGTCAGCCAATCACATCTGAAAATTATATTGTACGCACAAACAATTAATAAATTTACTTTTTTCCGTAGTATATTTAATTTTGTTGCTTGAAAGCCAATTTATGAATACAGATATTCTCCTTCTTATTGTTTTCTGACGTTTCAAATACGAAATACACAATACATCATAACGCTTAGAGTTCACAAACAAAAAATGTATTGAATACAACATACCTACACGATACAAAGTCGTGTCCATTGGCCAATTGTATTTCTGGATAGTTGAATTAAAATATTTTTTAATACGATTTTTCTAATACTGAGGGTATCTGGTATAAATTTTGAGTCAAATATATATTGACATTTGAAAGGTGTCAAAAAGCATACGAGAATGTGCCACTCAGATGAACACTTCAGCATAAGAATGACTTTAAAAAATATTATTCTAAAATCGCTGGTTCAGTCTTTGAATCTGAAACCTATTAAATATCTTTGGGATGATGTTAAAAAGGGAGTTTTTAACGACCAACCAAACTGAGTTGGGAAAACATTTCATTAAAATGACACCCTGTCACAACTACATTAGCCCATAAGGTCTTCACTTTGCCGATAACGAAATTCTATGAATTTATTTATGCAGGACAACGATGTCAAACGTTCCTTTAAAAATCAAATAACTTTAATAAAATGATTTTTTCTGCTATGTGAAATACAATTCAAGAGTGTTGGTATTCTGTTTTCCGGAAGTTTGTTTTCCACTATTGTAAAAAATATGAGATGTTCAGATCTAAACCGAAAGAGGGAGATTCGAGCAAGTATATATAAAATATTATATACGTTTTGTTTTTAAAATTATAAAATGTTCGCATTACTGCCATGCCTTTTCGACAATATTTAATATTTCAGGCAATATTTTTTTTTCTACTAAGAAGGCAGTTTTGGTTTCTTTTAATACTTTTATGTATTATATTTAAAATTTTGAAGTGTACCTATTATTTGCTCCAGCACTGTATATGTATATATTGCATATTTCAAAAGATATTTCGTTTTGAAATATATAATTTGCTTTTAATATTAAAACATATTTCAACTGTTTTTAACAATAAAATAATTTTATTATTTTATAATATAAAATATAAGCCGTAAAGCTTAAAAAAATTGTGTCTCAATTAAAAATAATTGTTCAAATCTATACATTTTGAAGTGAGAACTTCTCATTAGTTGAGTGGGTACTATATGTGAGGTTTTGATCAAACAGGAGTTTAAACAGTTGGGAGGTTTTTAGCACCTGTACGCTATACCAGAATATAAATTATTTGCTTAAATTAAAAAAAGCTTTTAAATTTATGTTGAACATTCGTTCCACTCACTGGCCTTAAAATACCCATACAGCAGCTACTTGTTGTTTTTGTTTTTATCTTATTCAAATAAAATATAATTAATTAATATATTTTTTAAATATTTTTTTATACATCCATATAAAAAAACTGTCTTTAAATATTTTCGCATGCAGTATTTCAATAATAATTATTATTTTTATTTTCTTCTTTAAAATTATATATTTTATTTTTGTAGAGTATTTACGGTTTGTTTTTGTTTTTTGCTGTTTTTATATTTTATATTAACAATAGCACATTTGATTCATTCTATTTAGTTATTTATTTTCTATATACTTTTACTTTCTAAAACTAATTTAAATTCTTATTCAAAAATTAATATGAAACAGCAGCAGATTGTAAAAGTTTTTGGTTTTTTTTTCTTTTCTGTTTAAAAAAAAATAAAATTAAATGAATTTCTTTTATACGAATACGAATTCTTGTTTAAGTTAATGGTGGGTATTTCACTGTATTAGGTTTTTTTGTTTTCAGTTTTTTTCTTGTGTGATTTAGAATTTAAAAGTATTTTAAGCAGCGGAATTTAGTATAGATTTTATATAAAGATATAGG
Source organism: Sarcophaga carnaria (assembly GCA_958299815.1). Taxonomy (NCBI): domain Eukaryota; kingdom Metazoa; phylum Arthropoda; class Insecta; order Diptera; family Sarcophagidae; genus Sarcophaga; species Sarcophaga carnaria. Next base: position 90,168,300 of record OY283149.1, read on the forward strand.
AATAGCCTTAGGAGTATTTGAACTTAATTTCTTTTTAGGGTATTTAGGTTTAAGTTTTAATTGTAAAAGATAATAACAAATATATTAAAAAACAAAGTTTAATGTAAAATCAACAAATTCCGCCATGGGCGCATTTACAAGATGATGATAATAAAAAGTTCTAGTAAGTTTTAAATTATCTATTATAGATCAGATACAGATCCTGATTCCTGATCTGTTGTTAATGATAATCCCTGTTGTTAATAAATATTATAACTTTATCAAATTATTTGCCATCCATTTGTTACTTTTGTTTGACCTCACCGGTTAAATTGTATTGAAAATTTAATGAAAATTTATTACGAATTACTTCAGCAACCAAATTACATTATCTTGGCAATTCAGAAAAAATTGTGTTTGCAAATGAAATTTTCCATTAAAATCCACAAATCTTACACTTTGAACTTGTTACACTGTCATTGATGTCTATTACATTGATTACACTGTGCGACAGTGAAAATACACCCGAGTAACTAGATAGTCTAAGTTATTCAGTTAGTTGGGTAGAACTCAAAAATACTTTTTTTTTATATTTCTCGAACCCTCCAAACTTGTTTTATTTGACAAAAACGGTTTTTTGATCTGTTCACACAAAATTGTTGATTACCCAAATATGTGTGAACGTATTTTAAAAATCCAAAGTTTTTTAGAAAGGGGAGAGATTAGCCTTTCAAACGGTATACATAAACATTTTTTCAAACTTATATGTTATGAGATTTGATGGGGCAAACTTTCATCGAAAATTGCAGCCGTTACAGTCTTACCAAATGCAGATTCCTAAACCATGTTATTCATCTGGTCCACAAATATCTTGTCAGGCAGAATTTAAAGTTATGAATGTGAATATGGTAATAAAAAGTGCCAGAATAAGTATACAGGAATATTTTTTGTTTTCGATTTGAAAATAGTGCCGCTAGTTTCACTTCCAGAATATTATTGGAATAATTAAATTCTAGCTGGAGTCGAATTGAAATCTAGCAAAGCAAAAACTCATTTAATGTCTCGACAAACATCGTCAAGTTTTCTTAATAAAGCGATACGCCTGAAAACCAAACTAAACATTTAATAAATCTTGTGATCGGCATGATGTCACGCATCGATAGCTCCGATTCACATAACAGAAGTTGGCGCCAAGTCAGATGACGGGTATTGGCATTTAACGTGGGCAATATTCTCTTGAACGTTTAATATGTCTGGTGATCTCTATTAGACCACAGAGAAAGGAGAAATTTGAATAGGAGAAGTTAGCAATGTTCAATATTTGCCTGGCCATTACATAAACACACTGAGAATAGATACAGCGTCAGAATATTCCTATCGTATAATTTTAATAAATGTTTGGTAGGCGAGTTGAGTGTGGCAGTGAAATTAGATATCTGTTCAGAACAAGATTAGTAAGATAGGTGAGTGTATAGAGATACATGTGAGAAGCGGGACGATTGCGCGCTGAAACCGTAACGTAATGAGGTGGAATTAATTTTATAAGACCAAGCACAATGATATGCAGAACATCGTACATGCCAGATAGACAAGGAAACATAAATTTTTTTTAATGGGGAGAGAACTTGGAAACATGCTGTATTCAAGAACTCGCGATTCGGGCAATACCGAAAAAACTGTGAATTGGTCAATTATTTCTTCACTATTAGTGAAACTCTGCCAACAGCAGAATACTCTTAAAATTATAATGATAAATTCGTCGAAGGTATTCTTAAAGAATAGAATTGCATGCAGGATTCCACGCGAAGTTTTTTAGAATTTAATATATATTCTAATAAAACTAATTCTTGGATTTAATCTTTGATTTTGAAATCAAATACATACATACACTTAATAAGGGCCTGTTTCTGCAAGACAAATGGTTTCGACGAACGTTTATTTGTGTAGAAAACACAAAAGAAAATTGAATGTTTTTATTTAAAAACATTCGTCTCACAGATTGATACTAACGATATGGTAGGGAACTCCTTTAATTTAACGATAAGATCTCTATGCAAATCTCTATAGATAGCGATAAACATATTTGAAAAATATGTAAATAACAAATATTACCCGTAGTACTACAATACTATTTAAATTCCTTTATGTCAGGTGGCTATGTCACCCATCTGGAACCCGCCATACAATTATCGACTGTCGTTTTTATTGTAAATGATTGAATGAGAAAAATTTTGTAAAAAGGTTTCATATGTATTCTTAATTGTTTTTAATTAATAAACCAATTAAGGAATTAAATAAAATAAAAGAAAAAAGAAAAAAACGACTAAATACATAAATAATTATAGAATTGTTTTTATTGCAAAAATATAACAGAGTGTTAAAAAAGAATCTTTAGATTTTTTTTGTTTTTGCTTTTATTTAAATATAAAAAATAAACATTTGTTTTTATTTAATATGCACATATGTATGTATTTATGTATATTCCGTAATTCATTAATTATCTGATAATAATAATAAAAAGCATGTATAAAAAGTATAAAAATGTTCTACATAAAAAATATGATTTAATCATAATTAAAAAAATATATACGATATTTATAACAAATACAAAAATAATAATAATAATAGTAATTATCATAAAAAAAATATTAAAAAATTATTTAATAAAAAATATATATGCATGTATGCAGTAGATATTAATAAAGTATACAACTAAAAATAATAAAAATGAATATAAAACTTGAACAGAAAATTATTAAAAAAAAACAATTTCTTTTAACAATGATTATTTTTAAACAATATAAAAAAATAAAAAAAACTATTAGTTATTTAACAAGGTTTATATAAAAAAAAATTTATAAAAAAAATACAAATTTGACTAAGTTTTAAACCAGGAGATTTAAACGTATTTTAACTATATGTAATTTATTTATTTTGTTTTTAAGATTAATAATAACATTTATGTTTATATTTTCCATAAGAATTTATTAATAAAAAAAATTCCTCTAAAAAGCTAATAATTTGGGAGGGGAGGAGAGGAGAGATATCTTAGTTATACTATAACATCAATAATAACATGGTATAAAAAATCTTTAACAAGAGCAAAAAGTTCAAATTAAAATAACAGTAAAAAAATATATATTCACTCGTATATATGTTTATTCATAGGTTTTATAATATTATAATATATTGTAGTATGTATGTAGTTATTGTATTAATTACTATTAAAAATAATAATAAAAAATAGAGGGAAAACGATTTACATGTAATTGAAAATAATTTGCTATTTTAACGTAAAAAAATAAAATAAAGCTTAACAAGAGAAATTATTGTTATTTAAATTTGCTTTAATTAATACATAATTAATAGAATTAAATTATATATATTTTAATGACTTCTGTCCTAAGATTCCAAGTTTACTTATATACGATATATTTGCCATTTTGTATAAAAATTAAGATAATAAGATAATAATAAGAGGCGCTTTGTGTTTAGCTTTAAAGCAGCATTTCAAAGTTGCAGTTTAAAATGTATTTCAAGTAACATTTAAACAAGGTTTTTAATTATGACTCTGCATTTCTTTAATTCAAATATTCAATGAATTTATTTCATTACAAAAATGTGAAATCACAATTGGTCAATTCACACAAGCCGTTGTATCGTTGTATCCATTGTATTGTTGGAAAAACATACAACAGTGTATGATTTTTGTTGATATTTTTCATATAAAAATCCGATACACTTATACACTTTTCTTCCATATCTTTTTAAAAGTTGTATTGGTTTCGTGCTATCAAATTGTGTGAATGAAAAAAATGTGTATATGTTTTCATATGTTTTTAAAAAATTGTGTTGGTTTCGGGCTATCAAATTGTTTGAATGCCACGAGATACACAATACAGCATAGCATTGAGCGTTCACAAACAAACAAATGTATTCAATACAACATACACGATACGAAGTCGTGTGAATTGCCCAAATAATTTTACGGCAAAGTTTCAAGCTCGAAAAATACTATTTTTAGCGAATACGTTTCAGTTTAAAATTGTTTAGCGTTACCAGACAATGATGAATACTATATTCTTTTAAATAGACAAATTTTCCACATTCAACATGATAAATTTACAGTGGTTTTAAATTCCTATTGTTATATTAACGAATAAAATATGGCATCCTTTAAAAATTAAAAAATTTTAAATTATAATAGTGTTGCCAGATGATAAACAATTCTATTTGGTCAAACTGACTTCGTGATTTGAATATAATTTTAAAGTAATTGGAAAATTTAAATTGATTCTTTTTTACTTTCGTTCTAATTAATCCTAATATGTTCGGCATAATTGTAGTCGTTTTTTGATCACTTTTTAAAGTAAAGAAAGTATGGATATTTTACTGTTTTATAGAATATCAAAATACAACAGTGGGTATTTAGTTTAAAAGATGTTCAAACTGAATGTCAAATTTACTCATTTCTTTCTATTATTGCTTTAAAGAATATAATTGGGCTTAAAAAATTATTCAAATTGAATTTCAAATTTATCACTTATACTCAGCAAATACACCTAGCTTTTGTTGTAGAATACTTAACTGGCCATTACGAACTATTAGTCAGTATTACAACCTAGCTGCTCACACCAGCCATGTTGTATATCTCAACTTAATCCGTTTAGATGGATTAAGGAATTAGCCATAAAGTTGTTTACAATAGAAACACCTTTTAGATTATATTCGCGTACATTTAAATATTATCTTGTGGCATCATTGTCACTACAATTCATACACTCGAGGAAAATTTGAATGCTTTGCCTTTAAACCCGGTTTAAATTATTGTTTTTAAACTACATCTTCAAATCATAAATGTGTTAGTTTATGTTTATATACTTAGTTTTCTTTTTTTGTTTTGTTGTTTTTAGTTAAGTTTATGATTTTTTTTGTTTTTAATATATTTAAATAGTATTTAAAAATGTGTATAAAAATTAACAGTGAAAAAATATATACTTTTTGTTGTTTTTGTTTTTGTTTTTCTTCTTAATATTGTATGACTTGTTTTCATTCTACTAATTAATGTTCTAAAAATAAAATAAAGAATATTACAACTAGAGTTTAAAAAAAATGTATTTATATAAACGTAAAAAACTTTTTTTGTATGATTTTTTTTTTAAATATTTTTTGTTTTGTTTCTTAAACGATGAATTAAACATCTTATACAAAGTTACTGATTAAGTCCTTGTTTTTTTTTTTGTTAAATTAAACTGTAGAATTTTTGTTTTAAGCGTTTAAAAAAATATATATTTTTTGTTTAGTTTAATATATTATTTATACAATATAAACGTTTTTATATTCATCTGTGTTATGCCATTTAATTTAATAGTTTTTAATTTGTTTTTGTTTTTTTGGGGTTGGGGGAGAGTTTCTTCTTATTATAGTCGACTATTTGAGAGTTATTATTATTTGCTAACGTGTCATTTGGTTTTAAGATTATATTTCTTGTTTTTTTAGTTTTTAATATTTTATATCATTTTTTTTTATAAATTTGTTATTATTTTTATTATTATTAAAATATGTTGTATGTATGTTTGTTTGTGAAAGAAGATTAGTTTTAAAGGACTCTTTGTTTTTGTGAGTGTATAAGTGATTTTTAATTGGCAACTAATAACTGTTGATAGGAGCCAGTTGTATTGGAATAGAATGAATTGAGACCATCAATCAATTTCGAGTTGGTTGCACTAGCTGTAGTAGCAGCATTATTGGCTGATTCTTGAGAAATATTATTGCTATTTGCTGTGGAGGAAGCAGCAGCTGCTACACTAGCTGCTACAGCAGCCACAGCATTAGCAGCATTTTGTCTTTCAGTATTTGCAGCGGCTGTTGCAACAGCTGCAACAGCATTTACATTATTAGTCGAAGCATTCGAAGGTGCTGGACTAACTGCGCCATTGCCTTCTGAGCCGTTGTTAACGGTGACCGTTATATTATTAGCATTATTGTTACCATTTTGATTGGCAACATTATTAGTTTCCTTGGCATTAACACTGGCATTGCTTATGTTTTCATTTGAGTTCTTCATCGTACCATTAAGAACATTACCACCTGTGCCATTAAGACCAGCCAAACCTACTGGCTGCTGGCCATTGATAGCAATGGGTGACTGTGGCTGCATATGATTACCAGCCATGCCATAGAAGCCATGCGGTTCCAAATAATTGTTAAATTTACCATGACCAACTACGTTATTACCATGACCATACAAACCATTATTATCAGCATGGAAGTGTGTGTCGAATAGATTGCGATGATGATTATTAAACTGTGGATACATGCCCATAGCCATGCTCGGAAAATAGAAGGGATCTCCATTTGCTGCACTGCCGTTTTGTCCCAAGCCCAGCGATAAGGGATTGGGCGATAAAGAACGTGCTGGTGAGACAGGGCCAATAGGTCCAAAATGATTACCACTCTGGTTGTTGGCTCCATTAGGCGATGGTCCATGACCGTGATGGATTTGTTGCTGTTGCATGGCACGTTGTTTAATATAGTTGGAGAATTCAGTGGGGGACATGCGATATGAAGTGCTAGAAAAGAAGAATTGATTGAATTCTTGATTTATTACAACACTTTCCATTTGATATCCCAAAGCCTAAATCTTAAAAGTATCTTCTTGAATAGGAAACAAAAGAAGGACGACTTACTTGTTATTTCTTTTCGAATTGGTTTTCAATTTAGTGGAACCGAATTTTGTTTGAGCAAACGTGGCTGTAGTGAATGTTAGAGGGGCTTGCGAGCGCTGCAAAAAAGAACCACCATTTAGTACGGCTGCAGCTACTGGATTGGGACTACCTTTGTAGGTTGGCGAATTCGAAGAAGCTGATAATGGCGATGACCCAGCCATGGGTGAAGTCTTTGGACTTAAGCTCAAATTATTCATACTCGTGTTCACGGCATCGATGGGACGAAAACATTGGGCTTCGGGATTAAATGTTTTATTAACCTCACCATCGGCTGAGGAATTATCTTCTTGATTGTCACTATTCTCAGAATAGAGAATCTGAAATGTTTTCAATAAATTAAATTTATTTTATTTTTTTTAATATAAATCAGTATTGTTTTGAATTTAATAACTTACCTTAACCGATCCTTTCTCACCGATACGATAGGAGACCTCACCGGGGTCAACCCATACGGAAAGTTCATTTGGAAGATTTTCTAAAATATCTGTTATGGGAACACCGCTTTCGCGTGCGGCTCTTTCCAATACAGAATCAATGGGATCGCCCGTTTTAAGGCAACGAAATGCAGAACCCTTGAAAAAATAGAAAGAACAAATATTTTAATACTCTTTAAAGTTGTAATTTTAAATGGAATCTTCTAGGTTATATTTCTAATAAAAATCTGATAATAAAAATATGATTCGCTGCTCTTCCAGCATTGGAAGAGACTCGGACCGTTTTATTCGTTAGAAGAAGTAAAAGTAGTCCTAAACAGTTTAGCTCTAGAAAAGCAATAAGCCGGTAAGAAGGCAAACAAAGTAGTTTGGATATCATTGCAGTAAATGAATGAGGAAAAGCTTTCTGATATTTTTTTTATTTATAAGTCCGAGAATCTAGTTAAAATCTACCTTGCAACTCAGTATGACATTGAGAGAAAATACGGATGGAGATTTGAAATTCATTGGGTCAGTTTATTCTTCAATACAAAAAAGATCTTTAAACGCCTGCGAGTTTGGCTATCACATTTTTTCGACGAAATGGATTATTATTGAAAATTGTAATTACTTCTTATTAGATTTTAGTTTCATCGTACCTTTTTAAAATAACTAATTTTGTAAACAAAATGAGAATTTAAACGTGTTTACAACGACATACATATACAGTCAAAGAAAAAAATTTACATACAACGGTGAATATCATATCATATCTTATATTTTTTTTCATATTTGTTTTGATCTTCAAATATTCTTGATTGTAAATGCCTTAAACAATGCTAAAAGATCTTTTTCAATTTGATAAAAATTAGCGGCAATGTACGCCAGAGTATGGGGACTTTTTCTTTAACTGTAATTAATAAAAGCAAAGTAACGGTGACTAGAAGTCAATTAAAATTTTACTTTTAATTTCTTCAGGTTTTTCATGACCAATTGTTAAAAATAATTGACGTTCCACTGTTTTAAACTAAGTTTATGGCATTTCAAGAAACTTAAAAGGCATTAAAGTTCTTGCCTTTGTATGGTATCCTGTACCTAGGCAAATGTCACGAAAATATGAAAGTTATGGCGATAATGTTATCGAAGAATAAAAAAAGAAATATTTCAGCTGAAGGACATTCATTCACCGGTGTCTTCTACATAAGAAAGTGATACCGCAAGAAATAATATAATAGATTTCTACACTGCCCTCGTATATGTACATTACATTTTTTTAAACTACACATATGTATATTTATAAGTACATACCTTAAAGGGTTTTTCTGGATACCAATGACCTTGAAATTTATCTCTCAAGGCCTTTTCCAACTCTTCACCGAATATATTGACACGCCTCCTAGGCAGTTTATTGTATAGGTAGGAAATGACGAAATTTAATGCAACTTGTATTTCAATATGCATTTTTGTAGTTGTTGTTGATTTTGTGGTTTTGTTGTCGTTGTTACTGTTGCTTTTATAGGTTATTGATAAAAGTCAATATCACTTTTGTTGTTTACTTTCTAACAAATGTTGTTGTATTATTATTATGTTGTATGTTGTATGTATTTATATGGGTTTTTTTGTGATTATTGCTGTTGCTGTTGATTTACTAATTGATTTAATTTTAATAAAATATTAGGGATTGTTTGTTGTCTTGTGGGTTATTAGCTGTTGTATTATTATTATTATAATTATTGTTGTTGCTGTTGTATCTACAATTCTATTTTATAATAACTAACTGACTGACTGACTATAATGACTGACAGACTGACTGACTATAATAATTTATAAGCGTATTATGTTTTAATGATTTCGTAGAATATTTATTCCTTTATTTGTTTTGGTGTATTTTCTTTTGTTTATTTTTGTTTCTTTTTTTGTTTTTATTTTTATAAAATTATTTAGTTGTTGTCTTCTTGTTGTTGTTGGTATACTTCTTTGGCAACGTTTTTTATTATTATTTTGTCTTTTTGTTTTTGTTTTATAACATTCTAGGATAGCTGCTGATGATTGGTTGTGTGATGTTGCTTTCTTTTCTCGCTCTCTCCCTCTTTCTCTCTCTTTAGAATTTTGTCATCGGTTTAGGAATTTTATTTTATTTATGGGGATTTTTTTGTATAATGTCTACTGTTGTAGTAGTTTTTAAATTAATGATCTGTAAAGAAAAGAAATAAAAGAGTAGAAAAGAAAATAAATTATTTGAAATGTCACAGTTCATTTCGACCATAAGAAATTTGCATTTGTTTTCAAGCAAAAGGTAACACTTAAATACGAGCAATTTATTGTTCACGAGTAAAGCAACCAAGTTGTTAAATAAAATAAAAAAATATGCACTATCATTGCACATTAAATTTATTATTTCTTCTCTATTTAAATATTTTTTAAATACTATAGACATTTCGTAAGATGCCATAAAGTGTCATTAATTGACACTGGGAGGCTATAATAATTTATCTGTACAAGAAAAAAATTTGTAAATCTATTAGAGTAGGTGGCGCTAAAAGTGCCACTAATTTAAAGTACATATAATAATTTATTACATTTTTATATGTACGTATGCATGTATGTATGTACATGTATATTTATAGATTTTAATATATTATAAAATACGTTTTAAATTTCTAGAAAAATTAGTTAATTTTGATGTAATCATCTTTTATATAAAAGCCTAGCATGTTCTTATGGTTAAATTAAATGAAGCAATTTTAAGGCGTTGTAAATAGTTTTTGAGGCATGGTGTACTGATTAAACTTCTTGACTACAAATTCGAAATATTTCATTATAATTTTCGAATTTTAAATTCATATTAATACATCCACAATTCGATCAACCCAAGACTATCCAAAAAGGATAATATCTACAAAGAATATCATAAGAATGTATCGATGTCTAAAGTTGAACGCATCCAGATTACTAGTCGTTTTGACCCTGATCATGGCAACCGTACAGGAATACAACATGACACTATTTGACGTTTCTGTTCTAAGCTCACGTGAACCAACCAAGCATTATTTTATTTTTTACAATTTAGGTAATCTTTCTTTTATTCCACGTCTTTAGTGTTTTTCTGTAGAAATTAATTTTTTTTTTATTTTGCAATCCTAAATTTAATTGTCTTAATAACTTTTATAACTTCTGGCGAAAACAAAAACAAAATAAGGGCATAACAGTTTAATTTCATGCTTTTCATTAAAGCTAACACACGTACAATGAAGTGCGCCCCCGCACACTCGCTGCTAAACCGTAAATGTATTGACAGCACACGTTTAGAAATCAATTTTAAAAACTTCCGCACGATCAAACGTTAAATGTTTGCAATTACTTAACAAAAACAATAACAAAAAAATGTTACCAAGTTTGCGTAGAAATTTTACAAAAAAAAAAAAAAAATAACGAAAACAACAAGTTTCAACAATTTTGTTGACTAAAAACAAAAAGTTATTAGAATACACAGTCGCGTAAACTTTTATTTGCATGTACGTACGTAAATATGCATGTATGGATGCGTATGTAAAGAATAAACAATATATGGATAGAATATGCATGAACGAGCATGTCTGCAAAATGGTTAAATGAAATTGTTTTTGTTCGTTTGTTTAATTGCAGCAAAATTTTCACTTTTCATGATTGCGATTGCGATTGAATTTTTAAATTTCAATTTCATTTGACACATAAAAATATAAATTAAAACAAAAACAAAACAAATAAGGTAAAAAAGTGATTTTTGCCAAAAACAACAAAAGCATACATACTTACATATGTATGTGATGTAATTTCAATAAAGACAAAAAGAAAAACTGTTTGCCAAAAGCTTTACATACATACATACATATGTATGTATAAACGAATTCACTTTCTTATGATTTGTTTGCTCTTCAACCAAACGAACACTAACATTTAACAAATTAAACAATAAAATTATTTTCAATTTTATTATTAAGAAAATTTTTGGCATTGAAACCCAAAAACTACAAGCATTTATTTAATTAAAATGAAATTTTCTTTCTGATTTGGCGCTCTCTTACGTATACATACAAACACTGAGTGTACAGTGTCGCTCAAAATAAACTGAGCAATAGTAACAGTCATGTTTTTAAAGGTTTTAAAGTAGACACCATTTGTATATAGTGGGATATGTGCAGCGTTACCGTTGAGCGACTAAAGTCGAAATTTGACACTTTTTCAGCGACCCCGCCACTTTTTGTGCCCCCTTACTAAAATGAACTAAATCTGACACTTTTCAAGATTTTTGACCCTTTTTTCCCCTTTTTTAGAAAAAGTAAACCTGATATATTTATACAAGAATTAAAATTATTAGAAACCAAAATTAATGATAAATCATATGAAAATATCTTTAAAATTACAAATCCAGAAGAATTTTGGCATAAAATTGGTAATTTAAAAAATATGCTTAATAATTATTTGTATCCTAATTTATATGAATTTGTTACTTACGTATTTACTCTGCCACATAGTAGTGCGTAGGCAGAAAATTTTTTTTCGTAACTAACATTAATGAAAAATAAGTTAAGAGTTGTCACATGGACCTGGAAAATTGGATGCCTGACGATGAACTTATAAAAAAGTACAGAAGTAATTTATCAAAAAAATAATTTAATCGAATGTGAATACTAATATAACTATGAAATATATATTAAAACTCATTTTGTAAAATATATAAACCAAAACAATCATGGAAAATTAAGTAATATAGTCCTTTTTGACATTGAGAAATATCGTTGCATCCTAATTTCTAAGTATTTCATAGAACTACGAATAAATTACACAGACTAGTTTATAGACTTGTTCAATTGTTGTTGAACAATATAGAGTAGATTGTTAGTCAATATAGAGTGGATTTATAGGTTATTTAATACACCAGTTCAAAGACCAGTGGACTAGTTCATAGACTATTTAAAAAACTAGTTCAAAGGCTATTTAATAGACCAGTCCACATATATGTGTAGTAGTCTATAGAGTAGTAAATATATTATACTAGTATATGATATAATATATTGACCAGTCTATTGACTTCTGTGGTCTTTTAAATAGCATTTGAACTAGTTTTTTAAATAGACCATGAATTAATCAACTGTATTAGTCAATGGTTTATTCGATCGACTATTTTATAGACTACTACTAGTTTATGGACTGGTGTATGAAATAACTTATAAACTATTCTATTGATTAATCTATTGAATAATCTATAATCTAGTTTGTGTAATTTGATTATTTTTGTTGTTTTGTTTTGAAAAAAATCTAAATTTCAGAATATTTATTTTCCATGCATGAACAATAAAGTTATAAAAAATGTGCCTGCATTATGATATATTTGTTCATAAAATTGTGATATATTATGACATATAAATAAATAACATAATATAAAATGTACAACTATATATCATATTTAACTTATTACAAAATGTTTCTATTAACTTCTAAAATGAACCGTTGTAACAAAATTAGTATTTATGTTTAACTTTATGATCTCAGTTTGTTTAATACAAAAATTTTCAAAATACTATGTACTCTAAGTCTTATCATATTAATTATTTGAAATGTAATTAGTAATTTTGTATAATTTTGAATTGTTTTTTTTTTTATTTTAAAATATATATTATATTTGTTGTTATTTTTTTTTAATTTGTTACAAAATACGCAATTTTGTATAATTTTTTATTTATCTTTAATGAACTGTTTTTTAGTTATAATAATAGTTTTGTTTTGTGTTTTGTATCATTATATAGTGGGTTAGCAAAAAAAGTTTTATTTAATGGAATTTTTATAAATTTAAAAAGGAATTTTTTATTTTTGAAGTTTAAGTGTCCTAACGTTCATAAATTTGAATTGAATTCAATCAAGAAATAAAACAGAACATATAATTTAAAAAAAAAAAATTATTTTTTTTATCTATATTAGTTCATTTTCTTTTCTTTTAAAAATGTTGCCCCTTTTTACTGCCAAAATACCCTTTATGTGCGACTTTTTTTTCAAAAATCCCCTTTTTGTGCAACTTCTTCAAAATTTCCAACGGTAACGCTGGATATGTGTGCGCTTCAATATTCTTGAGCACTGATATCTGATACCCCTCCAGAAATTTTATTAAAAAAATGTGTTTTTTCAGGATCAGGTTTCTTAAGTTCCACGATTATTTAAGACTGACTTATAGGCTTTTGAGGTAAACAAAATTTGTATTGTTTTTTTTTCTTTATTTGCTTATAAAGAAGTTGCAGGGGTTTGTTTCACCACTTTTTCTTTGTTTGTTTGTTTGGAGCAGCCCGGAAGTTGATTGTCAATGACATCCATGGTTTGCTCCACCACCAGTATTAAGCAGTATTTTACTTACTACTTTACATCTTGTTTATTTGCACTCTTATTTAAAATGTCTAACGATGCTCTTCACACGCATCAACATTACTTCTTCGATTCGGTTTTGAACTTGTTTTTACGGTTACATACAAAAAACGTTTGTTTAGTCTCACTTTTTGCTTTCATTAAAATCTTTTTTTGTTTTTGTAATAAGGTGACTATCATCTCTTAAAATATGCTTGCTTGATAAAAAAGAAGCGATAAAATGCTACAAATCAAGTGTCAAATGCATTTGTTGCAATTCTTTCAAACATTTTATAAAAAAAAAAACAGAAATCAAATCAAAAATACAAAAACATTATAATTAAAACAATGCTTTGTTTATAAATAAAATTGGCTGCATCTATATTGCTTTCACATTTTATTTAACAGAAAGTATCACAATCACATGTTTAAAAAATGTATATAATTTTCTTGAAGATAAGAAAGCCATTTAAGCACAAACATAACAAAATAAATGTATATTTTCTAATTTGTTCCATTTCCCACACATATGTATGTAATTGACATGACCTCTTAGTTTCTGGGTAAAGTTTAAGTCGTCTCAAAAGATGCTACCGTCAATCACCTATTAGCTGAAATAATTTGATTAAGGCAACTGTAACCAAGGACATGAAAACAAATTTTTGCGTAAAACTGTACCTGCATTTAATAATTGCTTACAACTCCTATTAAAAACATAGTTCCTATCCATTCTTAAATAAGTTGGCTGCCAATTCAAAACACATTTTTGAAATAATTCAACAAACTTCAATACAAATTAACCTACTGTATCGGAAGTGCACAAAAAACAGCCCACGTGTTGAATATTGTTTACTCAAAATATTGTGGGCATGAGAATTTATCGAAATGTCTGGTTTTCTTAAGATAAATAAATAAATTCTTCACTTCATCTCATCTCTTCGATTGTAAATGAAATAAAATTTTCAAACATGTGTCAGTTGGGACGAGAGCAAAATTATCTTTGATAAAAACTGAATGAGCTCTGATATCAAGCGAATTAATTAAAAAAATCGTCTTTCCTGCAGAGCATATTCTTTCATGGAAAATTCTTTCTTTAGCCACTGTGACCTCCCTGCAGAGAATTTTCCTTTCACATAAACATTTGCAAATTTAACGTACAAAAACACTACTTTTTCTTTCCTCAGTCCTCCCGTATTAAATCAGTTGGGCAATAGCGGCCGCCTTGCTTAAATATGCCTTAAACAGTACTGTAAAGTGATTAATTTAATTAAAACCTCTTCTCCAAAGCAATGTTTTAAAGCCAATCTCCTCTCGTATTGACAGTAAATGTTTATTTTGTTTCCTTGAATACACTTTTTAAATGCTTTAAAGCATAAATAAAACAACATAAGCATAGGAGAGCTTATTTAAGTGCCTCTGCAATAAAAATGCACTGTCAGCTGTTCTAGTTTAGTCAACGTTTTTTATTATTTTTTTTTCATTCTATTCATTTAGTTTTTTTAATGCAATTTTTATTTTTTTCTTCATTTCCGTTTTCTTTTTTATTTATTGTTAAATACAATACAAATGCAGTTGTACATTGTATGTATGTATATATGAGTATATTTGTACGCTTTGCACTAAATAGTTGCTCATTTTCTTTTTCCCTACTTTAGTCGTTGTTTCTTGCTATTTTATTTAAAAAAACTTATACATACATACATATGTATGTATGGTATGTGTGTTTGAGTACTACTGTATTTTGTTGTTTTTGTATTTTCTAGTTTTTAGTGGTGTTTTTCTTGCCATCATAATTATTTTCTTCTTATTGTTATTGCTATTGTTTAGTTTTATTTTTGTTTTACTCTTTTGTTAAGGTTACCCCCCTTTTTTCTAACCTTGAATATATTGTATGATCCAATTTGTTGCCATATTTATGCTGATTTAGAAAAAAAAATTAACAAAAGAGTACCGTTACATAAGCGAGTATGTATATGAGTGCATTTACCCACACACCTACATACATTTAAACATTTTTTAAATGATTGTCGCATTAGATGTTAGTTGAGTGAAAGCCATAGAAATAACAAATTTCATGTGTTTAATACACGTGTGGCTAAGTTTTTAATTGCCTTTGTTTTTATATCGTTTGTGGGGTCTTGAACATTGCAACAGAATTGCTGGCGTAGCTACTAATTTTGTCATTAAATTATGAAAAAGTTGGGGTGGTAGTAGTGTAAAGATGACAAAGAGTAAAAGGTTTTAATTAGTGTTAGCCGTACTAGAAACATTAATAAGTAAATAAAAATTTGAATAGAAATTAAAGCGCCTCCTCCCATATAGATTTATACAGAATTAGGGCTTTTCCGAGCCCAAAATGTAGTTTCTGTGAGGGCACTATAGACCCACTGTATATTTTTTCAGAATCAGGGGTGTGTCAAAAATTTAGTTTCTGTGAGGATGACAATAAATCATTGGAACATATTTTTAGAACCTGTCTGGCATTAATGCTTCTCAGGAAGAAACACTTGAGTGCATATCATAGAATTTTCATTGATGGCACAGAGCAGCATCTTGCAGTCTATCAAAGCAATGGTCATGGAGGAGACATTATAGGAATACCCTATATACATAGTTGGAGGGTAGTACAAAGATCGTGTGGTCACGACAATAATAACACATGTGGGAGTGCGAAAGAATCTATTGAAATATATGTACATATGTACATATGTATGTATGAATCGAAGTAAAAGTAATTGCAATATTTGGTATTAAAAATATTAAAGAAAGTATTACTCGATAAATTGATTACTCGTGTTACATTTGTGCAAGCAGTTTTTCGACCATCTAGGCGTTCTAAGGACTAAATAATTTGGTTTATCATTCAACAGAGCATTGAATTTTAATAATTTTAATTCAAATTTGCATTTTTAAGGAAGCTAAATGTTTTTGAAATACTTCTGCTTAAATAATTGTTAATATAATTGATTAACGTACATTTTTTTTGTTTAATTTCAATTGTTTGTTTCTGTTCAACAAGACTCTCCCTTAACCTTGAAAAGAAATTTCCTGAAAATTATATTTAAAATAAATTTATTTATTTCCTTTTTTTTTGTTTAAAACATAAGTATGTATTCATATACTATATAGTATACCATAATACAATACACAATACGAAACAAAAGAACATATAAGTATGTACATATGTATATATATATATATTTAAATAAGTTCCTAATTGTATTTTTGTTCTTTCAAAATCAAACCAAAGACCACAAATCAGGCATGATAAAAATAAAATAGTGATGAAAACAATTTTATGCACAAAATATTTGGCAACAAATTAAATGTTCCTTTTTTTAATGCCAAGTTAAAAAAAAAGAAAAATAATTTGCCAAAAAAAATAGAAAATAATTTAATTAAAATATGATTAAAAATTTTTAAAAAATATACAAAATAAATGATACATTAAAGTATTCTAATATGTATAATAACGCTTATATGGCAACACTTACGTACTTATCCAAAAAGTATATTATCTACTTGCTGTTATTATTTTTATGGCGTTTGTTTGCAAGAGAATGTGATTGAGAGAAAAAGAAAACAATACGTGTCCTTCTTGCTATGTTCCTTCTTGTATTACTTTCGACAATATTCTTGCCTTTTGTTATTGTTATAACAAAGAGGTCCTGTGATTGCTTTTTCTTGAGAGTATCAACATTTCAATGATTGCCGAAATAAACATTTGCAGCCAGTTTTCGTTATAATTTTCTTGTGTATCATTAGCAGGCGTTGTTAGCTGAGGGCTCAATAAAATATGTAATATGATCTAACACGATAAATTTTTGCGTATTTGCAGTGTAGATAAAGGCCAAGTTAAATAGAATCCGGCGTACGTTGTACTTTGAGATTTTCAAATGGCAGTAAAATAACAATATACCAGTTTGACACAATCAGTACGTTGATGTATATTAAATTTGCATGCGAACAGTAAAAAAATCTAAAGTATTTAACGTACATCAAAATTTCAAAGTTACGTTAACGTAGAAGTAACAAATAAAACGAAGCCCATAAGAAAACACGTATTTCAACCCTGTTGTCAGTTGGAAAAGTCAAAGCTTATCGTATATCGAATTTTATGCGACTCTGACTTACAGCAATTCTTTGACAATAAGACCCAAATGCTCACCACACTGTTACAAAGGAATTTGAAAGATTTTATATATTTGTGTGGGGTTTTCAATGCCAAAATATGTTTTTTTTTTGTTTAAATACCAATTCAAATGGAAATAAGTACTGTTTGGCCTTCTTGTTTCCGCCTCAGCTGCACCATGGCAACTTTCATTTTTATTAGGTTTTGGTTTAAAATAGAACCCATTTTAGAACATATTATTTTTGGTACTTAATCTCTATCACATATCCAATAAGGCGAATAGGTCCTTAAAATCTAGTTTTTAAGTTTATTGTAAAAGGAAGAGGGAGTGAGAGAGGGGTATAGAGAGACAAAGATTGATAGACGGAGAGAGAGTTTTTTCTCAATCGGTTCAATCGGCTCCAAAAATCTTCACTGATTTCGTTTGTCTTCGACCCATAGTGCATTATGTAAGCCCATTTTCATTAAATTATACAATATGGTGAAAACATTCCAAACCATTTATCTAACTTGGTAACCACCCCATTTTTTGTTGTTATTTTTTGTTTTTATATTCCCTTGCTGCGGGAAATAGGCAGTAGAGTCGTGCATCCATGCCAGTACCCTCCAGCACTTACATACATACGTACATCGTATCTTTACAGTATCTTTTATCTTAGCAACATAACATAAATGACTTATAAAAGTCTTTTTCTTTTAGTAGTTGTGTATTTAATTTTTTTTTTCTTTGCTGTTTTTTATCTACTCGTAACCGTCATAAACACGCTTGACAGCCTTTCAATTACTCTTTATATTCTTGCAGAAATTTACTAAGAAATCGACTGACTGGCAAGTATAATAAAAATTATGAGCATGTTTGCAAATACGGAGAGAATTATTTTAACTAACTTAACTTTTACTATCGCCTGTTCCTTAGTTTTTGTTTGAATGGCAAAAGAAAGTGTTTTATGAATAGATTGAAAAGAAACTTTTAATGTCTGTTGGAAATGGGCAGGTGCTGGAATTGTGAGAAACTCCTCCTCGTTCGAAAAGTCTTAGAGGGTAGTATTGACTGTGGTAATAGAGGGCTGTGAAGAGTTCTTATAAATGTTTGAAGGGATATTAATATTTGTTATTTAAGTATACGTTTCCCTAGATCTGGCTGCTATGTTTATATCAATAACCTTTGGGGAAAAGTACGATCGTTCGTTTATAAGTAGGTTGATGTCCTTACAATTAGAACTTTTAAAATGTTAAGTTCGCTATTTAGTGATTGCAAATATTCTATTAATCGGTCCAGAAATTTTTGCTCTCTTGTACAGCTAGACAAATAGAAATTCTAATGAATTTTAGATTAAAAACTGCAGCGAAACGGAATATAAAGCGCACATTGTGGCGTGTTATAGCGATTATGTCGTGACATCGTAATGCCTTTTGATAAACCAAAGCTCAATACAACCGTTGCTTCGTCGTAATAATTAACTACAGAGTCTTACTAAAGAAAGTCAACTAAGCATAGGGAATAATATCCTCCAGTGGAGTACGAGCATCATTGGCGATATGCTCGTAGATACATACAGAAAAGGTTAGGCTGTTATGAACGGCCTATTGATTAGTAGGCTTCCTACGATCAATCGATTACTATACTCCCGCACTTCAACTTTTTAATAGATTCGAGACGAAAATCTCTTCAGGCAGGGCCTAAACCTGTGGTTCAAATATGAATTGTCGATTAAAAGAGGTATTTTCAGTTGTTATTTGAAAAGGGAAAATTGCAGGTGTATAGCTATTGGCTTTTGGGGTTTATCTAATATGATATCAGTTGCCCTAGTTTGTACACAGATCTACGAGTAGGGTCGCATCCTGATTAGCGAAACTACTTGTTAAGTGATCATGCCTGAAGGATTGAACTGCAATTCAATGATAACTTTCTTAGCTGAAATGACTTTTAAAAGATAAGTCGTCGCTTCATTTGCAGGAGAACAGAATTAGGTTCTAATGCGATATTGATTCAGATAATCTAAGTTGCCACTATTTGACGAAATGGATTTGAAAAAAAAAAATAAAGGCTTCTGATTGCATTAGCCTATGATCGTGGCAGTGGCAGGAGTATATGCAAGATTTTAACATTCCATACCAAGAAGAAACCGCAGATTTAAACAGAAGTGTAGACTTAATAACGCACTGAATGTTGGCAATATTCCTGTAGCACGTACTTATATTCCTGTACATAATATGTACGTATAAAAAAATTAGGACATTAAGAAACACATTCACAAGTCTAAAATAATACTTTTTCATGATTTCCTCTTAATTTTTTGTTTTGCGAGTTAACATCTCTGTAGATAACAAACACAACAAATAGAATTTATGGTACTTCATTCCAGTTGTAATAAATTTTTTTATACCATAACCGAGCGACATAATGAGGTTGTACTAATCAAGTCAACCACTCAACCATGCAACCAAAACAAAACCAAAGAAGAAAAGGAACCATTTAAGTTTGACATGTTCACACGGATATACCTACATATGTACATATGACAGACACATACCCAATACCTACGAATACAATTTCTGATGGCAATGCTCATGTACAGAGGAGGGAGTATTTTTAGAAAAAGAAACACAATAAATGACAGGATTTCTGTGTGTATTTATTTCTCTTATTGCCACAAGTTGTGTGGCATGGTTGGGTATGGTTAAGCGGTTTATGGCATTTCTTTTGACAAGTGAAAGTGGGGACGTTGATTTGTTACGGTATTATACAAGCCTTAAGGGTACCATGATAATTTGATAAGAAATTTTTTTTATTGTTTTTTTTTCTCCATCCCTTTTTACCATCAAACCACTTAGCATTTATTTTGGTAGGCTACTAAAAATAAATGGTGTTGAAAAAGAAATTAAATGCTCTCATCAATATCATTATCGTCAACATTATTATTGTAACTTACACTGGAAGTGGTGTGCCACTTAATAATGATGTTGCAAGAAGTATGTACATAATAAATTGGGTCAAGAGTAATTTTAAAGACAACTGTATTCATTTTCTTTTTCGTTTGTTTTTTGCTTTCCAGTTTAATTTAATTTAATTTTTTTTTTCGGCTGATACTTTAATTCATTCAAATGGTTCAGTAATTTACGGCTATTGTAACTGCCGTTCGGGGTATATGGGAATTAAAAATTTCCGTTTCGATAAAGGAAAGAAAAAAATAAAGGCAGGAGTAATTGAATTTGGCATTTTTCAATTTTGTAAGATAAAATGGTAATCTTTTTTGATTACAAGGAATTTATTTAACGAAATGAAAGAAACCCGTCTGTTCTTGAAATTGTTAAAACATTGACGGGATTTTCAAATAAGTGACACACTTTTCATCATCATCAGTCCATCATACGATTTTTGTAGCGGCTAGTCCTCCTTTGGATTAAAGATGACATGAAACTCATGTCACCATCTATTTTGAATATATGCGAAGCTTTAATCTCTCTGAATTCAATAATGCCTGTAAATTTATGATGATATTGCAGCGGTAATACTTAGTGCAGATGAAAGCATCTGATCTTAAATAGATCTAGACAAATCAGGTGCCAAAAAGTGCAAATATTCTCATTATTTCAACAATAAGAGTTACAGGTTTTTTGAAAAATGGTAAACAAGATTATATCTCCTCTTATGCATGGGTTATCATAGATAAAGTGGGGAATATCCGCGGTCCTTACATTCATAAATTTTCAAAACACTTTCGTTCCTATATCTCATAACGCAATATGGGCAATAGTAAGACATAAGGGAATACCTAAAAAGTTAAACTAATTAAAGCCATGCACGATGATATATACAGCAGCAGATGCATAATGGAATGAAGCACGGAAGAGGTGTGTTCTCTTGTTTTTAATTGTGTTTGTATAGTTTTGACTGCAGCGACTTGCGGATTTAAAGGTTTTACTTGTGGCTTTATAGCTCACTAGAAAATCTTTACTACATTAGATATGTATTCTAGCTTATCAGCAGTCCTGTGTGCAGCAAAATCTGAACCACGCCCAAGAGATTTTAAAAAATACTTAGCTGGCAAGAAATTTTACAAGAAACCAAATGCTTATAAATACAGGAAATACAATTTTATTAAACTTAAACACGACTGCACCACTAGAAGAGGTGTTGCAATTTGTTATCTTAAACGGAAGCACCAAGATATGCCTTATCAACTACAATGTAAAGTTTGTCTGATCTGCAGGATCCAATACCAAACCAATACCCATATGAGGAATGCAATCTGAAGCTAGTATATAATGAAACGAAAACAAGGTTATGACGATGAAATGTAAAAATATTACAAAAGGCACCGGAGGGTAGCCGTCATAGAATAGGCCCGCGACGGTCATTCAAGCTCATGGTTTTATAACTTCTGATCAGTATGATCGTTTTCTAAGTGACTTAAGCCTATTTATGTTTCCATATTAAGTAGTGTAAACCATTTTATTAGAAAGCTTAGATCCACCCTTTTTGAATATCACAATCTACCGGGAGATAAAGCTATAACACATTTGATCTGAGTCATGTGAATTGTACCTAATGAAGAGAAAATGTAGAACTTCTTCAAAACATAGCTTACAGTCTAAGGAACTGGTTTGTTTGCCCGGCTTAAATAAGTCAGTTAGTTCAGTTATTACTAGCAAACAACACAGAGGATTTCAAATGCGTACAAATTTATAATACTGTCGATAAACATTCTCGACCAATGCTGAACTGAAATTAGGAAATTCCTAACAAAATCAATATTCACCTTTCAAACTGGTAAAATTATTTTGACTTACATTTTATGTTTGAAGTCGCCGTAGTCTAGTAGGTAGTGTGTTGGCTTATTAGACGTAAAGCCAGGGTTCGAGCCCCAGGCCAGACATCATGACAAAATTCAAAAAGTATTTCTTCGGCGACTTCCTCTCAGCAGATTTCTGGCAAAAACTCTGAGAGTAAATAAAATTGCCATGAAAAAGTTTCTCAAAAATCTGTCGTTCGGAGTCGACTTTAAACTGTAGGTCTCATCACTCATGTATAAAAATTAACACACACGACATAAGTGGTGTGAGAAACTAGGACGTTGTACAATGTGTCCATTCGACCTCCGGGTACTGTACTTGTCTTAATTGACAAGTACACGTCCTCTAACCTAACCTAACCTAACCTACATTTTATGTACACATTTTGTTACAGGTCCTACAGACTTTTAGTCGGTACAATCTATTTTAGTTGAAAAACAATTTTTAATAGAATTAATATTGAATTTTCTAAAAATAGTAAAACTAAATAGAAATGGCACAAGTTTATTTATTTTATTTTCTTTGCTACTGTTGTTGTTGTTTTTCCGCTACTAATTTTTCGCAATACAAATGCATTATTATGAAATATGAAGGTTAAATGCTTAATTTGCCAGCCACAGCGTCTGGCTATTACATAAAAAGAAATTTTTAGTTTTCCATCCATTTCAATTGAAATGTTCTTTATAGAATGTAGTATGAATGAAATGTGTGGTGTGTACAAAGAAATAAAAACAACCAAGTAAATTTGTTTTTATTTCATTATAAAGTGAGTGTCTGTGTATAGTTTTTCAATTTCTATTTTTTAAATTTCTTTACTTGTAATTTATTCCATTTATTTATCGTATTATTTTCGATCTACACTTGTACGTACATATTTAAATGGAAACTGTTTTGAAAATTAACCCTTAGCAGGGTTTTAGAGTCATATTTATTAATACATTAGAAAAGCGAGCAATTCTTAGCCATCGTGTTGCTC
The DNA here is from genome assembly GCA_958299815.1 of Sarcophaga carnaria. Taxonomy (NCBI): domain Eukaryota; kingdom Metazoa; phylum Arthropoda; class Insecta; order Diptera; family Sarcophagidae; genus Sarcophaga; species Sarcophaga carnaria. The sequence continues at coordinate 90,191,697 of OY283149.1, forward strand.
TGGTGCAAAAGAACGTTTTTTCCTGATTAAATGCGATTGTTTTTTATTCAACTCTTCATTACATCAATTCGCTCAGCTGGAGGGACATTCCCCATTAATTGTTTTAGCCATCTTTGGCGGAGTTTTGACCCGATAATCCAATTGTTTTAATTGCTATTTTGATCTCTGGGCGAGTACATGATTTTCACCTAATATTCCAGTGGACTTTAGAGTGTAACAGGGTTGGTCAACATCCTCATTGTTCTTTTATATAGCAATGAGGCGTGCAACTACGGAAGATAGAAGTATTAGCGTCTGAAGGACTTATTGTCACTAGCTTCAAGGATATGCCAGAGAAGATGTATGCTATTGCTTAGTTCGGCAGCTGTTCCAAGTCTTAGATTGTATGTGGTTGTATTACATATTAAGTTCTACAGTAAAAAGTTAATTCTAATCAGCGACATCGAAGAATTTTTACAAAATTTGAAGGATATTACAAGCAGCATCATATCAGCAAAGTAAACGTTTGCTCGTTTTAGCAATGTATGGATATAAACAGATTATAATAGAGTTTTGAAACCCAATGTCAAAACAATAATGCTCTACGGGCGTGAATCATGGATGCACCTCTTAAAGTTTATGTAAATGCAACACATGGCCAACTACAGCGTCTAACTAGAGGTTGTGGACGCGCACTCAAGAAGCTGAAATGCTGCAGAAAATTCAACACAATAAAATAGAATTGGTTTTATACTGGCGGCAGAAAAAAACTGCAATCAAATGAAATCTTCAAAACAGTCTTAGAAGGGGAAGCCTTGCCCACGCATTAAACCGACAAAAACGTAAAAATTCAGAGTTGCCCAGAGAAATCTGGCACAAAATCAAAAGCTTACTTAATTGCATTACAATACTTAGTCAAGATTACGACCTACCCATGCTGTGTGTCCATGAGTGATGAGCCCTACAGTTTGATGTCAACTTCGGAAGACAGATTTTTAAGAAATTTTTTTCATGGCAACTTTGTTTGCTCTTAGAGTTTTTACCAGAGAGCTACTGAGAGGGACGAAGTCGCGAAGTAATATGTTTTCATGTTTTGTTGTATACGTCTGAGCTGGGGTTTGAACCACGAAATGGCGTCTGATAAGCCAATACTCTACCAATACCCTACCTAGTAAACGCGTTTGTAGGTAAAATAATTCATTGGTTTCAAGAATTACTTTTTCTGGGACCACTAGCCATTCCTTGGCACTGATCATATCTAACACTCTAATCCTACAGAAGTATTTTCAGACTCTATTGAATTTTCAACACTATGCACAGTCGTCATATCCTTTTCTGACCCCCCTTTGCATCTACGCTTGACACTAATTTTTGACATGTGTTTTGAAAATATCATTCAATTCGTTTCTATGAATTTCATTGCAATAAGTTGATTATATTCTGCACTTGTTTTTTTTTGTTTGTTTTGTTTTTGCTCTTTTAAATTTCTATTTCTATTAAACAAATAGAACATAACAACTGTTACAGTTGCTCATGTAATTTTCCACATGAAAACTGTCTTCTCTAATTGTTTATTTTGCTCTGCACGTAGTAGAAGGTGGGGGTAAAAGTCGAATAGAAATGGTATTTTTTTTGAACTGTTTCTGTTTTAAGTTGAATTTGAATTTAAATTTCGGTTAAAATAAATACAACGCAGCATGAATACAAAATTTTTGAGGTGAAATATGTAACAATTAGTTAAACAGACTACAGAGGGGAAAAAGAAATTTTTATTGAAAAATAGGTTCATATTCTAATTAGAAACAACTTCCAATAGAAATGGTGCAGGGACTAGTTACCCTTCATTGTGGTTTCAAAAAAGTTGAATGTGTAGTTCGTTAAATATGTAAGTATGTAAGCAAATTACATCGAAACTATGTATCAATTAAGTGGCAGACAGTTAGACATATAGACAGTCAGTGGATAAAAATCCACAGATGTTTTCTCTGTAAGCAGCTCTTGCAACAACCTTCAACAACAAAGCGAAAACTGAACAACGACAAAAAAAGAAACAAAAAACTAAAACACGGTAGCAATGAATTGCAATCGACAACAATTGTCTAAAATTGTTATGCACTTTTAGTTTTATTTCTGTTTGAAAATTTTATTTTCTTCCTCTCTGTTTGAAAACTAAACACAAAACAGTCCTGGTCATATAACTAGGAACATTGCGAAAAATAGAGGGAGTACCTGCTGGGTAACATAAGCGAATAAGTGAAAATGTAAGCGTATATATTACACACTTTTCTATTTAATCTATTTACAACTAAATGTAACAGCACTGAGTATAAATTTAACAACACTCAATAAACCATAAACTTGAAGATATCAAATCGGACTAAATATTATGCAACGCTGGTTAAGTGTACATAATCAATTTTTTTCGATTAATTTCAGTTTCCAACTTAGCAAGAATTGGTCTACTTTACTAGGTTATAGAAAGATAGGTTTGCATTTTATTGTAGCTGTAATCTGTCAAATTAGTTGTCATTTATTCAGTCTCTTTTGCAAATCACCATGGACGGATATAGAATTTAACAACACGTGCAAATAATAAAATAGTTTATCAAAGAGGGAAACGTTCGGATAACAGGGTGAATGGGTATGTGAACAAACAAAATTGTCGAAGTTGGGACGTTGTCTGTTCACAAGAGACCCCAAAGAGTCCAAAATCACTGTTTGGTATGGATTTTGGGTTGGCGGCGTCATCTATCCATACTTCTTTGAGAATGACTATGGTCAGGACATCACTTTTAACGGCGAGTACTATAAATCAACAGGACGGCGCAACGGGGTACACAGCTTATACCACAAACCACAGAGGTCTTTAAAACCAACATAATACATGCCATCGATCAAATGTAACCCAATTTATGCGCCGGAGTCATGAAATATTGGACGTTTAGGATGCGCTACACTTAGATAACGGCATTAGGTTGCCGTAGTCTAGTAGGTAGTGTGTTGGCTTATTAAACGTTAGGCCATAGTTCAAGCCCCAGGTCGGACATCTCGAACAAAAAGAAAAATGAAAAAATATTTCTTCGGAAAGCAGATTTCTGGCAAAAACTCTGAGAGCAAATAAAATTGCCATGAAAAGCTTCTCAAAAATCTGTCGTTCGGAGTCGACTTTAAACTGTAGGTCCCGCCACTCATAAAATTAACACACACAACATAATTGGTGTGAGAAGGTAGGTCGTAATCCTGACTGAAGGGTTGTAATGACCAATACGTAACGGCGTTAAAAGGTCTTTCACTTTTTATTTGGTTTTATTTAAATTTAAAGATGAGAAGCAATGAAAGACATGCTTTATTTTCGCATTGAGAGTGCGAAATTTTGTTGAGCGCCACTTCTTCTGAAGAGGTCGCTCAGAATGAATACTTAAGGGGGAAATATCTGATAGGCGATTTGGACAAAGTTAAAGTCTTTTATTTTATTACTTTTTATACAAAAATTATGATAATTTTTTTTTTCGCTTTTTAAGTGTATGTTTTTGTACACTCTATCTAATTTTGCAAAATTATATTCAAATTTTTATAACAACCATCCCTTTAATTACTACCAGCACTGTATAGTTAGATTTTTTTTGCATAAAATAGAATGAAAATATAATATTGCAATATGGTTGCAAGCTCACGCTCATTTTGCTTTATATTCTCGTTTAAATTGGGGCGAATGAAAATAAAAATAAAGAAGAAAACTGAAAATATTCTCTACAATCGTAAATGCCAATTTTATTGTTTGTAAATGCCGAATCTAGTATTTACATGTTGTAAACGGGTCCGAGAAGGGTGCGAGATGATAGGTGGCATTAAAAGGAAATCATTCATATGTTGTCTATGAACGTTTATTATGACGATAATATAGGGTATACGGCTTTGTCTGGCATGTTTTAGATTTTATTTGTATTTACAAAAGGGGATACAGATTTATTTATTTTACATTGTATTTTCGTCTGTTGTGATCTATAGCTTGATAAAGTTGGAATTAAATTACATTTTAATGTGCTCATGTACAAAAGTATTCCCTTTATATTTATTTAATTCATTCGTAAATAATAATACTGACACATTTTATAGTTGTCATTTGCAAAAAAAAAATATACAACAACTGGTTACTTCCTGTATTAATGAATAGTGTAGTATTGTCTAGAACAGTCTAGTAGGTAGTGTGTTACCTTATTAGACGTAAGGCCACGGTCCAAATCCCAAGTCAGACGAAATATTAAAAAAATTTCTTCAGTGACTTCATCTCAGCAGATTTCTGGCAAATACTCTAAGAGCAAATAAAATTGACATGAAACGTTTCTCAAAAAAATCTGTCGTTCGGAGTTGACTTTATACTGTAAGTCCCGCCACTCATGTATAATATTAACACACACAACATAAGTGGTATGAGAAACTAGGTCCATAATCCTGATTGAAGGGTTGTAATGACCAATTTTGTATGACTTCATTTCAGCAGATTTCTGTCAAATAAAAATGACACGAAACGTTGCTTAATAATCTGTTGTTCGGAGTCATACTTTGAACTGTATGTTCTGCCACTTATGGGTAAAATTAACACACACAATATCAGTTAAGTGCGAAGCTAGGTCATAATCCTGACTGAAGGGTATGTATGTATGTAATAAGGATAGCGAAGAACGTTGGGGCTTAGTAAGTAGCTGTCAGAGCTTAGTTTGCCGAAATGTTATTACCTGAGTTGTAATTAGTTTCCATAACGTATTAGTTATTCATATTAAGTTCAATAATTGAAATATAATTGAAAAACTCCGTTACGAATTATACCTGCAAAGAAAAAAGAAAGAAAAATATTTAAAATAAATTTAAAACAAAGAAGAGAAACAAAAAATATGTACTTTTAGATATTTTTTTTAAATAATATCTCTTATAGACTATATATGCTGTATTCGAAATGATAAATTATTTGTTTTAATTGTTTGACATTTAAAATCAATTTGATTGAAATAAATTGAAATTTAGCACTCAAAATCCGTTCACGTACGTACATACATAGTAAATCAGAAAATACCTGAAAATATCGATTTTTTTTTAAATTCTTTTAAAATATTCTCTGCTTCTATATTTAAGATTTATTTTATGTGTTTTTATAAAGCATTTCTTAATTATTTTGTTGATTTATTTATTCGCATTTAAAAAATTTGTTTGTTTTTATTTTTATTAAATTTTATTCTCATTTAATTGATGTCAGAGTCTAGATATAATTGCTGATCTTGCACAAATAAAAAATAAATAAAACAAAAACAAAATAGAAAACAATATTTATTTTATGTTTTCAAAAAGAAATGTCTCTAGTTAATGACCCATATTTGTTTTAAGCACTTCCAAAAGCAGTGAAATGCATTTTGGACGGTATTTCGGACAGTCTGTGATTTAATTTTAATTTAATTTATTAGCAATTATTATCATCTTTTTTGTTGTTTCTTTTATTTGCAAACATTTTGAATTTGTTTATATGTATTAACACGCACATATATACCTAGAGAATATAAATTTACTAATGATGCAAATATAAACGTACAATTCTTTATGTTTGTCCACAGACGAAAACAACGACTGACTCAGACAACCTACACAAAATATTTGTTTTGTTTTTGTTCTTTCGGTATTTCATAGATTCCTTTTGTTCTCTTTTAATAAAATATGCAAAAAAGAAAAATAAAAGAGAAAAGAACAATAAATATGTATTTATAATGACCATGTATATTTTGATAATTTTATTGTAAAGTATGTTGGAAATACGCCTACTTTTGTGTGGCATGGATGGAAATGTTTGAAAAATATTTGGACGAAAATTTAAAAAAAAAAAAACAATACCGGAGTAGGTTATATACGAATTCTATTGGAGCTATTTATTGATATCATATTCAGCCAAGTAATAATATTAAAATGTTTTAAAAGGAAAGTCCTTTTTCCTTATTTAATTGACCATTACAATCTAATTTCTCACACCACCCAAGTTGTGCGTGTTAATTTTTTATTTTATTTACTGTTATAGTTTTTGCGTGAAGACTGCTTTAGATTAAGTCGCTTTTCATTTGCAATTTGAAAAAATAGTGAGGTTAAGTTACAACGTTTGCTTGAGAAAATTTCTACAGGAATAGATTCATCCATTTCAACGACATTTTCAGAAATAGTGGTTTTGAACTCAAAACAAAAGGAACGTGTAAGCCACAGAAATAAGAAGCTTTGAAAATTGTTGTGGAGCCACTCTCGTAATTGATTGGCTGGTATAGTTTTACAGACTCAAGTATTCGTGGTTTGAATAATTGGGGTAAAGACCTCAAATTCTATTCCTTCTCGAGAGGTGCTTTTGCTTGATCTGCCTAGGCCATTCCTTGTTGATTCAGAAAATTTCGTTGATAGATTATCAGATTTAATTTTATCAGATTAAATTTTCTGAGTTTATGATTCTCAGAAAATACGTGATTGAGGGATACCAGTTCACATAAGAGATATAAGAGCGTCCAATGTATCTCGAAGGAGTCACGTTTTGATGTGGATTTTGTTATGGTGGCCTCACCGGTCCATATTTCTTTAGGAATGACCTTGGTCATGACTATCAATGGCGAGTTCTGTGGGTCGATGATTAGCAACTTTTTAGGTCTAAATTTCGGTTTAAGCTTTCAAAAGGACAGTGCTATGTGACACACATCTTACGCCTCATTGAATATTCTGCATAAGCAATTTAGCATCTCACTTAGAGTTGATGTGTACTGGCCACCAAGATCGTGCGGTTTAACCCCGTTAGACTGTTTCTGGTGGTGTTTTCTTATGTTTATGTGTATGCGAATAACCTACAAATCACAGCGTTCCTTAAAGCCTGCTTGATTTATGCGAAAGAGTCATGAAAAAATTAACATTTTGGATGTGCTCAATAAAGAGAAGCCGTGGCGGACACGTAATAGCATCGAAAAAATTTTGATGATATCTCACAGACACTTTGTTTTATTTAAACTTAAAAAGAGAAAGTTCTCGTAGTCGCCGTAGTCTAGTAGGTAGTGTGTTGGCCTATTAGACGTGGGACCACAGTTCAAACCCCAGGCCAGTTATTCCGAACAAAACGAAATATTAAATAAAATTTTTTCGGCGACTTCTTCTCAGCAAATTTCTGGCAAAAAGTCTGAGAGTAAATAAATTTGACATGAAAAGTTTTTCAAAAAATGTCTGGTTCGTAGTCGCCACTCATGTGTTAAACTAATGCACACCACTTAAGTAGTATGGAAAGCTAGGACGTAATCCTGACTGAAGGGTTGTAATGACCAATTATGTTTGCTTAATGAAAAGAGTATATGAGTGGCATATATCATGGATTTTTTTTTATATGAAAATCAGAAAATGTTCTCACATTAAAACACGGTTTTCCCACATTTCGTTTAATAAAATGAGCATGTCAACCATCGTCTTGTAGCGTTATGCATAAAGCTTAAGCACAGCGTATATAAACAAAGAAATTTTATTATATTTTTTGGAGGTTTAAGTTATAAACAAATTCTTTATTTTTTTTTGTATATTCATACATACAAACATACATACATAGTATGTAATTTTCAATCTTTTTTTGATTTTTTTTTTCAAAAATATCATTTCAAGATATTTTTCTTTGCAATTCCATTCAATTTGAGGCACAACCTTGAACTTAAACTTGAAATTGTAAATAAAAATAAACAGAAAAAGCAAAGCAGAACCAAAAGGAAGAAGAAAAAATAAATAAATCAATTAAATATAAATAAAACAGCAACAAAATTAAGAACATTTATAAACATCAAATAAATAAATAAATAAATTACAGATATGCATACGTACAGATGATATATTTTGTTGTAAAAATTCAAATTGATTTCATTTGAAATCATTTTACGAATACACAAAATTGTCCATGCCTGTAGAGATTACAAAGATTTATTTCAAATGATATCAAATTGATGGACACATTAACCAATAATGAAAATAAATTTAAATATCGCACTTAATTTAAATATAATTTACACTTTTATCTTCAAAATAAATCATAATCAATAAAATAAATAAAAAAAACAATTGTATGATTTTATTTTTCTATATTGTTTCGTTCGTATTGAATTAAAGGCCAAATTTGATTTACAAACAAACAAAATAGAAATTGTATTGAAAACCTCTTGTCATATGATTTATATGCATATGGGGCGGTATTTTCCTTTAATTTTTTTATTCTGCAGTCTTATGAAATCTTTTAATGTTTTTTCTTTGCGTATTTAAAAGATTTCTATGCGAATTAAAGTTAAAAAAATAATCATTTAATACAAATCACACACATGATTTGAATTTAAATTTTTATTACTGACTGAGTTGAAAGACAACAAGAGCGAACAAACGGTTATGCTGTTTTTACTTTTAGAATTCGTGGAATTTATTTTCTAAAGTTAACAGTTGTGTTTACAAAAATAGTGATGAGATGAGCTATGGCCGCCTATGTTACTTCAGAGAAAATGATTCTTGGTCTTTAAATCAAAGCTTGCACGCTCAATGCGGCACCTGACTCTCTTTCGATCATGCAATGATTATCTGCAACAATTTTATTGTGAATGCTCAACCACAACAGTTTCGATTCTGTCTGACTCAAACCTTCACTTGTAGTTGGCAAGGGAACCTATTTTCGGCACGTTCAGCGGCAATTTAATTTCTATAAAAATTTTGTTAGATATTCTCTACATTGATCCATTAGCCGAGTGCCGTTAGAAATGAATTTTGCTTAAGTCCTCGATGATATTTCAAAGTTTTAATACTGATGAAAGATAGCAAAAGTTGAGCTATTTGTGAAGATTGTCTCACTATTTTCTGAAGTGTCAGAGCCTGCTATATTGTGCAAGTACACAATGATTAATTTCGAAAGCTACATGTTTGAAAGATTGACTCGATTTTAGTTATTTATGTGTACCTTTACTAGGTAATATCGTAAGATCATAGTAGTACAGTGGCTAAAGTGCTTGTTTGGACACTAGTGCAAGTCAAGTTAAAATACAAAAAAGTTTGCCAAATATTATAAATTAAGAGGCTTGAACCTCCATTAAAAATGATCCATTTAAAGCTTTGTGTCTTGACCTCTATTCCCCAATGAGTGTAACATCTCCAACGGACACATATAAGTTTAAGCAAGAAGCGGGAACTTTGGAGAAAGAGTAGGATTTAATCAAAGTTCCTTACCACTACAGCAGCTAAATATTACCAGGAGGCATTCTTTCTTTATAGACAACTACAATTGACAACCGTATCGTAACAGAACATGCTACAGTAGGTATGCTACAGAAAATCTATCTAATTTTTATTTTTTTTATTTTCATCATCCAGCTGTTTGATCGGGTCTAATTCTAATGGACTGCTTAAAACATAATGTAGTAATTTTTATATGTTCTAAAATATTTAGTTACGGATTGGCATTTTATCAGTAGAAGAAACACGGCGGTTATTATTGGTTTAATTACCATGAAAGGCTTAGAACATGCATCATCAAGACCATTTAAATGTATACATTTTTGTGTTGTTGACAGCTTAAGAATATGATTTGTAATCGTCTCTTTTCAAATTTAAATGCGCAAGGGAGCCTAATTAGTCTTTGCAGATTAAATTTATATTGGTGTAATGTAATATTTAAGGTACCTGATTATTTACCTCCGGTCAGTTTAGATTCGTTTCCAGCCTAAAATTTGTGGATGTTAAATCCGTCTCCACAAAAACCTATGCAAAAACCCCCTTGAGAAAGAGTAGAACATAGTTTCAGCAAGACACCTAATACTAGAATTAAGTACATTTTCATAGGTCAACAGTTTCTAGGCAACGACAATCGGCAACTCTATCATTATAGAACCTGTTTGCTTAACTGGAAACAAATAGGGAAGAATGCAACACTCCTGGGAGAGACCAACGTTAGAAAAAGCTAATTCCATGTTAAAGATAACATGTACTTTCAACAATATAGATGAATTTAAAAATTATGCCGAAAGTTGACAGAGGTATATGCAAATTATAGAAGCATATGGCCTTGTATAGGAAAAGCCTTAAGTACTAGGATCAAGAAGAAAGCATAGTATTTTAATAATAAATATGATTGATTGAATGAATTAAAGTGTATATAGTTTATTTATTGTGATACAAGTTTAGAATAATGTACTGTGCTATATTTTCATGCTACACTGTACACATTCATAAACTGCTTTTATCTTTTCGCATGATGAGTTATTTTCATATACATTGTATGTGTTATTTTGAAATATTTATGATTTGTTTTCACATTTGTTGTTGTCTTTTGCACATATGTACATACATATTTTTGCTAAGGGATATTACAAAAACAACAATGAAAAAAATTAGTTTTTGTTTTTGAGAAAAAATGAAAATTAATTTTGATTTTTTCAACCCTGGCATTTAAATTAAAAATAATTGAAATAAAAATTAGAAAAAATAGTATTTTCCTGAAATAAAATCTCCAATGGAAAATCACTTAAGGTATGTACATACATATGTACGTTTATGTACGGACTTTATTGGCCACGAAATAGCTCAGGTGTTTAGCTGGTTTAGAAATAAAATTGAATGAGTGTTTGCGGCGAGCACAGGTATGTATTTAGTGCGAGTACTTTAGGTAGCCAGTCCAGTGTACTGTGAATTCTATTACCATATCGATTTTATTTATTTTTATTTATGACTGCAATATTAGGGAGGGAGGGAATGGTTAGGAAAAGGTGGGTGAGGGTTTCATTTAATTTTGTTTCTCCTCTATTTGCTGTTTTGTTTGTTTAAAATTTTAAAATTGAACGCATTTTTATGTTCGTCATTATCAACCATTTACGCAAATAAATTTTTGTTTCTGTCTGTCCATTTAACGGTATTTAAATTAATATTTTTATTGATTTATTTCTGTGTGTGTGCGTTTTTCTTTTGTTTTCTTAGACAACATTTAAAATGTATTTTTTATTTTCGTTTTCTCTCTGTTGATTTAAATTTAATTGAATTTTGCTTTTGAATGCCATTATATTTCAAGCAACGTCTTGATGGCTTTTTCCCATGATTTGTAGCAGTAGCAGTTTAGGGGTGGGGTAGTGGTGCTTTGCATTTTCTTTTGCTGTAAATTTATTATTTTTTTCATATTTTTTACTTGTAATTTTCCTTGTGTTTGTGTGTGTTTTTTTTAAATGATTTTGATAGCGAATGTTTTTCTTTGATTTATAATTTCGTATGCAGTTCTTACGTTATGCTCGGTGGTGTTGAGTATGTTTTAATTTTGTTAGTTTTTTTCTCTTCATTATTCGTCGTTATTTTAATTAATTTTGACAAATTTTTAATTAGTTAAGACAACATAAAATATGTTCGTTCTATATGTTTGTGTATTTTCTTCTAATTTTTTTTATATTTTACTCATAAAAATGTTGACATTTTTAAAAATTGTGTAATTCGACGAAAAAGGATGGTTGGCTTGCTGGCTGGCTATTTTGCTGGCCATCGTAAATCATGTGATTTGGTTTGTGATTTAATTTTTGAGATTTGTTCTGAAAAATATTTTCTTCACAAATATGGCAAACAGTTGAAATCTTAATTGAAAACATAAGGAAAAGTTGATGGTGCATACAAATTTAATGTGATAAAATGAATTGTATTCATTTTAATATTAAATACATATATATATGCTGATGACGTGAAATAATTACATTACATACATAATTGGTCATTACAACCCTTTAGTCAGGATTACGATCTAGTTTCTCACACCACTTATGTTGTGTGCGTAAATTTTTATACATGAGTGGCGGGACCTACAGTTTAAAGTCGACTCCGAACGACAGATTTTTGAGAAACTTTTCATGGCAATTTTATTTACTCTCAGAGTTTTTGCCAGAAATATGCTGAAAGGAAGTCGTCGAGGAATATTTTTAATATTTCGTTGAGTTGGAGATGCCTGACCTGGGGTTTGAACCGAGGCCTCATGTCTAATAAGCCAACACACTGCCTACAAGACCACGGCGGCTTCTAATAATTACATTAAGTTGGAAAAAAATTGTGTCAAATGATTTTTTTCATAAATGTTGTATTGTACGTGTATGTATATTTGTTTTTTGCATTATTTCTCATCATTTTAACGAGCATAAAGCATATCTTCGTCTTACTTATTTATTTATTAATTGCAATACAATTACAAATTATATTCGAATTATATACGAGCGGAGTAGCTTGACCATATATGCTCGGTGTAGTGTCACAGACCAGAGTATCTGTTGGGAATCGAACCCATGATCCTCACGCTAATAGTCTAGCACACTGCCCACTAGCCTACCAGGGCATCCCATATCTCCATCTTATTATTCTTGTTAATCAATGTTTTTCGACTAAGCAGGTATTTGATATGTATTGTAGCGGGTTGTAGAACAGTAATATTGCCAGTTTTTGTTGCGTATAATCAATGCCCTTAATACGAATGTAAGGGGTGTAGCCTCGGAGGACTTTGCTCACTGATTACTATTCTTTCCCTTTCATATTTTTTGATTTATTTATGTCCATGAGTTTACTTTGTAACCCACACCACATTATTCATTTGCGTTTAAGTCCGCTTATAAAAATTTTAATATAATTATTGAAATTAAAATTTTACCCCTGGATTGGTAAAAACTATCTTCGATTACTTTTTATATTTTTTATTTCCGCCATCAATATCACATGGTAACAAGGCCCATAAGGAGGAATTAAGTAAGTAAGTGAGTGTAGGAGAAATCCACTCCACGTCTTTTGTAGAAGCTGTTTTGGATGAGTATTAATCGATACATTGCTTTCTATATGATCGTCAGATGTAATTTTGAGCATAACACACTGGGTCATAAGGTTTCCAAATGAACTAAAAAAATTTAGTAATAACACATGCAACCTAACCTGACTTAATCTGATGACACACCCTCATACTTCGTTGTTGTATTTTAGTTTCAATTAATTTTTTGATAAAAATTTTTTTATCTAACAGTAAACGTATTACAGTGAAAGGGTTGCCATTTTTCGTTGCCAATACACAAACGATCTGTAAAAAAAATTGAGTGTTAAGCTGGATTCACCCATTGTTTCGGAACAAAATTCTTGTTCCGGAACAAATTCAGTTTTTTGAGAGTTTGTTCCGAAACGATTCACCCACTTCGAACAATTGTTCTGTAAAAACAGGGCTACCATATGAAATATTTTTGTAAACGATGCTTGTTAGTTTTACAATTAGGCAGCACAGTAGCATATGACTGCAATTCGTTTGTTTTCTTGGCTTAATTATTTAGTTTTTTTTGTAATATTCAACAGTTAGACGCCTTTTGCACGTTGAAATTTGTTTCGAAACAAATTTCAACACTCTTGAGTTTGTAGGAGAGAGGGGAAAAACGAGCGGGGGTGATTTCACAATTTCATGTACTCGCAAAACTTGCTTTGTTCTTTATTTGTATATACACAGAGATGTATTTGATTTCACATTTTCTTTTATTTTTTGTTTCGCATAGTGAAGTTAACCTGCTGACTGCCGCGTCAATTTTCAAAAAACTGGCCAAAAATGACAATTTGATTTTTTTACATTTGGGCAATTCACACAAGCCGTTGTATCGTTGTATTCATTGTATTGTTGGAAGAACATACAACAGTGCATGATTTTTGTTGATATTTTTCATATAAAAATCCGATACACTTATACACATTTTTTCCATATGTTTTTAAAAGTTGTATTGATTTTGTGCTATCAAATTTTGTGAATGAAAAAAATGTGTATATGTTTTCATATGTTTTTAAAAGGTTGTGTTGATTTCGGGCTATCAAATTGTTTGAATGCCACGAGATACACAATACAGCATAGCATTGAGCGTTCACAAACAAACAAATGTGTTCAATACAACATACACGATACAAAGTCGTGTGAATTGCCCAATTATGTTACTTAAAAAACTCTATTTTTAGGTCGTAGTTATCATCAAAAATAAAAATTATGTTTTTTTTTAGGAGAAAAAGTGGTTTAATGAGTACAACATAACTCGTAGATTGCGTTCCGGGAGCCAACTATGAATTATCTCGTAGTGGACAGTCAACGTGTTAATATAAATTTTCCTTATTTAAAATAACATTACTTTTTGTTTATTTTGTGTTTGAAATCAAAACATTTGCAAAAGAAAATTTTTAGTACCAAAGAATTAATTATAAAAATGAAAAAATAAAAATCAAAAAGAATATAATTTAATTTTTTAATTTATAAAAATCAATAAATAAGGTAAATATATTAAAAAATAATAATACATACATAAATATATGTATAATATATTATAATATAAAAAAATATAATATTCATATAATGTTCATTTTTAAAGAGTTGTCTGGTGTTGTTTGAACCTAAATCACAATGCCAAATAAAGTTATAACTGTCAAAAACAGCAGAACGACGCGATAAAAGGAAACAAAATTTGTGAAATTAATTTTTTACGTGCAAAAGCGAAAGAAATTTTAAAAGAAAATGCAAAAAAGTTTTTGAAACTTGTTTCGAAACAAATTTCAACGTGCAAAAGGCGTCCAATTCGAGCTGAAATTGTTCCGAAGCAATCTTACTCTCTTTCGCTCTCTCTCTCAAAAAGAGAAACGTCAAACTACATATAAAAAAAATTGTTTCGGAACAAAATTTTTGTTCCGAAACAATGGGTGAATCCAGCTTAAGGAACGTTGTTTTTTGAGTCATACTCCTTCTCAAGAGGTCATTCCTGTGACCACGTTTGTGTAGAGCTGTCGAGTATCAGGAGATGAGATATTGTTCATCAATAAAAAATATTTGAAAGAAAAAACAAGTTCAATCAAAAACAAAGGTACAAATATAAAATTTTTTACGATCTTAAGATTCAGCAACCTTTTACGCACTGGAACTTATGCAGTAGTTTTATTTTATGCGCACTCCTTATTATAATTAATACTTATTAAGTGCTGTAAGGTATCTAAAT
Organism: Sarcophaga carnaria; assembly: GCA_958299815.1. NCBI lineage: Eukaryota > Metazoa > Arthropoda > Insecta > Diptera > Sarcophagidae > Sarcophaga > Sarcophaga carnaria. The sequence continues at coordinate 90,206,702 of OY283149.1, forward strand.
GGTCGTATGTCCAGAGAACTCTTTTATTTTGCTTCTGTGATAGAAAGTCTAATTTTAATTTTCCAAATGAATGGAACATTTATTTTTATTTTCCCTTCTACTGATTACACTTAATTAATCTTAAGTGCCCAAAGGATATTTATGCTCTAGGGATTCCTATGTAACAATATAATGATTTGCCATAAAAATAAAGGAAACAAAAACGAATTTTTTCTTAAGCATTATAACAAATGGTTACAGTATACATAGTACATATATCAAATATAATATATCTACTTGAGTAAATATTTGTTGGGACAACAAAAGTGTCATTGTGAATAGAAAAGAAAACCATGGGATAACATTTTCTCGATATGTACTTTGTTTTTCATTTTGTTTTCTTTTTTTTGTAAATTTGGGAAATTATGTAAAAGATAATAAAAAGGAAAGAAAAAAAGTTTAAATATTTGTATCGTTTATCGTTTTTTCTTTCAGGAAAAAAAATAGAAAATCCATTTATAATGAACCTTTTTTGTTGTTGGTCTAGGAAAAATAAAAGAAAAAAAAACAAAACAAACAAACTAAAAACGTATGTATAATCGTTTTTCTTTTAAATATTGGCACGCGACCAAAAGAACAAAAAATAAAAAAAAATTAAAAAAAGTTTGCATACCATACTATTGTGTGTATATAACGAGCTTATATACAAAGGCAACAAAAATCTTGGCTTATATGCGATACTTTAATGTATATACGTTCATATGTATGTATATTTGTATATATAAAAAGTATTTATTATGACCTATTTAAAGTAAACTCAATATAGTGTTATTGTATATAAATAAAACATATGTACATACTACATACATATATAGAAATATATTGTATACATATATACTATATACATGTATGAATGTATTGTATATGTAGGTGTAAAGGAAATACTTTTTATATATCAAACAAAAGAAAAAAAAACTTATATTACATGGAATAGTTTTTAGTTTTTCGTATATAAAAACAAACTTTTTTGTTAGTAAGTGTTTAAATATTTATTTAAAGCACTGTATAATTTCTATATAAATATGTATATCTCCTATATACACACACAAACATTTATAACTACATATATGTATGCATATACAAAAAAAAGTAGAGCAACTCCACCTCAAATTATAGAAAAACAATGAAAATATAATTAAACATGATTATTATACCTATTTATACTCCTCAATCTTCTTCCTTTGCGCTCACACCTAATAAAACAGTTATTGAATTAAATAAATTATTATCAGATTATTAAAGTAAACACCCTCACTCTCATTTCATTAAAATTACGTGCTCGACCATTGTTTGAGAGACAATGTCAAATGTAAACAATAAGTAATGAAAACAAAAGTTCAAGTAAAAGAAAAACGAAAAAAGTTGGCAACTCCCTTAGGAGTACACATAAAAGTTACACGCAATGTCAGCTGATTAAGAAGAAGAAAAAAATCTATTCTGAAAGTTAACAAGCAAGCGCGTGGTAGAAAACTAATAACAGTAAAATAAGTCTAATAAAATTAAAGAAATATAATTAATGGAATAAAATTTCTCGAAAACAAAATAAAACAGTGGTGGTTTGATGCTTCATATTTTAAAAGTATCCAAGATGTGTTGGCCTATTCTAGCAAGGTAAGCAATTCAATTAAACTTTTTAGTTGGGTTCTTACTGGAACCTATATGATAAGATTTAGATTTAAGCCTACGTGTTATTAACATTAGCAGTAGCTATTTGGACGAGGAAGAATAAATGTCTGGCTCTGTGTGAAAACTTGGTGCTGGTAGTTTACATGAACGGAGCTGCCGTGTCACTGTCGAATTGACAGAATTCTCAAGGAATCATGGGAATCGATTTGAGTGAAAGGTGGAATTTAAAAGGTATTACAATGATCCATAGCACCCTCGAAGTAATTTATTTAAAAATTTTCAAAAGTTATTAACATTCTTTGATATTTGCGTCGTAATATCTCTCCAACAGATATTGGATTCATAGAGTTAATCGAAAACTATTTAAAAGACACCATATTTATTTATACTTTCTAGTTAACGCTAATCTTATATGGATTCCGAGCCCTAAGCATTTCGTTGATAATTGCGTTTCTAATGAAATAGTCATAGCGAATACAGAGCTCGGAATTTCTGAACTGTTACTAAATAAATTCAGAATACATCGATTGGAGTACAAAGATAATTAATTTTATTGGCAACAAAGGGACACATACTGCCAGGCTCTGTTAGACCCACCTGTTAGTGAATTATTTGTTTTGTTCTTGAATGGCCTGGTCAAACATCGCACTATTGTGCTTCATCGCCATATTGGAAGGCATCCAGGAAGATTCCCTTGTATATCTTTTTGGTGCACACTTGACATCAAAAGTCGGAGGTTTTTGTTTCTCATTTCGTGTCATTACTGAGGATTCTTGACGATTTCCTAAAAGAATTTTTAGATCTACGGGTTAGGTCTTAGGAATACCATGCAGTCAGTAAGGCACTAATCATCTTTAAAAGTGACAGGACTTCAGAATTTTAATTACAAACAAGTTATTGAAGTGATAATTTCTAAGCCTTCTTAGAAATCATATTTTTCTTATGTGCGTTAAATATTCTTCTGGTAAGAGAAACTATATTCACGTTTATTATTCTATTATAATGTGATTCGTAGCATATTTCCCAAAAACATATGGAACCAAGACCTACGGAATTTCAATTTGAATTGGGATTTTGGGCAACATCACGTAAATGTTAGTGAATATATGATAATGCCAACAATAAACGAAAACAAAAACACAATTTCAGTATCAGAAATTAAATTAGGTTATGTTTATACACTGAAGAGAGCAAGACGTGCACAGCAGACATAGAGCGTGACAGAGAGATAGAGAGTGAAATGGAAATGAAATATGAAAACAAAACCAGGATTATAGGGGATGATGTTTTCATATCAATTGGTTTTAGTACTGCTTGACTCTTTTTTCTTGTATCCCATACAAAGTAAATTCTCTCTTTTTATTGTTTATTTTTGTTTTTTTTGTACTATTTTGAAAGCATTTGAATAAAAATAAAAACAAAAGCAAAATGGAAACACTTGCACAACAAAAAATTCCTTCAGACAAATTCTGTGTATTTTTAAATGTTTGAACAAAAAGGCAAAAATTTCTCTGCATGAATACAGTGGGTCACAAAAATTGAATAGAAATAATAACACTTAATAAAATTACATATAAATTCAATTTTGTTTTTAAATTAATTTATGTTTTCTTTTTCTTTTGCAGACAATGTGAATTCTTTCAGACAATTTTAGTAGGCTGTATATGACCTTCTTAATGGCAGTAAAAAACAAGTGGGGTAAGTAGAATTTATTTTGTTTTTTATTTGTTATGTGTGGATCAATAATACTGTATCTTTTTGAAAGAAACGCATGTAGAAATAATTTTTTATTTGAAGAATGTGCAACGTTTATCGCATTTTTCTAACGATTTTTCTGTTGGAGTGAAATTTCTTTCTCCAGATTAAGAAATTAACACTGGTAACTTGGTGTTAAATCCGATTAATTTGAAACCGATTTTAATTGTATTGCTCGATATTCACTTCATTCAATTTTTCGCTTCAAACCGGTCTGTAGTCTATCAATGACTTTTAAACGGAAATGACACAGTTTGTTTACAGTTGTTGAGAAAAAAATTTTACAAGGTAGGAAAAAGTCGAGGAGTTATTGATCCACTTGTTCAATATTTAATAGAAAGTAAGTCCTATATTAAAAAAAAAACAAACTAAATAATGATTTTTGTATAATAGACAATTGTTTTTAGTATTAAAATTAATACTTTTGATTGAAACTGATTAATTGTGTTTGACATATTGATCATTATTTGCTGAGTGCTTTCGTAATTTTCATTCGAAATCAAGATCTATTCTGCTATAATAGCCTAACCTAAGGCCTCAGAAGGTTTTAGTCAGTAGCCAACGTTTTGTGTTTCACATAAATGTCATCAATATAGTAAAGCGTTTATTTCCTCAAAAACAATACATGTTGGTCTCAGAGACCAAGACCTAGACTGAGTGGTACCTCAGTATTCAAAGGATTATGCTACTAAGAGTCGATATTTTAACTCAATATGTAATGAAAGCTTACGACATTGAGAAATTTTATAGCCGTATGGCTCATCAATTTTTGAATTTTTTTTGAAAACCATCTCACTTTTGTATTTTACGAATTGTGTAAACACAAAAACATTTGCCTCACAATTTTTACTCTGAAATTTAAAATTCGAATGGAATTGTGTAATAATTTCTCTTTGGCTTTACTACGTTAACAACATTTATGGTGTAAATATTCTTTCCCCCAGTTCCTAAGTATATAATTGAGTTTTCCGTGGTTTTTTATAAGTTCGTGCAACGGCTCTGTGTTAATTGCAGACAAAATGCTGAGGTCTAACCGTTTCGATATTTGCAGAGCATTCCTTGTAAACTAATTGAAACACTTTTTCGCTCAGAAATTCCTGAAATAATACACTGATGAAGTAACTGACTTTAATCCAAAAGTAGCAAGATGTGATCAATCAAAAGGCCTTAATGGTTTAAAACAGTTCGTTTCAAGTGTGAGAAAAAGGCGTTAAATTTTTGTCTTTTCCTGATTCCATATTATTAGGGGTTCTTCGAAAGTTTTCTTAAAAACACCTTTTGTTAAGAAGTGTAACCTAAAATTGTTTTCAATTTACTGATTTGAAACTAGAATAATTGCAAATGATTCGATAGCGTTAAAATATTTCAACTTTTAAATTGTTTTCTTACTTTATTTTATTTTTTTTTACGCAATATTATGATATATTGTAGTTTTTTGTTGTTACCCATTGTCAATACTGATGAAAATAAATCATTGGCTGTTATTTTTGGTTATTTTCATTTTAAATATACTCTTATAATTGTATACATAGCTGCATACATACACATATACATATTGTACAATGTACACATACATATATTGTATGGGTTAGTATGTTAGTAGAGTAAGTTGAGTGTAAAAGTAGGATAAATGCATTCCAAATTTACTCGTTTGACTCTCGTGCATACAAAAAAAATTACACAAACACATACATATGTACATATATACACACATTTGTATGTTGTATATGCACTCTAGGAAAACCGACATAACAGCCAGTTGTGGCGTATGCGCAATGGGAAAATTTTTGAAAATATTTTCATACTCACTTTTACTCACATTTACTGAAGTAACTCACAAATACTCGTTTCTCAATGTGTGTGTTTGTAGAGATGCTATTTTATAAAAAAAATTACCCCCAAACATATACACTCTCACTCTCAGCCAAGAAAAGTGAAGGAGAAACAAGAAGAAGAGAAATACAACAACAACAACAGTTGTAGCACATTTCACCATATGACATTTCACTTTCTTTTCTTTTTGCTTACAGAGCTCTGTAAATCAGTTTTTGACTCTGGCTCTGTAAGTAAACATTTAACAGAATGCATTTACTTTAATGTTAAGGATGTCTTCAACAGTGTTGTGTTATACACAATTAATATGGGTTAATATGTTACTTTAACAGTATTTATTTTTTCTCTATGATAAATACTCATGTTCTGGTGTATGTTGGTCCTTTTCTTAACAGCAACGTTATGAAATTGTCCCAGATTTTATTGATTTTCTAGAAATGAATTTCGCCTTTAAAAAAATATGATATTTTTTCTAATGTAAACGTAATAAATTTGAACTCCTACAGTTAACATTTTTATATAGAGAGGATAAAAACAAAATCAACAACAATAACAACAACAATTTCAATATGTATGCAGAGTATACTATAAATATTTAAATTTAAATGTCAAAACTATAAATGACTTCATAAAAAGAAAAGCTTTTTTTAAATTAAACCGTTTAAATGAGAACAAAATTTTTTCCGGGTACAATATACACATACATACGCATTTGATTATTGAAGAGTAGCATAGAGAGAGAAAGAGAGGAAAAAGAAGGGAAGAATTTTTTATTTTTAAATCGTTGTTTTCAATTATTATTGTCGCTGTTTAAGCTCCATTTTAAAAATATACATATATTGATGTGCTCTAGTTTCTGTTGTAGTTTTGTATTTAGCACCCAGAAAAAAGAAAAAAAAAACACTCATTAAAGTGTTGTTTGTACTGCTCTCAAATACGTTATACATACTTGTATTTACACACACACACACGTGCTTATTTAAATATTTATGCCTAGAATCCTTTCTTTAGCCTATAACAGTATCTATATACATATGTGTGTATTTATTTTTGTAGGTTAGTTTATATTTATTACGTTTTTTCGTTTCTTTTTTTCCAACCAAAATATACTCTACAAATCCAAAATACAAGTGCCCATGTACATATATGTGTGTTTATTTCTACTATAGTTGTGTCGTTTTTAACCTTTTTCAATGTTGTTCATTGACGTAAGACTACGCCATGCTCATCCTCATTATGAAGTACTAAAACTACACACACACGTTGGCTTGCCATTATAGAAAAAGAAGACAACAAAAAATGAATGTATAAATAACCAGACTTTTCAGTAGGCTTATTATTCTACACATACACTTGTAAATAAACTCTCTCATTCTCTATTCCTATGCCATAGATACATATGTATGGTACGTGCACAGAGAGTATCATAACAAACTGTTTTCTCCATAACCACCACTAATAATATCGTAGTTGATGTTTTTATTCTACCGTTTTTCGTTGCTTCTTTAATTTTCTTCTCTTCATTTTTAATATGTATACTGTACATGTGTGTGTGAACGTATTTTAGCAATCTACGTAATTATTTGTCTCATTTTCAAAAAAAAAGAAAAAACTATGGGTATATAACAGTTAAAATTTTTGTTTTGCTATGCTCGTACGCTATTAAAGTATGTTGCGTTCTAGAGCCGATTTATTGACACAAAATCTCATTCTGGGTCGAGTAAAGTACTTCAGTTTGTAATTTCTTCTTCTATAAACATTTTTGGCCATTTAAGGGGGATTTGTACGATCACACAAGTCTTATGACATGTCATATTTTTATGAAGAAGAGAGCGTGAAAACTCAATATATAAGGAAAGAATAAGAATCAAGTGTTTAATAATCAGCATAAGGCAAAAAAATTTCATCGTTGCATATTTATCACATACTATTTAATTAATTTACTATTCTGTACAATATAATTATTATTGTATTTCATTACATTTTCATATCTGTCTATCATGTTATATCAAGTTTTATATACAAATATATCTTTACATATACACATACAATATTGCCTAGCCTTCTTCCGTTGCATTGAATCTATTTCGTTATACAGTAATTACTTGAATTTTAAATAAAAAAAAAATTAAGTAAAATTAATTTTTCATGTTTCTCCCACCCATTATCGATAACAAATCGATTTATTTTCAAAATTGTTTTGTTTTTAAAATTATACAGGAAATCGTAGTAAAAAATGTATCTACAACAACGTAAAGTAGTGAGTTTTAAGAAAATATCCCTTAAAGTTAACAACAAAAAGGCTAGATTGCAACAATTTAATTAGATTTAATTGAGATAAGCATTAACGATGCATTATAATACATAGCATATTTGGAAGATAATTTTTTGATTATTTTATTACAAAGTGCCCTTAAGCTTCCATTTATCCTTGTAAAGCTTATCCATTTAGTGGTTTCAAAACTGCAAGTCTGGCAAGTCAATCAGGCTATCAAATGGCTTTCATCTGAGTTGTCATTTACTTAGTAAAGGTTTTCCCTTCTCGAATATGGATCGTTAACAACATAAGAACGTGTAAAACTTGTTAAAACTGATTACAAAAGTGGTGTTTTAAATGTGGGATTGTTGATTGGTGGTCAATCCTACTGCTGAAAATATTGTTTCCATTAGAGAAATCGGAGCTGTTAATCTGAAATTGATAGTTCCACGGAGTTCTCACCAATAGGGATTATCTTATCTGACCCGCAATTGACGTATGCGGTTTCAACCAACTGGTGTCACGAGGCCCACAAAATAACCGATTTGGTATTTATTGAACCAAAACGAGTAATTTCACGTTTTCACCACTAATATCATGTGATTTGATTTGTTTTTGTGGGGCTATCTAGAGCTCTCCTAATGTTGGATTATTTGAATACCATCATTCGTTGAATTATCGCGCGAAATTTGAGAAGAATTAGTCGAAACCTATATCAAGAGAACTGTTTGCTGCAACCACACAGAGGTGTCCTAATTTTGATACCCAAACAATTTGGTAACTTTCAAATTGCCGAATTATGTTCATAAGAGTGGGTTAAGTGATTTCATTGCCCTGGCTTCTTGTAAAGCTAAGACCCCTTTTATGAACTTCAAACTTAATTTGCAGTGTACTGTTATTGCAGAAGTGTACTGCTTTCACAGTGAATTGTTGTTGAATAAAAGATGTGTGTTGAACACAAAATGTCTTCAGCAGAATTTTTATCAGTGCTTTGGTAGTGAACCCTGTCATTTCCCAGTTTGTCACGTGGAGCTTTTGGATCGTATTCTAAATCACGAAGAGAACTTGATCTTTAGCTCATGCCACATTCTTCCAACTTCATAAATTTAACAAAATACACCTCTTGGCATAACTGCCAAAATAACAACTTACTTAACTCAATTGGTTTTTACAACCCTTTAGTCAGGACTACCTCCTAGCTTCTCACAATACCCATGTTGTGCGTGTTAACTTTGTCCATAAGTAGCGGGATCTTCAATTTATCGTGCGACAGATTTGAAAAACTGATATGATAAATACAGCTGAGAGAATGTCGCCAAAGAAATATTTTTTCATACTTCGTTTCGTTCAAGATGTTTGAGCTGCGACTAGAACCATGACTCTCGTCTAAATAACCTACTAGAGGATTTTAAAATTAGAACAGGTTACCGTAAAGAACAGTTCACATTTAAATGAATGGCACATTGCCAAATAGTATAGGAGTGCGCACGAAAAAATTTGGTCATACTTCTAAGCTTATGTCTCTTACTGTAATAAAAATTTATTTTTACTACTGTTCTACTTTCATTACTAACTACTGTATTAACATCGACTATCAACGTAGTTATATGTCTACAAAATGTTCTAATTTTTCTGGTCAGATTTTACCACTTGTTAGTATAGCAAAGAGCTATTAAATGGTACAGCCAAGTCAATACCTCAAATCGCTCGAACTATTGACAGATACTGGACAATAGTAAAAAAGCATTTCAAAGGCAAAACACAAAGCTCAGTCAAAATTGAGGAGTTTAATAAAAAAGCGGAAAACAATTAAGACCCTAAAGGGAGAAATTCCAGAAAAATTGACGAGAATATGTATGGTCTTGAACGATATTATATTTGATTTTATTGAATATTAAAATAATGTTGCCATTAAGTTCAGTTTTTACAAGTAAAAATATATGCCAATGTTTTTTTGTGCACTCTCCTCAGTTTTCCTTAATTTGTTTCCTACTTAAAGGTATCTGTATTATATTTTTGCCTCAACTACCTACTGTATAATGGAATAGAAAAGAAGAAATCAATAAATGTCAACCGTTTAATACGAAGTATTTTAGTTAAAGTAATTATAATAACTAGAATAGAATACCATTGGCTTAGACAGACTTAGTTGCTAAAACGCAATATTTACTATAAATCTAAGACAAAAAGAGAAAAAGAAATAAATGAAAATTACTAGTCATTCCTTTTTTTATAATGCAGATAACATTATGATATATTATAGGCCTTCTATGCATGGTTAGTAGAGACATTAGGTCGACAATTTATCATATGCTTGTACTCGTACAATAATGTTGCCAAAGCTACGTATTGTTTAGGCACGAGTGTTTTCTTTTTTCTTTCTTCTTTCGAACACTTAGAATTGGCCTTCAACCTTGGCTAAAATAAAAATACATATAGTCTCTGCAATACAGGCAGTAAAAAAACCAAAAACAAAAACAACAACAAGCAAATATTCATTCAAATGTTGACAAAAATAAAAATAAAACTGAACGTTAACAAGAACAACTTGTGTTAAGTTATTTAGAAAACTAAAATAAAATTAAAATCAAAGAAATTCTAACTTTCAGTCACTCACTCACTCACTCACTCATTCGCTCACTCACGTGAATATGAATAATCAGAGAAAAGCAATAAAAAAAATTAAAAAAAATGGAAAAAAAAATTAAAGCAATTATAAGTATGTATATGTATGTATGTATGGATGGATAGAGTGGTATGTGCTCCATAAAACTAAGTTGAATTTTTTTTAATTTCGTTTAAAAACCCTTTTATTTTGAGAATTAGAAAAACGAAATAAATTTTGTTGACTGAACTACTAAAACGAAAAAAAAAAAATTAAACACGTTTGTATTTGTTTTTGTATTCTATTGCTTAGATAACAATTTATCTAAATTTTTATATTACTATTGTTATTGTTGTTGTTGTTGTTGTTGCTGTTGTTTTTGTTGCTGTATTTATTGTTATTGTAGCTGTTTTTATCTCAAAATAAATGGTAACATTAAATAGAACTTTGAAATACAATACGTGGTGTACTTGTCATATGAAAAAGTATGACTGTTTATACATACGTATGTACATTGTATATAAGCCTTGGCCAAAAATATCATGCTTTTTTTTTAAAAAAAAGAGCGCAAAAAAGTAAAATAAATGTCAACTTAAAACAAAATAAAAAATAAAAACAATTGCAATAGCAAATAGAAATGGAATAACATTCTCTGAAGCGGTGATAGGCGATTGTTGTAAACACTACATGATAAATAAAAATACCCTACACTGTCATTGATATTACTTTCATGCGGAGTGCCTGACTCCAATACATCTACAATGGCGTGCAAAAAATTAGTAGATGTTTAGAATATTTTTGAATACGATAGAAAGTGTTGAAAACTAGTTGTCTAAGTAAGTGTTTTACATGATAAAACTTAACAGTACAAACGATTGATTACAAATCTATCGAAAATTTTTTGTATGTATTGATAAGGAGGAGTGGGATAACATTGTTAAGCGCCTACTAAAATATGGGAACTTTAGAATCGCGTAAGCGTAGAATGGAAAAACTATTTGAAGAAAATTTCATGTAAACTTTATGAAAAACTTGTAGACAAAAAAGTTTATTATATAACCATAAGGCTCACCAAACAGTCATTAATTTCGAATGCTATAGCTTTTCAATAATCATTTCTAGGTTCTCCGCCCCTTTCTGCTTATTGACTTAGCCTGCATATATTGCATTTTACTCATCTGCAATGCATACAGTCTCTTTAAATCCTAGTCTTTGCATAATTTCGGTCTGGCAACTTCTATAACTTACTGTTGATTTGTTATTACAATTCTTTTATTTGTATGTAGTTTTTCTATTGTATTTTCATCTCATCTGGCAGTAAATAAAATTGCCATGAAAAATTTCTCGAAAATCTATCGTTCGAAGTACTTATCGTTAAAATTAACATACACAGCATGGGTGATACAAGTAGCTAGGTTGTAATCCTAATTAAAGAGTTGTAATGATCAGTTAAGTAACTAATTGTTGTTTTGATATTGTTTTTTATGAATATTTCTTTGTGTTTTGAGATTAACAAAGACAGAATGTTTAACGTTATTAAAGAATAATTGCTGAAATTTTCAAAAAAAAAAAAAAAAAATTAGTAGATAGGATTCGGCAAAAGCTACTTGCTTGGTGTAGCTTCATTTCGCCTACTTTAAATAAGAACTAAAATTTTTTAAATCAAAAACCACGAAACATTTTTCGTTTATTCTGGTTAGTTTGTAATTGCTTGCTCTAACCGGAATACCACGGCTTTGGTTGAAGTGCTTGACTATAAATCGAAGTAAATTCAGGATTACAGATAGTTTAAGACAAACAAAAAATAAGGAGTCTAGGTTTCCCCTCAAAATAATCAATGCATAATCCTTCTGAGGCGCAATAAAAACGGGCACCAACTGATAGTCAGCCACCGTCGCTTCTTCGAAATGTGTAAGACAGTCAATGAGGGATGGGTTTCTTTCTTTATTTGCAAGAGTTTTTAAATTATTTTTTTAAAATTTGATTGATTAAATGTTTATTTTTTCTTAGTATTCGTACATGTTTTAAAGGAAAGAACTTCCCAATTTAAATTAGGACAGCCAACTGTCTAAATAAATCTAAATAATCTCGTTATTTTAAAATTAAAATATTTTTCGTTTATTTTTAAATATGAGTTCAAAAATAATTTTTTTTTTGTTTAAATATTTTATTTAAATCCACTTTTATTTTGTTTGTTTTATTGTTTGTAATTAAATTAAAAGTAAATATTTTTTTTTTTTTGTATTCCTTCATTTTTTTATTATTTAAACCCAATTTTCTATTTATTTCTTGTATGCGTATGATGAACGATATTTACATTTTGTTTTTGTTAATAAAAATTTTTTGTTTATTTTCATTTGTTCACTTTGAATTTATGGTTTATTTTTTCGATTAAATAAATTAAATTAAATATTTGCGCGACATCAACAACAAAAAGAGTTACACAAGCAATAATTTTTTATTGCAAAAATTGTGGAAATTAACAAAAAAAAAAGAAAAAACTAGGGAAATATACAAATTATTATGCAATTAAGCCAACATAGTTGTTTTTATTATTTGTTTAACGATTAAAAGTTTAATTTGTTTTAAAATATCCTTGCAATATTCTTTATTAAAAATTTATTATTTTTATTAATTTTTTTCATCTTTTTCAGTGTACTATTTTTAATTCCTTTTACGTAATTTATTTTATACGTTTAAATAATAAATTAACATTAAATTTAAATTAAATTCAATAATTTCTTTAAAGATTTGCTTTTTTGTGTTTTAGAGACACCAACCTTTAGTTTTCAAAGGGACCTCTAGACGTATGAGTGATTTGTATTGCGGGTATATCCTATTTTTAAAATCCGTTATAGTTGTTGTTCTTGTTGGTATTGTAGTGTATTTTCTTTAATTTTTTTTGCTTTGCTTTGTATGACACTTTTCTTTCGCTTATATTCCTTTTTGTAATTATTTTTTGTTTGTTATTGTTTTGTTTTCACCATACAATAACGTTTAATCAGATGCTCTTTAAAATTTTCCGTTAAATAAATTTGTTGTGTTATAAAAATAATAAGAACAGGTTAAAAAAAAAAAGAAATTAAATTTTAAATTTTATTATTTCGTAAATAATAAACTCGCGAACAGCTGACTCTTATTAGAAATATTTTTTAAATTAAAATTTTTTTTCTATTTTAAATTTCTTTTGTTGCTGTTTTTTTTCTTTGAGACTGTATAACAGCAATATAGTATAGAAAAAAGTGATTTTTATTTTATTATTTAAATTTGTTTTTGTACTCTTCTTCACCGTTATAACACATGTGATGATGAGCAACGTACCACGACAACTGTTAACTACGACAGACGACAGCAGAATACTATGCCAGAGTAGAGTAGAGCAATTGCTAAGTAGAGCAACGACGAAAAACAACGACTACAATGACGACGGCGACGACACCAACCAACAAGCAAACATAAAAACACATGCTCATCTTATATTTGCACACAACACATACGTATGTACATGTACTCACAAAAAATATCAAAAGTTTGTTTGTTTGTTGTGTTGTGTGCTTTATTTATTTTACTACTAAACTCGTGAATGGTGTGTTCTTTTTTTTTGTATTTGTTATTATTGTATAGTTTTTGTTGTTTTAGCTTAGTGTTGAGTGTAAGTGCACGAGTATACAAAACTTAACAAAAAAAACAGCAACAACAAATAATTCATATAAAGAAAAGCACTTATTTATATTGAGCGGGCATACAAAAGAAGAGAAACGGAAAAATCTCCCTCAGGCAACTACACAACTATAAACAAAAATAAATTTTCACTAAAGAAAAAAACAATACAATTGAGAGTATTCCTCAGCACTTACAGAGCAATAGGGTGATAAAAATATATCTATAAAGAGAGAGAGAGTAATGAAAATATATGCGCATGTACCACAGACAATAACAAATCAATGTGTTTTATATTTAAAGAGTCAAACATTAAATAACTGTCTCCGTTAGAACATACACGGACAAGGTAAAAAACGTAAGGAAAACAATAATAGAAAATCTAGCACAGTGGTTACAATGCTTATAATGAATTAAGTAAAGGATTAATTTAAATACACTGCGTCCCAGAATGGCAAATGTTTCTGGAAGAGATAGCGGGGAATACAACTGTTGCCTTTATGTTGATTCCTAGACACGGGAAATTGAAGGTGCCTCAAAGTCTATTCTGAGGATTCTTGAACGTATATAAGATAAGCTGCTCATTTAAGACGGTAGGAAATCCATCTCTATTGATTTATTGGAGCATCGTACCAATGTGGTTTGTGTTTCACTGTTCTATCGCTACTACTACGGATTTTGCTGTAGCGAGATAAAGGCAGTTGTTCCCAAAAATCGTGCATTCTTACATAGCACCCGCTTTTGTCGCAGTGTACATCCGTTTATGTTCGATTGGTCAGTGGAACTCCCTATCTGCGGAGGTCTTTCCTGCTGCTCATAATAGACAAAAATTCAAATCTAAAATCGACAAACACTACTCCCTCTGTCTTTCCCATAATATATTTTCTTAATTCCAACACATGAATTGGAGGCATCCCCCAACGAATTGTTATGCCCCTCCGCAGAGAAGCAGGCAAATGATTTCATCCATACTTTATTAGAGATCTAGACTTAGCAGTCACATTGATACACTTGTCCCTGGTTAAACAGGTTTAGAGCCTTGAAATGCTACGCAACGACTTCTATGTAAGCGTGGACGAAGAGGAGACCACAGAATAACTTCTCTGGCATTGTCCGGAACTTGGAATATTCACACCTTCACTATCAGGATGTTTAAGAAATGTCAGCTAGGAGTTACAAATATGAGACTAAATACAGTCGAACTTCTATAATTTAAAATTTTATTACTTGAAGTTTCTATAAGTTGAAACATATGTCGTGGCAACAGCATCTAGATCATTTGTAAATTTACTGCCCGAAGTTGAAGTTCTATTAGGTGAAGTTTTTTTTCTGGATAATGGTGATTCAATTTATAGAAGTTCGACTGTAGATCACATCGGTATTACAGCGGAATCTTATGCAAACAAGTTGAGCTATGCTCTCACCTATTCATCGTGGAGAGCAACCGAAATGTTCAATTTTCAATTTCTTGGTGCAAAATTGGGCTGAATTTGATCCGTGGCATGGGTTGTGTTGGCTTCGGAGGACTGATGCGGGTTGTGGCTAATACGCTTACATTTGCAACCTTAGAAAACCCCAGAAGCAAAAGTCTAACTGTGCTAAATCGCATGATCTCCGTGGTCAGGAGGAGGTGAGGTATCTCGTGGGATGACCATGCACTCCAATCGCTCGTCGTTCAGAAGCATCGTTCCGATTTAGGCAATAAAAAGTAGACCAAACAGTGACTTATTCGGGACGCATTGAACGGTTTTGATCTCATTTGGATTGTTATCGTCCCCAATTCAACCATTTTGTTTGTTCACGTACCTCTTCATCCAGAAATGGGTTTTATATGCAGCTGAAAATGATGTTTCGCAGATAAGTGCACGTTCCCAGAATAGAACACTCATTTTACTAAAATTTTATTATTTTCATGTGTTGTTCAATGTTATATCTCCGTGCATGGTAATTTGTCAAAATAGACTGAGTAAATGACAACTGATTTGACAGGTATAGCTTCAATAAGATGGCCGTTATCAACTGTCAAAATTCGGATTCTTGGTAACAGTACTATGTTCCTTAAAGAGGAATGACAGGTATGGAAGAAAAAGAAATACAATTAAAATGATTCTGCACAAGTTTGAAAGCAAAATTTTAACTTTTCACTTTGTCTACTTTTGTCAAATTTTATATGATGAAAATAAAACGATACTTTGTAAAATAATGTTCGATCATTAGGCAAAATTGGGGTAAAATAATTTAAATTAATTGTTAATTTTTTTTGTTGATATTCTATACAAATTGTTTGTTCAAATTCTAAATTTGAACCAATATTTGAGTTATTTACAGAAAATTCTTTACATTTAAAACATTATGGTAAAAATTTGTATACAAACTGTTTGAACAAACACGAATACGTTTGCCCACCACATGTATTTCTATGTTTCGCTCGTGTAGTTATCGTCACCACTGTTCATTATTATATGAATTATTTCTTGCTCTCTTGTTCTCTGGCTCAATTGCTGTTCTTGCATTTAATGATTTTTACAAATGAGACATTATGTTTTAGTATTAGTGAGTGTCATTAATATTGTTGTTGTCAATTAGTTTAAAAATTGTCAATTTTAAAGTTTGTTGTTGTTATTGTTTTTATTTGTTTGCATTTTTTATGCTGTCGTGCTTATTCAAGGGTTAATTCTTAATTAGGGTGTTGCATATGCGTTCTTGTGATTTTTTTTTTTATTTATTTTTTAAAAGTATTGAATTTTTATGTGGGTTGGTTGTGTTTTTACGGATCAATAATTTTAACACACATTCTTTCTATTTTTTTTTTCGTAATTATTTACAACAAAATATGCAATTGTTTTATTAAGTTATTGACCTAGACCTTAAATTAATTGTGTAAACGACTATTTAAATGTAGGGAAATAAATTATTTAAATGTTTACATAATTATTTATTAAATAACAAATTATTTTTCATTTATTTATTTATTTTTGGTAAAATATTGTTTTTTTAATTGAACTCGTGTTTGTTGTTTTTGTTGTTGTTTATAATATTTTTTCAAGATTAGAAAAAAAAACATACTTTTTTGAAGGGATAATAATAAACGTTTTATTTTTAAAATTTTAAATTGATTTTTTTTACCCGTAAACAATTTCAATTTCAACCGCAACAGTGCGTAGTTATCAAAGGCGTACAAATAACTGACTTTTAAAATTTGTAAATATTAACAAATACACTCTCACTTTAAGCTTAAAACACAACATTTCAATCAAATTACTAAACAAACAAAAAAAGAATGAAAAATAATAACAGCATGCCTAAGCACAATTGCATAAACACTCACACTCCACACTCTCTCACGGTACTGCATGTGTGTGTGTGTGTATTTGTTTTTTTTATTTAGCAATCGTCACAAACACCTACAATTTTAAAAACATGAGACTCTATACACTTGCCATATACAAACGTGAATATATGTATGTATGTATGTATGTCATTGCATTTTGACATTTGTTGTAGGCGCCACTAACAAAAAATATTTTTTTGTTTGTTTTGGTTTTTGTTTTGTTATCCTTTTGAATAGCCCACTATGAAATTATGTAGAAAGAAAAGCTCATTCTCGTAAAAGCTTTAGTCGTTGTGCATTTTGTTGTCTTTTTCTTAAATAGAGCACAACACAAAAACAAAATGTCTACCCTTGCTCTCACCAATACATCACACCAAAACATATTATCCCTGTTTTTGGTCGAAGTGTATATTTTTTTTGTTTGTTTCTCTGAGTAGTTTCTGTGTCTGTGGTTCAATGTGTTAGTAGCACAAGTGGTTTTACGCTGTACTCCTTGCTCCTTCTTATTGTTGTTTTTACACTTGTACTGTTTTAGCTAGAGAGTGAGAGTGTTTTTATTACAATTTGTGTATGCTTTTATTTTTTATTTCGTTTCTTTTTTCCAAAGAGAAAATTTAGTACAAATAAAGAGAGAGAGTGTAAGGATGCGCTCTCTCTCATGCTCCTGTTTAATAAATGTATTTGTTATATGAGTGTGCGTGCTATTATAACACAATTGGTGAGTGTAAATCTTTTGTTAATTTGTGATGAAGTTAGTATAACTTTTTGTGCCTAGTGTAGGTTGTAAAATCTTAGCCTACTATATATATGTGTATACAAATGTATATGTATATAAAAAAGCTTGTTATTATTGTATTTTTATTTCATGTTTTTATTTGTGTTTTACAGAATTCTATTTATATACCAACTCATACATACCTAGGCATACTAAAAGTAAATGATGGATTTTGTTGTTGTTGTTGTTAATAATTTCCTATAAAAAATAATTCTTTTTTTCTCCTCTCATTATTTAAATTCAATAAAAATATAAATCTTGACTCTCTCTTTGCGTGTGTGTTGGAGAGTTTGTCGTTAAACTACATATTTTTTCATGTAATGTTTTGTCTCCCTATTGTATTGTTAAAAAAAAAGATTAAACACATACTTACATTACATACACTCTTAGCTAATTTTAGTTGTACATATTTGGTATATTTTCTATACTCAGGATTTATTTTTTTTTAAACCAGGATTTAATTGAAGCATAAAAGTAAACGATGTTTTCAATCTCTTTATTTGTCTCGATGGCCAGTTATATGCGTAGGTTCGGAAATATAAAACTTTAAAAGCCTTATTATAATCGCGATAAAAGAAGGATTACAAAATGATAGTCTTTAAAACTTTATACGTTTCTTTATTGAATACTTTAAATGGACCAAATCTTAAAATAAAAAATATTGAAATTTAATCCCAAATTTGGAATTTTCTTTAAGAGCACCAATACTTACCAATTTAATTGGTCTTTACAATCCTTCTGTCAGGATTATAACCTAGCTTCTCACACCGCTTATGTTGTGTGTGGTAATTTTATACATGAGTGGCGCAACCTACAGTTTAAAGTCGACCTCGAACGACAAATTTTGTGAGAAACTTTTCATGGCAATTTCATTAACTCTCTGAGTTTTAGCCAGAAGGCTGCTAAGATGAAAGTTGGCGAAGTAAGTATTTTTTGGATATTCAAGATGTCTGGGCTGGGGTTTGACTCACATTCTACCGTCGTTATGGTAAGCCAACATACTATCCACTAGCCGAGCATCAATAGACTTTTGCAATAAATGCTATTTGATTGCAAGTGATTTCGTTTTCATCATGTTCCTTTTTCTTATTTCTGTTGATCTGGGTTATCCGTTGCCGTTGCCGTTCTGACAAGGCTGTTCTCTGTACAATATGTTTCATCTAAAGTGTCGTTTATAAGACTTGCGATTTACGGATATGGGGCATTTAACAAGCAAATAGTGCGGTTATTCAATTTTAAGAAACATGGTGATTCAAAGGTTTTCAATACAGATTGTTTACAGTCGTCATAATCGATCAACTACTGTCTAAGAATATGACAATGAAAAAATCTGAAGGCTTTTGCATCATTGCAATGTAATCACTGCTGATCGTATCACTTCTGTTCGAGAAAGCGTGGCGAATAATCCGAATTTATAGATTCCATCGAGTTTTCGGCAATTGTGCCTAATAATGGCGAATTTTGCATTTGTATTTGAATACCCATCTATGTAAAGTTCAATTCAAGTAAAAATTAAAACCAACTATCCTTTTAAAACGACGTTGAAAAGGTGCCAGAATAACAGACTCGCTTTATACGCTGTCCCAGAATACCTAGATGGTTTTAAGGCATGATTTTATTTGGTTCAGAGCAACACGAAGCAGAAGTGCTTATTTCTTTTATAAACTTTCATTTTAGAAAACATAGTTTGTGATGGATTTGGATTTTATTATTTCAAATTTTATACACTCCATTCCTAAGAAAATTAAATTTAATTGCACTTATCTCTCTCTCTCTCTCTCTCTTAAATTTAAAATAAATAAATTTGAATTCATTTATTTTTATAACCGTCTACCATACATTCAGTAAATTATTGTTCACATATTCATCAGTAATGAAAGAAATAATAGCGCCACACCAAACTATAAACTTTTTCTTCCATTTTTTATTAACCATCATTTCATAATCATCAGCAAAATAGACTCTTAAATTTAAAAATATTGCATTTGTTTCCATACCGAGTATCGCTTTGCTTTCTCATCCCTGATTTATTGAACCTCACAACAACATTTCAATACTTATAACTGTTAATACAAATTCGAGATAGGGAGTAAAATCAACTTTCGTGGTTGTCCACACTTGTTTGCAATTAGGAATCAGGTGGATATATGGACAGCTTCTGAAGTCCTTCATTTTTTAAATTTTATTTGATGATCTGATGATCGTTCGGTTGCTCTTAGTTTTTCCATCTGCTACTTCCTCCTATTGACTCAGGAAATTGCTTTGAGAGTAAGAGCAGAGGCATTGGAAGGATAAATTGTATTGTCATGTTGGCAGTACTCTTTGGCCATTTATCTTACGGGATATTGTAGTATCAGATCGCTAACAAGTTTCTGGATCGCAGTATTATTTCTGTAGACGAGCGTTCGAGAATTTAAATCTACCTTCCGGCAGTAAAAAAAAAAATCTTTTTCAATTTATTAGTAATCTTTCGACAAAATATCTGAAAGCAAAATAATTCCCATAAAAAAGCTTCACATATTTGTTAGGGTTCAACTGTAGATCCTAGGCTTCGTGGCAAAAATGAACGCAGACAGCATGGGTGGGTTCCTGGCTATCGAATAGTAAAGGGTGTTTTTTATAGAGGTATAGAACTTTAAGTTGGCATTACTTTTCAAGATGGCGATCGATTTAACAGCTGTCAAGTTATTTATTCTCAGTTTGGTTTGGCAATTCATCATGAATAGACTCACGCCTGAACAACGCTTGCAAATAGTGCAATTTTATTTCGAAAATAATGGTTCTGTGCGGAAAACGTATCGCGCACTACGTCCATTTTATCGTCGACAAAATCGTCCATTAGAGCAGTTAATTCGATTAACCATGGAACGTTTTCGCACCACGTTTACTCTTATTGATAACTCGCATCCCCAGAGACGCTGTACGGTGCGTACAGAAGAAGCTATTGCTGCTGTAGAGCGTAGCATTGAGGAAGACCCGAATGAGTCCATCCGCCATCGAGCACAGGAATTGGATCTGTGTCCATCCACTTTATGGAAGATTTTGCGGAAGGATCTTGGTTTGCGTGCTTACAAAATCCAACTCGTGCAAGATTTGAAGCCAAACGATCATCAAGTAAGGCGTAGATACGTCGAATGGGCCCAAAACGAGATTACCGTTGCTCCCGATTTTCATAAGCGAATTTTGTTTAGCGATGAAGCGCACTTCTGGTTGAATGGCTACGTCAACAAACAAAACTGCCGCATTTGGAGTGAAGGTAATCCTCAAGTGTATGTGGAAACACCGTTACATCCAGAAAAACTGACTGTTTGGTGCGCTTTATGGGCTGGTGGAATCACTTTTTCAAAAACGATGGTGGCCAGAACGTTACAGTCAATGGTGATCGGTATAGAGCCATGATTACTAACTTTTTCATTCCTGAATTGAATAACCATGATGTCCAGGAGATGTGGTTTCAACAAGACGGCGCAACATGTCACACAGCTCGTGCCACAATAGATTTATTGAAAGACACGTTTGGTGACCGCCTATATTCACGTTTTGGACCTGTGAATTGGCCTCCAAGATCTTGTGATTTAACACCGCTAGTCTACTTTCTGTGGGGCTATGTAAAGTCATTGGTCTATGCGGTAAAGCCACAAACGCTTGACCATTTGGAAGACAACATTCGTCGTACTATTGCCGATATACGGCCACAAATGTTGGAAAAAGTCATTGAAAATTGGACGTCCAGATTGGACTACATCCGCGCCAGCCGTGGCGGTCATATGCCAGAAATCATATTTAAAATGTAATGCCACAAGATTATCTTTCGGATAAATAAAATTCATGTCAATCGAATAATCCATCGTTGTTTTATTGCAACTTAAAGTTCTATACCTCTATAAAAAACACCCTTTATGTATATGTTTGCATATACATATGTTTGGGGACATGAGTAGGAATTGAAGACGAAAGAGCATCTATCCTAAGATTGTCCGGCTATTGCCAGAAAGAAAAAGATTTCAGTCATCAGATTTCTGTTAGCCGAAATCAGATTTAATTGTATACTTACTTACGCTGACTAAACGATGTGATCCTCGTCCTTTATTTTCCCTTTCACTATGTCCCACTTACTTACATCCTCCCTTCTTTTTTCTACATTTGCATAACTAGGAAGAATACAATGGTTGCAATGACCTCTGGGTCATTGTGTGTGAAGATAAATTCGAATTTAGCAATCCAAGACGCAAATCAAAAATTTTAGCAACGCCACATTTGGAGTTAATAGAGCAAAATATTATCTTAACAGAACAAAATTTGCCTTTAACAGAGCATTGTTAGCTGTTTAACAGTATCCAACTGAACAAGCTCAGTTGTTTAGGAGCTAATTTTAGAATATATATTCTAGGTCTATTAGTACCACACGAAATTTAAAGGAAGATTCCAAGGCCTCTTAATATAACATCAGCAATATAGTCACATACACAAATACTCCATTTTGGCCATTTTGGAACATATGGGACATAGTACACGTACCCGACTATGTGCAAATGGTGGTCCGAAAGGTTCTCTTTCGAACCTTGTTAGTGGGATAGCTGGAATAATTTTAGGATATGATTTTAAATTCCTATTATTTCTAGCAACACTGTGTCTGTATACATAAATAAGCTTTTAAACCTTTCAGATGCGATACCAAAAAAAAAAAAAATTTTTAAGAAAATTTAAATTTGTTGGGTTAATAAATTATGAGAAATCTTAACATTTACAATCATACACACAAGCACACACACTTATCTTGTAAAGGATAATGGTAACGTTAACTAAGTGTTAGTGAAAGTATGTGGAGGGTAGGAGTGGCGAAGGCAGGTGTTCTAATATGGGGTAACATCATTAAAACAGGAATTTGACAAATGCCAGTTGATGAGTAAAAACAGAAGAGTTGAAAAAAAGTAAATAAAATTACTGACACTTTCACACACTTACCCACTCTATACATATATAGATACATAGCTACATATATATGCTCGTATAAGTAAGTGTGTGTGTGTGTTTAAAATACATAACATGTATAAGATTATAAAACATGCATCATTATTATGGAAAACATAAACAGGTAAAGGGAAATGTATGTTTGTGTGTATGTGTGTGTGTATAATTGAAATATGTCTATATGTTTTGTGTGTTTACACTTGTATTTCCAACAATTACACACACACTCTCTCTCTCTCTCTCTCTCTCTCACCGTGCCTTTACAACAACAATTTCAACAGCAGCGTAAATTTTAACAACCGCCTCCAGTTATAACCTGGATTAATGGAACACTTGTCTCTGTCTGTCTATTCACTCGCCTGCCAATCCCTTTAACTACATTACAAGTAGAATAACTGTAAGTCTATGTATGAGTGTGTGTGTATGCTTTGATGCTTTTGTTTTCCTTCTTCTCTCTCCCATATTTAATTTTTTTTTGTTTTGTGGTGAGAAAATCTGATGATAATAAAAGTGATGAGCTGATGGTGATGACAGGAGAACAAGTTAGTGGAACAGTGGTTTAAAGGCTATGCAGTTTTGTGGTTCTTTTTAAAATATTGTTTTCATTCCGTTGGAAAAAGTAATTTTAAATTTATTAAATTAATAAAGTGTTTGACTAAGTTTTGAACTCGATTTCTTTGGAGGAATTCGAATTCGAATTGTTCATTATGAGCTTTTCTCACTTGATTAAATAATTGATTCCAGGACCACACAACCACAACCATACATATGTCGTTGGTTTCCATAACTTCCATGATAGATCATGGATCTATAATGGTCGCCGTTGATAGTGATGACCTGGCCAACGTCGTTCTTAAAGAAATATAAATCGATGGCATCGCTAGCCTAAAATTCACACTAAACACTGACGGGCGCTCTTTGATTTAATGAGTCTTTGGGACGATCTCAAATTCGAAAATTTTGTTTATTCACGTACCCAATTCACCGTGAAGTCGCCGTAGTCTAGTTGGTGGTGTGTTGGCTTATTAGCCAAAGCCAGGGTTCGGGCCCCATGCCAGACATCAAAGACAAAATACAAAAAGTATTTCTTCGGCGACTTCCTCTCAGCAGATTTCTGGCAAAAATTCTGATATTGCCATGAAAAAGTTTCTCAAAAAAAATCTGTCGTTCGGAGTCGACTTTAAACTGTAGGTCCCACCACTCATGTATAAAATTAACACACACAACATAAGTGGGTGCAATGGGTCAATTCGACCTCCGGGTACTGCACTTGTCTTAATTGACAAGTACTCGTCCTCTAACCTAACCTAACCTAAACTACCCATTCACCGTTATCAACTGTCAAAGTTCAGAGGTGTATGTTGTTATTGGTCCAACACAAGTAAAATAACGTAAATTTGATGGGATTTGTATTTAGATTGTCCAAGTTGTGTGATATTTATAGGGCTCCTTAAAAGATTGTTTCATTTTCGTTGAAGTGCAAAAGCTTCGTGAAAAATGTTATTGCGTACAGATGTTCCTTCGCAGAAATCAAATTTCATTAAAAATCACCAAATTTAAATAATTTTTTCCATCTAACCACTTTTTTACAGTTTCTAATTTAAAATCCTAAATCCAAAAGGATGCAAGGTGGCGTAAAAGGGATATAAAAGTGAATAATTTTTTCTGTTATTCTTTACATTTTTGGTCAGATGACCAACTCATCTCATTCCTGCCATATATGTTGAGCAGTAGACATTTTGAAAGTATGCTGTGGGTAGTGGAGGTATATACTGAAATAATATTTACCGTTGCTTTAAAGTTAACATTTTTCTTTTCGGGTATATACATGATGGAATTCTCTACACCTGCCAGGTTGACTTGTTTTTTTTTTTCTTTGAAAATATTTAAACTGGGCCAGATAAACATGCACATAAAAAAGCGCGTTTTCAACCATCTAAAAATATAATGTAGAATTCACTTGTTTTGTTTCATTATAATATAATGAAATACATATACAACCATATGACACAGTTGTGGGCAAATAAAAAGTGCTTTAAATTATTAATTTAGAGAATTTCGAAACATTTTCGGAATAAAACATTTTTGGAAATTTAAAAAATAGAAATTGGTTTGGAATTTGCGTTGCTTACTTTACTCATCTAATATTGCACTTCTTAGTAGCACTGAAAATTAGGCAATCTTGATTTTTGCTTTAAAATATACTGAAACTACACTCAGCCACAAAAGTATACATACGGATAACCAATTTAAGGAATTTTTTAACTAATCCGTTTTCGTTGCAAATCTTTGTAATTGTCTGACAACTTTCCTCGATTTTAAGACGGTCTTGGTTAAAAAAATTTGTGAAATTTGTTAAATTTTGAAGGCCTGATGTACACTTTTATGGGTCTGCACAGGCACACAAAAGTTAACAAATTTCAGAAATTTTTTAACCAATCCGTTTTCTTTGAAAATATTTATCTGACATCTTTCTTCGATTTTAAGACGGTCTTTGGCATTGGTTCAGAAATTTGTAAATCGGATGTATACCTTTGTGGGCCTGTGCAGGCCCACAATTCAATTCAATTTCAGAAATTTTTTAACCAATGCAAAAGACCGTCTTAACATCAAGAAAACTATAAAGATTTTCAACGAAAACGGATTAGTTAAAAAATTTCTGAAATTTTTTAACCGTATGTATACTTTAGTAATTGTGTGTATGTATTCCGATATGGGCATCTCGCTTTTAAGCAACGTAATCTCAGATTAATTGATTTCTGATAGAAAACAATCTACAATCTACCAATGTTCGCCTTTCATAATTTGAAAACCTCGGGCTAGTCAACGGCCCTATTCTCTGCCTAGTTATGTAGCTCTATTCTTGGACTCTTGACTATGTCTATGAAGTCTGCTGTGGGCACCCCAGCAAATTACCGACCAGCCGGTAGTCCATTCAATACTAAACTATTGGCAGCAATGAGACGAATTCTCTCAGCTAGAAAGTTAAACGGCAAGACTTCGATATAAGAATTCCCCGCTTTCAAAGTGCTTGTATCCGGGGAATACTGTATGTATACTAACTTATCAAACAAACGATAGTTAGCCGATAGACAATCATAGAATGTTTTCATACTTCATTTAGACCAGCAGTTATTTGCTGGAAAGGTTTTCATATATGTAGACTGCCTCAAAGGTTTGCATCGAAGCATAATCTTTCCGATTTACAGTATGAAGGATACCGTCCTGTTCAAATCAATTTATGTTTTTGGAGACTACCAGCCATGGTTGACCACAATGGGCTTAGACTGCAATTACAAATATTTGGGCAATGAAACAGCCAGCAGTCGAGGGCTCACTTTTCGCGAGCTTCCGATATAAAGTGATGACTATCTAACAGTTACTATATTAAAACGCCAAAAACGTAGTTGGAAAGAAGACCCCAAATTATAGGTGGCGACTACCTTCCTACTGCCACTGAATGCTTTAGTTGCCTTCGACTGGCTATTCAATGTTAATTTGGAGATCTAAATATTTTGCGATAAACTCCAATTGCTGTCTAGGAATCTTATATCTTCTAATGCTGAGAGTTTACTCTCATGTGGATTTACATTAAATATGTGCCATTTACACTACATACCTTAATTTTTCAGAACAGAGTCCAATCGATTAGATATAAGGTCCATATAAGTATGGCATAAATAGTGAGGAAATAGCAACATCGACCATAAGATTACATAGAAGTGTCTTCATTTAATCTGTAGATCCACAGTCTATTTTTGGTTTCTAGGATAGGAGTCATCCCCCTATAACTTCATTTCGCCTCTTTGAATGTGCAATATGCTGCACTTGAACGAAATTCTCGAGGAATCTTAGAAGATCATTAAGTTTCTATTTCGATTTAAGTGTTTTTTATTCCTTCTCGTATCCACCTTCTTATTATTTCTTTGTCATGTTTTAATTTAATTTCATTAAGTTTTACCAGCTAGGCGATGCCATGTAGGAGTTGCCTAAACACAACATGTTCTGCGGTGACGACCATCTCTCGTTAAACACTAGCCTTTCTCTAGATTTTGTCTTGCCTTACTTTTATATGATATTCGTTGATTGTGCTGTTTTGACAGGAGTATGGGGACTTCGTGGCCTCATAAATATAAAAATTCAAAAATTAAAATGTAAAATTTTTCCGGCTTTGAACCCGGATTCCTCGTTTTCTAGACAAACACTTTAACCATTATTACACCACAACACCTTTATATTTTTTGTTGTTGCTATAATTCTATGCTCAACTAATTTTTATCAAAGAAAGAGAAAAAAGTTCATTATTTTCGGGTTACATGTGCTGCAGTGTATGCAGGAGAACAGGTGTAATTACGAAACAAAAAACCAACAAAAAAAAACAAAAAAAAGATCAACAACAGATGTTTTTTGTTTTATTGTGATAAAACAAATACAGAAGCGACAACAGCAACAATGGCAACAACAATTAAAGCTGAGTAAATGAAACGGCGGCAGCAGTGACTGTTCAGTTGCCAAAAACAATGCCTGTGACAGCTCAGTTCGTTCTTACAAAAGAATACGACGAGCACTAAGAATGATAATGAAACAACAGAAAAAACGAAATTATTGCAAGAGAATAAAAGCGAGTGAGAAGGAGAGAATAAATAAAAAACCAAGAAAAAAAAACAATTAAAAGAAGATAAACTGATGATGCTGCCGTTGTTGCTGCTGTTAAAATTATTTTTTTCTTCTCTTTTGTTTATGAGTAGAGTAATTAAGTGTGTATAAGTGTAAGTGACACTAGTATATACATACATATTAGTACAATACATATGTATTACGCATTAAGTATAAATGCTTTATACAATTGATTCTCTGTAAGCATTTTCGGTAAACATATCCCACTTTTTCGTCTACACGTCGCTAATTTTGAAACTGTTTTGTGGATACTGACAATAAAACGCCCTTTTAAGGAGTGTTTGACTTCTTTCCTGTAAAAAAGGTTTATCCTCTAATAATAGAATACATGGTTGCCCAATAATTGTTAACTTTATAGGGGACTATACTCCGGACTCAGATAATAAGTGCTACTGGAATTACCAAGAAAACTGAAAATCATAAGAGGCCACCGGTTCTGTTCAAGTGCAGTTAAATAAAGAGCTATCTGCCATTCGATTCACAAGGTTACGAAGTTCCCTGATGTATTTCGTGTTGGTCTTGGTTCCCATTATCAAATTATTTCTAAAGCTTAGATCTTCACTAACCAACATCAGTCATGTCATCCGATTCATAAGATCAAGAAGTTCCCTGATGTGTCATGTGCTGAACTTGGTTCCCATTATCGTGCTAAAATGCAATAGAGTTTCTAGTGCCGCTACAGAACTGATTTTCATTGTATTTGAACTGTTTTTTTTATGATTTCTTGTGTCTGCTTACAATAGTCCCATAGGTCGCTATTAGTCTGACAATCATGGTATATGCAATCATATGGGGGATTTCCTTGCAAGTTAATTTAGATATTCTGACAAGTCTGGTCTTTCCAGAAATGCTCGCACTATAGGAACCCTTCACGCAAATATATCCAGGGATATTCCAAAATATTTTACCTCCAGCTGCTGCGACATTATCTCGCCCAGGAGTTTATTAGTCCTCCATTTATGAACTTTTCCCCTTCCTGTTATTAGTAGCACTGTGGTCGTTCCCGAGTTATCCCACTGACCTGGACCATCGCCTTACAATTTTAAGACTTCTTTAAATAACAAGCAATGGAAGAGACTCCTCAAATTTCCCTTTAGCTAAATCCCTGATATACTGACATACATTTGAAATGAATTTGAAGTCAAGTGGTGAAATGACTCTGCCCTGTAGGAAAACTCAGGTTCTTTTCTGGTTTCCTTACCATCGTATGTTTTCGCAGATCGTGTGTACAGATGAATGCCGTGTGAATGATTATCAAGGACGTCGTCTATGCCTAGAAAAGCACAGATCGTCAATACCTTCACGTTCAAGGAGCCCTGAATGGATTTCATTACATCTGCACTACCTCAGTATATTTCCCTGCCCTATAAGAGTGTTGTTTAGGTTCCCAGATCTTTTACAGTTACCCACAGCGATCTCAAGTGTTTTCAACATGAAAGTCGTGTGACGTATAAGTGGAACTAATGGAGGTAAAGGACAGTTGATAAACCTATCTTACTAGAGCTTATTGCACTAGAGACTAATCGCCTGATTACATGGAAAACGTTGAATATCCCTAGGGAAAGCTTTGTACAGGCCACAATCGTTTTAAAAAAAGAAAGTGATTCACAAATATCCGTATCTGTTTCATATCTTGTACCGGGTTCGTCTAATTGTCCTAGAAAAGAAAGATCCTGATGTAGCGTTTCATACAATAGAACTTGGCCGATAATTATTTGTTTAATTCATGAGGATAAATATGAATCAGATTTCTATATGAGTATAAAAGATGAGAGAATGAGAGAGAGAATGTGTGAAAATATTTTTCTGTTTAAGCACATACAACCACAATAAACAATAAAGTATGTCCTAACAATACGTAGTAAATACTCGTATTATAATAAAAGAATAACAACAATAATACCAGTTTTTAAGAAAATACCCTGCGGGAAATATTCTCACACCAAACACACACATATTCATATACAAAGTAATAGGGATTCATTCGTATGGTGGAGCAGCGCTCGTAGATATTAAATTTTTATTTTCTGATATTTTTTGTTTTATTTTTGTATTTTCAAGGTCATTTAGTTGTATCATGTGTCGTCATGGATTATTTATGCATTATTTGTACATTTTTTTTAAAGGATATTTAATATTTTGCAAATTAATTATTTTCATTGTACATTGTTTATAAATCAAGGATTGCGCAGCATGTGGTTCTTTATTTTAAATGTACGACTATGATACAAAAAATAAACAAACAAAAAAAATTTTTTTTTGATAAAAATATTTAAAGGTCACACTAAAAACAATTGAATAAAAATTATGTGAATATATTTAGTTTTCCGTAACGAATACGTATAAAAAATTGACAATTTAAAGCGTTTTGTTGCTTAAATTGTTCAAAATCTTTACATACACTACATGGTGCTTCTCGCACCACTTATGTTGTGTGTGTTCATTTTATCGATAAGTGACGGGGAACTACAGATTTAAGTCGATTTCGAACAAAAGTTTTAAAAATCTTTCGCTTTTTAATAATATTATTGTCATCGTGATCTAATATGTAGTGTGTTGGCTTATTAGACGTGAGGCCTCGGTTCAAACCGCAGATCAGGCATCTCCAACTGAACGAAGTATTAAAAAATATTTCTTCGATGACTTTCTCTTAGCAGATTTCTGGCAAAAACTCTGAGAGTAAATAAAATTGCCATGAAAAGTTTCTCAAAAATCTGTCGTTCGGAGTCGACTTTAAACTGTAGGCCCCCCTACTCATGTATAAAAATTAACGCACACAAACTAGGTCGTAATCCTGACTAAAGGGTTGTAATGACCAATTATGTATGTATTGTCATCGATAAGAGTGCTCAGGAAAGACTAGAAAAGAGTTGTTAAATATTATCTTCAGGTGATGTAAATAATTATAGTCTCAGCTGGATCATGAGGAGGGCAGGTGTTAACTACTTATAAGGAGTTATTACAAGTCTCGGTATGATCTGGCTGCCGTTTATTGGAATTCAATCTAGAAGCTCCTATGGAGTTCAGTTGGGCCCTTCTTCTGGGCCGCTAACTGCATTTTATCTTCTAACATTTAATTTACAATTAAATTCATCAACAACTCCACGTTACTGGTAAATGAACGCCCTCACTACCTTGCTTACCCCCATTACCCTGGCTCAGGATCTATTGAACTTTATCAATTATGCTCTAATAATCACAGTTAATAGCTAATCCTAGACATTATATGATAATGAATTGTTAAAACGATAGACTCTATAGCCTGGTAGAACTAATATTAAGTAAAAATCTGCATGGATATCATGACACAGTTTTTCGGAAATTCTTTACAATAGTTCCTAACGTAAGAAAACTTCAAAGCACTTCCATCGTTATGAAAGTTGTTTCGACAAAATTGAATTCATACTTCAGTTCAGGCAGAAGTTACTGTAGTCTATTAGGTAGTGAGTTGGCTTATTAGGCATGAACTATGACACAATATTTCTTCGTCGACTTCCTCTCAACAGATCATCTGGCAAAAACTCTGAGAGTTACTAATATTCCCCTGAAAAATTTCTCAAAAATCTATCGTTCTGAGTCGACTTTAAACTCTAGGTACCACCACTAACGTAAGTGGTGTAAGAAACTAGGTCGTAACCCTGGTTGAAAGGTTGTAATGTCCAATTATGTATGTAAAGTAGTCGTTATGATATTACAACTTGAATTTTGGCTTGTATAATCTCAACTGTTCTACAAAAAAAAAAATGTTTTCCGAAGTACTCTTTGTTTGGGCTATTTAAAGAAGCCTCTTAATTTGAAAAACTCTTCATTTTAAAAATCGAAAACCGTAATCAAAATAGTTTTGTCTTCTCCAAGATTTAAAGCTGGATTGCTAGGGTTCCTAGGCAAGTAGTTTAAAAACTGCGCCACTCCACCACCTCAAATTCAAGTGAATAAATAAATATTCCTGTAGAGAAATAAAAAATTTGACGAATATTTGAACAGATTTCATATAACATACCGCCTTGTGATGAATCTGTAAAATTAAACTTCTTATAAAGGAAGCTTTGTTGTATAACAAGCCACTATAAATCACAACACTTTTATCCGTGTTGTATACCCGTCTGATAAATTATACATCGTTACGTTACGTATCCTTAAGGATAGATTCGTACCCAATTACCATTTAATTTATTACACGCTTCAGGGAGCTGTATGGTATGCATTTAAATAAATCGTTAAATGAGATAAACTTCAAATTAAATTAATTTATACGCTCGCAATTAGCAAAAAACGGAATATTAACAAATTAAACGGCATAATGAAATAAATACCAGCCAAGGGAACAAATTCTTTTTTAGAAAAATTCCCATTCGTAGACAATGACATTCAATTTCACAAAAACAACAACAACATTGAAAAAAGAGAGAAAAATTTACATAAACCCGGGGCCTTAAAAATTTCTTCTTGGCTTTGAGTTTATTTTTCAAGCAGAAATAAAAAAATGAAGAAAAAAACGAAAAGAAAAGAGAAATTCAAACTAAAATGAGGTAAAATTCTTAAAATGCCAGAAAATCTCGATTTCATGCAGCACAAAGAGCGAGGGAGAGAGAGAGAGAGAAAAAAACATTATAAAATTAAAAAAAAAATTTTTTTTGTGTACGTTTTTTCTTTTATTTATTAAACGGCATGAGTTGAAGCAGGAATGGGAGAAAAAGTGAAATTTATTTAAATTTCAATTACTTTCACACCAATACACACACAAAAGCTGTTGCATGGTGCGCTAGTGTGTGTGTGTGTGAGAGTATTAAAAATTTAATGATTGTGCTGCGTGGCTGTGTATCGGTCTGTGTATGTGCGTGTCTCTTTCGTTTCTCTATTTTTCCTTACTGTATGCTGGTGGTGTATTACACTTGTGTTGTGTAAGTCTGGTAATGTTATTTAAATTCATTCATTTAAAATGGTTTTTCTAGAGAAAAACGAAGAAAAAGAAGCAAAAAGAGGAATTATTCAGTGGAA
Organism: Sarcophaga carnaria; assembly: GCA_958299815.1. Classification (NCBI taxonomy): domain Eukaryota; kingdom Metazoa; phylum Arthropoda; class Insecta; order Diptera; family Sarcophagidae; genus Sarcophaga; species Sarcophaga carnaria. Next base: position 90,239,229 of record OY283149.1, read on the forward strand.
ATATTTATTAAATAAACTTAACTTTTTAATTTACATACAAACACATACAGACAGACACACCTACACATACAGGCATACGCAACAAAAACAATACCATGGTAATAACATTAAAAAACATGTTACTGCCGTAGAATAAAATTGAAAAGAGGACGAATAAGAAAACGCAGAAAGGAATTCGTTTTTTTGTTTTACTGTTTCACTCAGAAGAGGTATTCAAGGAATTTCCGTTGGAAAAAATTTGTTTTTTAAAGAAGTTTTTGTTTTAATGGTTTTAAATTACAAAAAAAGTTTAGTTTCGCTCTATTTTCTGTTGTTCTTGTCCTTAAAATATAAACGCTGAAATTAGCAACTGAAGCTATGTTTAAAATTGATTTGAATTGGAAAAAAAATTATAAATTTAAAGCAAAGCAAGAAGTACGCACGTGTAAGTTTTGGCTTACACTTGTCATTGTGAAAACTTATCTGAATTTAAAATTATTCTCACATTTGAACACATTCGAGAAAATTTTACTTAAGTTTTAAATGACGAAGAAGTTTTAAGTCTTTGATTTATTTATGTCGTCTGGAATTCCTTCTCCTAAAACCTTACTTGTGTCATGTGTTACTGTTTTGCAATTACGTTTTAATTGTCTATTGGGACTTCCATCGGGTACTCCCGAACATTCACAGTTGATAACGGCCATCTTGTTGAAGCTACATCTGCCAAATTAATTGTAATTTATTCCTACTATTTTGCCAAAACACCATGTACAGATATATCACTCGAAAACACTTGGCATTAAAAAAAATTGTTTCATTCTAAATGGGCGCGGTTCGTCAATTTTACGACCACCATAATAGTCATACCAAGGGGGTTTATTCGCAATGTGACGGATAAATTCGAGTCCATTGCTTAAATAAAAGATCGAAGAACACTTACACAACGAATCATGACTTGGGACTGCATACGAAATTCATCTGACCAAGGAACTGTAGTTAAGCGATTATAGGCAATAACGTATGTGCGCTGAATGGGCTCTGAAGCAATTGGTAGTTGACCCTAATTTTCATCGAAAACTTATCTTCAGAAATGGTTCTGGGTGAATGGGTACGTAAACAAACAAATTGTCGAATTTGGAATGATACCAATCCGCATGAGAATCAACAAGAGCGTCCAATTCATACCAAAAATTTCACTGTTTGGTATGGCTTTTGGCTGGTGATATAATCGGTCCATATTTCTTCAAGAACGGCCGCGACCAGGCCATCGCTCTCAATGGAGAGTTTTATCGACCAATGATTGCCAACTTCTTTTCGACTGAATTTGATGATCTGGACATCAACAATATGTGGTTTCAATTGAATGCTGCTACGCCCCATACAGCTCATGCCACATTGGAATGTCTGCCTGAGCAGTTTTTATATTTGTTTTTTCTTAAGTTGCAGTTGTAAGCTATAAATCAAGGCCAATATAACCCATGCCACCGATCAGAATGAAGGTGCGCCAGAGTCATAGAAAAAAATTTTAATATTACAGATGCACTCTATCCGGAGAAGGCGCAAGGTGAAGGCATTTAAACGAATCAAAAATTTTGAAGATATCTTACACACACCTGATTTAATTGAATTTTATTTTAAAATTAGGAAGCGCTTGAATTCATGTCCAGAAAGCAGTGAAATCTCATCCAATATATACTTGTCACATCGTCCCATTCTTCTCTTCTCATTCTTTTTTGAAGCTCCAAATAGAACTTTAGCTATAAAAGTCTTAAGGCCAGCATGTTTTCCAACTTTTCTGTCAAAAGATTTGCAGCATTTTAGTTTTTGAAGTACATTTCTTTTAGAAATTTAAGGTATTTTAACAAAATCTTTATAATTTTATATGCTTTATAGGGTTGTGCAAATCATTTCTTTCTAAACTTCTATGTTTTCTTTTAACTTTATCCGTAGATGCACTCTTTAAAAAAAGTTATGCCTTTTTTTGTCGAATAATATTTGTATTTTTAATCTATTTTGCACTCCCCCAAAAAATAATCTCCACTTCAATTTGTTCCATTTGTTTTGAACTGAGTTTGAGTTTATGCTTGAAATTTTACAAAGTTGTACATAGCGTATGAGTATTATACAATAAGAGCTAAGATAAGTAACTCATACGCCACATAGTCCACATTGTTACTCATTGGCTTCGTCTTGCATATGCACGAGAAGTGACGTACTTTGTTGGGAAAATGGCCATTTTGTGAAATATATTGTTACGGTGTAGACCGCGGTTAGTCTGGCAGCATCGTTCTGTTTATACTGCCTTATTTTAATTCTGACAGTATTAGTAGTATATTGTATTTTCAATGTTTGTTATGTCGACCTTCTCATACATTCTCATGTTGTTTTGTTTTTGTCCGCTTAACAATACTGTTTAAATTTTAAGGCTCTACGATTTTTTTCCTTTTTTTTTGATGCCATAAGAAGGGAATTTTCCAACATGGACAGCCCATTAAGACAAATGGCCTAAGTGTGTCCATCCATCTCTCTTAGATGAACAGCCACCTCTAAGTATTGCTCATCGTTGCCAGTTAATTTCAAAGATCTTAGTGTTATCAATATTCAAGCCGCGGAGGAAGCTATTCAAGATGAGTAAATATAATGTGGCAGAGCTTAAAAGTCGCAAATTAAAGAAGCTGCAGCTGTGTGAGTTAAGTTTAATTACAGGCATTTGAAGTCGCCTTGGTCTAGTAGGCAGTGTGTTGACTTATTAGACGTGAGGCCTCGGTTCAGCCATCTCCAACTGAACGAAATATGAAAAAATATTTTTTCGGCGACTTCCTCTCAGCAGATTTCTGGCAAAAACTCTGAGAGTAAATAAAATTGCCATGAAAAGTTTCTCAAAAATCTGTCGTTCGGAGTCGACTTTAAATTGTAGGTCCCGCCACTCATGCATAAAAATTAACGCACACAACATAAGTGGTGTGAGAAACTAGGTCGTAATTCTGACTAAAGGGTTGTAATGACCAATGTGTGTATGTATAGGCATTTCAAAAAGTGTTATACATCGCCTATGGAATCAATTTTTGGAAATGTGTGTGTCACAATCCAGATGAGTTTCGGGACCGAATTTGGGGCATGGCTCCATAACTTCTTATCTCAGACAAAGGAATAAACAAAGTAGTGAATTGGAACACAGTTTTCTCTGCAGAAAATTCACGGTGTCTCTTTTTTAGGGGTGCTTTGTTCTTGTCTTTCTTATTCCATATATTTCGTACATTTCCGTACAAATTTCTGCTCTGATTGGAATGTACTTCTAGTAGAAAACTTTTATGACACCCCAGTTATTTAAGAAAGCGTTCGGAATTCTTGCGGCCATTCACTGAAATAGTCCATTACAGTAAAAACATATTTATTTTTAGTGTTGCTAATTGGAAAATGTTGCGCTATTACTTCGAAAGGTGTTGTCTTGTTGTGTTGCTAAAGCTATCCCTGTTGGATTTTTAGCTGAAAAAGATTGTGCCTAATTCACTATCAAATCAGCTGCTCTGAGTTGGCATCCAATCTAGTTTCCAGTTTTCTTAAAAGTCTTGGTTACTTCCATATGAACAATACTCTCATCATTAATGGAAATCAATAAAAACTTGTTCGCCTTGGCGGGCTTCACTGCTATTAAGTTGTTTGATATATTGTCATCTGCGTTTTAAACAATGAAAGCATGTGTCTGTATACCTTTTAAATTTACCATGTCACGAATATCAAAATTACGCTTTAATTTTTTTTTTGTAAACATCTATTAACTTAACTTAACTTAGCAGAAGGTAAGAAAAAGTTCAAACCCAACCAGCCAGCCATCTAATTTCTTTTCTTTTCGATTTTTTCTTTTGGGTTTTTGTTTTGGAATATAAAAAAGCAAAAACAAAATAAAAATATTCTTCCAAAATATTTACATAAAAACAACTCCAGGACACGTACAGACAGACGAAGGAGCACATGTTCGATTTTTATTAATTTTATTTGAGTCGTTATTACTTGTATTTGTTATCGTTGTTATGTAACAAACATAAACAGAAATAGAAAAAGAAGCCCCTATTGGTCGCAAAGAAAAGTTTGGAGGACAAGGCCAAAGTAGAAAATAATTCCGTAGGAATTTTTTTCTCTTTTTTTAATGCGTTATGTCAGTTTTCTTTATTATCGGGTGTTTCATTAAGCGTTTCTTATATTTAAATTTAAATAAACCAAAGTGTGTATAACATTTTCTCGAAAGTTTTTATTCATTTAAAAGAAGCCAATATCTGTGGAATATAACATCCTTAAAATGTCTGCCATAGCTTATCTGGGTAGATCTCATTAGAAAAGTCCTATCTTTCTTGACTTTGCCGTATAAATTACACTGAATTTGATTGATTGCATGGTTTATGTCGGCTATAAGAACCGCTGTGGCTTGTGGTTTATTTGCATACACTTGCCAGTTAAGAAAATCTAACAAGAAAAAGTCTAACGTGGTCAAATCGCACGATCTTGGTGGTTAGTTTACATCACCTTCTCACGTGAAGTAAACCCTATGTCGCTTGTATTCAGATCATCCAATTCAAACGAAATGTAGTTAGTAATCATTAACTTTTAGCGCTCGTCGTTGACAGTGATTGCCTGGTAGTCAGGTTTGTCAAAGAAATACAGAACGATGACATCACCAGTCTAGAATCCACACGAAACAGTGACATTTTCGGGATGTATTGGATATTCTTGGATTTCATGTGAATTGCTCTCGTACCAATTTTTATATCTGTGCACATATCCATTCTTCTAGAAATAGGCTTCGTCGTCAATAGTCGTTTGTATTCATTTCCTGTTTTAGTTGAATTTATGTACTTGTGTAGGCCGAAATCACTGCACAAAACTCCCCAAGCTGTGGTCTGAGAAAGGCCGAGTACTAGCTAGCGACGCGAAATCGATTGGATCGGATTTTCCGATGTTTTCGGCAGATATTGTGTCTTGTCGACATACAGACATTGGACTTGAATTTATCCACCACATTCCGAATAGGCCTTTGAGTATAAAATTGTAACGATCGTAAAATACATGAAAGCGGAAGTCCATGATGGAATAATTTTATTAATCAATGTTTTAGAAAGAAATTTTTATCGGAACATAGTTTCCAAAATAGGTCCATGATAAGAAATGGATGAAACGCCAATCCTTATGGAGTAGGATCGGCCTGGATAGCCTTAATTGGAAATCTAAAAATAGAAGAAGGGGAAGATTGTTCGAATTCATAGTCGAGGAAATGAGACTGACTGACTTACAAATACGGATGGAAGAATTTTATTACGTCCTTATGTTACTATTTGAAGCTATGGGAAAATTATAAAGTAATTCATTTTTAAACTATTGTCGTGATATAAAAGTAAATCAATTAATTTTGGAACCACCCTCGTGTATATTCTTCTTTTAAAAGTATATTTTCCATATTCGATTAGCTAGAGACAACGATCTGAGTACACGTGCTTGAATTATGTGCGACTTAAGGGAGAAACAAAGCTAACTGATCGTCGCTTGTAGCGCTATTTCTATCCAATTAATCCACATCCATATGGTTGACACAAAGATTGTTCTTCATCTTCTTATTATTTTTTTTCGAACGTCCCGGCCTCACACTAACCCACCCTCACCCGACCGCGGAGGGCTCGTCCCGGGGGCTCGTCGGGGCTTTGTTTCAATTTCATTGATCATTCACTGTCCTAGGATGACAGTGCTGCTGTCCGGTAGTTGCCTGGACACAATGCTGTCTGTGCATATGCATGGGTAGTTTTTTCCTTATTGTGTTATACGATTGGTGTTAATGAGCACAAGTACATGGTCAATGCCTTTTCACGTTAGATATCAAGACCGCTCTTTTTAAACAACTCTAGCCATATACTCTTACAAAACTTTAAATTGTCGTCGATAAAAAACTTTTCTTTTAAATAACAATTGGACGATCCACAAAGCTTTACCGAAAGCATCAAAGCAAGGCAGAGTTGTGTTTACTTTATGAATCGGCGGACATATTGTTTAAGTAAGCAAAGTGGCATCGTTGAGTTGGTACAATATGTATGTATACCCTTAGTACCTAATCCATTAAGAACTACTTGACAAAGAGTATCTTGTTTTACAAATTCGGCAAATGGTACTGAGCCATACGTTATTACGTTGTGCACATTACATAGATACCCTTTATTAAGGGTTTACTTATACATATTTACATTAATGTATGTATACATAATGAAAATAATATACTACGCAGTATACATACATATATACACACACTCACACACATTTAGTTTACATTGTTTATGTAAGTTTATTTTTTTTTTGCGAAAAGCCAAATAACTTTTTGTTTTTTTACTGCTTTAATCCCTTTAAAGGATATTATTTTGTCTTCTGCTTTGGAAATAATTTGTAGGCTCGAGAAAAAAAATTTTTTTTTGATATTTCTTAAGAAAGAGTGGAAAAAAGAGAAAATAATTAAATTTATTTAATATACGAGTATACGAGTATGCTGTTTTGCATAATTTAATAGAGGATGTGCGTATTTGAATAGGATTGTCTCCGCTACCCTATAGATGAGCGTGGTTTTTAAACAAACTATTGATCAGAGTGATACTAAGAAATAAGGTTAACGATTTAAAGTAATGAGTGATTTTCTCAGGACCACACCTTATCTCCTTCAGTTATTGAACTCCATACTTATTTGAAGTGTTCTTAATGGAGTTAGTACTACAAGATCAAGTTAATTCATCAATCCTTTCACCAATTGCGAGAAAGCTAGAGTAGCGACGAATGGAAGACGCTGAGGCGGCTGTTATAATTTAAAAACCGAATAGATTTCTAGAAGAACTCCAGTAGTACGAAGTTTTTTATCTCATTAATATTGAGAAATCAAGACAGCCGTTCACGAAAACGTGGGAATATTCCGTAGATGATATAAGTTTTAAACGGTAAAATCGTTGCCTCTGACGCCATTTGCCGTCTTTCATTTTAATTAATTAAAAAAGGACTTTGATTTCTGCAGAAAGAATGCATGTATATATGTACCTACATATGTATATACATAATTGGTTATTGCAACCCTTCTGTCAGGATTACGGCCTATTTTTTCACACCACCTATGTTGTGTGTGTTACATTTTAAAGTCGACTCCGAACGGCAGATTTTTGAGAAACTTTTCATCACAAATTTATTTACTGTCAGTGTTTTTGTCAGGAATCTGCTGAGTGAAAGTCGCCGAAGAAATATTCTTTCATATTTCTTTTTGTTGGAGATGTCTGATCTGGGGTTTGAACCGTGTTCTTACGCCTAATAAGCCAACACATTGTCTACTAGATTACGGCGATTGAATATGACTGTGTGATTATTCAGATTTAATGTGCCTGCCTATCTAACTCGAAAAGTTAAGAAATACTCGTTAAACAGAATTCGATGTTCCGAAGACGGACAATTAGAGTGTGTGACGGTGTTTTTGGCCGGAGGAAAGGGCATGAGACAAACGTTTTGTCGATAACAGTGCGATAGTTAGACAATAGAAGGAAATAAATATACGAGGTGTGTTTAAAAAATAGGTGAATTTAAAAATGCAATAAAACAAACACGGTTTGTAATTTGGCAAATTTTTTTTTGTGAAGTACAATTGTTTCGGTTAGAATTGGAATATTATATCAATCAAATGGTTACCGCGGCTGGTCTCACAGTATCTCATTCGATCGGACCAATTTTCGTACACTTTTTTGAGTCTGTCGTATCTCGGCAATTGCATCACGAATCTTGGGCTTCAAATGCTCAATTGGTTTGTCGGCTTAACACTTTTCTTTAACGGCGCTCAAAGGTGTTAAATCGTTGCTTCTTGGCGTCCAATTGACATCAACATTTCGGCTAATTGAAGGGCCATAAAATGGCTGACACAATAAATCGATCGACTGTTGAAATCACGTCAATACCATGTGGAGCGATACAAAAAAAAAAAAAACGTTTATTAATGTGCGATAGGGGTCTCCATTAACGATAATGCTTGCACCGTTCTCATTTTCAAAGAAATATGGGCCAATGATGCCTTCGCTCCACAAGCTGCACCAAACAGTCACTCGTAATGGGTGCATTGGCTTCTGTAAGACCACGTGTTTGTTTTCTGGGCCCCAAATACGGCAATTTTGCTTCATCCGAAAAGAAGATTTTTTTTGTCAAAATCGACATTATCGTGCAGTTTCTCGTTGGCCAAGTGTTTCTAAGCACTTAATTCCATTTTTTACCGCTGTGGATTGTATATTATTCCCATACACCTGAGGCTTTAAAAAAATCCTACAAGAATGAGTCTAACGGGGTATAATCGTACGATGTCGGTGGTCAATTAACTTAACCTCCGTGTGAGATGACCATGTCCTCAAACCGCTCTCGCAGAATATCTAATGTTGCATAACCTGTGTTGCAGATCAGTCTTTTCAGTCCAAATGAAGTACTGACCGACCTATAGCGTTCACCATTTGTCTTAATGGTCTAGCGAACGTCGTTCTCAAAGTAATATGAACCGAAGACACTGCCTTCTCAAAATCCATATCAAACAATAACTTTTCCGGTACTCATACATCCTGATATGAGCCTCATCGCTGAAAATGATCTTTCGAATAAAAGTAGGATCAGTTCCCAATAGATCTAGGGCGCCTCCAATATAATGTAAAAAAGCATTTCTCTTCACTTTGTAGTTCAATTTTCATTCCTTTGGAGAAAATACTTTTTCACAGAAAGTTCTTTTAAACTAGGTGTACTGTAAGGCTTTTTAATATTCGTTGCGAACTCTTTATAATCATTTCATATGTGTTTGTATTCAAGATCGTGTTCAAGAAAAGACTATCCAGCCAACATGTGTGCACAAAGAAAAAGGTGCCATGTTTTTATGTGTCCTTTTAATTTTTATTATTATTGTTGTTTTAAAACTGTATCGTCAAAGAAGAGAAGAGGGGGAAGAGAGTTATCAAATTTTTTACGTTTTAAATTTTGAATTTTTTTTGTGTTTCGTGTGTCTTTTGTTGGTTTTTGTTGGGTATAAAAATTAAATCCTGTGTTCATGAGAAATGAATAAAATTAAAGGGAAAAAGGATAACAATACCCACAATTAAGCACACATTCAAATACACCCATAAACACATACACGTACAGGCACTTTATGTACATTCAAAGGGAATCTTTATCTGTGCGTGAATCCTTAGTATTTACACATGTGTGTTGTGTATTTGTATCTTTATTTGTTTAGATTACAAGCTGGCGTGTAGCTTCTTAACACTTGCGATAGTTCCCTGTTAGTCACGGTCTGTCTACCAAAGTCAATTGCATTTAGATCCTTGTGAAATTGCGATTATAATACACCACAGAAGGGTTTTTGTTAAGTAGTTTTTTTCCAATCGCGTAATATATTGTTGGCATTATCAGAGGCATTCACCAGGTATAAAAAAGGTCAAAAAATACTGTCTTCGGATAAAATTTTAGTAGCTGTGAATAAAAATTTTTTTCTTTCAATGCCCGTCTGATCATCTTCGAGCATCTCAGGATTTTGGGTTCATATTTCTTTGAGGAAGATGTTGGCCAGGCCCCCATTGCAAATGGCGGGTACAATAGGTCGATGATTTCCAATTTCTTTTGGTCTGAATTTACTGATCTGGCCATCAACGATATGTGGGTTTAACATTAGATATGCTGCACGAGAGATTTGAGGACACTGGACACCGAGATTGTGCGAGTTCTCCCCGTTAGTCTTTTACTTGTATGTTTTTCTTAAGTTCCAGGTGTATGTGAATGAATAAGCCACAAAGCACAGTGGTCCTCAAAGCCAACATAAATCATCGAACAAATTCAAATTCGGCTTGATTTATGTGCCAGAGTCATGTAAAGAGGAGGACATTTGAACATATAATGGCAATAATAAGTCTTTCAAACAAATAAAAAATTTCGTTGATTTGAAGATCAGAAGCGCTTAAACCCGATGTTAGTCTGCATCGCAACTGAATCAGAATTAACAAAGCCTGGCTTGGGTGTTTGCTTTGCTTATCCAAGAATTTTGTTGACACCTTAACGATAGGCTTGTCCTTTATAAACTGCTGGTTAAGCGAACATAAGAAATTACTTACTGAATTCATAAAAATTATTAGAGATCTCCTACTTAGAGAGGCACCATTTAATGCCGCGGAACCTTTGCGCATATTTAACATCAATTAAACGTAATTTAAAATTACCAATCACCGAGCAACTTAACATTAAGTAAACAAGTCCGGAATAATTTTCTGATATCTTGAACTTGCATTCACTCTTATCCGACACTGTATTTGTTTCCACGCATCTATACTATTTGGGAAGTTGGAAGTTTGCCTGTTCGGAATCAGTCCCTTTTTAAAACACTTTTTTTTGGCTCTTAATGAAAGGAGAAGTGATGAAGGAGCCTTTTTGTAATTTTTTCTTGCTTTGGATAGTATTTATTACGTACTTTTACTTTCGTTGTTGGTGTTGGTGTTTTTTTTTCTGTAGTGTTTTTGTAACTGCGTTTTTTTTTTCAAGGCATACATTTATTTGAACACGTGCGCCGCGTTTGGTGTTGAAAGATTTGAGTTTATTAACTTGTTTTTTGTTTTGTTTTTTATTTCTCATAAGCCAGTTTTTTTTAGTTTTATTTTCAAAAGCTGTTACAAATGATTTCGTATTTATTAAAGCCTGTGTTACTCTTTTCATTTCAGATGCTACAGATTTTTACAACGCAAATCGAAATTTCGTTTCAATCTTTCACAGTCTAATAAGGTAAGATATTTATTTTTTTATTCGTTTTTGTTTGAAATTTAATTAAATTTTGAGATGTTGAAAACATTTAACGTTGATGAATAAAACAATTTTTTTACTAAATTTTATTAAATTTTCATACCGAGCGATTTCAATCAAATTGTACACAATGATTTAAGAATTCAAGTAAATTATCTGCCTTTTATTTCGTGTAAAACAGATCCTTTTTGTAGGATTAGTGTCAATGAAAAGTGCAGTATTAGGAAAAAAGCTCGTGACGCCAATTTATTGAGAAAGAAACTTTCAAATTATTCAGGGAGCCGGGAACTGTAGCTACCAGTTAATTTACCATATTAAGAATTTTCGATAACCAACCTCCAATCCTTAAATTTTAATAAACCAAAGTGTGTGTGATATCATTGAAGTTTTTTATTCATTTGAAAAACCTATTGATGCCGTTATGTGTGGAATGAAACACATTTCAAATGCCGTCATGGGTGCTCTTTTTAACGTGCATAAATCAGGCTGAATTTGACCGATGGTATGAGTAATATTGGATTTGATTACCGCTTGAAGTCGCCTTAGTCTAGTAGGTAGTGTGTTGGCTTATTAGACGTAAAGCCAGGGTGCAAATCCCAGGCCAGACATCAAAACAAAAATACAAAAAGTATTTCTTTGGCGACTTCCTCTCAGCAGATTTCTGACAAAAATTCTGAGAGTAAATAAAATTGCCATGAAAACTATAGGTCCTGCCACTCATGTATAAAATTAACACACGCAACATAAGTGGTGTGAGAAAGTAGGTCGTAATCCTGACTGAAGGGTTGTAATGACCAGTTATGAATGTATGTATGCTGATTACCGCTGCGATTTTTAGATTATTTACTTACATGTGCGACCTAAGGAAACCTTAGAAAAATTCTAACGGGGTCAAATCACCCGATTTCGGTGACCAGTTCACATCACCTCTACATGAAATGAAAATGCCTTTAAATCGCTCGTTCATAATCTACAATATGAAATGTACTTGCCATGTAGCATCATTCACCTGTCATTTGTGTCCAAGTTATCCAAAAGAAATCATTGACATCATTGCAGTCATTGACCTATAGTGCTTGCGGTTGACAGTGATGGTCTGGTCAATTTCGTTTTCAAAAAAATGTAGACCGATGATGCCGCAAGTCCTAAACCCACACCAGTAAATATTTCGCGATACATTTGGGCGTTCTTGGATTCCATGTTAATTGGCATTCTCGCAAATTTGACGACTTTGTTTGTTCACGTAACTATTCATCTAGAAATGGACCTCATCGCCGAAAATGATTTCCAGTTGCTAACTGCTCCAAAGCCTATTCAGCGAGCAATGGTGGTTTACCATCAGATCCTGAGTCACTTGAATTTTGTATGGATGCAGACCCAAGTGAAGACGTAAAATTCTTCAAGTGTGGTCAGCAAAATTTCGAGTTTTTGTGAGCGACGGAAAATCGACTGCATGGAATTCTCATGCACAGTCTCATGAACACCGGTTACTTTCAGACCTTGTGGACTTGAATTTATGCATGACATTGCGAATAGTCGTTTCGGTAGGATGATTATGGTGATCTTAAAATAGTCAAAGAAGTCGCTCGAAGAGATTTTATTATTTGCATGTGTTGCTGAATGTTATATCCGTCCATGGGAATTGGATTTTGGAAAACAGATTGAATAAATTACAATCAAATTGAAAGTTGTAGCTTCAACAAGATGGTCGTTATCAACTGTCAAAGTTCGAAAGTCCCTGTAGCATGATCCGATAGTAATTATCGTTAAAGGTACCTGCTCACTAATTTTTACTGATGATTTATTTATTTATTAATTACAATACAATTAGAAATTATATTCTAATTATATACGAGCTGAGTAACTTTGACCATATGCTTGGTGTAGTGTCACAGACCAGAGTTTCTGGTGGGAATCGAACCCACGACCCTCACGGTAAGAGTCATTACCCACTAGACTACCAGGGCACCCATTTACTGACGATTTATTTAATAATTTCGTGCCATTCAGAACACGCACTAAATAGAGCCCGTTTTGTTACCACTTTCATCACATTTGGAACTCTTGGAATTTATTTTAGCGTCGCAATCTCTGAAGATAGACCACATAATATTTTTATGTCAGATAAATAAATCTATAGTTCTTTATCTTCGAAAAAAATTAAAAAGTTACATTAAAATTTCAGCAAACCTTCGCATATTTATTGAATAAAATTTTATTGTTTCTTCACCACAATTCAAATTGAAAAATCATGAAAATCTTATAAAACTTTAAACACACGGTTCACACAACAACAATTTGTTGTTAAATCAATAATATTTTAATTATTTTTTTTTAATTAACAATTCATTTAGCAAAAAACAGAAAACATACACACACATATAATTTTATTTTAACGTATTTCTACTAGAGTAGAGTATAGTTTATAGAATTTTTTGTTCTATTTTTAATATGAGGAAAACAAAACGAAAAATATTTATTTTTAAACACGTACAAATGTGAGAATTAATTGATCACTTGCTGCCCTCAACACACTGGGAACTAATTAGACGGAATCAATTTTTTCATGTGAAACAATTTTTATTTTATTTTTTTAATATTTTGATTTAATTTTATTGGAAAGAAAAAATTAACTCTTTTAATGCTGAAAGATCGATAAAAATGTTTTGATTGTGAATTGATGGGGAATTCTTGAGAAGTGTAAAGAAATGTATTAGAAACATATAAAAATCTATTTTTCTAATGATTCTGACAAGTTATTAATTATCTGCAATAGTTTGTTCACACATAAATTTTAATTGAGTCAATTAAGTTTTACACCATCAGATTGCTAAGAAGGATATATTATTTCGTATATTTTTTCAAAAACTCCCAGCTGAGGTTTAAATCTTAGAGTAAACCAACACACTACTAAATTATTAAACCACATTACTAAACCACGGCAACCATATTTTAAACTTTCTTTTTTCGAAACAAAAGTTTTTGGCACATGCGAGTGTAAGTCATACAGTAAAAAGTTTTTGGGTAATTTTTACACCAGGCTGGTGTTTATATATAACAAAACCAAAAATGAATTAAATTTACACCAGTATAGCATGAATTTAAAGAGACTAAATGAGAGATATAGGGAGAGAATTGATTTGTACTCATTTTTTCAGAGCATTAAAATAACACTAAAATGGATTACGTTTTACTATTCCTTCTGTATTCAAATTAAACTACCGTAATATATAAATAATATGTTAGGAGAATTGATGTAACACCATATCGTATAATTTGTATACTCTTTAAAGTGTTATTTTGTATATAAATAAGAATTGTATTCATACCATCCGGAATGAATAGTATTCTTCAGTAGGTGTACATTTTGATAACCCACTGAATAAATTGTATGCATGACTGGTGTTGGTTATAACCTAGACAGAATTAATATAATACCATGTTTGTAAAATTTTTTATTATTATTTATTTTTTTGTTTTTCTTATTAAAGTTTTTTAGTTTCGCAACTATATAACCAGAATTAGATTCTGGGTTATAAAACAAATCCGAAAACAAATAAATAAAAGGAAAAATTATAAACTTCAATCTCACTATGAATGCAATTTAATTCATACAAAGCCACCACAATTGCTGTTTTCCACTTTATATGCCGGGAACAATTGTATAATGGCTTCAGCTAATGCAATCTTGTCCTCACGTTTTGTCACTCAGGGTTTTTAGCTGAATATTCATTTAATATTGCAGAATAATCACCATTTTTAAGATAAGATTCGAATTCCTGCAATAAAAACGCTATATTAAAATTGAAGTGAATGAACAAAATTTTACTTTACCTTTTTAATGTTTATACTTTTGGTTGTTGTTCCGTCTAAGCAAAACTCGACAAAAAAAAAGTTGCTGCTGCATCTATATTGCGAAATTATTTCTGGGAGCTCTTCAAAATCAATTTCGGCATAGTCGCGATCTTTTAATTGCAGCTCTTTTCCTTCTACTTCTAAATTCAGCTTGTTTATTACTAAAAATGTAAAAAAATATCTGAGATTCACATGGACAATTTGGTGCATAGTGTTACCATAAAAATGTCTCTAATATCTTGGTAGACTCAAGAGACTTATATCCGGCCGAGAATGGAATCCAACTCTCACGTATAGGCCGGTGCCTCGAAGTCTATTTTAAAGCTTCTCGACCACGTACAGGAGGAGGTGCACATTAATGATGGTAGGACATCCAACTCTATTGATTCATTGGAGCAATGTCGCAATGTGGCTTATGTTCCACTGTTCTATCGCTACTACAATAGATTTTGCTGTAAAGAAGTAAGGGAATAATGTATTCCTGCGTAAAACTCGTCATTCTCGACGAGCACATTCGTTCGTGGTCGATTGGCCAGTGGATCGCATACTGCATTACAGGCAAAATTCGTTTTTTAGCCAAACTATTGGAATGTGGAACTCCCGTTCTGCAGATGTCTTTCCTGTCACTTATGATATAAAGATTTTCAAATCACTACTCCCTAGTTCTTCCTTCCCATGACATATTTTCCTAGTTCCAACACAATGCACTGCATGAGTAGGGCTCATCCCCTAAGTGTTGGTCGTACAAAAAATTTCTTTTTTGCCTCTTGAATAATGGTGCAGTTGAACTTGCAGTTGTGGTTGAACTTACTGATCTAGAAGGCTCATTTCTTACAATTTCATAAAAAGAGTTGAACCTTAGCTTTTGAATCCTTTGTTGAGTAATTATCTCCTGTTTTAAATCCAATACCAGCAGTGTCAGATATAAATCCTGATTAATTTTTGATGTGTTTTTATGTAACACCTCTCGATTAAAATTCATCAAAAGTGTGTTGAACTTTTCACATTTTTTTTTATCACGTTTTTTGTTTGTGGCTCCGAGGTTTGTGAAAGGACAGACCTAACGCTTATCAGTATACCTCTTTAGTTGTAAATCGTAGCGAAATTTATGCATTTGTCCATGAAAAAGCTTCAAATTATACGGTAAACTGTGAAGCGCAAACGCAGATGTAGCTAGTCGAAGTTTAGACCGCAGTTAATTAACAGATGCATTCCTTGTTGATCAACTCTCGTATTATTATTTTTTTTAATTTATGTTGAAATTGAGTATTTTATTTAAAAGTTAAAAAATCGAAGAATGCTGCAAATAATAAACATTTCTTTTAATTTAAACATTTGAACATCCGGATCTGAATACAATTTTAATAGGCCCCCACTTGCAAAATAATCATAATAAAGCCCTAAGTAAGTTCACATCATAAACTTCCATATTTCTGTTCAGCTAATAAAACAAATCAGTTTAATTGTTGTTGTAAATTTGGTTTTTATTTGGAAAAAATAGAAATTCTTTCTACCCACACATCAGCAAGCAGGCCTAAGCAAATTTTTATTTCCTCGTCTCATTATGATTTTGATTTTACGTTTTGGGATTTTGTTTTGTGTTTGTGTGTTTTGTTTGTTTTAATAGAAATTATTTGATGAGAATTTTAAGAGTTTCGCATAGAGATTTTTTTTGATTTCATACGCGAATCAAAATGTATTCAATGGCTGGGAGGCATTTTATTTTTATGATGCCACTTGATTTAGTGGCATTAAACGCAGAGAGTGGCAAATCAACAGCATCCGTTCACTATATAAAATCTTTATATGGGTTTACAACTACTACAACAACATTGGAAACATGCTATATACACCATGTGCGCAAATTTCTATTATTTGCTGCTTTACATGAACTTTAAAGGAAACACCGTATTTCTATTTTTGTTTTGATAATCTGCAGAGCCACTGGAACTAATCCTTTGATAGCAAAAGTATGAATATTGAGTGTCATTCTCTTTACCCCGCTAATGATGTGCTCAAGTAAGCTGCGTAACTGTGCTCTAATCAATGTTTAGGATAAGAGTATAAGGCCTAGTAAATATGTTTCTATATGCAGTTCAAGCATTCGATCAGGTCCTATTTTTTACCCCGTCAGCGTGGAGTAAAAATCTTATAGTAGTTTACAGCCTAATCGCAGATGAAAAAAAATACCAAAGAGTGTGACAAAATAGTACCCATACAATACTTATATATTAATTTCCTCCCTTTTTCAATAAGAGTAGAGAAAATGTTAGGCACATTGGTCTTAGGCACCTCGAAATTGACTTCTGCACAAGTCAGCTGCAAAGGTGACGAAGAAGAGGAGACTGTTCTTCACCCACTAGGTATATGTCCTGCACTACGTTGGAGGAGAAAAGGTACCTTGGTATCTACTATGTAGATGATCTGAAGAAATTGTCATACACTGACTTTGGCAGTCTGAGTCTCTTCATAAGTAGCTACGAATTGTTCCGTGACAAGGGGATAACGGAAAACTTTGGTGTCACAGTTATTGCTATAGGTGGACAGCCATCTCTATCTGCTTCTCTAAAACATTTAGGGCCATTATTACAACTTGCCGTTAACTAAAGGGAGGATTTTAACGGGCAGATCAATTGTTTTTCATTATTAAAAGTGGACAATATGGTAGAAGTGAACGTTAAGCTAAATGGAGAATCATCCTACCGGTAACTTAAAGTTAAGTTTATGTGTGAACTTGCCATATTATATATTATTTTCAATGTGGCAACTTCAAATATAAACAAAAAACGAAACCCGTCATTGCCACTGCGCTTAAAAAAATTTGTTTAATTGATCAGTGTTTTTGACATTGCTTCGGCACTGCCATATTTTTGAAAAAGTTAACTTTATTTTTTCATTAGGTTGTAATAACCAAAAGAAGTTAAAGGTGACTTTAAAGTTCACATTAGCTACAGTTACCTTTAACTAATCCCAACTTTAACGGGAAGTTGTAATAATGGGCCTTAGTGGCTCAGTTTTGATTAGATTAGAGCGGCAAAAACATATTTTTTTAATCATGTTTTGTAGAATAAAGATTTTTATCTGATAGTCTTTGAGGCACGCTTACAAACTTAAAAATTTTAAATCTTACTGTATAAAATATTTTCAAATGTACGCTAAATAGTGTTGAAACGACCAATTGGTGTAGCATGCAACATGTTCGATTTTCAACCACAGACTTCCCTATTTTTGTCTATTTTTGTTTTATTGTTTTAAACGAAAAAAATTTTAAACAATTCTGCTACACACTATGTTTTATTTATTTTCCTCTTAAATAGAGAAAAAAAGAAAACAATCACAATAATAAACTGATTTAAAATATTATTTATGACATTGAATGCTGCCAACATGAGGGCATTAATGAATTCACAAGCACCAGCAACATTTGCTATCTGTCATCATCATCATCATCAGCATCGTAATCGTCATCGCTATCGTTAGTGTGACTATATCTGAATAGTGCGGCTGTCTGACTAGCAGTCTATTTGGATAGAAAAAAGGAACAAAAAAAGTGGAAAAAGTAGAAAAAGTATTTTATTGTTTCATTTCGTTTCATTTAATGATTCCCCATATTCTACAGCCGCTGCTTCGCTCATTGTTTATTTGATAACTACAACAAGCACTATAAATAATTATGATTTTCTATCCGCCGGAAAAAAGCTGCACAAAAATTTGTAGAAAATGAAAAATAAGGGGAAAAAATCTAACGGATATTACAGCATTTGATTTATTTCACAGTTTTGTTTCAAATGTTGACATTCAAAAATTCAAAAGTCAATCGAACGACCTCGTTAATGTTCACAACATTTAAAATATAATTTTCTTTGTATCGCATTTAATATGTTGAAAAAAGCCTAAAATTTAAAAACAAATTCTATTGAAAATAATAAATGCTGAAATGTTTTAATTTTTATTTGCTTTATTAATAAGCTCGTAGCGGATAGGGAATATTATCATATTTTTGGTTAATTTTCAGAAATTTAAAAAATTTATTGGAATATTTTTTTAATTTTTTTTAATTATTTTTTTTTAATTTTTGGAAATAAATTTCTTTTGTAAATATTGTTGTTTTTAATTTTTTTTTTTAATTTACAATTATTTCATATGAATTTTGTAACCCTCCACTACTCTGTGAGCGTTATTAAAAATTTAGTGTGAAAAGCTTGTATGACCGAATACAGTGGAAAGTTATAAAAAAGAAAAAAAAAATATGCCAACACATGTTATTAAAAACTTTCTAAAGAATTGCTTGAAATTACTTTTAAAATTTTGCGATTTTTACTTTATTTTTGTTTGGAAAATTAAATCTAAAAAAATCTATTTAATCCGTTTCTCATTATTCTGATACTCTTTTCTTTTTGTAATATTGGACTATCACAAGACAGCTTCCATGTCCTTCTGTTCTTCTTTTACTTTGTTGCACTTTCAGCTTAGTTTTGATTAGTCTACTGTACTAACTCCTTGGCCAATGTGGTTCTATCTGTATTTGCCTAATAACTAGTAGATTTTGTCTGTGGGATGCCATAACGCGCCATAGGCTAGGACGATATGACGATCCCTCTTCAAATAGTGTAAGCACTTCCAGCGATGAGTCGAATTTGGATGAGAATTTGGGTTGTGATTGTGTATATTCACTTTAGACATTGAAGATATCGAAGAACAGTACAAACTTCGAACAAACGGCTGCTCATTATTATTGTAAACGCTATTTCACCTATAAATGTCGCCTATTTTTCCGGGAAATGACAGAATATTTGCAGTATTTCATTAGTTAAGTGTTTGAGTTAAGAGACAGACGTACACATAAACTGTTGCGGTTGACTTGGCCAAAACGGTTACGAGCATAGGGGCCGACTTACTTACGCCTGCTGTCCATGAATAACCTTTCCCGAATTTAATAGTGGACCTATTGAAACTCTAATGCCGATGTTTAAATACAACTCACATATATGGGTCGAATAATTAATATTCGCCCAAAGCGGAATAACTGTACCATCAACAAGGCATGCAAGTGAAGAAGTAAACATTTTAAATATTAAATATACATACATAACATATATAATTGGCCATTACAAGCCTTCAGTCAGGATTACGGCCTAGCTTCTAACAGGACTCATGTTGTGTGCGTTAATTTTATACACCTAAAGTTTAAAGTCGACTCCGAACGACATTATATTTCGACACATATTTCGCCGAAGAGATATTTTTTCATATTTCGTTTCGCTGGAGATGTCTGGCCTGGGGTTTGAACCATGGCCTTACGTCTAATAAGCCAACACACTATCTACTAGACCACGGCGACTTCAAATGATGCCTCTGATCCTCAAACCACGCGAACAGTAGATATTTTAGGATGCTTTGGAAGCGCTTGAACGCTATCTAGCTGCCTTTCACACCAAATTCGGAAATTCTGTATCATGACTGAAGCTAACTGTTGCGAAAGAAATAGATCACAGCATAGA
Source organism: Sarcophaga carnaria (assembly GCA_958299815.1). Taxonomy (NCBI): domain Eukaryota; kingdom Metazoa; phylum Arthropoda; class Insecta; order Diptera; family Sarcophagidae; genus Sarcophaga; species Sarcophaga carnaria. The sequence goes on from OY283149.1 coordinate 90,259,376, forward strand.
TTTTAATAATAAAATGTCGGCACAAGAAAAATGTGTGTAATTGAGGTAATCTTTCCACCTGCTTCTTTCCTGCTTTTTACAGTAGATGTTTACAGTAGATGATTTCATAGCTTAATCATGCCATCTGTGGCTAGCTGTTACCGCTGAGTTTTTATAAATTTGCTAAGGATTTTGACAAAGATAATTTCATCACATGACTGTTTTTTAATGTTCTTTTAAACTTTATTTTATATCCACATACGCATATATGTTATTGTCCATTACAATCTCTAGGGCCATTTTTTGAATGAGAGTTTAAACTCGAGATTAAGTTATTCTCCAGTTAAAGTTAATCTTCAGTAACTGAGTTTTCATTTTTTGAATGGGAATTTAACTGGAGATTAACCTTGTAGAGCTGCCGTACTTATAAGCAAAAATGGCAAAAAATTTTCGTTTATTCTGTTGTGTTTACTACTTTTGCAAAGTGTTTCACAACAATTTGCTTTTGTATATAACAAAAACAAACAAACAAAATCTGAATACTATTGATATTTATGTAAAAAAATCATTTTCTTAAAATAATAAATAAATTAAGACTGTCTATTGTCAATTTGTGTTTTATATAATTCATAGTCACTTAAATATTTGTCTTATTCGGCTTCCCCTCACTTAAAAGCTTTTTTTTAAATAAAATTTGTCAACTACTTTTCATACCACCAATGTAGCTGGTTTAAACTCGAGATTAACTGCTTAACCGCAAGATTAAACTCAAGATTAAGTAAATTCAAAAACTGAAAACGGAGTTTAACTGGAGATTAACTTAATCTCGAGTTTAAACTTGCATTCAAAAAATGGCCCTTAGTGATTATTAGGGGGATTATAAAGCATAATATTGACATAGAACGACAGATTTTGGATTTTCATTCTGATTATTTTCATACATTCAGAGCTATTGCTAGATTACCTCAAGCAGTGGGTCGTCAAACAAACACTTTTTTATATTTATTTTTTGCAAGATTTCTGTTTGAACTCAGAGCTCTTGTTTTGTAATTCAGTACAGTACTCATTTTCCTATGGCGTCCACACACGGCAATGGTAAAATAAAAGAAAATTACGAACGACCGTGTATAGCCTAGCCTACTCTTTCTTTCTCTCTCAAACGTAAAACTTCGCCAAAAGTAAAAAGCGAAACATGTAAACTGAGAGTTGTCGAACCCTTAAGCCCCGGTTACACAAACGTACAAGGAGTGTTACGGAACGTTTTTAGCTTATGAAGTGCAATGTAAATGCTTACATACAGTGGCGAGCAAAAGTGTATTCATGTTGGCAGATTCAGCCCTTTAACCCCTATAAAATCTTTAATGAATGAGAACGCAAAATGAATGTTTCAGGATTGATTACTTGTTTATTATATTACATATTTAAGTTAAAAAATTAAAAGAAATTATATACCATACTTCAAGAATATAAATAAAATTAAAAATAACTCAATTCGAACACTTGCACGTTTATTCAAAAACCTTAATATTAAGCGATTTTTAATACTTTGTCCACAATCCTTTGTTCTTTTTTATATTTTTAATGCGCTTTGGCATACTCTACCAATTTTTGTATGATTTCATCTGGGATTTTGTTCCACTCCTCTTGAATTCTTTGCCAGAGTTCATCCATATTCGTTGATGCTCTTTCATACACGGCCAGTCTTCTTCTTAAAAGAGTCCACAACTTTTCTATAGTATTGAGATCCGGGCTTTGTGCTGGTCATTTAAGTAATTAAAATTTTTGGTTAGACAACCAATTTCTAACAATTTTGGAGATATGTTTAGGATCTCCATCTTGTTGAAAGTGTATCTCCTCCTCGGGATATGCACTTTTGTCCACATATTCTGGCAAATTAGTCTGAAGAATATTGAGGTAATCTTCCTTCTTCATTATACCATCTATGTTAACCAGTGGACCAACGTTCCACCAAGTAAAACACCCACACACCATCAAACTTCCCCCGCCAAGTTTTACTGTTTGCTTTACATGATGTCTTTGAAGACTTTCATGTGGGCGGCGCCAGTAATATTCTTTCCCATCTGATTGGAAACGGTTAATATTAGTTTCATCAGACCAAATCACATGTTTCCAATCCTCTGCTGTCCAGTTTTCGTATTCTTTACAAAATTGCAGGCGCGACTTTACATTTTTATTTGATAGGGCTGGTTTCTTTTTCTTGACTGATGCGACTAGACCAATTCTTCGTAGTGATCTACGAACAGTCCAATCACTAACGTGTTTATTTATTGCCTTGGCAGCTAATTTTGGTGTTCTAGTATCCCTATTTCACATTAATCGCTCAATATGCCGAGCATCTGCGCCTGTTAACAACCTTGGACGACCAGTTATGATACATTTGGATGATATATTTCGTCTTTTACGAACACTTTGCACAGTACTATGGGCTATTTTTAAAGATTTAGCTATTTCTCTGCATGAATGTCCATTTTCCATCATAACTACTATTCGATCTTCTATTTCCACGCTTATTTTTTCATTTTGTAGTTACAAATAAATTACCAATGTTTATTTTAATAAAAAAAAAATGTCAATAATATTTTGGAAACTACACTTAAACTTTTTTAAAAACTAACAGAGTTGATATTAAACCACGAGTACGAGTTGTCATATGTGGCGATCATGCTCGATAACCAGAGTTGTAATTGTTATTTTTATACATTTTTTGTACTATAATATAATTCAACAGTAATGAATAAACATGCGAATTTTCGTTAAAATATCTTAGTTAGAAAAAATTTTATTAACGTTTTACTAGAAAATTTACCAACATGAAAACACTTTTGCACGCCACTGTACATAACATACATAATTGGCCATTACAACCCTTCAGTCACACCACTCGTGTTGTGTGTGTTAATTTTATACATGAGTGGCGGGATCTACAGATTTTTTAGAAACTTTTCATGGCAATTTTATTTACTCTCAGAGTTCTTGTCAGTAATCTGCTAAGAGGAAGTCGCCGAAGATGTTTTCGTTTTGATGTCTGACCAGGGGTTTGAACCGTGGCCTTACGTCTAATAAGCATACACACTACTTCAGCAATGTAAATGCTTACCAAATTAAATTACGGTTCGTTAAACGCACTCATTGCTTTTCGTTCCGTGGTCGTTTGTCGAACCCGGGCTTTATCCTTTTTTCTTGACATCTAATTGATACCAAACTATACTGACTTCTGTAATTATAAAAAGTTTTGTTTCTAATACTGCCAATTATAGGAATACGATCGCCTTAGCACATATCCGATATACATGCTATAACTTCTGCTGTATAGACTTAAAATTTATCGTGATTTTCATCCAGTTTACCTTACGTTTCTAATATGCTCCATAATTCACAATTTAGTCAGGTCCATTGCTAGTATCTACAAATATTAGTCTGTGTATATGTACATACAATCCTAAGAAAATATCGTATTACATAAATACACACACATTCATATCTAAGTTTATTTAATAATTGATAATAATTTGAATTTTTAAGTTCAAGTTCATTTGAGAGAATTGCTTAATAAGCTTGCATGTCAATTCGTTTAAATTTTTTTAATTTTAAATTTTTTGTTCACTTCCACAAACACATTTACCAAGTAGAGGAGTATGTGTGCATGTTCGTTGGTTTCATAATAAATTAGTTAATCTTTTATTATTTGTTTTAAACTACACAAATTAAATAATATTCACTCTTATTAAACAGTCTAATAAAATTATTTCATTGTTTATCCGTTTAACACGCAATTGCCATTAAAAAAAAAATAATAAAAACAAATAAATGAATGGAAGGAAAATACCTAAAGAACGCTTATTTATTCAGAAAATCTTTAATTTTTCTGAATCGTCAAGATATTCCAATGAAAACTGTATGTTAACCTAAACTGTTAATTCGTTCCGCTTGCCAAGACCAATGAATTAAATTTCATTCTTATGTAAGACATAATTTATTGAATTTCTTTTACGGAACGGCTATCTGCATACATGCAGTCGAACAAAAATTTTGAAACATTTTTCTTCTCTGAACTTCACTTAAATACTTGATAGAGGTTTGTGTTTCGGTTTTCACTGGATTATATTTTTAGGTGGTATGTTCCAAGCCCTGCGAATTGTCCAAACAATACAATTTAAAGCCCAGGGTATTGAACTGCAATGCATTAATTAGTTATCAAACTAGTGGATGCTATTATACCATCCAGTAGGGATTGAATATCTACAACAAGAAACAGATCGTTTTGGAGAAACTTCATTTTGTTTGCATTTACTCCACTCCTCTCCGCTGTCAGGCACCGACAAATTAGACCTGAGGTTATTCAACAAGAACGTTCTATGTAAGATCTTCTCTCCAATACGGGATGTGTCAATGATTTCCGCATCCAATCCAATAATGAGCTACATGAGCTCCTCAGTAATATGGACTTTGTTCGTGGCATTAATATAAAGCGGCTAATATGGCTAGACCATGTTGTCCTCAAGGATGGAGGATGCTCCGACGAGAGGAATATTTGATGCGGGAATTAGCAGAGGAAATTAACAGATCATGTTCGAGTTGAACAGTCCAAATTGATGAAATTGCGAGTAAAATCCGACAAAGGGAATGTTAACGTCAGTTAAGTAAAGTAAGTGAATTCAATATACTCTTCCCTGTTATATGCAAAAGCTTCAATACACTGCCATAGACTTCTGCCAGAATTAATGGCAAAAGCAGTGACCTATGTCTTCCAGTTTGTGATAACACAGGTAACATTTCCGCTAAAATATGAAATATTGGCTGGCTGGTCTCTCTATAAGAGAGATTTTCAAGGAATCAAATTTAATGATCCTAGCAGCCAATGAACTGCTCCATCATGCAAAATTAAATGCCGTTTTTAGACCAATTCTAATCCAATTCTTCTATTTCTGGGTAAAATAGTCTGTATTCAACACCCTGTCAAGGGTAACGTTGCGATTTTCATCGTTTTTCAAAAAGAACTGCTGCCTGCATTTAAACAACATCAAGAAGTTCATTCCCAAGGTCCTGAACTTCATCTATAGCATCGTTATAACGTAAATATGAAAATGATGTACCTAAATTGTGTTTCATGTTGAAATATTAAATGCCACGAATATTTTTTATACCCACAATACCAAAGAACAAAAGAAAAATCACCCGTATTCGACAAAGAGATTCATAAGTGATGAGTATTATAAATGGCTCTCTCCCCATCACCATTTATGCTATTCTTCAACTTTTTAATTCGCTGCGGTTATCGTTTGAGAGTTACTCATATATAGCCCACCTTTTCGGAAGAGTTTAAACCATTTGCAGACATTTTTTTTACAAAAAGTAGACACTCAGTATTTAGAATTATTTTTTGATTCAAATTCTTCTACAATTTTCCTCTTTTAAAATCCTTTGTATTATTGAATTTTGAAATGAAATTTCCTAAGTTCGCACAAGATAACGAATCATTTGATGCGTCCAGTTTTGATTTGCGTTTGTGTAAAAGTGGAAAATTACATTCACGTGTCTTTACCGCTTTCAATTCAGTGACTAATAGAGCCATAATCTGAAATGATTTTATTTTTTATTTTGATAAGAGAGTTTTTGTTTTCAGTTTCAAAAGAAACGCATTCAAGCAAGTATGGCAAATATGGGCTTAATTATGGATTATTTGTTATGATACTAAGAAAAGTTAATAAAAACGCCTAAAACAAAAATATCGGTTTTGTTTAAATGACACATTTTGAGACTAAAATGTCGGCAAAAGGTTTAAGGTTTAATACGCTACACTATAGAAGATTATAACGCTTAAAACTGTCACAATTTTCTCTTCATGCACAATTTAAGTATTCTGTGTGGAGGGGTAAGAGATGTTTGTATGGATATGCTTGACGAAAGTGAAGACGCAAAGAATCTGCTCAAGTCAACCTAAACTTTTGTTGGGATTGTGAAAAGAGATTTGATTCATACATTCGTCTATCCAGGATTATTTTATACTGAAGATGAAACTTCTTCATCGCCACAAGTCCAATATGTGGACCCTCTTAGGAAGAGAATGTACACGCATAACTCATTCTTGTAATATTAACGGCATTAATGTTAGGCAATCTGTTAACGTTAGTGACAATATTCTGAAGTTTTTCAGGACAACATGGTTAGTAGTGACATTATAGGGATACCCAATATGGATCCTATGGTCGCAATACTCTCTACACAACGAAAATAATAACATGAAAAACACATGTAAAACCAAACATTTTAATTCACTTAAAAATATTCTACAATAAAAATACGGCTATGATTGTGTCCATGCTTGAATAAAGCCCTCATAAAAGTTACCATTTATGGTGACCGAGGTTGCCAACGATTGGGTTAAAATAAAACAAATAGACGAAGTATTAGAATATCGTAAGTAAGACGAATTGTTCAGAAGCTGAAAGGACTTACTTTTCTGGTCAGCTCTGAAACACTATCTCGACTTGTTATTACTTGAATTGATCCAATTCTCTCGATGATTTTCGCATCTGCAAAGTCGGCGCCGAGGCTTAGGGAAGGACATGGGTACTTTTGTACTACTGATATAAGTGATAAGCCAGGCTGACATAAATGCCAAAGGTTTTTTAAAGGAAATTTTGAATCATTCGAAGGTAACTCTTAATAAGATATTGTCGGTAATTGTATAGCTTATGAACTGTCCAGAGTGAGTACAGTGTTCGAAATTTCCGAACTGTTACCATTTATAGGAGTTCCAATTGCTTCAGTTAAGCTGTGTATCCTCCAAACGGTGTATACGCACATTTGGTCGTTACAACCCTTCAAGTCAGGATTACCTACCACTTAAGTTGTGTGTATTTATTTCAAGTGGCGAAACCTACAGTTTAAAGTCGATTCCGAACGACAGATTTTTGAGGAACTTTTCATGACAATTTTCTATTTAGTCTCAGAGATTTTATAAGAAGTCTGCTGAGAGAGAGTCGGCGAAGAAGTATTCAAGACTCAACTAATTTGGTAGCATCAAGGCTCGTGCAGTATTACTTGACTTGATATCGAGACTTACCTAAAATGGAACAGAGGAATAACTTGATTTTTGCGATTCTTACAGGCCATTGGTCCATTGAAAGCCATGTCCATAGAATTGGTATTCGCCCTAATGATATCTGCTTGACCTGAAGGATAAGGAGACCATCATGGTTCACGTCAAGTAACCATGTTAGAAAGCGGTTGACTAAATTCACTAAAATGAAGATCAGCGCCAAGGCGAGATTTATTTTGGAGACGGAATAATTCCCGAGTGGGCAATAAGTTTATAAGGCGACAAATATCCGGAATTGATTGTCTTCGATTTTCTTACTATAAAGGCATTGTCATCGTTACGTATAAGTAATTAAAAAAACCCGATGATTCAATAGAAAATGAAAAACGGGGAACTTTTGTATGTCGGTGACAGTTATGATGATAATGATTGAAAATGAAAAAATATTTGAAAATGATAATCAAAAATGAAATTAAATTTTAATTAAACAAAATTTAATTACTTTGAGTGAGCAGCACTCATTATTAAAGACAATTAATTAGTATGCAAAGAAATCGATAAAAAAATAAACGCAAAACACTCACATTTCTTGTGAGTAATTTAAAGAAAATTCCATTTAAAAAATTTTTCGAATATTTTGTTGCTTGAAAACATAGCCAAAAAGGAAAAGAACCGAATGATGAATCTTAAGTATTGCGCGCTACTTTATATCTTTTAAATTTGTTAATTGTTGTTATTTAAAAACAAAAACAACATAAAAAGGTAAATAATTGTTTATTTATTTTCATTTCCTAAGCAATTATCTGCCTCTACAACAACAATACACAATAAAAAAAAAATCTGAAAAATTTTTCCATTATCAGCACATTCGTTAGTGGGTGTTTGATAATCAACAGCCAAATATTTTTTATTTTTTTTTTTTAACTTCATTGAAAAATGATCTGCTTTTACTAGCAAGATATACTTCGATATACAACTTGTTTTCAATTTACTTAAATATTAAAAAAAAAAAACAAAAAAATAATTTTAAAAAAGTAAAACAATATCAACAAAGTGTTACAAAATTGAAACGGGGCGTGTTTGACGAATGTTTTTCACATTAAAGCGCCACAAACTTTTAGTATGCACTTCAGTTTTGTTTTTGTGGTTAGGAAAAAAAAATTAAAAATAATTTTTTAACAACCGCAACAACAATAACAATAAAAAAAATCAAATATTATTTATAAAAACTAATCAAGAAAACAAAAAAACACAAATGAAATATGTATTGGAGATCATTTGTTTACAAAAATAAAAATTCTATCTAATTTTTTAAATAATTATGACATTTAGTGCTACAGTTAAAACTGTGATTATTATTGTTGTTGTTGTTGCCATTTGTTATTTGTTACTTTTGTGAACGTGTTATTTTTTTCATTATTCAACAAGATTTGCGTGTCAATTGCCATGCATGTCAAATAATTCATTCTTTTAAAGCGACTAAACTAAATTAATAAATACATACATATAATTGGTCATTACAATCCTTCAGTCAGGATTACGACCTAGTTTCTCACACCAATTGTGGTGTGTGTGTTCAATTTATACATGAATGGCGGGACCTACAGTGTAATATCTATTCCGAACGACAGATTATTGAGAAACTGTTTTCATGGCAATATAATAAATTGAGTTAATGAAACCAAATTAAATTTCTTTCAAATATCACTTACAACTAAAACTGTAATTAATGAAATTAAAAATAAAAGAATTTCCTTCCTAAATGGAAGTATCTGAAGTCCACGTAGTCCAGTAGATAGTGTGTTGGCTTAGAAGATATAAGGCCTCGTTTCAAACCCCAGGGCAGAAGTCTCCAACAAATAGAAATATGAAAAAGAATATTTCTTCGGCGACTTCCTCTATCAGCAGTATTCTGGAATAAACTCTGAGATTAAAATGAAATTGCTATGCAAAATCTGTCTTTCGGAATCGACTTTAAACTCTATGTCACGTTTAAGTAACTCACACAACATGGGTGAAAAACTAGGTTGTAATCCTGACTAAAGGGATGTAATGACCAATTGAGCAGCTATTGAGTAATATTATTATGGTACCTCAGGATGTAAAAGAAAATGGACTGAGGCTGTATTCTGCGAGGCTTTATTGGACCTTATTTTCCGAAATTCTACCGAGCGATTATTTCCCATATCTAAGTTCTAAGTGTATAGAGCTTAAAGGACCCAAAATATTCAATTGTTTATCGCGTGTAATTAAAAGAGTCATGGACTTATTGATCCTACTCGTAAAGAGTGTTTTTTATTTGTCTTTATTGCAAAGCTTCTTTCCTATTTTCTTATTATTTATTTGCTTTGATTCAATTTTGTTAATAAAATCCTCTGTCTTCTGCTTCACAAATGTATCATTGCATTTATATTTCTCTGACAGTATTCTTCTTTAATACTAGTCTTTTCATAGGTTCGCCTTTTGTCGTTTCCCTGTTTGTTTCAGAGTGTCAATTAACAGGTGGTGATAGCTACTGAAGTCTCCGTAGTAGAGTAGAACGTGTGTTGGCTTATTAGACATGAGGCATCATGAGGTCAGACATCTCCATCAAAACGAAACATAAAAAATATTTGTTAGGCGACTTCCTCTTAGCAGATTTCTGGCAAAAACTCTGAGATTACATAAAATTGCCATGAAAAGTTTCTTAAAAATCTGTCGTTCGGAGTCGACTTTAAACTGTAGACCCCGCCACTCATGGACAAACATGGGTGGGTATGAGAAGCTAGGTTGTAATCCTGACTAAGGGGTTGTGATAACCAATTAAATAAGCAGGTAAAATTATTATACCACAGGATATAAAAGGAAATAGAATAACGTTGTATTCTGCGAGGTTCTATAGACCTTATTCGCAGAAATTTACTTGAGCGATTATTTTCCATTTTCGAATTCAAAGAAATCAAATCTGTTTTGACCACCTCACAAATTAATTTTATGTCTACGGGTAAGGAACTTTCCTCATATAGTCCTAGCTTTTTCTATAGGGGATTGACACCTGAACTTATTAAAATATTCGCTGGCCCATACCCAGTATTACCCTTTGCCATGATACATTAGTGGTGGGTTTGAGCCACGTGGCACGTTCAACCATGCCAAAATATGCGTCTATTTACTGAGCCACTATATCCACTAACTCTTATGAATTTTGTCGGGCCATAATTTGTAATAGAAATCTATTGAAGTTATATTTACTGAATATGATATTTAAATTCTAAATCCCCATTGACTTATATCTGAGTCTTGTAAATAAGTGTATATTTTAATAGTTAAAAACAAAATAAATTTATCAAACAGTTGTTATCGTTAAGAAATCATTCTTTTAGATGTTGGCCTTTTAAGTATTTTAAGTTGTCATCACATGTATTTGTTATTTGATTTTCAAACTACGAGTATTGAGGTAGTGATTTGAAAAATATAATAAAAAGGCAACAACAATAAGTGACAATATAATGGAAACTTTTCATACATTTTTTAATTAATTTTTAAATTTAATTTTTCTGAAATTTTATTAAAAAAACACATAAAAAACATTTGCTTCATATTAGAAAATATGTCAATAATTTGAAATGCACCTCAAGGATATCGTGAATATTACGTGATATTTAATAATAATAATGCGGATTCCGCTCTATAGCAGCTCTCATAATTTTGCCATAAATTTTCGCAAAGTGTTACTCCAATTACGCTCCAACTATGCCGCAATTATGCCGTTTTAATTGGAGTTCAACAAATTTTTAACAATAAGGAGTGATTGAAAATCGTCGCTAGCTAGTGCAGCATGTATTGAGCTTGCTATAATGGCAGTAGTTATTGAGCGCCTGTATTGTATTAATAGCCATTGCGTAGGATTAGAGAATTGTGATTTTTGTCTTCCCGCAATGGCCACCTCAAATTGTCTTCAGAGAATCTTTTTTGATCGCACATGAATACATTGTTTCCGTTTTGATTCTCTTCAACAAGTTAGGTGGTTAAAAATTAAGTCAAAGGTTGAGCGATGCCTATGTTCTTTCAGAGTGATAGATTTCTATATCCACCGATATTTGTACCAAGCCAAAAAGGGCTGTAAAAATTTCGAACGGTTAATATTGGTAACACTGAAGGCAGTGTTAGGTTAATAGAGCCCGTGGTTCAAAGCCTAGCTCAGACATCTCGAACATAACGAAATATGAAAAAATATTTATCTCGGCTACTTCGCCTCAGTATTGTTCCAAGAACTGAGAGAATGATTAAAATTCTGATGAAAAGTTTCTCAGATTTGTCGTACGTAATCAGGACAAAAAAGTAGTTTCGCCCCTTATGGATAAAATTAACACACAAACATAAACGGTAAGAGAATAAAACGGTAATACAGACTGAAGGATATAATGACCAATTATGGACGTATGTACACTCAGCCACAAAAGTATACATACGGATAACAATCTTCAATAATTTTTTAACTAATCCGTTTTTGTTGAAAATATTTATAATTGTCTGACAACTTTCCTCCATTTTAAGACGGTCTTGGTTAAAAAATTTCTGAAATTTGTTAACTTTTGTGGGCCTGATGTACACTTTTATGGGCCCACAAAAGTTAACAAATTTTAGAAATTTTTTAACCAATCCGTTTTCGTTGAAAATCTTTATAATTGTCTGACATCTTTCTTCGATTTTAAGACGGTCTTTTGCATTGGTTCAGAAATTTGTAAATCGGCTGTATACCTTTGTGGGCCTATGCAGGGCAATTCAGCTCAATTTCAGAAATTTTGTAACCAATGCAAAAGACCGTCTTAAAATCAAGGAAACTATAAAGATTTTCAACGAAAACGGATCAGTTAAAAAATTTCTGAAATTTTTTAACCGTATCTATACTTTAGTAACTGTGTGTACATATGTGTCCTTTAGATCTAGAGTCTGCTTATGCGTAGCATACTAAAATAATATAAAAAAATAATAATCTTGACGATACAATATCTTACTTAACGTACTTAATTGGTCATTACAACCCTTCAGTTAGGATTACGACCTAGTTTCTCACACCATTTATGTTGTGTGTGTTAATTTTACACATGAGTGGTGGGGCCTGTAGTTTAAAGTCGTCTCCGAACGACAGATTTTTGAGAAACTTTTCATGGCAATATTATTTTACTCTCAGAGTTTTTACTAGAAATCTGCTGATAGGAAGTCGCCGAAGAAATACTTTTTTGTATTTTGTTTGATGTCTGGCCGGGGGCTCGAACCCTGGCTTTACGTCTAATAAGCCAACATACTACCTACTAGACTACGGCGTCCTCGATAGAATATTTTATCGTAGCGAAACTCAACTACAAATCATTACAGAAAGAATTCGTTCATCACAGTATATGTGGTAAAATCAGCCTGAAGAAGACATTACTGCGTTACTCTTTACTCTTCTCTCTCTTCATTACTCAATTCTCGATCTGTTTTCTAAATTCGAACTCAATTTCCTGCAATAGTAGAGGTCATCGCCTGAGTCAGAAGAAAATGCAGAAGAAGAAAAAGTAAAGAATATTTACGTGTTAATGGAGGGCTTCAGGTGACAGGGTGATATTTCTTTTAAAACAATTTGAGGCTTATAAAGCCTATAAAACCTTGAACTATTCTGATTATTAAAATGAAAAGAATAAGTCAATAAAACTTTATTGTGCTTTGATTAATTTGTTTAGAATGCAAGGAAAACAATAGCTTTGTGTACTTCTTTTTTTCGATACCAACAAGCTCTACTAATTTATGTATTGATTTCATTTTATTCCATTTAATTTTTCTTTAATAATTTCATTCTTTATTAAATTTGGATTCATAGGGTAATTTTTGCCATCTAAAGTCTACATATGTATGTATACATACATATATACTTTTATTTTTTGTTTGTTTTTATTATTTTATTACCGCATAAATTCATGTGACGTAAAAAAGTGGAATTAATTACGTCGTCATTTGCTATGAGTCTTTATTTCTTTTTAAATTTTTTCTTTGTTAATTGCTTTTAAAAGTTGTTGTTGTGGTTGTGATTGTTGTTGCTGTTTTTGGCATTTGTCTGCCAAAATATTATCTTATCATTGTCATTATCTGCATACAATATTGTACATAAAGTGATAAACATATTGTTACCGTTATTGTTATTGTTGTTATTATTTTTGTTTTGTTTTTCTTTTTGAAAAAATAATACTTTTTTTTTGTTCTTTTGCGTTTTGCGTTACGTGTATATTTATTACTATTGTTTTAAATAAATTAAACGACATTAACGTTTGAAATAGTTAACAGCCATGCAATACAGTAATGAGCAATTAAGTAGCAGCACTTAAGATAAGACAGTTGCATAACAAGACGCACTAGTAAGATAAAAATTGTAGAATGATTCATTATTACAGAAATTGAAAAATATTGCATTCGATTTAAATTTATAACAAAAAATCTCTCAGTGTACTTGCTTATAGTGTACTAGCTTATGATTATAAAAAATTCTTATTTAAAATGCTTTTTATTAGCCTACGAAAATTAGGCCTTTGATGTTAACAACACAATCTCTTAGGTTAGAGGACGTGTACTTGTCAGTTAAGACAAGTACAGTACGCGGAGGTCGGGTTGACCCATTGTACAACGTCCTAGTTTCTCACACCACTTATGTTGTGTGTGTTAATTTTATACATGAGTGGTGGGACCTACAGTTTAAAGTCGACTCCGTACGACAGATATTTAAGAAACTTTTTAATGGCAATTTTATTTACTCAGAGTTTTTGCCATAAATCTGCTGAGAGGAAGTCGCCGAAGTAATACTTTTTGTATTTGGTCTTGATGTCTGGCCTGGGGCTCGAACCCTGGCTTTACGTCTAATAAGCCAACACACTACCTACTAGACTACGGCGACTTCTACACAATCTCTTACTCTGCTTTGTTATCTCAATAGAAAGTTTCGTTACAATGAATATATTTCTCTCAATAACCGTAGTCATAAATTTTTACAAGCTAGCTTCTTGCATCACCTATGTTGTGTGTGTTAATTTCATTCATACATGAGTGTCGGGACCTACAATTTAAAGTCGACTCCGAACTATAGATTTTTGAAAAACTTTTCTTGGCAATTTTATTTTACTCTCAGAGTTTTTGCCAGAAATCTGTTGAGAGGAAGCCCCCGAAGAAATATTTTTTTTTTTTCATATTTAGTTTTGTTCAAGATGTTTGCCCTGGTGTTTGAACCGTGGCCTCCCGTCTAATAACACACACACACTACCTACGAGACTACGACGATTACGGCTGAACAAATTTATAAACTTTCTCAGGACATTTACTTTACTTTTATGCAAAAAGAAATTGATTTCAATAGTATGCAGACGGTGGTCCAAGGGCATGGTCAAGTTTGATAATTTTGTTTTTTTTAATGCCCAGTAGCAAAAGTTTTCTTTGAATGTATGAAGCTATGCTACTGTACGTCGTTTTACTGTAGGCTTTAAGTGGGAATAGACAGAAACTTGAACTGATTTTTGCAAACGGGTTTCATTGTTCCGATTTTGTTCACATATCCGATTGGTTTCTGGTAAAATAAAGCAAAACAAAGAGGTGATGACTTTAAGCGAGGAATCCCAAAATGTATAAACTTCATCCACATCAGAGATCAGAATGAGTATTCAAAAAGATGAGTAGATTCGAATTTCTGATACTTATACGCATTCATACTTATTTTAATATCATACTCATACTACTCATATTCATCGTACTCATACTTAACAATACGCATGATGTTGTTGATTTCGACTCTCCTTTAAGCCCACTTCACACGGTAATACTTTACGTACGTAAAGTCTAATGAAAATGTAAAATGAAATTACATCCGTATGAAAAAAAGAGAATAAAAGTCGTATGATTTATATTTTTTGCGTTTATATGATCGGTATAAGACAATAACAAAGTAAAATGAAAACAGCTGTTACACTTTTTTTTTTATGTGTTTACATAAAAATACATCCCTGATCTAATGCGACTTGCTTGTTTTTTGAATCATTTCAAAAAATTAAGAGAGCCATACGACTGTCAAACTTTTCATCCGTATTTTCTCTCAATGTGTGATGATTTCATTACATAGTACGTTTAGACGATCACATCCGTACTCTTCTACACAAAATTTTGACAGATCATATTACTTGTGGGACCGTGTAAAGTAGGCTTTACTCAACATTTAAAAGAATCACAAAATAAGTACGATTCGCGTACGAACACTACATTACCTACACTTTGCTTGCTGACTTTGTCTTTTTCTTTCTTCTTTTTTTTTTGTAAATGCAACAACATCTAAGATTGTAAATTTTGATGAATGATTCGAATTACTCGAATCATTTATGAGTATTATAAGTATTTTTCTAAATTTATGAATCGAGTGTCATGAGTTTGATGTCAACGTTGTACTCATACTCATTGCAAGCTGTACTTATAAATCAATGTTGTAGGGAGTACGAATGAATCGGAGTAGTTGAATTTCAATACTGTTGACTTACTAATACTCAAAATTTCATGTGTACTTATGAGTATCGAAAAAACGTAAACGTAAATCGTAAATAACATTATAGCAGTGAATATAAATCAAAAATAAAAATTCTCGTCTTAAATTCTCTTATTAGAATAGTGGATGGTTCAAGGTTCTGGATATTCACGTTTTTGCGAGTTCCTTGTACTTTAAACCTACAAATTTTATCAATCAAATAATAAATTTTTGAATACAAAGGAATTTTGCTTAGTAAGTGTTTTGAACGCAAGTTGCAAGTATTTTTTTTTTTAAATTTAATGTGGCTATTAAACTGTTTAAAATGTCTAGAGATAACTTCTTTTATAATTTGTAGAATTGATAGTCTTTATACAATGCCAATTTTGAATAAATATTTTTCTTCTTCTTGAATTGAAAACCAATTAGAGAATATTTAATATTTCTATGAATTATGAAGTGCCGTGGTCTAGTAGGTAGTGTGTTGGCTTATTAGACGTAAAGCCAGGGTTCAAACCCCAGGCCAGACATCAATACAAAATACAAAAAGTATTTCATCGGCCGCTTCCACTCAGCAGATTTCTGGCAAAAAACTCAGAGTAAAAAAATTGCCATGAAAAGTTTCTCAAAAATCTGTCGTTCGGAGTCGACCTTAAACTGTAGGTCCTGCCACTCATGTATAAAATTACTAAACACAACATATGTGGTGTGAGAAATTAGGTCGTAATCCTGACTGAAGGGTTGTAATGACCGATTATGTATGTATGAATTAGCTTTCTTTTGAAGATTTGATTGAAAATCTTGATGGAGATGAACTGTAAACTGGATCTAGAATGAATGTAAACAAATGTGGTTATTGATAGCACCTATAGAATCAACAAATACTTGTGGTGTGGATATTGTCAGAAGATATCAATAAATCTACTATTTTCTAGTATACGACTTAAGGAACTACTTATCAAAGTTAGTAGACAAGCTAAACCAACCAGGGCAGAATAAGCGCTATTCGTAAGGCGACTAAAAATGTACATGAATTCTCTACCTCTAGTATCAACAGAGTAACTCTGAATTTATCTTGGAATTATATTCGGTACCTGGAATTTAAATACATAAACCAGAACCAGTATAACGGTAACTGCTCTTTGTTGTTGCAAGAAATAGTTTTTATGTAGAGTATCAACTTCAGGAATATGCGCTGACTGTACTGTAGTCTAGTAGGTAGTGTGTTGGCTTATTAGATGTAAAGCCAGGTTTCGAGCCCCAGGCCAGACATCAAAACAAAATACAAAAAGTATTTCTTCGGCGACTTCCTCTCAGCAGATTTTTGGCAAAAACTCTGAGAATAAATAAAAATTGCCATGAAAAGTTTCTCAAAAATCTGTCGTTCGGAGTCGACTTTAAACTGTAGGTCCCGCCACTCATGTATAAAATTAACACACACAATACAAGTGGTGTGAGAAACTAGGCCATAATCCTGACTGAAGGGTTGTAATGACCAATTATGTATGTATGTATGTACTTTGTAATAAAATCAACTGCATTCTACTAAATGGCTGCAGTTTGAAGGTTAGATTGGGAGAAAAGTGCTCATGGAACTCGGTTTGAGCGCATAAGTAGAATGGTGGTAGTAATAATAGCCTGTATGTCCTTAGAATTAACTGTCACTGGATATAGTGGCGAAGAAGTTGCTGTCTAGTCTAGTAGCTAGTGTGTTGGCTTATTAGACGTGAGAAATCGGTTCAAACCCATGAAAACGAAGTATGAAAAAATATTTCAGCATCGACTTCCTCTCAACAGATTTCTGCAAGAACTCTAAGAGTACAATAAAATTAACATGGAAAGTTTCTGAAAAATTTGTCTTTCGGAGTCGACTTTAAACTGTAGGTCAACGCCGCTCATGTATAAAAATTAACACACACTCAACATAAGTGGTGTAGCAACCCACACCACTTATGTTGAGTCGTTATCTTGAGTGAAGGGTTGTAAGGACCAATTACGTTAGGTATATTAGCGAACAATAAATTGCAAGCAAATATTCTTACAAAAGTGTAGGGAGATCGCCTATTGATGATAACGGAATTCGTTACCGGTCCTAGTTTTATTACAAAAATTCCTGACATCAAAGGATATGACAATTGTTTACAACTCCTAGAGGGCAACATCAAAATTTCTGATTTTTGTAGATTATTGTAGCATTATTCGGACCGAAATAATGGGTACAGTCAGCCGCAGTGAAAACTATAAAAAGTCCAACCGATATCGATATTTATCGATAACATTGTAAATAATTCAATAGGAGGAGGGGGTGGTTGGATAATGTGTAACGGTTGCATTGATTAAAATGACTTGTTCATGGCCTCCCACCAAAACATTTCTGTTTTTCTTATAATTTTTAGTTTTATTTTCAGATTTTGTTTTTATGTTTTACTTGTTAAAGGTCATTCCAATGATTTTAATTAACACCTTAATACATTAGCTTTTGCACTAGTGCCACACATACACACATATGTAACATTTTTGTATTTTGTTTTTACAATTTCACTGATAAACAGATGCATAACAAAATTAAAAAAAAAGAAAAAAACAAGAAGAAAAAAAATTGTTTTAAAAACTACAACTTGGCTACATGCGATTGAGTATGTACTTGAGCTTGTGCCTGGTTACCTACCTGGTTATAGTTTCAGTTTTATTAGCAATTTTAACATGAAGATGCTAAACAAACAGACAAACAGACAAACTGACAAAACGAATGTGTTTACTCTGGGCAAATATTCATTTTCATTCATTTTGCTTTTTTGCTTCATTCTGTTACCAATTCGTTTGTACGAATTCATTTCCTTTACATGCCTAATTCCCAAGCCCTTGTTGTCATTCGTCTACTTTTTGTTTTATTTCCTCTTTTGGTTGCAATTTAGCTTTTAAAACGAAATGAAATTATTTGCTTTGAATATCGTTCTTTTCTTTTTTTCTTGTTGTTGTTTTGGTTCCCAATTGGATGTGAATAAAATTTTTAAAGAAAGAGTGTGAAATGAATATCCAATAAAATACTGTAGACTGTCAAGTACATTTAATTAATAGGGACACATCGAAATTTGAACGTTTTCTTAAATTTTTGTTTATCAAAAATCTACAAATGTAGACTAAAACAGCTTTTAATTCTACATATACCGGGTCTTTCAGTAAGCATTTCGTATTTTCAATTTTAAATAAAATAAAATGTGTTCATTATCGAAAATTTTTCGTTTGAAAGGCCTATCATACATGTGTATGTACAGCGGTGGCCTCATAATTAGAAACTATGTTTCTGGAACTGAGTTCTCTGGAGTGACAAATCTAAGTTTAATTTGTCCCAATCTGATGGAAAAACGTATGTAAGAGGTCCTCCAAACAAAGCCTTTGATCCCAGGTACACAGAGAAAGCTGTAATACAAATTAACAAACATACATGTAGCTACATTGTTTCTAATTATAAGGCCACCACTGTATAAGCCATTTTGAACAGAATATCGTTCAAATGTCGCCCACAATTTCTCTGGCCGCAGCGCTTTTGAAATGTACAATTTTCCGCAATTCTGAATATAAGGCTGAATTTGACCGGTGGCTTGGGTGATACTTGCTTCGAGGTAGACAGTTCACATTACCCCTACGTACCTTCACATCGCTTGTGCATGAGCTGTGTAGCATGTAGAGCCGCCCTGTTGAAACCTTATATCGTTGGTGTCCAGATCATTCATGTCAGGTCGAACGTAGTTCATAATCAGTGATCTATAGTGCTCGCTATTGACAAAGTCGTTCTATAAGAAATATGAACCTATGTCGCCGCAAGCCCAAAATCCACACCAAACTGTGACTTTTTCAGACTGATTTAGACGCTCTTGGATCTCATGTGGATTGGTATCGTCCCAAAGGCGGCAATGGGTACCATTCATCCAGAAATTTATGTTAGGCTAGAGGACGTGTACTTGTCAATTAAGACAAGTACAGTACCTAGAGGTCGAATTGACCCATTGTACAACGTCCTAGTTTCTCACACCACTTATGTTGTGTGCGTTAATTTTTATACATGAATGGCGGAACCTACAGTTTAAAGCCGACTCAGAACGACAGGTTTTTTGAGAAACTTTTTCATGGCAATTTTATTTACTCTCAGAGTTTTTGCCAAAAATCTGCTGAGAGGAAGTCGCCGAAGAAATACTTTTTGTATTTCGTCTTGATGCCTGGCCTGGGGCTCGAACCCTGGTTTTTACGTCTAATAAGCCAACACACTACCTACTAGACTACGGCGACTTCTTAGAAACTTAGGTCATTTGGCAAAACAGACTGCATAAATAAGAGTCAGATGGCTCTAATCAAATATTAAAGTTCGGAAGTATCTGTTGGAATACGCGACACAATACATCGTAGCTGTACCAAAAGGAAAACCCAGTTTTTCAAGTTTACATGTACATAATTGGTCATTACAACCCTTTAGTAAGGATTACGACTTAGTTTCTCACACCACTTTTGTTGTGTGCGTTAATTTTTATAAATGAGTGGCGGGACCTACAGTTTAAAGTCGACTCCGAACGACATATTTTTGAGAAACTTTTCATGGCAATTTTATTTACTCAGATTTTTTGCCAACAATTTGCTGAGAGGAAGTCCCCGAAGAAATATGTTTTCTCATATTTCTTTTTGTTGGAGAAGTCTGATCTGGGGTCTGAACCGAATTCTTACGTCTAATAAGCCAACACACTACCTACTAGACTACGGTGACTTCCTGTAAGGACAGAAACCACATAAACCGCACACAGAGCTGATATATTTCTAAGGCGACCTCCTCTCAGCAGATTTCTGGCAAAAACTCTGAGAGCAAATTAAATTGTCATGAAAAGTTTTTAAAAAAATCTGTCGTTCGGAGTCGACTTTAAACTGTAGGTCCAGACACTTATGGATAAAATTAATACACACAACACAAGTGGTGTTGAGAAGCTAAGTCGTAATCCTGACTGAAAGGTTAGAATGACCAATTGTGTTATAAATGTATAATTGAATAACATATGACGTGATTGTTCACTGCTGATTTATTAATCTAGAATAACTATATATCGGGTGGGCCATCTATCGGCTTAAATTTGAACCATCGGTTATTTCAAATCTGGCAATATTTATGTCATTCTATTCTGTCACAAAATTCAGTATATTATCTCCACTGAACGTAATGAATCGATTTACGCTTGAGCAAATTTGGGATTTATTGGAATAAATGGACCAAAGAGAAACTGCATGATGTTGTCAGTTTTGCAAAAAAAAAAAATCTTTTCGGACGAAGCTCATTTTACATCTTGGTGGATACGTTAATTGCCGTATTTGGGGGTCAGAAAAAACACACTTGGTCTTACAGAAGCCAATGCACCCATTACGACGGACATCATTGGCCCATATTTCCTTGAAAATGTGAACGGTCCAACCATTACGGTCAATGGAGATACGTATTGCACCATGATAACCGATTTTTTTTGTAACAGCTCTTCATGGTATTGATGTGAACGACGTTTGGTTTCAACAAGATGATACAACTTGCCACAATCGCTTTATTGCATCGAATTTTTGATGACCGTTTAATTAGCCTAAATGGGGATGTCAAGAAGCTTCGATTTGACACCGCTGCACTTTTTTCTGTGGATCGCCGTTAAAGAAAAGTGTTATATCGACACACCACAGACAATTGTACATTTGAAGGGCAATATTCGTGATGTTATTACCGAGATACGACGCCTGATACTCGAAATAGTGTACGAAACTTGGTCCGATCGAATGAGGTACTGTGAGGCAAGCCACGACAGCCATATGCATACATAATTGGTCATTACAACCCTTCTGTCAGGATTACGACCTAGTTTCTCACACCCCCTTATGTTGTGTGTGTTAATTTTATCATGAGTCGCGTGACCTACATTTTAAAGTCGACTCCGAACGACAGATTTTTGAAAAACTTTTCATGGCAATTTTCATTTACTCATTACTCTACTTCATAATTGAATATTAAAATATTAAATTCGTAAATATTTTTAATTGAAGTAATAAAGTAAATGAAAATACAGTGCACCCTGCGCTAATGTGAACACCGCATTATATGAATACCGCTTAATGTGAACATGTTTTTTGCTTCATTGACTACTCTAAAAGATGAACAAATGTAAAAAGCCCTATAATTTTAACAGATTTTTTTTAATTTGAACGTTAAAATTCTGTGTTTATTAGTTGCGGGAATCCC
This sequence comes from Sarcophaga carnaria, assembly GCA_958299815.1. Taxonomy (NCBI): domain Eukaryota; kingdom Metazoa; phylum Arthropoda; class Insecta; order Diptera; family Sarcophagidae; genus Sarcophaga; species Sarcophaga carnaria. The sequence continues at coordinate 90,281,186 of OY283149.1, forward strand.
CGTATTAGGTGTACATATATACAGTCACACAGATAATTATGCGTACCCCATAAAGATCATTTTTTTTTAAATGATAATATATGGACAAGTCAACTGATTTTTGCGCCAAATTTTTTGTTTTCCGTCACAGCCGAACAAATTATATTTGTTCTCATCACTAAATATTACATTCGCCTAAAAATCAGTTTAGGCAAATTCCAATCGTGACTTTTTTCTCGGCACTCGGCAGCGGAAACCGTTCTTTCTCAAAACACTTCGAATTGTTTCGGAATGCACAATAACATTGTGATCACTTTCCGAGGTATTTATTTCTACGGCTGTAGTCCTAGGATTTTTATCCACAATACCTTTTATATACCGGGCTATCCTTGGAGAAATTTTATGCGAAATATACGTCGTACGTATAATTTTCGTATGTACAATTTGTGACTGCAGTCATAAATTCATAGATTTTGGGAATCTTTTTTTTATGTAAGTAAATGTGTCGTTACAGACGCTAATGTAAAGAAATTTTAGATTAGAAGTTCATTACTTTAAAAAAAAATGATTTTAGGGGGTACGTATAATTATGTGTGTGACTGTATATGTATGCGTTAGTACATCTGCTTGCATATTTATTCTTCATTTGCTACTTAAATACTGTGAAGAAAGTTTGTAAAGATTAAATTATAAAATGTGTTCTAAAAAATTTTAAAAAAATTAAAAAAATTTATAAATAATGATTTTTGTTTAAAAGATGGTATAATTCTTTTCTAAAATTTTCGGTATTCGGAAATGTGAACAATTCGCAAAAGTGAACAACGCCAGTTCTAATTAGTTCACATTAGCGAGCGTGCACTGTAACACTATAAAAATACGTTATAAAGTGGAGAGTATAAGATTTTCAATTTCAATTACGTTTTTAAATGTTCATTTTATTATGTTTCTTATTACGATTCTTAAATTGAAATACAAAATTAAAAAGTTTTAATTTTTTTCTTCTTTTTTAGCATAGAAATTCAACCGTATTGTTGGTGTTGCTCTTGCCATTGCCATTGCTTTATGCTGTTGTATTAATTTAATTAATTAACACATTTATTAAATTTGCCACCACTTGAATGTTGTGTGTGTGTGTTTTAATTCAAATCGGTATTTATTTTGTGTGTGTGTGTTGCAATTTCTAAACAGCACTGTCATAAGCAACGTGTGTAAACAGGATGGAATGGAAATTAAATTAAATTTACAAGTGAGTACAAAGATTTTTAAATTCATTTTTTAAAGTTCTGATTGCAAACCCTAGCAATTTAGATTCATCTGTAGCTAGGGTTTGTTCTAGATAAAGAAATTTTGCAATAGTTTTTTATAATTATAACGCTATGCGCTTCATTTTAATTACCAGAGTAAACATATATTTCAACTGTCAAAAATCAGAGTCGCCACTTGAAAAAAAATTATTGATACGCCCTCTAGAGTTATGAATAAAAAAAATAATTAAATAAATCACATGGTAAATAAATTTTAATTATTGCTTGCAATGCAAATGAAGTCTTCTTCTCATAGGATTTTGAAATTTTATTCTCCATTTTTCTTCTGTTATTTAACGACTTATTGGTTTAGCAGACGCTGACTAATTGTTCAGTGTGCCTCTATTAAAGAAATCACCATAAGGTTTCACCATGTGTGTGGTTGTAATGCATTTGCTGAACTTGTTCTTATGTTTGAAGAAGGGTATTAACTGGCACCCATCTTCCCCAAAACATGTTAAAATGCACGCGCTTTTTAGATACGAATACACGAATACGTACCCACCGTACGACAAGTCTTTAAGTTGTTTTGATAACAAGCCAGCCAAACATTCGCATTTCATGCATACAAGCAGAACAATTTTAAACGCAAAACATACAAACACGATTTTGGAACTGCCAAGTCTTGTGATTTAATGCGTGCCCGTCAGCGTCTAATACCAAACCAAATTGTTTACAGGTGGTGTGGTGCGGTATGGTTGTGTGGTGTGCAAGTGTCGGTGTGTGAATTTTTCTGTTCATTCATAGTGATATTGATGAAAATGAAACGGCAAAAAACGCAAAAAAAAAATGAAAAAAATCATAAAAGTTTTGTTCTCTAATGAAAATAATTCATCGCACTCTGCACGTTCCAAAAGCAAAACAAATCACAAAGAACCACCCAACAACAATAAGTCTGTGAGGTACAACAACGTGCGAGTGTTAAAATAAACAAATCGTTTTTAATTTTTGTTTTGTTTCTTTTTTATCTATTTTTGTTGTTGTTTTTAAGTTTTGTTTTTCTTTTGCCTTCTTTAATTACAATGGAACTGGAAAATGTCAATTAAGCAGAAGAACAAAACCGAATGACAACAACGGTAATGCGAGGCAAGCACTCTAATATTAGATTTGTTTGTTGTGTAGGTAGCAAGTGTGCACGGGGAATGTATTCCACTATAAATAATTGTAGAGATTATCTCTGTTACTCTTTTCGCATTAACCTTGAAATAATTTAATGACACAACGAATATCAATCTCTTGTAATCCTTACTTAGGCTTAAACACACGATCCTTTTCGAATATCCGAATGATGTCGTGAAGAAATCAATCAGCAAAAAGGCAATATTGTTAAGAATTTCGGTAGATTTCTCCCCAAAACCCAAAGCGTTTAACGGGATGGTTCCTCGTGAAAGTTTCCTCAAAGGAACTAAATTTCTTCCAAGTTTAGACTCAAATCAAAAATGATACGAATAAATAATTACCTAGGCGACTAGGTTAAATCATTTGGAGTGTCTAATGAAACCGTGGGGTTCCCATCAATCAAAAATGATACGAATAAATAATTACCTAGGTGACTAGGTCAAATCATTTTGATTATTATCTAATGAAACCGTGTGGCCTTCCAACGTTCATAGATGCCAAGTCAACTAACTGGCCACCTATTGTGGAACCTTTCTTCTTCTTTTTTTACAAAACACTTTTTACAATCTCTCTCACATTATAGCATAGGTCTCACATACCATTTACTATCTTTCGTAGCGCCCAATTTATTTCATTATTAAATGAGAGCAACAACACACCGATCATTTGATTAATATCAGTGATTGGTAGCTTAGCGTCTGCCCTCGCAGCCTATCAGTGTCTATATTTGTTTCAGTGCCTGCAAGGGTACATATGGGGAGACCCCTACCTCCATAAGATATCTCTGGCATCTACTAACTAGGCTGTACGTTTCGTTTCTAGGGCTGCTTAGTTATTCGCTACTAATTAACAGTCCTATAAACTGCTGCAACATCGGCTGGGCGAGCTAGTTTTCTCGTTTACTTTTTTGATGTAGAAAAACTCACCAACCTCCATCTGATTTAATTAGTCAGGATAGTCGTTTATATTACTTCTAACTTCGGTTTGTTTTACTAGAAGTACATACATGGTTTCTCCGACCATGTCCCCCCTAGCCATGATCTTAGCTATTTTTCTGGTGATTAGGTAAACAGAAAGAAGATTTAAGATTACCATTAATGCCGTGGTCAAATTTTTCCGAAGCATAACTGTAATAAATAAGGCCAACTATGTTAAGATTGTGCCTAAACAACCACTTAAAACAGCCTCCGTAAGAAACGATCTTTCTAGGGACCACAACTTGTCTACTTTAAAAAAAAAATTTTTTTTGTTCAGGACCTATTATGTGGAAGTACTTTTTCAGCATTTCGGCCATAACTCTCCAATAGTGCTAAATTTGTGGCCTTAGAGAATACGTATTCTCATAAAAAATAGCCAAATGTCATGATCTTGGTGGCCATTGGACTGCTGCAAAACGTGAGATCACTTTTGTGGTTCGCGTATAGTAGTATATGGCATACTAGAGAAATACGCCGAGTTCAAACTTCGATTCTGACGTCTTGAAAGAAAGGAATGTGGATAAAATAATCACGTTTCAACTGTCTTCTAGCTCTGAGAGTTACCATGCAATTGCAATTATCAAGCTTCTGATATGTATGTCGACCAGAGTCGACCTTAAACTATTGGGTTCAGCCCCTCACATATGACCTGAACAACAGACTCATCTCTCAGTAGGTCCACGGTATCATGAACCGTCATTTTGATATTCTTGAATTGCCGCTTCTGACGTTCTTGAATTTTCACAACAAAAGTAGGGAATGAATTAAAATTCAAAGCCAGAAATTAATTTCCAAACTGAAGATAATTTTTTTTTACATAAACAAATTTCTCATACAGCATAAATTTTAACTTTTATGAACAAATTCATTAAAATGCGAACTCTAGTCTGTTCGTGGTGAACACATGAAATTACGAATAGGAAACCTTCCCCACTGGCAATTCTAAATCAACAAATAATTTTTCGCTGTTTTTTTTTAAGAGACGGCAAATTAAAAATATTTTTTTTGTTGTTCTCTTAGTTTAAATAATGCATTCAAATGCATTTAAAATAAAATAATTTTTCATTTTGAATTTAACAAACAATCTCCTTTTCAGCCACAAGCAATATAATAAACTTGACACTTGACGTGACGAGTATTGAATTTTTACATGAAATTTGAGTGTGCAACAGTGACGAGTTAAAGAAACAAAAACTCTTTTAAAAGCGATTATTTATACGCGTAACAACAAAGAAAAAATTTTCTAATATTTCGCATGTTTTTCCAATCATGAATTTGAGAAGCATATTTTGAGCACATTTGCTACTGATTATTGACGACAAATGTTTGCAATGTTTGACTCACAGGACACATGCATACGTTTCACTGATTTGTGCTTCAGTAGTGTTTCAATTTTTTTTTTAATAAAATCGCCAGCTTGCTGGTGCATTAAAGTGAAGTGCAATTACATGGTAGAAAGAGAGTCGTGTGATAGAGAATCAAGTGTCATATGTCCGTTAAAGTTTTGCTCGTGATTATTTTCGTATCTTATCCAGTATTAAGCAGGTCAATTTGGTTTTTTATTCTGCTTTAATTATGGCGTCATAAAATACAAATTTTCTTCAGATTCTTTTTTTCCATCTGTTTGTTATCAGAAACTAATTTCTAATCTGAGCCATTCGATATAGAATGTGGGTCAAACATATTGATAATTTAAAATGATTTGTGATGGCTATTGGTTTTTAGGATTACCTTTGCCATTTCACTTGTGTAATATGCCATTTTGATGCAGCCTTCAAGGTTTTCCAAGTCATTTATTGTTAACGAAAATTATAGATTGCTGTATAACGAGAGTATTGCTGGTAATGGTACTAAGAATTATGATCCGGATTATTGTAATTTAGAAATCATTACAATATTAGAAATCATTACAATCAATTGTTTTTATGATGTATTATACAGCAATACTACAGATTATAAATTTTCCGCTTAATGTTTAAAAGATTTTCGAAAATATTTTATTTGCAGATGTGATAGCAATTGTCACGTGAAGTGATAGCGAATAGAAAAACGTGTGTGTCTGATTAGAACTCAAATAATATGAAATTTTGTAGATTACTTGCAGAACATTTTAAGGTACTTAATTTAGGCGGCATTATCTATGCAATCTGATATTATTTTAATCTGTTGATTTCACGATTCGAAATACCAGCAATTTGTGGACGTAATGATGAGGTAAAGACACCTCTAATGTGGCCACAATGCAATAGTTTTGTTTAGAATTTTATAATATTTAATGCGATTTTTTAATATTTTTTTACTACAGTTACTACGTCTAGTTCTAGGCTCAATCAAAAATTCGAGACCTACATTGATTGTCTAAGTAAATCAGAAAGGAAAAATTCTTTTGAACATTTAACCGATACTCTTATTTACATACATATGTATGTAATTGTTCATTACAACTCTTCAGTCAGGATTACGACCTAGCTTCTCACACCACTGTGTTGCGTTTGTTAATTTTATATATGAGTGGCGCGACCTAAAGTTTAAAGTCGACTCAGAAAGACAGATTTTATGAGAAACTATTCATGGCAATTTTATTTATTCCCAGAGTTTTTGCCAAAAATTTGCTGAGAGGAAGTCGCCGAAGAAATATTTCTTAATTTTTTTTTTTGGTTATTGGAGATGTCTGACCTGGAGTTTGAACCGTGGCCTCACGTCGAGGAAGCCAACACACTACCTACTAGACTACTTTTGTAAATATTCGCTCCCATTCCTCGCAAACTCGTCTGCTCTCTGATTATTGAGAATTTCAATAAGACCTGGGAACCAGAGGGTAACCTTATTTTGTCTACCTTGTCTCCCATTAACACGCTCTCATTGCCTTGATAAACTATATGGGCCTCTTAGTAAATATTTGTAAAGAAATCGGAACAAAATAAAAAAAAAATATACTCAACATTACTTGCTTTTAATTCTAATCGCTAGAATCTCCCTTTCATGAGAAGCAGTACCATCGTAATTAAATAAAAAAATTCAATAATCGGTTCTCTAACTATTTAAAAAAATAGATTGGAGCTAATGTGGCGTTCATTATCTACTGTTTACCACGTTTATTCATTTTATGAAATTCTTTTTGGTTTAAATCGGAAGTGGCAACATGTGCATGAACAAACATTTTCTAAAGATAAGATTATAGAGTCTCATACACGCTAACATGTATAATGAATCATTTTCAATGAATTGAAAAAGCCAAAAAAAAACCAACAAACTCCAAAAATAAAGAATACTTATCTAATTAAACCGACAATGTATTTATTTGTTGTTGTTGTTGTAAATTATTTTTAAATAAAAATTAGAAAAATTACTTTTTCTTTTAACAAAACAAAGCTGATTTGCACGCATTTGAAATTATAAAGATTAAATAGAAATACATACACACTCATACGTACATGATACGTAAGTTTGGCTAACAAAATTCCGTTTACACCACCTCCTGATATAAGAATTTGAAATATTAGCTGGGATTACGTTTGTATATACGTCGTAGGGCGGGCAGTGTTGTATTAGGCAGTTAGTTTTGCTATGAAATAATTTTTTTCTGTTTTATTCGTTTATTTATTTACTTATTAAATAAATTAAAATAAACAAAATGATTTAGTAAATAATTGGGTGTGCATGAAATTCTAAAAAAAGATGATGAAAATATTGAAGAACATTTCATACGCAATTTTGTTTTAAGCCAACTCATGATTAATCGAATAATCAATGGAAGAATGTTCACAACTTTTTTGAAAGATTGATCACTTGCCAGTTGTTGTAATAAATGGATTAATAAATAGAAAATTATTATCTTGTAAAGTTTGTAGTATGGATTTTTATTAACACATATCTATGTATACATAGTATATACAGAGCGTTTTATGTGGGTGGTTATATTGTAAGCGAATAATTTAAATTTCAATTCAAAACTCAAGTATTAGATTTTCCAACAGAAGCTTTCGAACTTTGACAGTTGATAACGTCATCTTGTTGAAGTTACATCTGTCAAATTAGTTAACATTTATTCCGTCTATTTTGGCAAACTACCAAACATATTTCCGTTGTTGAAGCAGGTTCAGTCATTTCAACTTGCCCCTTATGCAGGCTGGTAAAAATGGACTTATTGTTGCGATTGAAACGTCTTATAAATTTTGGTAAAGTAACCTTTACTTAGCAGGATGTACTCTTCTAAAAATTCTATTGACTTATCTTCATCTTGCTGAAGACGCATTCATTGTATATGCCAGGTTTAATTCACAATAATTGCCCAGCAAAATTTCCATTTTGTTATCATTTTTTTTATTCGTTTCCCTACCTTTTCATTGTACATAGGGCTGCTAAATCACGGAAATTCTGCAAAAATTCCAACGTAATGTTCTTTAGGATCCCAGATCTTTCATAGTACATCAGACTGCTAAATCATGGAAATTCTGCAATAAAATTCCAACATAATGTTCTTTTGGATCCCAAATCCTTTATGGTAGTCCATAGCTTTATCAAGTGTATTCAACATGAAAGTCATGTGACTAATTGGTATATAGTAATTGGTTTGTCTGCGTAGTTACCTTTTTCCTCATTTTTGGGAGGAGACAATATCAGCAATTAAGCCGCCTCTTTCTTCCAGCAGATTTCTGGCAAAAATCCGGAGAGTAAATAAAAAAATCTGTCGTTCAGAACCGACTTTAAACTGTAGGTCTTGCCATGCGTATGTATGGTGTGAGAAGCTAGGTCGTAATCCTGACTAAAGGGTTGTAATGGCCAATTAATGTAATGAACTCCAAAACAGTGTATAGTTATCATATATGCATATGTATATCAATAATATCATATCCCATACCACATGGGTACCAGGATACACTGTGATAATCCAGGTAAAAGTAGAGTTCATGGCTAGGTGTGGCAAAACTAACGACTTCTTGACTTTGAGAATTCCTCTATTATGGGTTTTATTAATAGCGGTTTGGAAAATCTGATCAAAATAGGATAGAGAGCGCACGGTCTGAACTCTTAAACTTCAAATAAACACGCTATTAGATGCATTGCATTATGGGCATGCAAATAAGGCATATTGACCTTGGACCTCTTGCAAACGATTTCTGCAGAAGCTGTAGCGATGAGGAAGAAAAGGAGACATTCCTTTACCTATCGGGTACATGTCCTGACTTTGTCAGAGAAGAAATAGGCACCTGCTATGTAGATGATCTGGATTCGACATTGACATTGACAACCATAGTCGTCACTTCATCAGAAGTTTCGAGTGGCTTCGGGACTAGGTGATAACGGAAATTTTTGGTCTCTCAATGTGGTCTATATGGTTTAAGTGTGTCAATCAAAATTCTTTAAATGGAAAGACATTTCTATCTACCTACCTACATACATACCTACATAATTGGTCATTACAATCCTTCAGTCAGGATTACGAACCAGTTTCTCACACCACTTATGTTGTGCGCGATAATTTTATGCACGAGTGGCGGAACCTACCGTTTTAAAGACGATTTCGAACGACAGATTTTTGAGAAACTTTTCATGGCAATTTTATTTACTCCCAGAGTTTTGCCAAAAAACTGCGGAGTTGTAGTCGCCGAAGAAATATTTTTTCTTATTACGTTTTGATGTCTGACCTGGGGTTTGAACCGTGGCCTTACGTCTAATAAGCCAACACACTACCTACTAGACTACCTACCTATCTACGTTTAAGGAACAAGGTTCTTCTCTTCTGATTATTTCTTTGCATTGTTTTAATTGCATTAATTAAAACATTTTTCCAGCTAAGCAGGTCTTGAAATGATGGGAGATGCCATTTGTTTGTGTAGAAACAATGTCCTCCGTTAAAATTTGTTTGATTATTGTGTTGGAGCTTTTGGAATAACTTCATTTAAAATTATCTCACTCTTCTCGAAGTCTTTAATTAAATTAAATTACATGCGGTAGTAAAAAATGGTATCTATTTACAAAACGTAACAGCTTGTAATTATGAAATACTTTTATTTAAATTACCAGAACTTGAAATCTTGAACAACGCAAAAACTTTAGTTTTGTAATAATTTGTTCCATTAAACAAGTTCTCGAAGTGTTGTAGATAAGGATGTAGAACCTAGCAAAGCATTGCATGACATGTGTAACAGAAGTCATAACCTATGATATCTTTCGAACGCGCGAATTTCAAAAGTATTAAGGAAGCCTATGAAACAAAGTCTTTTCAGAAGCGTATACAGTTTCTCAAAATATTTATAATACATCACGTATAATTTGTGTGATTTTAGAATAGAAAATAATCTTCTTTATCAATATACCTCTCTCTGCGTCTTGACATAGATTGACTCCTAGTTAGAATGGAAATCTGAATGAGATAGCTAGGGTGAGTCATGTGAGAATCTGCGGCAATGAGCATTCAGATTAGTTTATGATCATGGTAGCTTCCATGTGCTGATAAGGCCAGATGCTTTCAAAGTGTTTGGAAGCAAACACTCGGCAAAGAAGAGAGAAGAATAAGTCAAAGGAATATAATTCAATCTGAACTTTTGTTGTTTAAGCACCATGAGAGGTGATTTGAGTTATGAACTGCTGGTCCAGTATCCATTCTATTGGGCATTGTAGACTAGAATGGGTAATCGATTCAAGCCTCATATGTAAACTCTGTAATGAGGAGAACAAATATTCAGAATACATACTTGAACAGTGTGTGCGATGGCTAATGCTACACGAAAAGAAACTCTTGGGTATCTAGCAAGTAATATTCAGGAAGTTATTCTCACTTACGCCGACCAGCATGCTGAACTTTGCCAGTCCAGCAGGATGGGAGATGCTATTTGAGGAACATCCTATATGGATTGAAGGCAGTAGAATAACTCATTTGATCGTGGTCCTCTCTATGCAACAATAAGTACAGGGTGGTGACCATTTAAAACTTTGTATTTAAAAATGCAATCAAACAAAACCGGTTTGAAATTTATTTTTTTTTTGTTGCGAAGTACAATTATTATGCTTAGAAATGGAATATTATTTCATTTATATGGCTGCCGCAACTGGCGTCACAGTACCTCATTCGATCGGATCAATTTTCGTGCACTTTTTTCGAGTGTATGGGGTCGTATCACGGCAATGGCATCCCGAATGCCTTCACATGCTCAGTTGTCTCTGGTTTGTCGGCATAACAGTTTTTTTAACGGTGCGCCACAGAAAATAGTGCAGCGGTGCCAAATCGAATGTTCTTGGCGGCAAATTGACATCACCACTTCGGCTAATTAAACGGCCATCAAATGTTTGTGGTAATAAATCGATTGTGGCATGAGATGTGTGGCAAATTGCGCAATCCTATTGAAACCAAACATCGTTCACATCAATACCATGGAGATCGGGTACAAAAAAATGGTTATCATGGCGCGATAGGTGTCTCCATTGACCGTAATTGTTACGCCGTTCTTATTTTCAAAGAGATATGGGCCAATGAGGCCTCCGCTCCACAAGCCGCACCAAACAGTCACTTGTTGTAATGGGTGCATTGGTTTCTGTAGTAAGACCACGTGTGGGTTTTCTGAGCCCCAAATACGACAATTTTACTTATTGCAAGATGAAAACGAGCTTTATCCGAAAAGATGATTTTTTTTGTGTCGAAATTGACATACCGATAGATGCCCACCCGACTTATTCTTTTTTTATTTTGTTGCTCAAATCAATCAATGCATAGGAAAGATTGATGTATTTTGTGATAAATCGATGTAACATTGATGCATAGCATCAAAAAAAAGAGTAAAAATTTATGTTTTGTTTTAGTGACCATCACAAATTCGCGATTAAATAAGTATTCGTAGAATCATTTAATTTTTTGCAATATTTAGAGCATGTCCATTACAACGTTATTGTTTAATGAGAAAAATTACAAGCATAATACTTTATTATAGCAAATTATCATTTACACTTTCAGCCGATTATACCACTTAACACGTTTAACAAAAATTTCAAGTACATTTACAGGCAATAAATCACAGACCAACGAACACATTTCCCCATAGAAAATGTAATTGATTACCGACAATCTCACATAATAATTCATTGAATCGATATTTTACCACACTGACACACACACACACATACAAAGTGAGAAAATATAAATAAAATTTAATGAACAATTTTATTATTATTATCGCTACCGAGAATAAATGTCAGTGTATTCACATTGAGTAGATGATATTTTCAAATCAATAATCGCCTGAAGACATTTAGCCAATTAACAAAAATTCTGTCATTCAGTTCATCAGTGTTCTAAAAATACTACATATTTAAGAAATATAAGAATATATTGAGCATCTTATAAATAACTAAATTAATAAATAAATAATTATTTATAGATTTATAGGAAAATGACCGAAAAGAAAAAAAGAATGAAACGTCACGAGAAATTTATTTATATTTTAATTAACAGCTTAAATGCCTTGTGAGAAAATGATGAGAAATCAAAATAAAACGTGGGCATTTTGATCAAAAAAATTGTTGTTGTTATGAAACTTTTTTTTGTGAATGGCATACTATAATAATCAATAAAGTGTAAATAATGGGAAATAACTTTATAATACGGGAGAAAAAACTTTGGAAAATTTAACTTATATTTAATTAAAGTTTTATAGTATTTTTTTTATATATGTACACCCGAGTAACTACACGAAACTACTTTTTCTTATATTTCTCAAACCCTTCAAACTGGTTTTATTTGACGACAACGGCTTTTTTTAACTTTACACAAAATTATTGATTACACGGTGCGACAGTTAAAATACACCCAGCTACTAGCATAGTGTAGGTTGTGAGTTTTATTGAGTAGAACTCCAAAATATTTTTTTTATATTTCTCGTACCCTCCAAACTTGTTTTCACACAAAATAATGGATTACCCAAACATTTTTAACCTATTTTCAAAATCCAAAGTTTTTGAAAAGGGGACAGATGAGACTTTAAAATTGTATACATAAACGTATGGTTCAAACTTACATGTTATGAGTTTTAATGGGGTAAACTTGGAAAATATGATTTTTTTTCTCATTTTTTCAAGTTTGACCATTCTTAAATGCAAAATTTAATTAAAAAATATAAAATAAGTGATGACATTCTGAAAGTGCATTATCTTGTAAAGAGATTGACACTTAGTTTGATCAAATCGGACAAAAATTACCGTAATTATTATTTAAATAGTATAACAGGCGTGTTACATTTTCATATACGTCATCTTATCAAATGAACTTTCAGTTCAAAAATTTTCAAAAGTTTTGATGTGTCAATTTCACGCTTGCATGACTACCAGACTAATATTTGTGTTTTTTGCAAATACTATTATTTCTCTTTGCGCAAATATTGGCCAACTTCTGGTGGTCGCTCAAATGCAAAATTGACACATTTTCCGATATACAATTAAGATCCATCAAAAAAATCTGAAAATTTTTGAACTAAAAGGCCATTTGAAACAATATATGTATGTATGAAAAATATAACTCTACTGTTAGGCTTTAAATAATAACTACGGTAATTTTTGTCCGATTTAATCAAACGAAGTGTCAGTCTCTTCACAAGAATAACATCACTTATTTCATATTTTTTAATTAAAGTTTGCTGCTATGAAGGGACAAATTTAAAAAAATATGCAAAAATTCGCATTTATCAAGTTTACCTCATCAAACCTATTATTAAGAATATTAAGTCCAATAACATATATATGTACATCAATTTAAAGGTCCATCCCTTTCTTTCTAATAAGGTTTAAATTTGTGACATTGGTTCAGAAATGTTTGGGTAATCAATAATTATGTGTGAAAAGATCAAAAATACTGTTTTTGTCAAATAAAACAAGTTTGGAGGGTTCAAGAAATATAAAAAAATATTTTTGGGTTCTACTCAACAAAACTCACAATTTACACTGTCATTAGCTGGGTGTATTTAATTTTTTTTATTTTGTCGCATAGTGTTATGCAAATATTTTTGAACCGATTTTGAAAATTAAAATTAATCCTCTGGAACGGCATACATAAACGTATTGTTAACGCTTATATTAAAGTCGCTGTAGTCTAGTAGGTAGTGTGTTGGCTTATTAGAAGTGAGGCCACGGTCCAAACCTCTTCGGCGACTTCCTCTCAGCAGATTTCTGGCAAAAACTCTGAGAGTAAAAAAAATTGCCATGAAAAGTTTCCCAAAAGTCTGTCGTTCGGAGACGACTTTAATCTGTAGATGCCGCAACTGACGTATAAAGTTAACAGGCACAACATAAATGGTGTGAGAAGCTAGGCTGAAGAGCGCATTCCTGCCTGAAGGATTGTAATGACAATTAAGTGTGTACATATGTATCTAGAAGAGAGGGAACAAAATTAAAATTGCATTGTTCGTTAAGTTGAATTGCACGTCAACCTTCTTTCCTTCCTTAATTTGCCATTAACAATCCGATTACCGGATTTCGGCCTGCCTTAACACATTCTTCCAGTCGCTTTTGCTGCTTGCTAGCCAGTTTGTCACGCTATTCAATAAAAGGACTTCCTCAATATGGTCCTTCCAATGCAAAAAAGATCGTCCTCTTTATCGACTTCCGCAAATCCTCGCATCTTACGCCCATCTCGCCGGAGCATCCTCTTCCATTCGAATAATATGGCCGAGCCAGCTGAGCTGGATGTTAATACGCTGCAAAACGTACATGTCGTTAAGGAGCTCATACAGCTCATTGTTGGATCGGATGCGGAAATCATCGCCAACTTGCACTGGCCCGAAGATCTTGCGTATGACTTTCTCTCGAATGTGATCGTATAGGGTATAGTATCCTCTATTAAATAATTGAGGTCTGGAGATTACATTTTAATGCACTGCATTCATCATATTGTAGTCGTAGTAGTCTAGTAGGTAGTGTGTTGCCTTATTAGACATGAGGCCACGGTTCAAACTCCAGGTCAGACATCTACAACAAAACGAAAAACGGCGACTTCCTCTCAGCAGATTTCTGGCATAAACTGTGAGAGTAAATAAAATTCGCATGAAAAGTTTCTCAAAAAAAAAAAAAAAAAAAAAAAAAAAAAAAAAAAATTTGGTTGGCTTTAAACAGTAGGTCCCGCCATTTACATAACACTATATGTAAGTGGTATGAGAAGCTAGGGCGTTATCCTAACTGAATGGTTGTAATGATCAATTATGTAACATGCATGTTGTTTTTACTTCTTAGTCTTAATATAGTCATGGTTTTGTATTCACCAGGGTAGCTGCAGAGTATCCCTGTAATTTTTTCAGCCTGTCGTCTATAATAGTCGATGGGATGTTTTTGCATACTTTTGCATTATGGTTGCAACGCACTAAGAGGCTTTGAGTTACTTAAGTGGAAGTTCGGGTCTTTACTAGTTATTAGCAAGACTAGGTACCAATATAATGCGTATTGTACTATCCCTGGAGAAATTGTTAATCGCTCTTTTACTTTTTAATTTTAACAAAATTATGTTGAGATGAAGAAGGGTTAAGTATTTACCCTCTTTTTTTTTATTAACAAACTTAAATATTAATGAGCTACTCAAATTATGAGAGCACGTACACCAGGTAAATTGTTAAGACCAATAAATGTTTTGTTAGGTGCGAATATATTGTAATGAAATTAAAGTCAAACAACCCACACTTTGAATAGGAACCTTATCGTTCAAAAAGCGTCATTAATATTAATTAAACTAGTAAGTATTGTAGCATATTGCCATAATGTTTTAAGCCTTAATGTCTTCTGGGTGTTATTAAGATGGCATAAATTTGTTTATTTAACTCATCAAACGTCTGCTCCTCAATTTAGCAAATATTTCGTCTTTTATTCTTCGTGTTTTTCGCTTTAGTTTTTCAGACGACCTTGTATAATAAAATATTTACGCATTTTATGGTTTTTTTGGTTTAAATAAATACAACGAATATACACAGGCAGACTCTAATAATAATTTGATAATAATTTTCTTTTCATGTTTTGAGTGTTCGTGTATATTTTTTGGGGTTTTATTTTTGGCAAATCGAAACGCAATTCTAAACTTCAAAAGAACTTTCTGTGACATAAATTGGTTTAAGTTTGAAAATATCCTACAGCAAATAAATGATTAACTACTTAAGCATTATGGAGACATATTGTACACATTCGTACACCATTTATAATGATGATAATATTAACAGTGGGGCAAAAGCAACAACTTGTTCAGAATTCTAAGAAAATTGAAAACGTCATTGTTGGTTTAAAAAAATTGTGAATTGAAAAATTCAGTTGTATTGCGCAGTCTTCAATAGAAATACGCAAAGAACAAAATTATTGTGTTCTTATTTGAAATTGTAGTTTTTGGGAATGCGTAGTCCTTGAATATTAGATCTGTTATTGGATCCTTATGCCTTTGTTGAGAGGTGAACATTTCTGTTTTTAAACGCAAACATTACCGTAAAATATTGATGAGACCACTATCAGAATATGAAAAATTTCCTTTCAGCTGTAAATACATTTACTACATCTGAAGGTCTATGAATGGTCTTTAAGAATCATAAGTAACAAAATAGTTATTAGAGTTAATTAGAGAGTACTTTATACATACGTCTGTCATACAAAAGTCACCAGAACAGACGCCAAAAAAATTAATACATGCTCTTAGATTTGTTTGTAGTCGCCGTAGTCTAGTAGGTAGTGTGTTGGCTTATTAGACGTAAAGGCCAGGGTTCGAGCCCCAGGCCAGACATCAAGACAAAATACAAAAAGTATTTCTTCGGCGATTTCCTCTCAGCAGATTTCTGGCAAAAACTCTGAGAGTAAATAAAATTGCCATGAAAAGTTTCTCAAAAATCTGTCGTTCGGAGTCGACTTTAAACCGTAGGTCCCACCACTCATGTATAAAAATTAACACACATAACATAAGTGGTGTGAGAAACTAGGATATTGTACAATGGGTCAATTCGACCTCCGGGTACTGTACTTGCCTTAATTCACGTGGACGTGTACTTGTCCACTAACCTAACCTAACCTAGATTTGCTTCAAAGAAAGGTAATTTTTCAAATCCTTTTTGAGAAACTTTTTCACGGCAATTTTATCTTCTTTTAGAGTTTTGCCAGAAACCTGCTGAGAGGTAGTCGCCGAAGAAATATTTTTTTCGTATTTCGTTTTATTCAAGATATCTGAAATGGGGTTTAAACCTTGGCTAGGCTATTGCGACTGCAAAGCTCTACAGCTTACATTTAATTTATAATGAAACAAGATTTTTTTAAAGCACAACACATTTCTATACATGTACACAAACTTCTGAGAAATCAAGTCTTTCTGTGAAGTAGGAAGAAACGTTTCTAAAGGTATATTTGGCATCAGAAATTATAGGGAGATTCAGAAAGTCTTCTTAAAGCCAGACGATTTTGAGTCAATCTAAAGTTTTGCTAAAAAAAAACTATTAAAGAAAGCGATATGATACTGGCATTAGATTATCCGGAAGAAGTCTGATATTGTAAACGACCTTCTGACAGGATGTTATAGGCTTAGAGAACATTTGCTCAGAATTAAAACATGAAGATTTTGTTATGAGGCGAATGAAATATCAGAATGCATACTCTAAGCGTGTATGGCGAGTGAAACGTCTGGGAGCCTCAAATACTATCCAGGAATTACGTTTGATACCACCGAACAGCGTCCTGAGATATATCAAGGCAATAGGAGTGGGTAAGGTATTAAGAGTCATTCTGTATAAGTTGAAGCACTACTTTAGTTTGTCTACTTAACAATACAGCATGTTAACATGCAACATGTCCTTTGTTTCCATTTGATTATTTAAGTTTTTCCCGATAAGTTTTCGACTGTAGAATGTCTTAGGAAAGGTTATATTAGCAGGTAAGTTCACTCGGTGGCCCATATTTTGTTAAATATTGTCCATTATTGTGAGCGTGAACCACCCCGAGCGTCGAATGTATCCGGTTAGTTCTCTTAGTGGCACGTTCGCCCATAATGCAAGATCATCAAACGTTCTTTCACCCAAAAACCGATTACGGCTGTTTTGAAGAGCACTCACATAAAACGTGTTGTACCGATTCAATTTCTTCCACATCCTGGCAACTACTACAGTAATCCAAGAGGGGCAGACCCAGCTTGTCAGCGAAACTGCCAATAGCGCAGTGTCCTGTTAAAATTCATGTTCTCATGTGCTTGGAAAATAGGGTATCTAGCTATTGTTAAATAGGGTCAACGCCCTCTTTATATATTTATTTTGTATAGGTTTATTCTATTATGTGTACCATTAGTGTTGAAGAATTTTGCTTATCTAGTTACAAACTTTTTCAAACGAGGGCTTGTCATACTTTCGTATTAAGTTCGTTTCTAAAATCCTCCGAATGGTCAGAGATGAACTATTAAGAGGGGGGTTAAACCCTCTTAATATTTCAAAATACGAAAATCGTGATGAATCTTGATTTCGAACCTGAATATTTCTGTAGTCAAGTAGGTAGGGTCGTAGTTTGGTATGTAGGTAGTCTGTTAGCTTATTACATACGAGGCCATGGTTCAAACCCCTGTTTAGATATCTCGTACAAAAACAAAATATTTCTTTAGGCGACTTTCTCTCATCAATTATCTAGCAAAAACTCGGCGAGCAAATAAAATTGTCATGAAAAATTTCTCAAAAATCTGTCGTTGGGAGTCAACTTTAAACTGTAGTAGGTCCCGCCACTCATGTATAAAATTAACACACACGACATGTGTGGTGTACTTACTAAAGGTTTGTAATCACCAATTAAGTATACACCGCGACTTATTTAAGGAATTATTCGTTTTTAAGCAACTGCGTTTATTATTTACATGACGCAAAAGTTATTCTTACAAATAAGATAGATGAGGGATCCATATCATACCATCATCTTATTTACTTACTAAAATTGATGATTGCTGATGTTGAATTAATCGATGCGGTATTTTCCATTCAAAAGAGTCGGAAACATTTATTTGTTAGGGCGCGTCCCCTATAAACGCCTTCTTTAATTCCAATTCAACATTATTCGTCTCCTATTTCATGAATAATTGACTAATTTACAGACATGTATACATACATACGTATGTATTTATGTGTGTATGTATGTATAAAAAAAAGATAATTAAACTATGAAATGACAATCCCAAACAAATAAGAGTACGAGGAGTATGCTTCCTCTTGTTATTCCCAAAAAGAGAAACAAAAACATCATCTCAAGAATAATAATAATGCCCTTAGGGCTTATATTTATTGATGATATTCTTGTAACCCCTTAAATTCTGAAAGATGTTGGGGAAAACAATCAGTCATTCAATATCTAGAGATTCTTTTATGTCAACCGCCTCTGTTTTTTTTCTCTATTTCGGTTGTGTTTTATGAAAGAATGTCAATCAAATGGCATTAAAATATTTTCTTATGACATAAATTTGTTCTTCATATTAAATATACAACTTTTGCTCATTCCCCACCCCCTCCTGTCTTAAATTGGTAATAGAAGATGGCAAATATTATTGATTTCAATAATAAAACGTTTGTAACATATTGAATTGAATTATTATTCCGTGTATAATTTTCTTTTATTGGGAATTCTTTGGTTGTGTCAATGCATTATTTTTTTATATTCATAAGACAACCAGAGCCATTTATTTGGTTCTGGTGGCATGACAGATGTTCTAAGAAGAGACAAAATAATATTTTTGTAAGAGCATTTTGCTTTAAGACGGCATACATACTGGTATGTATGTACAAATACTAACCAATATTTCTTTTGGAATTCATTTCTTTTTTTTTTAATTTAGTGAAGTATTTTTCAGTCTCAATTATGACAGTTGGCACGTTGAGGTCTTTATGTGCGGTCGACTTCTTGGAATTATTTATGAGCCAAGTAACACAGTAATCTTAAAAGTAAAGTTCGCTTTTAAATTGTTGGTGAGGGGGGTGGGTGGCCTTTAAAATCTAATATCTCTCTTAATATTGATTGAATCAATTTGTTTAAAAGATAACGCCTCAAGCTTTACTTTGTTAGGAGACATTTTCCAAATCTCATTATTCTGTGACAAGTTATTTCAGTTGAAAAATTCAAAACATTGCCGTCAGATTTCGCTTTAGCGTAAGTTTGGGAATGTTTCGCTTGCTTTCGATCAAATAATTTAATGTTTAAGGGCACCTCGCTCTGGTCGACCAATCTTCAAAAAGTCAATGGCCATGGAAAAATTGCAAACGACTGGTTCGTAAGCAGATTCAGTACTAAAATAGAAAGAAATCGAACTATTTCTGATTACATACGTAAATTAATGGGATGAGAAGTAGGATGAGGGATCGCAAACTGTGGCAAAGCCAAGATGAATACCAAGAAAGGTAATGCAGTGTGCATGGTTGGAAGGTAATTTTTCTTTCAGAGCTCCCTGAAACTTATTTAATTGATTTTATCGATCGATTGCCAAGTGAGCAGTCTAGTAGGTAGTATATTGACTAATTACGTGCGATCCCGTGGTTTAAAAAAAGATTTCTTCGGCAACTTATTCTCAGCAGATTTCTGAAAAAAAAAACCCTGGGAACAAATAAAGTTTGAATAGTTTTTTTTTTCATAAATCAGTCTGAATTTGACAGCTAGCATGGTTTATATTGGCTTTGAGGAACACTGTGGTTTGGTGGCTTATTCACATACACCTGTATCTAAGTGAGATAACAACACCCACAGATCGCTTGTACAGAATATCCAATGTGGCATGAGCTGTGTTGCACATAGCGCCGTCCTAATGAAATCGTTGGCCTCCAAATCTTCCAACTCAGGTTTGTAATGCTCGCCGTTGACAGTGATGGGCTGGTCAATGTTGTTCTGAAAGAAATATGGACCAATGTCGCTGTCAGCCCAAAATCCACTCTAAATAGTAACTTTTTTAAGATGCAGTGAACGTACTTGGATCTCATGTGAATTGGTAGCGTCACAAATTCGACAATATTGCATTTGTTCACATATTCATTCATCCTAAAGTGAGTCTTAACACTGGAGACGATTCCCGGTGAATATTAGTGTCAGTTGCCAACTGCTCCAGAGCGCATTCAGTGAACATACGTCGCTGAATCAACATCATTTGACGAACCTATTGAAATTTCTCCAGATAAATGCGTGCTGATGTATTTTTTGCACATTTTTTTTTTTGTTAATTCCAGCGTTCATTTCATATCTGCTTAAAATCGGTCTGTAGGCTGGTTGTCGTAGGCTGATCTTTTAAGAATGATGATTGACCATAAAATTTTTAATATTTTTTGGCAAATAGCGTTTTGCATTAGCATTTGCATTAAATGTACATTTTTTGCAATGCAACTGAAGTGTTCTTGACCACATAATACAAAAGATCTTATATTTTAAAAAGGATTTGCGGTGATTAAAATACACATGGAAATAACCCATACTGTATGATTGAAAGACGTCCCTGTTGATTGATAGGAAAAGTATTGAAAAGAGTTTAATACTTTCACGTCGGCGCTTTAATTCATGCTTGTCGCCTACTGGCGGCTGCGCTTAAAACGTTTCGCTCTATCGTGACGTAACTATCAGGTATTTTTTTCGGCAGTTGAAGATCTAAATATTTGGTATTACGTATCAATTGTGACCACCGGTGGTACACGCCGCCCGATGAGACAGTCTAGTGCGGGCCACCGGTGGTACGCTCCGGCGTAAACGTGTTAAATAACTCAAATTTAAATAAAATTTTTCGGAATTGAAAAAACCTCTGGACATTATAGTGAATTAAAAAATGTTACTACAACTTCCGTCGATTCATACAATAAATTAATTTAAGTTGTTTATAGTTTTCATTTGTTTTAGCATTGAAATACTTTCTGATTATATTGTTTAAGTGTTGAATATAAATTTATTATAATTTCGGTTACAATTTTTTAAAAGATAAACAGAACAGAAACGCACTAAATTAGAGAAAAATGTTTGTCATCTAAAGGGGGGCGGATTTTCAGCGATTATGATTGATGAGTGTTGTTGTCAATCATTTGAGTGTTATTCAAGAGTATGTGGCAGCGTATTAATTACAAAATAAATTCGTTAGTGATTAAGTGATAAAGTATAAATGTTTTTAATAAAAAAAAAAATAGGAACTCATGAATGCAGGCGGGACATTTTTTTTAATTAGAATGAAAATTTTTTTATACATAAATTATTTTAAGTGCATAACTTAAAAAACAAGAACTATGTAGTTCCAATACTTATTTCTTAATTAGAATACAATTACAAATTATATGATAATTATTACGAATTCAGTAACTAACGCTCGGCATAGTATAACAATTCAGAACCTCTATTGGGAATCTAACCCACGACGCTCTCTCTAATATTGTACACCACACTAGACTACCAGGGAATCCAGTTGCAATACTAATAATACCTAT
The DNA here is from genome assembly GCA_958299815.1 of Sarcophaga carnaria. NCBI lineage: Eukaryota > Metazoa > Arthropoda > Insecta > Diptera > Sarcophagidae > Sarcophaga > Sarcophaga carnaria. The sequence goes on from OY283149.1 coordinate 90,302,969, forward strand.
AATGTTTGAACAAATAATAGGGACACCCTCATTGCACTCAATTCCAATGCTAATAACACCTACAATGTTGTAACAAATTATAGGCACACCTCATTCCACCCAGTTCTAATACAAATAACACTTTCAGTGCAGGAACAAATAACAGGGACAATTTCATTTCACTTAGTGGCAAAACAAATAACGTCTACGACGTAAAAACAAATAATAGGGAAAACTTCTTTTTTTCCATTACATGTCAAAATATTTTGTATACTGTACTGTTGTCATTGGTGGATCACACTGTAATTTTTGTGTCACTGTCTTTAGATTTCAATGTTTTCGCAGTTATTATTTAAACGTTACTATTACGATGAAACCAATTTTATTTTTATTTTTTTATTTGTGAAGCATGTTTTCTTATTGTTGAGATGGTGGGAAAAAATTCGATTTTAAGTTGAAAACCTTTTAAAGCAAACAGAGTTTTTTTTATAAAGAAAGACGCTAGAACCATCAAGTGCACATAAAGAAAGATTGTTTAATGCGATTCGATTAAAGAAAGCCTATGGCAAGTTATCATCAAATGAACTTCTCAAGTTCTGTCAATAAAAAAGAGACAAGTAGATCGGCTTATGCATCAAACGTTTGATGGCCGTTCAAATAGCTAAAATTGTGATGTCAATTGGTCACCAAGAAGCTGCGATTTGACATCGTTGGACTATTTTCTATGCTGCGCCGGTAATGAAAAGTGTTATGCCCACAAACCAGAAACAACTGAGCTTTTGATGGCCAACATTCATGATGCCATATACTCGGAATAGTTTACGATAGAGATGAGCGATATTTTCAAAACTGTGATTTAATCACGGTGATTGATAATTCACTGGTAACTACAGTGATTGAAATTGCCAAATAACATTTACTAATAATGTCGTTCTTTCAAAATTGTTACATACTCAAATTTATTTCATTTTATTTTGAGCGAGGCAGAATTACTATTAGATGATGCTGATTATTTACTTTTGTCTTTTATACATGAACTTTGAATGAAACTTAATTGTCAAACTTCATATAAAAAAAATTGGTCCGATCGAATGAGGTACTATGAGGCCAGCTGCGGTAGCCCTATGAATGAAATAATATTCCATTTCTAACCGGAATAATTGTACTTCACAACAAAAAAAAAATAAATTTGGCAAAATTTCAAACTTTTATTTTCCCCACCCTATATACCAAATGGAGTAACTTCTTACAAGTCTGATCTTCTTTAAGCAAAATTAGTTGTATAACTTCATCTCACTTTATTTTAACAGTCCACTTAGTGAGCAGCTTACTTATGGGAACACAACGGGCAGGCAATGCGTGCTTAAGTGAGCTTTGGAGCTACCACTCCAACCTAACCTAACCTAACTTCGTGAGCAATTTTTCTTTAAATTTAATTCTCTAGCAGTTAATAGAAAATATTTTACAACAATAATATAATTTAAAAAGTGAAATCACTTTTAATTTCTTTTTATCATTTCATTTATAATTTCTATTTTTGTAAAAATTTAGAACACTTTCTATTATAGCAGCAGCAGCAGCCGTAATTCAAACAATTTTTCAAATGAAAGTGTTTAATTCTCCGAATAATAATAGAAAAGTAAAATGAATTGAATTGAAATGAAATATTATTCGCATAAAATCAATGCCTTCGAAACTGAAGCACTTTATAAATAAATTTTTACAAAAACTTTTGGCCAACAATTACAAACGAACTGAATAATATAATGTCCATAATAACAATAATTCAAAGAAATTTAAACAATTTATTAAGCAATAAACGCCACAATAAATGGCGCTTTAATAATACATTAACGAAACTAAAATAAAATTTCTCTTGTGCGTTCTTTCTTGATGAAAAATAATTTAAAGCCGATTTGCTTTGTAAATAAAATATTTTCTAATTATTGCCAACGTTATGGGCGATCATTCTTTTATTAAGAATTTCACAGAAAATTTATTAAATACTGCGAACGTTTATGGCCTAATATTGGCCGGTTTTCTATTGAAATTCGCTGTAAAACTAATAAATTAATGCAGTTATTTTAATAAAAATATGATCAAATAAAAATAAAATATACGGTCATAGATTTTATATAAACATGAAATGCTTATTATGACTTAAAAAGAGGAGATGGGTCGTGATCGAATTGTACACTATAGTATGCATAAAAGATGGACTTTCGAACTTTGAAGCTACATCTGTGACAGTGTTGAAAAATTCAGTACTTTTGTACATTTTTATTTCAAAAATACCGCAGTACCCCCGCTACGCTTTCAGTACTTTCTTCCTATTACATATTTTATGTCTTGTGCTTTTTCAGGCTTTAGCCCCGGTTAGCCGAACGTCCACGGAGCGTACGTTCGTTTTTAGAATACGAAAAGCCACGAAAACGCCGTAATGTAATTTCGGTAAGCATTTTATGTTACATTACGTTCCATCATCGTGACTAAACGAGTCTTTTACGTTTTGTTACGTTCCGAATCAGCTGTTTTTGTCCTGAATATGTATTAAATATAAATAAATAGTCTAGTGGGTACTAGTGAGTCCACGATTCAAACCCAATGGCAGACATCTCCATCAAAACGAAATATGAAAAATATTTCTCCGGCGACTTCCTTCTGGCAAAAACTTTGAAAGGAAATAAAATTGTCACCATAAAGTTTCTCAAAAATCTGTTGTTCGGAGTCGACTTTAAACAGAGAGTCCCGCCACTCATGTATAAAATTAACACACACAAAATAAGTGGTGTGCGAAGTTAGGTCGTAATCCCGATTGAAGGGTTATAATGACCAAGTATGTATGTACAGTTGTGTTCAAAATAATAGGAGCGCCCTTCATTTAAGAGCAAATTTTAAAATTAAGAAAAATAAAAAAGAAAATATCAAATTTTTGTGACTTAAAACTTATTTTTAATTCATTTTCTAATTTTTTAACACTTAATTATTTAATTAAAACTACGAAAACAAAAAATATTTTATGTAAATAAAGCTTACTTTCAAAATAAATTGTTCAAAATAATAGGAGTGTTAGCAAACAACCTAATAATTTTTAAACAAAAGGCACAAAAGTTTGATAGTATTTCAAAATAGTAAAGTATTTGGTTGAATAACCTTTGTTTGAAATGAATTCAGCACATCTACGAGGCATTGAGTCAACAAAATCTTGGCATCCTTTTAAGGAATTTGATGCCACGCATCGCGCACTGTGATTCGTAGTTCTTCTGCATTTGAAGGTTTTTTCTTCTCTTCAACATACTCTTTAACATCTCCCCATGGATGTTCTATGTTCTAGGTCAGGAGACCGAACTGGCCACGCCATAATCTTTACCCCATTAACCCGAAACCACTCATTTGCCAATTTACTGGTGTGTTTCGAGCCATTATCTTGTTGGAATATCCATTTTAGAGGCGTGGAATATGGTAACATCACTTCTCTCAAAATGTCAACATAGACGTTCCTATCCATTATGTCTCTAATTGGATGTATTGGGCCTACACCATTATATGAAGAGCTTCCCCATATCATTAGTTTTGCAGCACCTTCTTTAACTGTCTTTTGTGTATACTGAGTTTTATATTTGGTGTTGGACATCTAACGTACTGTCTAGACCCAATGCCAACAAATAAAACAATTTGCCTTCGTCGGTCCACAGTATGTTTCTCCATTTTTCTTTCGGCCAATTGATGTGATCTTGGGCAAACTTTAAGCGTGCTGCTACATGTTTTTTTGTCAGCAATGACACCTTTCGTGGACTTCTTGCGAATAAATTGTTGTCCATCAGAGGCCTACGAATAGTAGAGCCACTTACGGAAAAATTCAGATCCTTTTTAATTTTTTTTTTGAAGACGCCGAAGAATTTATTTTTCTGTATCGCACAATTCGGCGGTCATCGACAGTTGATGTTTTGCGTTGCGGGCTTATTTTTATATTTTAATGCATTTGTGATCATTTGATAGGAGTAACTTAAGATTTCCTTAATTTCTTCGTAAGTTTTGCCTTTTTTCCGAAGATGTTTAATTAATTCTCTCTTTTCTTCAGTACAGTGCTTTCCTCGACCCACTATTACAAAAATTTATGTGAATCACTGTAGAAAAAGTTTTAACTACATTTTTCCGTACTTATTTTTCACTTTTTTCTTTATATTATGTGCTGTTATATTTTTATTTTTAAAAGAACACTCACACTCCTATTTTTTTGATCAACTGAAGTCAAGGGCAACCACAGAAATGAATCAATTTCATCATAAATATTAAAGTTATTACGAGATTCTTTTTTGTATTTTGTTTCCTACATATCATTGTAACTACCATTAAAATATATCATGTTTTGCAAATTGGTACAATAAAAAGTTTAACTTTGAAAATATTACATGGTAGCACTCCTATTATTTTGAACACAGCTGTATGTATCTTTTATAAAAGTACTATTTTTCAGTTATAATTCAGTACCTTTCCAACATTTCAGTTTTGCAACACTGATCTGTGATATTAGCTTTCATTTTATTCAGTCTGTTTTGCCAATTTACCATAGACAACGTAGGCAACGTTTATTCTCTGAATGGAGTCTGAAGAGTTTGGAAATGAAAAATTATCTTCAGTGATAAGATACATTTCTGGATAAATTGAAGCGTGAACAAACAAAATTCTCGTAAGTTTTAAGCTGGCGGCATCATGGATTCATATTTATTTAAGAACAACGCTGGCCATTTCATCACTGTCTACAGTGATCAATATGGGTCGAAGATTACCAACTTTTTTTGCCCTGAATTTGATGATCGTGACTACAACGACATTTGGTTTCAACAGCCTGAAGTTCCGTGACACATTGTATACACTGGAGATTTGAAGATTATCATCTCACATAAACGTTATTTGAATTGGCCACCGTGATGGTGCGATTTGATCCTGTTAGAATTTTTCTTGTGGAATTTTCTTAATTCATAGATGTATGCGAAGTCGCCATAGTCTTGTAGGCAATGTGTTGGGTTTTTAGGCGCAAGGCCACGGCTCAAACCCCAGGTCAGACATCAAAACGAATTATGAAAAAATATTTCTTCGGCGACTTCCTCTCAGCAGATTTCTGGCAAATACTCTGAGAGCAAATAAAATTGCCACGAAAAGTTTCTCAAAAATCTGTCGTTCGGTATCGACTTGGATAAAATTAACACACACAACATAAGTGGTGTGAGGAGCTAGGCCGTAATCCTGACTTAAGGGTTGTAATGGCCAATTATGTATGTATGTATCATCTCACATAAACGTTATATGAATTGGCCAACGAGATGGTGCGAATTGATCCTGTTAGAATTTTTCTTGTGGGATTTTCTTTAATTCACAGATGTATGCGAATAAACTACAAATCGCAGCGGTTCTGAAAGCAAACAATACAGGCCAGTAATCAAATTCAGCCTGATTTATGGTTCATAACATCCACACACACAAGTCTTTGAAACGAATACAAAATTTCGATATCTCTTACATAAATTTCTTTTGATTTCGTTTTAAAAATATTTCTTAAGAAAATACTCTTATTAAAGTACACGATGATATGTTCCTACCTGCTAAGTTACGCTTTAACCAAAGAGAAAATTTAGGTACTTATTTACAATTTCCTTTCGCAAATGTTCGACACCTGTAATTGTAAAGTGTTTAAATAGTTTTCCACGTTATACGTTAAATGAATTATTCAAAGCTAGTGTATTTAAGTCGCCGTAGTCTAGTAGGTAGTGTGTTGGCTTATTAGACGTAGAGTCAGGGTTCGAGCCCCAGACCAGACATCAAGACAAATTACAAAACTTAATTCTTCGGCGACTTCCTCTCAGCAGATTGCCATGAAAAAGTTTCTCAAAAACTTATCGTTCGAAGTCGACTTTCAACTGTAGGCCCCACCACTCATGTATAAAATTAACACACACAACATAAGTGTTGTGAGAAACTAGGACGTTGTACAATGGGTCAATTCGACCTCCGGGTACTGCACTTGTCTTAATTGACAAGTACACGTCCTCTAACCTAACCTAACCTAGTGTATTTGGCCAAAGCTGATTATTACGGGGGATTTTTTAAACGTTTGGATTTTGAAAATTAAAAAAAACCACAAACGAAGCCTTGTTAGTCTTGTCGCATCTACTCGGTTTGTGGCTCATCCGTAGCTCCAACTTTTTCAGATTTTTGGCCAGTACCTCATCAATTTGCAATGTTGCAATGGTATGTAATGAGAAAACCTAGAGCTGACTTGTGAGTATCTTTTTTGAACTATTCGAGCAATCGCTCCTGCAGTAGCATGGTGATCTGCCACATAAAAATTCATTTGGCCGTTTCGTACTTTCTATAAAGCGCTTTGAAAATTTACACTTAGCCAAGTTAAAATATGTCATGTTTGTAAACGGCTCTAAAAATTCTGGAAATCAACAAAAATATCAATTTTTTTTTGTATTATCTTCTAAATTGAAATAAAATTTTTCTTTATTTATAAAGCAGTGCTGCCAATAATTTATTAGAAGTAAAAAATGTTATTATAACGGTAATTTTTCTTATTGCATTTTATTCACTTTGTTTTGTTGTATGGTGTACATATTTTAAAAGTTATTTCATTTAAACACCCGTACATTCTTAGCTTTCTTGATAGCTGAATTTTTATTCTTAGCGATAACGTTTAAAAAGTAACGATTTATTCGCTTAGTTTATACCAACATACAGTCTATATCGTCCGCTCTTTGAACTTTATTTTCTTTTCTTTTTATTCAACTTTTTCTATTCCTAAGAAATGTTCGTCCATCCAGTCACGAATAAAATTTAAATTTCTTTTCAAAATATTTGCTGTCTTAGATTTTAAGTTGTTTCCAAATAACAAAAAACAAAAAAGAATTGTAAGATTAAATTGACCGTCTAACCGACTGGCACACTAACACTAACAATGGTATTGTTGTGTGCTCGTTTAAATTCTTAATAAAAAAGAAAAGAAAATAAAATCAAAAAATGTATTAAAAAAAGGATGAACAAAATGGGAGAAAATAAATAACAAAAGAATAAATAAATAATGTGCTGAATGGATTTTTATTTTAACGTTTTCGATGATTTCTTTTTTATCTTTTCATTCCTCTCTCTTCCTTTCCATTTTATTTTAACGGTTCGCTTTTATCCTGTATCCTCCCCACTCGCATTTGACCTTTAGATAATGGTTCGAGCAGATTTATTAAACAAATATACTCTCTGATGTTTATTGAAATTTTGCAGTTACCATTATTATTATTGTTGTTGTTGTTGTTAAGATTAAATACATACAGACATACATATATATATATACATATATATTTGATATTAAATAAAATTCAATAAAAATCTGTATTAAGAACATTTTTTTTTTGGTTGACTTAATTTAGTTTTATGGCAGAAGCCTTTAGTTATGAGTGACCATGGTTAAGGATTTCAGCAGGATATTTTAGGATTATAAAAATCGAATTCAAAGGAAAATTCTAAATTATATTCGAGGGTATTTCTAGTGGTTATTTACCATGCATTATCCATTATGTTTTATTTTTTAAAATCATTTCAATGAAATTCGTAATTCGTACCATAAAGGACTTATGAATCTTTAAAGGCGATATTTATGTCCTGTGACATTTGTAACTAAAGTTTTATATAGAATTAAGATTTAAAAATAACACAGCCCTGCATGACTTTTGAAAATAAGATGGTTCCAGGTGTGCCCGAAGGCATTTTGCGCGCTGAACACGAATCTGGATTCAAAAACTTTCCATCACGTCAGGTTTTCGAGAAAAAGGGTTGAAACCCCCTAAAAATAGCGTTTTTGGCCATTTTTGAAAAATTGTAGAGCTAAACACTGACGTGCTAGAATCATCGCTATTGTTAGAAATTGACAATTGATATTTGCTCTTTAAAATGAGCCCAAAGCCAAATTGTTTGCATGCACCCTTAAAGTAGGGTGTGGGTTTATGTCAAGGGGTCCTTAAAAATTAATCAGATTTACTTGAAAATTATCACTCAGGAGTTTTTGGGGTCGCTGATTACAGATCTTCATTCAGATTTAAAAAATTCAAAATGGCGGATCCAATATGGCGGTCGAGGTTTATAAAAAATAATCAGATTTACTCGACCGCCATATTGGATCCGCCATTTTGAAATTTTTTAACCCAGATTCGTGTTCAGCGCGCAAAATGCCTTCGGAAATACCTGGAGCCATCTTATTTGCGCAAAAAAGTCTAAATTTGAAGGCTGTGTAATTTCTAATTAATTTTGAAATACAATACCGTCTTTTTAAAGTCGCTATTAGATAGTGTGCTGGCTAATTAGACATGAGGCCACGGTTCATATCCCAGATCAGACAACAAAACGAAAATACAAAAAAATAAAAATTAAATTAATTATATTAATTAATTAAATTAATTATACAGTGAACTCGCGAAAACGTGAACACTCGAAAATGTGAACGTCTCACAAACGTGAACAAATTTATTTTTCCACAGAGTGTTCTAAAACGTGAACAAAATCTGAAAGCTCTAAAACGTGAACACTTTTTTTATTTTTTTAATCTGTTTTTATATTGGGAAATGCCCGAACTACAGTTTATTTGTTTGGTTTACTTATGTTTGAACTTCTTTTTAATTGTACTCGTTTATGTATGCTTTGATCTGTTAGTTGCCTAAAGTGTTAACTTTAAAAGATAAAGTGGATATTCTTGAGTTATCGCGAAAGGGTTATAGTGTTAGTGGCTTGGCAAGAGTTGCAAAAGCAACTGTTTCTTCCATTAAAAAGTAGAAACGGGAAATTAATAATCGTGTAAATAATACACTTTATGGCACTGGAAAGCGTAAAACATTACATGCATCAGATTTTCCAGGAATGGAAGAAGTCTTAATAAGTGGTTCCTTCACATGCGAAACAAAAAAATGCCGATAAGCAAAAGCTTTAGAAATTCACGATTAATTTAAAGAAAATGATTTTGGTTTTAATGCCAGTGACGGATGGCTTCATAAATTCAAGAAAAGGTTTGCTGTTCGCCTTCTTCACATTTTCAAGGGAAAAACTTTCTGCGCAACTTGTTGACCCATTTAAGGAAAAGTTAAAAGCAAAAATGGAAGAACTCTCCCTTTGTGAAGATCAGCTTTATAATGCTGATGAATGCGGGCTATATTTGAAGCAGTTGCCAGATAAAACATATGTGTCATCACTGGAGAAAAGTGCTCCAGGTGCAAGGATAGAGAAAAAACGATTAACTTTCACGGGCTGTTCAAATGCGTCGGGGACTCACAAACTTAATCTAGTGGTATTTGGATAATCTATAAATCCACAAAGTTTCAAAAACTTTACTTGTCCAGTGAATTACAAATTCTCCAAGTCAGTATGGATGACGTGTAACATTTTTTATGACTGGTTTCATCAATGTTTTGTTAAAGAGGTGGGTTTCAATTGACAAATTTGAAACTGAAAACTTAATTTTTGGCTTTAGGTTACTGAGGTCTTGACTAATTAAAAAAAAATTATTTAAAACAGTGTTTAGCATTTTTACTTATTAAAATATCATTTTTCATATTAAATAGGGTCATTTTTTGTTTTAAATTTAGGTTCCCGATAACGTGAAAAAACTCGAAAATGTGAACTGCCTTGGTAAAAATTAGTTCACGTTATCGCGAGTTCACTGTATTAATTATTTAAATTAAAATATAAAGTAAATTAAGTTGCCATGCAATTTTTTAAAAAAATCAGTCGACTTTAACCTGTAGGTTCCGCCACTCGTGTATAACATTAACACACACAACATAAGTGGCATGAGAAGTTAGGTTGTCATTCTAACTAAAGGGTTGTAATGACCAATTTAATGCCATCTTTATGTGGCAGATTAAGTATTTATCTTGCAGTCTAATTTATTTCATAAAACTAAGTTTTGTTTTAGTCTTAAGATAGAATTAATTTTTACGTCTAGATATGCTTCATATTAGCTGTTTATATTTTGAATAAAAAAATGGATTTATAACTTTCCACCATTCCAATATTTTTGAACGTATCCCTATTTTGTGCTAACGCCTTTATTTCACTCCAACTCTTGTCACTGTTGTTTACTTCGGGCGCAATCTATCCTCTCCATGTACAACCTGAACGTCCTCCACTTCTGTTTCTATGCGGGTTTCAATAATGGCAAATCCAGTGATATTGATAGTTTATCTCTTAGGGTATAGCCGTTCCAATACCATTTTCTTCTTCTTATTTCAGTAGATAGAATTTGTTTATCTGTTCTTTACCAGAGTCAGAACAGACGTAGAATCTTGCGAAAACGTTAGTTCACGAATATTTGCAATTTCCACTTATCACGAGTTTTAGTGTTTGAAATCTCGCAACCCTACAGAAGAACAGATTTTATACTCGTATTAAATATTGCAGTTTTCGTATGCAGAGACAAAAAGAGTACACAGAGAAAGGTTTCAGGTATAAAAATATTTCACGTTCCCAATACAGCAGAATTCGTTAACATCACTCATTTCGCTTGAAACAATTGCAAATAAAATTGGATTTGTCTTCGCAACAATCGTGTACTATTTTTAGGGTTTTGAAACTCCTACAGGATTACGACCTAGCTTTTCATACCACTTATGTTGTGTGTGTTAATTTGTATCCATGAGTGGCTGACCCTCCAGTTTAAAATCGCTTCCAAACGACGATTTTTGAGAAACTTTTCAAGGTAATGTTTTATTTACTCTCTGAGATTTTTTGCCAGAAATCTACTGAGAGGAAGTCGCCGAAGAAATATTTTTAATGTTTCAGATTGTTGGAGATGTCTGACCTGGAATTTGAACCAAGACCTCACGTGTAATAAGCCAAAACACTACCTACTAGACTACGGCGACTACACATGGGTAAAATTAACACACACAACATGGATGGTGTGAAAAGCTGGGCTTTAATGGATTGTAGTGACCAATTAAGTATGTAAATAATATACTTATAAGAATTGAAAATGTACCCGTTCCGAAAAGCTTTTGTGCCACAAAACAACTGTCCAAGGTAGGAAAGAAATACCGAAATTTCTCAAGAGTTAGGGAGTGATTTAATCAAAACTTCTACTTTTGTAACGCTGCTACTAAAGCACAATTGAAACAATACTTTATGGTTTCATTTGTAGATAAAGATGTAGACGTGACTTGTTAAATCTTTATGTAACCATATTTGATCCGCGTATTTTATTTGAAAACAAGCAACTCGTACCCACCATTTGTCGAAATTACTTTAGTGCTGAGAGCATACAATGGTCTCATTATTTACTCTTGGCTTTAATTGTCCCGTTTAACAGTCCAATTTAGTGTGAATTTAAAAAAACAATTAAAAATAAAAATAAAAAACAGTGTTTTAACACCCATAACGTTTTCCATTTCAGTGACCGACAAAATATAAATGAAGACAATTAGGAAGAGGATGCAGTGGCGTCTACACCCTTAAGTTGAAATAACAATTTTTAAATGAAAAAATGATGGCTTCTGTCATAAAACATCGTTAATAAAATCGAAACGAAATGAAAACGTAAAAGCGAAACCATAAAACGCAGAGTAAAATGGCAGGAAGAGAACGCCATGAATTATTGTAGTTGTGGTCACGACAAAACAATTTTTCCTCTAATTAAACTGACAAATTATGTGGACGGCGAGAGGAACACACTGTCAAAGCCAATGTAACTAGAGGGGGTTCTAAAATGGCAACAATTCCAAGCAATTCCAGTATATCCGTTTCCTTAACAATAAATAATGGTGGCTTAACAGTTATTTATGAATGTTGCTGTGTATATGCATGTCTGTACGAGTGTTTGCAGAAATAAAAGTGTGGGTAAGTGCCTGATTTTATATTCATAATTTCTTAATGCCATCTAAAACCAACCAACCAACCAAACAAACGTTTTATTTGATATTCTCTTGCTATTCTCATTTGATTCTTTTTTCCGTATTCTTTATTTATGTATGTATTCTTTTGTATTCGATTTTTATTTCTGGTTTTTATTTCTCTTCTTTAAGAAAATCCATTTGTGACGCCATTAAAATAACAGCATAAGAAAAAGGGGGTCAAGGTCAAAATGTCGACATTAACGCACAAAAAATAAAAACGAACTTTAACGATTCGAAAAAATTATAAAAGAAAAAAAATTACACGAGGGTTGTTATTTATAATTTATAATCTCAACTGTTTTTACAGCACATTACACGTTAAGGGTTCGTTCAAACGGTTCGTTGTAATGACTAGAATTTAAAGATGTTATTGGGATTCGTTATACATATATGAAGGCAGTTTTATGAACGCAGTTTTATTCCAATTAAAAAAAAAATAATTAAAAAAATATTTACAAATTTAAAAAACCTTATATTCAGGCTCACAATCACGTGATTTCATAAGTTTTGTGCACAAAACACCTTTTCCGTGATTTAAAAGCATTTCGGCAAAAAGTGGCTTCCAGAGCTTGCCTAATATTATTATTTCATACATGCATACATACATAATTGGTCATTACAACACTGCATTCAGGATTACAACCTAGCTTCCCACACCACTTATGTGTGTTAACTTTATATGTGAGTGGCGGGGCCTTCAGTTTAAAGTCGACTCCGAATTGCGTATTCAGATTTTTGAGAAGCTTTTCATGGCAATTTCAGTTTTTGCTCTCAGAGTTTTTGCCAGAAATCTGCTGAGAGAAAGTCACCGAAGAAATATTTTCTCATAGTTCGTTTTGTTGAAGATGTCTGACCTGAGGTTTGAACCGCGGCCTCATGTCTAATAAGCCATCACACTACTTGCTAGACTTCGGCGACTACAATTTATTATTAATAATCGAGAATAATATATTTGCTATAGGATTTAGGAGATTTTAAAGAGTTTGGGTTAATAACTCCACCAGAACGGCCTGATTTTCTTTTCAGATCAATGACGGTCGAAAACTAACCTCGCTTTAGAGGTGGAATGAGTTTTATATGGAAGTGGATCGACATGTTGTAGATTGAAATCATATCTTACTTTTATGTGTAACATATACGGATCCATTATCTTGTTAAACTAGTGATCTTCAGCATGAGAATATCTCTTAAAAATTCTAAACATGTTGTAAACATCCTCCTGGTAGTAATGAAGCAAACAGAATGCTAACTGTAGGACGTACAACACTTGATTGGTCCGAATCATAGCAGTATGAACCAAATAAAATTTTTTTCGACAAAAATTATTCATCGGTCCATGGTTTTCACAGCTCTAAGGCGTCTTCCACCGTCTATCTTAGTTCATTATGGCTTAGTCTTCATTTTATTTTTCGATTTAATCAATAAAGCAGCCTTTAAAACATGGACGTCAGATTTCATAGCAAACTGAGAAACGATTCTTAGTTGCTTCATAGTTAATCTCACCTTTTGGCCTATTTTCTCTTTTGGTATTTTCTTTCGTTGGAGCTTTAATTCTTTAATAATTTTTGTTAAGTTTTATTTTTTATCTGCTCTCAGAACCCATTGTTATTCCAGGAATTTTTCTATTAGAATATCCCTTTTGCTTTAGGTTATCGCCTGCCTGTATACATGCAGTTCACCAAGATTACTCGTATGAGCCAATGCACTAGGAGTTTACACGCCGAAGGGTAATAGTTTCATCTCGCTATTAGCCGCTTTGCCAGAATAAAGAGGTCAATTACAAATTGCCAAAGCAGTTTATTGAGATCACTGGAAGGGCAAGTATGTATTGCCCTGGTGATATTAATACCCAGTCGACCTTTGCACCGTCACATATATTCGAATGATAGTGGCTCTCCTTAGTGCTGACCACTGTATTAGCGCTACCAAAGTGAGTAGAAGCCTTATTAGGGTATTGTAAATTCATAGTTAAATTTTTGGTATCAGCACCCACCGTCAGCAAAACATTTTACATGTGTAGTAGACCGTTGTAGCTTTCTGAACTCGATTTTTTATGTTGTTCTTCGAGATGAATTTCTGGTCTAGGATCACTCCCAGATACTAAGACCAATCCTAGGAACGAAATTCAAAATTTTAATTTTCATAGCAAACTGTTCTAACTCGGTTTGATTTAAACTGAAATTCAATCCATAGTATATAGTCCATCATGAGCATGGACGGAAACATGCCCCAGTTGATAATACTTATATGGTCCACATAAACTTTTGCTTTTATGGCTGTTTTGTAGAGTTCAATTAGAAATGAGTTGAAAGCACAAAGCTAGAGAAGGTGTGAAATAACCCCTTTCGTGGTGTACTTCTGACCACTCTTTAATTTCTTGTTGTAATTAGTTGGTCATGTAATCGAGTGATCGTCCTGCATATTAGCTTGGTAGTAATGCAATTACTAATGAAGTCCTCAGCTCTAAAATCATTGAGCTGTGAACATTGTTGTATACGGGTCATATTATATATTAAAGTATGCTGTCAAGGTGTAATGCCTACAATCCAGAGATTGCTCAATGACTCTGCCTAAGTCGTGTAGAACTATTTCAGTCTCTCGAACCCTAAGACAGTTTCATTGACTTGTAAAAGTTCCAGGTACAAAAACTGAATTGGAGAGACTAATAGTCCTTTGGTCTTTCATTAATGCGTTTCCCTCCCGTTTAACCTTCTCCAATTCACATTATCCAGCTTCTTATCATTCCTAGCAGAAAATAATTTTGCTGACATTGAGAAAACGACGACCGCAGTCACAATATCACATTCAAACATCTTTTCGGTAAATCCCAGATGAGTAATATTCAAAATATGTGCCTTTATCTTGATGTATCTATAACAACTTGGTAGTCGCCGTAGTCTAGTAGGTAGTGTATTGGCTTATTAGCTTATTATCAGACATCAAGACGAAAATATGAAAAAAAAATATTTCTTCGGCGACTTCCTCTCAGCAGATTTCTGGCAAAAACTCTGAGAGTAAATAAATTTACCTTGAAAAGTTTCTAAAAATCTGTCATTCGGAGTCGACTTTATATTGTAGGTCCCGCCACTCATGTATAAAATTAACTTCACACACACGACATAAGTGGTGTGAGAAACTATATCGTAATTCGGACTAAAGGGTTGTAATGACCAATTATATATGTATGTATGTATCTATAACAACGTAGCAACTTAATTTCAAATATAGTTCCTAAACTTTTCAGCCACCCTTCCTAGCTTTTACTGAAGAGAATATCGTGCACATTAAAATAACATTGTGGTTGTGAAAATATTCGCGACTAAATGAAGAAATCGTAGAAAACACCAGCATTTATAAAATTAATTCTGACGTTTTAGCCACTGGTAGACTTAATGGCAATAACTGACTACCAGCCATCGTTTTTAGCCAAACTATTCGACTGTGTTAGCCAGTTATTCAAAAGTAACCTGTGTATTGTGTTAGTAGTGGTTGGTGGTGGGGATATTTTTGTTTTTAACATCCTCTGTAAAACTGTACAAAATATTTATAACTGTAATTATTCACTTATTTTTGTTTTTCATTTTGTTTTGTTTGTCGTTTTCTTTTTCTCTCTAATTTCTTTTATTTAGTTGTTCGTGTTGTTGTTATTATTCTTTTGTGTGACCTTTTAAATTGAATTCATGTCAATGCAAAACTTTGATGGTGGTTGTTGTTCTTGTTGTTGTTGTTGCGCTACTATGTACTGTTATTTACTTGGCTTCCATAATATAGAATTCTGACCTTAACAAAGTTAATGGAAATTTAATGTTGTTTTCCTTTTTTTTCGTTGTTTTTAATTCCTTTTTGTGTTTTTGCGATTAATTAAATACAGACTTTTGTATGGTACTGTAATACAATATTAAATGATTAAAAAAAAGTAAGATAAAAGGGAACACAAAGAAAAACAGAAGACCAAGAAAAACTAGCATTAACACACATCGTAATTATTTGCTGGTATAAAATTTCTCAGCAGTTGTTTTAATTAAAGGTCATGCAACATTTTAAAGCAGGATTAAATTGTTCCACACAACAAAAACAACATGAGAAATTCATTTCAACAAAATTTTAAACCTTAGAACCGTAGTGTGCTGTTTTTCAATAGGGTCTCCAAAGCCAACCACGAATAGTTTTATTCGGAGATGGAAATTTTCACATATTTAGGTACAGTGCTAAATATGTATTGTATGTGAAGGGTTCTGATATTAATCTTTGCCTGACCAATGTACCATTTTCCGTGATGAGGTCAAGGCTAATTTGAAAGAGCCGCAATGCTTGTTGTATATTGCGATTTTCCTTAAAAATCGTTTCATTTATTCGGACAGCCAGGTCTATGGTCACGACCGAACATCTCCCCGAAATTAATCATCGTCCATGAATGAAGGGGATTTCTCAGTTAAATTTCAGATTGTCGGAAGGTAACTCTTATATGAGTTCCAGGACATAAGGATGTCATTGAAAATTGTGTTGCTGTTTAAAGCTAGATTAACAGTAGTGTATAACGCGATTATTAGATATATCTATGGCATACGAAGATATGATAGTACTTCTCGGTATTCGAAATTGTTATATGGTGTTGAGTTAATGGACTCACTAAAAATCAAGGCATTAATCTTACTACACAAGGTTATCTACACGCAGGAACCGTCTTATCTATTTAATCGGATTCAATTTGCAAGATCAAATAGAGGAAAACAAATCATTCAGTTAAGATATCGAACTTTGATATCTGAGTGGCAGTTCTTTACAAATACAATACGGCTGTGGAATTCGTTACCTAACTCATTACAAATCAATGGCAACGCTTTGCAGTTTAAAAAAATTTTATTTTCTAAATTCTAATGTAAAATTATTACATATTTACATGCATATATTTTCGTTCTTGTTTTTACATATTATTATTTCGATACTATTTGCTTTTACTACTTTAATTACTTGTCTTATATATATTTCATTCTTTGTAATAATATATTATATAATCACATACTGTAATTTAAAAGATTAATTTCTTGTTGTATGTGATATGCTACAGAATAAATAAATAAATAAATAAAAATAAAAAAAAAAATATTCAGGGCCAGGGCTATTTGAGGTTGTATGTTTGGTGTAAATAAAAATCTTGGCAGCTAGGATTTGAAAGGTTTGCATGAAGCATGAGCTGTGTGGCACGTTTTGCAGTCCTGTTGAAGCCACATGCCGTTGGTGTACCGATCGTCCAATTTTGCCAAAAGAAGTTGGTAATCAACCAACTTTCGGGTGACAGTGATGAACCGATGACGGCGTAAGCCCAAACTATATATCAAAGAGTAACTATTTCGGACCTTGTTTTTGCATTGTATGCTCCTGAGTCTGTTGAGTATTGATATTGTCCCAAATTCCAGGATTTTGTTTGTTCTGGGGCCTCAATGCTGAAGATGATTTTCGATAAAATCGATCGATAAAAACTGGGGTCAGTCGATGCCAACTGAGCCGAGCTGAGCCCACTTAGCGAGCACATGACGTTGTGTATGTACATTCATTACAACCTCTCAGTCAGGATTACGACCTACCTCTCAAGCCACTTCTTTTGTGTGTGCCAATTTTATACATGAGTGGTGGGACCTATAGTTTAAAGTCGACTCCGAACGATATATTTTTGAGAAACTTTTTCATAACAATTTTATTTACTCACAGAGTTTTTGCCAGAAATCTGCTATTAGGCAGTCGCTGAATAAATCTTTTTTATATTTCGTTTTGTTGGAGAGTTCTGACCTGGGGTTTGAACCAATGCCACACTACCTACTAGACTACGGCAACTTCGTCGTTGTGTATGCTTACTGTCTATTCATCTTTAGCGATCAAATCGCATGATCTTGACGAGCAAGGAACGTCAAATGCGTCCATTAATAGGTTCATTACATAGCACGCAATTTGGCCTGTGATATCGTTTTTGAAGGAATACAGTCTAATGAAGCCCCTGGCATCTTTCAATGTCATTCGTCGCTGCAGATTCAATGTGTCAATGGTACCTTATTTCTCACAACAGCACTGAATTGTTAATGAAATTCAATTATTAATAAACGTTGTTCGTTCGTTCGTTCGTTCGTTCGTTAGTCTATTCATGATGAAGTATCACATATTACTGAACATTTTTGGAATTGTCGCTTATGACAGATTAAAAAATCCAAATTTTATTATAATTTATAGTGTAATGAACTTGTTAGCAAATATGACTATGAACAAGAGATGCTAATTAAATTAAAAACCTAATGAAATGTGATTTTATGAAATCCAATGATACAATGTGTTTAATTTTATAAAACTTTTGAAATCCAATTTAAAAATGTTTTCATTATAATTTTCATCATTGATTCTGATTCTGACTTCATTAATTTTGAATTTAGAAGCCTAAAAAACGACACAAAAATCCCTTGAAAATAATGTTAAATTGGACTTAAACTGTTGTGCACTTAATAAGTTCAATAAACTGCTTTTGACAATCCAGCCAACCGAATCATTATTTTTTATTATTTTCTATAAAATTTCCAATTAAAGTGTTTTTTTTTGTTTGCTATTGTTGTTATTGTTTTTGTATTGTTTCTTATGTCGAGACATAAAGTCTTGCTGTCATGAACATAAAAAGAAGTCTAATGGCCCACTTTGAAGTTGCTGAAGAGGAGGCATAGAGACAGCAAAACCCCCAGCAAACACCGTCATCCACTACTACTCACTCGTATGAAGTACCACTTGACATTGTACCTTGAATTCTCTTGAATTCTCTTGTTATATCATGCCAATGGCATAACGAATGCTCGCTCAACCCACAAACAGAAAAAAGTCAGTCAGATTTATGAAAAAAAAAAATTTAATTTTTTGTCATTCCATTTCAAAGCAAAAATTATTTTTAATTTTTAATGAAGTCTATTCACATCTTTGAAATTAACACCTTAAATATTAATACTAAAAATACCAACAAAAAAGAGAAAAATTTATGAAAAAAAAACAAATCCCATAAACTTGTTAATTGCTAACAAATTGCTGAAGTATTTCTCTCTAATATTGCACTGAAAACGATTTCAATAACGCCCTGTTCAATCATCTATTGAGTACTACAAAAACATTTAGTTTTTAATTGTAACGACCTTTTCTTTCGGTGCTAATTGACCTTAATGAACAATAATAGAGTCAGTGAACAGAGATACATACAATTTTAAAATTATAATTTGGTTGTCTTTGACAATAAAATTGCAATTGAAGGAAAACAAAATCAATGTAATAAAGAATTAATATTACCATCGTATACGAGTTTTGTTTTAGAAATGTTTTTCATAATTATAAAAGCGGATCAATAGGTCCGTGATATAAAATCATTTTACTTTCCCAACATAGTCTCCTTGGCCCTTTATAAACTTTGACCAACTTCTTGTCGCCAACTTCTTTACTTCTTCCAAAAAAATTATGACTTGTCAAGGTCTTCAAAACAGACTTGTTTGCGATATGATTTCCTTGTTGGACTAAAAATTCTTTCCACCGAACCATATCTTCAAGGGTGAAAATAAGAAATAATCATTCAAGGCTAAATTAAGAAAATAGGGCAGATAAGACAGCAATTAGTAGCCTAGTTTTTTTGCAATGGAAACTGTATACACACATTGGTCATTACAACCGTTTAGTCAAGATTACAGCCTAGTTTCTCTTACCACTTGTGTTGTGTGTGTTAATTTTATCCATGACTGACTTAATGTTGCGTCTGGACGATAGATTTGAGAAACTTTTCGACCAGTATTGCACTTTTACTTGAGATAGGATAGGATGGAGTGAAACACACATAGCTTGATGCATATGAAGGGGAAAACTAACGAGTTCCAATTAAGCGGTATAGACAACAGGCTTTAGAGCTACACATTAAAACATGAGTCCCCTAGAATTAAACCGAAAAAGCAACCTAAAAGATAAATAAATCTACTGTTCAATTTTATATCATGTAAATACAGATCCATTAGACTGACGGCAATGTCGAAATGATAAAAGTCTACAAGGAGCCCTAGGCGAACTTTAACAAATGCCGTGAGCAACACTCTTTTCTTCTGCGTTCTCGGTTAAAAGACGGAAACCAACCATACTCCAACCATGTTGTCAGTACAATTCACGTCTGATTCTATGTGGAAAACTGTAGTATTCGAATCATATTTTGTTTTTTCACCACAAAATCTAAAAGTTACTGTCGGTTATCAAATTTCTGTTATGAAAATAAAACAGAATCTGACTATTCTTTTGATTTTATTCTGATGCAGTCCGTTGAGTACTACTGCGATTTCTGTGACGGAGACTATGGCATATCGTGTTTAATGCCTTCTTCTTGCGGAACTTGTAGGATGAAGATATGATGGTTTCTAGTTCCCTTAATGTTGATTAAATTAATTTTAAATGTATTACGGATAATAGTTGAACATATTATTCATGAATCTGGAAAATCTACAATAAATTGCTGTTGAACTAGAGTTTTTGTGGTAGAAAGTGAAAGATTGGTTGGTATTAAAATTCCTTTTATTTTGACTTTGGCCGATTGTCTACTCAAGAATTCAAAAACTTTTCATGGGTTTTACAAATTTGTATGATTGGTGCAGTAAATACTTCTTACCAAACTTGAAGGTTATGTTACGTTAACGGATAGCTTGCCGTTCACAAGCAAGTTGACTCAGAGACCTTATGGCCCATTATTTTAACCAGTGTGAGGTAAGCCCCCGTGTGATGATTCGTTAGTGGTGGGTTTGAACCATCGCATGCAACCGGCCAGCTGCCTTTGTGTCACGTTCACCACCAAACTTAAACTCTGTGGCAAAAAGTTACGCAAAACTTTTTTAATTTGAGTTAGGAAGAGAACCCAGAGAAATCCAGAGGATTACAGTGATTCAATGGATTTATAAAGTGACTGCAATTCCTTTGGGATCATAAACTCGTATACATATACAAAAAATTCTAATTTACTCTATTTATTCTTTTTTTTAACTTCTGTGGGAAAGAGAAATTTAAATTCGAAATAAAATTTCCAATTGTCACTGAAACAATTTATTTTAATGACGGATTTTTAGCCGTTTAACAACGATAAACAAAAAGTATTATTTTATTTTTTTTTTTAACAAAAGCTCATGTTGTGATAGCCATTTTTGTTTTTCTAACGAAACAAAAACAAAACAAAACATCAGTAACATTGAATTTCTAAATTAATTACAATTGATTATAAAACACACACAAACAAATCTTCGATTGACAGATAGAAATGATTTTACAAAGTAAATTGGAAAATAAATCTTGTTGTCAGTACAGTACAGATACATTATGTGACAGATTTTAGAGACCAACCCACATGTATAATAAGCAGATAAAAAAAATAATCTCTAATTAATTGTATGTACAGTGGAAAGCAAAACATGTGCATAATTTTTTTTTCATTTAAATGTTGAAGCTGAATATTCTATCCTACAAAACAACAAAAAAAAAAAGACCACAAACAATATTCACAGGCATCACAATATTAACTCAACTGTTTCTTTTATTTGTCTGTCGTTGATCTAATTTTTATCTCGACTGTAAAGCATGAATTGTGTTTAAAATTGACTTGTCATATTAAGCTTCTGGCCTTATTGTTGCCAATTTAATTGATGTTATTCGACTTACTTTCTCTTTCCCATTTTCACATTCTCATTCTTTTCTATACATTTTGTAATCCGTGACTTGGACATTTCAGACCTTAATGAGTATCATTTCTGATAGAATTAAACAAAACCAGAACCGTTTTAAACCTAATCATTCTAACAACAGCTTTTTCATAATTAATTTTCTCACACTGGCTAATTTAAAATCACAAATAAATACACAATAAATCAGAAATAAAGGGAAAGTCATAGTATTTAAGAAGCAATACAATTTACATAATAATAGTTGCCAATGTAGTCACTAACTGTCAAATTGTTTGTTTAAAAATTATTCCATCCATAAAAGGTCGCTAGTACAGTTTCGGTTGAACAGTGTAGATACGTAAATTATCATGCTTTCAATTGCTTGCCTTCCTTTAGCTGGCACTTGTTTAAAATCACATTAAAACATTAGAGTCTCAAGAAAGTTCAGTTTCAAGTTGTCAAATCTGTAGTATAATATCACTTAGGCAACCAAAACTTTTGTTTAGAAATTACAAAAAGATTAAGTCTGAGTCATACATCAGACCCTCCAGGCATAACTTGAGGTTGATAACAGATCTTTTGGTATGGCGCTGTAGGCTCTTGAGCCCAACGTGTAGATACTGTGAGGATAATATTGAAGCACATTTTTAGAGCCTGTGGGACATTAATGCATCTCAAAAGGAAATACTTGGTTTACAAATCTGGTACTAGGCAGGGCAGCAACCTGAAATTTGTCAGGGTAATAGCGCTAGGTGAGACAATATAGAGATAGGCTGCCTTCCAAAATGTATCAATACAAAGTTTGTATGCAGTTCTACTACTGTATATAAACTATGTAGATATGCAAAGTAACCAAACAATGCATCAACTATAAATCCGATGCCTGATTGCTTTTTGACTGCGTTAAAAATACACATTGACGACGTTTTGAAATAGAATACATTGTATATATTTTGTACAGCGGCATTATGAAATACGATACTTTGTTCAAACACAAAGCAACTAACATTTTGGAAGGCAGCCATACATACTCTTTAATGTTGCAGGGAAGTATGGTAGCTTTTCACGACAATAATAAGGGCAAGAATTACACGAATGCTCTTTTGCCAGCAATACAGATCTCTGCACCTATAAAAACCTAAACTGCTGCAAATTAAACGCATAAAGCAATTTGTTATGCACTAAATGCTTAACTATGCTTTGGTTAAATATTAAGCAGTTCAAGCTCAAACTCCACGGTACACAAAAACAATTATCGTCATGATAAAATTAAAATTTAATTAATAAAATTAAGAGTTTCAATTCCCTTCAAAGAGGGGGATAGAGGGAGTGGAAGTAAAACAGATAAAAATAACTAATAAAAAGCAAAAAGGATCATCTATGCGATTATCAACTTTGATATCAAACTCCGAAATAAATCTTAGAAAAGCCCGAACTACCGATATGTAACTCCCCTGGTTATGTAACTTCCATTCACCAAAAGTTGAACGGTCACCGAGGAGACGATCTAGTGTCCTTTCCCTTATCTCCGCTTTCCCTGCCAAAATCCGCCTCAGATCTACGTCACGTCAGCAACTTAACATTACAATTCCCCTTAAGGAATCTAGTTGGTTAATTGTATTCCCAACAGCGACTCACATCTTACTTACTTACTTCATTGGTCATTACAACACTTCAGTCAGGATTACAACCTAGCTTCTCACACCACTTAGGTTGTGTGTGTCAATTTTTCATGGTAATTTTATTTACTCTCAGAGTTTTTGCCAGAAATCTGCTGTAAGGAAATCGCCGAAGAAATATTATTTCATATTTCCGTTTACTCAAGATGACCGGGCTGGTGTTTGAACCGTGACCTCACGTCTAATAAGCCAACACACTACCTATTAGACTATGCCGATTTAGAACTATAAATACTTGAGTACGAAGAGTACGAAGCCCAATTTTTGACATATAGTACGGAGTGGGGCCACTAAGGTCCCCCAAAGAAAAATGGACTTTTGTTATTTATATGTTAGCATAAAAGAACTAAAAATATTATTTTAAAAGTAATAAATTATTATTTTATAGCATTTTCAGTTTAAATTAAACCTTTTTCAAAATAAATGAAACCTTTTTCAAAATGAACGAAACCTTTTGCAGATTAAACGAAACTCTTTTTAAATTCAACGAAACTTTTTTCAAAATAAATGAAACTCTTTACAGAATAAAATTAAACTTTATTCAAATTCAGTTAAACATTTTTCAAATTGAATTAAACCAGTTATATAATTTAATAGAAAACAAACATAGTCATTTTTATATAATACTTGTTAAAATTAATGAAGAATTTGTCCATTGACCGCTTTAGGAATTGTTATGATCATATCCATAACATAGTTCGCACAATCATTTTGATTAATTTGTGCGACACTTTCGTCAATTACACTTACTATGTTATGCTCTGTGGAAATGTCACTTAATAATGATCGGGCGTGAAATTTAACATAGGAGAATAAGGTGGTAAAAATTTAAGTGTACAGACACTATTATCCACCATATTTCGAATTTCCTGGGTTTTATGGATTCTGGCATTATCCATAATTAAAAATGAATTTTGTAACTCTGAGCTGATTTCAATTTTATCCAGGAGCTCCCTAAGAAATATTTGTAAACGGGCTGAATTTACAGTGGAAAGGGAAAAACTTTATGGTAAACAACACCAGCATTATTTATCGCAGCAATTAAAGTACCGTTCCTTCCCCTTACGGTTGGCACAACAACATGAGCTCTTTCAGCTACCTTAGCACGTGCTTGTGAACGCCGTAAATGTAAGTTAAACATGCACTCATCTATAAAAATCATTTATTCTTTTTGTTGAGGAGACCAAATTGCAAATTCTGAGGCATACTCTCGACGGTTTTCAATAGTCGATGCGCTATTCATACGGTCCATTTCGATGGTGGAAGCCATTTTCAGCGTTATTTTAAGTTCTTTTAATCCGTTGAAAATTGTAGACAATGCAAGCGTTACATTAAATTGTTCAAATAACTTTTTGCGAATATTTCTCAAAGTTATTCCCGGCTCCACAATCGTCTCAATTTTTTCCGGGATTTGGGGAATTAATTAAAAAAAATACAACAAAATATGATAAACCTACAAATTCTATAACTGGTTTAATTTAATTTGAAAAATGTTTAATTGAATTTGAATAAAGTTTAATTTATTCTGAAAAGAGTTTCATTTATTTTGAAAAAGGTTTCGTTTAATTTAAAAGAGTTTCGTTAAATCTGAAAAATGTTTCGTTCATTTTGAAAAAGGTTTCATTTATTTTGAAAATGGTTTAATTTAAACTGAAAATGCTATATTAAATTTCAGTTTTTATTTTTAATTATCACATCAAAACGTATTAAATTTAAAACATTTCATGTTACAATTATTATTAAGGAACAGATTGGGGGACCTTAGGTCTCCGTACTCTAAGGGTTAAGTATATAAACTAAAGTAGTGCTTCAAGCAATATAGGATGAATCTTAATGCCTCCCCATTCCTATTGTCCTGATGAATCTCAGGACGCTGGCCTCACGTCTTATAATCTAACACAATCTACTCGACTTCGGCGACTTCAAACTAATACTTTTTGTAAACAATCTTCTTCTCTAGCATTGTAGTAGTATAGAGGATGAAGACCGCTTTTAATGTACGATAATGACTGAAACTAGTCGCAAACACGATTTTCTCATCATGATCATTATAATCTTTGTCGTCATCTTATTTCATTCAATTTTATAAAAGTATATGTATTGTATATACATTCATATGTGAATATATACTCGTAATATACATATGTTTGTATTTTCAATTATTTTTGTGCTTTTGTCTCGAATCACTCACTGTCTTACAATTTCAACTACCGCAACAAATTGTCTGACTGTGCCTCTATTTTGAACGTCACTCTAAAGACATTAGAAATCATCGTTACAATTAACTTTAATTATATTTTAGTTGGGATTTTGTTTTTGTCTATTTTTTTAAATTTTTTTCTCTTCTTTTTTTTTGTTTAAAAAGTTTTTTTTTTTTTTTTTTTTTTTTTTTTTTTTTTTTTTTTTTCAATTCAACAACCATTTCGTTTTAAGTTATAAAAAAAAAGTGGGCAGACAAAACAAATCCATACATAAGCGTCGATATAACAATAGATAATAGACCTTTAAAAGCGGTAGAAAAACACACAAAAAAAACTATTGCAACAACAACTACAACAACTTAATTACCCACCCACTCACACTCATGCACATGTACATACGTACATATACATTCTTAAATCTGATTACATCAACTGCTGTCTACTATTATAATTCATACACCGGAAAATTGTCACAAACTATCTGAATTTTTTTTCATTTTTTTTTTGTTTCATGAGAGAAACAATCACGTTTAGAAAAAAATGTGTAATAATACAATATCATATATTGTTTAATATTAAGGTGACCATATTATACCAATAAAACTATAAATTTAAAATTCAAAATAATAATAACACACCACGTAGTGTAATAATTTTTATGAAAGCAAAACAATAAAAGTAAACCTGGTCACCTTAATGAAAATATTGTATTGTATTGTATTCCGCCCACAATCAAATAGATAATTCAAGTTCATTTTGCAACTGTAGAAGGTCAGTGTCATTATTTTACAGTGATTTTCTTTAGTTTTTCATTTTTCTTTTTTTCGTTTTTCTTTTGTTTTTTCCATTTTTTTTTTTTTTCATTTTTTTGTAAAATATTTCTTTCAGCTGTGCACAGAATTTGTACTTGTAAAACACTTGTAATTCACTTGAGATTTATAAAAAAAAGAATTAAAAAATGTTTCTTTTTTATTAAATATCGATGTGATGTGTCGTTAAGGATTTCTAAAGGTTAGGCTTTAAGTGTGAGGACTATAGACAAACACTCATATTGAAATATGCATGAAGGATATGTAAATTTTCTTGACAATCTCGGGTAATCAGAGCCTTAAATTTCTGGGTTAATTTTTTAGAGATCCATAGAGGAAAGTTCTCAAGGCATACATACATACATAATTTGTCATTACAATCCTTCAGTCACGATTACGACCTAGCTTCTCACACTACTTACAGCAGTGGTGCTCAAACACATACTATCATAGTTTTGGTTGTGTTGGTAAAGCAGCGGAGAACAAAATTCAACTTAATTTTTGAGAATCGTACACTGGGAAAATAAAAAAAATTGGTTTATTGTGTGGCGTGCATGGACATAATGAACTTATGTATGTATATATGTATGTATGCATGCATGTATGTATTGATGAATATATTGATGTATATGTGGATGTATGTATGTATTGATGAATATATTGATGTATGTGTGTGTATGTATGTATTGATGAATATATTGATGTATGTATGTATGTATTGATGAATATATTGATGCATTGATGAATATATTGATATACGTATTGATGAATATATTGATGTATGTATGTATCAATACGTCTGTCGTCAAATTCAAAAGAAATTTCCGTCATCGAATGGACGGCACTGCTTTGCTAAAGCCAAAGCAACTATGTATATATGATGCCTTTTTAAAAGGCAACGACAATTTATCGTTCTTATATGGTAAATTATTGTAATTTGGTACGTCCGTTTCGTCAACCATGAATTTAAAAAAATTCTGCATTTAATTGCAATAATTTTAAAGTCCTATTATTCCCTTTAATGTTGTCGAAAAATCCATGGCTAGCCTCGTAATGTCTTTTTATATAAAAAAAAGATTTACGACATAAATAGCGATAACACACAATACATTGTGCATTACCATCCATATTCTCTATAAAAAAGAAATCATATTCCCAATTTCCATCAAAATTCTTGCTGCGTGTATTTGCAAAAAACAAAAAATCATTCAGAAAAGTTGCGTAGCGAGGTCTTGCCTCATCAAGTGCTAAACATCAACTGAATTGATTTTGTTCTCTGAGTTCAACACAAAACAACAAACAAAGCAACAAACACACGATCATTATGAGAAACCACACAAGTAAGCTTATAGTGTACGTGTATCAACGCAGCGTCAGCAGAATTTTCTTTGCCTATCACATGTGATAGGAAATTTGGATTTTGAGCATCACTGACTTACAGTGATGTGAAAAATAATAGGGACAGTGCCCACCCAAACTTACATTATATTTAAAACCGAATAAAAATTCGAAAATTCTTTCTTGTTTAAACGTCTTATTTGTTCTTAAGCGGTAGAAAAAAGATTAAAAACAAAATTTTTGCTATTCCTATAATATATTTTGATTTTTTTGAGATTTTGTGAATGTATGTAGTTTAAGCTGTGAAAAAATAAGGACACTTCATGAAATCTTAAAGCTATAACTAACCTAAGTAAAACTAAATAGATATTTATACTGAATATTGTTGCATGAAGCCTTAGTGTCACATTAGTACTTTGTTGCGGATCCTTTGTTATCCAGAACAGCAGCACAGCTTCTAGGCATTGAGTCGACCAAATTTTGACTAACATGCAGCGGTATTGAGTTCCAACAACCTGTATAACATTCCAAAGCTCGTCGCAATTTGTTGGACACTTTCCCCTAATTGCCCTTTTAACTTCGTTCCATAAATTTTCTATTGGGTTCAAATCAGGCAACTGTGCTGGCCATTCTAAACCATTAATTTTTTTGTCCTAGAACCACTTCTTTGTGTACTTTGCCGTATGCTTTGGGTCATTATCCTGCATATTTTCTTAGGCATACAGCAGCATTGTATTTTTCAAAATTTCGGTGTAATCAGCCGATTTCCTTACATTCTGGATACGATATAGAGGACCCACACCATAATAAGAGAATGACACCCATACCATGATGCTATCACCACCCTGTTTAACCGTTTTTAAATTATATTTGGATTGAATTCTTGATGGATAGGTCTTCTTACATGGTAAGATACAATACTATCGGATAATCTGAACGTCTAAGATCCGGGCTATATATTGATCCACAACAGGTCCTCTCATTTCAATTTCTCTCAGTTTCCATTTGGCGTCATCAAGAAATTTAATTGAATTTCTTATAGGCTACCTGATCACTGTATTGTTTTCCAAGCAGAGGTCATGGAAATTTTCTATAATTTCTAATTTCTAATTTTTCCGAAAATCTCTTGATTTACTCTAATAGCCAGGCTGGGTTTATGTCCCTAACGAAAGTAGTTTCAACGTCCGTCCTTCTCCATAAATACCGAGGATTTCTTGGAGAAATTTCAGATCATTCAAAGATAACTCTTATATAGGTTCCGGGACACACGGATATCATTGGAAATTGAATTGTCACTGATTACAGGCCAGGGCCGGTACGGAACTAACAATCTCCAATATGCAGGAAGGTACGTGCAATAATGCCAGACTCTGCTGAAAACGTATGGACATTCCAAACAATGATTTCTGCAGGAGCTGTGGTAACGAAACAAACAAACTATTTTGTTGCTGGATATTATCAATTAACTTCACAAAATTTTTCTATAGTCCTGTTCGCAATGTACCGAATTTAAAATCATTTTTAAACGCAGCTACTCTTTCACAAACAAGCTACCTCTACAGATATTACAATTTGTATCTCAGCCTTCCCAAGATCTCAATACTTATTGATTTAAAGAAACATGTTGACATCTTGGCCAACAATGCAAGTCGCACATACATAAGTTAGGTTAGGTTAAATAGGCAATCACCTTAGCCATAAACACTTGGCTCGTATCAGTGTTTCAATGTGTTTCGTATCGTATTTCAATGCAATTCTATTATACCTATTTCACCATACATCTACAATTCCTGGCTGGCATATCTTAGGCTAACAATTTCATAGGGTTAGACAAGGTTGATCGATAAATTACCGTTTCTGCAGAGAGCGCTGAAACATATCAGATCACTTATTTGCTTCTTAGGAGAAGGAATGTTGTAAATTCGTTAAAAACCGTCATTGATGAGATGCATTCCATCATTTTCCGATACCTCCTATGAAATGGTCAGGCTGAACACCTCTGAGAAGTAGTAGTGTGGTGTCATGTAATCAATGTTTCCGAAAGTTTCCAATTCCATTAGGCTATTTATTCGATCCATGTTGCTGTCGGACGCCCAGAGGCGCAGACTAATATTAGTGACTGAGTGTTTTAAAATTGAAAGTCCTACGCAAAGAGATGTGCAATTGTATAAAACGCCGACGTAGTAGCAGTAGTAGAACTCAATGCATCAATGCTAATAAAGCAGACAGACCTTTTTCTCCGCCTTATCACGATAATGTAAGACTGAGATATACCCGCATCTGTAGCTCAATCTAGATCTGAACACTTCTGTCTATATGCAGTGAGTGATTAATGAACGACGGTTTGTATTTTCTTCTGAAAAGTACAATTGCCGTTTTCCTCTACTTTCTACTCAAGGCGTGTGCCGACTAACCAACCGAGACCACCTTCCCAGTACATATGTATGTACATAGTACATAATATGTCATTACAACCCTTTAGTTAGGATTACAACCTAGCTTCTCACACCACTTATGTTGTAGGCGTTAGTTTTATGCGGAACTTACAGTTTAAAGTCGACACCGAACAACAGACTTTTTGAGAAATTTTTCATGGCAATTTTTTTATTTGCTCTCAGAGTTTCTGTCAGAAATCTGCTAAGAGGAAGTCGCCGAAGAAATATTTTTTCATATTTTCGTTTTGATCTCTCACCTTCCTAGCGCTGAACGATATTCTTAGGTTAGGTTAGGTTAGAGGACGTGCCCTTGTCAATTAAGACAAGTACAGTACCCGGAGGTCGAATTGACCCATTGTACAACGTCCTAGTTTCTCACACCACTTATGTTGTGTGTGTTAATTTTTTATACATGAGTGGTGAGACCTACATTTTAAACTCGACTCCGAACGACAGATTTTTGAGAAACTTTTTCATGGCAATTTTTTTTACTCTCAGAATTTTTGTATTTTTGTCTTGAAGCCTGACCTGGGGCTCGAATATTGGCTTTACGTCTAATAAGCCAACACACTAATTACTAGACTACGGCGACTTCAACGATATTCTTAGCGTCGAACAAATTGTTCTTCCAAAATACAGTTTACCATAATATCCTGTAAACCCTATCTGGTTAAAGCACCTTTTATGACCTCTAATTCCGCGTTATTAAAGACTAACTATATATCCAGGAATGCGGCAGCTGAGGCATATTCCCTTTGCATCAGCTTTTATACTCTATCATGTACATTAGGCTATGTAAGGCGGTCTTACTCGCGGAAATTACCATTTGAATTTTATCCAGAATACATATATTTATAAAGGTATCCTTATGGACAAAATAGTCTTTCATTATGCATTTTAATCAAAATTTTATGAAATCATGAAAAGATTATTATTTTCTGCATTTGGTTTTCGTTTTCCGTCTTTTTATAATTTGTTAATATGTTTAATAAATAAAAATATGAATTTTCTGTTTTGTGAATGATATGTCATGTCGTGTTAGTTTGCTGCATTAATGTCAAAGTTCATTTAAATTATTCTGTTTTTTTCCGAAGAAATGAGAAATATTTTTGTATTAAATATTTACATAAAAATGCCATTTAAATGAATGCCTGTCATAAAAATATAATTCATTCACGTAATTTGATAGATACATACAGGCTTCTGCATCAATACATAGATAAATAAAACAAATATAAACATACATATAAATAAAGGTACAGTGAGTGACATTTAAATGACAAAAAAAAAATTATACCATGATATTATATTATCGATATGTTGTCTTGATAGATTTGACAGCTTTGTCTATTCACTACTTAGTCTTTTCACTGTTGCTTGCTTCCTATGATAAATCTTAGTTCTCTTAATTGATAACACCATGCTATCGATTTTAATACACGTGATTTTTTTACTACAAACTGTGTTTATCGCGTTGTTTGCGCGCGTTTTATTGCTACAAAATGGAAACGTTACCGTTTGCTCTATTTATAAATAATTTATTGTCAATCTGGCAACTTCTGGAAGTTTTCTATTGGTTTTGTTATTGTAAATTGATATTAGTGGATCTTTATTATTTCTTTGTTGTTTTGTTATTATGTATTTGTTTTTTCTGTTCTTAATTTCAGAATTAAAAGCAAGTTTTTATTATTTCGTCTTCGCAACTGTAGTTATTATTAAATTTCATACTTCATGCTAGTTTCCTTATAAAATTCCCAGTAACTTATGTAAGCGTGCAAGTAAACTTAGTTCGTTCTACAATTTTCGGGGTTCCTTAAGCTTGGCGCCATTTTATTTGAGGTTTCCATGTAATCTCCCTACACTCCCAACGGATTGTAAGTTAAAGCATTATGGAAAGAATTATTCAGCTCTTCAGTTCCAGCTTCATTTTATCGATAACGAGTCTTGTATCAAAACTGTTGGGAAGTATAGACCTCAGACTAACATTAAAAGTTTAAATTGCCGATGTAATTTGCATACCGTAAATTCTCCTCCAATGAAATTGTGTCTGTAAGGCATTCATTTCAATTATTTCCGTGTTCCATTAATGATTAAATAAGGGACGTATTAAGCCGATCATACTAACATCACCAGCCTATAGCTATCCAGCCAGGATATCATCTATTCCTTCCCACAATGGTTCGATTTTTCACTATTAATTCCCTAACTTCTGTTGTCTATACTTTCCTCCAGACGCCTTTGTTTCGGTTTCCTGTAATCTCTATCCTTAATCTCATGGTCATCCATCGCCCAAAAGCGATTTAGACGGGCCACTCTCCTTTTGATAGGCATGCTAAAACACATGGGTATGTGTAGCTTGATTGCCTCAGTGAAATTAGATATTATCCACCAAAAATTGAATATCACCAGTTCCTAGATTATTGAAGAAAGTGTTCTCATACATACATAATTGGTCATTACAACGCACTGCTGTTATGTGGTGGAACCTCCAGTTTAAAGTCGATTCCGAACGACAGATTTTTTGAGAAACTTTCCATGGCAATTTTATTTACTCAGAGTTTTGCCGAAAATCTGCTTAGAGGAAGGCGCCGGAGAAATATTTGTTTATATTTCATTTTGTTGGAGATGTCTGGCCTGGGGCCTGAACCCTGGCCTCACGTCTAATAAGCCAACACATTACCTACTAGACTAAATTGAGTTATGGTATCACAATGGTCCTAAACGCTGTCCTAAGTGAGAGCTCTTCCTTCAAGGGATCCTCCATCTTACCTAACCCAACTCAAATGAATCATATGAATTATTTAAAGGAAAAAGTACACTTTAACACTGGTGGTCATTATCTTCTTATGTCTAAAATAAAAGTACTTTTGATTTATAATTAGAGTCGCGCAAAGTACGTTATTTTCCAGTGTTAAGTCAAAAAAATCAACATTACAGATTTACCTCTGTTTCGCATTCCTAACCTCAAAATTGCTCATAACCAGACGTCGGCGAGAGAACGTGATAAAAATGTGAGTGTATTTGTGAGAGGCTTGTGTTAACCCAGAGGAAAATTGTTGGTAATATTTTCAAGTCTATTTATTAACCCAATAATATGTATATCTGAGCGGAAAATATAGAAAAAAATCCCTAAAGACACCGTATTTAACTTGGCAAGTATTCTTCGAAAAATCAAAATCATTTCTCATTGATATTAGTGAGTCCTACTGTAATATTTCTTTGGGTGTATAATTGAAGTCTGAAAAAAGCGACATGAACCTTCTTCTTTAGAAGCTGACAAGCAGTGTTGCCAATTGAAATTTTGAAAGGGTACTGAACGATAACTGAAAGAGTACTTTTTTTGCATGAAATGGTACTTTTCCAAAAAAAATTTTATTTGTGCTTAAAACACGTACGAAATGGAATAAAAAATAACGACTTATACATGTTTCTGATATATAAAGCAAGAACAGCTGATTCCGAACATAATAGAACGTAAAAGCCCCGTTTAGTCAAATTTCGAAGGAACGTAACGGAATGTAAGTTTTATTTCAGCATATGAAGAGCAAATTAAATACTTATCGAAATTACGTTATGGTTTGGCAAGCGTTTTCATTGCTTTTCGTATTCAAAAACGAACATACGTTGCGTGTCAGTTCAGCTAACCAGGGCTAAGGAATAATTCAACTTTTAGCGTTACGTTGAACATGTTGCGAAGCCATTAATAGTTGAAGAGCTCAAACCATAAATTATTAATAATAAAAAAGTACTGAAAAGTTTAGCGGGGGTACCGTGGTATTATAGAAATGAAGAAGTACTGAAAAAAGTACTAAAGTACTGAATTTTTCAACACTGCTGACAAGCAACTGAATACATTTTTACGCTGTTTTTAACGAACATTATTGATGTTCGTGTCCTATGTGTGTAAAAATCCGAGATGTTCTTCATCTGGGGGACATGGGTGTCGACGTCTACTCATAACGTTCGACAGTAGAATTTAAGTTTCCATCTTCTCCTGTTTAGACTCTTCTCTAAATTGTAAGCCATTAAATGAGTAGTAATGCAGCATGCGTTGAAGGCACTCGTATATTCGTATTAAATTACAAATAAGCAAAAAATAATTAAATTTTTACGTTTAAATTACATGAGAAAACGTACAAGATTAGGAAATTTGCGAATTGCAATAGCTTTGCTAGTTATCACTGTAATGGAAGTTTGTTTCTTTTTTGATTTAATTTAATTCAATATTTTTAATTCAGTTTTTTTTTTATTTTCTCTTCTTTTTTTTGTAGTTGTTTTCCTATATGCATAATTTGATTTGAACAAACTAGGATTGCAGAATACTAAAGAAAGATGATGATTACTGACTGCCTGTTTGGCTCTTGTGTAGCTGAAATTATTTGTATGGGTGAGTGAGTATTTCAAGCAAAAAAATGAAAACAAATTCCAATTGAATGAATATATGTATGTACATATGTATACATATTTGTTTATTTGTACATACATATAGCAAATATATTATCATACGTATGAATGTATATACATATATAAATATATACATTGTTTCATATGTACTCGTATACGAATATTTATCATTTTTATGTACTATACACGCATGTACATATGTATGTTTATCTGTGGCATAAAGATACATACATTGTATGTATATATACATACCTTTGAATGTATACATATGTATATGTAGACATTTATATTTATTTAGCTTATTTTGTGTGTGTGTGTGTATGTGTAATTATTAAAATAACAACACATTTGTTGTTCCATATTTTAACACAAAATGGAAAATTAATCAAATCAAACCAAAAAAGAAAAACAATCAAATACAATACAATCTAATGAAATTTTAAAATAACATTTTAAAATGGAAACATGGTGTTTGTATATCCACGTACAAAGGAATTCAAATGCAAAACATTTAATTTAAGATGCAAAACATTGCTAGGAAATATGGAAAGATACTCTTAATTTCTAAAATTCTCTAATTTTGTTACAAAAACGAACACTGAATTTTTTATTCACTGTTCACACTGAATTGTCTATTTGCCTGTGTACCGCAAACTACCCGCTAACCTAACCCAACCTTCGCTTGTCTATTCTGTTACTATTTTATTGATTTCTTTTGAGCTGCTCGAATGAATTTTATTGCAGTTATTATCAATCGTTCGAATACTAGCTTTAAGTAAGTAAAGTTTGATTATTTAAATGTTTGAACCCGAGTCCAATATAAATCTTGCTTTTGCAGCATTCTTTGAATTCTTAAATTGAAGCAAACATTGAAAATTTTCTCGAGAGACTCAAAAATATTTATTTTGGGAAGTATGGCTGACATTTAGGTTAGTTTAGATAAGGTGGCGGATCCTCCTTGGAGGATTAGAGATATCTATTAGACCAGAATTCAAAGCCATTGTGTTATCAATATTCAATCCGGGGATCAAACATTCCTTTAAGGAAACCAACCCGAGTCCAATATATTATTATTTTATACTTTTGATGATGATCATGGTCAGGCTGTTCTTCAGCGAAATATTGATTTGTTTGTAACTTGGTGCACAATTAATTTAATAGATCTTAACTTGAGAAAATGTAAATGCATGGTTTTTTCTCGTAATTTCGTCCACTTATGTGATTAATTTTTGCCCTTTGGAAACTATGTCTACATTTCTTGATTTGGGAGTGTTATTAGATATGTAATTGTCTTTTATTGATCATATTAGTATGATGATTGGCAAGGCTCGGGCTCTTCTTGGTTTTGTGAAAAGATGGGCTAGGGAATTCATTGATCCTTATATAACAAGACTGCTATACATTTCACTTGTTAGACCTATTTTGGAGTATGCGTCTATTATTTAGAATCCATACTATCGTTGTCATAGTGATTCAATAGAGTCTGTGCAGAAGCAGTTTTTATTATTCTGTTAACGTGGCTTAGGATGGGATTGTGCCAATGGGTTTCCGTAATATGAGGCTAGATTAGGTTTGATAAAGCTTCCAACTTTAGAACGTAGAAGGGCTGTTTTAGGGGTTTGTTTTGTTTTTAATCTGGTTAAAGGTGATATCGATTCTGAGTTTTTGCTTTGTAACCAGAATTTCAGTATTCCAGCAAGATTTTCACGGCACTATCGTCCTCCTTCTTTAGATTTTTATAGAACGAAATATGGATGCAATTTTCCTTTTCGTAGATTATGTAATGATTTTAACTTATATTATGATTTTATTGATTTTAATTGTAGTGTTTGTAATATAAAACGTAGCTTATATGCTATTATGGCATTAATTTGTAAATTATTATATAAAAATGTATTTTCGTTCTTGTCATAGGTAGTTCCTGTTAATTGTTACTTTATTCAGCTTGTGATTAAGTTCGGTAGCTGATTTATGTTCTTGTTGCCATTACTTTTACGTGTCCCTACGTAATGGGGACGAGCCCTCCGCGGTCGGGTGAGTGTGGGTTAGTGTGAGGCCGGGGACGTTGGAAAAAAATCTTGCTATTGCAGTAATCTTTATATTAGAGGCTCTGCCAAAGATGTCAGAAAGTGAGGAGTTAAAAACTTCCGTCTTTTCACAGCTCTTGCAGAAGTCATTTCCTCGTTGCCCATAGGAATCGGTATTATGTGATGTACCACAATGCAATTTAAGGATAGAATTTCGTTTGTCCTCTTCTTCGTCTTCTCTACGAGCCCAGCAAATTATAGCAATATTGCACGTACCCCCTTGCTAACATCTTTTTAAAACGAGTGGATAATATCCAATTTTACTGAGGCAATCGTGATACCCATACCCATGTATCTTGGCATGCCTATCAAAAGGGGAGGGGCCCATGAGAATCACTTTTGCACGATGGATGGCCATGAAATTTAAGGGCATCTTCCTGCCAACGATATTGAGCATTCTCGTAAAACGACTGGGTAGTAGCCAATTTCACTGAGGCAATTGAGATACCTATGCACTGCAACATGCCACAGCGGCGCTGGCCAGCTCATCAGCCATGCAATTTTCAACGCTATCCTTAAATGTCGGAACCCTTATGAGAATTACCGCGAAATCCTCGGCATTCACGGATAAAAACGGACATTGAAATTACATTTGTTAGGGACGTAGTCGCAGTCTGTTTGTCCGAGTAAATCAATAGATTTTCAGGGAAATTCCGCCACTCTGCAAACATTACGTCGCTTTCAAAATTGCCGTGACCTCTTTTTTGAAAAACGTTGCCGCCGTCAAGCAATCTATAAGAGAGCTTAACATCAGAACCCTTAATAACCCATCAAAAGATCTTTGAGCCTTCGGTATAAACCTCAAAGGTCGTATTGGAAATTTCATGATCTTTAGATCATTAAAGATATTCTTAATGATTTCTTTTCCAATTTTTCACTTGTAATCTTCAATTTGTTCATTCCATAAAATTTCAGGGCAGGCATAACGGTTGTTTAAGAAACTTTACATACGTCACGTATCTAAAAGTGTCAAATCGTATGATATTTGTGTCCAAAGATTGATTCAAAATGTGCAATTAGTTGCTTATCAAATTCGTTTCTCAATAGACTCAATCAAGCCTGCATCTTTCCACGATATTTTGATATTGTCTGTAATGTTGGATTTCCAAGGTTCATTGGGAGCTCCTGAACACAATCTGGCTGCTCATCACAAAAATCCGGCAAATCTGATTGTTGACACACCTATTGGTTCAAAAATGATCTTCGTTGCTGAAGATAATTTTTAATAGAAACGCATTTCCCCGCACTGGTCGAATTTTCTTAATAAAAATCAACAATTTTCAAGCGTTGTTCGTTTTTTAGTCAAGTAACCACTTCGTTACTTTTCATTCATTCCATTCTTTTTCATTCCTTCAACGATCATACGATTTTGTGGCTTTTATTCTTCTGCCTTTGTTTGTAGTTTCATCAATCGAGTGTTTTCTGCGGTGCAGGTAATGCTAGGCCGATAGCAGTTCAGTATTATGTAAACAGATATTCGATATGCGTTCTATGTTTTCTTAAGAGGTAACACTGTCTGACTGTCCTAGGATTTTAGTTGTTAATATTATCATCTGTGGAGAGCAGAAATCATAGGGTTACACATAATAATTGAAATTTCTTAAATTTTTAAATTCGTTCTTTAAACTCGGATTACTTTGGTTATTTTAAGTATTTCACCATGACTTCTCATTTTTGTATACAGATGTCATAAATTTTACGATTTTTAGTGGAAATTTGTATTTGTACGTAAAGCTGTAAGAATTAATCCGGAGTTATATCCAGCCGTTTGAGTGCGACATCGTAACTCCTAATTCTCTCAACCATGAAGTTTCAACCTCTTGAGGAATGACTCAACTGTCATCTTAGTCGTATTGACCGAAAAGCATTTTGCTGTCCACAAAGCAAATATAGGATTAATAGTTTGAAACGAAATATTCGAACATATTGTTCCATCAATGTGGTTTGACTCTGAGAAGAGGGTCCAAATTAATGAAGAACTAACTTGGCTTTCTAGGCAGCCCCTGTTGAAGTTAACGGAGACTAATTTAGTGACTAGTTCGTAGACTTATCTCCGCTTTATAACATGCCTCAAACCCCTCGTCTCATCATAACTACTTCTTAACTGTTTATTACGGTCAGTTCAATTCAGGATTACGACCTAGCTTCTCACACCACTTATGTTGTGTGTGTTAATTTTATGTTTGAGTGGTGCAACCGGCAGTTTAAAGTCGATTCCGAACGACAGATTTTTGAAAAACTTTTCATAGCCATTTTATTTCCTCTTTCAGTTTTTGCAAAAAATATTTTTTCAAATTTCGTTTTGTTTGAGATGTCTGACCTGGGGTTTGAAAAGTGGCCTCAAATCTAATAAGCCAACAAAGTACCTACTAGATTACGGCTATTCTATATACATAAGCTCTCCCTAATACTGTGTACAGTCGTTATGCATAGACTTTAGTCTAAGGCATCGGGTTGCCAACTAGTTGCTATTTAATTTGGTGAAAAATATATTCTGTTATGGGTGCCCTGGTAGTGTAGTGGGTAGTGTGCTAGACTATTAGCGTGATTCCCACCAGAGGCTCTGGTCGCCACACTACACCGAGCATATAGGCTAGTTACTCCGCTCGTATATAATTAAAATATAATTTGTAATTAGATTGTAATTAATAAATAAATATTCTGTTATTAGAGTTGCACAGTTTAATCGAAAATCGGTAAATTATACATAGTTTTTCTAAGTAGAGCACATTTTTTTGGTTGGCCTGTTATTAAATTCCTTTCAATCTCTGCATAATCTTTGTAAATTTGTGTTTACTTAAAACTGTACTCAAACAAATTTCATACAAATACTATGACATTTGACCTTTTATTTTCTAATAAATTGGAAAATAAAAACCATAAAAGCTTCTTGTATCTGCATTTAAAATTTGACATTTCGAGTAAATTTTCTTGTGCATTTAAATTCTTATTATTTCTTCTGCCAAGACAGACACGTAAATTATAATTTTGGCATTAATTTAATTTCTAATTGCAGTATTATACGGAATCTATATTCTATTGGTAGTGAGTTCAAGGAAAGCAATTAAAGAATTCTTATTATTATTAATGAAATATATGAAGTAATTAATTTTAATTAATTCTAACAGCAACTGAATACAATATTAAATGTAAAATATTTTTCATTATAATATTTATTGTAAAGACGTACTATTTTTCCTCGACTAAGTAATCTAATAGAGTTCGTGAAATACAATTGTTCAGAAGAAACTAATTTAATTTTTAAATATGTACATACATACATATATACATAATTGGTCATTACAAATATTCAGTCAGGATTACGACCTAGCCTCTCACGCCACATACAGTGTTGGAAAAAATAATAGGGGCACTTAAATTTTTCAATATATTCTTATATTTTTATTTACTTTTTCATAAATATTACAAAGTATATACATTAAATTAAAGGTATTCAAATAGTTTAACTAATAAAATAAAAATAAATGACTAGTTCTGCCAAATTCTTAAAAAATATATAATTTATTCTAATAAGGCCTGGAAAAATAATAGGGACACTTTATGTTATGCTAAAAATATGTATATTTTGTTAAACATTACCATCATTTCCAGATATTATTTCAATATTTGGTTGAAGCACTTTTCATTTTTATTACCTCCTGACAGTGACGATTCATAGATCCCACAAAATTCGCATAGACGTCAGGGGTAATTGAATACCATGTCTCCGGAATTTTTTCCCACAATTCCTGTTTTTTTTGTGATTTAAAGTTGCCGATTTTATTTTTTAGAACTCCCCAGAGGTGTTCAATGGGGTTTAAGTCCGGTGATTGGGACGGTCACTCCATTACAGGCATATCATTCTGTTCAAACCACAATTTGACGCTTCTAGCGGAATGCTTCGGATCATTGTCTTGCATAAATTCCCATTTAAGTGGCATTTGGTCCTCGGCAAGCGGAAGCATTTTATTCTGGAGTCCAGTTTTATTCCTGTAATTTAACCCAAAATATCCAAAATATTGTAAGATAGACTCTGGTTTATTTGCCTCCACAGCGGAATAATCAGTGAAGTGTAGAGAAAACCCTTTGTTTGCCCGTTTACATTAGAATTCGAATCTCATCGTATAAATTCATTCGAATTTTCAGTCATATCATCCTTTGTTATTAGGACGTTGGCTTGGTTGTTAACTTTAATGTATCTAGGGACCTCTAGTAGAGTCACCATCGAATGTGTTGTTAACTTTTTCAGAGACCGCTGCATTTTTAGACTATCTTGTGGTGGATGTTGAGTACATAGTTTCAATAACTCGTAGTAGACTAGTCGACGTAGCGTTAACTTAGGCGATGAGAGCTCGTAACTTCAAAACTCAAAAAAAAAATAATAATCCCTTCGGTAAACTCTTCTCAGCTGTCTTGTGGAAAAATCTCTTGAAAGTAAATAATTGCCACGAAAAAGCTTCTGAAATCTGTCGTTCGCCATTCATGGACGAAACTAAAGCAAACAACACGGTTGATGCGAGCAGCTGGGTTCTAATTCTACCTTTTAGATGACAAGTCCAAGATTCGAAAAGGATATCATTTTGTCGAGTAATCTGAATCCGTGAGAATTCGAGGGCAGATACAAAGGAGGTGTTCTACAATAATCGTAATATGAGAAAACCTACAGTGCCTATTAGAAACTAAACCATCGTCAGACAAGAGAGTTTTCATACTTTCCATTGAAAGAAATGCCAAACGATTCTGTCCATTCATTCCATTCATTTCTTCACCGAATCATCCGCCATTAAGTTTTCAGTTTATCTGAGTAAATACACGATCCTGCGTTAGCCATCAGTAAAGAGTGAAATCATGTCATCCCGAAAAACTGATTGTGATCAAATTTCTAGACTACTCAACCAAACTGCAAGCTAGATAGATCGGTCATGCCTTTCAAGCCAATCCATTAAAGATGTTAAAAGTTTTTCTCATCTGAAGAGCATCATAAATAAAATTGCCAATGAAAAGTTTCTCAAAAATCTATAGTTCGGAGTCGACTTTAAAATGTAGCTTCCGCCAATCATGTATAAAATTAACACACGCTACATAGGTGGTGTGAGGAGCTGCTTAGGTCGTAGCCCTGACTGAAGGTTTGTAATGACCGATTATGTATGTATGAAGAGTATTATTTTAGCAAGTATTGCCCATAAGGAAGACTTCTAGAAAGACTTACTTCCATTGTTAAATCCGTCATGTAAGCAAGTGATACCGTGTAACACAGCAACAAGAGAATTACTTGCACAATTTGTTTTCAGTAGCATACCATAAACATTCTATCCCAGTACGATATCTAACATCAGCCTCTGCACAATTCATGCAATTCAAAAAAAAAAACCTCCTGATGATAGCTTCAGAACTACACTTAAGTGGAATCCTCTAGAAAGTCGTAGAGGAAATAAGCTGCCAAACATCTGAATGTGATTCAAAGAAACGCAATTATTAGGAACAGGGTTTACATTGCGTGTACATTGTCCTTCAAACTTTATTCGTGCTTGTCTTAATCTCAATTAGACTGAAGATATTCCGAATTTTTTTTTATATTTTATTTTATAATTTATATCAAACAACAAAAACAATTTTTACACTTACACCTACACGATGAGCTAAAAAATTGTTGCTATTATGCATGTCATCTTCCTCTCTAGCATAAGGCGTTTAAGACAATGCGGTTAAAGAATTTTCAATATCATCTACTCACAGTATGCCCTGTGCACACCCACACAATGAAGTAAATTCGGAAATTATTTCTCTCTCCCTTGCTCTTTACTGCGCATATGCATTTACTTCGGCTCATTTTTGTTGCATTTTGACCTTTGACATTCTCTTTAAGGGTTTAATGTGATACCCAAGGAAAATGTTTTTGTTGTTTTATTTTATTTTTGTGAATGTTGTTGCTGAATTAAATGTTTAAAACGTAATAAGAAAATTTAACTGAAGCATTAGGAACAACATCATATAATTGTTAAGTGGCTTATCTTATACAAAATTAACGTTAATTGCGTCGTTTGGTTTGTTCAAATTTGAAGACATATAGGGGCTGGCTTTCCTGTATTTTTATTATTTCTTTGACTTATTTCAGTTTCATCAATAAAGTTTGTGTTAATTGTAACAAGTTCTGGAATAAAGGGGTCTTATCTGATTTTACTACACTGTATGTCGTGGTAAGGAATTTTACTTTAAGAAAAATTTAAGGAATTCCTTACCACGACATACAGTAACGCAAGTCATTTTCAAAAATGGCTGTTAATTTTAATAAACTAACCCCTTTATTCTAGAACTTGCTACAATTAAAACAAACTTGTTTAATGAAACTGCAATAAGCCAAAGAAATAATAAAAATTATGTTGTGTGCCTTAATTTTATACATGAGTGGCGGGACCTACAGTTTAAAATCGACTCTGAACGATAGATTTTTGATAAAGTTTTTATGGCAATTTTATTTACTCTTAGAGTTCTTGCCAGAAATGTGCTGAGAGGAAGTCGCCGAAGAAATTTTTTTTATATTTCGTTTTGTTGGAAGTCTGAGCTGGGGTTTGAACCGTGGCATTACGTCTAATAAGCCAACACACTACCTACTAGATTACGGCGACCTGTTTTGTATTATTTTAGCATGTATCTTATTTCAGCATGTATCTCAAATAATGTCGGTTTATTCTCTTCACACTATCCCTAAAGAGTATTAAAGTTAACATCTCTGAAACCGAAAGCGCAATAATAATATATACTGCGCTATGGTAAACCACAATGTAGTGAAATATCGGAACTCCAGAAATCTGCTGAGAGGAAGTCGTCGTGGGGTTTGCACTGTGGCCTTACTTCTAACAAGCCAACACACTAACAGCAAAAATGGGAATTTATGGATTTTACATCTACATTTTAAGCTGCCAACTTAATTCAAGTACAACTCAAAGGGCTACAAGTGTTACATGAGTATCCTAGAAACACCAGAAAAAAAGTCGAGTTCCACCTGCTGTTGAACGTAAGTGTGTCGTATGCTTGAAGAGTTTAAGCTTCCTTTGCAAACTTGTCTTGTTTAGGATCGACCTCACCTGTTTATAGTGGAAATTTTCGAACCGAATACCAAAGTTTGGACGTGAACATATATGTTGCTCCGTCTTTTTCAGCTGAAAATTCAAATGACTGAAATAGAGGAACCAGAAGATGGTCGATAAATATATACTCTGATGATAAAGCGGTTCTATGTTCCGATTATTGACATTGAAAATCAGGTTAACAATTTGCTGCATACCGGGTCACAGAGATATTGTGGTCTCATTGGCCGAAGCTCGGGAACAGAAACGTTTTGGTATTAACGAATCTCCAGTCAAGCAAGGATCATGAAGAGGAATATGAGTTAAATTTGTTGTATTGGACACACGTCCATAGTTTAAAACAGACAAAAAGCTGATGAGATATTTTTATCAATTTATGCGAAACTACACTATGTGTTCAATTATAAGGAAACTTATTGATTTGTTAACAGGCCACTACTACCTAAAATATCATCTTGTTTTTACCATCTAGTGGGTATTTGTCCCAGAACAGCAGCAAAGAAATGAGTGTATACTCCGTGAATGTGTTATGTGGGCGAATATATGAAAACGGACGTTTACACAGCTCTTTTCTAGGCCTTAGCAGCTTAACCGGCGAACGGCTGAATGTATTCATCTATTTACCGTACCAAAAAATATTTTAGGGGAACAGTTACCCATCAATAATTATGAACTTCATAGAAAATTTGATGAGCTTCTTACTGTAGCTTGTGCATTTGTTGCCACAATAGATATTTTAGATCGCATTACCTTTCAGTTAATCCAAAAGGTCATACTGTTATTAAACCAATCCCATGAAGAAAATTTCAAGATATTTTATTTTTTATCATACTCCTGAATATTTGTTATGTAAGCTGTTGAAAG
The DNA here is from genome assembly GCA_958299815.1 of Sarcophaga carnaria. Lineage (NCBI taxonomy): Eukaryota > Metazoa > Arthropoda > Insecta > Diptera > Sarcophagidae > Sarcophaga > Sarcophaga carnaria. The sequence continues at coordinate 90,347,478 of OY283149.1, forward strand.
GGTTTCTGTTCGAAAGCTATAAAAACCAAGATGTTTCAATAAGTATATCACGAATATGCACGACAAAAACGAAATAATTTTTCAAGGCACGTTAAGTAAGCGAACACACTTTGAACCAAAAAAAAAAAAAACCTACAAAGAACCACAGACAAAGTAGTTTTGCCAATTATTTTCATGAAAACTTGAGCCTTTTTACTGTCTTCACTATGCCAACAATGCATGCCATCGTAAAACAAAAATAAAAATTACTTTTCTTGCAAATATAAGAAGACCACCATCTGTTTCTTATCGTTGCTTGAGACCAAAAAAAAAAAAAACGAAAATCCTTCACCAGTAGGTGCACTTCCTCTATCATTTTCACAGCGCCACATGCACAGAGTTTACAACAGATATTACATGGTAAACTTATGTACGAGTACATAAACAATTACATCAACAAATTACAACTACCAATACAAAAACGAATACGAATATTATTTGCAAATAGAAAAACTAGAAGAAAAAAATCTCTTTCTTGTAGAGTTTTCACCATTTTTATCGCCAACTAACCAACATTATTTCATATGAAATGAGAAGGGAATATAAAAAGAAACCCGCAATAATATTTACTGTTACTCAAATAAGCCAAAGTAATAAAATAAAATAAAATAAAATAGAACACCCCACTACCGATGCACTATTTGCAATAAATTAAAGAAAAACTTGTGTGCAACATATTTGTTTCTTGCAAAAGGAAAACTTTAACAAGCCACCAAATATGGTAAGAACTTACCAGTACATATGTTTGTATGTATGATACATATGCATTACATATGAGGCAATATTTTTAGTTGAATCTTTTCCCCTTTAAATTGTTTATATTTTTGGCACCTACAGCTGAAGGTTTTTACCATTTTATTTCCATTTTTCTTTAATAAGATTAATTGTAACGTGATCATAAATTTAAAGTCTTCATTTGTATGCTACAGGGGTCGGTGCTCAAAGTGTTTCGCTATTGACAACTTGAATTGCATTTTACAAGTTCCAATCTGGTTCACTTTTCAAAAAGCCTAAGTAGGAAGCCACAGAATTCGCCGTGGTCTAGTAGGTAGTTTGTTGGTATATTACATGTGAGGCCTCGGTTCAAACCCCAGGTAAGGCATCTGCAACTAAACGAAATAGAAAAAATATTTCTTCGGCGAATTCCTCTCAGCAGATTTCTGGCAAAAACTCTGAGAGTAAATAAAAAATTGCCATGAAAAGTTTCTCAAAAATCTGTCGTTCGGAGTCTAGTTTGAACTATAGGTCCCACCACTCATGTAAAGGGTGTTTTTTATAGAGGTATAGAACTTTAAGTTGCAATAAAACAACGATGATTATTCGATTGATTTATTTATCCGAAAGATAATCTTGTGGCATTACATTTTAAATATGATTTCTGGCATATGACCGCCACGGCTGGCGTGGATGTAGTCCAATCTGGACGTCCAATTTTCGATGACTTTTTCCAACATTTGTGGCCGTATATCGGCAATAATACGGCGAATGTTGTCTTCCAAATGGTCAAGCGTTTGTGGCTTTACCGCATAGATCAATGACTTTACATAGCCCCACAGAAAGTAGTCTAGCGGTGTTAAATCACAAGATCTTGGAGGCCAATTCACAGGTCCAAAACGTGAAATTAGGCGGTCACCAAACGTGTCTTTCAATAAATCTATTGTGGCACGAGCTGTGTGACATGTTGCGCCGTCTTGTTGAAACCACATCTCCTGGACATCATGGTTATTCAATTCAGGAATGAAAAAGTTAGTAATCATGGCTCTATACCGATCACCATTGACTGTAACGTTCTGGCCACCATCGTTTTTGAAAAAGTACGGACCAATGATTCCACCAGCCCATAAAGCGCACCAAACAGTCAGTTTTTCTGGATGTAACGGTGTTTCCACATACACTTGAGGATTACCTTCACTCCAAATGCGGCAGTTTTGTTTGTTGACGTAGCCATTCAACCAGAAGTGCGCTTCATCGCTAAACAAAATTCGCTTATGAAAATCGGGAACAACGGTAATCTCGTTTTGGGCCCATTCGACGAATCTACGCCTTACTTGATGATCGTTTGGCTTCAAATCTTGCACGAGTTGGATTTTGTAAGCACGCAAACCAAGATCCTTCCGCAAAATCGTCCATAAAGTGGATGGACACAGATCCAATTCCTGTGCTCGATGGCGGATGGACTCATTCGGGTCTTCCTCAATGCTACGCTCTACAGCAGCAATAGCTTCTTCTGTACGCACCGTACAGCGTCTCTGGGGATGCGAGTTATCAATAAGAGTAAACGTGGTGCGAAAACGTTCCATGGTTAATCGAATTAACTGCTCTGATGGACGATTTTGTCGACGATAAAATGGACGTAGTGCGCGATACGTTTTCCGCACAGAACCATTATTTTCGAAATAAAATTGCACTATTTGCAAGCGTTGTTCAGGCGTGAGTCTATTCATGATGAATTGCCAAACCAAACTGAGAATACACCCAAACCTGTTTTTACACGGTTTTTTTTACGCGAATTTGAAATAACACGGTTTTTTTTCTATTGACATTCGACAGGTCGGTGCTATTCAGCGGTAATTTAAAATGAAAAAAGTTAATATTAGATGTTAACAAAGTAAGTTAATAGTTTTACTATCTATGGAGGTTTTCTGTTATTAATTTAAAATCATTAACCTAGCCATGAGTAAACAAAAACGAAACGCTATTTCCTTAGAAGAAAAGGTAAAAATTCTGGACAGGCTAGCAAAAGGGGAACGTCCTAGAGAGATACTATTGAACTAAATCTGTGCGTTTTTATAAAGTTATTCAATTTTATAGGCATATGTAGGCTGCTGCATCAATCCTATGTACATTTTTTCAGTTTGTTTATACACTTACATACATACATAATATTTGTCCTTTTTTTACGCGTTTTTTTTTACACGGTATCCACTGGAACGTATCTACCGTGTAAAAAAAGGTTTGGGTGTAAATCACTTGACAACTGTTAAATTGGTCGCCATCTTGAAAAGTAATGCCAACTTAAAGTTCTATACCTCTATAAAAAACACCCTTTATAAAAATTAACGCACATAACATAAGTGGTGTGAGAAACAACAGCGACTATAACTGAGTGTTATTGATTGCCCTTTAATTTTTATTTTCTATGTTAACCCACGAACATCTCAACCCTTTACATAATGATCACAGAAATACGTTGGCCAAAATAGTGATTGAAAAACATTTTAAAAAAATACCTAATGAAACTCCTAATCCACATAAATCCTCTGGATTGTTACATATTGCTCTGTTGTGGGCACATTACGCCTAAATAAGGGGGCTAACGCAGATCTTATTTCACCACCCCACCATATAGAATATAAATAACTGTGATACCTAATTTTATTCCCGATGTTGATCAGTGATAAATATTTCTTTTTATAAGATTTAACACCTTAATGGTGCGACATTAAGGGCCATTATTACAACTTGCCGTTAACTAAAGGGAGGATTTTAAAGAGCAGATAAATTGTTTTTCATTATTATAAGTGAACAATAAAGTAGAAGTGAGCGTTAAGCTAAAGGGAGGATCATCCTACCTTTAACTTTTAAAGTTAAGTTTATGTTTGAACTTGCCATATTATATGTCAATTAATGTGGCAACTTCGAATATAAACAAAATTAGCAAATACAACAAAAAAAGAAGCCCGTCATTGCCACTGAGTTTAAAAAACATTGCTCCGGCACTGCCACATTTTTGAAAAAGTTAACTTTATATTATCTTTGGGTTGTAATAACGAAAAGAAGTTAAAGGTGACTTTAAAGTTCACTTTAGCTAAAGTTACCTTTAACAAAACCCAACTTTAGCGGCAGGTTGTAATAATGGCCCTAAATGCAATGGAAAATCATTTAACTTTTAGAACATACCTCGTCGTAGTATCTCGCAACGCACGCTACTCTATTTCCAGTGTGCAATGTATCTGTGCAGTTCACCTTGTACGAACGTACATGTATTGAAAGTGAAGACTCAAGTCAAATAATTTAAATATTCTTGTACTTCATCACAGAATGTATTTAACTTTTCAAATGCTATGAAATATAATACGAACGTACGAACACTTGTATTTAAAGAGTTTTTAGGGTGTTTTAAACACAGCGGGCCAAGCATGATAATGCAAAAATACTGTGCAAGTCTTGCAGGTATGGAAATGCAGAAAACCTTGAAATTAACACCTTCAGTTGTCAAATATTTAAAGAATCTTCCAAGTGTTTAAACATGTGTTGTCAAGTGTATGTTGCTTATTAACTGGAAAAAGCTAAAAAGCCAAATAGAAGAATTAAACCACCGCCCTCCCCCTCCACCTTCATCAAAAAGTGTTTTTACCTTAAAGGTTAAATTCATATACGGTGTTAGTTAGTTACAGTGTTTAAATTATTAAATAAATTACAATGTTTTCCAAAAATGTTTAGAGAAAGAAAGGACACACATACACATGTGCGAACGAGTTTACTTACCACACATACTATGTACATATAAACAAATATATACAAATATTTATACATACGTACATACACACGCAGTTTTGAAGTAATTTCCTTAAACTAACACACACACACACATACACACTAGCATTTACACTCACATTAGGTTTGTAAACATTTCCGGTACAAACAGTGTAGACTGATAATTGTCAGACCACGTATAATTTAGGAATTTCTATACTCGAGTACATATAAGTTTAGTGAAAACGTCCTTAGCAGAGTTGTTCTAAATTTTTCGATAAATGAATTTATCGGTTTATAATTAGCGGTTCATGTGAGATGGCAATGGAATGATAACATCTTCATTAGCTTTTGATTCGCTAAAAAAATTGGCTTATTTTTAAAGCCAGTGCGGATTATGCTGTTGTCTTGCTAATATAAACTTGAGCAACAACAATTGTAGGTCACAAACTGCCTGCATTGTACAACATTTTTGCCGTATTCTCTCCAAGAAACATAATTGGTCGTTACAACCCTTCAGTCAGTATTACGACCTAGCTTCTTACACCACTTATGTTGCGTGTGTTAATATTGTACATGAGTGGCGGAAGCTACATTTTAAAGTCGTCTCCAAACAACAGATTTTTGAGAAAGTTTTTCATGGCAATTTTATTTACTCTCAGAATTATTGTCAGAAATTTGCCGAGAGCTAAGTTGCCGAAAAAATATTTTTTGTTATATTTCTCAGTTATTGTCAGAAATTTGCCGAAAATTAAGTTGCTGAAGAAATATTTTTTGTATTTCGTTTTGACCTGGAATTTGAACCGTGGCTAACACAAGACAAGACAACGCACAATCTTTTATGGCGACTATTAATTATTTAAAAACAAATGAATTAAAGCTTAAACTGACGAGTTTCGTAAGATACACTCTGGTTAGGTTAAAAGCAAATTTTATTTTGCCTCCATAGCGGGCTAGACTTGGATACTTTCCGTAAAAATCATCTGTCTTTCCTATACAAATCAGTGAAGTTTAGGGAAAACCCTTTGTTTGCCCGTTTACATTAGAATTCGAATCTCATCGTATAAATTCATTCGAATTTTCAATCATATCATACATTCTTAAACTATCTGGTAGTGGATGTTGGGTACGTACAGTATGACTCCTCTTAACGCTGCTACGCTTAAAGCTGTTTCAGTATTACGGAGTAGTACAAAAGCGCTGCACTCTATAGCGACGGTGTATCCTTCGTATCTTTTTCAACGCTTTTTCGTTAGTTTGTCGAGAATAAAGATTCCAACTGTATTTTCCGAAGTCGCAATCACAGTACGAACTCATCTTTCCTCCGTCACAGTTGATTTTTTAGCAGCTGCCTGCTAATTCTTTCTAAAAGGGTAATGCAGGAGACAGTCCAAGATTCGAAAAAGATATCATTTTGTCGCGTGATCTGAATTCGTGAGAAAATACTTGAATGAGGTTCTCTGGGAGGTGCATACCGTAGTCATAGTAGGATGAGTTCGGGATTTTCACTATACAACCAGGATCAGCAGCAAATTAAGATGTAGTATAGTCCGTAGAGATATCCAGATTAACTATATCCTAGATTCTGTATTTCCATGCTCTTGTGACGCTCAATCTTATTGCCAGTTAAGGATACTAAACAACACCTTACTTAGTTGCCATATTGTTGAAGAACTTGTTATCATGATCATAATCTCGCTCAAATCGAGTTTGATGATTTCTTTTCCACAAAATCAACCACCAATTCCCCCGTTGAATAGTATTGGTTTGATTACAAAGTCATATGTATAGACAGAATATGTCTTCCAAGATATTTGGAGTAATTGGTAGAGAGTGTGCATTTCCGTAGATACTAGGAATAGCTCCATTGGATAATAAAAACACAGCGCAGATTCATGAATTATCGAGAGTAAATTTGAATCTTTGCTGTAATTGCTACTGCCACGTCGTCTATACAGGCAAGAGCCATGCAGCATTTTCTTTTCATGATTTTTACTCGCCGTGAAGTCTAGTAGGTAGTGTGTTGGTTTATTAGACGTGAAGCCTCGGTTCAAACCCCAGGTCAGGCATCTCCAACTGAACTAAATATGAAAAAAATATTTCTTCGGCGACTTCCTCTCAACAGATTTCTGGCAAAAACTCTGCGAAAAAATAAAATTTGCCATGAAAAGTTTCTCAAAAATCTGTTGTTCGGAGTCGACTTTAAACTGTAGATCCCGACATTCAAGTATAAAAATTAACGTACATAACATAAGTGGTATTAGAAACTAGGTTGTAATCCTGAATAAAGAGTTGTAATGACAAAAAAAAATTATGCATGTTGAGACTCTCTAGCAGAGACCAGCGTACACGCACTTCTCATGTACACTTCATGTGATAATTCTAACGGTACTTAATAAAACTTTAAATTTAAGTAAAATGGGAATTATTACAGTTACTCTCTAGAATGAACGTCTTAAATAATGTTTATCCTCTGCTCCATATGTGACTAAAACCCTAATATTTTTTGCATTCTGTCGTAAATGAGCTGAGGATATCATTTTCATATTTATTAGCGCTGTTAAGAGCATATGGCTTCAACAAAACATTTCTACCTCTTACCGTTTATTGCTGTTTGCGTCCTTTTTCATATAAGCGCGGACTGACCTAACTCTCGGAGTATTGTGCATTCTTAATATTTAGTTAGTTAGTTCCTTAGTCTTCTACTAGGACCGAGATCTTTTGAATAAAACACAGGTTTTGGGATAAAAAAAAAACAATTCAAAGTTTCTGCAATTTTCTGATCGACTGTGTGAGTAAAAACGGTACTCATCATTTAGCATAAATATCGGTGATATCCACGACTTCTTAATCGTTGTCGGTAAGATTTTGCTTGCCAGAGTTGAGTATTTAAGAATTTAAATCTCTAGCCAAGCCTGGGTTGTGCGTAATGGTTCTTTTTTTGCAAAAAATTATGTTTAAGGGTAAATAATATGCAACTCCGTAATAATCCGCTAAGAATAGTTGTTAAAAACAAACTAAATGACGCAGCTTATACAAACCCTAACAACGATCACCTTAGAGAGGGTTGTTGGTAGTTATAGTGCTGTCGCTTCAGTTAAAAAAAAGCGAGACATTTTTAAAGTGAAGAATTTATTGGCTGGGGTTTGAGGTTCTTTTTTTTTTAATTTCTGAGATTTTCTATACAGATTGCAATCATCCGATTCTGATTTCCCTTCATTTCATATCATCATATTGGCTAGTTTACTGAAACTACGTTTTCCAGTAGTTGGAATTGTTGCATGACACAAGAGCAACCTGTGCTAACACTAATACTGATGTTTTGATTTACGTTTTTCTCGATAGCCGGATAGAAATCTCAAAAACTTTTCTGTGTAACTACATAAGTTTGTTGTATCGAAGGATTCCGAAGTCCTAATTCGCACGGTTTTTGATTATCCAATTCTCCCAAGTTTATGACTTTCATCTTCGTTAACTTACAATACACAACATTATCAAAGAAACCAAAATATGTCTCCATATTTTTGTTGCACACTGTTTATGAAGTGAGAATAGATTTTCAAATTGAGTGTATATTTTCCATGGTAAACTGTTTGTAGATAAACATTTACGAGCTCTTTTCCATATACATGCGATTAACCAAAAACGTTTATTGTTGTACTCAAACACCCAATTATAGTCCGGAGTCTTAAAGATTTTCCGAAAATGAAATTAAACAAAATAAATTCACCATGAAAAGAGTTGTTGTTTTACAGGAAATCAAAACAAAACTCAATGAGATGTAAATTTATAAAACACAGACTAAATAGATTATAGTTTAGAGTACAGAGCACAGGGTATTGTAGGCATGTTAAAATCCGATTTAAATTAAAGGTTGGCCCTCAACCGCACACAGCATTAATAGAAATTTATATTACATTGCACTCGTGCTACTCTCCTTGCCTCAAAAACTTACAGTCGAAATATTATCGAGAACAACAACAACAAAACCATATTTCTTACAATACGTGCTGCGGGTATGTTTGATGCAGTATTTGCGGTTAATCGTATTGAAATTTGTTCAAACCAGATGTACGAATCAGTAACTGTACGAAACCACAAAATATGCATAGATTTTCCATATCGTAGGTCTAAATTAGTGGCATAGAAATTAAATTTATTTTAATTGTTTAAAGAATTTAAAAGCACATTCAGTTGTTTTTAGGTTAGTTAGGTGGACATATGATGTCATTCTTTCACTTAGACTAACTGAACTACAACGTTTTATTCATATGTTGCTGCTGCACACTATTGCACCAACCTTTTGCGGAGTGAAGATGCAATCAGGGTTCGGATGTTGCCTAATAATTCTCTCCGAATTTAGTTTTCCAAAACAAAAACAACGAAAAAACAACTCAGAAATGCATTTATCTGAGGTTGGTGCACACCATTACGAAGAGTCGTTTGGCTCCTATGCCAGACATTTGGTGTGTTTAATATTCATTCCCTTTTACGTGTCCTAACATCTAAAAAATAGCACAATAGTTCGCCTAATTGATAGACGTGCCTCCTCAGTAGACAGTATCCTGTAACGATATACGAGTGCATGCATAATTAATCATTACAATCCTTCAGTCAGGATTACGATCTAGCTTCTCACACCACTTATGTTGTGTATGGTAATTTTAAACATGAGTGGCGAAACTATAGATTTTGGGAGAATATTTTTCATGGGAGTTTTATTTACTCTCGAGAGTTTTTTCCAGAAATCTGCTGAGAGGAAGTTGCCGAAAAACTAATTTTTTATTCAAATTTCGTTTTGTTGGAGATGTCTGAGCTGGGATTTGAACCGTGATCTCATGTCTAATAAGGCAACACGTTGTCTACTGGACTAGGACGACTTCAATCAATCGGCATGAGGATAGTCGTAATGTGCAAGCCATCGAAGTATATTTCCAGAGAGTTTGGATACAGATCTAGTTTCCAGATCCAATTTTTTCCTTATTTAGAACAACAGCAAAATCACATAAAAGCCACAAAAGTATACACAGAAATGCATTTTCATTTGTAATGCTTTCGTTCAAAATAAGAGATTTCGATAACCCTTCCCAAAAGAAAACGTTTTTTTCCGAAAGATTTTTGGCAATCATTCTAACATCATCGCAAATAGTAATTTCCTTTCCAAAAAGTTTTTCTTATTGTCATTAGCTAGAATTAAAAAACTTTGAAAGTGTTTTTTCAAAATCTTGGCATAATCCGTGAAATTCATTTAAAAACAAAAATTAAAAAAACTTTTACTTGCCATTTATTTTAATAGAATTTTTTAGTTGTTATTTACGCTGTTTTAATTAGAAATCTCTGTTCACCTTTAGAATTTGCTGGCTGGCAGGATGGCTGGCATTAAATGACCTTTGACATTTAATCTTTAATACCATTTAGTATGTACAATATGCATGTGTGTATGAGTATCAGATATTTTGTTTTGATTTCAGTTTTCACATTCATGGAAAACTTTTGATGGAAATTTCATTCAAAAGTCAAACAGATTCAGCACGTACCACCATTCATTGCATATTTTTTGAAATTCTAATGAAAATGGTTTTGTCTCCTTTCTCATTAGCTAATGAAATTTGTCTGTATTAATTGGATATTCTTCGGAAGAATAAACCAAAAGAAAACAACAAAATTTTCTTATTTTTTATCGTATTTCGAAAGACGAATGTTGTATTGCAAACGAAAAAAAATTTTTGGAGTTTAATTTCGTAAGTAACTGGGTTTCTTATTCTGAAGCTGCTATTTATGATTCTGGTATACGATATACTTCTCACAACTTAATCACACTGGACTGTGATCCTCATCCTGCAGAAAATCTTCTGAAATTTAATTGTTGCTGTTAGTTGAAGAAGAACTAGGATATTTTCCCTTTCCAAAAGCGGGGTACGTTACAGCATCGTTTCGAAGATCTCCAGAATTTTTCCAGTGAAAGCTTTTGTAGTCCTGTGCGTTGGTAGAATTCTGACGCATTCGGCTTCTGCAGTAAAATTAAAGTTTTCTCCGATGGTGAAACAGCAGTCAGGGTCCGGTTGTTGCCTTACTGTTCTCCGACTCGACTTAAAGTTCCCCGAAATAAAACAACTCAGTAATGCATCTACCAGTTCGTTAACGTAAAGTCCAAGGACTTATTGGAAATTATCTCGTGGGAGGGCACAGACCAGGTGAATACTATCTTCTTCTAGGCTATTTCGAGGACTCTCTCGGACCTTGGTATGACAAGCTATCACTGTAACTTTAAATATTTCCCGTTTTTCATTTTTAAACTCATGGCGACAAATTGAACTCACGTGTAGAATTTACTTTGTCTTGGTCTAGCAATCAGATAATTAATCTTCATTTGAGCACCATTTTTTTAAAAACGTAGGGAATTGCGTAATCCTGAAATCCTCGATCTCCACCATTCTCTCTTCTTCGTCGCTGCCTTTGTCATTTGGTAGATTGTCAGCCGGGGTCTTAATAGAATTTCACAACAGCACTCTAAAGATCGTTTTCGTTAACCACGTTTTTTTATTAACGCTTCGGATTGGAGTTTAAAACTTCGACCGAAACTCCCTTTGCAATTTCGCAATTTACTGCTAATACGGAATAAAATCAAACCATTTCTCATGCAAATGATTATGGGCGATGAAAGGGCGATAAATTTCCACACAAACTAGATTAAAGTGTGTCAAAATCGGAATTGACAATTGCAGGTGGAGAAGAATTGTTCATTTTGAACTTCAAGAGCCTAATCAAACAATTTATTCTGATCTCTCGACCGTCAACAATAGTTTGTTTACTTTACAATTTCTGTCAGCATAGGTTTCTCGTTGACAAGTTCCGGTGATGCTTTTGGTGCTGGACCTGCTAATGCCCTAATAATGCCTGTATGGTATGTATAATTGCGTTCGATACAAACCGGATTCTACTTTACACATGAGTTAAACATCATAAGATTGATTCCAGTGATTGTAGTCGCCGTAGTCTAGTAGGTAGAATGTATGTTGGCTTATTAGACGTGAGACCACAGTTCATAACCAAGGTCAGACATCCACAACAAAACGAAATATGAAACGATATTTCTACGGCCACTTCCTCTCAGCAGATTTCGAGCAAAAACTCTGAGAGTAAATAAAAAATTGCCATGAAAAGTTTCTCAAAAATCTGTCGACTTCAAACAGTAGGTTCCGCCGCTCATGTATAAAATGAATGAGGCCAAAAAGCACATATTTAACCTAAAAGCAGCTCTTTTAAAATACATGGAAAGGAGATTTTATTTTTAGGCAAAATTGTAGTCGAACTTTCTCGAAAACCTAATTTGATTGGATATAATTTTAAAAATATTTTATTTTATTACTTTTTCTTTTATCGGGTGGGCCATCTATAGGTTTAAATTTGAACCATCGGTTATTTGGAATCTGATAATATTTAAGTCATTCTATTCTGCCACGAAATTATCTCCACTGAAAGTAATAAACCGATTTACGCTTGAGCAACGTTGTTATTTATTGGAAATTTATTTCTAAAACAAAAAAATCATCTATACGGATGAAGCTCTTTTTCATCTTGGCTCAGAAAACCAACACGTGGTCTTATCCAATGTATCCATTACGAGTGACTGCTTGGTACGGCTTATGGAACGGAGGCATCATTGGTCCATATTTCTTTGAAACTGAGGACGGCGCAACAATTTCTGTCAATGCAGACATCCATGACAACCGATTTTTTTGTATCCACTCTTCATGGTATTGATGTGAACAATGTTTAGTTTCAACAGGATATTGAGCATGTTGCAACACATCTCATACCACAATCGATTTATTGCATCAAACGTTTGATGGCCGCTTTACTAACCAAAATGGTGATGTTAATTGGCCGTCAAGAACTATTTTCCGTGGGGCACTGTTAAAGAAAAGTGTTATGCCAGAGACAATTGAAAATTTGAAGGCCAATATTTGTGGTGCCATTGCCGAGATACGACCCCATAGACTCAAAAAAGTGCCCGAAAATTGGTCCGATCAAATGAGGCAGTGTCAGGCCAGCAACAATTGTACTTCCCAATAAAAAAAAATAAATTTTGCAAAATATCAAACCGTTTTTGTTTTATTGTATTTTTAAATTTAAACTTTATTTCGTAAGCCCACGCATTAAATTTTTTTTATACCATGGCGTATACTTAATATTTTATGCAATCTATATTTATTACGTATACGTAACGTCAGAAACATAAATTCTTAGATTTTACTTTTTATTTAATTCTTAATTAATTTATTTTTATAAAAATATATACGACAGTTGTGTTCCTGTCAGAACTAAACTTGTTAGAGCCAAACACCAACCGTGGTTTAATGCTGAAATTAAAGCTTTAATTTATGAACGCGACATTGCCTACAGGCGATGGAAGAGGTTCAGAACGGACGATCTGAAAGCCATCCATAGGTCAGCTCGTAGTGAGGTTACCAAACGCATTAAGTTTGCAAAAACATTGTTTTACGTCGGGAAGTTCGCTTCCGCATTGGATAATAAGGCTAAATGGAAGGTAATCCGTGATATTGGTGTTGGAAAAAAGTGTCATAATACTTCTGCTGATGTCGATGTAAACGCTCTCAATGATAAATTTGTTAATATCAGTGTTCCGACCCCTGATAGTGACATTTATAATGACCTTTGTTTTGTTCCGCTTGAAAATCCATTTAGTTTTCGTTGTGTTAATCAGCTCGAGGTTTTGGAATGCTTATCTTCGGTAAAATCGAATGCGGTTGGTTCTGATGATTTAGATCCTCTGTTTTTGAAAGCTTTGTCACCTAGACTTTTGCCGTATTTGACTCATTTATTCAATACAGTCTTAACTATGTCGTCCTTTCCTGATGAATGGAAACAGTCGAAAACCATTCCCATTCCTAAATCCAACAACGAATTCAGGCCAATTGCCATTCTTCCATTCCTGTCTAAAGTAATGGAAAATCTCATGGCTAAACAAATAAATAGTTATCTCGTGAGTAATAACTTCATATCTGATAAGCAGTCGGGATTTATGAAAGCTAGGAGCTGCACTACTGCTTTAGTCAATGTAGTTGATGACCTTAGGTTGGAACTAGATGAAAATTACATAGCGTTTTTAGTTCTTCTGGATCACACCAAGGCTTTTGATACGGTTGACCACAAAATATTATTGAGGAAGCTACAGACCCTCTTTCATTTTTCTAACTCAGCTTGTAATCTGATACGTTCTTATCTTGTGAACAGATCACAACGAGTTTATCTTAACGGCAAGATCTCGAATTCGCTAAGCGTTGGAAGAGGTATTCCTCAGGGATCAATATTAGGGCCTCTCTTGTTCTGTATATACATTAACGACCTGCCTGATGTTTTGGATAATTGTAGCGTACATATGTACGCTGATGACGTTCAGCTCTATAGAAGCACGCGTATAGAGGATATCCAACTATGTATAGACACCATCAACTGTGATTTACGAAAAATTGACAACTGGGCTAGGTCCAATGGACTTTGTATAAATCCCTCTAAATCTAAATGTTTATTGCTCTCCAGAACTAAGAGAGCATTTGTTGTGCCGGATATTATTATCAGGGGGAATAAAATTGACTTTGTTGAATCAGCATCCAATCTGGGTGTTATCTTTAATAGTCGGCTAACGTGGTCTAACCACATTAACGTCATCGTTGGTAAAGTTTATGGTATGCTTAGGAACTTGTGGGCTGTTATAGATTCGACTCCCTTTGCCATACGTATGCAACTGGCTAAAACGTATTTGATTCCTGTCCTTTTATACGGATGTGAAATTTTCGCAAACTGTGATACTGACGATAGGCGGAAACTCAACCTGGCTTATAATAATATAGCCAGATATGTTTTTATTAGGGGACGTCGAGACCATATATCACAATTTTCATACCGGATATTCGGAGTTAATTTTGATAATCTATTAAATATAAAATGCCTTATTCTCCTCCATAAGATTATTACTCTAAAACAGCCAATATACTTATTTAGTAGGATTACATTTGCTAGATCTAACCGCGGTATGAAGATTATCCAACACAGACATAGGACGCTTTTGTCACAACGCCAGTTTTTTATACACACCATCAGTCTTTGGAATACACTACCTAATTATATTCAGAACATAGGCAATGCAACCAAGTTCAAAAAGGAGCTATACATTCTGTTTAAGTAGTTTTTAGCATATCTTGATTTTTTTTTTGTGAATTTTTTTTTCTCTCTATTTCTATTAATGATTATTTTTAATTTTTAATTTTTTTAATTAATATATCTTTAAATTTCATTGTATCTTAGTATATGTATATATTTTTACTTTGTTTGTATATTTCTTTATATTTGTATATATTGTTCTTTGTAGTTTTCCTAATTTATTTTTTACATATATTCATTTTTTTATCCTTTTTTTGTATCGATTGCTATTTCCCGTGATTTTAACACGTTCTTATTCATTTTTATTTATACATTATTTCAAACATTTCATTACATATATATTCAATGATTTGTTATTATTTTGTTTCTTTGATGTACTCCCATAGCACTTTCATTTATAAGATTATTATCTTGTTGTGCTATGACTAATAATAAATAAATAAAAAATAAAAATATAGTATTATGCATTTTATTTCAACATTTTAATTAAAGTTTAAACACAAAAATATTCCATTTCAGATGCCATTTAAACAATGAAGTTTACCATGCGATTATAATGATAATGATTACGTTAACAAGTAATAAGAAACCCACGCACAACAAACAACATGCACACGCATACATATATGCAAAAAGCACGGCATATCAAACCATTCTTAATGTAATTCAAGCATGCATGTGCATGCCAAGAAGAGAAAACATAT
Source organism: Sarcophaga carnaria (assembly GCA_958299815.1). Taxonomy (NCBI): domain Eukaryota; kingdom Metazoa; phylum Arthropoda; class Insecta; order Diptera; family Sarcophagidae; genus Sarcophaga; species Sarcophaga carnaria. The sequence goes on from OY283149.1 coordinate 90,362,882, forward strand.
TTTCAATGGAAATTAGTTCTTGTTTTGGGTTTTTTTCTTCTACGCACAACATTGCATGCACAACAACACAACGTCGCAGATGAGCATAACACAACAAAGCGCTACATGAAGAGAGCAAATGAAAAGAGAAGAGACAAGAAAGTGTTGAACGAAAAAAAAAGGAATAAAAATAGTTCAGGTGCGCGTAATCAAGACAAGCACATGAGTATGCACTTATATTTGCATTTAATGTTGTTGTATATAACGGGCACACACACACAGTGAAACATTTATAAAAAAAAAAATATTTTAATATGTAAATAGTTTGCTGGCATATATAACGTATACATGCTTGTTAACCTCTTTCCATACACACACACGCACACGTATACAGCTCAAAAAAGAATCGCATTATATACATGTACTCATAAACCATATTAGAAAATGAGTACGAACTGTACTATTGTATATGAACAAGAACAACAACAGCAAAAACATCATAAAAACGTTATTTAGGTCATATCCAGCTAAAGCTAAAAGAATAAATAGAACGTCATAGTTGGCATGCCATTGTGAGTCCAGAACACGATAATTTCATGAAAGCTTTTCCATATAAACGAGCAAGTGAGAGTGTAATTTATTGCAATATGCACAACTGCAAGACTTTCCCCATGTTGATGTTTGTTGCTGTATGTATAAGTGATTGCAATTGTATGCTGTAAACATTTGTGAATGTATAAGTGTTATAAGGAAATCATCATCATTTGCTGAAATTACGGGGGTAAGTTATTGCAAATCTTTTAAAGAATTTTTTATATTTTTCAAACCGCAACAGCAACAATAATTGCAAATGATTTATTATTTAATTTATAATTGTGGTTTATCGTATATTATTTGTTCATTTCATTGCCTTTAATTAAAAGATTCAATTTCAAACATTTCGCAACCAAACCCCCCCCCCCCCTCTTGTGTCATAAATGTACGCGTAATTAATTGAACAATTTTGCAGGCAATCAAAAAATAGCTAGAGAGAGAGGATTGCATGATGTTGTAATTATTAATTCAACGTCTAATATTATTCTTAATATTCTTTTATATTTAATTATAGTGTTGAAATGAAAACATTTTCAAACAATTCACAACAACAATTTATTGCATTTAATTTATCCTTTATTATTATTGGTGTTCGTCTGTGTCCAACTCATCACGTGATAGGGCTGTCATTAAGTATTTAAGTTAATTCAAAACCTATCGCTTTGTTTTCGAACTTTTAATGTAGAGTTGCTTACACTAAAAAGGATCATTTACTTCTATTTTTTTATTCTTAAAGAAAATTGTTGTAGCAAATGATCTTGATTTGGCAGAAGTTTACGCTGTCATTTGAAGTTTGGGTCATGTTTAATGAGTTCCATTAAAAAGAAAGATACATCGATGTTATATCGATTTTTCACAAAATTCATCGATGTTTTCGATGCATCAATTGATTTTTGAAACGAAATGTAATTTAATTGAAATCACTGCCTAGTATTTGACATGCATCCAGATGTTTCCCTTTGAAATGTATTATCGCCGCAGAGATATCAGGCATATTTTCTGGTGATTTATTCTTCTCATCCCACATCTGTTCGATGCTCTTTGAGTTTCCGTCATCGTTGTACAGGTTTAAGATATGTTTCCTGGTGATATGTTCTTCTCATCAAATAGGAATTGAATTGATAGCTCTTCTGTACAATGCCCTTTGAGTCCCCAATGAACAATAATATTTTTAGGCTATTCCTGGATAGTCCAATGCAATGGAGGCCCCGATGGCTTAGTTGGTAGTGTGCTAAACTTCAAGTGCCGAGGCCGCGGTTTTGACTCCCACCAGACGCTCGGTGTTTGTGATTGTTTTTGTCTAACATTATATATGATTACTCACAAAATAGAAAAAGAAAATTAGAATTATTAATAAAAATCAATTCTAGTTACCAAGGTACGTCTTTCGATTACATAAACTCTTGTTAGGAAAATACTCTCTCCTTGTCCCACTCCACTGTACTAAATCCATTAAGGAGCCCTCCCAAAATCAATACATTTGTTTCAAAAAATCAATTCTAGTGGCAAAGGTATATACACTGCTCATAAAAAATTATCGTCCCCTACAACTTTTTTCCTTTCTCCTATAAACTATCTTTTCTGCATGCACTATTTATGCACCGCATGAATAGGAGTCCTAAGTGTTGGTTTAAAAAAAAAAGATCCAAATCAATTAACAATTAGAAGTTTAGATTTCCTCAATGTAGTCTAGCTTTAGGGGAGTCCTTGATTGCCTGAACTGAGCACGTGTTTCGATGGCATAAACTCTTATTTGGAAAATACTCCCCTATTGTCTCATTTCACTCAACTAAATCAATTTGAGAAGCCTATCCACGATTCCGGTTATACTTGCTTATCCAATGTACTTGTCTTAAATACAAAATACGGGTATATAACTATACTACTTATATAATTTGTCATTATAATCCTTTAGTCAGGATTACAACCAAGTTTCACACACCATACATGGTACGTTTTCAATTCAAGAGTGTTAATTTTATCCACAAATGGCGACGCCGAACGACAGATTTTTGAGAATTTTTTCATGGTAATTTTATTGTACTCTCATACATGGCATAAGCCAGAAGACTGCTGAGAGGAAAGCAATATTCTTTTTTCATACTGCGATGTTTAATCGATGTTGATCAATTAGAGAAACCATCGTACTGTTTCGTTGTATTGATCAGATATTCGATGTATATCGTTCATCTTTAGTTATATCGGTTTATTCCTTTAGTTGTTACAAAAAACGTTGTCAACCGTCTAATATTTTCCATTTAAAGTGTTATATAATAATCAAGCAACTGTGCCAGAAACTGGCAAGATGTTAAAGAAATTAAAAGAGACTGAAAACATTTCTTATACATCATTCGCGTAAAATTTTGTTTGTTTGAAAAGTTTTGAAAAAATTCAATAGTTGGTTCAGCGATCGGTTAAAGTCGGTGTATTTTTATTGGATAATATTAATAAGATTTTCAGAAAAAATTGTTGCATTTTTACCACCAAATTACCACGGTCCATCGATTACAAGCATTATAATGCAATAAAATTTTCATCGAAGGCTTAGCTATGAGTGAAAATGAAAATTTAGAATCCTATCTTTTCCTTTTTCTTGTATTGACTATTTATACTTCATTTATTTTCAGTCCGGCAACTTCCGGAACCCACTGTTTCTATGTAGTTTGTTATTGAAGTTTGATTTGTTATCATAATTTGATTAAAGATGAAGAGTGAATAAAGAAAAAAATATAAAAAACAATTGTTAGGCATTCAAATGGACTTGATTTCATTTAAATGCACGAACAACACCAAAAGAATCAAAAGTCGAAATTACACATCCTACCTACTGTTCCATTATAATAATACAATTCAAATATGAGGCGAAAATTTAATTCTTAGATTCTAGTACATTGTATTTTTTTTTAATGTTGCCTCGCTAAAATACTAAAGTACTGTCTCCTAACCTTGTTGCACTGGAATACGTTCTTTGATCAATTTGTCTCAAGCAAGTGGGAAAAGAATTTTAACTTCACCTCTTCTATTCATGAATTTCGCTAGAAAACTCTCCTTTTCTGGTGTTTTGTTTCCCCTTAATTTTAAAATCGCATCCCTTATTTCTTCGTTATCGATCACATCAATTGATATTGTGCGGACAGTTCAGCTAGTTGTTCTTACTCCCCGTCTTGTTATGTTCTTTTCGTCTTTTATAAAACGATATTATTGCTGGCTGGTACAAAGTGATTTTCTATACTGAATTGTTTTAAATGCCAGTAAATTGATAAGAATTAAACAAAGAAAACCAAGTGATTTCCTGAACAGACCACGTAAAGATGATAACGAACTAAATTGTAATCCTTTTGTGAAAATACAAAAAAAAATTCACGCTTAATTTGGTCAACCATTTACGCGATTGTGCAGATGTACAGATTATTTATGACAACAATAACAAAAAATTAAGCATTTTATTAAATTAATTAAAACAATAGTGGCTGTTTTCTTTTGTTTTATTATTTTTTGGGGCCGTGCAGAGCCGTGGCAAAAAAGAGTCCCAATGGCGGTTTAACAAAAATATTTTCGTAATTACAAGCAAATTATAAAGAGTGGTCCCCCGTTGTTGTCGTTGTTGTGTAACAAATAATGGTCACTACTATTGTAATAGCTAATCGGTACAAAAGAGAAAATATACACAAAGAGAGAACGAGAGAGAGAGAGAGGAAGAGCGGGTTAGTTTAATGTCGAATACAAACAAACAACAAATTACAGTGTAAATAATAGCAGCAACAGAAGTAGTAGAAAAAATAAAAAAGCAAGAATTGAAGGAAAGAAAAGAAAAGAAAAAAAAGAAAAGCTTTTAACACTTAAAGTAATATTGTTAAAAAAAATTTTGCAAAAGTTTGTGCATACACACACATTCATACTCTCACTCACATACAAAACACTTGCAAACATATCTATAGAGTATGTATGCTTGTATGTATGTATGTGAGTATGAAACAAACAATAGAGAAAATAACAATAGGAAAACCTAAATATAAAAATGGCCGTGATGGTCTTTTCAAATTTCAACAAAAACAAAACAGCAAAAAGCAACCTATACACGTAGTAAGTGTAAGCAGGGGTGAGTGTAAAAGGAAAAAAAATAACACAGGAGTATAAGTAATCACTTGTTTAAGTGTATGTATGGGTAAAGTGTTGAAATGTTTTTGTTTGTTTTTTTTTTGTTGGCTTTTACTCTTTCATTTAAATTGTAGGCTATATTTTGTGCTTTTAACCCAATTTTCTTTTTATATACACCGGCACCACCACCCCCAACCATCACCTACACACGCACACATGTACAAACATTTATAAATATTATTACTGTTCTTAAAATGGACAAAAATTTCTACTTATTGTATATTTTCTCACTCTCTCTCTCTCTATCTCGCTCTCTTTCTCTTTTTATAACAACACTGAATAAAATTAGTGTCAGTGTTGTTATTCAAACTACGTCACACTCTCTTGCTTTATAAAAGCTTTTCTTTAAATTCTCTCTTGTTTACTTTCTGTCTCTCGTTTTCTTCCTTTTATGGCTCTCTATCTACTTGACTTGGAATAACATGAGAGCTGTTAGCTCTCTATTATAAATCTAGAACTCAAAGACATTATGACGTCAAAATGCTTGACTATATGACGTCAAATAAATTCAATATGTATACATACAAATGTGTACGTACCATACGTGTTTATTTTCTCGTTGAGCTGCTGGGGCAATGGTGCCCAGTCCAAGTATCGTTAGTAAAAAAGCACACACAGCCACAGCGCAATAAATATACAATAGGCTGTAAGTCATTATTCTGATATTACGAATTTAAGTCAGTTAAAACAAAAACAACAACCATGAAACAATGTAAAACATTCATAAAAGTTAGGGTGTCCCCATTTGAAATAATATTTTTTATGTTTCGATTTTTTTGAAAGCGATTTTGAAGCAAAAAAATATTTATTTAGTCGCCGTAGTCTAGTTGGTAATGTGTTAGCTTATTAGATATGAAGCCTCGGTTCAAACCCCAGGTCAGACATTTCCAACAAAACGAAAAATGAAAAAATATTTCTTCGGCGACTTCCTCTCAGCAGATTGCTGTCAAAAACTCTGTGAGTAAATTAAAATTGCCATGAAAAAGTTTCTCAAAAATCTGTCGTTCGGAGTCGACTTTAAACTGTAGCTTCCGCCACTCATGTATAAAATTAACACAACATAACATAAGTGGTCTGAGAAGCTAGGTCGTAATCCTGACTGCAGGATTGTTGTAATAATCAATTATAAATGTGTTATGTATGTATGTATTCATTTTAATCTATTTATTTTAACTACACTCTTTTATTTGTAAGAAAACTCTGTCACGATCTTTAAATCGATCGATAGATCGTTTTACTTCAAATATTGAACTAAACAGTGCATAAATTTCTATTAAATTTGTATGTGATTTTGTATTTCACTCTTTAATTTCAATTATTCATGGTGATGTAAATCTTTGCTTATTAATGAACAAATGTTGTATAGTAATTAAAATGTTCGTATTCAAACCCAAAGGATCTAATCAAAGATCAAATCCCGGCGAAGTAGAAAAAAAAATAGAAAAACATGGCCTTCGATTAAATATCCGTGTTTTGTTCGATTCAAAGAAATTAGAAATTTAATGTTTAAATTGGTTCCATATATTCTTTTAAGAAAGATTCCCTCTTCCTGTGATACACAGATACGTCAAGGACATACAATGCATGACAAAAGAATTCAAACTTTTTGAAAAATTCATTTATGCATTCTAAACGGTTGAAAATTTCAAAATTTTTTTAATAAATTGACAAAACATTTGTTATTAAGGTGAAGTTTTTAAAGTGAAGATTAAATTTAATCAAAAAACCTGTGATAAATTTGTGATAAATAAGGATAAATCAACAATTTCAAAAATATTTACAAAAAAAAATTGTGACTCCGGTACTGTGAAAACTCATTATTTGGAAGGAATACCTTGAAAAGCTAATCCAAGGCAAAATGTAATTGCTACAGAGTTAAAAAATACTTTTTATTTCATTTTGTTACTAAAATTAATCGGTGTAAAGAAAACAATGCAATTATCGAAACCAAAAAAGTAAAAACAAGCTTGATCAGTCGCTACTAACAAGGTATAATGTCTATATGGTCGCCGAATACCATAGCGTCAGAAGAGTTTTAAAGGCAAACTGCGCAATAAAAAGCGAAATCTAAATGCGAAATTATGATTGGATATGCCGTACACTAAGTAAGGCATTATTATTGCATTCCATATGCAACACCAACGTAAAACTCCCAAGGAACCCGAGGCAAGAGCAAACCTACAACAACATGGCGAAGAGCAGTCTTTGCTGAAACTGGCAAATCGTTTACCAAACGTACGACAAAAAAACAAAACATACTCTAATCGGTGTATGGAAAAAACAATTTCCAATACGACTAGTAGCTCCACAAATATGTTTCCATTTACAGCTTAGCATGGAATTCGGTTGCAATATATTTTTTGCATAATTGCCTTCAAAAAGAAGTTGAATAGATGTCCTTAGGACACTTGAGGCCCATTATTGTACCACATACATAATTGGTCATTACAACCCTTTAATCAGGGTTACGACCTAGCTTCTCACACCACTGATGTTGTTTGTATTAATTTTAGCAGCGGGACCTACAATATAAAGTCGATTCCGAACGACAAATTTTTGAGCACAGTTTTCCATATTTCTCTCGTCCTGTCGGCGGTTTTGATGAAGAGATTTAGAACGCTATCGATGAGGTAGACTCGAAGATGCCTTTTTCTCTTTCAGTATAGTGCTGGCTATGTGTCCAACTGGTAACCAACAGCCTCCTTCTCTTCCTCATTAGGCGCATAAGGCCCATTGCCCTCATTCCGTCGGAGGTTTTGATGACACTCAGACTGCCATTGTCTATGCCTGACAGTTCATGGGGTAGACACCAAGATGCGCTTATCTCCTCCGGCATAGTGCTGCGTATATCCCAAATAGATGAGGAACAGTCTCGTCCTCTTTCTCATTTCTACAACTTCTGCAGAAATCGTTTACCAAGTCTCCTAGACCAATGCACCTCGTATAAGTGTTCATAATGCAATGCCCTATTAAGACTCCCATCCAACTCCTTTGGATTTAAGCAGGCTTTTCGTGCGCTTTCTATCCAGCTTTGGGTACCTTTTCTGCGCCTTTCTGCCAGTACTTTAAAAGCGAATTGTGAAAGCAATATGCATTTTCATCGTGTGTGCAAGCTTTTTACCCAGTTACTCCATACAAACACATCGAAAAATAATTCTACCTAAAGCAATAGAAGACTTAATGAACGATTTTTAATGTAATTTACGCGTTACAAATCTTAAATATTTACTCTTCACTGTTTTATAAGAGTTATTATCCAGTACATCGAAAAGGGATTCTTCTTCATGCATGTATACGTAGGATGTATCCGAAATCCTGGAGTAATTACAATCAAATCATAAGTAGCAAGTCGAACTTTTGTACACAAAAAAGTGAAAATGAAGGCAAGGCATTAACAGCGGTTTCGTTAAAGTTTTACAAGCATTTCACCCAATGTGCGGTGTATGCCTATCGCCCCCAGGTTGGTGGGGTGCTGCAGAGGAAAATAATTAATAGTTCTGTGGTAAACAACAATTTTGCACTACACCACACCGCACTACACCACACCACACTACACCACACCAAATCAATATTCATTTTACTTCCCCCTCCAACTGATAAAAATCAACGTTTAAAGGCAGCATGAATATTAAACGAATTTACGTCGAAACGCTTAAATGTATGCAATACGCACGTTTTATGATTTTGTAGCGTAAATTTTAATAATCGTGCGACTGAAAGAAACATAAACATTAAAATAAAAATGAAAATAAAAATAAAAATGAAAATAAAAGCGATAATATATGAAAATAAAATTAGAAAAGAAACAGAAAAAGAACATTTGCATGTCATCCTGTCACTTGCCAGCAAACGTTCAACAACAACAACAACAATAAACATTTTATTGTATTTGTGACAGTTTCTAAATAAAAGACAGAGAGAGAGAGCGAGAGCATATCGTCACATAAAATACAAAAACCAAAAGTACTTATTAATGTGTATCGTTTCAAATTCTTTGAACGGTGTTACTTAAGGAAACATATTCGTAAAGAAATTCAAAAACTTTTGCTGTATATTTCAAGCGTATAGGTGTATTATGCTGTTTAGTATTTCAGCTAACCATATTTGTAATATGTTTGGCCAAGCTTATGTAAAAAAACTAAACAAAATTGTTTGACTGTTTATTTGTCTGCCTACCTGTCTGTCTGTCTGCCTGTTTCTTGAGGTGTTAATTTTCTTGTCATTTGACATTATTTGCACAGATAAAAATAAAAGTAATTACACCGCTACCTCAGCTTACATGTGGTTTTTATATACATACATATCTTGTAAGAAAAGTATTCGCTGAATGGACTCTGGAGCAGTTGAAGCCCATTTCTGAGTGAATGGGAACGTGATCAAAAAAAAATTGCCAAAGTTGAAGGTGGATTTTAGGCTGGCGACAACATCGGTCCATATTTCTTTAAGAACGACTTTGTTCAGGCCTTCACTGTTGACGGCGAGTACTAAAGGTCGATTATTATCAACTTATTTTGGCATGAATTGGACTGGGACATCAGCGATGTAATTTTAATAGGACAGCGATACGTGCCACATAGCTCATGCCTCATTGGATATTCTGCACGAGCAATTTTATGTCATGATCAAATGGAAGTGATATGAACTGTTCAAAGAGATCTTACGATTTAACTCCGTGAGACCTTTTCTTGTGTCGCAGCTGAATGAAACAACACCACAAATCACAGCAGTTTTTAAAATCAACACAACCCATGTCATTAGTCAAATTTAGACTGATTTATGTATGCGCCAGAGTCATAGGAAATTGGACATTTCCAAAGCACTGCACTCAAAGAACCCGTTGTGGATATTTGACATCAAATGAATAAAAAAAACTTCGATGATATCTCAAACAATTTAATTTCATTTAAAGATAGGAAGCGCTTAAAAAGACCCTATAAATAACTATAAACTTCTGATCAAATTCCAAATCTCATCGCCTTCTCCAATGGGATATTTGGGGATTAATGGCTGGCAACGTCATTAGGATTTTTTCATAGAATGTGGCATATGCAGCACCGCTTCCGTTTCCTTACTATTCAAATAAATTGAAATTCGTTATATCAGCACCCAGTGTCTCTAGCATTTGAGATTGTGAAATCTAAGGCACCGATTAGTAAACGCGTAAAAGTATTTTAGAAGTTTCTTTATCGCGTTTCATGTTTCATTCCGATATACATATCGTAAAAGTAGTGAAGTGATGTTACGAGTTAAGAATTCTTAATTTCTTTGTTTGAAATAGGATTATAGCAGATTCAAATACGTTCTTAAGCAGGCAAAAGGCAAAATCCTGTTGTAATTGCGCATTGTTTTCATTTTGTTAACATTTATATGAAGCACTGCTCGTGTGGCAAATGAGCCAAATTTACTGGCCAAGACTCCAAACTAATAAGCTATCAGACATATGTACATCCTTCCAAGTTATGTCTCTTTGCCTCTGTTCGAGATCATGTTTCATAACAGCATAATATATATGTATATTATTAAAGAGCAGAATGTTGAAGTCGTAGTATATTGGATAAGTATGGTTGACTAAAAGCTATTATCAGCGGCAGAATCGATAAAACTCGTCGTGCATTTCGACGGTTTAAAACAATATGGAAGAGAAAGTGTACGATTCAGTGAATAAAGTTTCTCATCAGTACACGCCACATAACAATCCAAGACATTTTCACAGATAGCGTGTTTATCATCCTAGGACCTGCAACAGTAGACCAATCATCATGTTTACATAGAATAATAAGCTGAAAAAAGCAAAGCAATAATCAAGAGCAAGGACAAAGCCTTTGTGACAGTATTATATTCCTTAAAGGAACAAAACACAAACTTTAAGCAAACTTGGAGTACACAGATGAGATTATTGGCTCACCTATATTTACCGGTAAAATTTGAACTTATGTATAGCACTACTATCAATTACATCTAGAATTTAACTTCAGTGCAGTAAGGTGGATAGTTTCTAGTATTCCTTATTCGAATATTACACGATGATGAGTTTATGTGCTCGTTTTGAAAACTGCTTAAAAAATTAAAACAAAAATGTAAACAAATTGAATCGAGGTATAGATGTACACAAAGACACGCATTATACAAATAAAATTTCAAATGAATAAAGAAAACAACACCAGGAAAGAGGGAGAAGTAGAAAATTTTACAAGAAAAGTTGATTCACTTTTGAAAAAAAAATATAGACAATCAAATGTCTTTTTAAACATATAAAAAGATTCATTTGTTTAAATAAATTTATTTAAAAAAATTTAAATCCGATAACACACCCTTAGGAAGTATACTAATTAATCACTTAAAGTGCATTTCGTAGAGTATCCTTATAACGTCTCTTACTAACTATTGCCCTGACAAACTTTAAGGTGCTGCTCGGTGTCAACAACGCCAATTTACTGCTCAGCATCAGGTATATGTACCCAATAGTTTTCTTTTGGGACGCATTAGTGCCCCACGAGTTCAAAGAATGTTCCACAGAATCTACAATAGGCCTCGAGACAACCCCCATTTGGAAAATGTGTCCTCTGAATCTGTAGTGCAGTGTCAAAAGACCAGTTATCAATCTAGAGTAGAGTATCCTTATAACGTCTCTTACTGCATATTGCCCTGGGAAAACTTTAAGGTGCTGCTTAACAACGTCAATTCACTGTGCAGCACCAGGTATGTACCCAATAGTTTTCTTTTGGGATGCATTAGAGCCCCACAAGTTCAAAGAATGTTCCACAGAATCTACAATAGGCCTCGAGACAACCCCCATTTGGAAAATTTGAGAAATTTCTAAGATCATTTCTTGATTGTCTGGTGCATCTTCTTATTGCACATTCCCAACTAAAGTTTTAATTACCTCAAATCCATTTGGTTTGAGAAGAGTCTTTGCCTTTTTAATCCTACCTTTCGCTGAATGTACCAAACATACGCCCCCACTCCACAGAAGGGTTCAGACGCCAACACCGACAATTTTCACATTAGCTGGTTCCCAGCTGAACGCAAACATTGTGATTAAATATTTTTTGTTCTCTTTTTTGTTTGCTTAACTGAAATTTAAAGTTGGCAAGCTCTTACTGGAAGGTCCGATACATCAAAAGAGTCTTCGACTTCCGTGATTTTCTATGACAAAGCAAACTTTACTTCACTCCATCTGATCATCTTAATATTCACGCCATTTATATGCGACCGCAAATAGAATACTAAAGTCATGTATAAATTCATTTCTAAAGGTCCATTTTGAAGCTTCTCAACCACGAGCAGGGAAGTGTTCCTTAATGACAGTGGAGTACCCAACTCTCTCAATATATTGTAGCACCCATATGCAATATGATTTATGTTTCTCTTTTTTATCCCTAACAGATTGCTTTCTAGTGAAATACCCATCATTTTACGTGATACTTGTTTCCTAATGGATTGTCCAGTGGATAGCGCTATACATTGCAGAGAAGACTCGCTCTTAGACTCACTGTTTGCATTTGAAATTTTCATCGGCAGAAATATTTCCTGTTACTTACAATATAAACAGATTCAAATCTAATGTTCATAAACACTTTTGCCTTTCTCTCTCTCGCACACTCTCCTATCTACCACAATTAATTTTTCTATTTCCTTTCCACTGAGTGGTGTGTCTTGTGGTTGTATAAAAAATTAAATAAGGTCAGGTGGATGTACTGAATTCGATACACTGTATAATTAACAATACGAAATGGGCTATTGTTTACACAAAACCTCTCCACCTACTTTAACTACAAGTAAAAAATAATACAACATTTAAAAGAGAAAACCTTAACAAATAATGCCCTAGAATTTCTAAGTACATTACCATTTAATGATTTTCCGTTTCATGCATCAGGCGCCCCCTGCCCCCCTCTCCTTTAGCCACATAATGACCGCTGTGAAGAGTCAATGAGGTTTTAAAATTACACTCCCTCTTCGTACAAAGAACACTTAACCTTCCACTATTGGCACACTTAAACATACAAATTCTATACATATTATTAAGACATGCCTTTGCATGTCTCTAGTAACGCGTATGTACATACGAGTGTGTTTGTATATGAAAATTATTTATTCATTTTGATGTCTAAATACATCAGCATAAATCCGTTTTGTAACATTTTATAACGGTTGTTTATTGTTTAAGAGGAAATGTTACGACACCCTTGAAACAGGATACAATTTTCAATGGTACTTCATTGCATACGTGCTTATTTAAACTATCCCAGCTCTGCATGCTCGTTTGGGTATTTATTGATGAGAGAAGCACTAAAACAATAAGAATGTTGCTGGTAAAACTGCCCTCGTTCTTTTCATGCGTATTATTTTAAAATTTTTCCGTTTATTGTTTAAATAATAAAGAATTGAAAATTTGAAGTTTTTTTTTGAGAAGAGATATAGAAATGCTTCTAAAAAAGCTAACCTAGAAAAAAGTTTCTCAATCAATCAACTGATGAGGATGTTCACAAAATAAGTTCACTTTTGGTTTTTCTCAAAATGTTTCCATTGAAAACATTACTTATCATAGTTAAACTGATAACTTAATCCCACTATGATCCCAATTTGTAATTCCGTAGTCTAGTAGATAGTGTATTGGCTTATTAGACGTGAAGCCACGGTTCAAACCCCAAGTCAGACATCTCCAACAAAACGACTGCCTCTCAGCAGATTTCTGGCAAAAACTCTGAGAAAAAAAATTGCCATTAAAAAGTTTCTCAAGAATCTCTCTTTCGGAGTCGACTTTAAACGACACTCATGTATAAAATTAACGTACATGTAGGAAACTGTGGATAGGAAAATTGTCCTTAACAAGATCTGTAATTTAATCAAGAGATGGGTATAATATTTAAATATGTTGGCATTGTGGCAGAAAAGACTTCTGTGGAAAGTGTGTTTTACATGCCCATCAGCATTAGCTTTACCTTGATTAATTATTCGTCTCCATGCTTGTCTATTTTAGGCTTTCTGTTGCCAGATTGGAATACCCACTATTCTTAAGTCGTCTTCAAAGCAGTCTTCACATCTCATTGGCTATCAAGGATAATGTTGATCTGTGTACTGTCTTGTAGATCTTTAATGATCATGTGTTTGAAACTAATTTTTAAAATTTGGGGCAGGCATGCAATCACGAATGTCGTCTTGCATATTGATGTCGTTTATTAGATCAGGTATACAAAGCTCGTTATACCTTAAAAGTTTTAAATTCCAAATTGGCATATTTTGTACTTGACATTTAATTTCATTCGCTAACAATTTCATGTACTTGGTCTTATATTCGTTGATATTGTGGTCAATCTATTTTGCTTACTTATTAATATTTCCTAGCGACCTTATCTGCAAAGAACATTAGCTAGAAGTGACCGTTAATATGTGAGGAAAAGTCTGGTTCATTGTAATATTGCAGTCGGTATTTTCCTCAAATCTTGAATCTATTCAGCGCTATCTGGAAATGACGTCACATCCCCTTTCTTTTAAGTAAATTGTGCGAGACTAGGTCTTAGGAGGAAAGATAGACACCTTTTGACAAAGTCTGGCTCATTGTAATACTGCAGTCGTTATTTTTCCCCAAATCTTGAATCTATTCAGCGCTATCTGGAAATAACGTCACATCCCCCTTCGTTTAAGTAAATTGAATAAAATTGAAGTCGCCGTGGTCTAGTAGGTAGTGTGTTGGCTTATTAAACGAAAAGCCAGGTCTGGCTCAGGCCAGACATCAAATAAAATACAAAAAGTATTTCTTCGGCGACTTCCTCTCAGCAGATTTCTGGCAAAAATTCTGAGAGTAAATAAAATTGCCATGAAAAGTTTCTCAAAAATCTGTCTTTCGGAGTCGACTTTAAACTGTAGGTCCCGCCACTCATGTATAAAATTAACACACACAACATAAGTGGTGCGAGAAACCAGGTCGTAATCCTGACTGAAGGGTTGTAATGACCAATTATGTATGTATGTTATGTAAATTGAATAAAATAGTGCTCAATTAATTCAATACGATTTCTTAAAAGAGTTACGCCATAGACGAATAGATTCATTTCAAAAATAAATAAATTTAAACAAAGAGAGTAGAGTTTAAATTTATGCGTTCTATAAAAAAAATTGCTCTTAAACAAAGAAAACAGAACAAGAAAAATTGTTTTTATTAAAATGAAACTGAATTTATTCTGAACTTCTTTTGAGGACTTAAATTGTAGAAAAGTTTTCCACTTAAAGAAGGCAACAAACTAAATCATCTATACAGTAAAGCTTAAAACTGAAAAGATTCAAATCAAATATATTTTCCTTCAAACTGTTTTTTTTTGAAGTAAATAAAAAAGAAAAATTAATTTCTTGTTATCATATTATTTTCATTTATTTTACATTCTACATATTCTTATTTCCCTATCCCCGACAAAGTTTTATACCACACTGTAGGTAAACTGTATATAGATATCATGCCAAAATGCTAATCTTGAATACAAGTTTTTGAATGTTGTTGTATAATATGCAAAGTTTTAAACTAAAAAAACTAATGTTTTCATTTGTATTTATTGTTTTAACTTTCATATAATATTTCTGTTTGTTTTTCTATTTTGTTACACAATTGGGTCACATGTTTTTCATTTGCTTTTCAATAAATTTTCTTTCATTTGTACAAACATTTATCATATGTTTTCTAAATATTTATAAAAGCAATAATTAAATATAAACACTTATAGTTTTAAAATTTTTCAAATTAAAAATTAAGTTTTTCCAATTAAAATAAAAGAAATTGTTGAAATTTTGATTTATTTATTTCTTGTTGTATTTAAACAAATCCTTTAGTTAAACATTGACACATTTTTGTTAACAACACTGTGCTTTCAGATTTACTCCTGATTCTTTATTAACAAAGATTAAATTGTCAGTGTCCAGTCAAAATTTTTATTACAATTTTCACTCTGCTCTTGACAGCTCACGACTGAGTGGCAACATCGTTCTTCGCTCCATTAATACTAACTTATCTTACATCTGGCAACTTCACGATCTTTCTATACAGTGTTGTTGTTGTATTCTTTAGGTTTCTTTTGTTCTAATTCAAGTACACATGTTTGTGCCAATTCTTGTATTCTACGAACCATGCTTATTGCTCTTTTAGGTGAGAATATCTATCAGTCACCGTAGTCTAGTTGACAGTGTATTGGCATATTACATGTGAGGCCACGGTCCAAATACCAATTTACACATCTCACACAAAACGAAATCTGAAAAAATATTTCTTTCGGCGACTTCCACTCAGCAAATTACTGTTAAAAACTCTGAGAGTAAATAAAATTGCCATGAAAAAGTTTCTCAAAAATCTGTCGTTCGGAGTTGACTTTAAACTTTAGGTCCCGTCACTCATTTATAGAAATTAACATACACAGCATAAGTGATGTGAGAAGCAAGGTCGTATTACTGACTGAATTATATATGCACGTGTAAATGTATCTCAAAAACCTAGAGAGATGGATTAATTCCTAGTTCGAATTCAGTTTCAGCGAACCTTTAAAAAATTACGGCCTAGTTCATGGGTTACTCATTTTTTGAAAATTAAGTTATTGTTATGTTTCTATAATCCACCAAATAAAATGAGAGAGTGGTAGAATGAAGTTGAGGTTCCAGGTCTTGCTCCAATGCTGTCATTAATACAACAAACTTTATTTGACTGGACTGTCTTCCAGACAGAATTCTCTATGTGTGTTTAGCGTTTTTTTTTTTTTTTTTTTTTTTTTGGTGAGCTTGATCTTCACTTATTTTTGATGATGCTACCTAAAAAGCAGACCATGCTGGCGTTTGGGTATAAACGTTTCACATGGGTATCCTTTTACTGCTATTAAGACCGGTTTTCTGTACAGACTTTGGCTGTCATATCGCTGTGGTTGTCGCTTGTGGATATCACCTACAAATCACCATGTTGTTCCAATCTTCTACTTCATACTACTTCGCGTTAGAAGCAGTTTTCTTCACAACATATACGACTTCTTTAAACTGAAGTGCTGACACAACGAAACACAATGGCAAATTTCCAGAAGTGAAAGGAATGTATAGTTTGTACATGACTACGCATTAGATGGTCCATTCGTGATGTCCAATTTTGGTATACATTTCGATTGGTATCTCATCAATGATAACTGCAATGTTGTCTTTCAGAATTGATATTGTAGACCTTAGCATACGTCTCTGCCATTAAGTTCATGGCATGGCATTGAAATTATTATTTTTTTTTTTAATTTAATGTACGAAAGTCCCCAGCAGCCAGCAGACATTAAAATATCCAGAATTGCTTTTTTTTTTTTTTTTTTTTTTTTTTTTTTTTTTTATAAAAATAAGTATTAAATTTCACTTTAAAGAGGAATTATTTTTCTATCCATAAAATATAACTCTACACACATAGTATATTATATATCGGTAT
Source organism: Sarcophaga carnaria (assembly GCA_958299815.1). Lineage (NCBI taxonomy): Eukaryota > Metazoa > Arthropoda > Insecta > Diptera > Sarcophagidae > Sarcophaga > Sarcophaga carnaria. Next base: position 90,380,046 of record OY283149.1, read on the forward strand.
GTTTGTATGCCCGTAATACACAATATGGAGTAAGATTTTTGCAGAACATCGGTTTAAGTTATATTTTCGATTACGTTTACTACTGCTTCTCATATTTTGCTGGTCGCTAAATCGTTAACATGGCATTCCAAAGTGGTCATAATTTCTTGGAACCATAAAAAACGAATGTAAATTTCTAACTATTGTTCGCATCTGCAAAGGTTTGCTCCACACAATAATAATTTTATTGCATTCTTTATTTCCTTTCCTTTTCTCTTATTTTCGAAAACAAGAGTAGCAAAATAATTTCCATTTTCGTTTAACTGAAGCGATTATTAGCATATGTATACGGCGAAAGTAATTCAGAAACATTTCCAACTCTAGGCAACTCGTTATCCTTTCAATATTTTTTATGCTTATTTCCTCTTGAATAGGTCACTAAATATGAAAGTAAGTGACTTTCGTGGCTTTGTGATTTTTTTACGAACAAATATCCATAGACAGCCAATTTATTGGTGATAAATTAATCATTTCCTGTAAACGGTGATGTTTTACGAGGTAGCCGAAATATAGCAAAAGTAAGCTTATATTCAGATTGCTTATGTTCTAATTATTATGCTCTTCTTAATCTTTGTAGATCCCTACATTGTCTTCCCAATCCTTTATCTTCATGACATGCTTCAGTAAGAATAACTCACTGCCTAGTACTTCATAGCCATCCAGTTGATTCCTTCTTAACTCTATTACTGATGCACAGATTGCAAATATGTATTCTTAAGAAAAGTTTTTCTCTCCTTACAGAGCCTAAATATTTTACTTAAAATATTTTTTTTTTGATTCGCAATGTTTATGCTACTACTCTCAGTTACAATTAAAATTGTCTCTGGCTTGAGAAATGTCTTAGCCACTCTTTAGCTTTTCTTTCGCCACAATATGTACCTTACAAACTCCTCTACCTTCTCAGAAAAATTCAAACTCCATAAGCGATGTGAAAGCATCCCTGTTCTCAAGGTCATTACTCTACACAGTTCTCTGAAATCCCGCATAACTAGGGATCTAACAAAATGTGACCGTATTTCCACTGCGTAGCTAATTCATCTCTCTCATACCTTTAGTTAACCTAATAACAGCAGGCTGAGATGGCAGTCTAACTGTCAAAAATCATTATTACGTCAAGTCCTCTTTGTTTTCTCTCCTAATTGAATTGAGAACATCTTTCCATGGCGTAAACTTTAGCGCATTCGCATATTTCGACATGAGTGCTGAGTTATTTACTCTGTAAACTCACTCACTCCTTCCACACTATCTGTCTTTGACAAAATGGCTCCCTCTATTAAAAGAGTGTGCAGTTTTCAAATTTCTTTATTCACTTGTTTTTTTAGTACTTCGTCCCGTTGCAAAGCATTACCAATATCTTAGAGTGTGCTGATTCTTTACAGAGGGCAGTTAAGAAGGAAGATGTCAGTCTCCTGATTTGTTAGGTCACTCTCAAAAATCTTGTGTTAAACCTATTATCCCATTATCCTAACCATAGTCTATGTAGCTCTGGTCTTCACCAGTACCAACTCAATGGAAGCTATTTTGCTATTTTCAAATTGTCCATGGGTCATAATTGACCTAAATATTCTTGTAAAAAATTTTATTTAGGGTTCTTCAACTTTGAGAAGGATTTTGACACCAAATCACACGAAGCTGTATGCAGGACATTAAGATGTAAGGTTGTAGCGGAGAAAAAACGTGTTCTATAAATAGGCTTTACTCTAATGCTAACTGCGATGTCCCATATAAGACCCAACTTGAAAATACGGTTGCTGCAAATAGGCCGTCAGATAAGCTTGGGTATTATAACAGTTGCTGTAAATAGACCATGAGATAAGGTTAGGTATTATCGCAGTTGAGGTAAAAAGGCCGTCAGATAACGTTAGGTATTGAACGTACTGGTGAATGATATCTGTTTACTTGTACGTAATCTCAGGGAAAAATTTCAACGTCAGATCAGAAGGCTATTTTATGAATTTAAGAGGTATTGGGAATGAATCCATAATCGGAGTTCAAGCTAGTGATAAAACTGTTTGACTACAGCCCAAGGCAATTTAGGTTCCAAGCAGAATCAGAAGTAGAAATATATACCAATTTCAAAATTCTAGAGGTTTCACTTCCACTCCTAATAATCCATAAAAAAAATTCTTGGACTACAGATACCCATAGAGGATATCATCTGTAAGGTCAAAAAAAATGGTACTGCATGAGCATACTTTCTTATCACAATCGCCACTAAACTTTCTCAGCGACTGATGGCAACTCTATCATCCAAGAACCTGCGGTAAACCCATCGCTTTGATCGCTGGAAATACTTGATTAATTAAATTCAATCAAAGCAAAGAAGTAATAAAAAGATGGTAGAAATGCCTGAGAGAAAGGTAAAGGAAAAAAGTATATAAAATATCGACATTCCTAGATACCTATTAGCGAAATATTAATCTTCTAATTAAGTTGTTAAAATTATATCAATTGGGGATACCAAAAATAAAACAGTGAAGACCTAATGTTGGTTTGATGAAGAAGAAATTTTAAACAGAATTTTCATTTATAGAACAAATTAAACTCAAACAAAATCATCAAACCAAGAACACAGAATTTTTCTTTTCTTCTGCTTTGGTTTACACAAGACATTCTCACAGTATTAAAAAAAGTAAAATAAAACTCCTAGAAACTCTGTTTTCTTAATTATTTTACACTCTTTCTTTGTATAGTAAATTAACAAAAAAAAATGAATATTTTTTATGAAGAACGTTTTTTTTTCTTCAGAAACGTTAATATTTTTCAAGGACTCGTGTTATGTTAGAGCGCTTTGCTAAGAAATTTATATTATTTTCTACTTTGTTTTCGTTGGTAATTGAAAGAAGAAAAAAAATTTTTTTTTTTTTGAAAATAATACAAGAATTTGTGTGACCCAAATTTTGCAACAGTATCACGTGCGTCATTCCCAGCTTCCTTCGCGTTTCTTGTTGGCCATAATAATGTCACCACCAAAACCAAAATTTCTACGCCGTTGTTGTCGAAAGATGGTTTGAAAAGAAAGGAGCAGGCACCAACACACAACAACACTAACATTAATTTATTTGTATTACAATTTTTCATTTTTTTTGTTATTGTTTTTCTTTTTGTTCTATTTTTTGGGTCAAATTAAATTATTACGCCAAGGTGACCTACAACAATAGCATGTGCATGGCTATACATAAAGCATGTACATGCGTACATATGTACATACATATAAACATTAATAGTTTGGTTAAAAATAACGGTAGTTTACTATTATTTTTCAATACGGTGTACGACGCAATATAAATTTATGAACCCTTCCAGACGGACTACTTTCTACAGCCGCTTGCTGTACTCACTTATTGAACTAAAATTACAAGTTCGAGGTGAGAATCCCTTTATGCTCGGAATGGGTGCAATATCCACAAATGTAATGAACATGAATTATGGCTTTGGACTCGGTATTTACTCAGCTGAGGCTGTCCTGAATCGTCATCACATTGTCTTTCAGACGGAGAAAACTTTTTCTTTCTGTCTCTATGCAGATTGCGTGAGTGCATCCGTATTTTTTTGTTGACAGCCAGCCGTTTAATTTTTTCTTCGATTGCTCATTTCTAACTAATGATAGGCTAGTGTTTTATTAATGGTGAATCAACAATACAGTCCTCCTAATAGCTCAAGGGTTTTTCACGCTGAACTCCTAGTCATTAAGGAAGCATGGCTCCTAATATTTTAAGTCAAAGCACTTGAGTGCATCTGTCTTTGTGTTGACAGCTGGTCGAATTTTGTTGTCTTTCGAACGCTCTTTACCACTTCTCAATTGATAAGTGAAGACAAAAATGAATTGAATACCCTTGTTCTCTTTCTTGCAAACGGTGTAGTGTTAGTGACAGGAATCAGTTTATATTGCAAGTTGATGGTAAAGTTGCGCAGGAGGAGCATTTCACATAAACAATAAAGGTTAAAGAACTAGTTTTTTCAGTAATGCAAAGTGGTATTCATGGACCAGTATTCATGCTCTCCGATAAAGACGACTAAAAATCTACTATTTTCGGGAACAAGTTTCATTATTTAATTTTAGCACAATTCGTTTGAACTAGAAGTTCCAATCAATCAATAGTGTTTTATACCCTTCGCCTTCTCTTGCACGCATTCTATAAACCCCAAAATAGATTAGTTTTGAAACGTCAATGCAACGATTGTTGCCACAATTGCCAAGCGTTGCGCGCAGACGTTAAATTCCTTTAACTCCGCAAGTCGCTGAATTTTATTTTGTGCTATGGCAGATGTTTAGATACTGGGTCACCAGTTTTCAGCCAGACTGTTTAGAAATCGAAAATTACAGCCAGATTTTTGCGAGAAACAATTCTTATTCACTTAAATCAAGAACAAACTTACATTAAATGTGGCTGTGGTTGTTTGACCAGCGATAAAATTCTATTATGAGGATGTCGTACTAGTTTAGTAGATAGTATGTTAGTCTATGAAGACGAGGGTTGTGGTTTTAATTTCCATCTGAGACTCTCTTAATTTTATGCGAAATAATATATCAAAAGTTGGGGTTGAACTTCAAAGTACTACTCGTAGTGCAGGTGCATCTCAATTTTAATTTCGACGATGTATGTATGTATACCACTATGTGTTACCACCCCACAATGGCCGACACCGGAGTTGTAAGTGCATAAATGTAGTTCACATCCACGATAATACTGTGATTTTAATATTTTCTTCATAACAAATGAAAAATTGAAGTCGCCGTAGTCTAGTAGGTAGTGTGTTGGCTTATTAGACGTAAAGCCAGGGTTCGAGCCCCAGGCCAGCCACCAAGACAAAATACAAAAAGTATTTCTTCGGCGACTTCCTCTCAGCAGATTTCTGGCAAAAAATCTGACAGTAAATAAAATCTGTCGTTCGGAATCGACTTTAGACTGTAGGTCCTACTACTCATGTATAAAAAATTAACACACACAACATAAGTGGTGTGAGAAACTAGGACGTTGTACAATGGGTCAATTCGATCTCCAGGTACTGTACTTGTCTTAATTGACAAGTACACGTCCTCTAACCTAACCTAATGAAAAATAATTAAAAAACCATTGGACGGCTTATTGGCCATCGTATAATTATCATTATTGCGGCTTTTACGTGCTACAATGGCACAAATCGTTCAGTGAAAGACATTTTATTAATTTTTTTGTTTTATAATTGATTGTTATTTCTTTGTTTCTATTTTCTTTGCGTGCCTTAATTAAAAAGAAAATAAAAAAAATAATTAATTTTAAAAGACAATGTTAAAATAAAACAATGAAGAGAGGAAATAAAACAAACAGTCAGCAAAAAATTAAAATAAAATTCCATAAGCTTATTATTTGTTATAATTTTTAAAAAGAAATTAATAAAGTTGTTGTCGCCGTAGTCCTATAGGTAGTGAGGCCACAGTTCAAACCCCAGGTCGGACATCTTCAACAAAACAAATTATGAAAAAACGGTTATTTGCTCTCAGTAGATTCTGTAAGGTCTCACTCTAATAGTTGTATCTATGCCGTCATATAACCGTAACTCTTAGTTGTCTTTCCTTAACCGTTGCCATATTTCATCAATAAATTCTTGGTGCCCAATAATTCTTCTTCCAAAGTTCCGCATTTGTCAGATAATGTCAAAGCTGACTGCCTTCCAAAATGTATCAATACAAAGTTTGTATGCAATTCTACTACTGTATATAAACTATGTAGATATGCAAAGTAACCAAACAATACATCAACTATAAATCCGATACCTGATTGCTTTTTGACTGCGTTAAAAATACACATTGTCGACGTTTTGAGATAGTATATATTGTAAACATTTTGCACAGCGGCATTATGAAACACAATACTTTGTTCAAACACAAAGCAACTAACATTTTGGAAGGCAGCCGCTTTGTGCACGTAGATGTTTCTAAGAATATTAATTATTTAATTTCCTAAACAGTACTTTATTTATAAATTGAGAGTTTTAAAAACGTACCATTCTAATTAAGTACTTGCCCGTATATTTTGTCGATACACCCTTCTCATATCTAATTTATTGAAATATTTGGTTGTATTGAATATTAAATTCACACACCTTTTATATAAATTAAGGGAATCCAACAAAAAAAAGCTATTTCATAAAGATGCATCCCTCGCTATGTCAAGTCATTATTTTTCCTAGGAAATTAATTTCTTTCTTAGGAAATTAAATTCCAAGAAAAAGATGGAAGCAAAGGAAAAATTATAAAAGTTATTCCTTTATTTGCATAGTCCCAGTGTTATGTACTTTCCTTTAATATTAATCTTTTAAATTAAATCAAAGGATGAAACTAATTAACACGCGATGCGGTAAGAATTTATATGTTATACGAGTTACGTTTTTAAGTTTTGCAAAACGATTATTTGTCGTGGATTCGATTATTGCAATTAAAATAAAGAAATTACTTTTGATTGATATTCGTTATTTTATTTGAATAAATCCAGCACACTTCGAGTAATAACAGTACGCTTTAATTTTTTCGCACGATCCTTATTAATAAAGATCAAACTTTCAATACCATTGTGCTAAACACGCACTCCTTAATACAACTTTCCGATACAGACTCGGTCACAGAGTCACGACTCATCGCTGGCTGATAACACACGACTACATGACAGCATAATTCTTCACTCTATTTATACATAACATAATACATAATTGGTCATTACAACCCCCTAGTCAGGATTACGGCCTAGTTTCTCACATAATTATTATACATGAGTGGCGGGACCTATAGTTTAAAGTCGACTACGAACGACAGATTTTTGAGAAACTTTTCATGGCAATTTTATTTACTCTCAGAGTTTTTGCCAGAAATCTGCTGACAGGAAGTCGACGAAGAAATTTTCTTTCATATTTCGTTGGGGTTTGAACCGAGGCCTCACGTCTAATAAGCCAACACACTGCCTACTAGACCACGGTGACTTCACTCTATTTATACTCCGTTATTTTTATGTCTGGTAGCTTCTTAATCTCTATGATTTCTCATAAATTCTTAAGTATTTGCTTGTATGACTTCTGTTTACCGTATGATGTGTATATTTTGTTGTTGCCTTTTTTTCTTGTTTGCTTATTATTTGACAAAGATTACCAAGTTTACGCATGAAGTAGTCCCATTCTTCGAGATAGCCAATCAAGGTGTGGATAATGATTCGTTAACGACGTAGATCTCGTAACAAGTTAGTGGGCCAACACCAACACATTACCTAATAGACTACGTCGTCTTTAATTTCCTGCGGTTAGGAACACTAAATTTCTTGAGACAGTATTTGGAAATATTCTTCACGAATAAACTCACGCAGGAATAATTAAACCACCATATAAATATACAGATATTCGCGTACACATTTATAATACGTATGTATATATGAATGTATGTATGTATATGTGTTGCAAATAAAATGTGCAAATAAACGTTGGCGTGGATTAACTTAAGCGGAAATGAAAATTAATTGCCATTTCATAACCTGTCAACATTTATTTTACAAGGTCACGTAAATAAACTGCATATACACAGGTAGACATGCAAAATAAATATTAATTTTTCTTTTTATTTAATAAAATAACTCACAGATAAATAACAACAATAATACATATACATACAGGGTGTATTAATAGGAATGTGTCGAGTGTGGTTAAAAACTACAAAAATGAGATTTAAGGTTTTATTTTCAATAAAAAAAGATAAAGAAAAGCAAAGAATATTCAGAAACCAAGTGGTTTGAGGCAATTAAAACTTTTGTTGAGGAATTGCAATAAGAGAAGATTTGAGTCACGCATCAGATTATCCAGGAATAACCTGAGGCTGAGGTTCGTAACCGGTCTTTTGACACGGCACTGCAGACTCAAATTACACTTATTTAGAATAGGGGTTGCCTCGGGCCCAAAATATAATCATAGGAAGAAAAACTATGTGCATAACAGGTGCTTATTAGGGAATTTTCATTGTTGAGCAACATCGCGAATTCGGTTATCCCCAAATAATCCATTTAAGAACACCAATATCGTTTTCAATTAGGCTAACACCTCTTTGTGCAATACCATTTAAAAACTTGTCACCAGGGAACTTGTCAGCCCTGCGACAAACTTAAGAAATGAAAATATTGAAATGAAAATCCACTAATAAAATGACTTGCAATATCCTTCTACTTTTCGTTTGAGCTGTCATGTCATATTCCAGCTAAAGAAAAAAAAAGAATTAAAATGTCAACCACACACCACCACCAAGTACAAGTTGTCTAGGTCGGACGCGTTTAGTGTCTGTGTGTGTGTGTGCATGCGTCTGAATTGGATTTTCCATAAGTATTTTAATTAATTCCTGTGTAGTGAAATTTGTTTTTCTTATTTCTCTCTCTCTCTCTCTCTCTCTCTCTCTCTCTCTCTCTCGCTTTCTCTCTCTCTCTTGTACAAACTGACATTTTGCAAGTCAACAACAGCAAATAGTTTCCCTTTTACTTCTATTCGAAAACAAAAGTTAAAATCGACAAACAAACGTCGAAGCTTAAAAGAATGAAAGGGAGGGAAATAGGGCCTGAGCAAATACGTACTAACCCTAGCAGTTTGCAAGGATTATCAAATGCACGCAGCCTGTCAGGAAAGTTTTTTGTGTGTGTGCATATGTGTGTGTTTACATTGTTGCAACAATATGTTGCAATATGTGCAGCCTGTAATTGTTGCTATTACACTCTCTCCCTCTCTTTTTTTTGTTTCTTTCCCCTAAGGATATGCAGTATAAATAGCATTGCAGAAGAGAAAAAGTGAACAACCCACACATTTGCACAATATCAACATCAGTACGTAGTGTTGCCATAATCATTTAAAAAAACTGAATTTAACTTTAGAAAAAAATGTAAAACTATTAGGTTAGGTTAGGTTGGAGGACGTGTACTTGTCAATTAAGACAAGTACAGTACCCGGAGGTCGAATTGACCCATTGTACAACGTCCTAGTTTCTCACACCATTATGTATGTATTAAGCAAACAATAAAACTTTAATTGGAAAAAAAACTCGAATACTTGGTACACTTCCAAGTTGCAATTTTTGATCCAATACAGCCGTCTATGAACTTGAATCTTCCTCACTTATTTGGATTTTCAACACAATTGTTTAGAACCTTTCATTCCAGGTCAAGTACTTGGGAATAATTCTGGGCTTTAAACGGTATTGTGGTCATTAGACGCTTTGTCTGTTTTCGGATGTCTAGTCATTCTAACTTTGCTAACCTCCGATTTGGATAGAGGGCAAGGGTTAGAAAATTTCATTAGAAAACATGCAGAGATGGGATAATCTCATTATAGGTCTATTAAATTTGTACCGCCAGCTAGTCTAGATAATTTTCACCAGATTTCCATGTGCAGAAAGACCCAGAGTGTGTCAATTCTGGAGGGAACTTTCTGTTGAATGCTTGCCTACCACTGCGGTCAAATATAAACCACTTTAGCACACATATAAATCAGTTTAAAATTTATGGGTCCAGCATGTTCAAAACATATCGCACTAGCTCTTTCAAAAACTTTCGGAATAATTTGCTAAATATTGATCAGTTTTTAACAAAATTCGGAACAATAGTTAGCATTTAGCATTCAAGTAACAAACTTCTGGACATAATTTCAATCTAATCTGCCACAGAATCATTTTACAAACAAATGGTATTCAGATGGTGCAAGATTAAGGTCATCATTTTCATAATTGATGGCTTCATTCTAGCAGGCGTTTTGTAGCCAGTTAGATATAACTGCTAACGGGCACTTTTCTTCCAATCATAACAAACATCCCGTATAAACTTATTTGTCGTCAATTTAAACTTTGAAGTTGTTTGAGCTATTTGTTCTTCTAACGTATCGTATGCGAGACATGTACCAATAAGTTTTCTGTTGATTGATACTTAAGCGTGGGGAAAATACCTAGCGGGGGTTAGTGTGACGGCATGGTTTCTTTGCATCGTTAAAACATTTTTTAGCTACTCTTTGCATACATTGAGTTGGAACGGAGCATGTCTAAACCGCTTTGCAGTGATATACAAATTCACTGCAGATGACCCATGGTGCTTCCTTATAGCAGGCGTTAAGCAATTGTGCGTCTTCTTTGTACTTACAAACAAGATATCCATATACTGATAAGGTAGGCGAATTTGTTGTAAATTTGTGCCCCGCACACGTCAAAATTCCGTCGCGATATGTACCCGCATACAATATGTTAATATTATCATATTAAAACACTTTTTATCACCGTTGCATTGGTCCTTACAACCCTTTAGTCTGAATTATAATCGAGCTTTTCGCACCACTCTTTTTGTGTGTGACTTACATGTTTAACGTCGACACGGGACGACAGTCTTCAGGAACTTTTCATGGCACTTTTATTGTACTCACAGAGTTTGTGCCAGAAGATTGCTAAGAGGAAATCGCCAAAAGAAATATTGTCTTCATATTTCGTTTTGTTAGATGTCTTAGGGGATGGTTTTAACCCACTGTCCCATTCATTAACCGTTTATCCTTTTTTTCGCTATTATCAGCATGTTGGTAAAGATGTTCCCGTCTTTATTGTAAAATATTCACCATTCAACGTTTTCATAAGCTGAACTTAAAATTATACCGTGAACCCCAATGGCCTAGTTGGTAGTGTAGTAAACTTCAAGCGCCAAGGTCTTGGGTACGGCTCCCACCAAATGCTCTGGGTGATTATATGATTGTTTGTCTAATACGGTGTTCAGATATGCACCTTTATTGCGTAAATCGCAATAAACGCCATTATTGAGCTCAATATTTCATATAAAGTTTCAATTAACCATTGCGCAATAAATACGCAAATTGTTATAATATTGAGTAAAACTTAAAATGCAGCACTGTCATAAGTACGTTCAGTGCGCTTATTACAATTATCCGTACATACATAATTGGTCATTACAACCCTTTTGCCAGAAATCTGCTGAGAGGAAATCGCCAAAGAAATACTTTTTGAATTTTATTTTGATGACCTGGGGCTCGAACCCTGGCTTTCGTCTAATAAGCCAACACACTACCTGCTAGACCACGGCGACTTCACAATTATCCGTACATTTTCTGTTTATATATGACAGTTCAAACGTTAACAACAACAAAAAAAAAAGAAAAAAATGTTGAAACAACCAGCTATCAAATGAATATTGAATAAGCAGCTGAACTGCGTAAATTATTATGTCTGAACATTTAAAATATTGTACTCAATAAACCGAATATTGACTCAATAAAAATACATATTTGAACATAGTATAACATAATATGTGATTATTCACAGTAGAAAAATGAAAATGAGAATTATTACTAAAGCGAAGTAATACAGGCTTAAAAACAATTTTCGCGCGATACTATACTCCCTCTTTCCTTTCTGCTAGAAACTATCTTTCCTGTATTCCAACACTTCACAGCATGAATAGGAGTCAACCCCTGAATGTTTCTTTCTAACTAAAGTTTCAACCGCTAGTCTGCAGTCAAAAACATTCTGCACTGACCCTACTGCACGAAGTTTTTCAGCAAATCTATCGAATGAATGTTAATACATCTACGGTTTTGAGTTCATCTGGACAGTTTAATTGCCGAAAGCTTCCAAGTCATATAGGATTTGTTTTCTTTCTGCTCATGCAGAAAACCCTTGCACAAATATTCCGACATACTTCTGTTAACATTCGAATATTTTATTTCTATTGTAGGGGGTAAATCATTAATTTCTTTTGCTTAAAACTGTTGCTCAGTTGACATTTACATGACACCTATCCTCTGCTACTGCTACTATCGAATCTCTAACAATTCTTTTAACTGTTGAAAACCAAACCAAAATGTAAACCATTTTAAAATTTTACTCTCATTTCAATTTTCCCGTTTGTTCAACAATTCTGGCTTGCCTTTTCCCTACAGATTGCATCCTCCATTTCGTTTTTTTTTTCCTTTCACTAATAAATAAATCTAATAAAAGAAAAGAAAAATGAATAGAAAAGAACGATAACCGACACAGAAACTATTTCTCTTTTCCGGAAAATACCCGACCAACAATAAAAACATCAAAAAATAACTTTTTATTTTCCCCTTACATTGTAACTTTCCGAAAAACTTGAAAATGGAAAAAAAAGAAAGAAAATGAAATTGAAACAAAAACAACAACAACAACAAAAAACAATTTCTTTTTAAAGGTCATGGAAAATGTATTCATTATACCATGTTACTAGAGCAACCATTTACTCGTAACCATTTACTCTTGCATCAGTATCAGTATCTATGTATGTGTGTGTATGAGTGTAGCTCTGTAATTTGCTGGTGTTGGTAGGTTGGTTAGGTTGGTAGGTAGTGATAGTGGTTGTCGTTTTCCAAAAAAAATAAAATAAAAGGAAGCCATACAATAGCATCGCATCCATTGCCAAGTTTCGTTCGTTACTGCATCATGGTTGTGCAGTTTAACGTGATTCCATATTTTTTTTTCTTTTTTTTTTCGTGAAACTTTTTTAGGGTCTTACATGGAGGAACAACTTTGTTTTGTGTTTCGTGTTGTTTTTTTTTTTTTGGCAAGAAAACTTTCAATTTGTTGCAAGCATCCAATAGCGATGAGTGTATGTATGTATCGATAAAATGTTCTAAATTCTCTACAGACACCTTGTCGAAGTGTAAAAATGTTACAAGCCGCCACGTCGATATCGTGATTGTACTGTACTGGGCCACGACAAAAAACACATTCCATGAAACAAAGGATACTGCTGCATAGGTTGTGTGCTAAAAGTAGAATTAGTTGTACTGACACGTTAAAAGACAACATTTTATGAAAAATAAAATTGTTTATCTTTCAAAAAAAAAAAAAACTTTATTTAGCGTCAAATGGTCAAACGGTTGCTTGGCAATCTTCAGTTATCATAACTGCATTGATGATCTCTTCACAATTTACATCTCTACTACAGTGGACAACAACACAAGAATCCACAATCTAGCGCCATGGAACCAGAGCTTTTAAAACCAGATTCCTAAATACGCGCATTATTGCTTAAGACCGCAAGAGTGCAGTGAAAAGTGAAGATCGAATGACTACCAGATCCTTGCTTAACTGTCCACTGGGTAGAAGCAGACGAATAGATTCTATGATTTCTCTAAGAACTTTGCTTTGCTTCGTGTAGCTATATTTTGAGTATACATACTCTTTAATACAGAGACTATTCTGCGGTATATAGATAGGTGAGGTGAGCCAAAGTTATTTTTCAAGAGGACAATGCTATCTGACAATCAGGCCACCATTCAAGTTCCAATGAACTTCACTCAAAAATAGCACAGCACTAAATCAGTTTTGCATGAGAAAAGTTTCTCAAAAAAAAATATGCCGTTCGGAGTCGACTTTCAACTGTAGGTCCCACCACTCATGTACAAAATTAACACACACAACATAAGTGGTGTGAGAAACAAGGTCGTAATCCTGACTAAAGGTGACCAATTATGTTTGTATGAGAAATAAGATCATCATCTACTGGATTCCAAACCATGTAGGATTTCTAGGCAATGAAAGGGAGCTTTCACATTCCTGATGAGCAGCAGAACCTCTCCGTGTAATAAAGGGTGTTTTTTATAGAGGTATAGAACTTTAAGTTGCAATAAAACAACGATGGATTATTCGATTGACATGAATTTTATTTATCGGAAAGATAATCTTGTGGCATTACATTTTAAATATGATTTCTGGCATATGACCGCCACGGCTGGCGCGGATGTAGTCCAATCTGGACGTCCAATTTTCGATGACTTTTTCCAACATTTGTGGCCGTATATCGGCAATAATACGGCGAATGTTGTCTTCCAAATGGTCAAGCGTTTGTGGCTTTACCGCATAGACCAATGACTTTACATAGCCCCACAGAAAGTAGTCTAGCGGTGTTAAATCACAAGATCTTGGAGGCCAATTCACAGGTTCAAAACGTGAAATTAGGCGGTCACCAAACGTGTCTTTCAATAAATCTATTGTGGCACGAGCTGTGTGACATGTTGCGCCGTCTTGTTGAAACCACATCTCCTGGACATCATGGTTATTCAATTCAGGAATGAAAAAGTTAGTAAAATCATGGCTCTATACCGATCACCATTGACTGTAACGTTCTGGCCACCATCGTTTTTGAAAAAGTACGGACCAATGATTCCACCAGCCCATAAAGCGCACCAAACAGTCAGTTTTTCTGGATGTAACGGTGTTTCCACATACACTTGAGGATTACCTTCACTCCAAATGCGGTAGTTTTGTTTGTTGACGTAGCCATTCAACCAGAAGTGCGCTTCATCGCTAAACAAAATTCGCTTATGAAAATCGGGAACAACGGTAATCTCGTTTTGGGCCCATTCGACGAATCTACGCCTTACTTGATGATCGTTTGGCTTCAAATCTTGCACGAGTTGGATTTTGTAAGCACGCAAACCAAGATCCTTCCGCAAAATCTTCCATAAAGTGGATGGACGCAGATCCAATTCTCGTGCTCGATGGCGGATGGACTCATTCGGGTCTTCCGCAGCAATAGCTTCTTCTGTACGTACCGTACAGCGTCTCTGGGGATGCGAGTTATCAATAAGAGTAAACGTGGTGCGAAAACGTTCCATGGTTAATCGAATTAACTGCTCTGATGGACGATTTTGTCGACGATAAAATGGACGTAGTGCGCGATACGTTTTCCGCACAGAACCATTATTTTCGAAATAAAATTACACTATTTGCAAGCGTTGTTCAGGCGTGAGTCTATTCATGATGAATTGCCAAACCAAACTGAGAATAAATCACTTGAAAGCTGTTAAATCGGTCGCCATCTTGAAAAGGAATGCCAACTTAAAGTTCTATACCTCTATAAAAAACACCCTTTAGAAAAAGATATAAGTGTTGAAAGAGAAAATTAAGAGCCTTTTTGCATCAGACTAGCTTGAAGCTAGTAACTGACCTTTTTAACGGCCATTGGTGCAACATAATATGTAGTTTCTGCGATGAGGAGAAACATTTACCGGAATACATCTAGCTAGAGACGGCCTCTGTCAAATGGAGTGGACTCATTAGATGTCATTAGTTGATTAGCCCACTTCTTATCCAATTTGGGCCATTTATGTCCGGCAAACAAGCAAGATACTTCCACAGTTTATGAGACTAGGATAAGATATTTTCGGATATGCACTAGTATGCCGCAGCAATACCCATTGCCTTGGTTAATTTCGATATTTTCTAGTCGTTTTACGGGGAGCTCTACCTCATTGGCAGAAGGAGGGTACGTGCAATACTGCCAGACTCTGCTGAACACGCATGCACAAGAAGAGAACTGACTCACCACTTCTGTCTTTGAATCGCATGGCCATCCACTGCACAATGGCGATTCTTACAGGCCACACTGTCCTTTTGTTGGTGTTGGCGAAAGACTCGGCATTCCGACATATAACTTTTGCAAGAGCTGTGTGTCTGCAGAGGAGAAGAAGACCATCTTTCGGCTCATGTGTCAGTGCCCTGTTCTTGTCATAAGGGGACGGAGGTTTCTGACCTTTCATTTTCTAACATCTTTGACCGAGCCCTCTAACATAAAGATTGCTGCAATAATAAGGTCCATAAGTGGGACCCCTTCCTTCGAGAGGGTCCAGCACATAACCCCCTAACCTAGAATCTATTAAAGACTTGTTACCTTCTAATGTATTAGAACTTAAACAATATTTTCTTTAGCTTGCAATATTACAACTCAGTTTAGTTGTTACAAAGCAAAAAGTATATCCAAATTTTTTCATGCGCACTCCATATATTCACTTGTTCCACCAGTACTTACATCCCAAACTTGATATTACAATCAAATTACATTCTAGTGTAGGGTACAATATGTTCACTGCTTGAACGAAATGACATTTTGTGGTTGTTCTATTTTTTAATCCGTTACGTTTTCCCCTTTTCTTCCAATATCCATGTAGTCTGTGTCAACAATAGTTGCCGCAAAATGTCAGCACAAGTGAATGTAGTTTCAGTTTTATTTAATGGAATAAAAAAGCTTAAAAACATTTCATATTAAAAAGAAACAAATACTCTTACAATCCAAAGAATTTAAGTCAAATCATTTGACATCATCACACCGAAATGAATAATTTGCTCCAGTTTAACTATTTCTTTCCTTCCTTGCTCTTCAATTTGTGTCTTTGGTTTATCATCACAAAAAAAAAGGTCATCAATAAAAAATATAACCAGAGATGGCAAATATTTTGACTGCTCTTACATACATGGATAAACGTAAAGAAATTTGAAGCGAAGTAAAATTATATTTTACGTCAAACACCTGCTCCTTGTCACAATGAATTAAATCTCAAGAGAAATCGAAAATATTTGGTAATATTTACGCCAATCAATCAAACTACCGGTAACCGCATGATGACTAATCGATTTATTATGCACGTTGGCTACAATAATGATTAGTTCGAAATATATGAACGATGCAGTCATTTGTGTACGCGGCTCTACTGAAGTCGAAGATAGCATGCAACTGCCTGGAGCAGCTAAATCGGTTAGCTGAATTCGGATGATATAAGAAACGGAGGAAAAAAGATGGACCACAAACATAGAAGAGAGCGCGACTACAAATTTGATGCCCTAGCACTTCTCAACCAGCTCAACCTATTTATAAATCTATGGAGAGCCCTAATGTCGGCTCTCGACAAAGAGTCCAACCCTTCGAAGAAGTCCCTGCCCAGGGGCCTCAACCTTCTAAGAGCTGGACAGTTGCAGAAGAGGTGTTCGACAGTTTCCAACTCGTCCTCATCGCAACATATCCTGAATAGTCCGGCTGGGATTTGTTCCAGATCCTTGTCCGCGATGTAATCTCTAGTGCCCTGTAATGAAGCCAGTAACTAGCCTTTACAGGTCAGCAAACCAACATATAGATTCTGCGACTATGATAATGAATTATAAGAACACATTAGAGTCTGTGGCGCATAAATGCATTCCAAGCAGGAACACTTCAATGCATATCAAATCCTGGGCAGGGAATTGTCAATGTTGACACTGAGCAGCATCTTTAAATTTGTCAAAACGAAGTGTAAAAAACTATTCCTTCGGCGAGTTTCTCTCATCAGATTTCTGGCAAAACTCTGGGATTGAATAAAATTGTCATGAAAAATTTTCACAAAAATCTGTCGTTCTAAACTGTAGGTCCTGCCAATCATTTATAAAATTAACACAAACAACATAAGTCGCGGGAGAAGCTAGGTCGTAATCCTAACTGAAGGCTTGCAATGACCACTTAAGTCTGTAGATAGTCATCCTAGGCAGCAGTCGCACTCTCTTGTATGTTGTTTGTGGTCATCTTTTTCACCTTTATTTCTTCCGATTTCTATATCTTCCCTTTCCTAATTATTGTCTCCATTATCATATCTACTTGACTTTCATCTCTTTTTAGAATAAACATACACTGGGTAATATATACGAAATATTAAAAAATATTTCTTCGGCGACTTCCTTTCAGCAGATTTCTGGCAAAAACTCTGAGAGTAAATAAAATTGCCATGAAAAGTTTCTCAAAAAACTGTCGTTCGGTGTTGACTTTAAACTGTAGGTCGTCCCGTCACTGATGTATGAAATTAACACGCACAGCATGAGTGATGTGAGAAGCTAGGCCGTAATCCTGACTGAAGGGCTGTAATGGCCAATTATGTATGTATACAATGAGTTAGTTGGACATCCGAGTATTGTACATATCTTAATGATAACCTAACCTAAAATTCAAAAAAGTACAAAAAGTTCAGAAATTTCGTTGTAACTAAATTTAGCTACTTATCCAAAATGTCATTAAGAGACCGTGTATTAAAAAAAATTTCTGATAAATTTTACCAATTTTCCTTGAAATATTTTCATTTCTCTGCTTTCTTTCTACCATTATTCTTTGCTAAATTGAATTAATGTGTTACGATTTGTCAGTAAGAAAACTTTCATTCCAACAATTCCAATTTCAAGTGTAATTCATCATTTTCAATCAATAACTTTACGACCTACTCTGTACTTTTTTCTGCTACGCATTTATAGAATTTTTTTCTTCCAAGAATTCTATTAAAAAGAAAAACGTATATATAGAGCGTTTAAGTAGTTAATATTGTGACTAAAAAACGTGTAAAAAGTTACACAAACAATACCATACAGTTACAGGTATTTGTTCCTTATTTGATTGATGATTTGAACACTTAAAGCCATAATGGCTTTTAATAACACAAATGGAATGGAAACAAAGTCACCTTTGAACTGACAATTCAATCTTTTTTTTTTAGTTTCAATTGAAATTTAAAGAAGATGAAGATGTTATTAAAAGTTAAAAGAAATCGAAATTTTATCTGCTGTCAAATGCAGTAGAGAGATTAAACATTCTTTTTTAGATTTTTGCATAATAGAGAGCAGATTTGATTTTTTTTGTTATTTTGGTATTGAGGGTTTCATGTGCAATTATTAAAGCTTTGTAACATTCGTTAGGCCTTGAATACAAAATTTTATCGAAGAAATTAAATTCTGTAAAACACTCAGATCGTTACTTTCCATCTTTTTGTTTATACTTTGATAGTCCAATTCGCAGCAGATTGTTTAAACAGGCTCTCAGAATGATACTTACTTGCCTAACTTATTTGATCATTACAATCCTGTAGTCAGAATTACAACCTAGCTTCCCTTCCCGGGAAGCAAATGCTGTTCGTGCCTTATTGAACTCATTGTTTAATGCGTTCCAGGTCCTATGATCTTCTGCGCGTGATCTCTAGTTGGAACTCTAAGTTTCGTTGATGTATCCAATATACACACAGTTACTAAATTATACGTACGGTTAACAAATTGTCGAAATTTTTTAACTAATCCGTTTTCGTTGAAAATCTTTATAGTTTCCTTGATGTTAAGACGGTCTTTTGCATTGGTTAAAAATTTTCTGAAATTGAACTGAATTGTGGCCCTGCATCCGATTTACAAATTTCTGAACCAAAGCAAAAGACCGTCTTAAAATCGAGGAAAGTTGCCAGACAATTACAAAGATTTGCAACGAAAACGGATTAGTTAAAAAAATTTCTGAAATTTGTTATCCGTATGTATACTTCTGTGGCTATGTGTATATATTTGAAGTCGCCGTGGTCTAATATATAGTGTGTTGGCTTATTATACGTGAGGCCTCGGTTCATGTTAGGCATCTCCAACTAAACGAAATTTGAAAAAATATTTCTTCGTCGGCTTCTCAAAAATCTGTCGTTATGTATAAAAATTAACGCACACAACATAAGTGGTGTGAGAAACTAGGTCGTTATCCTGACTAAAGGGGTACAATGGACAATTATGTATGTATGTATCCAATGTTTTTCTTGTTAGAACTGATCTTTAAATACTTTAAACTGTAGGTCCCGCCACTCATATATAAAATTAACACACAAGTGATGTAAGAAGCTGGGTCGTAATCATGAATTATGTATGTGTGTGTAATGACTGTGAAGAATATTTAAAATTTGTTTTCCAATTCCTTAAAGGTCTCCGTTTCTATGTGCATTACTGTAGTAGCAGCTTGTGCATTTATCTTTACGTGCGCTTCGCTTAATTATTAGATTGAAATGATAATGTTGGGTACTTAGTTCGCATCCACACTCTAATAATAGCTTCGTTTAATCTCCGTTTACTGCTCGACCAACTGCCTCCTTGTCAGAGTAAATTAAAGCATGACAATTGGTAGTGGCAATTTGATGTTCCCCTGGCCATATTGACGTACATAATCCAAGAGGATATACCACAAATTGTATTTATCCACACATATGTATATGTACATCATTGGTCATTCCAGTCCTTCATTCAGGATTACGACTTAGTTTCTCATACCATTTACGCTGTGTGTGTTAATTTTATACATTAGCAGCGGGAATTACAGCTAAAAGTCGACTCCAAACGACAGATTACTTTTTTGAACAAATTTTCATGACAATTTTATTTACTCTTCGAGTTTTTGCCAGAAATCTTTTGAGGGGAAATCGCCGAGGAGGAATTATTTGCTCATATTTCATTTTAAACCGTGGCCTTACGTCTAATAACTCAACACCTACCGACTAGACTACGGCAACTTCTATATTTGTGTATGTATTTATCAACATCCCTACGTAATTGATCCAAGCTTTGATTTGGATACCTCAATAGCGATCCATGTTTCAATACCCGTGTGGTAGCGGGTCAAGAATACTGCCACAGCGTGACCAGACTTGTCGTAAAAGGCGACTAATGGTCAGTGATGTACTGGGAGTTCGATACTATGTGCTGAACTCTCATACATTTCAAAAGCATGCAATTATAGTTGCACAATTCGTATTCGCAACGTAGTTTGTATGTATAAAAATTAAATCATTGTTAAAGTCGACATATGCAAATTTGGTTTTTGGTGTATTTTGGCTTCTTTCAATGACTAGTGATGTACTGGGAATGTAAGGACCATATTACATTTTCTTACATTGCAAAACATACAATTATAGTTGTACTTATGTATGTATATGAATCTTCATTTAAGTTAATTGTTCTTTATCTGTTCTTTTCTTTTGAGAACATTTTGAAGATTTTAAATTGAGAGAGTTGATATAACACAGCCCTGCAAATTTGGACTTTTTTGTGCAAATAAGATGGCTCCAGGAGTTTCTGAAGGCATTTTGCGCGCTAAACACGAATCTGGTTTCAAAAACTTTCCATCACGTCAGGTTTATAAAAATTAATCAGATTTACTTGACCGCCATATTGGATCCGCCATTTTGAATTTTTTAAATCTGAATGAAGATCTATAATCAGCGACCCCAAAAACCCCTGTGTGACAATTTTCAAGTAAATCTGATTAATTTTTAAGGACCTCCGTAATGTGTTTCTTTTTCTCTTGCACCCCTTGACATAAACCCACCCCCTACTTTAAGGGTACATGCAAACAATTTGTCTTTGGGCTCATTTTAAAGAGCAAAGATCAATTGTCAATTTCTGACAATTCAAAAATGGCCAAAAACGCTATTTTTAGGGGTTTCAACCCCCTTTTTCTCGAAATCCTGACGTGATGGAAAGTTTTTGAAACCAGATTCGTGTTCAGCGCGCAAAATGCCTTCGGAAACACCTGGAGCCATCTTATTTGCGAAACCCATGCAGAGCTGTGTAATTGGTGTATTTTTGATCTCTCTCAATAAATTTGACTTGTCGTAGAAACGAAAGTTTCTAAACTGTCGCCAGTCTTGAATTGTTTGGGGTTCAACTGGTAGCAATCTGGTCTTACTTGGCTACGAAGCCTGACCAGTGGTTTAAATCTGGTACCACGGGTGTCGGGAGGCCCCAGAGACTTGTCTCTGCCCGGCAATTGGTGAGGCCCCCTTGTGGGAGCAACGTGGTTTAAACCCAAATCGCGGGGAGTGCGCGATTACGGTGTGGCGTTACACTCTTAACGCATTAAAGAAATTTAGAAGGTCTCCGACCCCTAAACAAGAAGGAAGTCATGTCCAAATAACATGGCTTCGAATTGGTACCCACTAATTGGTACGATGATGTGCATATTGTGTGATTGCATCATTGTGTGTGGGGGCGTTCGTTGACGCATTGTATTCACTGTGTTTCAGACACCGTGAGATATGCCAACATGGCGGTACTCACGATAAACTGGAATTCAATTACATGTTTCAAATTTTGGACGCTGGCTTAAACTTAAAGTTGGCACCATGGATGCATCAGCTCGATTTTCTTCTGTTAGGTTTCCACTAATAATGTTGAATTACAGAATAAATCGGTTAATATTCGTTTGCTTTCTGTGTCTAGTGTTGGAGGTACTGGTTAAACCAACCATACATGGTCTTTCGCAAACCAAATATTTGGGAGTAAATAGTTATTTAGATGGCAGTTTTTGTTCTCCACGTCGTAGCAAGGGTCATAGGCAACTTGAAATTCTGGAATCTGGCAGGGCCCTATGATTCTCTCCACTTGAGACCCAATCTGTTGCTGTCTCTCCCCAATCTGTTGCTTGTCTGCTCCACCTTTGTGTTCCATATCCTTAAAATAACATTGTAAAGCTTATTATACGCAATTGGACGAATGTTCTTGGCACATACTAAATTTAGAAGTTTGCTTACGAGTAATGGTTCACTTAAATTCTTGTTACGAACAATATCTCTAATTATTGAACGCAACCTTAGAAAGGCACTTTGAAAGGTATTGAAAACTAAGTTTTTTTTTTGTTGTTATTTTAGCTCTTATCAGTTCTAAATGATGTTGTTGCCAAATTTAACAAAGAACTCCTTTATTCTCAAACCATTCTCACACCCAGTGCTATCGGAAATCAAAGTAACCCAAAAAGGTTACCCACATTCTGTAGCAAAAAAAAAAAAAAATACTCGCCAGTAATCACATTCATCTTATCGGACATATCTACTTCGAAAAGTAGAAAAAAGTCCTTTTTTTAATGTTGAATTACTTGCAAACTCATTGCGATAAAAAGGACCTATTTTAGCCAATATAATGGTTTATTTGTTACACACACTCGTACACACACTTAGGCAAGATAAAAAAGAAGTCACAGTAAAAAACCAAAACCAAATAGAAACAAAAAATAATAAAATTAAGAATGAAGTATACAATATTGATGTGCTTTTTGTAAAAAAGAAATAAAAAAGAAAAGGTTGTGCACAGATTTCTTGTACAGTGTGTACCAAAAAAAAGCCACTTCAAATAATAAAAAATAGTCATGCAGGCAAACATATTCACATTTATTTCACCCAACTATTCATTTTTGTTTGAAACAAATGGTGCAAATTTGTTTAAATAAAACGCTCACTTCTCTAACACACGACCAACATATGAAATAGAGACGAAAAAACAGGA
Organism: Sarcophaga carnaria; assembly: GCA_958299815.1. Lineage (NCBI taxonomy): Eukaryota > Metazoa > Arthropoda > Insecta > Diptera > Sarcophagidae > Sarcophaga > Sarcophaga carnaria. The sequence continues at coordinate 90,402,955 of OY283149.1, forward strand.
AAAAACATAGAATGGCAAGTATAGGAAATAACCTGCACTATCCACCATTGCCAACAGTCATCTGTTCAACCATCCATACAATACTTACTATTCATCATTTCAAGCGGTTATTGATTTTTTTCCTCTCATTTTTATTTTATTTTTTAAATTTTTCTTATTTTTTATTCTTTATTTTTTTTTTCTGTTGCTTTACTGCCTCCTGTGCATATTCTATGCACGCTATAGTTGGAAATCATACACTATTTCGATGCGTTTGTAACATATTAGTGTATAAAAACCAAATGTTTAACAACTAACTGTAATCAATGTTTAACACAAAGCTTACGTAGAAGCTAAATACATCATTACAACCCTTTAGTCTGGATTACCACCTAGCTTCCCACTCCACCCGAGTTGTGTGTGTGTTAATTTTATCCATGAGTGGTCTACAGATTAACATCGCCTTAGAACAACAGAAACTTGGGAAACTTTTCATGGCAATTTTACTTACTCTCAAGAGTAAGAAAACTGAGGGGAGGAAGACGCCGAAAAAAGATTTTTTTTTATATTTCAAGTATAAGTGTCACTGGATTCCACATCAAACCCTTCACCTGCCAATAAACGATGTGAAACGCTAATGATATTGTAGCATGCACCAAGACGCAATAGCCAAATAGGTTCTGTGTTCAAACCGCAACACAGACATCTCGAACAAAACAAAATAATTAGTCTTCGATAACTTCCTCTCTCAGCAATCTGCTGGCAACAACTCTGCGAGTAAATATAATTGCGATGAAAAGTTTCTCAAATCCGAAGTAAATGTCATAATTGCACTACGTGTGTAACGCGTAGACCCAGGGTACATACACTCAGCCACAAAAGTATACATACGGATAACAAATTTCAGAAATTTTTTAACTAATCCGTTTTCGTTGAAAATCTTTATAATTGTCTGACAACTTTCCTCGATTTTAAGACGGTCTTTTTGCATTGGTTGAGAAATTTGTGAAATTTGTTAATCGTATGTATACTTTTGAGACCCAGCACAGCCCACAAAAGTTAACAAATTTCAAACATTTTTTAACCAATGCAAAAAACCGTCTTTAAATCGAGGAAACTATAAAGATTTTCAACGAAAACGGATTAGTTAAAAATTTCTGAAATTTGTTAACCGTATGTATACTTTAGTAACTGTGTGTATATTCAAAATGGGGATTAACTCGGGCCCAAAGAAGAAAACGAATCATCGGAAGACATTCTTAGATCCTGTGGCAGGCATTAATGAATCCCAGAATGAAACCCTTGGGTGTATATCAAGTGCTAGGCAGAGAATTGTCACTGTTGACAACGAACAGCGTGGTTAGATAGAGAGAGGTCAATTGCAGAAACTGTCTTGATTAGAAGAAGAGATAGAATAAAAGGTCTTCTGTACATCGTTTCATTAAGGATTTCACACTGCTTTTGTTGTGGTCTAACGTAGGATCACTTTATCAGTTTCATTATGACTGAAGTACTAACTGAATTAGATTGTAGGAATATCGCAATGCACCTAATGGCTATCATGGAATTACTGATATTTATAGGGTATCTTATAAATGTGTTTAACGGACCCTCACTAGATCTATTATAAACATATCTTTCATGTACGTACATATATCTTCCTATACATATTTATGTTCCATTATAAATTTGAAGTGTAAAGAAAAAATAGAAAATAAAATTGAAATGTGGGGGCTTGGAAAAGGCATTTTTCACTTTTATTTTTTTTTTTATTTTATTTTAATATTACTACACATGTACATATATGTATATGGATGTCTATATATTTTTATATGTAAATATATTTACATAATAGTTTATAGATATGTACACATGTGTATGGATATAGGTATACTATATGTATGTATATAGCGATATAGTATATTATATACATATGTAGTTGGAATATATATATAAATTTTTATATAAAAAATTCTGCTTTTGTTAATTTGCAAATGACCTTGAAAATGTTGGCAACACAATTCTCTACAAGTTAGTAAAAGTAAAAAAAAATTTCTAAATATATGTGTATGTATATGTGTGAGAGTGAGAGAGTATGTGTTATTGTGCCAGTATAAATCAGGGATTACCATTTCATAGCACAATTGTGCAGAGAGAATTCACACACATTGCTTATGCTCTTTTATTTAGTCGTCGACCAGACTGCCGCGAGTACACATGTTATGCTATAACATTTTTTTCAGGGTTACACTCAAAAAATATTTTATGTTAAAAATGCTTTTTATTAAAATCCAATGTTCTTACAAACATTTTAATTGTTTTAATAGTCAAGTAAATAATTTAGAGTAGATGTTATGAATAGAGAAATACTTTTTAATAGACATAAAGCAACATTTTGGAAAAATTAAAAGTTTGGTTATTAGTAGGAGAGGAAATTTATGGACCAAAATTAGATCCCAACAAATATCTAAAAAACTTTCCCTAATTATTAAGTCAAAGATGTATATCGTCACCTGTTTTTGATTGATTATGATTCATTAGATAAAAATACACGTCTCCAAAAAAAATTATGCATCTGCGTCAAAAAAATAACGATTTTATAAAAAAAAAAAAAAAAAAAAAAGAAAAAAAAAAAAAAAAAGTTACTAAATATTGGTGAAAATATACAAAATGTGTTCTAATATTGAAAATAATTACAATGAAAATGTGAAAATATCTAAGAAAAGTAAAAATAAAAGAGAAAATAGTAAATTAAGTCGGATGTGTAGATTGAAATATGAAAGTATTTCTCACGGAAATGTTTGTGGAATAATACCTAGACAAATGAAAGCTAGATATATTTCGAAATATTGTGAGAAAAGTTCAAAGCGACACTGTTCCGAATTGTCTGAAAACGTACGAAAAGAAATATTCTATCGTTTTTGGCAAATGTCATGGGATCAAAAAAAACTTTACGTGACAAACAGGGCCCTATTTCACTAAGCTACAATTTCACAATTACAAGTGTTTTTGCCTGTAAAATTGTGAACTTGTAAATAATTGTGTTTCATAAAAATACAATTACAAGTTTGTGGCTACGAGTGATTTTTACAATTTACAAGTCTACAAGTCACATTTCTACAAGTCGTTATGTTTCACTAAAATAAATTTTCACTTGTACACTTGTAGAATTGTAGAAAAAAAGCTTAGGGTCGACGAAGACTCTCAAAAAAATTTTATAAGTTACAAGTGAATGATAAATTGAATTAAAATTTGATTTTTAACTATTTTTTTTTTAATAAAAATTACTTCAAATAAACACAAAATCAAAGAATTTGAATATTAATTAGCATTTATTTATTTATTTAGTTTGTTTTTATTTATTTATTTTTTTAAATATGTGAATATAATAAAACAAACTATATCACAAACTATATCACAAATTATCGAAAGCGGCAACACCACTAATCATATGTTATAAACAAATAAACACATATGCAAGTCAAACATATAAAATATTCAATTGTTCATATTTTTTGCCATCACATGTTGATGAGTCCTTTCCAATAACCTCCAAGACCAGGGTGTCCAGCTCCGTGAGCTTTTTGGACTTTCCCCCAGCCGCCCCTGTCTTTCGGGAGTTGTCTCTCTTGGCCTTAATTAAAAAAATATGTATTATAATATAATGTTATCACTTTATAAAGCCAACTTACCAGTGACGCCCTTTTGATGTTTGCCCAAAAAACATCACGCACGTATTCGGCGTCTTTTCCACTTGGCACCAGTCCAAGTGCAAGACACCTCATACGCACGTTTTCCCACTCTTCCATTTTTATCTCTTTGTTAAGTTTATCGCTAAACTTACCAAAAAGAACGTCTTTGGCAGCTAAAATCTGCCGCACCACTCTAACTTTATCGTGTTGATTTGCCATTACAAAATAATAATTTTTCAATTTTTTAAACACACACTATATATGTTTTGATTGATTAGTGGTGTGATAGCAATCAAAACAAATTATCGATATACATTAGAGTACCCATAATTGCAAAAGTATTTAAAATAATTTTTGAAATTTTCATATGTTTCATTGGTACTCTAATATACATATATTCACACATATATTTCATTTATCAAAATATCTTTGTACAAATATTTTATTTTATTGTGATTGTAATTGTAGAAATTGTAATTGTAGGAATTGTAGTTTACAAGTACAAAAAGCTACAAGTATTGTGAAAATGTTCATGAAACACAATTCATTAGCACTTGTAAGAATTAGAATTGTGATTGTAACTTGTAAACTTGTAGAATTGTAGTTTAGTGAAACAGGCCCCAGGATTGAATGTTCTTATAAGAAAAGAATTTATGTGGTAGATTCTCAACGTTCAATTACAAAGACATATTTCTTGAACAACAAAACTGAATGTTTACAAGTATGTTGTAAAATGTTCCTAACGACTTTAGGCATATCTGAGTCAATGGCGAGCAATTGGGTACAACATAGTAAATTGCATGGAACACAATTAGTTCTGGAAAACAAAAGCCTTCTTAGAAATGAGAGCAGACGAAAATCAAGCCAAACGAAGCAGCACAAAAAACGTGTGAATTATTTAAAGAAAAAACTTAAATCTCATTACCGACGCCAATATACAAGCAAGTTGTACCTTTAGTTGGACTTTAAAACGTACAAAAATGTTTGTGAGGTTTATTCCCAGCAATGCGAGTCCCAAAAAGAAAATGGAGTATTCTGCTGTATCCTTTCTAAAATTTATGGAAGTTTAAAAAAAAACAATTATTCGATTTTTAAACCGAGAAATGATATGTGTGACACTTGTGTATCATATCTATCAAAACTATTCATTTTAAAACTTGTTTCGCAGACGATTACCAGCTAGTTGCAAAACGGAACACCAAAATATTCAATGTCACTAAACCAAAACAATTGCATACCCAAAGAATACCGATTTCCAAAAAGAAATGGCAACATGATTCCAGCAGACTGTCATTTATTTTATGATAACATACCCTTTAAATAATAACCTATTTCCTAATGTTAATTCTTATTTATAAAAAACTAAATAATTTTACCTTTATCATATTTACTTAGTATGTAAACTACAATGTGTTTAGAAAAAAACCTTAAATGAATTACATTTTTTGTTTAGTTAAACCGAATTTTATGCAATAAAACACAGTAAATTGAAATATTAACAAAAACAAACAACTCCATTGCCTTTTATTGAACCTCATTTAATCGCTATTCGATTTTTTTTCGCATTTTTCCACTTCATATTAAAATTGGTTTATTGATGATACGTCATTTTGTTTCAGAAAATTGAAATTCAAAATAACGTAACAAACATAACTTCAACACGTTTTTGAAAAATATTATTATTTTCTTCTGGAATTGATCTCTTATCCTTTTTTGAGCTTAGCTACAAAATTTTTCATTTCTAGATGCATTATTTTCCATTTTATAACGTTTTTTGCTTCTCCAGTAAAATTGTGAAAAGTGATGATACGTTATTTTGCATTTTAGGTGACGATATGTAACTTTGTGTATGTTGATGAAATGAAAATCAAAATAGCGTATATTATTAACACTTTTCTATGACTGTAAACTCTCAACTTATTTTCGCTCTCTTACTCACTAATACACAAGCAAAAAATTCTTGGTAATCCCTGGTATAAATATGTATGCATTTCTATAGGAATACAATATTTTCATGCATGGATGTGTGCATGTACATGCTTAAGTATCCATATACTACGGATTGCATATTTCTGTATTGGTACTTAAAAATATATATTGAATATGTATGTGCTCGTATGTGTGCCTATGAATAAAAAAAATCCATAATGTTTTAAAAATAGTTCGACAAAAAAAAAAAGAAGAACAAGAATCCTTTTTTTTTTTTCTAAGATTTGTTCACAGTAATATTTTATAATGAACAGTGGAACAAAAGTGCGTACAAATGTGCATTGATAAATCTTTTACAACAACAACAAACAAAATTTTCGAATTTGGGACAATACCAGCAAATCACTTGAATCTAACAAAGAGAACAAATACATCCCGAAATAGTTTTCGTTTGGTATCAATTTTGAGCTGGTGGCATCGTCGATCCATATTTCCTTGATAACGACGGTGGCAACATGTGGTTTCAGCTATGCAGCACTTCGGACACAGCTCATGCCACTTTGATCATTATGTTCTAATAATTTGAAGACTTGGTCATCTCACATGGATGTGAGATGTTAACTGGTCACCGAGATCCTGCGATTTGACTCCGTTAGAATTTTTCTTGCGGGGTTTTCTTAAGTCGTAGGTGTATGCGAATAAGCTACAAACCACAGCGGTCCTCAAAGGCAACATAACCTGACAATTCAAGACACTTCAAATGCGTTCCACCTATAGTAGCCGTGGCAGACACTTTGAACTATATTATATTCCACACATAATGACAGTTATGTATGTAATATGTGAAGTTATCTGTGAAAGTTATATTCTGTTTTTTACAGTGAATGTTATGTTAACAGAGACTGTTAAGGTAACATACAAAATTCTATTTTGAATTTCTGTGAAAAATTTGTTAAAGTGAAGAAAGAAAATCTTAAATAATCATGAAAATATGAAATAAATTGTAGTAAAAGTAAAAGAAGTGAAGAAAAAAACAAAAGTGAAAATATTATATAATATAATAAATAAAATAAAAATATAATATAATTTTGCTTATTGGAGATAATAAAGTTGAAAAATCAAGTGTTTTTTACGAAATTATAACAGCTAGCATATTACTCATCCTGGTCGACCATCCACGGAAGGTACATTTTCCGCCCAGACCGTAATTGATGCTATAATCAAGCACCAAATCAGTCAAAATAGCACCGAACCAACGGCAATGACTGCCAGCAGAGATTTATCAAGGCCACCATTCGTAAGTTTCAAGTTCAATTAATAATAAACCGTTATATGCAATTACAGCAACTGCGAATATTGTTTCTATTTATTCTCTAGTATAATTCGCGAGATATTGGACCACCATGTCATCCCACAAACGCTACAATATCATCTCTACAAGCGAACGAAAATAATGGCAAATCATCCTCACCCAATATCATAAATATTGATTTAGACAATGATCGCAGTACTGTGGCCTCATCATCGTCGTCTTCCAGCGGAGGAGGCGGCCATCATGACTCTTCTGCTCGGAATTCACGTGGTGGACCCAGTGGTGGTATGGCAACCTCATCCTCTCAAGGGCCACCGCCTCCACCTTCATCGCAATCGTCCCAGATGCGCACGAAAAATATCACGTTCGGCGAACTGACCGACAAGATTATATCAAACGATTACCACAATCATCCAATGCATTTACGAGCACCGCCCCCTCACCCAACCAATTTTATGTCGTACATGCAGGATCCGCATGGCATTATAGCCACAGATTTGTTCCGTAGAAGAATTCAAAAAGAGGAAGCAGCAACAGCTGCTTCGAAAGGTGGACCGCCTTCAGCGCAACAGACCATGAATTCCATGAATTCCAATTCCAACCCTAATACGCTCAACAGCCAGGGTCGGTCTACAACACCGGGTGATGATCGTAACATAATACGTATGCCTCAGTCTCATAGTCCACGTAAATATATGTAGGAATTTATGATAGCACAGGACTATCACTATCAGCAACAACAGCAGCAGCAGTCTGGAGCTGGAGGACCGCCACCAACGTCGATAATGAGAGGAACTTCGTCTTACGATGCGAATTCAGTGGCTGGAAGCACTTCTTCAGGGGTTTCTACGGGATCAGGCGGCAGTGGTGGTGGTAGTGGTAGTTCGGTACCCAATCACACTTTTGACACCATGAAATATGTACAAAATCGTATTGTAGAAGTTATGCGCACTGAAGATGATCATAGAGTCGCCAGTGGCAGCGGAGCGTCCGGTTCTAGTGCTAATGATCACCATGATCATCATAATGATCATCGCATGAAAGATCCTCATGAACCACGAAAGACACCCAATCAATATGATGATCGTGATAGTGGTAGGCGTTCCGCCAGTAGTAATTCTTCTTATTCTCATCCCTCGAACATGTCAGGAGGTGGTGGGGGCGGCTCCTATCAACCCACTCCTGTTACTACGTTCGCTGCCACTACGTATGTTTATCCCTATAGTGCTCTAAATGTGCCCAGTTCGGTAGCGGGCCTACCGCCAACCTCACAAATGAACCTAAATGTGGGTCATCAAATGCCACCAACCTCCAGCGGCGGCTCATCGATGCATAAACAACGAACACATGTACTACATGGTGGTGGAGCAGGTTGCTCTACAGGTGTTAGTGGCGGTGGTCATGATGGCAATCCCAATTCTGTTGTAAGCACAGCATCAGGTGTGGAAGGTGGCAGTGGAGGACCAGGTGGTGGCTCATCAACCGGCTCATCAGCAACAGAACCTAAACCTTTGCTGTCGGCTCAATATGAGGCATTAAGCGATGAAGATTAGTTGTGACTTCAGGCATCTGGGGGATCGCTACAGCATAGATATTCTCAAGCACAAGCCCAGACGCATAATTCACACGTTCAATAGCAACAACATCTGCAACAGCAACATCATGTTCAACAGCAAACAGCAGCAGCACATCAATATCAAATAGTTGCTGTCAATAATCATGGCACACATAAAACGGCACTCGGGCAACATCAGCAATCACAACAACAGCAACAACAACAATATCAAATAAATCAACACCAACAGCAAATGTCCTTACAACAGCCACAACATCACCAACAACAACAGCAACAACGATATTATGCACGCAATAATGTTTATAAAACTCACGACACAGCAAACACAATATAACCACCCTACACAATACCAACATCAAAATCACAACCATAATCAGCAACAGCAATTACAACATCAACATCAGCAACAGCAACAACTCTCATTTAATGGTAATATGAAGAATAACAACAACCTCAATTTAAACAACACTAATAACAGTAATAATAACAACAATCGTTATTTTTAAGCCAAAAACCCGGGAGAGAGAGTGATAGAAACGGATGTTTATACTAAAAGCTATCCTTTCCCTCCTCTCACTCCCTTTTCTTTAAATAACGAGCATTTATTTGTAATTAATGGCGAAAGGCAGGCGTATTAAACAATAATCTAAAAGAATAAAAGAAAGGAGGAAACGGAAATGGAGGAAAGACAAATTAATTTTTTACCTCTACACGTTAGACGAACAGGACAACAAATAAAAATTAATTTTAAATTGTAAAAAATAAATGATATTCAAACAAAAAAAACTAAATATAAATAATATTGATAAATATTATATTAAATAAAATAATAATTATAATTGTAATTAAAAAAACAGAAAACTTATTCATCAATAATTAGTATGTATGAAAATAGAAACATTCAAAACTGAAGGAAAAAAAGAAAGAAAAAAGAATATCACAATTTACATACATACACACATACATAGCTACCATACGAATTATTCAAAAAAAGAAAAAAAGAACAAAGAAATAACTGTTTTTACTTACTCTATAATCCCCCCATCTTTGAATTTCTAATTATGCTCCTCTCCCGTCTCCAATATTAACACAACACACACAATCGCTAGCATACTTACAACTTGGACAGAATCGTTTAGAAAGATTTCGTTTTTAAATTATTTTCTTTTTTTACAATTTTTGCATAGATTTTCTATATAATTTGTCAATATTTTTAACGAAAATACTCTGGAATATCGTATTGCACAAGTCAAATGATAAAGTTTTACAAAAATTCAATATTTTTTGTAAATTTTAAAACTACTAGAGTAGTTCTATGATACAATCACTTAATTCAAGACCTGCATATGAAGCTTCTAATTTCGTTTTTAATTAGGAAACTTAAATACGTATTTACATGAGAAATTTTCATTTTAAAAATTAAAAACTTCGCTAATTTAAAATATTTTTGATGTTTCTTAAAATTTCACAGCCGATGATGGCAGGAATTTGTTTTCATTATAGAAAAGTATTCCTTGATAGAATGATAAATAATTTATCGTCGTAACTTTCCCCTACCAAACGAACGCTTTAAGGCATTTAAAAATGTATATGAAATCAAATCAAATAACAAAGGGAGTCGAATTTACTTTTACTTACCTTTGACATTAAATTTGTTTTGAATTGTTGTTTGAATTATTCTTTAATTTAATAAGAAAGATTAAATGTGCAGTTATTGGTGGCTGTTTCTATTGTTGTAAAGAAAAAACGTTTACCAACACTGGAGACAAATAAATCAATTGTTTTTACGAGAAGCATTTTATTTTTTTACTTTTTAAACTTCTCACCTTATTTGTAAAAAGTAAAGAGAAAATCATTTCAAATAAAACTTACCAATACAAAATCACCATAAATTTTAAAACAAAAAAATCAAGAATTATTTGTAAAGGAATAATGAAAAATTTAAATACATTTTAAGTATGAATACTTAAACCAGGAAATTTATAAAAAAGAAGTGAAATAAATACAAATATAAAAAAAACGCTGACTTATAAATAAAATTGAAACAAATTTAAAATATGAAAACAAAAAAAAATTTTAAAAATTTAAATACTTATACACAACAGACACACACATAAAGAATACACTTTCTTCAGAAGATTTATTATAACAAATAACAATAACAATAGAATTTTTCAATATGCATTAATTATAAAAATAAATAATAATTTATTAAATTATAAACATATATTTATATACATAATAAATATGTATAAATATATATATATATAAAAAATCAATACTATTTATTAAATCAACAAAACAAAAAACAAATTACAGACACTAAAATTTCAAAACATAAAAACAATGTTTTATGCTGATTCATTTATATATTGAAAATATAATTATTTTATAGAAATCAAATGAAATTATGGTTTTTCTCTTCTTTTTAATACACACGTTTATATATCAAATAAACGTTTTTGTTTTTTCAATACAATATACAATATTTTCTTCCTTTAGTTAACTTTTTCTTCTTCAAACAAATTAAATATCATTAAAACAAATTACTGATAGTTAATTATAAATACTTATAAAATAATATATAAAAAATTAAAAAATATCTAAAAAAAATATGTTTAAAAATAAATACATACTTATAAAAAACACAACAAAAAAGAAACAAAAATATTATGTTTCTTTTTATTTCTAAATTTTTTAAATGTTTCTTGTTTTCTCGTTTATTTTAAAAAGCCTCTAATTACTCTCTAAAAAAACATAAACAAACCTTAACAAACATATGTATATATAAAAACAAAATATATAATATGATAAATTATTGATTATTAAAATAATTAAATTAAAAATAAAAACAAAAACAAAAAAACAACAACAAATTACACTTATTACCACATAAACAATTTATTGATAAACCAACCCATATACAAAAATTAAATTAAAAACAAATAAAAAGAATAAAATAAAAAAATAAAAATTTAAATAATAAATTACATAATGAACATATAAATTTAAAAGCAAAAACAAAAAACAAAAGAAAAATACGTTGGCAAATTATACAACATTAAGGTGACGAAGAAAATGAATAACAAATCTGATTATAAAATAAAATGACAAAAGATAGCAAAACAAATAAAAACAAAAAGAAATTATTAGAAAATAAAATCAAAATCAAAAAAAAAAATCGCGATTAGTGGTAATTTTAGAAAATCACAATTTGGAAAATTCTATGATAAAAATGAACGTCGTAGGGCTTCTCCTCCTTCTAATTCTCCTTTCCGTTGAAATTTGTATATTTCCCCTAATTCGAGAATACTTTTTTATTCAAACAATGGGTCTATTTGACTTCCGGTTACTGTACTTGTCTCATTTGACAAGTACAGGTCCTCTAACCCTTGTATTCGAAGACATTTAAATTCCAAGGGAATAATAATAAAAAGGCGAATTCACGAAAGTGTTGAATTATGGCCATTAGACGACTTCCTAAACGCAAGTTATAAAGCATATTCGTAAACTCATTACACCTAATTCTGTTTTTACACGGTAGATTGGTTCCAGAAAAAACCGTGTAAAAAAGACACTGATCGTATGCAAAAATAGGTGATTGGTTCCTAATCTCTAAAACCTATTAAAATTAGTGAAAAACAAGGATTTTTTGAGAAGTTTTTTATTTGACATTTTCTTTTAGGGATTCATAAAATATTTAACAAAATTAAAAATATAAATAGCTTATTAAATATAAAATATTTTTTGGCTTACTTTTTATTTTAATGCGTTAAATTTAATGTAACGATAGAAAAACAAATTCACCAATAAAAAATTTCTTTACCAAACACAAAATATTAACACATTTCAATTGCTCTGACCTTTGTGCTTGTATGCATAAAAAGGAAATTCCCCTAAATTTGTGCCATTTACATTTGCCTTGACCAGTAAATTTGCTTGTACGCGCAAAAAGGAAATTCCCTTAAATTTGTGATATGAACATACTTTGCAAAAATAAAATTAGACAAAAAAATTTAAGCACAAAAAATTTTAAATCGTACTAAATGGAATAAAATCGTATAAAAAAAATTAATAATATTTCATTTTCAAACCGTGTTATATCAAAACCGTGTAAGAAAAGACCGTGTAAAAACAGAATTAGGTGTATTAGAAATGCCTTATGTTAGTTTTTGCATGACAACTCAGTTTGATCGCAATCAGGTGTCAAAATAAAACGGTTGTACAGGATCAAACATATGTTTTATGTATGAGATTCCACAGTCACCGTAATGCCGTTTTTATGGAAAACTTTTCTCTGTGCAATGCAGAATCACAGCTAAAACATGCTTTGCACTGCGTAATTAATTTTTAAATCGAATGTTGGAAGTCATCCATTATTATTTAATTCATTGTTCCATCAGTAGAGAATGATAAACTGATCCATCTGCGTTTTGCACGTCTCTACGGGATTAAATTTCCCGATTATGGATGTCAAAAGAAGTTCATTCGCGTTGTCGACTGACAATCATAAATTAGTAGTTACCAAAAAAAAAATTGTTTACAAGTAAAAGTGTTGGATTTTGTCTATCTGTAACAACCAATTGTCATCGATTATCAAGCCATAAATTTACGTCATTAAGAGTGCTGCAGGCATCGCTACAAAATGATAATCTCAAGCTTTAACCTGCGGGTTAAATGGTGGAATCTTCAAAAAGAGACAGGAATTAATCGTTTGATGAATTCCCTTTCAATCCCATCCGCCACACAGCAATACCTTTCATGATTTCAGTCCTGACCTTGCCACCATCTTTGTTGCTTCACCTTGTTTTATGCAAGATCTTCTTCGAATACTATTATCGTACGTGATTCACTTTTTGTAGCACGAAATCATTCGGTTAGTTCAGCTTAAATAGTGAATTGCAAATAGAAATTACGTCCGTTAGATTGATATGGCGGCATTCACACATCGCGTTCCTTTGGGTATCCAGTTTACTGCAAAGGATTGATAAGGGCTTGGTGATGAATGCCGACCTTTCTTAGTTTATATTTTTTCATGATTTCAACGGCTTTTTTTAGTGACCTATCGGTCCTCTGGAACGATATGAATTTATAAAATCAAAACATATCGAAAATAAACAAACGAACTATTCCACTGCTTTTTACTTCGAGTTACAGCGTAATCTCATCATAATCTTTTAAAGATAAACGATCTTCTCTTATCAGACTCGAGAAAGTTGACAGTCTCTTTCCGAACGTATGTGGATTTAGGGTTCTAAATGTAATTGAGACTTATTTTTTGAATTCGTGATAAACAATCATTTTTGGGGATGGGGCTTTTTTATTGAAGATAATTGAGATATATTTGGGGATTTCTAAAACTTTTTGTTACTTTTGTTTTTTTAATTTACTTGTATTTTGTTAAATTAATTTAATAACCAATTTTATAATTATTATTTATTTATTATCACTATAAAATAGTGTCTTGTTTTTGTGGGCATTTCTAGGAACCAAAAAGTAAACAAGGTTTTTAGGGAATTTTGATATTTAGTATATCGAAATCGGAAATGAAAACATTGAAACAATCTGACAACTAAATGAGGTGAATATAATTGTAATTAATCACAAGTACCGTTAATTCGAAAAAAACATAGAATGCCGGTAGTGTAAATAAATTTCACCTCGATTAGTGGAGTCATTGGAAAATGAAATACATAAGGTTGGATACCCACCCTATGTAACATATTTGTTTGTAGAAAATTAATAACAATCTGACAACTCTGGTGTAAATAAATAATTTCGAGCTGGATGTTCCACGCTCTAAATTGAATTCCATTTTACTCACCACCCAGTGGGTATTTCTTCTTTCTATAAGGGACTAATTTAGTTGAACTGTTTTATCTCAAGATAATGCCATTCACTATCATGGTATTTGTCTCTGCTAATAAAAACATTTACTTATAGGGCATTATTACTACTAAGTTAAGCAACAGTATAAGCGAAAGCCAGCATTATTCAATGAAAACAAAATTAAAGCAAATTTTTTTATTTAAAATAGGGAAATTACAAACAATTGTTATTATTTGATTATAATTCAAACAAATACAGTGGCCATCAAAGGTCTAGTTACCCCAATATACTTTAGTAATTTCATTAATTTTTATTAATGTCAGGATGTTATTCATTTTCTACAACCTCAAATTTCTCAAAATCTTATTTCTGATGAATAATTACATGCACCCTAGATACCCACCAGTGAACTCTAGATACCCACTAATCGAAGTCAAATTTATTTACGCTACCAACAATACCGTGTTTTTTTTTCGACCACAATTATTCACCACATTTTAATTTATTCACTCCAACTCATCCTGTGTTGATAGATTGTCTTGAAGATTTTCATCTGCGATTTCGATGTTGTAAATATCAAAATTCCCTAAAAAAATTTTTACATTTTGGTCCCTAGAAATGCCTACAAAAACAAGAAACTTTAATTTATTGAAGTACATAATAAATAACAATAATAAGATTATTTATTTATTAATTTTAACAAAATGCAGGTACATTAAATAAAAGAAAATTAAGAAAACATTTTAAAAATGCCCAAAAATATCTCAATTATCCCCAATAAAAAAATGCGCCATTCCCAAAAATGATTGTTTATCCCGATTTCAAAAAATAAGTCTCAATTACACTTAGAACCCTAAACCCACATACATTCGGAAAGCGACTGGCAACATTCTCAAGTATGATAAGAGAAAGTCGTTTACCCTTAACAGTCTAGGACGACGAGATGACGATGTAACTCGAAGTAAAAAGAAGTGGAATAGTTTGTTTCGCCTATTTTCGATATGTTTTGTTTTTTAAAATGCATATCGTTCCAGAGGACCGATGGGTCACTAAAAAAGTCGTTGAAATCATGAAAAAATATAAACTAAGAAAGGTCGGCATTCATCAGCAAGCCCTTATCAATAATTTGCAGTAAACTGGATACCCAAAGGAAAGCGATGTGTGGATGCCGCCACATCAATTTAATGGCAGTAATTTCTATTTGGGATTCACTATTTAAGCTGAACTAACCGAATGATTTCGTGCTACAAAAAGTGAATCACATACGATAATAGTATTCGAAGAAGATCTTGCATAAAGCAAGGTGGAGCAACAAAGATGGCGGGAAGGCCAAGATTGAAATCACGAAAGGTATTGCTGTGTGTCGTATGGGATTGAGAGGGAATTCATCAAACGATTAATTCCTGTCTCTTTTTGAAGATTCCACCATTTAACCCGTAGGTTAAAGCTTAAAATTATCATGTTGTAGCGATGCCTGCAGAATTCTTAATGACGTAAATTCGTGGCTTGATTATCGATGACAACTGGATTGGTTGTTACAGACAGACAAAATCCAACACTTTTCCTTTACAACTTTTTTTTTTAACTACAAATTTATGATTGTCAGTCGACAACGCGAATGAATTTCGGTTGATATCCATAATTGAGTCATTCAATTCAGTAGAGGCGTTTGAAACGCAATTGAATCAGTCTTACATTCACGAAACACTAAAGTTCTCTAATGAATGAATTAAATAATAATGGAAGGCTTCCAACATTTAATTTAAAACTTAATTACGCACTGCAAATCATGTTTTAGCAGTGAGTCTGCATTGCACAGAGAAAAGTTTTCCATAAAAACGGCATTACGGTGACTGTGGAATCTCATACATAAAGCATATGTCTTTTTCCTGATAATAAAATTATGTTGTCATACAAAGACGAACATAAGGCATTTCTAAAAATGAGTTTACGACGGAAAGGAAATTCAGGAGAAGTCCTACGACATTCATTCATTACCGCAGAATTTTCAAAATTGTAATTCTCTTAAATTACCACTAATTCTCGATAAGTTAGTTTCAATTAAAAACACATTTTCAAAAAAATTTTTTTTTCAATATTTTTCATTTTGAATTTATTTTCTAATAATTTCTTCTTTTATTTGTTTTTGTTTTGTTTTGTTTTCTTTTGTCATTTTATTTTATAATCAGATTTGTTATTCATTTTCTTCGTCACCTTAATGTTGTATAATTTGCCAACGTATTTTTCTTTTGTTTTTTGTTTTTGCTTTTAAATTTATATGTTCATTATGTAATTTATTATTTAAATTTTTATTTTATTTTTTTTTATTTTTGTTTTTAATTTAATTTTTGTATATGGGTTGTTTTACCAATAAATTGTTTATGTGGTAATAAGTGTAATTTGTTGTTTTTTTTTTGTTTTTATTTTAATTATTTTAATTATTTTAATAATCAATAATTTATCATATTATATATTTTGTTTTTATATATATGTTTGTTAAGGTTTGTTTATGTTTATTTAGAGAGTAATTAAGAGGCTTTTTAAATGAGAAAACAAAAAATACTTTTTAAAAAATTTAGAAATAAAAAGAAACATAATTTTGAAAATATTTGTTTTGTTTTTTTTTTTAAATTTATTTTATTTATTGATTTATTTTTATTAGAAAAAAAACTTAAGAAAAATAACAATTCTATTATTATTTATTATTATTATTGTGTAATGATATATATATTTTTAAATTTTACAGATACATTTATATATAAAAAAAGTATTTCAGGTTAAACTTAAAATAAAAAAATCAATTGCTACTTAGGTAAAAAAAAAAAATTAAAAAGAAGAATTACATATTATTTTAACTTACATTTTAAAGTTTTTTTTTTTTAATTTTTACCGTTTGTAATAATAAAAATTTAGTTTTAAATTTAAATAGAAAAAATAAACTTAATTATTAGAAGAAAACATTTCAAAATTAAATCGTTAAAAAAAGATTTTAATTTTTCTTTTTGTTTTGCAATTTATTTTCGTATTTAAGGTATATTTAGTTTTTATTTTATTTTAGGGGTAGTGTGATAATATTAATATAATTACAAAATCTTTTATTTTGTTTTTTTTTGTTTGTTTTTATATAAATTTTTCCTTTATAGATTTATTTTTATAAATTGTTTTTTTTTTAATTTATTACAAAAAGTTACTGTTAATTTTTTATTCATATTTAGTTTTTTAAAAATAATATTTAAATATAATTTATATAGTTAATGAAATTATAATTATAATAAAAATTATATTAAGCTAAAAAGTAGTTGTTTTATGATTTTGTTTTTTTTTTTGTTTTATAATTTTTTTGTTTTAATATTTATTTATAAACTAAATAACTATTCACTTTTATTTGTTTGTTTAATTAATTAATTATTTTTTACAATGATCATATATAGTTATTTTAATTATATATATAAATATAATTGTAATTTTTTTTGTGTTTTTTTTTATAAGTATTTATTTTTAAGCTTAGAACTTAAGGCAAAATTACAAACTATTTTTTTCGATTTTTTATATTTTATTTTATAAGTATTTATAATTAATTATCAGTAATTTGTTTTATTGATATTTAATTTGTTTGAAGAAGAAAAAAACAAACTAAAGGAAAAAGAAGAAAATATTGTATATTGTATTGAAAAAATAAAAACATGTTTATTTGTTATTTAAACATGTGTATTAAAAAGAAAAGAAAAATCATAATTTCATTTG
Organism: Sarcophaga carnaria; assembly: GCA_958299815.1. NCBI lineage: Eukaryota > Metazoa > Arthropoda > Insecta > Diptera > Sarcophagidae > Sarcophaga > Sarcophaga carnaria. The sequence goes on from OY283149.1 coordinate 90,421,016, forward strand.
ATTTCTATAAAATAATTATATTTTCAATATATAAATGAATCAGCATAAAACATTGTTTTTATGTTTTGAAATTTTAGTGTCTGTAATTTGTTTTTTGTTTTGTTGATTTAATAAATAGTATTGATTTTATATATATATATATATTTATACATATTTGTTATGTATATAAATATATGTTTATAATTTAATAAATTATTATTTATTTTTATAATTAATGCATATTGAAAAATTCTATTGTTATTGTTATTTGTTATAATAAATCTTCTTAAGAAAGTGTATTCATTATGTGTGTGTCTGTTGTGTGTGTATAAGTATTTATTTTATTTTTATAAAGTTTTTTTTTTGTTTTCATATTTTAAATTTGTTTTAATTTTATTTATAAGTCTTAGCGTTTTTTTTTTATTTGTATTTATTTTACTTTTTTATAATTTCCTGGTTTAAGTATTCATACTTAAAATGTATTTCTTTTTTCATTATTCCTTTACAAATAATTCTTGATTTCTTTGTTTTAAATTGTGAATTTGTATTGGTAAGTTTTATTTAAAATGATTTTCTCTTTACTTTTTACAAATAAGGCGAGAAGTTTAAAAAGTAAAAAAATAAAATTCTCGTAAAAACAATTGATTTATTTGTCTCCAGTGTTGGTAAACGTTTTTTCTTCACAACAATAGAAACAGCCACCAATAACTGAACATTTAATCTTTCTTATTAAATTAAAGCATAATTCAAACAACAATTCAAAACAAATTTAATGGCAAAGGTAAGTAAAGTATACTCGACTCCCTTCTTTACTTGATTTGTTTTCATATAAATTTTTAAAAGCCTTAAAGCGTTCGTTTGATAGAAAGTTACGACGATAAATTATTTATCATTCTATCAAAGAATACTTTTCTATAATGAAAACAAATTCCTGTCATCATCGGCTGTGAAATGTTAAGAAACATCAAAAATATTTGAAATTAGCGAAGTTTTTGATTTTTATAAACTGTGTGTGTTCTCTTAAAATGCAAATTTCTCATTTAAATACGTGTTTAAGTTTCCTAATAAAAAGCGAAATTAGAAGCTTCATATGCAAGTCTTGAATTAAGTGATTGTATCATAGAACTACTCTAGTAGATTTAAAATTTTCCAAAAATATTGAATTTTTCTAAAACTTTATCATTTTACATTACCATCCTTAGTATTTTTGTTAAAAATATTGATAAATTATATAGAAAATCTATGTACAAATTGTAATAAAAAAAAAAACGAAATCTTTCTAAACGATTCTGTCCAAGAAGTAAATATGTGAATGTTTGTGTGTGTTGTGATAATAGCGGAGAGGAGAGAGTATAATTAGAAAGTCAAAGATGGGGGGATTATAGAGTAAGTAAAAACAGTTATTTCTTTGTTCTTTTTTTCTTTTTTTGAATAATTCGTATGGTAGCTATGTATGTGTGTATGTATGTAAATTGTGATATTCTTTTTTCTTTCTTTTTTCCTTCAGTTTTGAATGTTTCTATTTTCATACATAATTATTGATGAATAAGTTTTCTGTTTTTTTAATTACAATTATAATTTAATTATTATTTTATTTAATATAATATTTATCAATATTATTTATATTTAGTTTTTCTATTTGAAAATCATTTATTTTTTTACAATTTAAAATTAATTTTTACTTGTCTAACGTGTAGAGGTAAAAAATTAATTTGTCTTTCCTCCATTTCCGTTTCCTCCTTTCTTTTATTCTTTTAGATTATTGTTTAATACGCCTGCCTTTCGCCGTTAATTACAAATAAATGCTCGTTATTTAAAGAAAAGGGAGTGAGAGGAGGGAAAGGATAGCTTTTAGTATAAACATCCGTTTCTATCACTCTCTTTCACTCTCTCTCCCGGGTTTTTGGCTTAAAAATAACGATTGTTGTTATTATTACTGTTATTAGTGTTGTTTAAATTGAGGTTGTTGTTATTCTTCATATTACCATTAAATGAGAGTTGTTGCTGTTGCTGCTGTTGATGTTGTAATTGCTGTTGCTGATTATGATTGTGATTTTGATGTTGGTGTTGTGTAGGGTGGTTATATTGTGTTTGCTGTTGTTGTTCTATTGTTAAATCGTGAGTTTTATAAACATTACGTGCATAATATCGTTGTTGCTGTTGTTGCTGGTGATGTTGTGGCTGTTGTAATGACATTTGCTGTTGGTGTTGATTTATTTGATATTGTTGTTGTTGCTGTTGTTGTGATTGCTGATTTTGCCCGAGTGCCGTTTTATGTGTGCCATGATTATTGACAGCAACTATTTGATATTGATGTGCTGCTGCTGTTTGCTGTTGAATATGATGTTGCTGTTGCTGTTGCAGATTTTGTTGCTGTTGAACGTGTGAATTATGCGTCTGGGCTTGTGCTTGAGAATATCTATGCTGTAGCGATCCCCCAGACGCCTGAAGTCACAACTAATCTTCATCGCTTAATGCCTCATATTGAGCCGACAGCAAAGGTTTAGGTTCTGTTGCTGATGAGCCGGTTGATGAGCCACCACCTGGTCCTCCACTGACACCTCCCACACCCGATGTTGTGCTTACAACAGAATTGGGATTGCCATCATGACCACCGCCACTAACACCTGTAGAGCAACCTGCTCCACCACCATGTAGTACATGTGTTGGTTGTTTATGCATCGATGAGCCGCCGCTGGAGGTTGGTGGCATTTGATGACCCACATTTAGGTTCATTTGTGAGGTTGGCGGTAGGCCAGCTACCGAACTGGGCACATTTAGAGCACTATAGGGATAAGCATACGTAGTGGCAGCGAACGTAGTAACAGGAGTGGGTTGATAGGATCCGCCACCACCAACTGCTGACATGTTCGAGGGATGAGAATGAGAAGAATCACTACTGGCGGAACGCCTACCACTATCACGATCATCATATTGATTGGGTGTCTTTCGTGGTTCATGAGGATCTTTCATGCGATGATCGTTATGATGATCATGGTGATCATTAGCACTAGAACCGGGCGCTCCGCCGCCACTGGCGACTCTGTGATCATCTTCAGTACGCATAACTTCTACAATACGATTTTGTACATATTTCATGGTGTCAAAAGTGTGATTGGGTACCGAACTACCACTACTACCACCACCACTGCCGCCTGATCCCGTAGAAACCCCTGAAGAAGTGCTTCCAGCCACTGAATTCGCATCGTAAGACGAAGTTCCTCTCATTATCGACGTTGGTGGCGGTCCTCCAGCTCCAGGTTGCTGCTGCTGTTGTTGCTGATAGTGATAGTCCTGCGCTATCATAAATTCCTGCATATATTTACGTGGACTATGAGACTGAGGCATACGTATTATGTTACGATCATCACCCGGTGTTGTAGACCGACCCTGGCTGTTGAGCGTGCCAGGGTTGGAATTCATGGTCTGTTGCGCTGAAGGCGGTCCACCTTTCGAAGCAGCTGCTGCTGCTTCCTCCTTTTGAACTCTTCTACGGAACAAATCTGTGGCTATAATGCCCTGCGGATCTTGCATGTACGACATAAAATTGGTTGGGTGAGTCGGCGGTGCTCGTAAATGCATTGGATGATTGTGGTAATCGTTTGATATAATCTTGTCGGTCAGTTCGCCGAACGTGATATTTTTCGTGCGCATCTGGGACGATTGCGATGAAGGTGGAGGCGGTGGCCCTTGAGAGGATGAGGTTGCCATACCACCACTGGGTCCACCACGTGAATTCCGCGCAGCAGAGTCATGATGGCCGCCTCCTCCGCTGGACGACGACGATGATGAGGCCACAGTACTGCGATCATTGTCTAAATCAATATTTATGATATTGGGTGAGGATGATTTGCCATTATTTTCGTTCGCTTGTAGAGATGATATTGTAGCGTTTGTGGGATGACGTGGTGGTCCAATATCTCGCGAATTATACTAGAGAATAAATAAAAACAATATTAGCAGTTGCTGTAATTGCATATAACGGTTTATTATTTTAATTGCACTTGAAACTTACGAATGGTGGCCTTGATAAATCTCTGCTGACAGTCATTGCCGTTGGTTCGGTGCTATTTTGACTGATTTGGTGTTTGATTATAGCATCGATTAGGGTCTGGGCGGAAAATGTACCTTCCGTGGATGGTTGACCAGGATGAGTCCTATGATAGCTGTTATAATTAGTAAAATAAGACACACATAAAACATACAAATAAATGAGAGCAAAACGCGTGCACAAGTAGCAATGAGGAGAGCAAATCAAAATAAAAAATACCAAAAAATGAATCGCAAATATGAAACAATACTCTTTTATGGATTGGACGGTAATGAACACATATGCTCAAAATAATAGATACACCTTATTCGAAAATATTAAAGAAACGTTAACTGTAAAAATACCCTCGAAAACGCAGCGAGAGCTATTTTTATTATAGTTCCATCTGAATACGTCTTTAAAACGAAAAATTTGACAAGTGCCATTCATTTATTTAAGTATAAAAAGTGAAATTCCGGTGAATCCATTAAAATTTTTGATCATAATAATAGATACACTTGGCTTATTTATAATTTTGTCATAGTAAATTAAATTTTTAAGTGATTTTTCATTGTTTTTATGTGAAACGGTGAGAATAATTTCATTTTGATATAAAATTACATAAAAATGAAAAGATATTTTAAAGAAAATAGAAAGAAATTTTCATTGAACTGAAGAAGAGGAAAAAGTTGTTCAAACCATGAGGAATTACGGAAAATCATTGAGGATGCATCGAAGAGCTTAGGCAGGTCTTTACACTTTGTGCAAAATGGTTTACGCAAAAAACGAAATAAAGAACTTCGTGGCAGACTAAAGGAAATCCTCCCAGAAACAGGCAGACGGATAATCGTATTGGCAAAAACCAACTTTTCAAATCCACTGATGCTATTTCTGCTGGGATTTTTATTCAACTTAGTCCAAAACAACTCGTCGTCGACTTGTGCTAGTAAATCTTCCAGGAAAAAATTGCTGGAAATTTTTTACTAATGAGAAAACGGAAGATTTCCTTGAAGATTAGCTTGCACATGCCGACGACAAATTGTTTTGGACTAATTTTCAATAAAAAATCCCAGCAGAAATAGTATCAGTGGATTTGAAGACGTCATTTTTTGCCAATACGAATATCCGTCTGTCTGTTTCTGGGAGGATTTCCTTTAGTCTGCCACGAAGTTCTTTCATTCGGTTTTTGCGTAACCATTTTGCACAAAGTGTAAAGACCTTCCTAAGCTCTTCGATATCTCCGTCAATGATTTTCCGTAATTCCCCACGGTTTGAACAACTTTTTCCTCTTCTTCAGTTCAATGATAATTTCTTTAAAATATCTTTTGATTTTTATGTAATTTTATATCAAAATGAAATTATTCTCACACTTTCACATAAACGCAATGAAAAATCACTCAAAAATTTAATTTACTATGAAAAAATTATAACTAAGTCTGGTATATATGGTATATATATATATAATTATAATATTATATAACGCAATATAATATAATAGAACTTAATATAATATAATAGAACTTAATATAATATAATATAATATATAATATAATATAACATAATACAATAATAACAGAATATAATACAATATCATACAATACAATATAATATAATACAATATAATATAATACAATATAATATAATACAATACATTATAATACGATATAGTACAATATAATATAATACAATATAATACAATATAATATAATACAATATAATATAATACAATATAATATAATACAATATAATATAATACAATATAATATAATACAATATAATATAATACAATATAATATAATATAATACAATATAATCCAATATAATCCAATATAATATATCATTATATTATAACACAATATAATAACAATATAATATAATACAATATACTATGATATAATATAATACAGTATAATATAATACAATATAATATAGTACAATATAATACAATATACTATGATATAATGTAATGATATAATATAATACAGTATAATACAATATAACAATATAATATAATACAATATAATATAATCAATATAACAATATAATATACTACAATATAATACAATATAATACAATATACTATGATATAATATGATATAATATTATAATACACTATAATATAATACAATATAATATAATACAATATAATATAACAGTATAATATAATATAATACAGTATAATACAATATAATAGCAATATAATATAATACAATATAATATAATATAATACAGTATAATACAATATAATACAATATAATAACAATATAATATAATACAATATACTATGATATAATATAATACAGTATAATATAATACAATATAATATAGTGCAATATAATACAATATACTATGATATAATGTAATGATATAATATAATACAGTATAATACAATATAACAATATAATATAATACAATATAATATAATCAATATAACAATATAATATAATACAATATAATACAATATACTATGATATAATATGATATAATATTATAATACACTATAATATAATACAATATAATATAATACAATATAATATAACAGTATAATATAATATAATACAGTATAATACAATATAATAGCAATATAATATAATACAATATAATATAATACAATATAATATAATACAATATAATATAACAGTATAATATAATATAATATAACAGTATAATATAATATAATATAATACAGTATAATACAATATAATAGCAATAAAATATAATACAATATAATATAATACAATATAATATAATACGATGTAATACAATATAATATAGTACAATATAATACAATATAATATAATATAATACAATATACTATGATATTATATAATAAAATATAATACAGTATAATATAATATAATACAATACAATATAATATAATACAATATACTATGATATAATATAATGATATAATATAATACAGTATAATACAATATAATAACAATATAATATAATAGAATATAATACAATACGATGTAATACAATATAATATAGTACAATATAATACAATATACTATGATATAATATAATGATATAATATTATAATACACTATAATATAATACAATATAATATAATCTAATATAATAACAATATAATATAATATAATACAATATACTATGATATAATGATATAATATAATACAGTATAATATAATATAATACAATATAATATAATACAATATAATACAATATAATATAATACAATATAATACAATCTAATACAATCTAATACAATCTAATACAATACAATCTAATACAATATAATATAATACAATATAATATAATACAATATAATATAATAAAATATAATACACCTAATTCTGTTTTTACACGGTAGATTGGTTCCAGAAAAAACCGTGTAAAAAAAACCGTGTAAAAAAAGACACTGATCGTATGCAAAAATAGGTGATTGGTTCCTAATCTCTAAAACCTATTAAAATTAGTGAAAAACAAGGATTTTTTTAAGAAGTTTTGTATTTGACATTTTCTTCTAGGGATTCATAAAATATTTAACAAAATTAAAAATATAAATAACTTAATAAATATAAAATATTTTTTGGCTTACCTTTCACCTTAATGCGTTAAATTTAATGTAACGATAGAAAAACAAATTTGCCAATAAAAAATTTCTTTACCAAACACAAAATATTAACACATTTCAATTGCTCTGACCTTTGTGCTTGTATGCATAAAAAGGAAATTCCCCTAAATTTGTGCCATTTACATTTGCTTTGACCAGTAAATTTGCTTGTACGCGCAAAAAGGCAATTCCCTTAAATTTGTGATATGAACATAATTTGCAAAAATTAAATTAGGCAAAAAAGAAAATTAAGCACAAAAAATTTTAAATCGTGCTAAATGGAATAAAATCGTGTAACAAAAATTAAAAATTTTTTATTTTCAAACCGTGTTATATCAAAACCGTGTAAAAAAAGACCGTGTAAAAACAGAATTAGGTGTATAATACAATATAATATAATACAATATAATATAATACAATATAATACAATATAATACAATCTAATACAATCTAATACAATACAATCTAATACAATATAATATAATACAATATAATATAATAAAATATAATATAATACAATATAATATAATACAATATAATATAATACAATATAATATAATACAATATAATATAATACAATATAATATAATACAATATAATATAATACAATATAATATAATACAATACAATATAATATAATACAATACAATATAATACAATATAATATAATACAATATAATATAATACAATATAATATAATACAATACAATATAATACAATATAATATAATACAATATAATATTAATATACACTCAGCCACAAAAGTATACATACGGTTAACAAATTTCAGATATTTTTTACCAGTCCGTTTTCGTTGAAAATCTTTATAATTGTTTGACATCTTTCTTCGATTTGTTAATCGGATGTCTACTTTTGTGGGCCTGTGCAGGGCCACAATTCAGTTCAATTTCAGAAATTTTTTAACCAATGCAAAAGTCCGTCTTAAAATCGAGGAAACTATAAAGATTTTCAACGAAAACGGATTGATTAAAAATTTCTGAAATTGTTAACCGTATGTATACTTTAGTAACTGTGTGTATAATATGATACAATATTATATATTATATAATATAATATGGTATATTATATTATAATTATTATAATAAAATATATTATAATTATTATAATATAATATAATATAATACAATGTAATATAATATAACATAATATAATATAAGACAATATAATACAATATAACATAATATAATACAATATAATTAATATATTATTATTATTAACAATTTTTATGGATTCACCGGAATTTCACTTTTTATATTTAAATATGTGAATGGCACTTGTCAAATTTTTCGTTTTAAAGACGTATTCAGATGGAACTATAATAAAAATAGTTCTCGCTGCGTTTTCGAGGGTATTTTTACAGTTAACGTTTCTTTAATATTTTCGAATGTGTTTCTATAGTTTTTTTTTTTTTTTGAGCATATGTGTATGCTAAAAACAAAAAAGCTTTAACACAAAAGCTATTAAATCTTTACAAATGAACAAAAAAAAAAATTAAAATATTAAAACTTACGGATCTCTTTCACGATCTGGTATGGTACGTGGCGGACCGGTTTCCGGTGGTGGGGGTCCTCGTATATAGTGTGGATGTCCGGTAGCAGCAGCTACATTAGCAGCGGTGGCCACATTACCAGCATAAATACGCTCCATACGTCTGCCTTCACGTTCTCGTTCTTCAGCAGCACGTTCCTGTTCACGCCGTTCACGATCTCTTTCTCGATCTCTTTCACGATCACGTTCCCGTTCACGTTGTTCTCGTTCACGATCCAATCGTTCGGCATGCATTCGCTCCATGCGATCTCGTTCTTGACGTTTTTGCATATCACGCTCTCGTTCTCGTTCCCGTTCTCTTTCTAATGCAGCACTAAATATGCGCACATCACGTTTGGCCTGTTCTAAACGTACTTTCTGCATATCAATTCCAGATGGTCCAACATGCTGTTGCCTGTATTGGTGTTGTTGAGCTGCCACTGCCGCCACAGCTGCTTGGTGATGATGTTGAGCTGCGGCCGCTGCAGCCTGATGATGATGCTGCATTTGCAAGGCAGCTATATGTTGCTCGCGATTCATTTGATAGCGTATTGTCTCGTGATGTGTGGGCGGTGGCGGTTGCTGTTGTTGACCGGCGCTTGGCGGCGGCGGTGGACCTGATGTTGGGCCTCCGGGACCGCCGGGGGGAGCGGACGATTTGTCGTCTTTTTGAGACGGCACAGGCAATTGGGGCTGCTGTACGGCTACATCAACGAACGAGGAGAAGGCGTCGTGACCGGCTAAAGAAAGAAAAGGATCCAAATGAGCATTCCAACAACGACCAGCTGTATCTCTTTCTAAATGTTCACCGGGATGCTTACCTGGCGGAAAATTGTGCGACATCACAACATGCATTCGATTTTGGGGTGGCGCTGCAGGTGATGGTGGTTTTGAGCCTGTATTATGGCGTTGTATAACACCCTGACGAGGAGGGGGTGGTGTTCGATGTGGACTAGGCGTACTTAACCAAAAGGAAAGAAACAGATTAATATCATATCACACACTAAACGAAAATGCCGCAAAACTTACCTGTTGGCATGATCAGCCGGTGAAGCTCTACTCGAATACTCTGTACGTCCTCTATCTTTATCGTAGTATACCAAGCCACTGGAAGAGTTACGCGGTGAGGGTGATTCTTTACCTGATGAAACTGGAGTACCCGAAGAATTAGCGCTTCCACTACGGGGAACATTTCTTTGCTGTTGTCCCTGCATTTGCTGTGATGTGATATAGTCATGCATTACAATTTGCCGTGTGCTTAAAACAGGTGGCTGCTCGACGGCATAAGGTCGACTATATGGCCCAACTGTATAAGCATTTTGAGGCAGTCCTTGTGGTGATGACTGCTGTTGAGGTGGTGGGGCATGATGTTGCTGTTGCTGTTGAGCTGGACTTTGGCGTTGAGATGACTTATAGGGGTACTCATAGGGCCGTTTATTATCTAAATGAGCTGGCAAATGTATTGGTGTCCCCTGGGTTATGGAACCCAATTTATTATTTTCACCGCCTGTCGCTGCTGAAGGTGGTGTTTGTCTTAGTAAGTTATCAAACTTCGGACTTAAGGTGGCCCCGGCTGGTGCCGGATGCACAATGATCTGTTGGGTCGCATTGTTGACAGGGGTGCCATGAGTAATGGAACCCTTAGGACCCACCAACAGCTGCTGCTGCTGTTGTTGCTGCTGTTGAGATGGTGAGGGTGCCTGGTGTGAATGTGGTGGTGGTGGATGTATCATTTGGGGGCTTAACTTTGGTGGCATTTTATTAATGCCACTACCCACCGATTTGCCGTGTTGACTGGACATTTGCATATGCGATGATGGCTGCGAAGGAGGCGGCTGCGATGTTTGGCATCGTTGCGAGGAGCTACCTACTGGTGTGCCTGGTGGCTGAGTTATGGGCATGGGAACAGGTACTTGTGACACATAAAGGGATCCCGGTGGTGGTACTTTACCTACTCCCACACTGGCTGGATGAGGATGATAAAGGTACGCATGATTGGGAGGAGCTCCTATTAGAGGAGAAGGTTCAGAACCACGATACATGCTGGGAACATGTTGAACTCCAGAACTAGGTGGGGGCTGTTGGTGACGAGGTGTCACATTACTGCTGCCACTAGTTTCACTACCTAAACCTGATGATGACGAAGTACTCGATGTATTGTGCGGAGAGGGACCATCTCTAGAAGGTTTCTTGATTGACAAGTCTAGAGTCTGAGGCTCAGGTTCGTTGCTGCGAGAAGTTGCATAGATAATGGTGTCGGGAGAAGCCGCCACGACTACATGAGGCGGTGTTGATGTCTTTCCCGTTTTCAACACCGGTGTTATAGTGGCCTTAATATCATGCTGCTGATGGTGTAACATGCCATGTGACGGTGGTGGCAAATGCTGTACAGGCATATATGAATTAACAACCGATAGAGTAGCCAAATTCTCGGGATGTACTGGTGCTTGAGTAGATGGCAGTGAGGGTGGTGGTGCTTGAGATGCCGGCGATTGGCGTACGTTCAAGCTTTGCACGGAATTTGTAGAAGATGAACCACCGCCGACTATTAAAGGCTGACCATGAGCTTGTGGTTGATGTTTTATGGAACTATCATTACGATATTCCCTTACAATGGTGACATCATTATTGGAATTATTGTTACTGCTGTTGCCTACGCTGCTGGAGTTATTAGCAGAGCTGGCCGTGGAACTACTGATGACATCATTGCGTCTATTGCTGTTTGCACTCCCACTATTATTGTTGATGACAGCTGAAGAGTCCAGTGACATTTGCATGGATTGTTTACCACCCATACCTACTAAATGGGGATTCGCTACTTGATTGGTTTGATTGTTGGATTGCGGCGGCTTCGCAGGTGGTGGACCTTTGTGTTTGAGAGAACGTTCGATAACTTTATACAAATAGTCTTGCAAATCACATGACCTAACATGGCCCGGTTTAGGATCTTGCCCGGCTACAGCAGGTCCCAGTTGAGATGCAGAAGGTGGTATAGGCCCATTGATCGATGAAATTGGTGGTCCCAGGCCTGAAGCAACTGTAACCACCACAGAACTGCTTGAACAACTGCCGGCATTATTAGAATTCGTACTATTCAGTATCACCTTGGGACTCTGACGGTTTGCAGGAGAATTCTCATTCTCTTCGTCGGCGGTTTCCGTAGCCGAAGAGTCATACTCCTCGGAAGTCTTTTGTTTCTTTGGAGCATGACCTAAAGGTGGCAGTAAGCGTTCATCGGATTTTGCTATTGTCTGAGTATTACTGACACTAATGCCGCTACCGCCACCAGCTACACTTACCGACGTGGATGCTGTTGTAGTATCCGCGATTGTTGCGTTATTTATTTCGATACTAGTTTTGTTGGCCGTTAACAAAGGTGACGGTTTTTGTACGAGATCTTTCGATAGTGAATTATGCCGCTGAGCCTGAGGACTCTCCACTGAGGCAGTATCACTACCACCTGGTTCACGTTCATCACATGATGATGTACTCACATCCGATTCATCGCCATCCGTACGTCTCTCTTCATCAGTCAAATTAACATGGGGATCCAGTTTTCTTCTAATGCGCATCAGACAAGCCGAACAACAGCGTGTGGCTTGGGCAGGTATTTGAAATTCTTGCATAATTGGATCGCGTACCTCCGGTGCCAATTCGTACAGACGTGGTGGTATATTACGCAGGCGTTTGGCACGATCTTTGGGATTTGGGCATGTAGGCAAAGGACAATTGGGATAACGTGTTCGTACCGATTTACATTGACACGTATTACAGACTCTAGCCCCTGCGGGTATAGTATCATCGGGTATGCCATACTGTTGACCTCGTCCTTTCTTAAGCGGACGGGTACGAGGACAATTTTCAGCTTTACAAACAAAACAAGTGGCAAGTTTATCTGCAACAAAAAGAGAAGACGACAAAAATTATTATAAAAAAATATTTATTTTTTATTGTTATTATTTTTTCTTAATAAATTGCCAATATTTATAAACGATTTCATATAGTTAGTTACGAGCCTTTAAAACAGAAACTTAAGGGAATTCCTGCCATTTATAAGGGGAAAAAAATCAAAAGGAAGAGACGAAAAAAACACTGATGGCCGGGAATTTTCTTAAGAAAAATCTGCGATTCAAAAGAAAAATTCCTTTTAACGTTTTTTTTTTTTTTTTTTTTTTTTTTTTTTTGTTGCTGTTGTGTTCACCACTACTTTATTTGAATTTCACAAATTTTCCTTGGAGAAAATCGCAATTTCCACTGACTTTGATCTCATCACAGAAAGCAAAGCGCTGTGCCCATCACTCTTTAAAATAAGAAATGGGGGGAGAGGAGCAAAAAGTAACGTGTTTTTTATATTTAATTTATAAAACGAAAGAAAGAGATGATGAACTTCAATACACAATAAAAAAAGGAAAATAAATTAATTAAAATAAAACATTACAATGAAATGAATTTTTAAATATGTTTGTTAAGCAAAGAAGGAAAAAAAACCAACACGAGCAAAAAAAAAATGAAATGGAAATGGAATGGCTGATGGATGATGGGTGATGAGTAAAGCTCTAGCCTGACTAACATCTACAACGTTATACATGTACAATATAAAGAGAATAGATGCTCTGTATGTATGTATGAGCGTGAGGTTGGTATGCTACGACTTTATTGAAAAAGGTCCTGTGCATATTTAAATGTGGACAGGCGGGCGAGCAGCAAACAACGAGAATGAAGTACGGTTTTCCTTTTTTGTTTAATGGTGTTGTCCACTATTGGCCAGCCAACAAAAATTCAAAATGAAAATTGCAAATAATTTTGAGTGGTTTATTAAAAATTAAAAACATTTTATATGATGAACCACCCCATCCAAAAAAAAAAAAAAGATACAAAGAACCCAATGAGAGAGGAAACATTAAAAGATAATCCAGAATGTCCATTGTTGACCTGCTTCTTCCGCATTCCCCAAATATTTCACATTGACAAGGAACTACAGATTTTTATTGCATAAATTTGTAATTGTTTTGAATCAAAAAAGGAGAAGGAGGAGGGAGGTATAATAATTTCATTTTAATATTGATTTGAAGTCATATCCTCTTTTAATTATAAAATAAATACAACACAATATCATACTAATCTAAGTGCAAGAAATGAATGAAGTAAACAACAATTTCCATTTCACAATCGCGACATGAACATTTCCAGGAGTTTATAATTTTATATTTTATTTCTAAACAAGTTAATTGTAATCAGAAGAACTGTGATATGGCCATTGCTTGGAAACTATGGCCTTGGATTTGTTCAAAAGTTACATAACAGTTGACGAATCATAAGGATTATAAAAATTAAAGCCTAATTGCGACGCCTAAGGGCGAAGACCAGAGACTGTGAAAATCATTAGAAATGCGCTCAAATGTATTATCTTTTATGGGATAGTAATGTCGTAGAGCCTAAGGTTTCAAGAAAAAATTAAGAAAACTAAAAAAATGTGTTTAAAACACATTCACATCGTGCTTCTGCTGCCAAAACTTAAGCCCTGATCTCAATTTATACAGGGAATCCCTATAATGTCTCCTCTAAACCTATAGTCCCACTCTTCTAATCCTGTACACTCAAATAGCTGTTGCTCGGTGGCAGCAAAGATAATTCCCTCTGGGATGCAATAACGGTGGCAAACAAATGATCGAGTGATTCAAAATCATCGTAATCAAAGAATCTACAGTGCTATTCTTTTAATCCACAAAAATGGACCCTAGCAGTGGGTTACTAACCTCCTGAAAAGTCCATGCATCGGACTCTCCTATTATTATAATTTCCTAAAACTAAACTTTCAATTGCCTCAAATCCATTTGGTTTGGGAAGACAATCTACCTCTCCCTATCTTCCCTTTCGCTTAATACAGCCTTTCAAATATCTCGTTCAATTCCACAGAAAAGTTGTGGGATTCTATCCCCCTAGCAAGCTCATCTGCCTATTCATTGCATCAAGAAACTCCACAGTAAAAGGTAATTTAGCTCAAAATGTTAATGCCCTGTTCCTTTTACTTTATATTCAAATTGAATTGAGCACATCTCTTGATGACATAGACTCCTCGACTTGAAAGATAACTGCAAGTATCCCCAAGGTGTAGGAATTTTCTTCTGGAACCAAAAATCTCCTGTTCTCAATATACCCGACCCGTATTCCACAGAATGGATGCATTATTAAAACCTTTTCAGTTAATTAAAATAAAATTTAATATTTTACGGAAAACGTTAAAAGATGATTTTAAACATTAAACAAATCACCCACTTTATACGCAACAGTTTACATGCCTAAATCAACAACAACGGCAATGATAGCAGAGAAGAAAAAAAAACCGTTTATTAGCTTTTAAACCTACGCTCTCATCTCATCTTCCCTTCTATACCTCCCTGGCTGCCTGTTCACTCTTTGAGAATAATTGTGGTGGTAAGTTTACATTTTTATTTTAATTTTCATTGAAATCACGAGTATTTTTATTAAAATTTTAATGATATTCAAATAAAAAAAAAAACGTAAGGAAAAGAGAAAAAAATCACAGCACAAGTTACACAAAATGTAAAGTGCTAATGGTAAGTATATTAAGAAAAATAAAAAACGAAAAAAAAATGATGAATTCCTAATGAGTATGAGTGAAAATTATTTCAAGCGTAATGAAATCTTAGAGGCAATAGAAAAAACAAAATACGCAGAGTAATTTTAACTTAAAAGTGTTTACATTGGCTTATTAATTACAATTACAAAATGCCGTAACGGGTAAGAAGACTCTGAGAATTGTTTTCTTTTTTTTTAATGAAATCTTATTCTCGTAAATCAGTTAAGTGTGGGTGGTTAAGAGAAATTAAAATTGAAAGGGATTGCCTTTCATAAGACAACGACTGATGTTTTTGTGTAAAATTTTAATATAAAAAAGCTTCGCAACATGTGACAAAAATGCCGTAACTACATGGTAAGATTTGCTTTTTGGTTGTGAATAGATTAACAAACAAACAACGTTGACAAATCCCATACATGCATACATACATACATAATTGGTTAGTACAAGCCTTTAGTCAGGATTACAACCTAGGTTCTTACACCACATATGTTGTGTGTGTTTATTTTATACATGAGTGGCGGGACTTACAGTTTAGAGTCGACTCCGAACGACAAATTATTTGAAAAACTTTTCATGGCAATTTTTATTTACTTTTGAGAGTTTTGAGAGTTTTTGTCAGAAATCTGCTGAGAGGAAATCACCGAAGAAAATATTTTTTCGTGATTGGTTTTGTTGGAGATGTCTGACCTCGGGTTTGAACCGAGGCCTTACGCCTAATAAGCCAACACACTACTAACTAGACTACGGCGGCTTCGGCTGACAAATCATTTCATTTTGTTATTGAAATTCTTGATTGGACGAAAGAAATATGTGAAGTGTGTGAATGTGTGCAGCCAAAGGCAATCTAAAGCGCTGACAATGCACTTTGAATGTTATTTTTTGTAAGCCGCCGACACTAAGAAAGATAAAAATGCAACAGTAAAGACCAAATTGAAAGAATTGGGCGATAACCTATTGAAAGGCTAATTTGCCCCATTAAAATTTTTTTTTGTTTTTTTTTTGTATACGTAAGGCTTTTCGTGTACAGCGACAGAAACTAAACAATTCCAACCTCTGATAGACAAAATTGCACCTACTATTGGTGAGATATCGGCAGAAATGTTGAAAAAATTACGTCTTAATTGAAGCTCAAGAAAGATCTTCCCACGGCTAAGCAAAGTATTTCATTCAGTTTTGTAAGTGTATTTTTTTTCCCAAAATTACTTTCATATTCCCTTAACCAATATTTTAATAATCAATTACATTTGAAAACCATACAGAATTTATTTGTTTTGCGATTACCATGTGATAAACGACAACAGAAAAAAAGAGTGTGCGTTTGTATATATGATTCAACATTAACACCCCTAATCAACTTTTCTGTAATTTAAGTGTCAACTGTAAGTTGATAACATATACACATACACTCTCACTCAAATACAATGCTATAAAAATACAACAGACAACTAGTAATATAACTGTAAATCTATCATAAAATTAATAAACAGAAGCACAGAGTTATTGTTGTTGTAGTTGTAATTGTTTACATTAAAAGTAAACCAGTAAACCAAACTTAAATATGATGATGATGACGCTGATGATGATTAAAATCTCTTGACAAATGGACAAATAAACAAATTGAATTGACATTAACATGACATGAACAAATAAAAAAAAACACATACTTTCATACACTTGCCTGCTTATATGTACATATGTACATGTAAGTGTATGCGTATAATGCCAATATAATAAAAATTGATTAACTCTTTATGTATGTATTAAAAAAATAAAAAACAAGTAAAAGATGATGGAGACAGAGAGAGAGAGAGAGCTTTTAAAACTGTAATGAAAAAATAACTATAAACAGAGAGAAAAAAAAGAAATATTGAGAATAAGAGCACAATAACGGCTAAGGAAAGAGTTGAAATATAAACTGTGTAACTGTAATTAATTATCAATTTATTATGGAGAGTGTATATGTATGTTTTTACATACCATATTAAGGAACATATTGCTCAGAGTCTCTGTCTTATTCTTGCTTTTTTTTCTTTCTTAATGTATTATTTTTGAGATCGTAAATTTCAATTACTTCTGATTAAGAAAGTCATTGGATGGCCGTAAAAGTAATTTTATTTACAACAAAATCTATAAACGGTCCATTGGTTCAAATTATTGGCTACGTACGTTATGGCTATATCGGATACTGGTTGAATTACAAGATTCTAAATGGCGTGAGGAAGCAATCAGCCACAAATATTGCTAGTAACCTAAGGACTATTCGAACCAAGAAAACTCTTACCGCAACTTGGCAAACTGGGTGCCCATGTAGTCTAGTGGGTAGTGTGCTAGACTATTAGCGTGAGGGTGGTTGGTCCGATTCCCACCAGAGATTCCCATTCTGGTCAGTGACACTACGCTGAGCATATGGTCAAGTTACTCCGCTCGTATATAATTAGAATATAATTTGTAATTGTATTGTAATTAATAAATAAATAAATAACTTGGTAAACGGCTGACCTAAGCATTACCACGGACATGATAAAAGTTATAGCCCCTTACTCTTGGTACCGATTGATTATAAGGCTCCCTAAAATTATCTAAACAGCTGCTTAGGCATTGTTATTTCGGGTGAAAACGACTGGAATAATCTGGAAATATACAACGATGGCTAGCGATGATAGAAAAGCGATTTCTGATACGTGTATCGAGAACCTCCATGGCACCTTCTTTGAGAATAGGTATGTATATTGATCTGCTGCATTTTCTACCACTATAAAGACACCCCCACATGCCGCCAAATTCTCTGAGAAATGATGGATTACTTAAAGGCTTATTTAGATCATTAGATTTAGATAACCCCTCTAAGCGATCCATTATAATCTAATCATCTAAGCGATCCGTCATAAATTCTACTCTATAACTAACACTTTCCGAGTAGAAAAGAAGACCAGGAGGACGGAGTAGAGTATATTTTACTTCCTCGATTGGACATTTACTACCTTCCGGCACCAAGCCATTAGGTGAGCCGTTGGCATTAAGAAAACATAACTTATAGGACAATAAGCGACCTTAAATAAATATCCGTCCAAACTTACTAAATCACATAAAAATTTGAAAACGTAGCCTAAAAGAAAAAAGAATATTTAATTTATTCCCACGAACCCTTCATTTATTTTCATATTTTTCTGCTGTGGTAGTCATAAATGATATTTAATTAACACAATTTTCCATTAATACATGTACACACACACACACACAATTTACACATAGCAATTACTTTTATTTTTTAAATGCGTTTTTTATTCTTTTTCATTATATTAAATCCAGAATATTTTAACACCCCCAACCAATAATAATAACTTTATTTATAGAAACTACACATCTTTCTCTTTTACAGAACAACGGGGAGAATTCTATTAAAGAGAGAGAGAGAGAGAGAGATGAAACAGAAAAACAATACAACTGGCATTGATGGACATTTTTATTGAACTCATAACGGAAAAAGGAAAACATAAATATTTGCCAATATCAGCAAAAATATACATATACACACATATGTATGTACTTATGTATAGATAGAGTAAGAGATAAAGGAGTAGGAGAAAAATACAAGGATTAAAATTGAAACAAAGCACACAAAAAAAGGAAAATAATAAAACCAAAAAGCAATTGTTTGAGGTTATAAAGTTAAAATCTGTTAAGTTTTCATAACAAACGACAGTAGAGGAGGGAAGGAAACAAAAGAGAACAACGCCAGGAAATTTTAAATTTTAAAAACAATAAATTGCCATTTAAAGAGTTAAGGGTTAAGGTCGCCTTCAGCAGGCAGGAATTTTGTTGTATTTTTAAAAATAAATATAAAATAAATATGAATTGTCATTTGTTTTATTGTCAGTTGTGTATCATTTGTTGTCTATTGTGAATATTTGCTTAGACATCAATTCAAATGTCCACAAAATATTTTTAATTAAATTTAAAGGTTTCACAACAAACAACATAAAATAATATAGAAATTATTTTTATATTGTTGAAGAAAAAATTTTGTTATGAAAGAAAATAAATATTAGAAAATATTTTTTTTTTCAATATAAATAACGATTTTAACATGATTTTTAAAAGAACAATTTAAATATATTGGGTATGAGTATGTATAACTTATGTATACAAGTTTTTATTAAACCAGACAATGGATCTGTCCCGTTTTGATGCTCCCATGATTCCATTGGCTCACCTGGAGATGCATTCTGAATATTAAAATTATCAGATCAGAAAGCCAGTTACAAGCCTGTGATCTGTTTTTAATTTTTTAATAATAGAAAAACAAAACACAATAGTAATGTCCAGAATTTTCACTAATTTTCACAGAATAATGTGATTTAAACAACAACAAACAAGGATAAGGATACAACTGCCTTTCAAACAAGCCATAGTCTTTGTTGCCTAATGCAATGAGTACTACCAGGAATACTAAATTTCAGATTCATGCATATGTACATACATAATTGATCACTACAACTATTCAGTCAGGATTACGACTTCACAGCTTCACACACCACTTATGTTGTGTGTTATTTTTTATACATGAGTGATGGAACCTACAGTTTAAAGTCGACTCCGAATGACGGATTTTTTAAAAAGAAAATTTTCTTGGCAAATCTTTTTTTTTACTCTCAGAGTTATTGCCAGAAATCTGCTGAGAGGAAGTCGTAGAAGAAATATATTTTTATATTTCGTTTTGTTCGAGATATTTGACCTGGGTTTTGAACCGTGGCCTCACATCTAATAAGCCAACATAATATCTACTATGCTACGGCGCCCTCACTACTGATAATTTGTAACTGAATTTCTAAGAATAGGATTGATTATTAGCCTTATCATTATGAAATTAAATATTTTAATATTCAATTAATAAATAACGTTAAAAAAAACGTTTTCATTGTAATTAATTAATTTTCATAATATAATAACACTGACCTATGGTTTTTCTCTCTCTCTCTCTCTCTCTCTCACTCTGCCTCTCTTCACTTTCACCCACCCTCCCTCCGTTAATTTTTTTTCGCTTTCGTTAATTTTTGTTTCGTTTTTTTATATATAAATCATAATATTAAATAAAATATACAGTTATACCCGTGTACATACATACATACGTACATACATACATATTTATTCATTGTCCATTCACTGTGAAAAATAATATTTTATGTCAACATCATCAACGTCATACAATGTATCATCATCGTCGTCGTCATATTTTTGTGTGATGAGATAAGTATACATGTACACACACCCATTCAAACATGAAAACAATCTTTTATGTCTCCCCTACTATTTCACTCTCTTTCTGTTTATCTCTTTAATTGCATTGTCAGGATATTGCATGCATTGACATACAGCCAAGCCAACTCTGTATTTAAACTGATATACTCCTGGTCGTATGCACATACATACATTCATATACATACATACTCACATGCATTTATAAATTTATAACGTTTAATTCAATTTTGTATCTCCAATCTGCTGATTACATTGTATTGTTATTTGTTTTATTGATGAATTACAATTTAATTTGTTATTATTAAACACAAATACATGCATACATGCATACATACATACATATGATGAATCTACTCTACTCACTCGCTACATTCATTCTCTACGACTCACTTACTATCTGTAGTGTTTTCCTCATACTCATGCTCTCTTGTTTATGCATGTGTATTATTATGCATGTGTTGTGAATATTTAAGGAGTATGTTGCCAACATCTACTACATATGTATGTTAGAGGTAAATAATAATTACGATCTTCTATGAGTTCTCGGTAAAGTTCGTTTACAAATTGCCAGTAGATGATATTTCGGGAAATATTAATTACATCGGGGAACACAATAGCTTGTTGTAAAGCACTCTACACTGTTGGCTTTATCTATACATGGTTTATGAGTCCTTGGTTCGTCAGGGATGTCATTAGTTTTGTGAAGGTGAACGTATGTGCTGTACGTATCCCATCAAGAACCCAATCAATCACAAACAGATATGAGGGTCAAGGACGATACGATACTTTCTTTAATTTTTTTTTTTGTCGTCTCTCTCATCATATTCATATGATAAAAGAAATGTGTAGCAGAACACAAATTAGTGTCTACACCTAACACTTCTCTATAAAATATTGTATATAATATAATAGAGTTTAATTTAATTGTAAATTTATAATTATAAATTGTTATGATTTGTAAACAATAGCAAAGATAATTTGTAATTAAACACAGTTGCCGACAAATAAATAGCAGCATTAATAAAAAAAAATCACGATGTCTTTAAGAGTAGTAGGCTGTGGTATATTTATTTAAGGTTATAATAGATGTTATACTTTCTTATTGGCTGCCTGACCACTGCAGTATTTTCCAAGCTAAGGTCAAAGCGGCTTAATGCAAGTTGAGTGGTGGAATTTTGCCTGGAAATCTCTTGATTTACTTGGGTAGCCAGGAGGCAATTAAGTCCCTAACGAACATAGTTTCAACATACGTCAAAAAAAAAAATATCGGAACATTCAAAGGTAACCCTTCCAGGACATAGGGATATTTTTGGAAATTGCATTGCTGATGGGCCGGCCAGGGCCGGAACGGAACTAGACATGTTACAGGGCATGATTGCATCGATTAATTTGGATATTGTCCACTAGTTTTACGGAGAGGCTCAATATCGTTGGTAGCAGGAATGAACGTGCAATATTGCTGGACATATTCGGTCCTTAAATCGCTTGGCCATCAATCGCACAATAGCGATTCTTATGGGCCCTTGCCGAAAGACTTGGCATTCTGCAGGAGCCTCATGTGTCAGTGCCCTGCTCTTGGCATTATGAGGCAGAGGTTTCTAACCTCTAATTATTTTTTTACTATCTGGAGAGCTTTATTTTAACAGACTACGCCTCTAGACAGAGCGTTGGTGACAGCGCTAACAGAACTCATCAAGCCTATGGACAACAGTGCATAGTGTGGAACTCTCAACGTACTCTCGTGGCGCACAAAACTGAACATTTTTAACAGCTGTTTGAAGTCTGCATGGACTGGATGCAAAATGCACATTACAGTAATCCAGATTTTTGTCAGCCAATGCCTGAAATGTATCCAGGGAATTTCCTGGTCAAACACTATCAGCAATACTGGAATTTTCGCACAAAGGAGCGACAGATCCCAATTAAAAGCATGACTCGAAGACGGCAGCCGAATTGTGTTGGCCAAGCTCTGGGTAGAATGCTTTATAATATAAACACTTTTGCAATCTTGAATCCTCCACAAATGGCACTGGCAGTTGGAAATAGAGGCTAAAAAGAAGAACTGAAACCACAGCAAATATAAGAATGAAGAGGCTGCCGTGAAATCACAACGTACATAAGGAAATGAGGGCCGTCCTATTATTCAAAATATTCGATTTTATATGCCATGTTTTTCAAGCCAATTTAATTCTAAATTTTTAAGTTTCGCTATAAACTGAAAAATTTGATATGCCGCTATTTAGTTGGCCATAACTGTGTATACATATTGATTTTTAATTTAATTTTAATTTGATTTTGTTATTACTTAAAAAAGTTTGTTATAAACAAACATATTATAGCGAATATTGTAAACAATATAAGTATGTATGTATGTATGTGTGTTTGTACATACATATTAAACAATAAAGCATTGAATTTAATATAAATTTTCAAATATTAATTGAAATTAAAGTAAAAATATTAATTTTTTTTTATTTTCATAATAAAATAAACACTTGGGAAAAAGCAAAACCAGAGAGGAGGGAAATCGTACATTAAAAAAGATTTTTTTTTTCGTTTTTTGGTGTTTTATTTTAATTAATTAAAATGAAGCAATTCTCATCATTATTTCAATATAATTTTTTATTATAATGCACGAGAGTAAGTAGCAAGGGAGAGAAAATATAAAAATAAACAAAAGCTGAAAAAAGAAAATATACAGAGAAATGAAAATGAAATGATGAGGAAAGAATGAAGGCAAAATATGCTCTTTAATTTGAAGATGATGATAATGATGATGAAAATAAAATTATAATAATGGCCTTAACTTCAGTTAAGAAAAAAATAACCCTTTTACTGGGCCTGCCTTAAAAAAAACAGAAACAAAAAGAGGGAAATTAAACAAACAGAAGAGTAATTTTCGTATGCAGTGTAGAGAGAGTGTACACAACATTAAATATTTAAAAATACCGGGCGCTTAATTAGCAAAATTAAATTAATTTGCTTCTTACAGAACAGAACAGACACACACAAAACAGAAGACAATCAATTTTTCTTTACAACATTTACTACAATTTCGCTGAAATCAGTAGAAAAAAATTTATTACAAAATAAAACGAGGACAAGAAATCAAAATAAACAATTAAAAACTGTGTTGCCTCCCCTCCCTTACTGCCAACAACTTCCCATTTAACAATCTAATCAAGCAGTGACATTGCTATTTAACTGTTTTCCCACTCGCTTTCTCACTCTTTCTCTGTTTGTTATGAACAAAGGTTGCATTTTGATTGTACTGTTATATATGCTTTCTATTCAAAATATTTTCCTTTGGATTTCTTTGATTCTTTTCCAATTTATTTTTAGATAGAAAAGCATTTCCAAATTTTCTTTAAATAAAGAAGAGAGAGTATTGCTTTAAGTCATTACATGCGGTTTCTTTTTATTTTTATTTATTTTGTTGTTTTTTTATCAATATTATATTCCTTTTCATTTTATTAATAATTCAATCAAGAAAATTTGTTTGATTATTTTAAAGCATCAAAAAAAAATGGTACGGAAAAAAATTCGACAAAAGTTTTTTATTTGTTTGAGGGAAAATTTTTTCTCATGGCCTAAACGCAAAGACCAGGCAAATAACGGGGAAGCCAACCTTAAAATACGTCAAAACTAACTGAAGGCAAACAGAATAAGGATGTAGAACGGAAGGAAGAACCATTTTTACAATCTCATCTCAAAATGTTACCCGAATGACTAGCTTTTCGAGGCCTCGCCAAATATAAATGTCGTGCTAAGAGAAAAAATATATGCAGCTGTTGAGTATGACGATTATAAAAATAAAAAAGGTTAAGGTAAGCAGAATAAGAACGTATCACAGAAGATAATCACCCCTATCGTGAATATTATGGGAATAAATTATTTGGGAGTAAACTTTTTTTCCCATCCCAAAAAATCGGTATTGCGAATATATTGGGAGTAAAAGTTTTTATTGTGAATTAGTTATAAATGTTGTGTAAACAAAAAAATTTATTGTGAATTATCTCTCAACAATTTTTCAAAGAAAAATACAAATATTAAAAAATGAGTAGCGTATATCTTCGTTTTTTGGTGCTAGAAGAGGAGAAACGATCCATGGAAAGGTTGCAGCGAAGATCCATTCGAGATGAATCGAATCCTCTATCACTCCCTGAGATAAAGTAAGAATTATACATACTAAAATATTTATGTTTGACGGTAAATCAGGTGTCATTTACAGATTCCAGGAATATTACAGGGTGAACAAAGAAGGGTTCAAATACCTCCTGAATATGTTGATGGAAAACTTGCCCCCCAGCGGTAAGATATTTGCCATACCCCCCATAGTGAAACTCGCCGGCACTTTGAGATTTTTGGCGGAAGGCAGCTATCAAAAGGGAGTAGGTAGGCAAATTGATGTCGGTTTGGCTCAGTCTTCATTCAGCGAAGTGCTTTCAGAAGTATTAACAACATTTGAAAGAGCTTTATGTCCTCAGTGGATTGTGTGGCCGTCTCCTGAGGAAAAGAAAGAGATTGTAAAATGGTTTTACACAAAATACAAGATTCCAGGTGTTGTCGGTTGTATAGACGGCACACATGTACGAATCATCGCACCGTCAAAGAACCGACATTTATACTTCAACAGAAAAGGCTACAACAGCCTAAATGTTGCGATTGTAAGCATATGATATATTCATGTCTAACAACTCCCTTTTTATATTTTATAATTCATTACAAAAATTATAGGTGGTAGACAACAATATGAGAATTCGCTATGTAGACAGCAGTCATGGTGGAGCTACTCATGATGCTTCAATTTGGGCCACAAGTTTATTGAGGTCTTCCATGGAGGAAGAATACATAGTGGAACACAAACGATTTTGGTTGTTAGGTATGCTTTTATAATAATTATTACATATACTTATTTTTAATACAAATATAATTTAGGAGACGGCGGGTACGCCTCTGAGCCATGGATGCTAGTACCCTATAGAAATGCCGCAGAGGGATCAGCAGAAGCAAAATTTAATGAAGTACATTCTCGAGCGCGTAATATTGTGGAAAGGACCAACGGAGTTCTTAAAAACAGATGGCGTTGTTTGCTTGGAGCACGAGAGTTACACTACTCCCCAAAGAAAAGTGCTCAAATTGTTAATATTTGTAGTGCGTTACATAATTTATGCATATATTATAAGTGCCACTCACCACTTGTAGACATAGTTTCATATGAAACGCACGAGCAGGAAAATGTTGATGAAGTTATTCAAGGAACACGTGTGAATGAAGCTGAACGCATTCGTAATAACATAGCAAGTTCACTTTGATAGTTTAAAATAAAATGTTTATTTCATCACATTACAAACATAAAAACAAAACAAAATAAAATCCATCTTCTTTGGAATACTTAAATCTAAAAAACAATATTTTCATCACATTGCATACATAAAAACAAAACAAAACTAAACCAGTCTTCTCTGGAATACTTAAATCTAAAAAACATAAAAACAAAACAAAATAAAGCCAGTCTTCTCTGGAATACTTAAATCTAAAAAACAGTCTTCTGCGTAAATATAATAAATTTGTACTAGTATTTTTTACTATTATTGGTTAGTTTGTTTAATTTAATATCCTCAATTTCAATTTGACGCTTTGTGAGCTCCAGGTTGTTTTGTATTTCTGAATTACGAAGTTGCTCCATTGCTCGGTTGTGGCGTTTTGTCTCTTCTAGAATATTATTTTGTGTCTCTTGCAGCAGCTGCAAAGATTCGCCGATCTTTTTAAGGCGATAATCAATATCTTTATTATGTTTGTAACACATTTTTGTGCATTCTTCAATTTTATCACAAATCTTTTTTTGTGTTTCCAATTCTGCCGATAAGATTAAACTCGGGTCCAACTTGTTTTTTTTTGGCGGCAGATTTTGAGGTGAATTGTTGTTTTTAGAGGCACTCGTACATTTATCTCGTACATTGCAAGAAGCATCTTCATTTTCTTTATCAGTATTTTTTCTTTTGGGGTTTATTGGTGTTCCAAAAACTTCTACGTCTAAGCCTTCAATACTCTCCTCCAAGGACAACAGATCAATAATGGCCTGTTCATTAGAAGAGAATATGTACTCACGGTTTGGACCACCACCAGTTTTGTTCCGATTTTTTTTGTTTTCCGTGAGTTTTTTCCTAATATACCGTTTCTGATCAATCCAAACCTGTGAAAATTTCATGTTATTGCTTTTATTCTAAGTATATACTTATGCACATAATCCTACCTTTTTCCACTCCGCTATAGATTTAGTTGGTGGTCCTAGGCTGTTCAACGTTATACTCAAATCACTCCAAAATTTTGCCACATCCTCCTTCTTCTCCTTTTGGAACCCTTTAGCGAATGAAGGTTTTGCTACCATCGCTTCCACCATGCAATTAATTTGCTCCTTATTTACATTTGCGTTCCTTAAATAAAACAATGTAATTAGTTTTAAAAAATCAAAACCAAAACAATTTATTACTTACATTTTCTCTTCTTGTTCCCATAGGCACACGATGCGAATTAATTTTAAAAAATAATTCTTGGGAATAAACATTGACGATACCATATTTTTTATGTTTGTGAATTCATTCCCAAAAAATTTTTTTGGGAACGATTCACAATAGGAAATGAGGAAATTTGGGAATTTTTTTATGGGAATAGTTATTTGCGATAGGGGTGAATGTTTACGCTAGCTTTTGTTGAGGAACCATTTTTACAATCTCATCTCAAGATCTTACCCGAATGACTAACTTTTCCAGCTTCTAGCGTATTTCCTTTCTTGAAAATAAGCCCCTAATTTCAAAAGATTGGTCATAACGGCGGTCTCGCCAAATATAAATGTCGTGCAAAGAGAAAAAAATAAACAGCTGTTGAGTGTGATGATTATAAAAGTCAAAACTAGCTTAAGGTAAACAGAAGATAATGTTTACGCTAGCTCTTGTTGAGGAACCACTTTTACAATCTCACCTCAAGATCTTACCCGAATGACTAACCTTTCCAGATTCTACTGTATTTTCTATCTTGAAAATAAGCCCCTAATTTCAAAAGATTGGTCATAACGGCGACCTCGCCAAATATAAATGTCGTGCAAAGAAAAAAAAATAAGCAGCTGTTGAGCATGATGATGATTGAAGTCGAAAATATCAAATAATTCCATTAGTTCTGAAATTTTCTTTACAAGAACAAAGAGTAAATAAAGCCGAAGAAAACAGAAAAAAATGAAACCATTGAAAACATACATATTTCTTAATAAAATTAAACAAACATAAGAAAAGAAATAAAAAAAATTATTGAACAAAACTACTTAAGCCAAAAGTTGGTTGGACTTTAAAACAAATATTGGACTAGAGAAAGAAACAGAGGGAAAAAAATTATTTTAGAAAAATTAAACTTTGAAAAAAATCTTTACGAAAATGTCAAAGTCAACAAAAAGTTATAGAAATTCCACCCACACCCACACACACACAAAAATTAAAAAGAAATACGAATTATAAGAATAAAAACCAACCAAGTGTAAGTAATAACTAACCCAAAACATACATACGTACGTTACTAACGATTTAAGCAACTCTGAGTATTTGTTTCAATTCACTACAAGGGGGTACGTACACAACAGCTGATTTCAACAGAGAGAAGAAAAAAAAACGGCAAATAAACATTCAAAAAACACAGAAAGAACGTATGCTAATTAGTACCTTGGGGAGATGCTCAAAAAAATACCGTAAGAAAAAGTAATAATAAACTAGAAAAAATGTAAACAAAACAAAAGGGTGGAAGAAAAACGAAACTGAAAAGAAATTTTACCAAACACCCAATCAGCTCAAGTAATATTGTAAGATTCTCTTTTTTTTTGTTGGTTTACCATTAGTAAAGAAAATTTTTATAAGAAAAATTATTAAGAAACGTGTTGATTAAAAGAATTCCACCATCATTATGTTAATTACTATTGGCAAATAATACAAATACTTAACAACACATACATACATATATAGCTGTGGTAGATGGTTAGTAATGCTTGCAAGCCAATATTACTTCATCGAAATGCTAAACATTTTTTTTGTTTGTTTTACTTTTTCGTTTTTTTTTTTGTTGTTGGTTTTTGCGATAATCAAAAGAGTGTGCAATTTTAATTGGCAACAATTTAATTACAAATGTAAGCAAAACTAACAGCAGCAGCAGCAATAGCATTAACATGATGATAAAATCAAATCGACAAAAGAGAAAATAACAGCAATAAAGCGATTATTAGAGAGAACAAGCATAGAAGGAATCATCTTTTCTGCCACAGACAGCAAAATTTTTAACTGGCATACACACACCCAACTAAAACACAAACAATATCAACAATCCTTGCTTGCTATTCATAGCAATAAGCAATGTGAGTACAGTTATTGAAGTACAACTACACAATACACACCACCGCCACCATCAACACACACACAACATTAGCAATGAAATGTAAACATACATATATACATACATATGGTATCCTTAAATAAGCAAGAGAAGAGGAAGGATTTCCATCATAACTAAGCAGCAGACTTACTATAGTTATAAATTTTGGCTGACTACATACACATGCATATATGTATGTATGCTGATGAACAAGAATTTTGTAAAACTCATGTTCTGTTGATTATTTTGTAGTTTAGCAAGCAATATTGTTGTTATTGTTTTGCATAATTGAGAAGAAGTAGAAGAACAGTTGTAGTATGTTATAAAAGCTTAACATTGGGCTTATTTTTGTTTACTTAAAACGAGCAAACATAAACAAAACTCTCTCTCTCTCTTTGTCTCGCTTACTGTGGCTGTAGTGTCTACTCCACACAACATACTGAGAGATCTATGTTTAGAGCTATATGGTTAGTGTTAATACAATATCGTAAAATCCAGTGTTTTAAAATGATTTAAATTATCATCAGTGTTGTCATTAACATGTTAAATATTGTGCTCTTTATTTAAATCATGATTTTTAATAAATAATGAAAATTAAAAAATATTAAAAAAAATACAAAAAGAAAAATAAAAAAAATTAAAACATATAAAGAATAAAAAAATAATAAAAATTATAAAAAAAAATAGTAAATAATAAAAAAAATTAAAAATATAAAAAAATTATAAATATTATTAAAACGTTTTAAAAAAATAAAAAAAAAGTTATTAAAAAATTGTAAATTGTTAAAACAATAAAAAATTCAAAAAAAAAAAATAAACATTATAAAAATTATTGAAACATTAAAAAGAAGTACATATATTAAAACATATTAAAGAAGAAGAAAACATTAAAACACTAAAAAATAAAAATAAAACATAAAAAATATAAAAAAATGTTAAAAACAAAAAATATCAAAAAAATAAAAAATAAAAAGAAATATTAAAACATATTAAAATTAAAAACAAAAAACTTTAAAAAATAAAAAACCCACTTAAGCGACAAGGAAGTAAATTCTGTAGAGACATGCAAAACGCTCTAAAAAACCTAGAGATTCCATGCTGATGGAAAAAAGAAGGTGTTTCATTTTCAAATTTGTAAACGAACCCCTTTCTCTTGACCAATAATTGTATGCAAAAGGAACATTTCTTATAGTTACATAAATGACATCTTAAAATCGTACAAATTGGTAAGCACATGCCTTAACAACTTTATTTAGCAAGGAAACTAACTTTTCATATTAAGCTGACGATAATCGAGAATCCAAAAAAGAAATTATATTTTAAGACTCTGTCTATAATGGAAAATGTATGCAAGAAAACCGTAAATCCATTTTATAATTACCAAAAAAGCTTGAATTCATGTGTGAATAACACACAGGTAATACGAAGAGAGATAGAGAGAGAGAGAACAACAGAATGGGATGCATATTTACTTGGGGAGTTTTAACATAAGCATTTATTAACACAAAAATAGTTTAAATTTATGCGAGTGACTGTAGTGGCAGGCAACTAGCACCAGCAGCTAGTTTTGTAAATATAAAATAAAATCATTTTTAGTTTATGCAGTAAACTGGATTGTTGGTTGAGGATTAATGGTTGCAATAAAATTCATTTAAGAGGTTATGTTTTCAGACTTGGGCTAATTTTAATAATTGCTTATGTTATTGAGCGTAAGGAAAAATTAATGATTTGTGAGAAGTTGGGAATAGAATTTCAAAAATTATTTAATTTACGGAATTTTTGTTTAAATTAAAGCCTCATCTCCATCAGTGTGTGGTTGGTTGGATGTGTTGTGATGGTTTGCATAACATTTTGTTTGAATTTAAAATTTTAATTCTTTTTAAGCAGCTTTGTTTTCAAAAATTAATTGTATTCCTTGTGTATGTATGCTCATCATATGTTATGGAATAGGGTACCACAATATCATCTCAGACTGACTGGCTGGTTTGGCTTGGCTGGGCTGCTTTTGTTTTTTGATGACAAAGAGATTTTATGCATATACGAGTGAGTGGCGGAGTTTCAATAAAAAATTCTTTATGCGGTTAACATTTTAGTGATTATTTTAGTTTTATTTGTCGCTTTCTTCTGTGCGCTTTTGTGTTCCTGCCGCCGGCAGTATCCGTCTGTCTGCGTGTCTGTTTTTTCATGCACTATCAGTGCTGTCGCTACTCTTTGACTTTTAATATAAAAATTCATTTTTTTTTGTGTCTATATATATGTATGTAAGAGATTTTATCAGCTTGAGTTGATTTTAATTACTGGTCAAACAGAGAGAGAGAAACATACAATATTTTTTGGTTACACATTTAAAATACAAAATACGTTTGAGCATTTCTGATGTCCTTTACAGTTATTTATAAAAGAACAGACACAAAAATCCAAACCAAACATCATTTAAATTAAAAGATAATCGAATAATATTTTAGTAATTAAATTAAAGGACACATACATTTGTATGTATGTGGTCTTATGGGTTAAGATAAATTATAGTAATTGAATCTGGTTTATATAGAGAAGCAATAAAAAATGTTCATCAAATTCTGTTTAAAAAATTAAATGCTTTAAACTTATAGGGGTAAATCTACTCTGTATGAGAGGAAATTTATTTTTTTATTTTAAATTTTCAAAAACCAATTAGAGAAGTTTCTTTTCACACCACTTATGTTGTGTGTGTGATTTTAATACACTGGTGGGACCTACAGTTTAAACGAATTTTTGAGAACTTTCCATGACAATTTTATTGACTAGAGTTTTTGCCAGAAATCTGCTGAGAGAAAGTCGCCGAAGTAATATTTTTTCACATTTCGTTTCTTCAAGACGCCTAACCTGCGGTTTGAACTGCGGCCTCACGTCTAATAAGCCAACACACTACCTACTAGACTAAGAACATACGCAATGTTCGCACGTCGTATATGTACTGTAGACTATACAGATCATTGATCATGGATTAGACATCCACCACGATAAATAGGCTTAAGGTAATAAGCAATAGAACTGTGAGGTCACAAAATTATAACCGGATTTTGGTATATTAAATATTGTGGTGTGGTGTTGTTTTTCCTATCAGGATTGTAATTACATATACTAATAAAAAAAAGCTAAATAATGCTGCCGCATAAGAACAAATACTTGAATTAATAATGATTCAGTGAATGTAAATGAATTCCCATTATTTTATCAAAATATTTCCATAAAAATGAGGCTGTGCAAGAAATTTATCCTCGAAAAACCACCTTTTCTTTAAATCGCAAACATTTTTTAATGTATTCGTATATGTTAGCATATATGTATATTTTTATTTATAATTTCAAGGTAAGAAACAACCCTTTTTACGATTTTTTTTTTATTTTTTTTATTTTTAATTTTTAAATTCACTTTTAACTTGATTTCATTTCGAAAGGTAATAATTTTATTTAATTGCATTAGAATTCCCAATAGACAAGTGAAAACAAAAAACACTCTGGGTCTTATTGTTATTTTATAATAATTTTATGAAATGAATATGAAACATTTTGGTCCTTCAAAAAAAAAAAAACAATAACAATTGCAAACGTACGTTTTAATACATTTGACCACCGATGCCATTTCATATCTCATACACAAACAGCATTCGTTCATACTCAAAGAGGAAGAGAGAGAGAGAGAGAGAGAGTAAGAGGTTTTTGCATATTAGAGAGTATAAAATTTACCGTTGGTGGCAACAATTAGCGTAATTTGAATTTCGTTAAAAATTTTATGAAATTTGCTAACAAACTGGCCAATAAACACTCTCTCCACACAGGCTGTTATAATGATAATGGTGGTACATATGTTTCTACACATGCACACATGCATACATTCATACATGTGGCTATCTGCATACAACTGTAACAAATAATACGTGAATGTTATACACTATTATTGTGTGTCCCTCTTCTCACAATTACGCTCCTTTTAAGCAATTACATTACAAAAACCAAAAGCTAATTTTCACTTTATAAAGTTTGCAAAAACAAAAACAAAACAAGAAAAACGCAATCGCTGTTTTGTTATAAACACACACACTGCTTTGTTCCTTTTGGAGAGATTCCTACACTTTCTGCTCTTCTTCATTTGCTTTCATCATAAAGAGCAGGTTTGTTTATGTGTTTTTGTGAGATTAGCGGTAGAAAGTTATCAACCTAGTGTTTTTAGCATAGTTTTGAGCGTTTTATTTTTAAGCGGATAAATAAAATTGTTAACAAAATTAAAGACCGTAGAATTGTAAGAATAGGTTCTATTTCTTAAAAATTCCATGTGATTTTTCAAATTACATACAAAGAAGAGTGATAAAAATAATGATAAGCAATAGTGGCCATTGGTTTGTGAGCATAAAATTAGAAAATATTTGAAGTTTAATGCACAGAAAATTCACTTGTAATTATGACAGTTAGGCAGAAGGGTTGCAAAACTGAAATTTTGAAATGGTACTGAACTATAACTGAAAGAGTACTTTTTTGCATCAAATGGTACTTTTGTAAAAAAAATACATATGTACATATATATATATTGGTCAATATAACCCTTCAATCAGGATTATGGCCTAACTTCTCACACCACTGATTTGGTGCGTGTTAATTTCATACATGAGTGCGGGACTTACTCTTTACAGTCGACTCAGAACCACAGATTTTTGAAAAACTTTATCATGGCAATTTTATTTACTCTCAGAGTTTTTCACAGAAGGAAGTTTTGCCGGAGATTTAATTTTTCATACTTCGTTTTGATTGAGATGCCTGACATAGGGTTTGAACCGTAGGCTCACGTTTAGTAAGCCCGCACACTACCTACTAGACTATTTATTTATTTGTATTTAATACACATACGGCACTATGCAGAAAAACTAACGACTTATTCGTGTTCCTCACATACAAGACAAAAACAGTTGATTCGGAACGTAACAAAACGTAAAATCCTCTTTTAGTCAAATGTCGATGGAACGTAATGTAACATGCGTTCGTTTTTAGCATAGGAAGAGCAATGCAAATGCTTACCGAAATTACATTACGGTTCTGCAAGCGTTGTCATTGCGTTTCGTATTCTAAAAACGAATGGATGTACGTTCCGTGGACGTTTGGTTAACCGGGGCTAAAGCCTAATTCTGCCTTTAGCATTACGTTGAATATGTTGCATTAATAGTTGAAAAGCACAAGACATAAAATATGTAATAATAAAAAGTACTGAAAGCGTCGCGGGGATAATGCGGTATTTTTGAAATGGAAAAATACTGAAAAAAGTACTAAAGTACTGAATTTTTCAACACTGATACATATGTATATATTTGTATATGGTGTCCATGCATTATTTCCAGCAACGCCTCACCTACATACCTCAGAATGCTGTACGGCGACGATAAGATAACTCCCTGTCACATGTTTCCTTTTGCCATATATTAATGCCGTACAGGTTTAAAAATATGTGCTGAAAGTGGTTCCTACTCTAAACAAATGTAATTTGAGTCTACATTTCTGGATGGGAAGACGAGTTGCTACCTTCAGACTACCCTACCATATTATGGTCGTTCTAATGTAAGACTCTCCTAACCTCATCTCACCGTAATTACTAAGCAAAAGTTTAAATTATCTCTACAAGCATCAACCATGAATTATAATAATAACAAAATTGGCAACACTGATTATATCACTCTTATTACTTTGCACATTGTGTTTGAAGCGCATTTTTCGCGAGCGTTGTACTCTTCACCTTAATACCCACTCTTTTCCTCTCTCTCTCTCTCTAAATATCACTCATCATACTGTTGTGATTTTTACAAAACCAATAAGTTAGTTCTGTTACAGTGGTGATAACAATTTCAGTGATTGTCACAAGTAAAATTGAAGAAAAAAAATGGAATTTTTGGATTGTTTTGGAACATTTAGCAACAGAAAAATTAATAATTTTTATAATTTGAATAATAAAAAGGAAAAATATTTGTTTTTAAAACAAGCAATTTCAAGAGACAACTCAAAAACTTTTCGTAATTTAACCGTTTTTCATATAAATTTTCTAAAAACGATTGTCTTACAGAAACATCAATATTATCTTTATAATTTTTTTTAGTAATTTTCCACAAATTTAATTGTTCTTTACATTTCAGCAACACTGTATAACAACAGCGAAGTAATGTATTGGAGTTTTGAGTGTCATGGCCATTGTATGCGGTATGATGTGGCGTAGTTGGTTTTTGGTATTTTTTTTTATTGTTATTGTTATTGTAATACTGTTGTTACTAATACCGTTGATATTTCAATCACTTAACAGTAAAGCTCTACAAAAACAACACCACCAACATACAAACAAACACGGTGTCAGCTACAAGTACTACAAACATACAAAGCCGAAGCACGTTAAAAGAAGCCCTTTTCTGTTTTTGTTACAACAAACCAGAAAAAAAGCCACGCTTTTATCGTATTTGCTCACGATTTTTGATGGCGTTGATTGTTTGTAATTTTGTCTAATTGCTTCGGGAAGAATTCGCCAAAATTCAAAAGTTAATACATAAAGAGTATGAGAGAAAAACAAAACGTAGCGTAACACAATGAGAAAGGGAAACATGTAAGAGTATGAAAGTGTAGCTGCTACACCAAATGTTTATATTACTGCAAAGACTGTGTGTATAAACAAATAGACAAACAAATAAACATGGACCAGCTTCTAAAGGAATTTCTAAAACATGAAAATAACAATTTGTTTTAATTGATAACGTTTTCGGGTAGTATTTAATAGAGAACCAATAAAAAAAATGAAATAAAAATTCAAACCCACATAAAATTGAAGGAAGAAAAATTATTAAATTGATGATCTTGTGGAGTGGAATGGAAAAGTGGGGGCAAAATCTGTTTAATTTGCGGGTGTGGAAAATTGTAAAAGACTGTGGCTTGTTTAAAAGCTTAACTTTATTGGAAGACACCACATATTACAATCACATTATTAAGTAGAGTTGTTAATATTTCAAAATGATTATTGGTGTCATATTTTGTTTTTCGATTGCAATAGTAATGTTAAGAATACATTACGCAAAAATTGTGAATATTAAGATGAGGTTGAAAATAGAAAAAAAGCAGCGATTTGTTAATCGCTGCAGTCGACCACCAGAAAGATCGGTCGAAAAGCAGGATGAAACAGGAAACTAGGCATTCATCACCAAACATTTAACAACCATTAGAAGAAATTTAGAGACACAAAAGGAAGCACGATGCTTCGGTGTCCCATGAAATAAGAGCGGCATGTCTAATAGGCCAAATTTCCATACGCAATTCATCGATAAACGAAAATGAATTATTTTGATACAAATGTTTATGGGCAATGAAAAGTGAATATACGGACATTATGGACTAATCAAGGTACACAAACGGTGGCACAGCCAGACATCACACTAGAAAAGGTAATGCTGTATATGTGATGGAATTGAAAAAGAATTGTGAGCTTCTACAATCTGATGCAATGATTGAACCTGATCTCAACTGTCAAAAATTAACAGGTTTTAAGCAATCAAAGGAATTACAAGAGCTAGAATAGACCAGCAGGAAAAGTGTTCTGTTCCATCATGACAACATATGACAACGTATATGGTTTAATAGAGCTTGTTTAATTTGATAAAAAATCACCGGGGAACAAGTCCACATACAGCGGTGTATGTAGACCTTTTTCTTTGACTGTATAAGCAAAGGTGGACCATCATCTTGGGTCCAATTTGTTACCAAACACCCAATATTTATGCCATAATTATATTGCTGGACTCTCTTTCGCTCTTTCGCTCTCTCTCTCTCTCTCTCACTCTCATAAATAATGTTTAATAATAAGCTGTTATGCTATTACAGTTAAC
This sequence comes from Sarcophaga carnaria, assembly GCA_958299815.1. Taxonomy (NCBI): domain Eukaryota; kingdom Metazoa; phylum Arthropoda; class Insecta; order Diptera; family Sarcophagidae; genus Sarcophaga; species Sarcophaga carnaria. Next base: position 90,458,307 of record OY283149.1, read on the forward strand.
TGTGGTTTTTGCACACTTCTTTTATTTTTTTTTAACATTATTTGCATTTAATAGAGTATTTACATTGTCATCTTTACCGAGTTTGGTTTAACCATCAACGAGATTTTTTTCTCGTCATTCTTCATTTTGCCATTTTTTCTTTGTTCTGCTTATTTGTCAATTATATTTCAATCGTGTTAAAAGCTGTAATTTAATTTATCTTTTGTTCTCTCTCTCTCTCTCTCAACACACAAAAACATTTATGATAATCACACATACACTACTACATACACATTATACAAATGCATGAAATGCATATGAAATCCAAGCGTTTATTTTTTCACTTGCTGTTAAACCGTTTTTTTTCATATTTCTCTCTCCTTTATAGGTTTATGTGTACATAGATGTGGTCTTTACTCTTTGGGTAAAAATGTTTACACATCCATACATATGTATGTACATACAAACGTACTCACACAAAACAAATGAAAAAAAAATGGAGAAAAACCAGAGAAAAGCTTAAAAAACTATGGCTGCCAAAATTAATGACACAAAAAACGTATTTAACTGGTAGAGAGAATAATTCCTGTTTATTGTCCCTATAAATTTTGGTTACTCTGTTATTTTTGCTATCTGCATATGTATGGGTGGATGTGTAATAATGAAGTAAACGTTGATAACATACAATTAAAAATAACACTTTACAACACCACTACCAACAAACCAACACAAATATAATCCTTTAACGGTGTAGCCTTTTTTTTTGTTTCTTTTTCAATCAAGCCAGATGAATTGTTTTTGTGAGTGCACAAAAAAAAAGAAGAGTGTTTTAATATAAATTGCGTGTGTTTTATTTGTTGTTTAAATGGCAGTTAAACCGTGAGAGAATAACTGTATACAATTTGGATTAACTTAACAATTTTTTAAAGGATTTTTTTATTTTAATGATAATGGAATTTGCGGCAATAGTTGAAAAATAAAAACTATAAAAGTTTATTTAGTACATAAAAAACCTCAAAGCCAAGGGTTAAGTAAAAAAAATAAAAATTTTATTACAAAAAAAAAAAACGTTTAAAATTGCAATTTAGATTTTAATAACAAATAATTATCAATTCTTAACTCAATTCTTAAGTCATTAAAGCCTGTTTTCAGATCAACTTGCACTTACAATAAAAAAATTTGTAAACCTTTTCGATTATCGGTAGATGGACTTTACTCTGCTAATGCTTAATGCGTATTGCTTATTACAACCCTTAAGTCAGGATTACGACCTAGGTTCTCACACCACCTATGTAGTATGAGTTAATTTTATACATGAGTGGCTCAGTTTAGAGTCGACTCCTAAACTTTTCATGGCAATTTTATTTGCTCTGAGTTTTTGGCAGAAATCTGCTGAAAGGATAACACTTTGTCAGAAGACATTATTAAAATCACAATTGAAACGAAAATTTATAACTTTATCTTAATATTTTGCTATTCTATTGTAGAAAATATAAGAAAGTGTTGTAGGCTGCTGACAAAATTGAAAAACGGCAACTTAATGATTTGGCCGTTTTCTGATCTAGAAATTAAAGATGTACCACTTTGATCGATCAATTATTAAAATGGTCCATGAAGTCGTAAAAGATTTTGAGAAATGCCAGCACTCACGGGGATCTAGAGGTTCAGTTAGATCCAAACAGTTAAGTACCAGTTGAAGAACCAACTGAAAACACAGAAATATTTTCGATGTGTGGGTGCCACATAATACATATATGTATGTAACTGAAATTTAATGAACCGAATTTCAATTTGCGATACATTGTTTAAACGAAACGAAATGGAACCATTTCGAATGATTTCATGTGATCGCATGTATGTTAATAATCGACGACAATAACGTGCGAAAACTAACATGGATACAGGAAGGTGAAGCTTCGGCAAGATGTGCTGTATGTTCGAGGCGAATTAAAAACAAATTCTTCCTTATGGGCTTCCACAACCTGGTTAAACGATTGATTCTGATCTCTACAGTCAACAATTAACGAGATTAGAACAAGCAATTCAATTAAAAGGGCCAAAATCTATTAAAAGAAATGAAATAAGGACAAGCCTAGACAATACAGATGTATGTATGTATATTTAAAGAATCACCATATAGCACGCAGCTTACACCTCGGATCATCATTTGTTTTAATCCATGTGGAACTCTTTTAATGATGTAAATTTAAATTACGCCCAGAAGTTTTACGCTGATGTTATCGATCCTAAACGACATTTCGTTTCAAATCAATATTTAATATTTAAAAATGTCTGCGTATTAAACAATAATCTCTACTTCTAATTAAAAATCAAGTTTTCCGCAAATCTTCCTTAATTCAATAAGAAAAAATACGTTTTTCTTTAAATTTTTATTTTTCTCCCCCGTTTAAATCTCTTTTAAAAATATAATCCCAACAACAATTCTCGTGTCACAATAAAAATCAACAAATCAAAGGCTCAATAAAAATGACTCTGGAGATGTTGTTATAAGAACTAAACAAAACACACACCCAAAAACATTTAAGTTTTAATAAATAAAAAACAAAAAAACAAACAAAAATATAAAGAAAGCAGCTTCCACCACCTACAGTGAATGTAATCAAATGTAAACAATAGCCAATAAAGAGAGAATAATACAACAATGCCCTTTAAAGAGAGCTAATTTACTGTTATAAAGCAAAACTTTATACCAAAAAAAAAAACGAAAGCAGGATGAGTTGAGTGAGTGAGTGAGTGGTTGGGAGGTGGTGGTGGGAGGATGGTTGACTGGTTTATAGAGATTTATATGCACAATAAAAATATACTGAAAACAAGAAACACGTGCTTATTTAACGCACTCATTTAAAGAGAACGTAAAAAGCTCTTTTAAGAGAGCAACAAAAATTGTAACAAAATGAAATTGAAACACAAGCAATAGAAAGGACGAAGAGAAATATTGCTTTCTCGAGATTTAAAAATAAATAAAAAAGAAGCAAAAAATTTATTTATTTTTGAATTATTTTTTATTTATAAAAATTTCTTTATTTCTTTTATTAAAATTTTAATATTTTTTGTCCCAAGAGAAGAAGAACGATAATTAAGAGAAGAAAAATTGAAAGAATTTGTAATTTAAGAGAAAGCCAGTGACAGAGAGAGAGTTAAATGTAATTATTATTGCCACAATTATTAGTTATGCACAGCAGTTTACAACCGCCAAAAACAAAAACAAAATAAAAAAAACACTGACATTTTAAAAACCAGGCGAAACGTTAAATTGAACGTAATGAAAATGAATGAAGAGTCCTGCTGCCGCTTGATATGCTAAGGTTGTCGTCTGCCTACTACTACGGCTATAAAAAGGAAATAAAATTGTATAAATAGACAAACGAAATGATAGACAACCAACAGTTATAAACGAATTATCACTGAGATAACAGTGATACACGAAAAAGGAAAAATACAATCGGATAAACGGAATAAAAATTGAAATTCAATTCATATTACAAGTGCAGAACAATTTTATTTATTAAAGGATAATTTATTGCAATAAAAAATAAAAATAAATAAAAAATATAAACAAACGAATCAAAAAAAAAAAAAAATCGGAAAAGAAAACATGTTTACCAACTGGTTAACCGGTACCGGTACTACGGGTTTAATAAATTCGAACGCACGCTTAAATGAATTAAATCCTTCTTCAACGCCTAATGTTGCCACAACTGCCAGTTTGTCTCTGCTGAATAATCATAATTTAACAAATTTCAATTCTAATATAATGACTACAACGCCAGACGTTATATTGGAAGTGGGCCCCGGTCCAAGTTCAATGCGTTTTATGGCCCATGGTTTAGTTTTGGGCATGCATAGTGGTTACCTACGTTCAGCCATACGTTTGGATGAACGCACAGCTACTGCTGCAGCCAGTGCTGAAGGTCATAGCAGTGCTGGCGTCATTGGACCAAATGCAGGCTCGGATATTATTGTTTATTTAACCAATGTTACACCGGAACAATTTGCTCCCCTTTTAACGTATATGTATACGGGCTATTTGGATTTAAATGTTGAAAATATTTTTGGCGTCTTACTGGCTACTCATGTTCTACATATGCCACGAGCTTTAGAAATTTGTAGGTGGGTACGCACGCCGCCGCAAATAATACAATTTTGTTGGAGTATTAAAACTCCCCTTTTTGTATTCAGAACACACATACCTCACACCTCTTTAGTAAATAGTGGAAAAATGTCAACCTTTAACGATTCTGTATCCCTAATATTATTTATACGAACACTTTCGAATTTTTATCCCGGTTCAGAAGAGAAATTCAAATGAAATAAAATTTGTTAACTTTTTAATAGCAAATGATTCTCCCTCTCTCTCCTTCCAACTACAAATTCAGCTTTGCTTCGTTTCTAATTTGAATAATTTTCTTAATTTTAGATCCTACTTAGGTCGTGCCCAAACAGAGGGCTATTTCGGGCCCAACAACAATCCCAATTTAAATGCCAGCAATAGTATACAAAATTTAGGATTGGCCGTTGGTGGTAATGGTGCTGGTAAAATTATACGACCCATAGCGAGTAAGCCACAATTGGGAAATTTTGGATTTTTACCCCTTAATCATGCAGCACCACCCTCAGTACCTCTTAACGCCATTTCAGCAGCCCATAACTTCATAATCAATAATACTGCACCACTAACGGCGGCAACTCAAGATAAGAGATCGAATAGAATAGAAACACCGCCACAAAAAGATACCGAAGAAGATGACATAGAAGTTGATGAAGTTGATAAGCACAGCATGAATAATGAAAATTATCAACCGCCCAATGACATCCACAATAATGCTACAACAGAAGAGGATGAAGAAGATGTAGAAGTATTTATAGATTCCAATTCGGAAGCAGAAGTAGTGGTTGAAACGGAAATACAAAAATTATGTTTTAAAAAGTTAAACAGTGGTAGTAAAAAGTCTTGTCAGGAAAAGGCAACGGGTAAAAGCAAATCACAACGCCATGGCAAATCACAACATCATCACAGTAGCAGTAAAAACGAAAGACGTAAAAAATCATCGTCGGGTTTACAAGTGGCTAAAGCTCCAATACCTGCCTCCCAATTAGACAATTCCGAAGCAAACAAGGTGATTATAGATGTGGCCAGTTGTGATGGGCCTGTACGTTTTAAGCGCATATTAAATACTGCCTATGGCCATAAACCTGAAATGTGTGGAGGAAATTCTCTAACTAACCGCTCTGGTTTCGTGGAACGTTCTTTACAAAGTGTTTCGTTGTCATTTCATCAGCAAATGGCTAAAACCATAAGTCAACAACAGCAATTGCAACAGGCAGAAGAGTCCGAAAATAGCGAAACTTCAAATGGTAGTTTAAGTGCAACAAACGCTCGTTCCTGCCAGGATAAAGCCAGTGGCAGCAGCAGTAGTAGTGGTCGTAAAATACAAAGTGAAGTATTCGTTTGCGTATATTGCAAGCACACGTTTAAATCGCAGTACTGCTATCAAAAGCATGCCAAACGACACTTGAACCCTTTAACACTACAGGCCACTTGTGTGCCTGATAATAACAAAGCGAAGGAACTCAAAGAGGAAACTAAGGTGGTGCCAAGCGTAGAACTGCAGATAACAAAGCATGCCAATGTGAATACAACACGTGCTTATTATTCGCGTTCAGCTACACAATATAGCGGTAATTCTAATACGCCTACAACGCCCAGACCACTTCAAAGCTCGTCGTCAGCCTCTACGGTGGACTATTTGAGGCGTGAGGTTAGACCTTTGGATATGAATGTTCAATATTATCCTTGTAAAACGTGTGGCAGTAAGTTTCCCAGCTATTATTTCGTACACAAACATCGTAAAATGTGTCATGCCGATAAAGAAGCTCAACAACAGTCCAATCTAATGACAACTGGTAGTACAGCTGGAGCAGCAGCTGCTGATAATACAACAAATTCTTCGACTGCAGCCAGTGGTAGTGCAAATGTTAACCCAGAAGAATGTTTAAATTCACAAAGTAGTGATTAATGCATAGAATTTATATACAATAATAAGAAATTAAAAACATATCAAGCTTTTTATCATTTAATGTTAAACATTTAGAATAAAATAATTACAGTTTCATTAAGAAATAATAATGAATTGAATCGAATCGAATCGAATCGAATGAATTTATTTAAATAAACTCGATTGAAAAAATAACAAAATGTTTTCTAATCATCATTTTTGAAAAATAAAAGCTAAAGGGCACTACTATTCACTTGCAATTAATTTAAAAAAAATATATATTAATTTAAGGACATTTAATGTTCAAAAGGAGAAAATCAAATTATCATTGAATCATTCATTGATCAATAAGTAAGTTCTTTAAAAAACAAATTCATTTGAATACACATAATTTAATGCAGATTATAAAATGCAATTAAATTAATTTAATTTTTTTTTTAATTTAATTAAATTTATTAAACTGCAATAAATTATGCTCAAATTTGTTTATCGCCTTAAACAAAAAGAAAACATTGAAGAGCTTTTCCTAAAAAATTTTAATGAAACAATTGTATTTAAATTAATATTCACAATTCATTTGCGTACTTCAATCAATTGAAAAAATAATTGAGTAATTAAAAGTCAATTTTATTAATCAAAAAATCTATTAATTAAAAATTAAAGTGTTCATAATTTATAAAAAAAGAGTTCACTACCCACCTATTAATTAAAAAATAACAAAATTCAATGTAATTGCAAAAGTATTTCGAATGAATTGAACTAGAACAACTGTGAAGAGATGTGGGATTACAGATAGAAGTGGAAAGATAATACAACTCATCTGTGCAGTGTACCAAATTGAATCAATTGCTCCACATAAGAACAAGTTGGTCCGAAAAATTAAGATTCTTCCAACCAAGTTCGAAATTGACAACATTAAACTAGGATATGTACACATGCATAACATAACATAATTGGTCATTGGTCAGGATTGCGACCAGCGTTGCCAGTATTTTTTTTAACTTTTCATTTCTGCGAAAAAAAAACTTTTTTTTTACAAAAAAAACTTGCTTTCTATTGGTATTTTTTTTTTTTTTGTTACTTTTGCCCGGGACTAATAAAATACACAATATTTTATTTAGAAATGTAAATATTTCGTGTTATTGTTGAATTTATTGAAATTTTGAATTTTTCGTAAAAACTTGTTTTGTTAGAAAACAACTTTAATGAAAACTTTTTCGCATCTCAAAAAACTTGGAAAAAAAGGGAAAACTTGGCAAATGGCAACGCTGATTGCGGCGCACACTATTTATGTTGTGTGTGTGTTAATTTTATACATAATTTTATATATAATTTTATACATGAGCGGTACCTACAGTTTGAAGTCGACTCCCAATGACAAAGTTTTGAAAAACTTTTCATGTAAATTCTCTATTTATTCTCAGACTTTTCGCCAGAAATCTGCTGAGAGAAAGTTCCCGAAGAAATATTTTTTCATATTTCGTTATGTTCGAGATGTCTGAACTCGAATAAGCCAATACATTAACTACTAGACTTCGGCGACTTTACTAACGGCAATTCCAGTGAGGACAAATCGCATTAAAACTGAAGTCAGGCATTTATAACTCTGCAAAAGATATTTAAATCACCACTGATGCACCTTAGAAGGCTAGTCTTAACTACTCAAATGTGAAATCTACGACTGTCGCTTTTATTAAACACTTTTGCTGAAGATGAAGATTCAACATTCGTAGGAAAAGCGTAATATTCAACAGACACCTCTAGCAGAGGGCAGAAGTAATACCAATTTTTAGTAAAATTGTATAAAGAAATCCAATTGGTTCGTTCTCGGTTTTAAAAGAGAGCGCGGGAATATATTTCAAGATGGAGAAATCTGGAATTCGAGATTATCGAAATCGTAATTACTTCACCCAAAAGGAAGATAGTGATGCAGGACAAATCAAGATGGAAGAATTTTGACGAGAAAGAAAAAAGAAAAGAAAAAAGAAATTACATGCATGCATGCATTTATAAATAAATGCCAACACAATGTCAACCGCGGAACCAAATAACTAAAGGAAAGTGTAAATAGATAGACCACACGCATCGAAAACAAGCACTCACTCGAGTAACACTGCCATGGAATACAAAAAGCAGAACACGATACTAGCGACTATATATTGGCAAACTCAGAGGATATTGGATTACATTGCTCGTTTACTTCAAAAGAATAATAAAGTATATGTTTTAAATTAAAAAAATAATTACGAATACATTTGTTTGTAAATATCCTACAGCAGCATGGGCAATAAATTTTAGACATTTGGTGAGTATTTTATCCACAGTGTTCTCTTTTTTCTTAAATCAATTCAGCGTAAAAGAAAATTGCCGCAATCTTTTTCCCTTTTACAATTCTTAGATAAGAAGCAAAAAAACGGCCAGTAAAAAAAAGCATAGCTTTTCACAATTCCACCATGTGGAAGCACTTAATCAACTATTTGCGTCTTTTTCTTTTTTTTCTCTCTACTCCTTTATGAATTGCTCCCTTCTACTCTTTTCCAACAATTTAATGTGGAAACGGCAAAATAAAGTACGTTAGGAATTATTTTAATAAATGAAAATATAATTGAAAATAAAAGATGAAGATGTGTGGTAGGCAGCGTCAAACGTGGGGTCAGGTCAGCACAGTTCTTGTCGTGAAATATTGAAATTACAACTTAAATTATGCAACAGATATGTACAAACTTGGTTTGCGTTAAAAAAAAAATTTGGGGTATTGATGGCAATGCATTCTTTTTTTTTTCATCGTACAGAAAAATCACATTTTTTGGATTGCATTAAACGGAAGTTCCTCAAATATATGCAAGTATTTATTATTTAGTATCGACGTTGTTGTTTTTTTCTCGTTTTAATCATACATGCAAAATAAAATAAAAATGAAATGAAAAAAAATATCCCCTTATTTTCCCTTCTCTTAACGCTTGGCTGATTGGGTTATATTGGTCTGACCTGAACTGTGTCCTGGCCTGTCATCTTTTGAATGTCTCAATGAATAATTAATGGTGAATAAAGATAAAAAAAAAATAAAAAAACTGAACGTCAACAAGTATGCTATGCTTTGCTCAGCAAGAACCCCTTCAAGCTATGCTTTACTTTTATTCTGTGTGTGTGTTATATTTGCTACACAATGACGATGATAACGATGATGAGAAAGAAGCTGCGTTTATTTAAATTTTTATAAAATATTTTTTACTCTTGGTTAAATTGTTGTTTGATTTTTATTTTAACAAGAACAGTTAAAAGAAGAGAGAGGGTAAAAGGGGTATGGTGAATTGCTGAACTGCTGCATTGCGTTGTTATAACAGCAGCACACCGCACACCACCACAATATTTTTGTTGATTTTGTTTTTGCTCTCTCTCTGTATGCAGCACACACAATACACATGCAGTTATTCATTCATTTAGTCACTCACTCACTAGCTCGCTCGCTCATTTGTATCCCCAGTGAGTTAATTAAACTCAATTAAATTAATTTTTTTTTTTTTTGCTATTGCCCGCAGTAGTTTGCCATAAATGTCTGTCATTTAGTTGATGTTATTTTTTACACTTCATTTTCGTTTTTCTTTTGTTGTTGTTGTTGTTATGTGGGGACTGTCCTCCATGAATTGTTTTATTGTTATTGTTTTTTGTGGTTGTTTCTGCTGATTTTGTTATGATTTTTAAATTTATTATAAATTTTGTATAAAATAAACACTTTTTGTCCAGCATTGAAGCAATCAAGTGTAGCAATTCAGCCATCATAGAGTTTTAGCATAATGATTGGTGACAGGAAGGAAATATAATTCAATATTGGGTTATCGAGAAAGTTTGATTACAAATTGTCGATAAATGAGTGTAAAATGTGCATCAGGCACTAAACTTTGTCATAAGACATGAAAATCACGTTGTCTTTCTCTAAAAAAAAAAATTAGTAAAGAATTCAAAGTATTAACGTTACATTTAGCTTTTCTATGAGAGAAAAGTAAAGAAGAAGTTACAGGCCGCTGAAAGGATTTGCAATGTTTAGAAAAATTGTAATGTGATGATTGGCTCGTTTTCGATCTGATAATTTTATGTTAAAAATGCACTTTGCTCTGGACGATCGGTTACCCATAAATCATCGAAAAAAAACTTGAAAAAGACCTACACCTATACGTACCTATATTGCTACGGAGCTACATATTCATCTTGAAATTGTTATCAACCATTAAGAAAACTAGATGCATAGAAGGAAACCATAATTAATTGTGAAAAATTTAATGGAGCGTTGACGATTCGTTGCTAAAACGGGTGAAATAATTAAAAGTTGGATGATGTACGACAATATTGTGCGAATAAAGTTATGGAAGCAGCCATAACGGTGGCAAAACCAGGATTGATACTAGGCTACTGTGTGTCTGCTGGGTTTGGAAGGAAGTTGTTATTAGTTATTAGCATTTACAACATAGTCAAGCGATTGAGGATTATACCTACTGCCAAGAACGAGGTTGAATCAAGTAATTTTATGAAAAATTGTCAAAGTTTATCAACAGAAATAATGGTGGTGTGGTCCATTATGAAATGCCACATCACACATCTTTGACATAATTTTAATGCACCCACAATGAATGTAACCTAGACTTTGCAAATTCAGATTATTTTTTGTTTTAATTTCTGCTGAACTGTCTTAATGGTGTAAAGTAAGTCCTGCAAAATGCAATTGGTACAGTTTTTCGCTCAGAGAACCCAAGAATCAAGTTTTACACTATAAAAACGCAGATAATTTGTTTAATGAAGATCATTTAAATATAAGAAAGAAAGTTTAATTTGCCTCTACAGGAATACTTTTCCAAATTGGAAAAAGCAGCTTGAAATTCAACAAACAGTGGGTGGTCCAACATCGTCTATTTTCAAAACTACTGTGTCCATCACTGGTCAAGAACCAAGGAACCACTTGAGTTCGACAAGAAAACGATTCGCGCTCTAACAGGAATTCTAACGGGACATTGCGCTATTGGGAATTTCGGTATGCCCCAACAGGATTACTGCAAAAGCTGCCTAACCTAATTCGAAGTCAAATTTGTAGCCATATCTTTTCAAGAACTAGATATTAAACAAAATATGCGAGTAATAAAAATGAAATTGAAAAATAATTTTAAGAAATAAATCTGAAAGCTCCTGTATACTGACTGTTCTTTTGGAATAAAAAATAAAGTGTTTGGAAACAAAAACATTTGTTTAAATGGTTAGAACTATTTTCGATATTTCGAAAATATAAATTGAAATTAAAATTCTAGTACCTTGATAGCGGATAGTGTGCTGGTCTATTAGTGTAAAAGTAGAGGGTTCGCAATTTCCAGAGACTGGTCTTAAGGTAATAAATAAATAAAATTCAAATTCCAGATATATTTGTTTAAGGCAATTTATAGTCGTTTAAACTTGTTCAAATTATGGCTTGTCAGCAATAGTTGTGATATGTGTTTTATTTTTCTATTAAAAGTTAATTTTTTTAATGAATTCATTTTATATGTTATTGTAATAGAAGCTTTTATTATTTTTTTGTGGCATACATTATTTTTTTTTTAATAGAATTTAATATTCCAACATCGATAAACAACACCGATTGTTATTATTTGCTGGAATTTGATTAATTAAATTTCATAGTTTTTTGTTCGGCTCATATTAACTGTTTTTTTCTGCTTCTTTTTTTTATTAAATCTAATGGCGTTTGACATCGATATTAAGTGTTGTGTCAATTTAGTTGATATAAAACGATAAAACTAAAGGGAGTTCATTTGAAATTATACTATGGGCATAATAAGTTTTGATAAATATTTACAAATAATAATTTTTCAATAATTTTTTTTTGAATTTTTTCATTCAATGCAAATTTGTAGTCAAAAGAGGCCTTAAATGATTATTAATTTTATTATTAATAAACAAGAATTTTTCAAATATTCATTCATTAAAATATTTAAATCAAAAAACAAATCGTACACTTATTCAGTTAGAAAACCATTGTGTTTTTAAATTATGAAATTGAATTCAATTAATAGATGATCAAATGAATGGTTTTAGCAGAGAACATCTTCCCGTGGTATACAAATGCTATTTATTGAATCATGCTATGCAGAAAAAACAAGATAAGCAGTAAACCATGTAGGAAAGATCAACAAGTTGAAGATATTTAACTCAAATCTTTAATTCGTACTGATCTATGTGTATGCAACAAATTGTTGGACGATTACAAACTCTCGCGATACGCTTTCTACAACATATCCTTTGAGTTTTCTAGCTACCAGTAATATCTGTAATACCGAGGAACTGCAGCACACTACGAATCAGCAGAACATCACATTAAAACACAAATCCTATGAAGGTGAAAACATTGTCAAACTTCTGGTTAAAGCTCCTTCCACGAGATGAATTGGAATACTGTGACTTTTTTGTGGAGAAGTTCTAAATTTATTATGAAATTCACTAAGAATTATAAACCAAAATTCAGAGTGCTATGAGAATTAGAGGAGTCACAGCGTGTCAGAAATAGACACTCCAGCAAAAAGTAAACTTTGCATAATATACAGTTTCTCTTCAATAAACGTAAATTTGTAAACCTGATGGCTTAAAATGTTTATAATTTGTATGAAATTTACTTGTAACATGTAACAGTCAATCATAGAAAATTTTAACTATGTTAATTCCTTTTCGCTCACAACGATAGTAATTCGACTAAAACTCTGGGAGCTTAGTTGAGAATACCGATTTTATCAGCCGTCAGGATATAATCGCAATGTCTTCTAAATGGCGAGAAGTGACGGGACAACAGTGAGCATTTTTGGCTCGAGTGGAATCAACTATGCTACATATTAAATAAATAATTCTCTTTTCGTTTTTATAAGCTTTAGATCTGACTTTAAAATCTATTTTCTAATATAGAACTTATATGGAGAGTTAGAGAAATCAAAAAGGAAAAAAAGATATGAAAATGTTACGATTTTAATCGGGAAAGAAGCTCTTTATCTATTCTATTATTTTATACATAAAATAGCATTGAAAGTTGACAGACCTATTAAGACAATTATTTTTTTTAAACTTTTTCGAATTGCAACGATTTAAAAAATGTATTCAGTTCTTATAAATAATTTTTATCAAATTGAAACAAAATCAATCAAAACGAAACTTACCTTTACCGTCAATAGCATTAAGATCACCGGCTGTTGAGGGTGTTGTCGTTGTCGCTGCAGTCGTAATTGCAGATGTATTGGTTGTAGCGGAAGATTGAGAACAAGTTGATGTAATTGTTGACACTGTAACGTGAACAGATGAAACAGAATTTGGTTTTGCTGAAAGCGATGTAGCAGCAGTAGTGCTGGTTGTTAATAAATTCCCACTACCAGTACTACCCATGCCTCCAGCAGCTGAGGCAATAGCATCTGTCGTGGCATTATTATTATTGCTACTAATATTGGCAGGATTGCTATTTAGAGATGACGTAGACGACATGTTGTTTGTTGTCACCGCCGTTGTTGCAGTTTTGGTAAGGTTGTTAGAATTATTAGGAGGTTGTTGCTGTTGTTGTTGTTGATTACTAATATTTGTATTACTGTTGGTGGTGATGGTAAGGGAGGAAGCGGAATTAGTGCTGCTATTTGGATTCGTTAAATTCGAACTGTCCATATCGGCAACACGTTTCTTTTTGGGTTCACTATAACAACAGAATGAAAAATATAAAATAAATACGATTTTCTTTCACAATATGTTACAGTTTAACTTACCTAACGTCTGAGTTACAGTCTGTATTATTATTGTTATTCGCCCCCATAAGGCTTTCAACTTGTGCCACTTTAAGTTTTTGACCCAAGAAATTACTAGCGGTAGTTGAGGTAGTCGGCGTTGTAACATTATTGTTGGCCGTTAATTTAGTCGTATTGCTACTACCAATACTACTACTAGTATTACTATTACTACTACTATTAATATTATTGTTATTATTATTATTATTGGAATTATTTGTTGTGGTGGTGGTGCTGATTGTGGTGGAGGTGGCGGCAAGAGCCGCACCAACATTATCCTTATTAGCAGCATTTATGGACGAATTATTATTGCTGTTATTGTGGTTGTTCGCCATGCCCTTGTCGTTACTGCTCGTGTTATTGGCTGGTGACTTCACATTGTCCGCAACTGCTGTTGTAGCTGCATGGGAAGTCGTTGATGCCGCCGCTATGGCTGCAGCATAAGAGGATTTAATGCCATTTGGCGTTGTTGTTAAGGGCGGATGTGTAGTTGTAGTATTTGTAGTTACTACAGTTGAAGCAGATGATGAAGACAGAAGAGCCGTTGTAGTGGTAGCCGTTGTGGTTGTTATTGAGGTTGTGGGTATTGCCAACGGATCTTCTTCTTTCATAAATGTACTACTACTGCTACTGCAGGAGGCTAAGCCATCTAATTTCCCACTGTTTTTATCACTTGTCGTTGTTATTGAATTATTAGAATCGTTGGATTTTTTCTTATTGACCTCTTTGGATTCGTCCACTTTAGATTCATCCAGTTTGCCAACCGTTTCACCTGCTTTCGTTTTAGCTGCAGTTCCTGTAGAAGCAGCATCTGTAGTAGTTGTTATTTCGCTAGCTGTCTTGGAGGCCGTAGTGGTTGTTGCCGTTGTAGACGCGGTGGCGATTGAAGAAGAGGCGGTAGTGGTTGAAGATGTAGTAGTTGGCTTACTGTTACCACTATGAGTTGATACTTTTGTAGAGTCCGTTGTAGTGGTATCAGCTGTGGTATAAACAGCCGTTTCAGCTGTGGCTGTGTCTGCTTTACTTGATTTCGAATTTGACGATGTCTTGGCCGCTTCAGATGCAGCTTTTTCACGTTCGGCTCTTTCCCGCTCTCTTTCAGCTGCTGCCGAACGTCCTCCGGTCTTTTGCTGCTGCTCCCTTTGCAGTCGTGTCGTTACGCCTGTAGTCAGCGAATCAATGATGCATTGAGTCTGTTGTTGCTGCGATTTTTGCAGAGTTTTTGAAGCTCTTGTACGTTGGCGTGATTTTCGAAGCAGCTGCTTATAATTTTCCGTCTTCTTGCTGAGGTAGTAGTAACGTACACAGTCCTGTGCCGATTTCCGATCCAAACTGGCAGCTATTGCCCCAAAATTCTTGGGGTGTTGAAGGAATTTCTCCTTGAAGGTATCCTTTTCGCCAGTCGTCCACACATTCAGTTTGGCTCTTTCTTTATGAACGGCAACCATATCTTCGATAAGACCATTCTCATTGTGATACGCATATGTTCGTTGATGGGCATCATACATTAGCGGTGGTATAATGGCGTAAGATCGCATTTTTCTTACCTCCATAGCCTGTTCGTGTAAACCATCCATTATTTCCTCGTAGTCCGCTTCGGATTTGATGCGTGATCCCACACGGTTGAAACGTTCTTTGTCTTCACGTTGTTTGCGCAATTCAGTAAAGACCTTCTCAAAGAATTCACGATTCTTAGCTTCACGTGCTCGGCGCTTGGCGCTCGCTTCAGACTTATCGACACGCTTCTGCCACTCAGCAGACATTTGGGCGTACGTCTCCACCAGCTTGGTGTGATGCAACCATCGATCATGTTTTATTTTACGTATGTGCTCGAGCAGAGGTCCTTTTATGGTCGCTTGGTGACGTTGTAAAATTGTTGTTAGATGTTCAACATCCAGAGGTTGATTGTACAACGGCAGCAAATAGCGCTGACCACAGCTGTCTAGTATGGAATGTTGGGAGGCGGCCGTTTTACGGTTCGCCATATAGATTTTTTGGGCCAGCGTTTTGGAACGCCACGAATTCGCAGCATCATCTTCAGCATCTGCCTCAGCCTTTAATCTTGCCGCCTCAGCCTGTTCTTTCTGTTGTTTGGCTGCTGCAGCCACATCCAAAAGACTTTTCTCCTTTTTGCGCAACGAAACTAATGTACTATCTGTCCCAGTGATGTCCGTATCCACCTTTTGAATTTGCATTAAAAGCTCCTCTTTGGCAGTGGGACCTCGCTCTTCGGCATTATCTGCGGGCAGAGTAGGTGATATAGCCTCCACCTGGGGATGATAGGCTTCTGTGGACGAAGACGACGACTGCGCTATAGAAGATGTGGCAGCTGGTGCGGTTGTCGTTGAAACGGAGGAAGAGGTAATTGAGGTGATTGCCGAAGATGGCAATGAGGAGGAATTGGCCTTGCCGGCCGAACTTGAAGTATTCGTTATAACATTTAGGGACGTATTAATGCCCCCCAATGAGGTGGGCGTTACACGATTTATTGGCGGTGTATTGGCATTTGGTGGTGGCGGTAGTTGTTGGGTCTCAACTTTCAGTTGATGCATCGTCACTAGTTGCGGTTGCGCTGGCGGTTGTGATTGTTGCTGATGCTGCTGCTGCTGTTGCTGTACTGTAGGCTGTTGTTGTTGCTGATGCTGATGCTGCTGTTGCTGAGGGGGTAAATGAGTGGGCGGCATGACAGATAAATGCGTTTGTGGTGGCAATGATGGGTGTCCATGTATAGCAGCATTAGCCGACCTTATGGCATTCGCTTGTGCCTGTGTTAAACCTACAGCCGGTGATGGTTGTCTCTGCTGTTGCTGCTGTTGCTGAAGGTGTTGCTGCTGAAGATGTTGTTGGTGCTGTTGCTGTTGCTGTTGCTGCTGCTGTTGTTGTTGCTGCTGCTGACTAGGCGGAGGTGGTTGGACATTTTGCAGTTGATGTGTAGTAGGCAGGTGATTGGTAGTGTTTGAAGAATTGGTGACAACATTATTCGCATCACTCAGTCGTATCTTTTTATAGGGCTGCTGTCCACCAGGATCGGATGGACCCTGCGTAGGCCCATGTCGATTTAAAGACGCAGCCGCTACAGAAACAGCATTTGTTAGATATTCATTGGAATATTGTTGCGGTTGTTGTTGACGATGTGATGACGGCATAAGTATACGTTTACCACCGCCAATTATGCCACTACTACTACTGCTGCCACCAACACCAGCCATGGGTGATGATGCATTATTAACGCTATGGGGGGAACTGGTACCGGGCAAACCACCTCCTGTATTCGCTCCCGTTGTTGAATTCGGCGCATTGCTGAGCAATTGGGTCGAACCAGTCGATACGGTTTGATGTGTGGCAGGTGGATGGGCAAAATGCAATGTTTCCAAACCATGAGCAGTACTAATGCTAACACTGGAGGGCGGAGGAGGTCCTTGCACCACACCAGCTGAACCCGGAAGTGGTGCAGCAGCTGCCAAAGCAGCAGCCACACGATGATAGTCCTGTACCGGTGGTATTCTAGTGTATGGACTTTCGCGATACTGAGCTCCGGGACCATGTATACCGTATGGACTCTGGAGGATAAAACGTTGAGGTGCTTCACGTACTGCATTAACATCCGTAAATTTGGCATAAACATTTGCAGCAGCTTGTGAACCGGGACCGGGTCTTGGTGGTGATAGAGGACTAGCTGCCGAACGTGACGATTGTTGTTGTTGTTGCTGTTGTTGTTGTTGTTGCTGCTGCTGCTGTTGTTGATGATGATGCTGCTGTTGCTGTTGTTGCTGCTGCTGATGGTGTTGCTGTTGCTGATGATGTTGTTGCTGCTGCTGTTGCTGATGTTGTTGCTGCTGCTGCTGCTGATGTTGTTGCTGCTGCTGCTGCTGCTGATGTTGTTGTTGCTGATGCTGTTGATGCAACTGTTGCTGATGCAAATGATGCTGCTGCATTTGTTGTACATGCATTTGCTGCTGCTGTTGCTGTATACTTTGTGGAAGAGGTGGTCCGAGGCCACCACCAATTCCCTTCGCATAGGATGACGTTGTATCGGCAACAGGCCTGTAAAATCAAAAGAAGAAGAATAACAGCCGATTATTAGATTTTTAATGTCCACAAAATTATTAGAATACAACAAAAGATATCTAAATTTAATTATTAATACAATAAAACAAAACAAATAAAAATAAAGCATTTATTTTATTTACTTTTTGATACGAATCTCCTATTTTTGCTGCTTTTTATTGTTTACTAATACCGAAAAACTGAAAACCACTAAAAAGGAAAAAAAATGTTTGTTTATGCTTCACACCATGCTGTTTAAACGATTATCAGTGATGGTTACTTTCGAAGTAATCGATAACTACCACATGGCGGCACAGGGTAGGGATAGTAAAGTTGCATTTTTAGATAGTGATAAGTAAAATACGAAAATATTCGTATCAATGAATGGAATTCAAAATTTTAATAACAATTTAAAAGCGAATCTAATTAATATAGTGGTATCGAAAGTAAAATTGAATTTTTTACTGAATTTTAATTCGGAAGTAAAATCATTACGTCTTGGTGTTAAATTTTTTTTTTTTTACAATTATTTAATTTTTGCTTTGATTGTGAATGAAAGCGATTAACATAAGGTTTCGACGATTTTTTTTTGTTGTATACATAAAAATATCAAAAAATTAAGTTTTCATTTATTTAAGTTTTTATTTAAATAATATATATCATTCTTACATTTAAAGGAATAAAATGTTCTTAAATTAAGCAATCCTATATAATCACAATGAATTAATTTAAAATCGATATTTAATGAAAATTTTGAACACAAATAATTATTAATGAATGGATCGATTATTAATGACAACCGAACCTCAATCGACAGTTGCGGAAAGAGTATTATTGTAGATTTTTTTTTTTTTTTTTTTTTTATTATGATTATAAGTATTAAAATACTTTAAATTTTCAAATTAAACAAAATTATTACAAAACATTAAATAATACAAAATTTATACATTTTCGTTTAAAAATATTTTCATTTAATTCATTTTTAATATTTGTTGGTAATAAATTGTATAGCTGTAGTCCTTTATAAAACAACGTTTTCTGCATCTGGGTTGACTTCACTCTTTGAATTCGAAAGTCGTCCGCATTCCTCAGAATATAAGGTTGGCTTTCTCCAACATATTTAATCTGCTCGCATAGGTATTTAGGCGCGTCACCATTCTTCATGTGAATATAAAAGTATATTTCAGAAAATACAAATTTTCAGCTGGCAGCTCTCAACAAAACGTCCATTGCTATCTATGATCAATACACAACACTGCAGTTTCACCTTCAATATTTTCTTTCAACATTTTCGCATATACACCTGCTTTACATACTGCCTATCAAATTCCAAGAAATTGGTAACTGTAACATAGGTAGCAGGCAATTTTGTAATCTTCAATAAAATAACAATAAAGTCCTTCCGAGATCTTTTTCAGAAAACCAGTGAGTTAAAAATTAAAAGACAAAAACTGATCGTGAAACCCTCAGGCAAGTGTTTTATTTTCTATTAAATATTAATTCGATATTCTAAACGACCTTTACCGCGAATTTCATAAGAATTCATAATACGATTACAAAGCTACAGACAAATCAAGAAGAATCTGTACAGGTAGAGGCGAATAACACAATAAATACAACAATATATTCAATGTAAGAGAACCTAACCTAACACAGGTTAGATTGTATGGTTAAACAGGTCAATCGGGGTCGTTATGCTCCATTTTGAAATCCTGATAGAGATTTACACACATTGTGTGTGTTAACGTTACCTACGACTAGCAGACCTTTAGTCAGATTTAAGAAACTTTTTCTTGCCAGCTAATTACTTCCAAAGCTTTTATAAATCAAAGAAATATTTATTTTTAAGCGACCAAAAAATTTACTAAAAAAGTGTAAAAATTGGTTCCCTTTTATTAAAACTAATCCATTTAATATTTAGTTTTGAGATGGTAATAAATATGTAAATATATTTGTATGTAAATCTACAAAAAAAATTCCAAATGCCAAACAAAAATTTAAGCAAGCTGGACACTTGAGCATAAATAAAGCTTGGAAACGAGAAAGTCAGAATGTACAGATTTGCCATGATATAGAGATTGAAAAGAAGTAAAATAGAATAAATATTTTGCACTTCGTGAAATATTTCATAAGCTTTTAGTATTTATTTTCTCAACCTGTATGCCATACAACATATCAGCATAATAAGCAGAATTAACGTGTATTAAATATGCATAAATCGTTTTACAAATTTATGTAATAATCTAAATGACTTTACGTCTATAATTTGAAAAAATAAACATTTTTTTAAATTATTAAAAAATCATTGTCCAAATTGTTCTTAGGGTATATACTAACTATAAAAATAACTTTAAAATAATAAAAAAAAAAAAAACACAAAACTAATTCTTATTTTCCGGCACTTGATTTGGGACGTTTAGCCGGACGAGAAGGACCAGCTGGAGCAGAGTGTTGTTGATTTTTAGCTTGAGCTTCGGCTAACATAGCAACGGTACGTCTCAAATCATTAATTTCGGCTTGCATTTTGTCATAAGTGGGCCTTTAATTAGAAAAATAAGTTAAATAAGTCAAGGAATAGTTTTTAAACAATTGAATTATTCTTTAAACATACTTGTCAACCGTATCAATGTTGGTCTGGGTAGGATGATTCAACGAAGAATGACTTGTTGCTGTATTCTGCTGCTGTAAAGTAGTCAGGGGCACTGGTGTTATGTATGCGGTACCAGTCGTAGTTGATGTACCATTTGGTGGCATGTTTGTAGCACTACTTACACCCTCGGCACTAGCCACAGCAGTGATTTTTAAATTTGGATGCATTCTGACGGGCATTTTTATGGCGGTTTTTTGTGTTGCTGTTGTATGTGCCAGCGGCGCCAGTGGCTGTGGTATTGGTGGTTCCGGAGCTGTGGTTTGTTGTATGTTATTTGGTGTTGATGTCGTTGCTGTTGCTTGTGTTGGCAACATAGTGCTGCTATTGTTGTTTATGGTAGAAACAACTGTGGTCATGGCTGCTGTGGCTGATGAACCTTGACCCGACATGATTTTTTTCAACATTTGATCGGCACTTTCTTTTTGTGATGTCAGTAGCTTTTGCATAGTGGCTGGATCATTATCGGTAATTTTCTTTAAATACGTTTCATCCGTATCCACTACTACATAATTGACAACATGTACATGCGAATTGGGAATAATTCGATAGATGGGTTTCGATTGGCTTTCAACACCCGCAGGATTTTTTATGTCCAACAGTTTGGCTGAAGAACCGTCAACTTGAAAGACAGCAGTAAAACCATTAACCAACATGGGTTTGTCACACACCAATGGATCGGAAACAAATTGTGAAATTTTACGTTTGGGAACCATGGTAATTAATTTGTTAACATTGCAGTCGGGATTCTCACAACGACGTTCGGAGGTCTGCACGGGAGGATTGGGAGCCGTAGCAGGAACTGTTGTCGCTGCCATCATTTTCCTGTTGTCCGTTTTTTCACAACACAGCTGTTTTGTTAAATATAAAAACGTAAACAAATGCTTCTTCTTTTTCCTCTTGCAAAGTTGCTTGTTGAACAAAAATTAAACAGCTGGCTGCCTGACAGTAGAGGTGAATATAACTAACAGTTTCAAAGCCACTGGCAAAAAGTAAAAGCAGGCGAACGCTGCCAATAATGGAAATTTATAAGCAACGCCACAAATTGTAGAATTCGTTGAAATTTTTATTTGAATTGTTTTCAAATATGTTTTTATTTGTTTTCAAATATCTTTTTCTATTGTCTTTTTTTTTATAAAATTTTCTTTAAAGTGCGATATTATCTTAATCTCTGAAGATGTAATGATTTCACTATTTCTTAGATTTCTTTCCTCACTGTTAACCGTTGTCACATTTATTCTTTAACCATTTTGATCTTCCAACTTTAATTTTTAGCATTAATTTCTATTTATTTTGTATATTTTAATTCTTTCTTTATTATGTTTCTTCAGCTTTTCACGCTTGTTAATGTTTTTTTAACTACTCACAATAAATGTGTGTTGTTTTTTTAACATGTAGCGATAGAATAACGCCACAAAAGAAAATAAAATAAGAGTTCTCACTTCTTCTCTTTCTCTGTATTGAGGTGAATTTTGTTTATTTACCTTGCATTACTAAGAGTAAAAGTGACAACGAATATTTAGCTTGCTTAACCGTTTCGTTAAAAATCCATGATGGCTGCCACTGTTGCTTTAACCTCACGCAAAAGACAAAGATAGATAAATGCTTTTCAATATTTCATATACTTTCATCTCTCTCAGTTTGGTGTATAATTTGTTTACGTGTTAGTAAATTCATGATGGCCGCTGTTGATGAAACGGTTCAATCTACAACTTGTTTGAGGTTGATGCACGAGAGTGGTGAATTCTTTATCTCAACATGTTGTGTTCGGTTTGGCACGGTTAGAACTTGAAGTTGTGAGACATGTTTGTTGATGCATGTTGAGTTTGATATTTTATTCGAACCGGTTTCAGGTTGGACATGCTGTCGGTCGTAGTTCGTTTATTTTAAAGTGTTTTTTTGTTGTTTTTGCCTTGGGTGGATGGATGATGATGATGGTGTTGGACTTTAAAGATTTTCATTCTTTATACGTCTGTTCTTTTATTTTTATTATAATTTTATTTAAGCAATCACTTGAATTGGAAAATTCAGAAATAAATTTTCTTACAAAAAACGTGAAATATCGAGTAACGATTTTAAATTCCGTGCGAAAAGAAAATAAAAATAACAGCGATTATCTATCAAACATTCAAAAATTATTTAAATTTTAGAATTTGTACAAAATTCTTATCTTAATCACCAATTAATTCTGTAAAAAATGATTAGAGACGACCTAAAATTGACACCAAAACTATTCAAAAACTAATAATTTAGAGTACATATTTTTCATAAAAAATTTTCGATTATTTGAAATAGAGAAAGAAGAGTTTAATTTTAAAAATAACAGATTTCAAGGTGTTTTCATTTAAAAAAAAAACTAAAAACAATATCTTTCCATAGAATGATAACCAAAAATAAGGTTTTTGTGTTATTTGAATAACTATAACTGATTCAAATTCTAAGACAAAAATTTCACTGATATACATAAGTACATACATATACAGTGGTGGCCACGAATTTAAGACACGACATTTTACTTATATATTTGAGATAATTTTTACATCTTATCAAAAAAAATTTAGGTCCATGATATTTTTCTTAATATATTAGTAATATTAGGAAGAAAAATTAATAATATTTTGCTACCTATATTTGGTTAAGAATTATATTTACATATTATATAGATCAAGACAAAATGCTAGTCGGGATTTGATATTTTTTTTGACACAAGTGGTTTACGTTGTGCAATACACCCACGCATGTTTTTCTCATTTAGACATCTTCTTATTGCCCTAGACGAAATATCAATACCAAAATCCAATACAATTTTATTTTTTATTTTACTTGAGCTCGTGAAAGGATTATTAGCAGCTACTTTAGGGTGTATTTTTTCGGGCTCTAGGTTGCTGCTTGACATTATTTGTGGTAGCATGTTGCTTGATGTGTTCCAGCGCGTTGTAAATCTTGCAATTAAAACATTTAAGCAGCTTAGATATCTCCATTATTATTTTTCCATCAAATTTTACTTGTTGGATCAGTTTTCGCTCGGCATCGGTATTCCAAGTACCTCTGGCCATTTATAATTAAGTATTTCTATGTATTCCAACATAAAATAAAATAAAACATTCGTTGCTCAACGTTTAGCTTCAAAAAACACCAAAAAATCACTTAAAAACCAGATATTTCTGAAATGTCTTAAATTCGTGGCCAATTTCAAATAAACGTTTTTACAATAATATGATCAAAAAGCAACAAAATGTAAAAGGAAACAAAATAAAGTAATGGTACTTTTTCTTAATATTACAGGGTATATAGAAAAAAAGTATATAAAATTTGATATTACAGGATTGTAAATATTATCACAACTAAGTCAGTCATATGTCGTGTCTTAAATTCGTGGCCACCACTGTATGTACCTAGTACTTATTAGAAAAAAATCATTCACAAAAATTAAATAACGATTTGTTTAAGTGGGTTACTAGAATTACTTGGAACCCCCGCTCCTCCATTATTTCACTTCATATCAATAATAGTTTTTTGATACCTATAGATATACTGTCGAAAATCTGTCAGTCAATAGGCTATTGTTTAAATAACGTGTGGTTCTTAGCTGCTTTG
Organism: Sarcophaga carnaria; assembly: GCA_958299815.1. NCBI lineage: Eukaryota > Metazoa > Arthropoda > Insecta > Diptera > Sarcophagidae > Sarcophaga > Sarcophaga carnaria. Next base: position 90,482,384 of record OY283149.1, read on the forward strand.
TTTTCCAAGAAATAAGTTCCAACCGAAAAATTATCTTTATAGTGAAGCACATTTTATCTTAATTAATACTTTAACAGATAGAATTGCCGAATGTAGTAGTAACGAACAACAGCCAGAAGTAGCCAGAAAGTTGTTAATGCACTCTGCAAAATACCGTACGTTACTGATAACAGAGTAATGTATAATAATTATTGCCTATTTTTGTCAGAAGATTTGGGATGTGGTTTCTACAAGCGGGTGCTTTATACAACGATACCATGAGTCTATTGGGAGGCGATTTTAGTCAGTAATTAAGATCTCATGTCTTGCATTGATCCATTGGCCCTCATCCTGAAAGTTAACATTACAGATAACAATGGTGAGCTAATGACCGAGCTGCTGGAGCAAGAATGTCAACAATAGCTCAAGGCAACGTGCAATGTGAAAGAATTGGATTTGGTTAACATATGATTTCAAAAACGGTTCGACACGTCAAACCATCCAGCACGATCAGTAAAATTTAATTCCAGGCCTTGAAGACTGCTCGAAAAACTGAAAAAATAGAGTTCTTTTTCGCGGGTATTGTTTACAAAATAATAATTCTTATAAAGTAAATGACAGGCATTCATCTATAACTCTAAATGTATGTTTTTTTAAATCCAACATTTAAAAAATACATGTTAATACAATCCTGCCAACCGGAAGTCGCCCTTTCCTCTAAAGTAAACAACGTCCCTTTTATTACCATTATTTTAAGAAAGAATTTCATTTCTTTCCGATTAATATATTAACGGTGTAAACACAATTTTCTTTAATTACAAGAGCCATACTTTTACATGACCTTGAACACTAAAACCCTATCTTTACAAAGAAAACCGTCTTTAAAATATTTTCTATTGAATTTAAAATTATCTAAAATCAGACTTAAATTCTATTTTCTTAATGTCAAATGTAAATAATAAAAAAAACAATAAAAACTATATAAAAACATTAAAAAAAATAGAAAGTATTGTGTGGCTATAGAAATAAATAACACATACACACATAGCAACAAAACAATGAAATACGCCCAAAATTTACGACCCTGGGCACGACAACATCTCATAAAGTTAGTAAACAGAGAACAAAAAAAAACAAATTATTTGCAAAGTTCCAGAAAAAGGAATGAGTGCACACCATTCATAACACGAGAGCAGCAACAAAATACGATAGAAAAAAAATTAACAACAATAACAACAACTATTAAGGAAAGAAAGAAAATAAAAACGGAATAATTGCGACGTTGCGCAAAAGAAAGAAAATCCTGACAGAGTAAAAAAAAATGTGTATAAAAAGATAACAGATACAGACGATCAAGCCGGCACGTGTAGTACCTTAAACGATGGTACATTATAGATTGATCAAACGTTGAGCGGATTTAAATTTATGCACAATTGGTTTCCAGTGCCAGTTTTTCTGCTATTCGAAGGTTTATTGTCCTTAACAAATAATTTAACGGCCTCAGATCTACCAACCTAATAGGACACCAGTCAATTTTTCTATTTTTCATTAAATAAATTCAAATAAAATTACTTTTTGATGAAACAATCTTTAATTTGTTTTTACCTCACGTACAACTGTTTTTTTTTTAAGGACACCACCACACTATATTCAACTAAGAGTGGGTGGTGGTAGTGTAACTTTTGACTCTTTCCTCTTATTCTCACCACTTGATACAAAATGGGTTAGTCTGAGAGAATACAACTTAAAAATAATACATACTACACAAAAAAATCCATTAAAATACCAAATGGAAACTTTTTATAATTTTAACAAAACATAGAACGCAAAAAAAAAAACGTCTTGTTAGATTTTTTTTCTTCTTCTTTTCTTTAGCATTCTCGCATGTTATTTTTCTTCATTTCTTTCTTCTTTTTTTTTCTCATAAAAACACGACTGATGAAAGGAAACTCATTAAAATTAAACCGAAATAAAAGAAGAACAACCAAATACACGCACACGCATACAAAACTTCTTTTCATTTTATATGTATTATTGTGTGTGCACGCACACAATACAAGAGAAAATTATTGATTATTTTTGTTGAGATTTTTTTTTCGTTTGCTTGCTTTGTTTGCAAATTAAAAACAAGAGAGATGTTAAAGGAGACGAAGAAAGAAGCAAATAAGAAAAAAAAAAACTGTAATAAAAGCTTTGTAAACAAAATTTATATGGAAGTTACGTCTTGAGAATAATTTAAAGCTGAAGGATACTTTGGAAAAGAAAAAACACAACAACAGTGTTGCCATCAAGGAAATGTTATTTTAAAAGTATGGATGGAATTAATACTAAAATAATGAAATGTGAGAGGATAGATATTAACAAAAACAAAAATTAAGAATTAAAATCAAATTTGTAGCACAAAAATTCTTGCTATTTATTTGACAAATAGGTATTTACCGAATTTGAAAATACAGAATGCTTCATGAAATCGCATTATTCTGTGAAAAGTTTTCTCCTTTCAAAAATGAATAAAAATTCGACAAACTTCTCATAATCCCGAAGGTCAATGGTCTGTTCCAATAAGTGAATCAATATCATCAAACTTGCCTCTCATTTGGTTCATGGTGTCGCTCACCGTATGGCATGTGGAAACATCTGTTTGAAACCACGTGTCAACCAACCAAATCCAATGTTACCATTTTTATCATTACACAGGTGTTATGTTTTTCAAAAATAGCACTTTTTCGTAGCACGTTTAGTAACAAAACTAATTTTATTGCACAAAATGTTCTTTACCCCTTAAATTTTATTTTTTAGTTACACTTTATGTCACAGAATTAAAATGCATTAAAGCAGCATTAAAACGATTTGTTTTCGAGGATACAGAAAAACAGGGAAAGACACCGTAGAAGCCAAGAAAACGAAAAAGGTACTAATAACTGTAACCAACAAGAAAAATATTTTATTGAAATTTTTTGGTGAAATATGGCAACAGTGCAAGCAACCATGAATGAATTTAAATATTGCTTCTATTGCTGATGTTATTGCTATTACTATAACAGCCAACAACAAATACAGTAGGAGTTACAGCAACACTAACCATTTTCTATAATACGATACTTATGTACATACACAGAATGTACATATATATTAAATGACAGCAGTAAGGAGAGAAATAGACGAAACGAAAAAATAGTCCCAAATCGAAGAAAGTATGTACATATGTACGTGCAAAAGTAAAAAAAAAATACCAAAACAAAAATATAAGAAAGGCTGAGAGGGAAGACTGATAATTTGAAAGAAAACTCGACTTAATAACACACAGCTTGGACTTACATATGGATGTACATATATACGGACGGATGAGTGATTTTATTTGCGTCTCTCTGATAATGACAGAATTTTGTGACTGTCACAACAGCTGACTGTCAAATGTAGACAAATTAATAATAAAATTACCAACATCAACAACAAATATTCTACTTTATATCATAAGATACAAAACACAGGCGCAAGTATGTATATGTATATGCGTAGTGTATACTTGATTTTGTGTTGTATTTTTATGTACATACACACACACACATACATATTTCTGTATATTTTCGCAAAACAAAATTTGTGCAGTTTTGAGAGAAAGAGTAAGTGTCAAGGAAGAGAATTCAGAGAATTAAGTTTTTTTTTTTTTTTTTTTTTTTTGATAACATGAAAACAAATGCTACTCTTTTATTGTTATTGTAGAGTCCTTAATTTCATACGGTTTTCTTTTGTTGTTCGTTCAATGGCTGCTGCTACTAGCATTGCTGCCAGTATTAAGGAATTTGAAAAATATTTTTCAATAAAGAAAATTCTTCGATTTTTTCCCTTCCTTTTATGTTTGTTTGTTTGTTTATTGATTGATTGCTATTTAATGAAATTCAAGGGAAAAATGAGATGCAAGTAAAATGAGGACGGAGAAAAAGGATAAAAATAACCGCAAAAGAATGTAACAAAGTAGTGCTCTATGTGTGTGCACTAAAAAATTCAAACTTAGAAATTAGAACAGTCATGCCAAGACAGTGATGAAAGCAATGTTAGAGGCCTATACACTATAATAAAGGGTAAAAATGAGAGAAGTGCAAAACAAATCAATATGATAGATACAAAGCTCATATGTATACACATATTTTCTAAAAGATAATACAGTTGCAAAGCCAAAATAAACAAGAAAAAACATGAACAAAACTGCAAATAAACAGCAACAAATCAGCAGTAAGTTTCTAGAAGTTACCACGTCAAAGATAAATAAAATAAAATGCACGATTTTATAAGATAAAAACGTATGTCCCGCAAGACACAATTCTTACAGTTAAATGTAAGGAATCCTGTAAGGTTCAAAAGGTTAGATTCGTAAGAAGGTTTCTTAATAGTTGCTGCTTTGCAGATTTTCAGTTGCGTCATTGCCTGTTTAATTTTCTCGCTCTGTAGTATAAATGTAAAAATAGAAAGACATTCATCTAAAAAGAAAACGACATTAATGTTTGACAATTTAGTTCTGGAAGAATCAAATGGGAATTCTCTTTTGTTATCTCGCTATTTTAGAAGTTTATACTAATAAGTAATCTTATTGCACTTAAAGCCACTGGATACCCTCCCCTTAAGGCTATTACACTATATTAGATGCTAAAATTCGAAACACTCTTCTATACAAACGTTTTCTATAAAGAAATGTAAGTAAATTCACTTTAATTTTAAGTGACAGCGTAAATATGACAGCTAAAATTCTCAATTATAAATTAAAAGCTATTCTTCTTTAATTTCATTTATATTTCTGTTTTTACAAAGACAGTTGAAGGTTATGAATGTCAGTCAAAGTATGACATAAGAAATTCAGTAAAATTGGTACATAATTGCAAAGCAAATAAAGACCAAGAAAATATTTACAAATTGTTTATATCATCATCCTGAAATGTGTATCTTGTCCCTTTTTTCGATTTCTACTTTTCTTTTTTAATAAAACATTTTACTTTAGTTTAATTTACCCATTGATTTAGAAATATTTCCCCTTTTAAATGCTATGGTAACCTTTTTGTTAATTTGCACAGTTATTTCCTTAAAGGTCATTCAGTTTCATTGGGAAGACATGTATTGTATTTGTAATCTCTAAAAATATTTGCACCAAGAATACAACTTATTTCCATTAATTCCCGCATTGACTCTTCGGTTATTTTTTTTATGACTCACTCACACTCAAGACTACCATAAATATTGATAGCCATTTGTTGTGCTTTTTTATTATAATTGAGAAAAACAAAAACAAATTTTAGAAAGCAATAAAAAAATATACGAAATTAAATCATATGAGAGGAAATATGCACAATACATAGGCGAAACGAATGATTTTTTTTAACTTGTTTACTTGCACACATACTATGTACGTGCATATGTACATACGTATGCATATAAATAAGTGTGTTGTATTTACGGCTGTATTGCTGGTTATTATAATGAAAACAATAACAACAATAAGTAACCCAAACAAAAAAATTTTAAAGTACAAAGAAGGCGCAGTAAAAACAAAAACAACAAAATACAAAAATTGTCGGCAAATACAAATGTATGCACGCATATCTGCAGCAGACAAACAAAACAACACATGGTTTTGTTTTTGCAAAATAAAACAAAACAACAACTTTTCCATCGTTGTTTTTGTTATGATGATTGTTTTGTTTTGTTTTCATATGCACATTGTTATTGTTGTACTTGCGATAGTACAAACATGTAATTTTATGTGTGGAGAAAATTTGGCAACAGTGCACCAAACTCGAATTTGTAGTGTTTTTCATTTTTTTGTTTTTGGAAAAGTAATAACAATAACAACAACTATGTCCGATTGATAAAAACGATACGTAAAATCGTGTAGAGGTTGTTTTATTTTGTTCTTTGTATTTTTTTTTCAATTTTTGACAACATACTATGTAGATGATAACAAATTAAGGGATGCCAACTATAGTGTATGGTGTTGACAAAAAGAAAAAAAAAAACGTTAGATTTTTGGAAAGGATTTCTAATACCAAGGTAAATAAAAAGTTTGTAACATTTTAAATTGAGTCCTAAATCAAAACTCCTTACTTATTGATCTCGTAGAGATGTAGACTGAACACAGAATCTAACGGTGAAAAGTGGAAAAAAAACAGGTCGCCTTTTGCACGTTCGAAATTTACTTTGCAAACTCTTGGTGAGGACACTCTTTGGGGTACTCGTAAAGTTGTTTTGTTCTTCCTTCTGACTTTTGCCTTGAGTTTTTAGGCATTGGTGGAAAGGAGAATGAGAAATGGAGCAGGCTTAAGCTGCATTACGACACATTCAAATTTATGTATGTGTTGATAATATCTATTTTGCTTAGCACAGTAACACATCAACATTATACCTTCAAACATCATTCTATAAGAGTTGCGAAGAAGAAACATATGATTTCTGCAGCGCAGGTTGTGAAAAAGTGCTGCATGGGCTTAATGGCGAAAGGTAAATCCTACAGGAACGAAACTTATCCCAAGTGAGAGATGCGAGTTATTATAGGAGTACTAACGGGACATGGCCCGTTTAGACACAAAATCGGTAGATGAAAGATGGATATCTCCGATTCCTGGAATAAATATGCAAGAGCGTAGAAAACAGTGAATATTTTCTGTCCTTGTGCGTAGACAGAGATGACTAAGTAGTGGAAGTTTCGACAACACGGTAGATCTGAAAAGACTGCCGACCTTTTGTTCTAATAGAGTTTACAAACAACCATTAAAGAGAAACCGGATATGTATGTGAAGAATTGGAATATTGCTTAAGTTGCAAATGATTTGACTATTATTTAAAATTATTTTCAGTTAGGACTAACGAATTTACTCTCTTTAATACAAAAACAAAATTTTAAATGACATTTTAATACACATATTGTAAAGGCAATTAGTATCATTATCTAATATGATTGCTTTTTTACTTAGAAAAGTTATTATTTTCTTTAAAGTAATTTTTAAAAATTATTTCATTCTTTTATTCCCTATCCTTATTTAATTTGTATATGAAAGATGAAATATGTATTTATGTATGTATATATGTATATATTATTCTACTTTTGTTAACAAACCCAATCCACTTTTCATTTTTAATTGACAGTTTGAAGTAAATGTCTTACCTGCAAAGAGAAAGAAAATAAAAGACAGAAATTAATTAGAATTCATTAATAAATAAATAAAGAAGAAAAAAAGCTAAAATTAAAATACAAAACCAACAACGGAAAAAGGAAAAACATGTGAGCCAATTAAAATTAAATCAACAGCGACGTTGGCAACAATGATAGAGAAGTAACCGTAAAAGCTACAACAAAAACAAAACAACAGCAATGGCAATAAACCCCACAACACAACACAAATCAACCTATAAATGCCAACGCAGAACTGATTAAAAAAGAAAATAGAAAAAATGCACATGCATAAACACACACACGCGCATACACAAAAAAATACTCATTCACTCTCAATTGATAAACAAACACAAGAACGAAAAAAAGTAGAACAGAACAGTTAATGATGTAAATAAGAAGAAAAAAAACGAGAACAACAAAAACATAAAAAAATATCATGTGTATAAAAAAATTAATTGTTTATGACAAATGTCAACGAATTACAACAACAACATGACATTATCTTTGAATAAATAAACAAAGAGAGAAAAAAATTATTCCACATTCCCCTCCCTCTCTATTGTACTCTTATCTAAAACAAACTCAGCCACATACTATACGCACACTTTTACTCTCCTATTGAGTACATACTCGTATAATCCTATTTATAAAAAATAATAATACCGTTATTATAAGCAATAACAACAACGCAAATCATACTTGAAAGTTTAATAACACAACATAACATGGAAAGTTTTTATAATTTTTTTCCTCCTTATTTATCTGTGAGCGACGTTTAACATTTCATTTGAAGGAATTTGATAAAAAATCATATAGACTTGAGCTTGCTATCGCCTTAAATCGTTTAAATTAAATTCTAAAATTAAAACACTCGATTAAAATAAACTTTTTTCTGTTTGACATAACGAATGACGTTATGTATAATACTGATGGTTTTAAGACTCTTTGAATAGAGTTACCATGTTAATAATTAAGAAAATATTTAAATAGGTCAATTTTAAGTGTTACTTTGATAAAAAAAAAATTAGTTGAAATAAAATTAATTAAAAAATATATTACTTAAATAGGGGAGTTAGGTTAGAGTACGTGTACTTGTCAATTAAGACAAGTACAGTACCCGGAGGTCGAATTGACCCATTGTACTAGGGGAGTTGATTTCACGAAAAAGGACGAGTCCTATACAGTCCATTAGATGTTGTTCATTGACATTTCCAAGTGACAGCACAGTAACAACGTATCAGATTGACACAATCGTATTTGTATTAAATTTGCCTGCACACAGAACAAAGCCAAAACAAAGCAATTGATAGCGGTCTAAAGTGCTCAACAACGCATGCCAAAAGATAAAAGTTGTCTAACTTTGTGCGTTGTATTAAGCGGAAAAGTACCGCATCAAACAAAGCATATAAGAAAACAGGTATTTCAACTGAACTGTCAGTTGGAAAAATCAAAGTTTAACGTATGACGGATTGCATGAGACATGCCCACAATCACGCCGTTGATGTAAGGCATGCTCCTTGATATCTTGCTACTGTTCTTAATGCTTTTCGACCTAATCGACGGTATTACTTTTCAGCATTCAAAGTGTATGGAGTTCGTCGTGTCGTCTAATAACACAAACTACATACCACCATTGTAACGCACACCCCGATGACGTAGTCTCGTGCGTTTCACCGGTATTTCACGCCCCCGTTAAGGCAGTATTGTGCGCATCACCGGTTGTACGCCCTGCCCAAAGAAGAAGCCTAGTGCGGATCGCTAGTGCCACACGTGAATGTGTGTTAAACCGTATAAATATCATTATGGTCGCTAACATTTTGTTAATTGTGAGCCGAAAAAGTTATTCCATCAGTAAAAAACTTCTGGATTCTCTGAGCGAAAAGCTGATTCACTGGCATTTAAAGGAATTTAAATTTACTCCGTTAAAGGTGTTCTGCAGAGATTAAAACAAATGATAATTTGTAGGTTTAAAGTTCAAACAATATGATGGAAGCAGTGTGTTAAATGTGTTTCTGTTAATCCATTTTCGGCGTCTAAATTAAATTACTTGCTTCAATTTCGTTAATTGTTTACATTAGAAACAGAATCAATCGTTTGACCAAGTTGTAGAAGCTCATACTGAATAAATTGAATTTGTAATTACTCAGAGTATCAATCATTACTTTCGTTCATGATTCATGATAATAAGTCGGTTCGATTTCATTCCATTTGTAGCAGTGGACAGCAAATGAATATTGGTTCCACCAAAATTTTGTGCAGTTAATTCAGGCGGCAGTCTCCTACATCAAGCTTCATTGTGTATACGGATTTCAAAAAAATTGTCGGCATCTATTCCTAGCAAGGTCCATGTGACTTATATACCGGTATTTCTCTATTGTTTCCATAATTTGTCATCAAATTTTCTAGGCAACCTAATATTACGTTTCAAAATGCGGGGAATTTCCAGAAATTAAACTATAATCAGTATATTCTCTACAAGTATAGGGAATTATTTTTCAAATAGTTTTTCTAGCTCAAGATTTAATCGAATTCCAGAAATTAAATATGAAAAGATTGCGTACACAAGTCACAAGTCATATCACTCATAGTCGCCTAATAAAATGAAAAAAGGAAGTTTTTTTCTATTTCTTATAATAAAAAATGATAAGAATGACTGACTGACTGACTGACTATAAATAAAAAATAATAATAATATATTGTATGTGAGACAAGGTCTTGTTTATAAATGTTATCATCTAACTCATGTGTCGTTTAGCGTTTGCTTTACTAAACCTATAAAAATAGTTTTAAACTCTTATTTTTTTTTATAAATTCTAGAAATATTAGATTAGCATAAATCACAAAAATATTACTCGAAATTTAGAGCACTTTTTAGATTAAAAAAAAAAAATTAAAGGAATTTTAGATATTTTAAAATTTTCAGTGAAGACAAAGAATAGAGCTATAGGGGTAGACTTATATGGGTTTCTAGGACAATACGAGGAGCTTCCTTAGCTATACGGGTTATAACCGGCTTCAGCCCATCGTGGCTGTAGAAATTACATTTTTCTTAGCGACAACCTACAGAATACAAGGAGGAAAAGTGGAAATTACGAAGCAATTTGAAGAGACATGAAGCACTGCACATGAGATCAGATTAGAGCATCATCACAATAATATTGCCTCAGTCAGAGAAAATGTGGTATAATTATCCCAATTTCGCGTTCTCAGCAACTGGGGCTATCTTACACCCCGCTATGGTGTATAAAAAGAAACTCACGCTACATTTAAAGTTCCTTAACCATTCACAACGCCGTGGATAGGATATGTTGAATTCAACAAAATGATGCCACACAATACGATCGATTTTGGCTTTATTGCATGAGAAGTTTCCACAAAGTGTTATTTCATAATTTATCGATGTTTATTAGCCTTTCGACTTTATTTTTGTGGGTCTACGTCAAACACCGTGTTTACGTGAATTCTTTAAACGTTGGAATATTTGAAAACCGTTATTCGTCAGGTTAGTGCTAAGATAGTGAAAATGATCTCTAAAGAATGGGCGCTGCTTTCTCGGTAATTTAATTTACCAAGTACAACTGGGCTAATGATTGTCAACCCAAATTCAGCTGTTCCAAAATAAAATTTCAACAAAAGAAACTTCAAAAAGGGAAGAAACTATTACAACTAATCGAGGCATGCATACGAAATGGCAAGATCCTAGCTGTTACAACTAATCCAGGCATTCATACGAAATGGCAAGATCCTAGCTGTTACAACTAATCCAGGCTTTCATACGAAATGGCAAGATCCTAGCTGTTACAACTAATCCAGGCTTTCATACGATATGTCAAGATCTTAGCATTACAATAAAAAAGTTTCAACGTATCTTTAAGCGAAATTTATTTAACCTTACTTCAGAAACTGAAAATCCTTTACAACCATTTATTTCAAAGTACATAGGCAGCCCTGACTTTTACTCTCGCTCCCTTTATCTGATTCTCTCTTAAAAAAAAAAAAGAAAAAAGTGAAGATAATAGCATGTCTTGCAAGACGTATTTTCTTCTTGTTATTGTTGTAAATTTTCCTGAAAACAACAATTTAAATAGAATTTTTCTTTATTTCCTTGTTATGTTATCGTCTTTTTTTTTTTGGTTTTTTCTTTTTTTTTTTTGTTTTCGTAAGCAATTGTGCAATTTTTTTTTTCTTGCACTTGTAAGAAACATGTCAGCAAGTATAAATGTGTTTACACATACATACGTATATATACAAAACGATGTAAGTATGCATGTAAGTACATATATTGTGTGTTTGTGCATATGTACTTATAGAAGGAATGGAGCAAAAGTTAAAATAAAACAGACAATAAGATGAAAGTGTTTTACTATAGTTTGCGTTTTTTTTTTTCGGCTCTTGTTCTTTTTTTCGTTTTTTGCTTTTTTAGTGTTTGGCACACAAATCTGTTGTGTGTGAGTGCACAGAGCGAGAAAGAGGGGAAAGAGTGGGATGCAGAATGTACTTGAGAGGTAATAGACTTAGAAAAGGTGAGTGAATTGCATTTTTTTTAGCAGCTTTTCTTACTGTGTAATTTGAAATTTGTGTGTGTGTACATATGTATGTATGTTGAGTGTGCTGTAATGGGTGAAGAATACTGCATGTAGTCAAGGTAAAATTTGGCAACATGGCATTGCATAGATACTATATGTATGTATGTATGTATGTATGTATGTACATATGTACTCCTTTAGCGTTTTTTTTCATTCGTTTGGTTCTATTTTTTGAAGCTTTAATGTAATTCATGTTACACATTTTTTTCTTCATCTCGTTTTCTTTTTTTTCTTCTTTTTCGGATTTCTACTTGACTCAACATAATTTAGTGCAGGTTTTATTAATATGAATGTATATATACATACATATGTACATATGTATACATACATATGTATATATTGTACTTTACTAACAGGAAAAAAGTGAATTACATGGCATGCTTTTTTTTTTTTTGTTACACATTTTTTTGTCTTTTCTTTTTAACACATCTTTTTTTTTGGAAAATTTTTGTAACGAAAGCATTTTAGGTTTTTCTTTTCTTTTTTTTCCATACAAATTGGCAATTTGGTACACGTGCGTGTTGGTGGCAACGTTGCATATTTTCACATGGTTGCTAATAGAAGTATAAAAATCTGCATTATAAGCCATTTTATTCTTTTTCTTTTGTATTTATTCTAAGGAATCCTTTAGTTGGCAATAAAGAAAAACAGAATTTCTTCACAGGTCATGTGTTGTAAATGGCTTTTGACTGGAAAAAGCACCATAAAGAAGAAGGCTTGAAATATATGTATTTATATATTTGCATATTACTATTAAAAATATGCAAGTATAGGCGAAATACTTTAATGTTTAATATACATACATACATGTTTGTATGTAAATATACAGTTAATGAAAAGAAAACTTTACATACAGCCACATTAAAATATTTTCATTTCATATCATATTTATTATCAAATTTAATGGAATCACAAAGAAAATGAAAATATTTATAGCTTAAAAATTGTTATCGATAAACATACATAGTTATCAGTGGAGAAAAGTCTACACCCAGCATATGCCAGCTTTTATCCTATAAACACATAAGACGCATCAAATGTTGCGTGCTAATTTATTAACAATCGGTATTTTAGCCAAGCAGCATATGTTTTAAGGCGGCAGCGCCATAGTATAAGTTAAACAAATAAAAACTGAACAGTTGATCGTTTCATTATCAAATGATGCTACCAAAATGCTTTTTCGAGTTTATAAAGGGTGTTTTTTATAGAGGTATAGAACTTTAAGTTGGCATTACTTTTCAAGATGGCGACCAATTTAACAGCTGTCGAGTGATTTATTCTCAGTTTGGTTTGGCAATTCATCACGAATAGACTCACGCCTGAACAACGCTTGCAAATAGTGCAATTTTATTTCGAAAATAATGCTTCTGTGCGGAAAACGTACGGACGTAGTGCGCGTCCATTTTATCGTCGACAAAATCGTCCATCAGAGCAGTTAATTCGATTAACAATGGAACGTTTTCGCACCACGTTTACTCTTATTGATAACTCGCATCCCCAGAGACGCTGTACAGTGCGTACAGAAGAAGCTATTGCTGCTGTAGAGCGTAGCATTGAGGAAGACCCGAATGAGTCCATCCGCCATCGAGCACAGGAATTGGATCTGTGTCCATCCACTTTACGGAAGATTTTGCGGAAGGATCTTGGTTTGCGTGCTTACAAAATCCAACTCGTGCAAGATTTGAAGCCAAACGATCATCAAGTAAGGCGTAGATTCGTCGAATGGGCCCAAAACGGGATTGCCGTTGTTCCCGATTTTCATAAGCGAATTTTGTTTAGCGATGAAGCGCACTTCTGGTTGAATGGCTACGTCAACAAACAAAACTGCCGCATTTGGAGTGAAGGTAATCCTCAAGTGTATGTGGAAACACCGTTACATCCAGAAAAACTGACTGTTTGGTGCGCTTTATGGGCTGGTGGAATCATTGGTCCGTACTTTTTCAAAAACGATGGTGGCCAGAACGTTACAGTCAATGGTGATCGGTATAGAGCCATGATTACTAACTTTTTCATTCCTGAATTGAATAACCATGATGTCCAGGAGATGTGGTTTCAACAAGACGGCGCAACATGTCACACAGCTCGTGCCACAATAGATTTATTGAAAGACACGTTTGGTGACCGCCTAATTTCACGTTTTGGACCTGTGAATTGGCCTCCAAGATCTTGTGATTTAACACCGCTAGACTACTTTCTGTGGGGCTATGTAAAGTCATTGGTCTATGCGGTAAAGCCACAAACGCTTGACCATTTGGAAGACAACATTCGCCGTATTATTGCCGATATACGGCCACAAATGTTGGAAAAAGTCATCGAAAATTGGACGTCCAGATTGGACTACATCCGCGCCAGCCGTGGCGGTCATATGCCAGAAATCATATTTAAAATGTAATGCCACATGATTATCTTTCGGATAAATAAAATTCATTTCAATCGAATAATCCATCGTTGTTTTATTGCAACTTAAAGTTCTATACCTCTATAAAAAACACCCTTTACTTTCATTGTATGCATCGCGTTTTTAAAACTTTTATTTCATGCATCATATTTTTTAATAGCACTAATCAGGTTATTGCCGCGCGGAAAATTATAAACATGCCTAAATGCGCAGCAGCAACAAGCACAACATTGGCGCTTGTTGGCCAACATGTATTCTATTTTTGATAGACTGGAGCGCAGCATTCAGTGTGTCGTATGTGTTTATGGCATTAAACAAATTAGAAAATGAAGCAGAAGAAACCAATAAGCACCGAGTTAGATTCTCTAAAATTCATATTTCACAAGTAGCTGTTTAAAATACAGAAAACTGGTAAACTTTTTAATTTTAATCAAAATAATTTTAATTAAAATTTTGGATTTTAAAAGAGCTTTCGAAACCATCGATAGAAAAATACTTCTGCGAAAATTACAAGCATATGGCATCGAAGACATAGAATTAAAATGGTTTGAATCATATTTAACAAACAGGAAGCAAATAACGAAAGTAAATAACATTAAGTCGCACATACAATACAACGAATACGGTGTGCCACAAGGATCGATATTGGGAGCACTACTATTTGTCCTATATATAAATGATATGCCAAACGTATTGAACAAGTGCGAAATAGTTCTATACGCTGACGATACGCTTATTTTTACCGAAGGAGAATCTGAACAAATATGTTATAATAATCTCAACGAGGATATGAATAATGTTAATATATGGCTAAAAATGAATAAACTTAAATTGAATGAAAGTAAAACGAAAATAATGGAGGTAAATTTAGACAGCAATATAATTTTTAGAATAAATAATCAAATAATAGAAAAAGTGAACCAAATAAAATATTTAGGCTTTATTATTGATAAAAACTTAAAGTTTAAAAATCATATTGATTACATATGTAAGAAAATCGGCAAAAAGATTAGTTTTTTTAAACGAATAAGAAACCAAGTCTCAATTTTAACGGCGGTTAATATATACAACACAATGATAAAGCCTCATTTCGAATACGGTTCGACAATATTATTCACATGTTGCACAGCTCATCAAATCGAAAGATTGCAAAAACTACAAAATAGAGCAATGAGAATCATACTCAAAGTTAACAGATATACGTCGATCCACTTCATGCTTGAATCCCTTAAATGGTTAAATGTAGAACAACGGCTTAAATTGAACACACTAAATTTCATACACAGAATTAAAAACGGTGAAGCACCAGAATATCTAACCGAGCAAGTATCGTACGTGAGAAATTCTCAACCTTACCAACTTAGAAACGCGGAACATTTTAGAATTGAAAGAGCATCATCATCTGCAATGCAGCGGTCACTATTTTATAAGGGTTTTCAACTTTACAACTCCCTACCGAATAATGTAAAAATGGAACCTAATTTTAATATATATAAGAAACATATTGTTTTTTTTGTTAAAAATAACATGTAAAAATATGTAATAATATTAAATTTTATATGTGATGAAATTGTAGTACAATTGCTTTTTAAAAGTATTTTTTAATACTAATAAAGAAATAATAATAATAATAATAATAAAAAATAAAATTGCCATGAATAAGTTTCTCAAAAGTCTGTCGTTTGAAGCCGACATGAAACTGTAGGTCTCGGCGTTCATGTATACAATTAAGACACACAACAAAGTGGTGTGAGAAGCTAGGTTGTAATCCTAACTGAAGGGTGGGTTGTCATATATTGTATATGTATTCAAACAAATTTTCGATTTTAATGGTAACCCCGATTAGAAATGGCTTTTATTCTGTTTCCATTCCTTTCTGCGGTTTCTCTTTACCCTCATAAATGCACCACAGTTTATTACTTTTTTTCTTTTTGATGAAATTTGAAAAAAAAAAAAAAAATGTTGTTTTTGTTATGCATGTTAAGCAGCCATATTCTGTATAAAACACGTAAAACTGCAATTAAGTTGCATAGTTTGTTTGATTGAAAGCATGAAAGAGAAGTTTATTAAGTAAGAAAATGTATAATTAATGTTTTTATGTTTTTATGATAATTACTACCTAAAAAAGTAAATTTCAAAAATTACTAAATTAAAGAAAAGAAAAATAAAAACATTTCATAGTACAGTAATTGGCAATTTTACTCCAACATTTCTTTTTATTTTCTTTTTGTTTTTTTTTTGGGGGGGGGGGGGTATGAATATTTTGTTGTAGTCATAATTAGTCGCTTGCTATATAGACGATAAGCTAATGAGTCTTACTGAAATAGATCAAAATTATTAATTTAAAATAAAAACAAAAAAAATTACTAGTTTATGAACAAGGTAAGAAGAGGCGTCTGTCTACACAAGAAAACAATGCGTTTCATTTACCAACACTATACATACAGGTACAATAAACTTTTTTGATATAAGCGGTTTTCAATTCCAGCGTAAATAACAGGGATGAAATGAAATGACTAAAGAGTGAAAATAGGTGTACCTTAGGGTGGTTTTAAAAAATCGATGTCGGATTTTTCTGGGGGCACCCCTCTAAAATGTTTCATTTTGTTAGATTTTAAGATTGCCGAAGTTTGAGCGTGATTGAAAGATGTTAACCCGTTAACACTGGGCCCTAAAAAGTTTTGAAAATCTCGTTTTTTTTTTGGCAGTTTGGCGACTTTGCCGACCCATATCTCGAAAACGGTTCAACATATTTGCCCGTGTCAGTACATAAATAGTACTGAATTCGAGATAATGAACCCAATGTCCCTAAAAACGTGACTAGGTACCCCCCCTAAGAGCGATGATGGAACCTATTGTGAAAAAAGCCATTTTCCTTCCTATATTATCAATTTTTGGAATGAAAACAATTATGTATTTAAAAAATTAAGTATAATAAAGGTCTTTTTCATTTTATTCTTATTTAAATTTATTCAAGGGACTGACATGATGTGGTTTTGGAGCTATCAGCGACGGCATATGCTGACTACTTGGAGGACGTAAAATCATAAAAGCAAGAACCACCTAGATATGCTTTTCTTTTTTTTTAATAACAGACTCTGAACGCCTGGACTTCTACTTAAAATATAACAATCCATTTTTAAACTAGTATGGTTTTACCTGCTTGGGGTCGCCAGTGATACAGAATGTGGGTATAAAATTAATGGTATACCATAGCAAACATATTTAAATGAAATGAGATTCCAAAGTACAAGTCCATAATGTCCATAATAACCAATAATAATACAAATAACGCATCTGCGCTCTCAGGAGTACCTAGTCACGTTTTTAGGGACATTGGCTCTATTTTTTTCGGTTTCAGTAGTAGTTGCGTATTTATTGTGTAGAATATAAAATATGATAAACAGCATGGAATTAAATTTGATATATGACACGGGCAAATAGCTTTAGCCGTTCCAGAGATATGGATCGCCGAAGTCGAAAACTGCCATAAAATCGAGATTTTCAAAAGTTTGAAGCCCCAGTGGCACGGATTAACATCTTCCAATTGTGCTCAAACTTTGGCAATCCTAAAATCTGACAGAAAGAAATATTTAAGGGGGGTGCCCCCAAAAAAAATCTGAAATTTTTTTTTACCCTATGAGATAAAACCACCCCCTTGAGTGTACCTTTTTATAGAGAAAATAAGCGCTTATAATATAAATAAAAGAAGCTAGCCTTCTCTAATAGTTTAAAATGAAATAAGAGTTTACAAAGATAGGTACTAAAGATAACTCCGAAGGTCAAATACTGGTTATAACGGAAAGCGAGGTATATGTATAGCATCGACTCGGAACCACAGAGTTGAGAAACTTCTCATTGCATTTTAATTCATTCTTATCATTTAGAATTTAGAATTCGAGAGGTCTGAGCAGGGGTTTAAACCACCGATTCTTGCCTAATAAATCACAATACTACCTACTAGCCTGTAGGTAGTGTTGTTATTAGACGCAAAAGCCTGGGTTCGAGCCCCAGGCCAGGCATCAAAGACAAAATACAAAAAGTATTTTTTCGGCGACTTCCTCTCATTTTTAGATTTCTGGCAAAAACTCTGAGAGTAAATAAAAATTTGCCATGAAAAGTTTCTCAATAAATAAAAATCTGTCGTTCGGAGTCGACTTTAAACTGTAGGTCCCACCACTCATGTATAAAATTAACACACACAACATAAGTGGTGTGAGAAACTAGGACGTTGTACAATGGGTCAATTCGACCTTCGGGTACTGTACTTGTCTTAATTGACAAGTACACGTCCGCTAACCTAACCTAACCTAACCTGCTAGACTACATACATACATAAGTGGCCATTACAACCCTTCAGTCAGGATTACGAACTAGCTTCTTACCACACTTATGTTGTATGTGTTAATTTTATACATAAGTGGCGGGACCTGCAGTTTAAAGTCGACTCCGAACGACAGATTTTTTCAGAAACTTTCCAAGACAATTTCTATTTACTCTCAAGAGTTTTTGCCAGAAATCTGCTGAGAGGAAGTCCCCGATGAAATATGTTTTCATATTTCGTTTTGTTGGAGATGTTTGACCTGGGGTTTGAACCGTGGTCTCATGTCTAATAAGCCACCACACTACTTACTAGACTACAGCGACTTCAAGCGATATATCATTGGTCTCAAGGCCCTAACTCACACTTTTTCGAAATTGATTTTTTTTTGTGATTCAAATGCATTTAACACAAGTACACATTGGAATCACAAAAAAATTAGTTTAAAAAAATAAAAAAATGTGTGTTAGGGGGCCTTTCTACATGAGACCAACGATATGTCGGTATCAATAAAGGGCACTTAATATCGTGTTGAAATTGACTTAAACGGTTTTAAAGACTGGAAAATTAATGACTTACTATCAGAGAAATGGATAAACTGGAATTCCCGTATAAGAGAAATATGTTCTTAGCAACATTAAGAGGTAGTATGTACAAGAATGGATCAGGTTGTTATGTGTCTAAGAATCTATTGACTTCAATAGACAGTATTAAACAGGATTTAGATAAATATGGCTTAAGACTGATCATTGCCTTTCTTATGGGGCCTTGCAAGGTTAGATTGATGTTAAGAAGCAGGACTTGGAGCCCTTTATACATAGGTTTGAAACTGGAAAATCAAAAAAATAAAAATATCTTAAAGTGGATCTATAAACATTATATGGTACACTGTATAGAAAAGGAAAGTAGGAAAAGGCAGTTGCAATTAAAGTTCGTTTGAACATATCGCCACCTAAAACGCAAACGGCCCTAACTAACAAAAAATCCAAAATTGACTTTTTTCATTGATTCGGATGTATCTCATCAAAACACATGTTCACAAAAAAAAATTGGACTGCTGCGGACAATAATGGCATTTTTATTAACAAAAAACAAACGGCCCTATCTAAAAAACGCAATTATGTAATAAACGCCAAAAGACCTAACTAACCGTTTGTATGTAAAACATTGTCAATTGTCAAAACAATTCATAGATTGTACCGTTAAACAATTTTATATTGAAGAAAAACTAATTATAAACATTTTAAGGCAATTTACTAAATAAAATAATTTTATATTAATATTAAAAGTGTTCTAATTGACATGTATGTATATATATAATATGTACTATATAGAGGGTGTTCTAAAATAAAATAACAATAAAAAGTGGTAAAATTAAAAATAATGTCTGAACTGAATATTGAATGCAATGCTAATTCCAATTTAGAAAAAAAAAATAAACAAAATTGCAGGCTTTGCAGTCAAAAAAACCGAATGGATGGTAAAGAATATCAAGGCATCTCTAAAGGAAACGTATTGATTGGTGCGTAAGCCTAGAGAAATGAAGAAACGATGTAATTCAACGTTTTGAGAAAAATGCTCAACCCGACGACATTGTTCCTATATTGCTGAAATCACTCGTAAAAACATTTTTGACTCTTTTTGGAAAATGTCGTGTGGTTATAAAAAAAACTTTATGTCCAAAGCCTTATAGAATGTTCTCAAAGACAACGTATTACTGTCGAGAACTCTAAACGGTCCATTACAAAACAATACTTTTTGAAGGACTACACAAATCAAATCCAAGTACATATGTAGACAAATGTTTTTGTCTACTTTGGGTGTATCCGAAAAAATTATACGACCATGGGTATGTTCCGGAAGTTTCCATTCCATTCAAATAGTTTCTGAGGAAACAAGTGGTTAAGGTAAACGAGCAGAATATGATATAAAATTTAGAATTATTTAAGGGAAAAAATGTGGAGATACTACTGTCAACATGTTACGTGCCTTGACATACGAACAAACAGGAACTATATAATTTAAAATAGATATAGATGACGATTATTTATGCCCAGCTTCCACAAAGAACTGGTAGTAAAATAAATATAGTTTTACCTTCGAAGATTAAAAGTTTCTAAAAAGAAATGCCAGGAATCTCCAGGATCTAAAACGATTGCTACCAGAAGATTGTCATTATTTTTATGACAACATACCATTGAAAACTCTCTGGAATAAATAGGTAGTTAGGGCCTTTGGTTTCATAAAGTTACAAAACCGAAAGACTTAACTAACATAGGTTAGGTTAGGTTAGGTTAGAGGACGTGTACTTGTCAATTAAGACAAGTACAGTACCCGAAGGTCGAATTGACCCATTGTACAACGTCCTAGTTTCTCACACCACTTATGTTGTGTGTGTTAATTTTATACATGAGTGGCGGGACCTACAGTTTAAAGTCGTCTCCGAACGACAGATTTTTATTTATTGAGAAACTTTTCATGGCAAATTTTTATTTACTCTCAGAGTTTTTGCCAGAAATCTACTGAGAGGAAGTCGCCGAAAAAATACTTTTTGTATTTTGTCTTTGATGCCTGGCCTGGGGCTCGAACCCAGGCTTTTGCGTCTAATAAGCCAACACACTACGTACTAGACTACGGCGACTTCAAAAAATTTTTACTAACATAGATCTTTAAAAATTCTAAAAGTTAATTTTATTTTACCAGAAATCAAATGATTTGTGTATTTTGAATAATATTGGTGAAAATTTCGATTATCGAAACTATACTTTTCATTTTAAACAGTTTTTTGCTTCTCCTGTAAAATTTTTAAAATGTTAGATAGGGCCGTTTGCGTTTTAGGTGACGATATGTAAATCCGTTGTGATACCATATCAAATAGAGCGCGACGTCCAAGACGCTAACTGACAAATCGATACGATATCAAGTAAAAATAGCTTCGAAAGGAACTTGCGACAATTGAGGAGAACTAACCATGGTTTCCAAAGCATTACTAGAATAAAATTGATAAATTAAGGTTGAGCAATAATGCACCACAGGTTCTAAGAATGTGTTCCGATGTTCTACATGTTGGACTCGAGACAATTCACATTCTGAATATGTGTACCCTGAGTCTACAGTGTGCACTGTTAAAATGCCGTTTAATCAACCTCAAATTATTGCTGGATAGTGTCCTGTACAACTCAGATTGCCCCAGAGTCTTTGCCTCTGAATATCTTTTCTTTCGTTGAGCTTTTTATACCCACATACTATATGACGGCAGCAAACAATAATTTTTTTTTGCTTTCATGAAAAAAATAAAGGAAATGAAATTTTATTTATTTCATTGATTTTATTTTTTCCTTTCTTTTTTGTTTTGAATTTTTCCACATCAGCACAGCTGATGGCAAAAACAAATGAAATGGAATTACCAACCAATACCCAGGCAAAGTTCAAATTTCATGCTCCATGCTATACAAAATGAAAATTATGCCAACATATGTTGCTTGCCAGTGGTCGGGTCAGTCGAACGAACGGTCGTTTATATGAAAAATTTTCTGGTTTTAGAAAAAGAAAAAATTGGAAATTAAAATTATTTTGTTTTAAATTTTTTTTTTTTAACAATTTTTTCTTCATTTCGTACTACACTAACCGACCGCCCTCCTAATTTTTTTATTCCATTTGCCTTGTTTATGTTATTTTATCTAATATTTTTAATTTTTTTTATTTTTCGTATTTAATTGAACACAATATTCGGCTCCTAATCAAATTTCTTAGGAACACTCATCATATTGCGAGTAATTTCTTCAGAAACGTTGACCTTTTTTTTTGGAAATTTTTTTTATCGGCTTAAATAACAAATACCAAGAAAAAGTAATTAAAAAACGAAAACAAATTCAAAAGTAATAAAAAAAAAAAAACTAATAAATAAATTAATAAGTGAAGATAATTTTCCTTCTATTTTGCGTAACACAATACAAAAACAAAAACAAGAAGAAAAAATCGATAAATAATGAAATTTAATCCTTTATTACTACAATCATTTGCAATAGAAAAATAATAGGAAAGGCATAGAAAGAAAGAGACAAAAAAGGGTCATTCAATCAATCAGTCGTCGTAAAATATTAAAAAACCCGACAAATCCCTGTTGCTTTCTGAGAGCAAGCTCACCAATATTGTTTTTCTATTGGGTTTATGAATGGAAATTTTTTAGTTAAAAAAAAAAAAGAAAGAATTCGCAGCATGTGGCAAAATTTATCAATTCAGAATCGCTATTTCATCATGTATAGACTAAGACTCCATTTACATGTTCAAATTACTTTGCAAAGTTTTGACAGTCTTGCTATTTTGTTGTTGTGTATGTAACCATTGGTAGACGACGCACTATGTGGCATTTACCCTTAAAAGCTGGCCAAAAAGGCAAAAATGAATTTAAAGAAATTTAAGAAACTGAGTATGCAGTTCGATAGACTACAAAATTCTGCATTATATAGTGAATTTTCACGACTTTAAGTTGAGGTTTGTAGATTTGAGACAATGTCAAAGTCAGGAAAGTTTTTGGTGTTTTTTTGAAATTGTTATAGGTTTATATGATATTTTTTTGTGGCTAAACGAATAGAGGTTTTATATAGATTTTTTTTTTATTTGAAAGGTATGAACAACTGCTACTTTCATTTATATATATATATATATATCTCATATATTAATGTTAAAATTATTCGTTCAAAATTTAAAAATAATATAAATTTCACATTTTTTTACCCTTCGTAAAAAAAAAATAAGGATTTTAAAGGTGAAAGTAGTTTTTAGTAGTTTAATGTTATATACCACAAGAAAATACGAACTCTCTACATTCAGGAACAAAAAAAAAAGTTTGCGCAAATTTGCGAAATTTTTTTTGGCGATTTTTTTAAAATTTTGCTTTTTTTTTTTTTTTTTTGAAAAATTAAAAAAAATTTGATGCAGTGTAATAAAGCCATAGTCAATAAAGCCATATGGCGTACGAATTATGCTAGGAAATTCAGTAGAAGCGATACCAATCGAGATGTCCTGAATAGGTTACTTTTAAGCAGTGACCCTTTTATAAGCTGAAGTACACAAAAATCGCGAAGGAATTCAGATATTATTAAATTACTCATTCCTGACATTGATGATGAAAATGATAACGATTTATTTATTCACTAAACTACGATTGTAGTTGGTTTCACTTTTTATGTATTTTTAAGTTAAGTATTAAATAATGTAAAAAAAATATTATGAATAAATATTAATTATAATAGACTTTAAAAACTTAATTACATATGTATGTATATCGACTATTATAACAATATTAGATGTATGTTAGATTTTCTTAATGGACCGTATGTGGTACCTAGGGGCACTTATGTTTCGATCATAATAAAATGTGATCATAAATGATTCACATTCATATTAAACATGTTCATGTCGAATTTCATCGAGGTAATAACATTTTTAAGCCAATTATAATTGTTAAACATATTTTCTTAAGAGGGACCTATTTTGGACCAAAGGGCAATTATGGACCGACCATAACAAAATTTGGTAGTATGATTTAGATTTACAAAATACACGTTCATACCGAATTTCATCACGATACCGATGTTTTTAAGCCATTTATAAGCGCAAACGCGAATTTCTAAAGGGGACTTTATATGGGGACTAGGGTTAAATGTGATCCGATTTTCACCAAACTTTACACCATGATTTCTTAGTACACAGAACTGATCCATGCTAAATTTTATCATGATTGTTGCATAATTACTATAATTATGTGTAAATAAGTGCAATTTCGAGGAGAATTTGTATGGGGGCTAGGCGAAATCACGGACCGATTTGAACCAAAATCAGTTGGGTTCATTCTTGGGCCTAATTATCACTAACACTATCAAAAAATTCCAGCCATTAACTCATAAAACACTTCTATTAATTTTGGCCAGGTTTTCAGGCAAAATGCCACATAGTGCGACGAAAGAAGAACAAAGTAACTTCGCGAGTACAGTATTTTTCGTTTTTCCCTTTTCTCCTACAAACTTTGCAAAGCACTTTGAACGTGCAAAAGGCCTCTAACAAATGGAAAACCTTTTGCTAAGCAAACGATCAATTTCTATCGATAAATGATCTTCAAATGTTGTGGTTTATTGTGTGCGATAACAAACAGAAATGCCGAGTTTGGTGACAGCACAGTAACGGGTCAACAGGTCAATTTAAAAGCTGACAAAGCACATCAAAACATGCACGGATTGATGAGTTTTGTAAGCTGATGACATCAAGAACGATAGAAATCGTCATTTCACAGGGAATGACGAAAGTTCTTAGTAACAGATGCACGGAATGCATTGATAACAAAAATCAACAGGAACAATACATATGTTTGTCATTCCTCTGTTGGAGTAACAAATGCCAATTGAAGCACACTCCAGTCATTATCTGCATGTCAACCTTCACTTACTTCCGATTGAGAAGGACATACATAGGTAAATAAGATGTCAGCTAGAAGCCTATTTAGACTTAATGATTTGTGTGTAGTGAGTTCCAATAGGATTGGCCACCCTGCATGGCTGGAAAAACTAAACTGTTGGGGTCCAGTCATTTCGTCTGCCCTAATGACAGATTATACGAAAACAAAAGTTTACTTCTGTAATGCACTATGAGTGGTATTTTGATTAAGTTCGACTTACTAACTCTTCCATTACAAAGCAATTTTCATGGATGGATCCAAAATGGAAACGGGTACGGAAGCAAATGTCGTGGAATCATGTAATGTTTACATGCAGAATAGATTCTGCAGATTCTTAACACCACGAAACTAAACGGTAAACATATACCAAAGTGCTCAAGGGTAACAATTTATGTGGATAATCAGGCAACACTAAAGGCTTTGAGATGACATATTTCAAGGTCGCATCTGCTATAGAATTGTATAAGGCCGGATTATCATTAGCCAAGTCACTGGCAATGAAATTGCAGATGAACTGGCAAGACAAGGATCAGTTTAGTAAATAAGGACAGAAGGGAGATTGATGAAAGTACCAATAGCTGCTGCTTTAGGTTAGGTTAGGTTAGAGGACGTCTACCTGTCAGTCAAGACAGGTACAGTACCCGGAGGTCAGATTGACCCATTGTACAACGTCCTAAAGGAGGGAAGGATAGTATAGGTAGGGGGTAGGATGAAAGGAGGGTATATGGGAAAGGGGGGCGTGGGAAGCGGAGGAATCACACAGACCAGACACAACAAAAGGATGGGAGAGCGCGACTACACCGATGAAGTCCTAGCCTCTCAACCAGCCTAAGCCACTAATGAATCTGTGAACAGCCTTGATGTCGGCTCTCGACATAGAATTCAAACTCTCAAAGAAGGGCCTACCAAGGGTCCTCAACCTCAATCTACCAAGGGCTGGCCAGGTACAGAGGAGGTGTTCGATAGTCTCCAAAACTCCTCCTCATCGCAACACGCCCTGCAATAGTCCGGCTGGGATCTGTTCCGGATCCCCGTCAGTGACCTAATCTCGCAGTGCCCCGTGATAAAACCGACAAACAACCTTAAGCTGGCCTTATTCAAGCCCAGCAGCCAATCTGTTCTCCTACTGTCTACAGCAGGCCATAGACACCTAGAGAAGCTTTAGGAAGCATCGATTCACGCTATAGTCATGAACGGAGATTGATGAAAATCGGACTGTTGAGTCAAATTTCAATGCTACAGATACGATACTAGTCCTAATCATAATTAGGAGTGGAATGAAAATTATTATAGGAGTCCTAATGGGACAGGATTTATGTGAAGAAACAAAAGTAACAACGAACCATATTTCGACACTGTCCGCGTCTGGCTTGCAAGTCAATTTGTTGAGGTAGATTTGGAAGATTGTAAGCTAAAGGAACTAACAGGGTTCGTAAACATGATGGACTAGGAAGTGGGATATCTTTAGCTTGTTATTTATTTATGATACATTATGTCAGCTATTTATGACTTCTGGGTTTTCTGTGAAAAACGCTGAACTTGAAAACAACAGAATAATTTTAATGATAACAACGCTGCATAGAAAGAAATATTCAAAATTATTTTAAATTATTCTCAACAGTGGTCTTAAGACCGTTTCGTAGTACGAATTTATTGTAGAAAAATTCTAGATTTGAACGTATTATTCTTTTATTGTATTTAAAGCGGCTTAAATGTGTTGCCTTTTTTACTACAACTTTTCTAAATTTTCAAAAATAAAAAAGAAAAAAAAAATAAAAAAAAACGAAAAATTCTAAAAATAACGAAATAAAAATTCCCAGGGCTTGTTTTGTTTATCCTCTCTTACTTCCACCCTCGCACTAACTCTCTCGCTCTATCTCTCTCTCTGTCTCTCACTATGTATTTAAAAGGATATAAAAACGCTTGCAATACATGGCAAGTAGTTTTTTTTTTCTTTTTCAATTTTCTTCTTTCTTTCTTTTAATAGCCTTCTCTATATACATAAATTGTTTGGAGATTATATACACATACATATATACGTATATAATATACAATATGTATGCATGTATATGGCCATAAATAAGTATATATTTTTTTTGCTGTTTTTATGTAAAGAAATTTAAAACAACGTGCTTTTGACTGCTGTGTGTGCTATTCATTATTTAAGCCCTAGTGGAGGGAAGTATAGCTCACATTTGTTACATGCAATGTTGCCAAATTTCATTTCGTGCCTAAAAGGGTCAATTCAAGGTTAGATGATTGATTTGTTGTTTTTAGACAAGTTTTAATTAAAAATTTTGAAAAATAAAATTAAAATCTAAAGCAACTTGAACTTGCAACACAATCAATCACAAATCCTTGGTGTGTGACAGTTAAAAATACTAAAGTTTTGGAACTACAAACATGATCATAAAAACTATCTCTGTTTATCAACATTTAGATATGTATTCAGGCGTTTTACGGTTATCTTATTCGACCATTTTCCCTTAATCTAATACAAAATTGTTCAAGAAAATTTAAAATATTTGACATTGTTCCCATCAATACTACGTTTTTTGACAACTGCCTACACATTTGTCAATGTCTCAACATGTACGCTGCAATTCACAATCAATCGAAATATCTTGTTTAAAGCATTGTAGCCTCTGGCAACCTTTTTATAACGGCGCTTTATTCTCTTTACTTTTCGTGAAGCTAGCTATCAGTAGGTAGTGTGTTGGCTTATTAGACGAAAAGCCAGGGTTCGAGCACCAGGCCAGACATCAAAATAAAATACAAAAAGTATTTCTTCGGCGAATTCCTCTCAGCAGATTTCTGGCAAAAACTCTGAGAGTAAATAAAATTGCCATGAAGTTTCTCAAAAAATCTTTCGTTCGGAGTCGACTTTAAACTGTAGGTCCCGCCACTCATGTATAAAATTAACACACACAACATAAGTGGTGTGAGCAACAAGGTCGTAATCCTGACTGAAGGGTTGTAATGACCAATAACGTACGAAGTATCAATTTCTACCAATTTTCATAGGTAGTATTTGGAGATTAATTGAAAGAACATATGGAATGTGAAACTGCAGTGAAGGAAACACGATATTGTAGTCCGTTGCTTGTGATATCTTGTTTGCACATGTATAATAACACTTTTGTCCAGGATAGGCGAAATATTGCTACGTTTTCACATGTTTACCTTGCGATTTGCGAGTTTACACATTGCTAAAGTCTTTCTTTGCGAGAAAGCGTCAGAAACTCCTCCAAATGGATTACAATTATGCACCAGAATGGCGATGGCCTGGAGGCTAATACGTAGGTTCAGAGTACTAGTTTGGAACTTGTATATGTAATACAGAAGGCAGGGAGATTTCGGAAGGCAATGAGTTATCCCTACTGACACATCCTGAAGTCATAGTCATAGTTTAATAAAATTAGATTAAATATTATAGCGATACCCTACAGCAGCAACAATTTCTACATTGTTTTGTTGTCTAATTCTTCTCGTCCTTTTTTCAGATTTCGCAACAATATATTTTACTTATTTAAAGGCGGACCTAATCCGATAAACTAGTTGTTAAGGCCATTTAAGTAAGTAAGTTAACACATCCTTCCCAAGGAGCCTCTGCTACCAGCCAACTTTCGGTCGATAGTCACACCAATCGATGACAGGGCTTCCTCAATGTGGTTTTTCCAACACAGACAGGGTCGTTCTCTATTCGAACCTGCGCTAATCCTGGCATCAAATACCCGTCTTGCCGGAACATTCTCTTACACCCAAACAGCATGGCCGAGTTAGTGCAGACGCTGGACATTAACGTCCGTGTTATTAAGGAGCTTATACAGCTTCGTCAACTCGCATTGGACCAGTTGCAAGAGTTATCCTACGCTTGGCCACTAGACTGGTATCATTTTTGGCTGGTTACAGAATGATGCCAAGATAAACGAATTCATTGACAACAACGAAGGCATAGTCATTTGTCCCAACGTCTCGACAACATATACCTCGTTTTGTTCTCATTTATTGCCAGAGTCATTAACGCTAAAGGCAGCAATAAGATCGCACTTAGTATGCCTTGACACTTTTACGAAAAATAGTGCCATTGCTTCAGTATGTCAATAATCTCAATTTGATTAAAATTACTTTAAAGTCTGTCTTAATCGCTGTATTATCAGAATACAACATAAAATGCATTTGGAAAACTGATTTTAATTCATAAAATGCTTTCCTTTCGCATTTTTTCTACTGAAAATGATGGGATACCTTCCTTGCTTTTTGCACATGCGCTTTACGCATCAACTAATTTTACTCCATAGTTGTTTATCTTTTTTTTTTTGGTTTTTTTGTTTTTACTGTTTCTCCTCGCTCTCACACTGCTCTCCTCCTCACCACTCTAGCAATTATCCCTGTACATCAACTAGAAACAGCAAAAAAAAACAACTCTTTGTGTATGTAAAAGTACGTCAGACCTTGTTATATGCACACAGTATACACACACAACGACAACATAAATACGCACACACACACGAACACCAACAATAAATTAAGTTTTATTGTAGGGTGAATGGTAGAAGCCACCCACAAGCAAGCCGGTTTTATGTACTCGTTCTGTATTTATTTACACATACAATCGAACAAAACTACATAATATATTTACATACTTATATACATATGTATATATGTATGTAGGTATATAAGAGGTGTGTTGTATATATTTAATCAGGAAAGTTCTATAAAATATTGTTTATATGTATGTATACGTGCATACAGTGGTGTATGTGTGTGTGTGTTTATATAGTTTTGTTGGTTGTCTGTAACATGAATAAGAAAAATGAAAAAGAAAAAACAACAACAAAAACGACATTGGCAAAAATTTATGGGTGTGTATATGAGTGTGGGTGTGTGTATATGTGCTCCATTATGTCTGCCTTTATCGTGTACTTACAATAACAACAACAACTAACTGTTTCACATAGAAATCTTTGTTGTTGTTGTTGCTATTGCTGGTGATATTTTTAAACGTCAGCCTCAGCAAGATTTTTTTTCTCTCTCATTATTATTTTATTTATTTTTTTTTTTTTGTTATCGATTTTTCCTTTATTGTTGTGTATGCACACACTTACTTGCTACGCACACACATTATGATTTATGTGCGAGCGAGAGAGATACTACATATTGGAGTAGTTTGTAATAGTTATTGTTGTTATTTATTCATTATTTTCGTTGTTTTTTTTTGGGATTTCTGATATTTTTTTTGGAATTAAACTTTTTCATCAATTCATAATTTTATGTGTGGAAGGAAGTTTTAAAAGCACTTACTTTTCCTAAATAAAACACAAACGGTTTATTTGTAAAATCAAGCAGGCACAGACGGGCATTTATTAATCGTTTTCGTATCGAACGGTTTAGCTTTCTTTCAGTGTTGGTAAACGCTTAGTTCTTTATTCAAAACATTATTAATTTCCAGTATTGGCAAATACGTATTTTAAAAGTAAATTAAATTAAACACCCCAAAGCCATTATAAAATGTTATTTAATCAATGAAATGAAATGTTTTGAGGCATTTCATTCATTTTCTTGGTGATAACTTGACGAATGTTTATTTTGAAATACATATTCCTTTAAGGGTATATCTGCATAGAAAAGATGCTTAAAGTATAACCCCTTGAAAAAACTACAACGGCGTCAAATAGCACGATCATGGTCACTAATTGACATCGTCAAAACCGTAAATTACGCCTTCTGAAAAGTTGTCATGCAATGGATGCAATTTAGAAGTATGCGAAGACCTGGGTCTTTGACGTGGTCTCACAAAAAAGTCTAACTGCGTCAAATCAAATGATTTTATGGTGGACAATTGATTTTGTCAAAATCCGAAATAGATCGTCCTGCGAACTTCTAATGCGTTGGAACCAAAATCAGTAGTGTTGCGTGGTTTGTGGCAACATCTTGTCACCAAAAGGTGAAAAAACGTGGAAACTTCTCGTGTGATACAACCAAAATCAGTCGTCTTGTGTAACTCCACGTCTTACTAAAACCACATATCGTCGGCCAGTTCATAATCTTCAATTGCCACTCTCCGAATTGACGGAAACAGTTCTTTTCTAGGATTATTTTTGAAAAAATACGACTCCTACCACACCTCCACACAATAATGTGAACCAAACAGTCACTTTCCTTCCCCGATCCAATCGCTTTTTCACGATCAGTTTTCAAGTCTCCGAGACTCACATGGGGTAGTTTGTGTAATCACCGAGTGGGATGTGAAGCTTCACCGCTGAAGAAAACTTTGTTTGGAAAATCAACATTGAAAGCGTGTTGACTAGCGTACAATCGGTATATCTAGGGAATAAGAAGCCGTTGGATCAGCCCAACTGCTGAATAAGCCATGGATTCAGTATATACGAATTACAGACTTTCTCTAACAGAAACAATACTTTCGACAGTCCGTACATTGTTATGATGAACATTCCTGTCGTCCACATCTGTAACGTAATTTTTTTTTATAATCTTGTCAGTGGTAGGGCCGATTATGAGCCATAATTACCCCATAATGCTCGACAAGTGACCACTTAAGATATGATGTCCTGTTGAAATGCATATGAATTCTCTCTTTACATAATCGTGCTATGAAATGGACATTCCTGGTCTATAATCAGTATTTTTTTTATAGAATATAAAAATAAGTCAAAAAAAATGTTAGAGAAAAAGAACAAAGCGATTATATTGACAAAGTTTTGCCAAAAATATAAGGAAATATAAGCGAGAATGTCAAAAATGTTGTAAAAAAATTACTCTTCTTTTTCTTTAGAATATGTTGAGCGAGTATGTGTGGGTATTTATAGTTTTTCTAACTCATTCTGAAACTTTTTTTTGTAACAATATATTGAATTTGTTGTTGAAAACAAAAAAATTGTTGTTACTTTAAGGAGAAACTCTTAAAACTTTTCATGTTTTCAAAAGTTTCTTCTTTTTTTTTTCGGAGAAAGGAATGCAAAAAGTTTAATTTTCTTCGATAATTTTTTTCTTCTTCTTTCAAAGAAAAAGAAATTGTTAAAGCCAGAGGAATTAAAGAACTTATGAAAACTTAAGCTTAATGAAAAAAATAGTACTTCCTTCTGCAATGTTAAATGAAAATTGGCAACGTGGCAAATAATAAAAGAAAATGGTGTTAAATTTTTCTTAAAAGAAACTAAAATGCTTAAGATCTCATTTTGGTCAGAGGTTAAACCCATTATGATAGCACAAGTCAATACAGTCACAGAAAAAAGTACAGCGTTGTATGTAGATTTTTTTTTTTCTAATAATTTCTAGGTTAAGTTTTTTACATTCGATTTTGTTTTCAAACCTTTTTTAATTTGATAAAAAAAATTATTGGGAAAACATACACTGCTGTATGTAGACTTTTTCCTTTGACTGTATGTAACCATATAGGAAATTCAACCATATCTTGATTCTAAAATTAATATCGCTATTATGCTAATAATTACTTGGGAGAGTACATGCAAAGGTGGCAGAAATTCTGCCTATTCGTTGCAAAACTTGGCACTTGACTTGTTCGCAGTCTCTTCAGATCATCAGTTCTGCCAGATGCTATACGAGAGAATGATTTTCTTCTTCCAATAAGGCAATGGACCGTGAGAAAAAGGTTAGCATAAGTGTTAGCGAAATACTCAAGGACATGGTGCTCTTCTATTACAGATCAGTCCAGCTAACCCGAGAATACTACATGTGCCCTCATGCTGTCAACAAAATAGAGTCTGCTTGTAAAGGGGTTTTTTTTATAGAGGTATAGAACTTTAAGTTGGCATTACCTTTCAAGATGGCGACCGATTTAACAGCTGTCAAGTGATTTATTCTCAGTTTGGTTTGGCAATTCATCATGAATAGACTCACGCCTGAACAACGCTTGCAAAAAGTGCAATTTGTATTTCGAAAATAATGGTTCTGTGCGGAAAACGTATCGCGCACCACTACGTCCATTTTATCGTCGACAAAATCGTCCATCAGAGCAGTTAATTCGATTAACCATGGAACGTTTTCGCACTACATTTGGAGTGAAGGTAATCCTCAAGTGTATGTGGAAACACCGTTACATCCAGAAAAACTGACTGTTTGGTGCGCTTTATGGGCTGGTGGAATCATTGTTCCGTACTTTTTCAAAAACGATGGTGGCCAGAACGTTACAGTCAATGGTGATCGGTATAGAGACATGATTTTACTAACTTTTTCATTCCTGAATTGAATAACCATGATGTCCAGGAGATGTGGTTTCAACAAGACGACGCAACATGTCACACAGCTCGTGCCACAATAGATTTATTGAAAGACACGTTTGGTGACCGCCTAATTTCACGTTTTTGACCTGTGAATTGACCTCCAAGATCTTGTGATTTAACACCGCTAGACTACTTTCTGTGGGGCTATGTAAAGTCATTGGTCTATGCGGTAAAGCCACAAACGCTTGACCATTTGGAAGACAACATTCGCCGTATTATTGCCGATATACGGCCACAAATGTTGGAAAAAGTCATCGAAAATTGGACGTCCAGATTGGACTACATCCGCCGCGCCAGCCGTGGCGGTCATATGCCAGAAATCATATTTAAAATGTAATGCCACAAGATTATCTTTCGGATAAATAAAATTCATGTCAATCGAATAATCCATCGTTGTTTTATTGCAACTTAAAGTTCTATACCTCTACAAAAAAAACATCCTTTACAAAGACCGAAGGATACGCAGTTTGAGGCAATCACAAAACCTACACCTGATAATATGTCGGAAATTGTACAACTGTCCTTAGCAGTTCTTTAGCAAAATCCCTCTGACCCATGTAACCCATATAACAGTCACCTTTAAGATTTAAAATTTCCCTGAAAAATTCCTAGCATTTTTGGATGAGCGCGGACGTTGTTATGAGGTTTGTAAGGGGCCTGCTTCTGGAATAAATCAGAAGATTTTCAGCTATTTGTCATTAAACGAAGTGAACTCTAGTTTTACGAGTTCAAACAAGTTTTAAAAATAACGCGATATTGTAAAAATTTTTATTCTTTTATATGTATGTATGTATATAGAATATCAATAATTTTATAATTTTTTTTTGAAAACTTTCCATTTCCACTGCAATTAACTACGAAACTGATATTCATAGAAATGGCATCACTGATCTCGGAATTACTTCTAAGGAAGTGAAGTAGTATTAGCAGTTACTAAAGCAACGTTATAAAATAACAACAAAGAAAATTTGTGAGAGAATATACACATGTACATATATGAGTGAATTTCTTGTCCATCCATGTTAGCACACATACACATCTAAGCCCAACCATTATGTATATTTACTTAACATGAGGTTCAAAGTAAACAAAAGTGCAATTTTTGGCATATGCAACAACAACAACAAAAATATCAACAAAACTTTGGTTTGCATGCATATTCATGTTTTCGTTGCTCGCTATCACTCTCTCTCTCTCTCTCTATGTTTTTACAGTGTTTGGTATGCGTGGGGGAGTATACAGTAAAATGAAACACAAACACATTGATGCATGTATGCATTATAATACATATGTATGTGTACATATACATGTAAATAAACCAGATCTGAGAATTATGGCTTTAAAATTAATCTGTTTTTATGTTTTCATTTATTATTGTGTGAATGTTGTTGTTGCTGTTGTTTCGTTTAAAATTTAAGCTCTTTAAATTGAAAAATATGAAATTTTATTTCTTCATCTCTCTGTCTGCATTGCATGCATGTATTTGATGAGTTTTATTGAACACATTTGTAATGTAAAGAAAAATGACATGTTGCCAATTTTCATTTTAAGATTTAGTAGGAGGGGGGCCTAATTTGGCAACCAAATAAATTAAGTAAGATCGACTTTAAAACAAAATTTTATAACTTTAAGACAAATAATGAGGTTTTATTGCTTATTTAAATAAAAATAAACACATAAAAAGCATCAAATGCTGCGCGCCAACAAACAAACGTAGATGTTGCAGTTGCGCATTTAGGATAATTTCTATTTTTGCTCGCGACAATGAACGGATTAGTGCTGTCAATACAATAAAATCCATGAATGCAATTATTAAAAACATGAAAAATACATTTTATTACCAGCATTGATAAAGAATTAATGTTCACTTTTAATTATCATTATCATTTCATTATTTTGCTTTGGCGCTACCGACTTTAAAATAATTAATGCGCATGCTATTTGGTTAATGCGGCAATTGTAAAATTGTCGCCCAGCATTTAAAGCGTTACTGAATTAAAAATGCATGAACCTGAACATAAAAGTATGTTTAGAAGAAATTTATGAAAATGTTCCGACTCTAAAATTACCCGATGTATACCCAGATTTATATTAAGAAGGAATGCTGATAAGATAGGTAGCGTTTGCAAGCGAAATTCGATCGTGTAATAAGAAAAATAAAAAATTTGTGCCGGTTTCTTGAAATTAACGATAAAAAAGAAATTAAAAACGTGTTTCTGCCTCCCCCATTTCTAAAGCCACGTTTGATTCCACAAATATCATTAAAATTTAAATACAAGGATGCTTGTAATATTTTATTAAGGTATTGATAGATATTTTTCTATAAATCATGCTAATTGCCATAATTTAGACGGCCAGAAGCGTAAACATGGAATATTTTAGCTTCCAAAAACAAACAAAAAATTAAGGGGGTCTGAAAATCGAATTTAGAAGTTGATTTTTTTTTGCCATGTTGCCAAATTTCAAAATTTGAATTTCAAGTGAATTCAAAACATTTTTTTATTCTTTTCTATTAAATACAGCCATATTTCGGCCATATGCTAAATTACTTTTCTCAACATTTTGCTTAGTATTGTTTTATTTCGTACCTACTTTTTTTTAACTTTTTAATTTTCTTGAGAAATTAAATAAAATTTCAAGATTTTGTTCAAAAATTCAAAGAAAAAAAACACAAAACACATGTTTATCTTCCACTATAAACAAGAAAAAAGCGGCCAAATAATGTTAGCCCTTGATAGATATAAAAAAATCTTAGGCCATAAAGACCATGGCAATTTGTTCAATTTAAACACACAAAAAAAACGGCTAAATAAACAACACTAAAGTATACAGCAACTCTGTTTATGTAAACAATCTCCTCACAGTAAAAGAAAAGGACAGAGAGCTCAGTGTGAACTACGGCATCAGTGTTGAGTTTTTGCGATCTTTTATCGTTTGTTTACAATGCAGGCAGGCAGGCAGGCGTTTTGTTTAAAGTTTTTCATAAGAAATGAAATTGAAAAATAAATATTTAATTGGTAAAACATTATTTGCTTTTTTTTTTCTTGTGTTAAAAATAAAACAAAGAATAATTATTTTCGTTAATTTGTATACGACGTTACTCCTGAGAAGTTTCATTTTTCAAGACTTTTTCTTCTTATTTTAAATCTTAAATGACTTTTAATTTTTATAACTTTTATTTTATGGTCTCCAAATATCTTGGGAGACATTTCGCATTCAAGTATAATATTTGTTTTTATATATGTATTATATTTCTTGGAAATACTAATGTATTATACCTAAATGCGAATGACTAAGAAGAATTTTGTTTTTAAATTTGTTGTATTACAGTAGGGAATTTTATATTAGAGTACCGCCGCTCTGTGTAGGACATTAAATGATTGATGTTTTCCTGTCATGTGTGTACTTCTATATTTTGTTTCGTTACTTTACTGTGTTTCTTTTTTTCATATAAAAACTAAAAACAATATTGAAATTATTCTGCATAAAATATGCAAGACTCATAACAACAATTAGCATATCTGTTACACATGGTTTGAATATTTAACAACTTATATGGGATTTTAATGGTTTAAAATTCGCCATGTGTTCCTATTTGCCAACTGAACGAAATACCTTCAGCAGAAAAGTGTAAAATTTTGCGTTAAGATTTGCTTAAATTCTTCAATATGAACAGAAGAGAGCTGTTGAAGCACTTCTTTTGCGCGGAAGATGGTTTTTGCCGCAATTATGATTCCAACATGGAAGACAAACGCAGCCGAGGGCAGCCATAAAACTTAATGACATAATTGGAACGTAATGAATAACTTCAGAATTTTTGCCGTATAATCTTGCCTCAATACTTGAAGCACCATTTCCTTCTATCCTCCGCAAGTGGCTTCAGGAAAGCAGTTCGTGCTAGATTAGACATTACCTGCGGCATTGTTCTGATAGTGTTAGACAGTCATCTGGACATCGTATTTATTTTCTTCTTCAAATCTCGATCTCGATACATAAAGACAAACCGAAAGGCCAGCTATTTAATGTAAACCCGGATAAACCAACCGAATATACATACATGGGCCCAAGAGCAATCAGAATGTTCAGATTATCATAGTAAACCTGTACCGAGAACACATTTGATCGGTTCTAAGCTATTTTTGTTCGAATATCACGTGGAATATAATCTTTTTTTTATAATTTGAAACACTGCAGAAAGGAATAGAATGGACTTCTTTTTCAAAATCTCACAATTACTAGAAAACTTTACAGAAATTTTCCTAAATAAGAAACGTTTTAATAATAAATTCAAATTAATATTTGAAATACTTCTCTGGGCAAGAAAGAAATACAGAAGAGTCGTAATGCAAAATCCCGTTTTGAGCTTAGCTTTAAAAAATTTGACTTAAATTCTTATGAATAACATCGATGAATCGATAAATAATCTAGGAATGTTGTACAAAATCTATTCACGTTAAACTTGATTTTACAAGTATGCCATCCCTGTGTTTACAGCAGCACCCACAAATCTTTATTTAATTTCAATTTTAATTTTTTTTCCTTTGTCTCGTTAAAAAAAAAACATGTTTTAATTGTTTTTAACATTAAAAAAAATTAATTATCTAATCATTTGCATTGAAATGTTTTAATTAAAACGTTTTTAATTTGATTAAATCATTTGCAAGCAATTGTTGCTGTTGTTTTGAGTAACAAAAACAAAAACTCACATTTCAATCGCTAAGAAAAATATCACGATTAATCATAGAAACGATAAATAATGGGATATTAAACAAGAAATTAAATATAAGAAAGAAAAGAAAAAAACGAAATATGACCGGTTTGAACTGCATTTATTGTTTGTATTTAAATGAATACACAAACAAAATACAATACCGGTTGGTATTAAATTTCTAAATAAATATGCAAAAAAAAAAAGAAACAAAATTAATATTTAACGCTTGCACACAAAAAAATTAAGGTGCAAAGTTAACAACACTTGAAACGATTTCAGATGGGCTAAGCTCTGACTAACACAATACATACTGTCTGTATACGTGTATGTATAGTTGTTGTTATACGATACAAGTTTTTCAAGTGTAATTCACCATAAATTGATAGCTGTTGTCGTCGTTTACGTATAAAAAAGACGACAACGGGTTTTATATTTATTATTATTAAATTTAATCTGGTTTGTATGCAGTTGTTGTTACTGCACATACCACAACAAAACTTAACACACCGGTAGTTGGTAACAAGAGAAGCAACGTAAAAAATAAAAACAGAAAATATCAAACTCTGGTGACAGTAACAAACATGACACCATCTCCCTCTTTCTCCACCCATCCATCCATCCACCAACAACCATAACAAGTAACATTAAAATTGTCTACAACAATTTAGCTCACTCTGTGTGTGTGTGTGTGTGCAGAGTAGTATGACATGCTGATGGCGATGGTGATGATGTTGTTGGCATGTAAAGGAGGCCACTGTAACGACAACGTTAAACCAACAACCATACCAATACATTTTGGTTTTTGTTGTCATCAACATCATAAATTTAAGAAAGAAGAGAAAAAAACAACGTTTCACTATAAAAACATGCAAGTTTTTTTTAAGTACTTGGTTACATACGTACACATACATATGTATGTGTACATGTGTGCGTTTGTTTAAATAAGCATTGATTGATGGGGGTTTCATGTTTTGTACGTATCTTGTTTTTCTTCAATTTCAACCCTCTTACAAACTGTAATACATACTTACACATACATACATATGTTAGTATGAGTGCGATGTGCACTTGTTATTAAGTGTTGCATAAAAAAGTGCGTTTATCCACATTTTTGTTGTTGAAGTTTGTTTTTTTTTTACGTGTCGTAGCCACACGAGATGTTGCTTATTTTCCCTTGTGCTCGTCTTTTTTAAGGTTATTGTTGTCGTTCTTATGAATAACTGGGGACATGCTATACACCATACTCGTTATATTTCTTAATGCATCATGAATCTTGATTCTTATTTTTTTCTTTTTCTTGAAGGAGAGAAAAGAGAGCTCCTTTATTGTTTTGGTTTTATTTTTCAATTAAAAGTAGTGTTGACAACGTATGAAATGCAAACGTTTATTCATATTTAAGCGCAAATGTGGCGTGTATGAAAACATTTTACGTTCAAATCGTCGGCAAATGGCTTTAAAATAAATTTTTTATATAAAATCGATATGCTATTGCTCAAATAATTCCGTCCGTATTATATACATAGAAATTCCAAAAATCCTAAGCTTCATTAATTCTTTAAAATTTAATAAAATTCGCTGCCAACTTAAATTTCGTTTTTAAGGCACAAATTCACATGGTTCGGAGTCTCATAACCCCATATTCAGAAGAAAAATAATTAGAGGATGTGATTGAAAAGCTATTGAAACACTGTGTTTCTTTCCCTATTCTGATTTAATCATTTCATTTGTTTCATTAAAAACAAATTTGAATAACAATCAGTTATAGTTTACTGTATCTGCAAAGCTGATTCATACTTCTTTTATCATTAAATATTAAAAAATTTTCCAAGAATATTTGTTCTTAATAAAATTTAAATATTTAAACACTTTCTTTATACTTTTATTGTATATGACTGACATTGTTTTCTGGTTCTTAAGTTTATTTGTCATCAAAATTTTTTTATTTCTTTTCAGTTATAATGAGATTCTGGGTTAAAATTTGGTTTTTTTTTTGAAGAGCCAAAAATAAAAAAGTAATCTTTTTAAGAGATTAAGGCCTTCGAAAAATGGTTTACACAATATGCTGGCGTCATACGTATGTATGTATGTGCACAGTTGTGGTCAAAAAGATGTAAGCGTTGCAAATGTGCCTTTAAAATAATCACTGGCATGGGTCTATAGCATAAGACAAACAACTTTACAGATTTCAAAATTGCTTATTTTCTCAGTTTGTGAGAATGTAAAAACTTCAATTTAACCACATTGTTTTCTTCCAGTACATTAGTTGGGGGCAAAAGTATGAGCTGGTTTGCATGTATAAAAAGAAATGGCGTCATATAAAGGGTGTTTTTTTTATAGAGGTATAGAACTTTAAGTTACAATAAAACAACGATGGATTATTCGATTGACATGAATTTTATTTATCCGAAAGATAATCTTGTGGCATTACATTTTAAATATGATTTCTGGTATATGACCGCCACGGCTGGCGCGTCCAATCTGGACGTCCAATTTTCGATGACTTTTTCCAACATTTGTGGCCGTATATCGGCAATAATACGGCGAATGTTGTCTTCCAAATGGTCAAGCGTTTGTGGCTTTACCGCATAGACCAATGACTTTACATAGCCCCACAGAAAGTAGTTTAGCGGTGTTAAATCACAAGACCTTGGCGGCCAATTCCCAGGTCCAAAACGTGAAATTAGGCGGTCACCAAACGTGTCTTGCAATAAATCTATTGTGGCACGAGCTGTGTGACATGTTGCGCCGTCTTGTTGAAACCACATCTCCTGGACATCATGGTTATTCAATTCAGGAATGAAAAAGTTAGTAAAATCATGGCTCTATACCGATCACCATTGACTGTAACGTTCCGGCCACCATCGTTTTTGAAAAAGTACGGACCAATGATTCCACCAGTCCATAAAGCGCACCAAACAGTCAGTTTTTCTGGATGTAACGGTGTTTCCACATACACTTGAGGATTACCTTCACTCCAAATGCGGCAGTTTTGTTTGTTGACGTAGCCATTCAACCAGAAGTGCGCTTCATTGCTAAACAAAATTCGCTTATGAAAATCGGGAACAACGGTAATCTCGTTTTGGGCCCATTCGACGAATCTACGCCTTACTTGATGATCGTTTGGCTTCAAATCTTGCACGAGTTGGATTTTGTAAGCACGCAAACCAAGATCCTTCCGCAAAATCTTCCATAAAGTGGATGGACACAGATCCAATTCCTGTGCTCGATGGCGGATGGACTCATTTGGGTCTTCCTCAATGCTACGCTCTACAGCAGCAATAGCTTCTTCTGTACGCACCGTACAGCGTCTCTGGGGATGCGCGTTATCAATAAGAGTAAACGTGGTGCGAAAACGTTCCATGGTTAATCGAATTAACTGCTCTGATGGACGATTTTGTCGACGATAAAATGGACGTAGTGCGCGATACGTTTTCCGCACAGAACCATTATTTTCGAAATAAAATTACACTATTTGCAAACGTTGTTCAGGCGTGAGTCTATTCACGATAAATTGCCAAACCAAACTGAGAATAAATCACTTGACAGCTGTTAAATCGGTCGCCATCTTGAAAAGTAATGCCAACTTAAAGTTCTATACCTCTATAAAAAACACCCTTTATATCTACTTTAGTTAGTGCGTTTCAAACCCTTACTAGAAACCTATTTCGGGCAAAACATATATTCTATCAGCTTAAAGTCTTAACTTGAAGAAATTTTCTTTAATTTAGAGTCACATGAACCTCCTCCTAACAAGTGGCTAAGTGTTGAGGGTAACTTGTTTTCTGCTGTAATATGCAACTCCTTCCAGTTCTCTGCTTAAACACGTACTCATTCTTAAATGGGTATTAATAAATATGATATTTTCCAAGTATTAAACAGAATTCATTAATTATGCAAAAAAAGAAAAAAATTAAAAAAAACCAACATTTTCTGCACTCATAAATAATTATTAAAGTGCGTTCAACACGCATTAAAATAATTTGCAATTTTCTAGCATACGGTGTAAAATATTTCTCTAAAAAAAGTAGAAATAATTTGCATTGAATTTTGATGTAATTTTATTATGTAACAAAAATGGTTTAGATGGGAAGGTAAATATTGAAAAGAGAGAGAGAGAGAGAAAAAACATGTTTTATAATTTCTAAATTAAAATTCAGGTTAATTGCTATGGGAGTAATTATAGAAATAGACATGATGAATTTATATTGTATGAAAGCAATTAAATCAGATAACATGTATGTGTATGTATGTGAAAATATTAAAATTTCTTATTAATTAATTCCTTTTTACTTTGTTTCTTTAATTATAGCACAATTATCACCCATAAACTTTACACCCTAAGCTTTGTTTATAATGATTACTAAATGGCAACGTGGTTTGAACTCACCCATAACGGTGCGTCAGAGTTATTCTAGGGGAATATGGCGGCATACTATGAATGTATACATACATACTAGAAGTAAAAAGCTTATCAAAATCTAAATTTTTAACAAGAGAACATTTAGCAATTCTATTAAAAATATCTGATTTTTTTGTTCATTATATCACACGGAAATCTAAAACTTTTATTATTTATTATCTTTTCAATAAACAAAAAATAATATATATAATAAAGGGTGTTTTTTTATAGAGGTATAGAACTTTAAGTTGGCATTACTTTTCAAGATGGCGACCGATTTAACAGCTGTCAAGTGATTTATTCTCAGTTTGGTTTGGCAATTCATCATGAATAGACTCACGCCTGAACAACGCTTGCACAAAAAGTGCAATTTTATTTCGAAAATAATGGTTCTGTGCAGAAAACGTATCGCGCACTACGTCCATTTTATCGTCGACAAAATCGTCCATCAGAGCAGTTAATTCGATTAACCATGGAACGTTTTCGCACCACGTTTACTCTTAT
Organism: Sarcophaga carnaria; assembly: GCA_958299815.1. NCBI lineage: Eukaryota > Metazoa > Arthropoda > Insecta > Diptera > Sarcophagidae > Sarcophaga > Sarcophaga carnaria. Next base: position 90,525,159 of record OY283149.1, read on the forward strand.
TGATAACTCGCATCCCCAGAGACGTTGTACGGTGCGTACAGAAGAAGCTATTGCTGCTGTAGAGCGTAGCATTGAGGAAGACCCGAATGAGTCCATCCGCCATCGAGCACAGGAATTGGCTCTGTGTCCACAGGATCTTGGTTTGCGTGCTTACAAAATCCAATTCGTACAAGATTTTAAGCCAAACGATCATCAAGTAAGGCGTAGATTCGTCGAATGGGCCCAAAACGAGATTGCCGTTGTTCCCGATTTTCATAAGCGAATTTTGTTTAGCGATGAAGCGCACTTCTGATTGAATGGCTACGTCAACAAACAAAACTGCCGCATTTGGAGTGAAGGTAATCCTCAAGTGTATGTGGAAACACCGTTACATCCAGAAAAACTGACTGTTTGGTGCGCTTTATGGGCTGGTGGAATCATTGGTCCGTACTTTTTCAAAAACGATGGTGGCCAGAACGTTACAGTCAATGGTGATCGATATAGAGCCATGATTTTACTAACTTTTTCATTCCTGAATTGAATAACCATGATGTCCAGGAGATGTGGTTTCAACAAGACGGCGCAACATGTCACACAGCTCGTGCCACAATAGATATATTGAAAGACACGTTTGGTGACCGCCTAATTTCACGTTTTGGACCTGTAAATTGACCTCCAAGATCTTGTGATTTAACACCGCTGGACTACTTTCTGTGGGGCTATGTAAAGTCATTGGTCTATGCGGTAAAGCCACAAACGCTTGACCATTTGGAAGACAACATTCGCCGTATTATTGCCGATATACGGCCACAAATGTTGGAAAAAGTCATCGAAAATTGGACGTCCAGATTGGACTACATCCGCCGCGCCAGCCGTGGCGGTCATATGCCAGAAATCATATTTAAAATGTAATGCCACAAGATTATCTTTCGGATAAATAAAATTCATGTCAATCGAATAATCCATCGTTGTTTTATTGCAACTTAAAGTTCTATACCTCTATAAAAAAACACCCTTTACTATTGCTCAACAAAAGTACGATTTGTGGATTGAAATATGGGACTCTTGGTACTCGATTCCCAAAGAAGTTTCCCAAAGAACATTGTCCCGTAGATGTCACGCGGTGCTTGAAAATACTAAATATTGATCAAATAAACTGAAAACATTAATATTTTTACTATTTACTAAAATATATCATTATTATTCCAGAATTTTTAATTTGTGCTCTTTTACTGTCCAGCTTAAATCTAGAGTTTGATATGTTGCAGGGGTTAATGAGCAGATGATTGGGAATTTCGCCGAGAATATGCATTTTAAGTTTCTATTCTTAATTTTTTTTATGAACAGAACTAAAATACTATAAAAAAATATGATTGTTTTTATGGCGAAATTTTGTGCTAATTTAATGTCCATGGCTGTATGTATGTATTTCAAAAATTGACGACAAAATAATAAAAATTTAATCGCTTGCAAATAAATAAAAGTTGTTTGTTTTTTTTTGTTTTTCTATTTAAATTTCATTCATTCATACATACGATTACTGTTGTTGTGGCATTCATATAGTTTTGTGTCAAATTGTTTTTTTTTTTTTTTTTTTCAAAATCGTAATTCTTGGCAACTGTCATTGTTGTCACTTTTGGCACATTTTATAATAAATTTTTAATCCTTTTTTTTTTGTTATGTTAGTTTTATTTATTTACCTGTAAAGAGAAAGAATTTAGAAAAAAAAGTAAATATTAGATTTTATTATTTAATTTAATGTAAAAATGTGTTTTTATTTTTAGTTAAGAATTTTAAAATAAATTTAAAAAAAAAAAACTTTTCAAAAATCTAATGATGACTTTCGAAAATATTTATTTGCGTTAGGTAAACACCGAGAAGAGAAACAATCAAATTCAACAGAACTACCAAAAAGACATGAGTAAAAATCTACAAAATGATTGCTTAAGATACCACTAAGTTCTATGGTATCACGGTTCTATTTTCCACCCAAATACGACTAAAGATGTAGACTTTTATTTACCATAGATTAAGTTAGATTAAATTAGCAGCCGTCCTATACAACATAGTCCACTTGGGTTTCACGTGGCACCTTTACAGTATCGCAATACTTTTGTCACTATATGACTGTCTACAGCTCATGGCTTGCATTTCTCAGCCATTCGGATAATTTAAAAACAGAGCGGAATACTTCTGCGCAAATGACCTTTGACTGGGCACTTTCAGCCAATAAATTAGGTCCCTAAATGCCAGACAGTGAGACAACAGTTGTGCCGCCAGACCGTAAAGAGATACAATGTTTCGGAACGTTGTTATCATGGATATACAGCTGCGTGCAACTAATTAAGGACACGAAGATTACATGTGAGCTTGAAGCAAAAAATACAAATGGTTGTATGATATTGTCAAAATTTGTCCAAGTTTAGTTAATTAAACTGTTAGTCGTAGAAAATAACTACTTATTGTGTCAAATATATTATTATTTATAAAGCTGTGAGCCATTTTTTTAAAGAATATTGATTTCATTCGTGCATATAATTAAGGACACACCGTAAACTTCATGAAAAAAATGTATTTATTAGAAAAAAATCAATATTTTGTTGCAAAACCATTGTTGTCGATAACAGCTTGACATTTCCGAGGCATCGAGGTAACAAGACTTTCATATGCACTGGTTGGAATGGCCTCCCAAGCTTTCTTTGTTTCGGCGGCGAGATCATCATAATTGCTTATTTTTACTGAGCTTACTTTGGTTTTTACAACTTGCCATAAGCGGTGCAATATTTCACAAAACATTCGACAGCTGAAAAGGTGCCTCGTAAACAAAGAAGCCGAATTACGACAGTTCGTGAAGTTGCACTGATTGTCCGCGAGTCAAAAAAAAATCCGCATAAATCAGCAAATGAAATTCGGATAGCAGTCTTTGGCGAAAATGGAGCAAAACCATCTGTAGACACAGTAAAACGTCGATTGCGAGCAGCTGGGCTCTTTGGAAGAATTTCCCGAATGAAACCATTTTTGTCTGAGCGTAACCGGAAGATGCGAATAGAGTTCGCAAAAAATACCGCCACTGGACCGCTGTGGAATGGAAAAGAGTGTTATTTTCGGACGAAACTAAAATTAATAGAGTCTCTCCCGATGGAAAAAAATATGTTAGCCGGCCAAAGTTAAAAGAATTTGATCCATGATACACCCGGGCCACTTTAAAGCATGGAGGAGGTTATATTATGCTTTGGGGTGCTATGTCGTCACGCGGTGTTGGGCCGCTGCACAAAATTGACGTTAACATGGACAAGTTCAATATGTAAGAATCCTAAGCGATGCAATGATGCCGTATACTGACGAGAATATGCCAGTAACATGGACATTTCGACAAGATAATGACCCGAAGCATACGGCTCACCCCATCAAACAATGGTTTTGAAACAATTCGGTCGCTGTACTTGATTGGCTTTCACGCAGTCCAGATCTCAACCCGATTGAGAATTTATGACAAGTTGTAAAAACCAAAGTAAGCTCAGTAAAAATAAGCAATTATGATGATCTCGCCACCGAAACAAAGAAAGCTTGGGAGGCCATTCCAACCAGTGCATATGAAAGTCTCGTTACCTCGATGCCTCGGAAATGTCAAGCTGTTATCGACAACAATGGTTTTGCAACAAAATATTGATTTTTTTCTAATAAATACATGTTTTTCATGAAGTTTACGGTGTGTCCTTAATTATATGCACGAATGAAATCAATATTCTTTAAAAAAATGGCTCACAGCTTTATAAATAATAATATATTTGACACAATAAGTAGTTATTTTCTACGACTAACAGTTTAATTAACTAAACTTGGACAAATTTTGACAATATCATACAACCATTTGTATTTTTTGCTTCAAGCCCACATGTAAGCTTCGTGTCCTTAATTAGTTGCACGCAGCTGTATAGTGGGACATCTGCAGCAAGTCAAATTTTTCTCTAATATTGGAATATCCTCCCTAGACTATGTTAACATAGCGAATATTTCTAGCGCGATTTTCCAAAATTATTTAGGATATACGACTAATAAGGCAACAATTTGTATATAGTGATCGATCACCCTCCTCAGACATTTTTAAACCCCATAATGTTTTTTTTTTTATTCCGATATTGCGCATCTTTTGTTGCTAAATGATCCGCATTCGTACATGAAACATCTTTCATTAAATAAATGACACTCCAGATATTTAACTGTTGCCAACCTTGCCAGACAAATCTATTAGTCGCCTACTGTAATCTGTGTTGTATTTATTGGTTTCCAATCGATAACAAATACCGTTTAAAGTGAAATTAGGTTAATGACAGTGTGTCAACGCACACAATTTATTTATTTTATTTTTATTTTTTACCTAATTGCATTTCGCCTCCAATTTTCCCCACAATAATGCAATTAAATTTTCTTTTTCTATGTTCCAATAATGTATGGCAAGTATTTTTTTTTTATTTAAAAATTACGTGTTTTTCACACAATTTTTTTTTGTTGTTTTAAAGCTTTAAAAAAATGCCAACGTGTCACGTAAGCGGTAAAAAAAAGAAAATTTGTTCTCGTTATTAAAGTTGTTGTAGGTTTTGCTTTTTTATTATTAGAATACTCAAATACTTTTACTCCCTTCTCTCCCTCCTCTCACACTTGTACTATACACCACACCGCAATACTGATGTAATATGAAACGTTATGAATTATTAACAAATGTATGTATGTGAGTGTGTTTATTGTTGTTTTTATTATTATTATTTTTTTAAAACAAAATTCCTTTAAAAAAAACACCCACTCTGTACGAATAGTAATTTATGCACCCGTATAATTCACTCTTTACCCCGCACAAGGAATGTAAACAACTACACACCACTAGGTAAGTTTTTTTTTATACCACATTGCATGCATGCATGCATGTAAACTGTAGTGGGAGATCATCATAATATGTGTGTTTGAGCGCATTTTGGATCTGTGTATGTATTTAGTTTTTTTTTTATTGTTCATTTTATAATGATGATTATTTGTATGTAAGTAGGTGTATTTGCTTGTTCATTTTATTTTGTTTGTTGGTTTGTGCTTGCCTGCATGATTGTGTTTATAATTTGTATGCGCACTTACAACAGTTACAGCAACAACAAAACCAACAGCAGAAAATGAGTCATTGTACCCAATTTATTACGACGCTAAGTTCAATCATTCAGCCATGCTCCCTCTCTCACTGTCTCTCGCTCTCTTTGTTTCAGTTGGTCTGTTTTATTTTTCTGTAGCACTTTGGTTGTATTTGTTTATTTTTTATTATTATTTTTTTGTTTTCTCATTCATTATTGAGTGTGTGTATTGAAAACACTTAAAAGGGGGTCAAAAAAAAAATAAATTTACCACTAGTGTTTAGGCATACAAAGATGTTTAAAAATGTAAGGGGTCTTACTCATTGAATGTGTGAACGAAATTATTACAACAATATTGTATGAAAAAAAAAACAGGAAAACCTGATATAACTTTAGTTCAAGATCCATACGGAAGTGTTATACTACCTATGCGTTGCCAACGTGTTTTTATGTGTTTGTATTGTGATTTTTTTTACATTATTGTTGACATTCCTTTTCTTGAGATTGTTTACTTATTTGAAAATATCGATTGAAAATGTAAATGTTTATTTATAAATAATATTATAAGTAAAAAAAAAAAAAGAAAAGAAAGCAGAAAAAAATAAAACGTAGAAAATTTTTTTTTTTGTAAGTGGTAATGAATTATTTAAATAAGTATGGAAAATGTATTATAATTACAGAAAAATAAATATGGAAAATTTTATAAAATTTTGGCTACACTGAGGAAAAAATTTAATTTTATTATTCACCAAGTTTTTCTTTTAGCAATTTCTGTAATTTAACATTTTCTAAGGATGCCTGTTAATTTTTCTTTCCTTTCATGTGATTTTAATTTAAATTTTTCAATGAGGCTTCATTTTCTCTGTGTTATTTTCTTCTTCTTCTTTCAATGAAACCTCATGAATGCCTACAAACAACAACAATAGCACAAAATACTGATTCCTGCCTATGTGATGATGTTGTACCAGCCAATATCACTTAGCAACCATCCTCTATTCTTGCTTTTCTATTTTATTTCTATTCTATTCAATTCAATTTTCTAAAATAAATTAAAAAATGTTCGGAATTCTGGTTTTTTTTTGTCTGTTTTTTCCACGCTCACTTAGATTTCTCTGCCATATCTATTACTTGCAAGGGTTGCCAATACTAAAACCTAATATATGGGAACCAAAAACAGCAACAACACTGGAACGTGGTTTCGTAAATAAAATGTTAGCGTTAGAATTTGATTTAATTTGCAGAAGGCAAATGGGCGTAAACCTTCGTGGCAACCCTGATTAAATTGTTTTACATTTTTCCAGTGCTGTTGTTGGCAACACAACAATTGTGTGAATTAACACAAAAATTTCAATTACAAATTTCCAATTGAAATGAATACATTTGTTGTCAAATGTAATTGAAAAAATAAAAATAAAAAACATACCCAATTAGGCTGCCGTTCAGGCACTTCAATCAATGCCCTTTTGCTCTTTGGGCCATATTTTGAACTTATTTTTTTTGTTAAAGAGATAAAGAAAAAGTGCCTTTTTACTCGCTTGATACTTTTTTTACAATTAAATTTCAAATTAATTTTGTAATGGCGGTGTGGTTGGAGATACTTTTCTTGGTTAATTTGATTTTATTACACAAAAAAGAATTTTTTAACAATTAATTAAAATCAACTGCTGCATCATTATTTGATTTATTTTAATTAAATACACTATTTAAAAAAAAAAGAATTTAAATAGAAATATAATTTTAAAATAAGTTTTAATCATCGTTGCCGAATCGTAAACATATCTACATAATATAGAAACCTTTGTTAAACACGAAAGATACCACAAACATTTTTCCTTCAATCGTTCGCGATAATTTCAGAGCCAATTTTCTCAATACAATATCACTTTATATGTGACTATATTACTAATGTTATAATTAATAGGGCTTGGAAACATTCCTTTCAATGTGGTACGGTACTCATAGACCTAGTACATATATACATATATATATATATCCTAATATTAGCTCCTAAACAAGAAACTCTTAAGCAGTTAGGTAGAAGACTGAATAATAATAAATATATTAAGTGTATATATGTTAACATTTGCAGCATAATATCAAATAAAATAGAGCTTCAAAGACTTATTGAAATCAAAAAACCCGGTATAGTACTATGTACGGAAACTTGTGCAACAGATAATATTACGGATGCTGAAATTAGTATTAACACATACAAAATTGTGAGATGTGATTCCAATAGTAGACATACTGGTGGTGTAAGAATTTATATACATGATACAATCGAATTTAAAGAAGTATATAAGACAGCAGTTCCTAACAATTTATGGTGCTTAGTTGTAAAAACAAGAAAATTGACTAAGAATTGGAAATTAGGCGTAATTTATAGATCGCCAAGTGGCAGTTGTGCGGATGGATTTCCTTGATAACTTGAGTCTAATTATTGATCAAAACATTAATCTACGTGATCACAATATATTGGTTGGTGATTTCAATATTGATATTAATAAAAATAATTTATACTCAAATCAATTAAACGAAATTTTGTCTAATGCTGCAATGAAACAATGTGTAATGTTTGATACGCGAATAACAGAACATAGTTCTACTCGAATTGACCTTGTGTATTCTAATGAGAAAAACCTAAACTGTGATAAACTTGATGAATATCAGATAAGTGACCATGAAACAACTACCTTTGATGTACCTGTTAATGACGCGTTGAATATGTGATATTTTAGTGCATTATTTATGTCAATTTAGTTTTAGTTTTTTAAATAACTGTGATATAGAAAATAAGATAAAGTATTTAGATGATATAATAATGGAGATAATGTCTCGTATAACTACTAGCCAAAGAGTGACAATAAAATTAATGAATAAATGGTATGATAGGGAACTTACAAATATGAATAAAATAAAGTATGATTTGTATAGAATGTCGATGCAAAGTGGTCACTGGGAATGAATACAATATTATTAAGAAATAATATAAAAAATTAATAAAAATAAAGAAAATAAGGTACATGGAAAATAAAATAAACATTAATGCAAATAATAGTAAAGAAATGTGGAAATATTTAAAAGAATTGACTAACTTGAAAGAACAGAAGGGAGAAATAAAAACAGTTAGAATACACGGTATTGTTTATGATAATGACCAGGAGATCGCAGAGAACCTGAATAAATTTTTTGTAAACAGTATAAGGGAAATAAATGACTCAATTGAACAATATAAATATGAAGACTTGTCCCCGGACATTTATATTGGAATGGAACAGTTCAGATTTAGAATGGTTACATCAAATGATGTATATGACATCTCGAGGAAATTGAAATATAAGATTGGCGGTGAAAACCTTTTTTCGGAAGGCGTACTGAAAGACTCTCTAAATTATACAGCATATTTCTACGCTGGTATGATAAATGAAAGTTTGTCAACGGGTGTAGTGCCAAGGAAATGGAAATTGACAACTATTGTTCCAATACAAAAAGTTGCAAAAACTATACTCGCAGAAGAACTGAGGCCTATTAATACCATCACATGCGATGCTAAACTTGTTGAACTGATTGTGAAAGAACAGTTAACTAAACATATAGAGGACAATAATATATTAATAGAGGAACATTCTGGTTTCAGAAGAAACCATTCCTGCGAAACAGCGTTAAATTTGGTACTGTCGGAGTGGAAGAATAATCTTAATGATAAGATGAATATAGTTGCAACCTTCCTTGATCTGAAAAGAGCATTTGAGACAGTAGATAGAAATATATTAATGGCAAAATTGCGGAAGATGGGGATTAATGATACTGAGGACAAATGGATGACCAACTATCTGAGAGATAGACAGCAACAAGTGGTTGTAGCTGATACGGTATCGGCCAAAATTGATGTGAATATAGGACTGCCGCAAGGAACGGTGTTAGCACTGTTACTTTTCACACCTTGAAATATATTCAAAATATAAAATTTGGAAAATTTCCTGAATATTTAAATGAAAAATTACAGTGTAATCATGAAATTCATAATTATAATACTAGAAGAAAAGATAATTATAGATTACCACTGATGAGAACTACAAGGGATATGAATTGTTTAGAATATAAGGGAATTAAAAAGTATAATGAACTACCAAATAATATAAAAGACTGTGAAAATATAATTTTATTTAAGAAACTACTGATTGAATATTGTAAAAATAATGTATTAATGTAAATGTATTAAAATGTAAATGTAATTAATGTAAAATGTATTTATGTAAAATGTATTTATGTAAAAAAAAAATTAATGTATTGTACCTAGGTTTATAAAACCGTAAGAATAAATAAATAAATAAAAAATTAACTGTGCCTAATTTTGTGCTATTAACAGAAAATTGAGCTCTGTGAACACCAAATGTTTCTCTGCTACAAATTTAAGTTTGACTCTTGGATTTTTAAAGACGATTTTCACACACATTGCACTAATATACGATATAAATGCACAAAATAGATCGTAGTTCTATATTTTCTGTAAGGATTTACTGTCGTATTCTGCTCTTTCATTTTAGCTGGAAAGGCCCTTTCTAATGATAGGTACTCATGGTTGGCGTGATATATAGTAATTAACATTGCTTGACTCCATCATATCAGCTTCGAGTACAGCTGCAGACAAACAATTTTTCATCTTGATTTTCAAAGACAATTACATATATTAATAGCAAACGTTATAGAAGGGCCAGCGCCACCTCTTGTGAGATATAGTGGGTCTAAATGAGCAACGTTTCTCTCCACTACACCTAATACATCAATCTGACATACAGTTGTGTTCATAAAAATAGGAGTGAGCCCATTGAAAAACAAAAGCTTAAATTTTAACAAATAAAAAACATGGTTTAATTCAATTTTTTGGTGTAATGTAATGTTGATTCAATACTAAATTATTTAAGTTATTCATTAATTGAATAAAGCTTTCAACAAGTAAGTAACAGGAAGTTTAAAAAAAATATCTTAAAAAGTGCTGTTCAAAATAGTAGGAGTATTTCAGTTCTCATAAAAGTTTACTATTAAAAAAAGTTAAAAATGCTTATGACTATAATCAGAAACTATAAATACGATTAGTATTTGGTAGAATAGCCTTTACTTTTTATTACAGCAGCGCATTTACGAGGCATGGAGTCAGCTGAATCCTGACATTGTTTTAGTGGAATTTTATTCCACCCATCTTGCACTACAGACCACAACTCAGTTGCATTTGACGGTTTTCTCTCGGCAGCATATTTTTTAACATCCCTCATAGATGTTCTATGGGATTAAGATCAGGAGACTGAGCTGGCCACGCCATAACCTTTACCCCATTAACCCGAAACCACTCATTTGCCAATTTACTGGTGTGTTTCGGGTCATTATCTTGTTGGAATATCCATTTTAAGGGCGTGGAATCTGGTAACATCACTTCTCTCAAAATGCTGACATAGACGTTCCTATCCATTATGTCTCTAATTCGATGTATTGGGCCTAAACCATTATGTGAAAAGCTTCCCCATATCATTAGTTTTGCACCACCATGTTTAATTGTCTTTTGTGTATACTGAGCTTTATATTTGGTGTTGGGCGGACGTCTACCATGCTGTCTAGACCCAGTGCCACCAAATAAAACAATTTTGCTTTCGTCGGTCCACAATAAGTTCTCCATTTTTCTTTCGGATATTTGATATGTTCTTGGGCAAACTTTAAGCGTGCTGCTGCCTGTTTTGTATGTCAACAATGGCACCTTTTGTGAACTTCTTGCGAATAAATTGTTGTCCATCAGACGCCTACGAATAGTAGGGACACTTACGGCAAGATTCAGATCCTTTTGAATTTTTTTTTGAAGACGCTGAAGGATTTATTTTGCTGGATCGCACAATTCGGCGGTCATCGACAGTAGATGTTTTGGCCTTGCGCCCACGCGTTTCGGGCTTTATTTTATATTTTAATGTATTTGTGATCATTTGATCGGAGTAACTTAAGATTTCCTTAGTTTCTTTGTAAGTTTTGCCTTTATTTCGTAGATTTTTAATTAGTTTTCTCTTTTCTTCAGTACAGTGCTTTCCTCGTCCCACTATTACAAAAATTTATGTGAATCACTGTAGAAAAAGTTTTAACTACATTTTTCCGTACTTATTTTTCACTTTTTTCTTTAAATTATGTGCTGTTATATTTTTATTTTTAAAAGAACACTCACACTCCTATTTTTTTGATCAACTGAATTCAGGGGCAACATAAATACTAAAGTTATTACGAGAATCTTTTTTGTATTTTATTTCTTACATATCGTTGAAACTACCATTAAAATATATCAATTTTAACTTTGAAAATATTACATGGTAGCACTCCTATTATTTTGAACACAGCTGTACGTACATTTTCTTAGATCTTAGGTTAGGTTGAAAGAGTGACGCACCACTACCACTACGTACCACAGTTAAAGCCTTCACCCAGAGATCCATTGGCCTATTGTGACTATTCACAAATGAAAAAGAATAACGGAAAAAAGAAAAGAAAAAGGCGGAGTTATCACGAAATGAGAAGAAGGGAAAACGATCAAGAATAATCAAAAGTAGAAAGAAAGGCGAAGCCAATTAACCATTGTAGCGCCCATGGATTACAAATCCCTCTGGGCTGAATAGTAGCTCTCATCTCTCGCCTGCTTATGCTTAATATTAGTTTTGTTCCTATGGGATTGAGTTTTGGCCATAACCCAACCCTATGCAGAATTTATGAGTGCACCAAACTTAGATAAAAAAAGAAAGATGACAACCCTATTTTCCTTAAATCTGCCATTCCCAAAATATTAAAGGAAAGAAACATTGTGTCAGAGAATTAACATTAAATGAAAATCATAGAAAGGGAAAGGTATTTTAAAACAATTTTCGATTTCACTTTTTTTTTTCATTAAATGCTGTAAATAAACATTTAATTTATCTATGTATGTATGTATGTAGTGTATATGAATTTAGTATTTTTTATGTCAAGTACTTAAACAAAATGTTGCTTTTTTTTGCACTCTCTGTATAATTTATATTTATTTATTTATTTGTGACCATGAACTCAGCATTAAAATAAACATAAAATAAGTATGTACATAAAAAAAACAACAGAGTGGAAAGAAATAGAAAAAAATTAAATAAATTGGCATTGTATGTATGTATGTATGTACAATGAATGAACAAACTCCAGCCATCTATCAATTAACATCAACTTGGCTGAAGAAAAAGAAGAAAAAAAATAAACAATAATAAGTAAAATAAATATAAAATTATACATTGTTGTACATATGCATACATACATACATACATACATACATGGTAAATTCAGACAAATTACAGAGAAAAAAAAAAAAAAACAAATTTTTTCTACTGTGACAACAATAAAGAAACAAAAAAAACATTAAAAGTTGTCTGTTGCTAAACAAACTTTGTTAAACAATAAAAATTACATTTAATGACCTTTTAGAATGCCAACGTAGTAAGTAAACAAACAAAATAATAACAATAATAGAAAAAAGCAATTGAATATTAGAAAAATAAAATATAGAAAACCTTCAAGTGTTTAATAGAATTTAATAAACCTTACTTAATAACTTTATTTTGTTTAAATCTTTCTAAATTAAACAATGTTCGCGGTATTTCCCCGCATCGCTATTGCTTTAAAATTGTACGCCAGGTTTCACCACTACTACTCTCTGTCTCTGTCACTCTAAATCCTTTATGATTATGTCAGCATTGCCTAAATATCAAACTGGTAAACTGGAAATCACAATTTTTCGTTATTCCCTAACCACGGCTTAGATTACCAAAGTCAAAGCGTGTAACAGTTACTTCAGACCATCGATATATTAGGAATCGATGACCGCACTGTCAATTATACATAAAGGGTGTTTTTTTAAAGAGGTATAGAACATTAAGTTGCAATACAACAACGATGGATTATTCGATTGACATGAATTTTATTTATCCGAAAGATAATCTTGTGGCATTACATTTTAAATATGATTTCTGGCATATGACCGCCACGGCTGGCGCGGATATAGTCCAATCTGGACGTCCAATTTTCGATGACTTTTTCCAACATTTGTGGCCGTATATCGGCAATAATACGGCGAATGTTGTCTTCCAAATGGTCAAGCGTTTGTGGCTTTACCGCATAGACCAATGACTTTACATAGCCCCACAGAAAGTAGTTTAGCGGTGTTAAATCACAAGATCTTGGCGGCCAATTCACAGGTCCAAAACGTGAAATTAGGCGGTCACCAAACGTGTCTTTCAATAAATCTATTGTGGCACGAGCTGTGTGACATGTTGCGCCGTCTTGTTGAAACCACATCTCCTGGACATCATGGTTATTCAATTCAGGAATGAAAAAGTTAGTAATCATGGCTCTATGCCGATCACCATTGACTGTAACGTTCTGGCCACCATCGTTTTTGATTCCACCAGCCCATAAAGCGCACCAAACAGTCAGTTTTTCGGGATGTAACGGTGTTTCCACATACACTTGAGGATTACCTTCACTCCAAATGCGGCAGTTTTGTTTGTTGACGTAGCCATTCAACCAGAAGTGCGCTTCATCGCTAAACAAAATTCGCTTATGAAAATCGGGAACAACGGTAATCTCGTTTTGGGCCCATTCGACGAATCTACGCCTTACTTGATGATCGTTTGGCTTCAAATCTTGTACGAGTTGGATTTTGTAAGCACGCAAACCAAGATCCTTCCGCAAAATCTTCCATAAAGTGGATGGACACAGATCCAATTCCTGTGCTCGATGGCGGATGGACTCATTCGGGTCTTCCTCAATGCTACGCTCTACAGCAGCAATAGCTTCTTCTGTACGCACCGTACAGCGTCTCTGGGGATGCGAGTTATCAATAAGAGTAAACGTGGTGCGAAAACGTTCCATGGTTAATCGAATTAACTGCTCTGATGGACGATTTTGTCGACGATAAAATGGACGTAGTGCGCGATATGTTTTCCGCACAGAACCATTATTTTCGAAATAAAATTGCACTATTTGCAAGCGTTGTTCAGGCGTGAGTCTATTCATAATGAATTGCCAAACCAAACTGAGAATAAATCACTTGACAGCTGTCAAATCGGTCGCCATCTTGAAAAGTAATGCCAACTTAAAGTTCTATACCTCTATAAAAAACACCCTTTACATAATTGGGCATTACATCCTCCTCCAGTCAGGGTTACAATCTGGCTTCTCACACCACTTAGTAGGTTGTGTGTGTTAATTTTGTACATGAGTGGCGGGACCTACAGTTTAAAGTCGACTCTGAACGACAGATTTTTGAGAAACTTTTCATGGCAATTTTATTTGCTCTCAGAGTTTTTGCCAGAAATCTGCTGAGAGATAGTCATCGAAGAAATATTTTTTTTTCATATTTCGTTTTGCTGGAGATGTCTGGCCTAGGGTTTGAACTGTGACCTCACGTCAAACAAGCCAATATCTAGAATTCTGCTCTGCAATATACGGGAAGAAAACCATGATTTATTTGCCGGATATTGTTGTACTGTTGGCATATTTTTAATCCCATATTAAATATTTAATTAAAATAAATCAATATGAATAATAGATACAGAACTGGTATACTTTTTTTAAACCAATTTACTGTGGTTTTGTTGTGGTTCATATAATTTTAGTTTCGAGATTTTCCGTTTTAAATGAATATGAAATAAAATTTTATAAAAAAAAAAAAATGTGGCCATGCTAAAAAAAAAAAACAATACCACAGTATGAAATGAAAACAAATAATCATAAAATCAAGTAATAACAGATATGATGAGAAAGTAAAAACAAACGGTTTATTTTTTCAATTCTAATTACAGCAATAAATATGTACTCTCCCGTCTACGCTCCATACATAAACATATTGACTTAAGCTTAATACTATAAGCGCATAAGAGGCACCAATTGCTGCGCAACAATTTCAAATTTGGTGCACCAGACAAGCAGTATATGCTTTAATTATTTTAACGGATGCAGCGCCAAAGTATAAGTAAAACAAATAAAAAATGAACAGTTGAATAATTCTTTATCAATGGTGCAAAGCTCCATTTTACGGATCTTATCTATTTCATATACTATCTACTAATCCCTTTCTTTCCTCACGGTTAGAAATAGAAATTAGTCTAAATGTCCAGCAGCAGCCTAAGTCTTTGAAATCATCATTTCCATTTATATTTATGCATTTTATTTCTTATTTTGACGATTTGACGCGCAGCACTTAGCGCGTCTAATGTGTTTATAGCATTAGTCATCAACAAATACTCTAAATTTTCATTACATTGTATGCGCGGTTATGCACAAGTGTGCATGTGTGTTTGTGGTTAGATTTAATAAGAGACCAAAAAGAAAAGGAAGAAAAAAAATTAACATAAAAATGCATAATAATAACACAACAGCAACAGCAGCAATAACAATTGCAAATACCACAGTATGTAGATGTTGTAAATGTAAATCAAATTACATTTACACAGCTGATGAATTTCAGTTACAAAAACAAAAACAAGATGGTATATTTTTACATTAGAAAAAAAAACAATTACAACAACAAACAGTGAACAATGGAAAGGAATTTTCAATGAAATGAAATCTGGCAATAGTGCAATACGAAAAGACAAAGATATAAAATATAATACAATACAAATCGTAAACAAAACAAGTCTCAGAGGGTAAGGGGGAAGACAAAGAGAACGCGAGATATTAAATGGTTTCTCTTTATTGTACGTGAAGTTATCATATTTATGTGATTAATATGTGATTGTGTTTGAGGGTTATAAAGAGGGTTTCAATTTCCTTCGAAGAAATACAAACAACCTTGGACGGCAAACAAAAAGAAGATGAAGAAGAAACTCGAAAATAATCATGTGTTGTTTAGAGTTGCTGCTATAATAGGGAAAATAATAATAACAATAGAATGATTTATTAGAATTGTAAAATGCAAGTGTATGGGGGGTAGATGTTTTGTTGTATTGTATGTATGCTTAGAAAACTTTAAAGAATATCAATATTATTGTTATTATTGTTGGTGTAATTTGTATGTTTCTTTGTTCTGCTTACCCACAATGTTAGAAATCTAATAATAGCCTTCACGGTTTGGCGATTTTTGGCAATTCTTTTCTTTTTTGTAAAATCATTGTTAATGTCTTGCGATTTTTAGTCCGAAACTACAAAGTTAAGTAAAGGTAAAGGTTAAGCATCAGTTCTAATGCTATAAACACACAAAAGGCTCCAAGTGCTGCGCGCTAATTCAGTGAATTTCTTATGATATTTACAGCTGTGTTCAAAATAATAGGAGTGCTAGCATGTAATATTTTCAAATTTAAAATTTTTTATTGTACCAATTTGCCAAACATGATATATTTTAATGGCAGTTACAACGATATGTAAGAAATAAAATACAAAAAAGATTCTCGTAATAACTTTAATATTTACGATGAAATTGATTCATTTCTGTGTTTGCCCCTGAATTCAGTTGATCAAAAAAAATAGGAGTGTGAGTGTTCTTTTAAAAAAAAGTGAAAAATAAGTACGGAAAAATGTAGTTAAAACTTCTTCTACAGTGATTCACATAAATTTTTGTAATAGTGGGACGAGGAAAGCACTGTACTGAAGAAAAGAGAAAAATAATTAAAAATCTTCGAAATAAAGGCAAAACTTACAAAGAAACTAAGGAAATCTTAAGTTACTCCGATCAAATGATCACAAATACATTAAACGCGCGTGGGCGCAAGGCCAAAACATCTACTGTCGATGACCGCCGAATTGTGCGATACAGCAAAATAAATCCTTCAGCGTCTTCAAATAAAATTCAAATGGATTTGAATCTTGCCGTAAGTGTCCCTACTATTCGTAGGCGTCTGATGGACAACAATATATTCGCAAGAAGTTCACAAAAGGTGCCATCGTTGACATACAAAACAGGCAGCAGCACGCTTAAAGTTTGCCCAAGAACATATCAAATATCCGAAAGAAAAATGGAGAACTTATTGTGGCCCGACGAAAGCAAAATTGTTTTATTTGGTGGCACTGGGTCTAGACAGCATGTTAGACGTCCGCCCAACACCAAATACAAAGCTCAGTATACACAAAAGACAGTTGAACATGGTGGTGCAAAACTAATGATATGGGGAAGCTTTTCATATAATGGTTTAGGCCCAATACATCGAATTAGAGACATAATGGATAGGAACGTCTATGTCAGCATTTTGAGAGAAGTGATGTTACCAGATTCCACGCCCTTAAAATGGATATTCCAACAAGATAATGACCCGAAACACACCAGTAAATTGGCAAATGAGTGGTTTCGGGTTAATGGGGTAAAGGTTATGGCGTGGACAGTTCAGTATCCTGACCTTAATCGCATAGAACATCTATGAGGGATGTTAAAAAATATGTTGCCGAGAGAAAACCGTCAAATGCAACTGAGTTGTGGTCTGCAGAGCAAGATGGGTGGAATAAAATTCCACTAAAACGATGTCAGGATTTAGTTGACTCCATGCCTCGTGGATGTGCTGCTGTAATAAAAAGTAAAGGCTATTCTACCAAATACTAATCGTATTTAAAGTTTCTGATTATAGTCATAAGCATTTTTAACTTTTTTTAATACTAAATCTTTATGAAAACTGAAATACTCCTATTATTTTGAACAGCACTTTTTAAGATATTTTTTTTTTAAACTTCCTGTTACTTACTTGTTGAAAGCTTTATTCAATTAATGAATAACTTAAATAATTTAGTATTGAATCAACATTACATTACACCAAAAAATTGAATTAAACCATGTTTTTTATTTGTTAAAATTTAAGCTTTTGTTTTTCAATGGGCTCACTCCTATTTTTATGAACACAACTGTATACATATATGGAAATGATTGTTTTAAAGACAGCGCTTCAATAAGCGCTTATGCGGCCGCTATGCACTTATGTATGTAGGCTAATTTGTGCAATGAACGGCTTCGTGTTGTCAATACAATAAGGAATTAGTGAACTAATGCTTGGCTAAGGCACCAATTGCAAAATTGGCACGGACTACTTGGTGCCTCCTCTAAAGTTTGTTTGCAAAAGAAAAAGAAACGAGACAGAATCTACCTTATGAATAAATATGGAATTCCACTTCAATTCTATTATGGCAACAATTAATTACCTAATGCTTCTTAATTAATTTAGACAGTCATAAAGTAAAATTAACTAGCAAATAAATAATAACGATAAGAACGATTATAATCTCTGAAGGAAATAAAAATTTTTACCCCACAATTCCTTAAATAGTTTTTTCTCAGAAAAGCCACAAAAAAAAAACAAATATACTCGTTTTTTTTTCACCTTTTAAATACTAAAGGCTCTTTTATAAATATATGCAGTGTAAACAAAAGTATTATTTACTTAAATATTAAGAGTACATACATATTTTAAATGTTCAAAGGAAATTATCGAGAGCAACCTTTGCACGTAATGACACGATACTTGAAAACAATCTTTATTGCAAAAAAAAAATTTCCATACGCATTCGAAAATTTTAATTAAATTCAAGTATTTACCTTATTTGTTTTGTTTTTAGAAAAAATAATGAGAGCACTTTGTTGTCAAGGGATTTAAAATAAATTTACCGTTTTTGTTCCAGTAAGCAGCTTGGCTGCACCTTGTTTGCATTTATCAACTACCTTATTATGTTGCCATTGCGCAAATACGCATCTATAAAAAAAATTCAAACTTTTTCAAATGTTTTGTGGCACTTTAAGGGGCATTTACTCTGACTTTGCAAAGTATTGTGACAAACTCTTTTTCATTTTCTTTTAAACTTTGTTTTGCTTTTGCACTTTCAAAGATTACTTTGATAAACTCTTGATACTTTGCTGTTGTTTATACAATCATCTCTAAACGACGAACGAAGAACAAGTCTAGATTTTTTTCTTTTCCCCTACAAACTCGACTTAGCAATGTACTTTGAGCGTGCAAAAGGCGTTTTACTTTAACCGATTTTGTGTTATTTTGAAGAAGAGAGAAAAAAAGAGTACAAAATACTTTAAACCCCGAAATATTAAGGGTGCTGAAGCCTATTCATCTATGGCTAGAGGAAAACAGGTAGAAGCTATCTCTAGCCCAATACAAAAGAAGAAGAATGTTAGGTTGAAAACGAAGGCGGGCGGTATTATCAGCTCAATCCTCTAAGCAGGTTTCTCTAAAGATTAAATGCCATTAAGAGAACCAGATCTGACAAGGTGCGAGAGCATCCTTCCGATTCAAAGTGTCAAAAAAAGCCTAGGAACTAACCCTTTCATTCCTTCAGGTTACTTTCATCGCCAGGTCAGAATTGAATGGTAAAATCTCATTTAAAAATGGGAGTTACTTGAAGAGACACTCATCAAGTTAAGAATGGAGAAGAGTTGTAATGGGGATAATGCCTGCATTAAAGCATTCAAAAGCCTTAAAAACAAATTACCTACGCATTGAAAAGTCGATGTAGCACACTGCACTTTGGCCACTTGAAACACGAAATTTTACGATAATTTTCTAATTGGAATATTTACAGTCACCATATTGATTTTAATCTTTTCTTCCTCTTCTCTTCTACCGTACACAAAAAAAATGTTATCAAAATAAGGTTGCACCGCTAGATTGTACGCAAATATCATTATGAAAGAGTGCATATTTATGCATATGGTTGCTAAGAAATACACTGTGGTTGTTTTGTTTCTCTTATATGTATGCAGTTCAGTTCAAGTTTCTTTTTGTTGTAAATAAAACTGATATAAATTCTAGGGAAATAACAACAATGATTGTGTGCTTTCTAGTTTCTATTGTGTATACGCAGATTGTATTCATGCGAGAAAGCAAAAAAAAGACATTGCTTAAATCGTGCAATACCGAATAACCGCCGAGAGAAGGGCAGAGAGTAAGTAACATCGGTTTTCTGCACTATTTGCATGAGTGAATACATATTTCTAGTTTTTTTTTTTTTTGTAATTTTGTTGGGGTCGTTGTCGGGCAACATGGCAGTTGAAGGTGATTGAAAAAACAAATAGTTTTCATATTTCTTTTTTATTTTTATTACTGATTAATTGTGAGAATAGTGCAATAAATAGACAATAAAAATTTCTATTTATATTTATGGAAATATGAAAAGAAAATATTGTTTAATCGTTAAAAAGACTATTTACAGTCAAAGAGAGAAGTTTTCACACACACCCACTATATATGAAAATATTTTTGAAGCAAATTTTGTTGTTTTGTTTTTAGGAACAATTATAAATTTTAAATTAAATTTAAAGCTTTTCCATGCATATAAAATACAATTTCATACAAAATAGTTAAATTTTAGGCGAATAACTGAGAAAACCACCATGAAAACCAATCATAAATACAAAGGCCAGTGTAAATAAAATTCATATGTAAACATATACATACATATGTACGTGAGTGTGTGCGCAATAAAGTTTATTTTCGCAATAAGAGTGCACTAGAGGAGTACATTGTGTTTCAGACTATTAACACACGTTGTTGCCATTGTTTAACTTATGACTGCCATTGTCTTCATGTGAGCATAACATTGTGTACATATGTATGTATGTAGCTTGGCTCTGCAGGTTTAAAAAGTGACGGTTTAAATAAAGTGACAATAGTTTATTATTTGCCTTGCATTGTTGTTATAATTTTGGCATTAAATTTTGTCATGTACTTTTTATTTGCTAGTGTTTTAACTGTAGATTTATACTGTTATTGTTACAAACTCTGTTGTAAGAGTTCTATTTGAGAGCCATACTACTATTTTTTGTTTGAGTGTGTGTGCTTCTCTTACGAGAGTACTACCACAGTGGTTTCGTATATTCAATATTTTATTTTCAATTGCATTGCTCTTGCGAAATGGGATTTATTTTGTAGGGTAACTGTTTCAGATGTGAAACGACGAGTTGTATTATTTTGGTATTTAATTTAATAAATGGAAATTATTTATAAATATTACTTACTTAAAATATTTCAAAATAGGTTATAAAGGAAATGAATGATTTACCTGAAAATAAAAAGAAATGAAATGAATAAATTAATAAGAAAATAAATTTTGAGAAAAATTTTAATAAACACAGACCAATACGAAGACTATAAACATTATTAATCACCTAGATTTTTTTTATTTAAAGCGAAGCATAAAGCTAATAATAAAATTAGTTCGTTGAAGCTAGGGTGCCTACTAGAGTATAGTGTCTGCTAGACTATTAGCATAAGGTTCGTGGATTTGATTCCCACCAGAAACTACACTACACCGAGCTTATAGTCGAAGTATTGTAGGTAATAAATAAATAAAGAAATAATTTGTTGAATCTAATTAAAAGATTTTAAAATTGTAGATAAGTTGTGATGTTTTCAGAATAAATGCTGACAATAACGTTAAGAACATTTGTTGCATAATTTACCTTAAAAAATTTAAAATAGAGTATGTAAATGCGTAGAGTACTTTGACAGCTATCAACTGGTATGTTTTGCTTTTTTTCTGTGGATTTTTTTTTGTCATGTGCAATCAAATTGTTACTTTGCTATCAGTTGAAAATGTCAACGTATGGCGGGGATCTGCCCGTTAGATGTGATTAGATGTTAACATAGCAACCAGTAAGAAAAAACCCAGCGTATCTGACTAAATTCTTAGACTTAGAATAAAACTGTAAGCCGCATGTCCCCAGTTAGAAATTAATTAGCAACATAGCACCCACACTAAAATCTGTTTTATGTTATTTTTATTTTATTCTGATAAATTCGAAAGATTTTTTTATTTCTTTGTGAACTAACAAAAATCACGTATAAATATTTTAAGTTTTGCTTAAAATTAGCACAAAAAGTGTACGTAAAGGTTTTTCTTTTTAATTTATAGAAAATATACTTTAGTTCCTTAGAAACTAACTTTTACATCGCAGTGTACATGTACATACATACATGTAAAAATGTCATTTTCACATGCTATTCATTCATCATAAAGTCTCAGGTTCTTTTTATAGCCACTATTATGCACAACAGCACACAATAGCAAGAGAGCACCTTAAAAAGGAAGTTTAAATAATTAAAATAAATAAAAAAAAAAAATTTTTAAATGATTATTTCTGTGCGTCTGTGTATAAGTGCAAATTATAATTACAGATAAAGTCCATTAACTCGACGACTGTATCACACAGACAAACACGGGCATATAAAATAATACACTGCAGGCCATTAGCCATAAAAATAAATGCAATTTCCGTGATATTTTTATTAAAACAAAAAATACAAATTTTTCACATGGTTTATTAATGCAGTTTTATTATTATTTTATTATCATGTATATGTATATACTATATATGTCCATATGTATGTATGTATGTATGGTATTATAAATAAAAAAAAATCTCATTATTTATTATTTTATTAAAATAAAAATGGATGAAAACAAAAAATAAATAAACAAGAAATTACTCATAAATAGTCGTACAGTAGAATCTCACAAATTAGAACCACTTTGTGCACAGGCCAGTTCGAATTTCTGAAAAGTTCGAATTTCTGGATACTTTTTGTTTTACAGAAAATGGTAAAATTATAATAAAACCAGTTATTTTAATTATTTTAACACAAAACAGTTTTATTCATTAACATTTAATTTATTGAACATATTAAATTCATAGAAAAACGTTTAAAAGGTTCTATTGGTTTTTAACATAAAATCAGTAATACTTGTTTGTTTTTTTGATTTGTTTAAACTGGATACAACTATATCGTTACGGACGTCCAAAAGGTTAGACATGTGTTGACTGGCAAAAATATCACTGGTTTTGCACCATTTTATAACATTATTGATGCCTTCAAGGACTTTTGAATGAGGAATAGTTGGCGTTATGTCGACAATACCGACATCGCTGCTATCTGAAGCCTCCTCATCGTTATTCTCTGCATCAGATCCATCAGTAAACACATCTTCATTCCATTTCTCGATTTCATTTAGACTTACGGAATTGTTTGGCATAATTTCATTCAAAAGATCAAGGTTTAGTTGAAGAGCTTCATTGCAATCCTGATTTAGTTGATTCAATTGTGCTAGTGGCAAATCATCATCGCTGTCGTAATCGCCTGAATCCCAATTTAATAATTTGGACCAAGAATTTTTTAACACAATATTATTGCATCTCGGATTGAATGCCGTTTCAAAAGCTTATCAAAATCATCACCATCAGCAATTAATTGAGATAGCAACTTACTTCTGTAAATGAGTTTTGTCATTTTAATAGGATTTTCATCCATTGGCTGAACTGCTGCTGTTACATTTGGCGGCAATAAATATGCAATTATATTACCATCCTCACTTTGAAGTTTATCAATTGGTGCATGAGCGGAACAGTTATCTACAAGCAGAAGAGCTTTTGGGGCCAAATTATTGTCTTCAGAAAAACGAATGACCTGTAGAAAAAAAAAATAAAAAATATAGAACTTAAAATATGCATTAGTTAAACATACTTCTTTAATAAATATCTTGTGAAACCAATCATTGAATATCCGCGAAGTCATCCAGGCATTTTCAGAAAAGTCATAATGAAGTGGGTTATCAAATCCTCTGAAGCTTCTTGGCTTTTTAGCTTTTCCAATAACCATTGGTTTTAATTTATGTGAGCCATCAGAATTTGCGCCTAGTAAAATCGAAACACGTTCTTTTTGAATTTTAAAACCTTGGGCCCTTTTTTCACAAGAAGCGACAAATGTTCTATCTAGCAGGCATCGGAAAAATAATGCACTTTCATCAGCGTAATATATTTGCGTTTCCATCAACCCCATTTCTGTGACTTTTGCACGAAATCTGTGTAGGAATTGAGTGACCTCACGAACATCACTCGAAAGTATTTCACCACCAATTTTTAAAAACCGTATTCCATGCCGGATTTTGAATTTGGAAAACCATCCATCACTTGCAGTAAATGCCTTTTCACCTTTATCGGGGTACACTTCACTAAAAAATAACTTAGCTTTTGCTTTTAATATAGGTCCTGTCACCGTGTTATTCTTTTCACGTTGATTTAGAAACCACTTATAAAGGCGCTCTTCCATTTCTTCATATTCTGCTTTATGCAAACACTTTTTTTTTGCTTCCTGATATGTCTTGGTAACTGCATCTATTATTTCTTGTTTTTTTTGACTTTATGTAGCTGATGGAAGAAATTGTATACACCACAAATAACTTGGTGATTCCCCGTTTTCTTTTTATTTTAATGAGCGAAAAAAAAATTGTAGTTAAAATAAAAAAATTAGTACAAAATTAAAATAACAAAACTTCCTGAAATTAGAACCCCCTGTTCTAATTTTAGAGCGGCCAATACATTGAAATGGCCGGTTCTAATTTCTGGACAGTTCAAATTTGTGAGGGTTCGAATTTGTGAGATTCTACTGCATTGACAGGTCGTCTATAAACACAGATATTGCCAACACTGATAATAATGAGTGCAATACACCACACCACTGTGTACCAACCGCTCTATTCTGCACATTATTTAAAGAACTGTTCTATTCAAACTCTCACATGTACATTCATATTTCATTATTAATGGAATGCAGGTTATGGATGCCATGCAAAATGAATAAGAACTACAATAAACAATAAGCAAATAATTACTTATTTATTTTGGTATAAAAATTTATTTGTTGTTGTTGTTAATACAGTATTTATAAAAAAAAAGAGAAAAGAGAGAGGGAGAGAGAGATCAATAAAAATGAATACAACACACATTAATATTAAACATACAGATGTATGCATGCCTGTGCATAAATAAGCAAAAAAAAAATTGATGTTGCTTTATCTTGCTTTTATTTTGTTGTTGTTCTTTTTGTTGTGTTAAGAGTAGTATTTTAAATTGCTTTTCAACGGTCAAGGTTGCGTGTATGTGAACAAAAAATAAAATTAAAACGAGAAAAAAAAACAGAAATAAATTCGCCCCATCAACAACATTTTAAATTATTTATTTTTATTATTGTTTTTATATGAAAAAAAAAAACCATCAACAACAAAAACAGCAAAAAGTTTAAACGATACATTGACGTTTTTGTTTGCCTGACTGGCTAGCTGGCTGGTTGTTAGG
This sequence comes from Sarcophaga carnaria, assembly GCA_958299815.1. Taxonomy (NCBI): domain Eukaryota; kingdom Metazoa; phylum Arthropoda; class Insecta; order Diptera; family Sarcophagidae; genus Sarcophaga; species Sarcophaga carnaria. The sequence goes on from OY283149.1 coordinate 90,550,356, forward strand.
TTGGTTGGTTGGTGTTGATGTGCTTTTTTTTTATCGGTTGTTTAAAAATATGACGTTTGGCTCTCTTTGTCGCTCCTCTCCCTTCATTCATCATAATACAAATAAATACAATTGTGGTGTGCAAATAATAATTATAGCCGGATAAAACAAAAAAAAAAAATTGTGTATAAAAATAAATACAAAAATTGATTATAATTTATATATGTATTTATGTTATAAAAAAAAATAAAATAAAAAACAATAAAAATAAAAAATTAAGCTTCATTATTTGCTTACAGAGTAACATGAAATATTTAAAACAATCCTGGCGGCGGTGACTTTCACTTTAAATGCCAAAGATAGAATATGAACCCACTGTGGAGATTGTTTTTCATGAAAATGGTCGTGTAACGCAGTCGAGAGTCAAATTCTGTGTTGTATTGTGTTTCGACTAGAATAATAGGGGGTAGGAAAGGACTAAAGAAGGGAAGAGTGTATAGGGTCCTCCAATAGGAACATCCGAACTTTTACTATGGACATCTTGATGCAGCTACATCTGTCACTCTGATTCAACAAATCACCATGAACAACATTTACAACGTATATGAATGGGCTCTGGAGAGGTAGGTAAATAGGTTAGGTTAGAGGACGTGTACTTGTCAATTAAGACAAGTACAGTACCCCGAGGTCCAACGTCCTCAAAAAGGAATAATAATAGAAGGGATAGGAAACAAAAAGGGGGGGAAAAACCAAAAACAAAACAAAAAGGGAGGGCGCGACTACACTGATGAAGCCCTAGCACAGCTCAACCAGCCACTAATGAATCTGTGGAGAACCTTGATGTCAACTCTCGACACAGAATTCAAACCCTCAAAGAAGCTCCTGCCAAGGGTCCTCAACCACAACCTGGGCAGTTACAGAGGAGGTGCTCGACAGTCTCCAACACCTCCTCATCGCAACATACCCTGCAGTAGTCCGTCAGCGACCTAATCTCCATGTGATAAACCCTATAATTAACTTTAAACTGGCCTTATCCAAGCCCAGCAACCAACCCGTTCTCACACTGTCTATAGCAGGCAATAGACATCTAGAAACAGAACAACCCGATCCGTACATAACTGAACCTAATTTTCATCAAAACACATGAGCTTCCAAAGCGTCCAATGCATTCCGAAAAAAGTCACTTTTAGGTGCGAATTTAGACCGGCGCCATCATTGATCCATATTTCTTTGAGAACGACAAAGGTTATCAAGCATAATAGGTCAATGATTACGAACCTCTTTTGACCTGACACCAATGAAATCTGGTTTCAACAGGCCGACGCTACACCATGCCACATTTTCTATTCTGCACGAGAGATTTTAAGTTATTTCACATGGAGGTGATGCTAACTGCAGGCTACCGAAATTGTGCAATTTGACGCCGTTCTAATTTTTCTTGTGGGGTTTGTCTTAAGCCGCAGATGTATGCGAGTAAGCCACAAACTACAGCGGTCCTCAAAACCAACGTAACCCATGTAATTGATCACATTCAGCCTGGCATATGCGATAGAAAATTGCACATTTCGGTTGCGCACCACCCAGAGAACCCTTGGCGGACATTTGTACGATGTTATATTCCACAGATAATGGAATCAATAGGTCTTTCGATGTTATTTCACACACTTCATTATATTTAAATGAAAAAAATATGAAGCATTTCAAAATATACATACGATCCATTGACCAATCGATCACAAATGAACGTGATAGGTGTGTACGACATAAAATAATTTGTTTTTTGGACTTTGGAACTTTGTTTCCCTCGAGAGCATTTCTTTGAAGTAACAATACAACACAGAAACATTGTGGCTGTGAACCAATGTATCAATAGAGTTGAATACCCGACTGCCCTGAATTAGATCTGCATTTATACCGCCAAGACACCGGACCAGAAAAAAACCGAAGGAACTTAAATGATTCTTTCAAGCTGCTTCCAGTGAACATGACATTGCATTTTCATGCTCACATCATTAAGATTTCAAATTCCTCAATAGTTACAAGACCCCAGTGGGTGATTGACCGTATTTAGGTTGTTTGTAAGTCATTAAGACCAAAGTCATTGCGCTTCAATCTCTAAAGAACTTGGGGGCTATGGAATATGAATGAGGGGAATACAACTGATATTTGCAAAGGCGTAGTTAGAATCCGAGTTTTTCAAACTTGCAATTGTGGTTGAAAGTTGCGGCTACCATTGTTTACGTATCTCATATTCAAGTCGTCACTTCTCCTAAAATATGTTAGCTTTGGTATGGCAAGCACGCACATCTACACTGAATAGCTTCAGCTGTCATCAATCCAATTAATTTGAGGTTTAAAGAGAGGAAAAGTTGATTTGCGGTTGTGTTCCATTGTAATGCTTGAACTTTTTTTCAATTTGGTTTTTCCGTGAAATATTTTTTTAGTATTTATAGGAAAAAATTCCAGCCAGATGGCAATGCCAGAAGTGTTAAGTAAGTTTCGCCATTTCACTCTGAATAGATTAACAAATGAAAAATGTTTGTAAATCAATCGGACTTTGTTAGAAACGTGATATCTTCAACTGCGAAACCTATTTTGCATTTAAATGGTTACGAATCACAAACAAAATTGCCGAGTTTAGTTTGAAGAGCAGTCACAGCACAGGTTAATTTAAAAATTTGGCCTCGAAACTTGCACTATTTGAAGTGGTTTGTAGCCTGCTTAGCGGCGTCATTAAACCATGGTCCTTCAAGAACAATGATCAGGATCGTAGATTACTGTTATCTTTTTGCCCAAAATTGAATAACTAAACGGTGCCACATGGCATTGAAATATTTTGTTTGAATAATATGAGTGAATCCACCACCTTTAAAACCAATTCTTCGTTGGTGTTTAGTTATAATCTCTTTGGTATTTTAAAGGTTATAAAATCTTGCTTTTGGCGTTTAATTTAAATAAGAACATAATTTTTTTTAAAAGCCGATACTTTAAATTAAACAAGTTTTTAAGCGGCTCAGATTTAAAAAGATTATCATGCATAAATTTGCATAATTTTTAAACAATTTATTTTTTTTTTGCAAATAAAAACGTCAACTTTATAAGAATAAAAAATAAAAATGAAACAAAAAAATTATAAAATAGATGTGGATATTGTATAATAAAATTTATAATTTAGTAACCATTTAAAAATAGTTCATTGCCTTTAAGGCCCGCCATAAAATACATACACACACACACACTCAATAACCTAATGAATATTTTTATGTAAATTAATTTAATTTTTTTTCTGTTTTCTGTGCTTTAAAATTTAAAATAAAAATCACGTAGATTATCTCATCATCATCATCATCAGGGTCTGTTGGTGTGTCTATATACACAGAAAATAAAAGAGAAACAAAAAAAGAAGAAGAAAAAAAAAACAAAATATCACGGCTAATGTAATTTCACTTTTTTTTCTATTTTTTCTGTATACCGTTATAAATTTGTAATGATAGGGGCTTTTTTTTTGTTTTGTTTTGTTGCGTTTAAAAACTAATTTAAATATTTATTAGAAAATGAAAAAAAAGTTTTTTTTTTTTTTATAGTTTTTATAAAAGTTTCTAATGATTTATTGTTTTTGCTTTTTTCTTTTTTCTTTTTAGCTTTAAACAATTAACATTTTCTGCTAAAAATTCATTACGAAACTCTTAAATGTTCGATCTCTGACAGTTGAGTCATTTCAAATAATTTTTGTTTTTGTTTGGTTTTCACTTCGCACTTAAGCTCTAATAAGGAAATTCCATTGAAATGCGTTTTTAGGGAATATTTGTTAAAATGAAATTGAAAAAAAAAAACTTTCTTTACTTAATTTTTTTTAATTAATTATAGGCACACATGAACAATTTCATGATTCCGTACAACGCACTATGTGGCATTTTGCCTCAAAACCTGGCCAAAATGAATAGAAGCGTTTTATGAGTTAATGGCTTGAATTTTTTGATAGTGTTAGTGATAATTAAGCGCAAGGATGAACCCAACTGATTTTGTTTCAAATCGGTCGGTGATTTCGCCTAGCCCCCATACAAATTCCCCTCGAAATTGCACTTATTTACACATAATTATGGTAATTATTGAACAATCATGATAAAATTTAGCATGGATCAGATCTGTGTACTAAGAAATCATGGTGTAAAGTTTGGTGAAAATCGGATCACATTTGACCCTAGTCCCCATATAAAGTCCCCTTTAGAAATTCGCGTTTGCGCTTATAAATGGCTTAAAAACATCGGTATCGTGATGAAATTCGGTAGGAATGTGTATTTTGTAAATCTAAATCATACTACCAAATTTTGTTATGGTCGGTCCATAATTGCCCTTTGGTCCAAAATAGGTCCCTCTTAAGAAAATATGTTTAGCAATTATAATTGGATTAAAAATGTTATTACCTCGATGAAATTCGACATGAACATGTTTAATATGAATGTGAATCATTTATGATCACATTTTATTATGATCGGATCATAAGTGCCCCTAGGCCCATTAAGAAAATCTAACATACATCTCATATTGTTATAATAGTCGATATACATACATATGTAATTAAGTTTTTAAACTTCTATGATAATTAATATTTATTTATAATATTTATATTACATGATTTAATACTTAAAAGTGAAACTAACTACAATCGTTGAAATCGTTATCATTTTTATCATCAATGTCAGGAAGGAGTAATTTAATAGTATCTGATGAAAATGCTTTTCTATTCCTTCGCGATTTTTGTGTACTGCAGCTTATAAAAGGGTCACTGCTTAAAAGTAACCTATTCAGGACATCTCGATTGGTATCGCTTCTACTGAATTTCCTAGCATAATTCGTACGCCATATGGCTTTATTGCCTATGGCTTTATTACACTGCGTCGATTTTTTTTTAATTTTTCAAAAAAAAAGCAAAATTTTAAAAAAATCGCCAAAAAAAAATTGCGCAAATTTGCGTAAACTTTTTTTTGTTCCTGAATGTAGGGAGTTCGTATTTTCTTGTGGTATATAACATTAAACTACAAAAACTACTTTCACCTTTAAAATCCTTATTTTTTTACGAAGGGTAAAAAAATGTGAAATTTTTATTATTTTTAAATTTTGAACGAATAATTTTAACATTAATATATGAGATAATATATATATATATAAAAAAAAAACTGAAAGTAGCAGTTGCTCATACCTTTCAAATAAAAAAAAAATCCATATAAAACCTCTATTCGTTTAGCCACAAAAGAATATCATATAAACCTATAACAATTTCAAAAAAAAAACACCAAAAACGCATTTATTTTCTTCACTTTTCTGACTTTGACGACATCGTCTCAAATCTACAAATCTCAACATAAAGTAGTGAAAATTCACTACATAATGCAGAATTTTGTTGTCTATCGAACTGCATACTCAGTTTCTTAAATTTCTTAAAATTCATTTTTGCCTTTTTGGCCAGCTTTTCGGGGTAAATGCCACATAGTGCAACGTGACGTAGTAAAATACCGCATTTTACTAGACATGAGGCCACGGTTCAAACTCTAGGTCAGACATCTCCAAGCAAACGAAATATGAAAAAATATTTGTCCGACACCTTCCTCTCAGCAGATTTCTGCCAACAACTCGGAAAGTAAAGAAAGTAAAGAAAGTTTCTCAAAAAAATCTGTCGTTCGGAGTCGATTTTAAACATACAACATTAAGTGGTATTAGCAGCTAGATCGTAATCCTGACTGAAGGCTTGTAATGACCGTGTATGTAAGTATGTATCACTTGTTTTAAGATCTTAAGAACTTATAATCATAAATAAAGACAGAAATATTGTTAGAATGACACTTTTTTACTATAATCTGGCAGATAAACTCATAAACATAGTTTGCGGCAAATGAAAGCCGAGACTACGAGTTACAAGGTCAATTCGATCACTTAACTTTTTTCAATAAACCTGGCAACAGTAGTGTTTCAAGATTGGATTCCAATTCTCTAAAATTCTGCTATTTCATAGGCATAAAGCAATGAATTAGCATATCCCCATAGAAAATAATCCTGGATGGTTGAATAGCACCAACGAAAGCAGCAAATGAAAGGAATACTTCTACTTCATCAAATGGAATTTGCAATAAATCGACTCCTAAGTAAACTGTGAGGCAAGGTCAGTGTCAGTCGCACTGTTGGAAACAAATGTCATCGATGTTTAGCGGATTAATTTGTGAAAACAATAAAAAACTCACTCACCGAGCGGCAGCTCTTTGCCTATTTCGACAGAAATAAGAAACGGTGATGATGCCATCGTGTAAAAAGTAAATTTTAATAAACGATATTGTCTACACTCTAGGTTAGGTTAGGTTAGAGGACGTGTACTTGTCAATTAAGACAAGTACAGTACCCGAAGGTCGAATGGACCCATTGTCCTAGTTCCTCACAGCACTTATGTTGTGTGTGTTAATTTTATACATGAGTGGTGGGACCTACAGTTTAAAGTCGACTCTGAACGACAGATTTTTGAGAAACTTTTTCATGGCAATTTTATTTAATCTCAGAGTTTTTGCCAGAAATCTGCTGAGAGGAACTCGCCGAAGAAATACTTTTTGTATTTTGTCTTGCTGCCTGGCGTGGGGCTCGAACCCTGGCTTTTACGTCTAATAAACCAACACAATACCCACTAGACTACGGCGACTTCTAAACGATCTAAATATGGCGATTTTGCAGAACGATGTTCTTAGATCCTCAAGTAAAATTTCCCGAATTACTGGAAGGACAACAAGTGCAGAACAACGTCAATGAGTAACCATTTCAGCATAGCTCAAGATATGCCGAAATATTGGCAAATTTACGAGGTTGTCAGTGTTGTAAAGCAGGTTGTAAATAGGTTTGTAGCATGAACCATATTCAAGCTTTAGATTGCTCGCAGTGCTTAGTCTGCTGCTATGTATCTGCATAGGAAACTGAAAATTTAACTTTCTAAACGAGTTTCTGTCGCGTTGGAATTTAATATTTGTTTAACGGTTATTATTTATGAAATTCTACGCTGCCTTTAATATTCTTTTTTGGTTCGATTATGAATGGCAACTAAATTGCAGTTGATTTGCTAGTTGCCAAACTTTTGGAGCCCGTTTGCGGATAGCAACTAAACTTTTTAGAAGAGAGACATACAAGTATGGAACGGCAGTCATTTCTGAAATATCTTGGTTACCAACTTAAAGCTACTTTGAAGTCGTCGTAGTCTTGTAGGTAGTATGTTGGCTTATTACACGTAAAGCCAGGGTTCTAGCCCCAGGCCAGACATCAAAATAAAATACAAAAAGTATTTCTTCGGCGACTTCCTCTCAGCAGATTTCTGGCAAAAAAACTCTGAGAATGAATAAAATTGCCATGAAAAAGTTTCTCAAAAATCTGTCGTTCGGAGTCGACTTTGAACTGTAGGTCCCACCACTCATGTATAAAATTAACACACACAACATAAGTGGTGTGAGGAACTAGGACGTTTGTACAATGGGTCAATTCGACCTCCGTGTACTGTACGTGCCTTAATTGACAAGTACACGTCCTCTAACCTAACCTAACTTAAAGAAACTACAGTGGAGGTAAGGAAGGAAGCACGTTAAGATATAAAAATTTTAATATTTTCCCATTAAAATTGCAAAAGAATGCGTGAAAAAATTTAAATTAAAAACAAATTACACGATGATATTGCTTGCTTGCTGCACAATATTTTGTAATTAAATTCGACAAAGAAAATAAAAATGAAATTCCGATTCTATTCTGGTTGGTAATCATATGGTGTAATAAAAATAAAATCAAATGAAATGAGAATTTTCTTTAGAAATGTCATCCAAATACACCCACCCACCCTCTTTCAAAGAGTTCGAGGCGTCTTAATTAGTTTAAAAATATTTCTTTATTTCATGCCATTAAGAAATAAAGAATGAAAATAAAATTTAAAAAAAAATAAAATAAAAGAAAAAGAAGAAGAGAACAGAAAATGTTAAGTAAACAATTTAATTTAATTTAATTGAATTTGTTTATTTTTAAAAATGTTGTGTGTTGGTTGGTTAGTTGGGTGCCACATTCTGTTTTTAGTGGTTTGTTTGAGGTATTGGCAGAAAGTCAAAATCATTCCTATTTTTTTTTTGTCTTTTTGAAATGTTGCGTCGCCTTTTTAATTTTTATTTTTTTTTTCAGTCTTCTGTCAGTGGCAGTTGATGCCAAAAAAAGAATGAAAGAAAAATATGAATATGAATAATTTTATTAAAAAAAAAAAAAAAATAAAATAAAATAAAGTTTATGAGCCAAAAAAAAGTTGCCTAAAATATGGCGATAAAATAAAATTGTTTAAAACACAGCAGTAGGCCACAGGCCAGGACATGCACATTTGTTTTCAGGTCAAAACAGATTTTTTAATTGTTTTAATGGCATTTGCTAAAAAAAAACAAGTTTAATTTCGAAATATTTACAATATTTGCAGATGTACATGTAAAAATTAATTTTAGGAGTAGAAAAAACCACGGTATGCAACGACCTAAGAAAAGTTATCAACATCCAATCGATTACATGATATTTTCTGTTGAACTCCTTATCTTATCTAGTCTTTTTCAGATGCCAATAATATTTATCATTCATACGTCAACAAACAAAACTGCCGCATTTGGAGTGAAGGTAATGCTCAAGTGTATGTGGAAACACCGTTACATCCAGAAAAACTGACTGTTTGGGGCGCTTTATGGGCTGGTGGAATCATTGGTCCGTACTTTTTCAAAAACGATGGTGGCCAGAACGTTACAGTCAATGGTGATCGATATAGAGCCATGATTTTACTAACTTTTTCATTCCTGAATTGAATAACCATGATGTCCAGGAGATGTGGTTTCAACAAGACGGCGCAACATGTTACACAGCTCGTGCCACAATAGATTTATTGAAAGACACGTTTGGTGACCGCCTAATTTCACGTTTTGGACCTGTGAATTGGCCGCCAAGATCTTGTGATTTAACACCGCTAGACTACTTTCTGTGGGGCTATGTAAAGTCATTGGTCTATGCGGTAAAGCCACAAACGCTTGACCATTTGGAAGACAACATTCGCCGTATTATTGCCGATATACGGCCACAAATGTTGGAAAAAGTCATCGAAAATTGGACGTCCAAATTGGACTACATCCGCGCCAGCCGTGGCGGTCATATGCCAGAAATCATATTTAAAATGTAATGCCACAAGATTATCTTTCGGATAAATAAAATTCATGTCAATCGAATAATCCAACGTTGTTTTATTGCAACTTAAAGTTCTATACCTCTATAAAAAAACACCCTTTATTATCATTTCAAAAAATGATTTTTAGGGGGGGGCTACATATAATTATCTGTGTGACTGTATATTAACATTTTTATAATTAATAAAGGCTTTATAAACACTTCTTTGTAATCGATTACTAAATTATCAGAATTTGTGTACAAATCGACAACTTTTAAAGGGCTGTTGATTGTAAATGTTATCGATCAGAATAAAAAAGTACTGTTCATGCGTCATATCCCGTTAGGGAATTAATAAAAAATGGTATAACAAAAACAAATATAACCCTGTTACACCATTTCCTTAGGAAATTAATTCAACAAATAAGATAATTATGGGAATTTGTCATATTTTTTTCACTTTTTTTTTATTACGTTCCAACAAGTTGGCAGATGTTTTAATATGAAAAAAAAAATATATCGATGATTTCTAATGAAAAATATCGCTATTTTCTGAAATCTGGTTTCGTTATCTTCAGTGATAAAACTAAAACCTATCGGTGAAATATTTCTTGTTAGTGATCTAGACACAAAAAAATTTTATAACAACCCAACCACATATTATTAATAAATACAATATTTCCTAAATGAACGACGACTATTCAATTGAAATAAGAGTTCAAATCTTATCTGAAAAAGAAACAAAAAAAAAAAAACCAATTGATTGATATAAAAAAACAGGCTTTTCTAGGTTAAATGGAATTTATTTTGTTTTTTTTTATATTTCGTTATCTAATCGAAAAAAAAAGTTAACAAAAAATAGAAAATAAAATGGAAAAGTCATAAAATTCGTAATCTCGTGCTATTATTGTACATTATTTTTTTTATTATATTTAATAAATGCACTCATCATAGACTTTATTTATACAGCATGAGATTAAAAAAAACACATTTATATAGTATTTCTTAGATAAGATTAAAAAACTTTTTTTTTATAAAATAAAAAAAAAAATAATGAAAATATGACAAGAATAACGTGACCCATTATTAAGACGACATAACAATTTCGATTAAAAAAAAAATTAAAAAAAAAATTTGATAACAAAACAAACAGTTCCACAAATTATTCACATTCAATAGAACAATGGAATTCAATTAAAAGCAAATAATTAAACCCACTACCCACCCACATGGCGTTCAATGAACTAGAAATGACCAAAAAAAATTATTTAGAAGAGATTTTTAAACCCTCAAAACGCATATAATTTAAGGATTTAAATTTTAAAACAAAAAGTTCTACATCAATGTGCCAATATCTACTACGACTTCTTCTTAATTCTAACCCATTTATATTTAAATGTTATGCTTAACTGTGACAAATGACGTCACAGTAACTATATTTATATGGTTTAATGATGCCGCCAAACAGTCATACTTTAAATGAAACATATTTTAATATACCGTGGTGTAGCAGTGGTTAAGGTGACTACAAATCCGAAATGAACTCTTAAAATTAAGACACTCCAAGCTATAAAGCATCAAATTTGTATCAATAACATTTTGTCATTATGGGACTAATGCTATCAGTGTAGAGTCTGAGTTCTCTGAGTAATAGAAAACTATTCCAATTAGATTCCACCTTAATGATTTGATACAAAGATCAAAACAAAAGATGCAAGCTCCGCTGCACATGATGGAAGTGTTAAAATCGCACAGTCAAGCCTTCTCAGCTTTTGTCGGCTCTTTAAAGACATGTGTAGGATGATGTGGCTTGATCTTAATGGAACACAAAACCATCTCCGTTTATGAAACTCGATCCTTTTAATTGCATTGTTTGCTGACACTATAGATCAGCACTAAACGTTTCATCAGCTTGTAGAAGTTTATAATGAACAATTCACTTCTAGTTCCATCAGACATCAAGCGTTATTACCTTTACTGACATCCACGATATTTTTCACACATTATTATCGGAAGGAAGGAAGGAAGCTTCAAAAATACTACCTTTTCGTAAAGCTTTAGCAGAGAATTGCAAAATATTCTTCGAACCATGTTGCAACCAGACACCAAGGCTTCATTGTGGCTGCCTTCCAAAATGTTAGTTGCTTTGTGTTTGAACAAAGTATCGTGTTTCATAATGCCGCTGTACAAAATATATACAATGTATTCTATTTCAAAACGTAATCGGGCATCGGATTTATAGTTGATGCATTGTTTGGTTGCTTTGCATATCTAAATAGTTTATATACAGTAGTAGAACTGCATACAAACTTTGTATTGATACATTTTGGAAGGCAGCCTGTGTATTCAGCTTTCTTCAAATGATTGACGATTGGTCTGGTGGTGAATGCCTAGCAATGTCGACACTGACTATGTGCGTAATTTTCTAAATTTTTCCTGTGGTCTCATTAGCTTCTTAGTTATTGATCGATCAAAGGCGCATTTTTAATATCAAAACTATCAGATGGTAAACGAACAAACCAAGCTTGGTATTTTCCTAATCACAGCATCTACTCCGTATACTGGAAAGTTTTTTTTTTCGGAAGCCTATTACTTAAACTGACATTTTCTACACAATTGATCATTACAACCCCATCGTCAGGATTACAACCTAGTTTCTCACACCACTTTATGCGTGTTAATTTTATAAATGAGTGGCGGGACCTACAGTTCCGAACCGATTTTTGAGAAACTTTCCATGGCTATTTCATTTACTCTCAATAGTTCTTACCAGAAATCTTCTGAGAGGAAGTAGCCGAATTTTTTTTTTCATATTTCGTTTTGTTAGAGATATCTGACCTGAGGTTTGAAACGTGGCCTCACGTCCAATAAGCCAAGACACTATCTACTGGAGTACGGCAATTTTACTACAATATAAAAGCGAAATATGATTTTAATCTTGAATAACTACATTGGAGCTTGGAAAAGTCAATGCTTTTCGATCGAGCTTTAGAGTTGCCTGATGCAATTATCATCAATTATCAATCATCTATTGTAAATGAACTTTCTCTAGGACTCAATATTAAGGAGTATGGAAACGCATCAAATTAAGTGATCAATTATGACGTAAGTATTTGTGGTAAGATATGGTAAAAAGAAAAACAACAAATTATATTTTATAAAATTAAAGAAAATATAATAATTTTTAATTATAAATACTTAAGTATTATTTTAAAAGCAAAATTTACTGAATATTTTACCAAAAATTCATTCCAGTATCCCTGAATGAAACATGTGTATTGTTGTTGGTAAGAATGACTTTTAATTCCTTTGTTTACCCTTTCCTTCCGAGGATTTCTTTTCTTTTAAAAATATTTTCTTAAATTCTAAACAACACAACAAGGAACAAAAAAAAACTCAAATATTTTTATGGCACACTCACTCAAATGCTCTTGTCCTAATGCCAACACAAAAAAAAAAAGCAAAAAGAGAAATAAAACGAACAAGAGAGAGTTCACGGAAAGTTTGCCCTGTCATCCATTTAATGGCATGACATGGTTTCTTAGCTATGCAATGCTACTGAGACTATGGCATGGCATGAAGGCAAGGCAAGGCATGTTGGTTGTATTTTTAAGTGGTGGCAAGCAGCAGCAGGCAAACAAAGGAAACATATTTTTGGTTATGACGGAATTTATGATGATGTACACGTGGAATTCTTTGGAAAACAAAAAAAAAGCGCCAGTCCTTTTTTTTTTTTTCTTCAAGTTTTCTAAAGTAAAACTTTAACAGGAAAAACAATAAAAACAACAAAACCAAAAGAGACAAAAAAGGGAGGAATAATGGATGCAGCAGAAACAAACATTTCATTTGCCATGTTGCCAAAATTCATTTATTATGTTTTGTTTTGCTGTCATTGTATGTACTATGTGCGTGTGTGTGTGTAGTCATTGTGTTTGTTCCTCTCTGTCTGTGTTGCTGCTGATACTGCTCTGCTGGTGTGTTCAGCAGTTCACAGGCGAAAGGAAATGAAAGATTGTGTGCCAACTTTATGCGTTTTTTAGTTTCAAATAAAATTTATGGCACTTTGACAATTTTCTTCCCCCTTTTTTGTTGCTTTTCTTTCTTTTGGCAGCACTCTACGAGTGCATTATAGAATATTGTGTTAAAATTAATTCTTTTCTTGTTTTTTTTTTTTTGTTATTTTTGTAGACTAAAACAAATTTAAATAAATTTTCACTGTTTTTGGCAATAGTACACAGAAATTTTGAAATTAGAAAACAATTACAATGAAAAAATTTTTATTTTTTGTTTGTTTTTGTTTTCATTTCAAAAATATATTCAAAATGAAAAAAGCCTAGAAAGCAATTATTTGTTGTATTCTGTGTAATTAAAAAGGTTTTTGAAACATTTCTAAAAATGTCGTCATTTTCTAAAAATACTTCTGAAAGCGCATATAAATTGGAAATTTAGAAAAATATAAATAAAATATTAAAATAATTGTTTAGGTGCAACACTGACGGAGAAATGTATGTAATAGGAAGAATCGTCCTTCAAAAACCCATTGAATTCCTGTCAACCATTCCCTACTTGTCCACACGGCTCCTCCGAATGCTGGTTAATATAGAAGATTTTCTGTGATCATAAATGGACGACCGTACAAGTTGCACTGTTAATTCAGTCTTTTAACCTTTGCTCTTAGTGAGATCTACTTAAATAAAACACTAATCAAACTGCGCATTTTTATATGCGACAAAATCTAATGTCAGTCTTCGAATAGCCTATCTACAACCAGATACCCTTCGTATACCTTAAGCGGTATAGCTTTATATAGGTATACATATGGCCAAAAAAATAGGTGTAAATTTTTTTTTCTTTCAACTTATTAAAAATGCAAAAAAAATACAACCAGGCTAAAATTACCAAATAAGTAGACTTGTATTATTGTTGCAGAAAGAAAAAAAGGGGAATTCCACTAAAAATAAGCTTGTCTCATATAAATAGTGTGGCATTTTTCCTTTAAGTGCGAATTTTACTTGGACAAAATAAATGTGTGATTTGTAATTTAGTTAAAATTTGATTTATTGTCAAAAAATTAGAAAAAAAGGAAGAAAGTAAGTGAAATAATATTAATTGAAAATAAATTTAAAATTATTTCAGACATAATTAATTTTTAAGATGGGTCGTGGGCGCCATTGCAGTAATGAAGAAAGACTCCTCATTCTTAAACTTCGCGAGCAAGGTAAAGTCATTGCAGATGCTTTAAATCGGTCTGAGAATTTTGTAACCAACACTTTAAAAGAAAAAAATAACGTTGAAACACGAGGTAGACATAGAAAAACTTCATTAACTACAGACAAACGCATGGTCACACTATCTAAATGGGACCCTTTTGAGTCATCTAAGGCGATTGCTAGAGAAATTGAAAATACAGATTACAGAAGGTAGGCCTGCAAGGTAGGATAGCTCTCAAAGTCCCTCTTTAGAACAAACAATTTAAAGGAGAGGAAAAATTTTGCCTTGGCTCACAAAGATTGATGTGGAGCAGAGGGAGAATAAAAGTGGCGAAATACCCTTTGGAGCAACGAAACCAAAATCAATTTATTTGGAAACGACGCAGAAAGAAATGTTCGTTGGCCAAAAGGTAAAGAATTCGACAGTAGGTACACAAAAAATACCATCAAGCATGGAGAAGGCAATATCATGGTATGGGGTTGCTTTTCCTGGTATGGAGTAGGTCCAATTCACCGAATAGAGCAAACAATGGTCAGATTTGTGTACAAATATTTGTTATGCTACCCTTTGCCGAGGAAAATATGCCTCTGATGTGAAAGTTTCAACAGGATAACGATCCAAAACACTCATCAAAGTTAGTAAGTGCATGGTCTCGTCAAAGGAAGATAGACGTTATTGAAGTCAGTCGCCCGACTTAAACCCGTTAGAAAACCTTTGGGGAGAATTTAAAAGAAGAGTTTCCAAGCTTCCTTGTTGTAATAAAGACCAATTATGGGGAAACGTTCATCATGTTTGGTACAATATTGGGGTAGAGGCTTGCCGTAATTTAAATTCGTCTATGCCTCGAAGAATGGAAGCTGTCCTTAAAAACAATGGCAATTATACCGACTATTAATGATATCATTTAGTTTTTATTTGTGAAAAACAATTTTTAAGTACAAATTTTCATTAAATTTTAAGTTGTTTTGCATACATCTATTTTTTTGTCCACATCAAAAACTGATCTTTTTTTTGAATTCACTTTATTTTAAACATAATTTACTGTTATTTTCCCTTTCTTTTAACTTTTAAGAACGTAAACTAAATTAATTTAATAAAAATAATTGACTAAACTATGACGTATAAATAAAACCGAAAATATATGCGGATATAGTTTGCTATGTAGTTCACACCTATTTTTTTGGCCATATGTGTATATAAAGAAATGAATTCCAATTGATGACTACGCTGACAAATGGATTCGTTTGGCTTTCTCTTTAGTGTTACGTTCTACTGCAATTTCTTTTGCAGTCTGTAGTATGACGTCAAATCATCTAGACCGTACAATAACATTTATGCCCGGTTAAACAGTTGTGCGACTGTTTAATCGCTGCTAAAAATTGAGTGCTTTAAAAAGCCATCACACAAGTGTAAACCTTTTAGAGTTATAGGTACGCCATAAGGTGTCAGATGCTAAATCTAGCGTTTGTTTCTGCGCTGTAGCCATCAACTTGATTCTTCTATAAATGTCTCTCTTGGTTAACAAAAACTAGTAACGTATGGGAAATATGCGTTCTTTCTTATAGTAACGTGCAGAAATTCTGAAATTGACGAGCACATTACTGTCTATTCGATGGCATGTAGAGGCTAAGAACCTTGAATTTTGGACCAGGTATTCTCAAAGACCTTAGGGAGTTGACATCTGTAAGGGTATATAGGTTGAAAGGTTCACCTTTAGCATAGTTTTTTATTATTCTCCTCTGGTGTCTTTTATATCTTTACTCAATCTTCTCTTTTTTTATTACTTTACTACCACCTATGCACCTTTGCGATCTAACCTTTCTTCTTAATGCAAATTTTATTCTGGTCTTACATAAGAAAAAAGAAAAATGTCTCATGTACTTACCTATGGATTGGTGATGCACCAGCTGACAACCTTTGTTGCTGTTTATAAGCTGACATATTGGCTGCTTGTAGCTGTTGATTAGGCTGTTGTTGCTGTGGCTGTGTATGATGTTGTTGTTGTTGCAGTGATTGATTGGACGTTGGTCCATTATCAGTATTTTGTGATTGTTTTTGTTGTTGTTGTTGCTGCTGCTGCTGATGATGATGGTGATGAAGTTGTTGTTGTTGTTGTTGATGATGCTGCTGTTGTTGTTGCTGCTGCTGCTGCTGTTGCTGACTTTGACCACCATTAGGTGGCGGTTGTGGACCACCGACCTGCACTGATGAACGTATGGCTGCTTCCATTTCATGCCGAAAATTACAATAAAAATGATTTTTTTTTTATTGTTTTATTTTAACAGCTGATCTTTGGAATTTATACAACGCATTATTATTATTATTTTATTATTTGATGCAACCAATTATTATTATATTTAAAGAAACAAGCAGTGAAGACACGCCACTTTTCCCTCGTTTTTATTTTTTTTTTTTAATTTCTCTGTCTTTCCCTCTCACTTATAGGCTTAATTTGCTTATAATAAAGAGAAGGTGTTGTTGAGAACAAACAAGAAAAAATAGGAATTAAAGACAGAGAGCGAGAGCGCAGGGTAAAGTGAGAGTGCAGGGTTGTACATCCAATGATGACGATGGTGTGGTATTTTGAAGTGATGTTGACAGCAACGTTTTATTGTAAAATTAGCGTTTTTTATTTATTTTATTCCTTGGGAGTCTTTTAAGGGTTTAAAACATTATTTTGACTGGCAGCACTAGAAGCAACAATTTTTCTTTTTATTTTCTTTTCTTTACTTTTTAATTTGAAAATGCTCTGCTTTTATATTTATTTTTTTTATTCTTATTTATTTATTACACTTTTGCTATAGTAATTATAAATGATGCCGGGTATAATATTACATATTATTTTAAAACATATTTTTTTTTATTATATTCTATTTAATTTTAATATTTTACATTGATTTTTAACACTTTTTTACAGCTTTAAGCCTTAAAAACTATTATTTTTATTTATTTATTTATTTTTTTAACTTTTTAAACCCCTTTTTTTATTTTACATATTCTTGCATATTTTCTTTTCAATTACTATTTTTTTATTATTAATTAAAATAATTTTTTATATTTTTTTTTTTTATAATTTTATATTATGTATATATATTATATTATTTATTTTTAATTATTTAAATATAATTAATTTTTAATTTTATAAAAGAACACAAGTTTTCTCCAGTATAATTAATTTCCACATTTTTCTCTCTTTCTATTATTTATTATATATTTAAATTGGATTTTTATGTGATTTTATATATAAAAAAATTGGAGAAATTATTACATAAATTTTCACATCCTGTAAATAAAAAAGAAAAATATTAAAAAATGCTTAAACGGTAAAGAAGTTGAAAAAAAACTTTTTTTGAATTCAAAGAAAATTATTCAGCACTATTGAGATTTAGATTTTTAATTATAGGTATATATATTGTTTTTTTTGTTTTGTTTTATAATATTAAACATTTTTTTGTTTAGAATCAACATCATATTGTTCGTTATAGGGATTACTTAATTATAACTGAAAAATGCTATGCAAACGACATCGATATTTATAAATACAACGGAGATTTCCTGTAAGTATGATTACAGTTAAAGAAATTAAGAAATTCTTAAAAATACAAATGAAAAATGTGAGTCACTCGTATTCCTTTCTGATTTTTTTTTAATATTTCTGTGCTTATTTGTGATAAAATTTAAGAAAAAAAAATTAGATTTCGTGCTGAAGTAATTATTATTCGTGATTACACGGGCATACACACACACAAACGGCAGTGAGTGTAAATTGAGCAATTTTTGGGTTTTTTTTTACTTTTCAATCATTAATTGTAACATAAAATTATTATTTTTTTCTTTAAATGGGCTCTCTCAAGCGTTTTAATGTTCATTGCTGTTGCAATTATTTATTTAATTACAACAATAAAAATATTTTCTTTTTTTTTAAATACAACACTGTTACATTCATTATTCTCGTTACCAGAGTTACCAAAATTGCCTGAAAATAGAAGAAAGAAAACAGAAGAAAACTATTAATAAAACGTTTAGTTTACTTTTTTATTTTAAGTTTAAAAATGTTTTATCACAATAAAAGAAGAAAAATAATCAAACTTGAAACTATTGATCAATACCATCAAAATTTTAAAGAAAATCTTTTATCGTTTGAATATCGATTACAATCTTTTTCGATTGTTCTTGAGTATCCATATCATCAGACGACAGCTGTTGTTCTTATTGTAAATGCAGAGGATCAAATTTTTTAATTCAATCAGATGACTATACTCTGATATGAGATTCTTTATTTTTTCTCTACGAGCAGGTGACAAAATATCGGATTACATGTTCAATTTAAAATCTGTGCCTATTGAAAAAGGTAAGTTACAGCACAGTGTCAAATGTTATACAACATCCACGTGCTTTCTGAAATTACTAATACGGTAGACTATAATATGTTGTGCAATGATAGATTTTAAGACTGTTAAACTTACAAATAATCGTTGAAATGAGACCCCATTGAAAATTCACTTTTTAAAAAATTAATATCATGGCACATGTAATAGAAATTTCGTGGAATTTTAAGAGATGAGCAACTATGTCAACTCAAATAATGGCAACGATTTGCGTTTAAAAACGAAAAATAATAAATTTATATTATAAAATAATAAAATAAAAGAGTTTCAATAATAATTCACTGTTTCACACAGGATTAGATATTATGGTTAATGGTTAACGTAATTGGCAGTGAACCCTTTGGCAGTTTTTTCGAAAGTTATTCGAACTAACAAAATCCTTTCTTTTCCCCTCCAAATAATACGCCTATAAATTCGCTGGATAATTAATGCAGATAAATTCAATAACGGGCATCATCTCTGTCATACATATCACAGGTCAACGCCAGATTGTGAGATAAGACTCAGTGCAGAAGATTACCCATCAGTATGTCAAATAAAAAATTATATTTCACGTGCGTGACTTTGGAAGTTTGGAGTTTGCAGTTTAGGAACCAGAAACTCTTTCTACGCCACCATGTAACACACTTTATTCATTGGAAACTAAGCGTCCTCTTTTAATTGAAAATCTTCGGGCTGACGTCAAAACCAAGTTTCCCTATGGCTTAGTCAAATAAAAAGAGCTACCGCTGCTTAAGTTTCGAATATATTTTATTTGCATAACCCGTGGCCTCTATTTCTCTCAACATAACGTTTTTTATGGACATTGAAAAATGATCAATTATTAATTTTACGAAATTTTTTTCCACTAAAAAAAAAGTTCTTGACTGATATCCTGAGAATTAAGCTCTAGAATAAATTAAAGGATATCAGCTTTCGAACATAGTGTAACACGCTAGGCTTTTCTCATATTTAGATCACCATGACTCGAAAAAGTATTTAAAAATCCTAAAACATAAGCTTTTTCTAGCTGGAATTTAATTGCGACAAATTTTTTGTTTAGTTATAAATTCCGTCTAATTGTCAACATTGACGACCGTTATTAATGAGAGGAATAAAAAAAGAAAGACTGTTTAACGCGAAAGTCTGCTTCATTGTTCTTAAGAGAAAAACAATGTTTATAAACATGATATGGCGTTAGCAACATGTTGAATTTAATATGTGTCCAAAGATGCTAAGATTGGCAATAGAAAGGAAAAAAATGTTTTAGGCAGGGCCACGGTATATGACCCCTGTCCAATATCCTTAGGGTTATATTAAAATGAATGTTTTTAAAAGTACTCAAGTAAATAGTGTGTTGGCTTATTAAATGTGAAATCTCAGTTCTAACCCCAGTTCAGACATCTCCAACTAAACGAAATGTGAAAAAAATTTCTTCGGCGACTTCCACAAGCAGAATTTTGCCAAAAACTCTCGAGAGTAAATAAAATTACCATGAAAAGTTTGTCAAAAATCTGTCGTCCGGAGTCGACTTTAAGCTCTAGGTCCCTTGCCAGTCATGTATAAAATTAACACACACAACATATGTGGTGTGAAAAACTAGGCCGTAGAGGGTTGTAAGGACCAATGTAGATAATATGGAAGTACAGTCGAAGGATGTAGGGACGTAGAGTTGATGTTTGTTCAATTTTCCGAGAGCTTTACTACTATATTTTATAGAGCCGTATATTTTCCACATGCATACATATTTTTTTAATTATTATTTATTTTTTTTGTTAAAAAAAATTAATCTCGTTTTACGATAAAACGTGTGCCACATATAAAAATTTTGCTATCGATTGTAATTTTTTTTTTTATTTTTTGCCATTAATTTTATGAAAAATTTGTGTGCAACACATTTATTTCAAATTAAAATTCATTTTCACACTTTTTTCACTTTAATCAATTTAATTTAATTATTAATTGCAGACTGTTTAAATTTCAATGTTTTTTATTTATTTTTTTCCTTTTTGTTGAATTTCAATACGATTTTTTTTTCATTTTTTTTAAATTTATATGCTGACGTCAATGCAAGCTTTTAAAAATGGATGATTGGTAACATAATTGAAATATTTTTGTTGTAATTAAAAATGAAATTTAATTTATTGGCTGGTAATTTGAAAATCTGTTGAAATTTAAATAAAAAAAAAATTGGAAAAAAAAATTAAAAAAATAAACAAACAAAATTTAAAAAAAAAATCTGATACAGCATTTAAAGACAAGTTTTTTTTAAAAGCCTATTAAGTACCGTTGTGGAGGCAAAGCCGCCTGCTGTTAAAATCGTTTTACAATCGAAGGAGCGTAAAAATACAAAACTAAGAATAATAATAAGAAAAATGTGTTCACAATAGACTTATCGTGCAAGGAATTAGACAAGATTAGAAGGAAATTCGAAGATACTGAAAATATTGCTGATGTGATTAAAAATTTTGGAAGTTCCGATGAATATATCGCTTCTATTAGTGAAAGTGTAGTCGATAAACCAATTTCACGATGTTCTTAGCAATTGGGCCTATTTTTTTTCATTTCGATTTGCACCACCACCCATATAAAGTCGAATTCATGTAACAATTGAAGACCACTCTCATCGTCGTAAATACGCTGCATCAAACTTTTAATAATATTTTCATTTCTCATTCAGTGGAGTGTCATCCACAAAAAAATGGGCGCATATAGGCATCGTAGAACCTAGAAGTAATTATGGAAAGGTCATTTCATTCGGTAAAACCAACTGTCTGGTGTGCACTATGGTTAGCATTTGCCATTGGACCGTATATGTTCAAAAATGACGCTGGAAGAACCGTTAACGTCAATTGATAGTGTTATATCCATATGATAAGCGACTTTTTTGTGGTCTAAAATTGAAAATTATGAACTGGTGGGTGTCGCTGTAGTCTAGTAAATAGTATAGAGGCTTATTAGACGAAAGTCCCTGGCTCAAATCCCAGTTCAGACATCTCGAACAAAACGAAATGTGAAATAATATTTATTTCGGCGGTCTTCTGGCAAAAAATTCAGAAAAAATAATATTTCAAAGAAGGAGAGACTAAAATCTATCGTACGGAGTTGACTTTTAAACTTACAACATGGGTGATGTGAATATTCGCCGATTTATTGCCAGTATACCACCCGAAAAGTGCGAAAAAATTGTTGAAAACTATTGAAACTGAAAGTAACTACAGCTGCAACCAATCTAAAAGCATCCATTTGAGAACATATTTTGTATATAATGGCAGTGAGATCCGAGCATTATAATACAATAAAAAAGTTTCATCGAAATCATAGATTTGCTTCGCGACAAAAAAAAATACCAATTTTTTAAAATGATTTTAACATTTTGTTTCAAAGGTACAGTTTGTGAAAAAAATCTTTGCACAGATCAAAAAAATGTAAAATGTGACCTTCATTCAAGAATTCCAACAACAAAATCTTTACATACTTTTTTATTTTTGCACACATTCTATAACTGTACTTGTTTACGACCATAAGGCGCCAATAGTTTTCTAATAGTCACACACGTTACAATAATAACAACAATAAAAGAACTTTACACAGTATAAAGGGTGTCAAAAAAATCTTTGCATATTGAATGAAGATAATAAAAAAAATGACAAAAAATGCCGTTATTTCCCAAAAATGTTGTGCATTTTGAGTTTTTTACAAATGAGATGGAATGTGAAAGGGGTAAACAACGTTTTAATAATGAAGTGATCATTTTTTATGTAACAAGTGTCCTTATATTTGAATACAAAAAAATGCCAGGATAACGAGTTTCAAAAAATATTATACAATTGGTCTATTTCAACTACTACAAAGGCAAATCTGCCAAGGAAATCGCCGATATGTTCTCTTTGAACATCAGGACTGTATATAATATTATAAACCGTGCTGAAAAAGGAGGACTAGACTAAAAAGGATTTACAGGCAGGCCAAAAAAGTTGACGCAGCGAGTTGAAAGAAAAATTATTAGAATCGTGTATGGTAGCCCACAATCCAGTACGAGATGATTAGCTTTTCAAGTGTAAAAAGACTTTGGGTTACGTGTTTCCCAAGAAACCATCAGAAATGTTCTTCAAAAACACAAATATTCCTCAAGAGTGGCTAGGAAAAAACACCTGCTGTCAGCACAAAATGTCGAAAAGAGATTAAGATTTGCCACCGAATACATTTCACTTCCTCCGGAGTACTGGGACGCTGTTATTTTCTCAGATGAGACGAAAATAATGCTTTATTATCATGACGGACCGTAAAGAGTTTGGCGTAAGCCTCTGACAGCACTAGAAAATTAAAATCTTATTCCTACAGTAAAGTTAGGAAAACTGTCTGTAAATGTATGCGGCTGTATATCCAGCAAGGGAGTTGGTGTAATCCGGATTTTGGATGAAATAATGACTAAGGAAGTATATCTTGATATTTTAAAAAATGAACTGACCGCCAGCATTAAGAAATTTGGTTTTATTGACCCGGTTAATCCGAATAAATTTAATTACAAGTACTATCAAGATAATGATTCTAAACATAAATCTTATTTATGTAAGTCCAGGTTGCTTTACAACTGCTCCAAAGTTATTGATACTCAGTTCATCAAAGAATAATGGGAAAAATACCATTAGAATATGACATTCCGAAGCTTATTCAATCCATGAGAAGGTGTCTACAATCGGTGATTGATGCTCAAGGTGGACACACAAAATATTAGCACTATAATTTAAAAAAAATTGCATAAGTCTTAATATTTTATCAAGTGTGCAAACATTTTTTTTGACAGTAGTAAAATTGAATTGTTTTTGTTTTTTAATTTTTTACATTCGAATATTTTCATTGTTATAAAAATTTTTTATTTATTATATTAACAAAACATATGTTTATAAAATCCTGTTTGAAAAAAAATGAAAAAGATGGTTATTTATATTAGAAATCAATGAATTTTTCGAAGTTTTTTTTTATTTTTCTCTATGTGCAAAGATTTTTTTGACAAACTGTATGTCTGGAAACCACGTGCAATTATTAAAATTTAATTTAAAGCAAAAAAAAAAATGCGCTTTAAACTTTACAGCCATTGAATTTCAATATTTAATTTATTATTATTTTTTTTTTTTTATTTAAATACCGCAAAAATTTAAATTGTTAATTCTGCTTATTTTTTTTTTTTTTTTAATTTCATTAAATAAATACCAGTCACGGTTTTATGAAAGTGCTAAAATTTTAAACACGATATTAAATAATACAAAAGAAAATCCCCTCTCTCCGGCATTCCCCCTTGTTGACGTATTCTAGACCCCCTTCTTTAGTTTTTTTTTTTTTTTTATCGATTCTATATCAGAGTACTTACGGGTAGGCATTAAAAGTGTTGAGTGGAATAATTTTCAATTGATTAACAAATTCATTAGCATGCAGGTCTTAATTATTTAATAAATATTGTACACACACAGGGGAAACACACTGTGTGCTTATTTTTTTATGTTATTAATTTCTGATTATTTAATCAAATAAAGAAATATAAAAATTGTGTTAAAAATAAATTACTTTTTAAGATACATCGATTAGGTCATTGGTAGGGAAGGCAAACTTTGACAGGCAGGTCTCACCGTAATATCGACAGCGCCTATTTATTTCCCAACCATTCTGATAGTTTTATTAAGGTATAAATTCTATTAAAATCACCTTTAGCTAGACCCATTCAATTTCAATAAATTCAGTGTGCGAAATAATCCTTTTTTTCAGGTTCCCAAGCACCTGACAAAGGCAGAGATGTTCGGTGTTTACTTTTTATCGTCCACTGTAACCCTTTATTAAAGTAAACAACGAAGAAAAGAGAAAAGACGAAGAAAAAGGAAGGATAAAAAATGCGAAAATAACAATTAGCCACTATGGCGCCCCTAGCTAAATTAAAGGAAGCATTTATTAGATTTTCAAGACTAGTCTTTCAAATCTACAAGTTCCTCAACAAATCGACTATCTAGCCGTCTACAAATCCGACTGTCTGACATACAAAATGATACACAGTGTCCTTTGTTCAATGCTCCGTTTAATACTCCAATAATAGCTCTCATCTCTCGCCAATTCAACCCTGGGATTAATTTACGAGTAAATCGAACTTTTCTTCAGTGATTTCAAAGAAATCGATTGGTGGTTTCGTAAACTACTGTGTTGTAGTTTCCAAAGCTGAACCTGATCTTGCCAATTCGCCGCAATTACCAGGTATATTCAGTGATTATTCAATTAAATTGTTGGAATATCGAACTTCTGATTTCGAAAACAAGCAAATCATTTTGTTTACATTTTCGTGAAAAATTTGATTTTAATAGTGTCATCCACAGAGTTAAGCTTAATTGCTAAATTTAACTAATTTAAGGACTTTTTGCATAAAATGTCTTAATTGCGCCATTAAAGTGTATGTGTGAACATGATACAGCTTTGACTGCAATGTAAGTAAATCGTGATAACTTACAAAAGAAATTTTCTCAACTTTAAAAAATTAAAATTTATTTTTCCTTAAAAATATTTGTATTTTTGTACAATCATAAGAGTGAATCACAATATTCCTAATAATGTATGTAGTATGTGTGTCATCACCCGAAAAAAGGCCAAATTTCATATTAATTTATTATAATAAAAAAAAATTAAAATAAAATACAGAGCTTGCCAATAAAAACTATAAAAAAAATGCCAATAATAAAATTTTGCCATAAATTTTGCTTTATTTTTTTTTCTTTGAGTTCAAACATCATCTGATCTTTATTTTTATAGGCGGTTTTTTTAGTACTCTTTTGTGTTTTGTCATAAAAATTTATTACTTTTCTAGAGTTCACTTCCTAAAGTTTAAGAAAGAAAAAAAAAATAGCATTTTTATTGTTATATTTTGATTTTGATTTTTTTTACTGCGCCAGACAAACGATATAAAATTTTATCGATTTAAAGTTAAAATTACTTGAGATACGAAGAAAGAATTAAAAAAAAAACAAAAAAACGTGTAATGGTAACATTGTATTACAGCCATATAAAAGCTAAACATCCTGAAACGTTTTTCGCACAGACAAAATATGGCCGAAAATTTTAGTATTTGTGTGAGCGAGAGGTTTTTATCACATTAAAAGCATCGTGGTACATTATGGAATCAAAGTGCTAAATGACTCATCATGAAGAGAGTGTATAAGAAGAAGAGTAAAATGAAAACAAATTACATATATTGGAAAAACCCGTAATAATATAACACATATTAAATGAAGATTTATTTGTTTAAATGATAGTAGCAGCATACTGCCAATGATATATTAACTATTAATTGACATGGCAGTTGCGTATCACTTCACATTTAAAACTACAGACGACAAACTTACATACATACATATGTAGATTTTCGGTAAAAATTTTGCATTAACCTAGAAACTAAATAAAAAATTCTAATACAATTGCTGGATTTGGTTGTAGAAATTGAAAGAAAAATAATACCAAGTAATAATGGGATAAATATCTTCAAATAACATGAAAAAATAATCCTGAAAGGAATTAATACACACACACCCACTTATTTATGTTTTGGGACCATTGTGGTGGCACCATTTTAGGCACCAGTAAAAACATTGGAAGACAACGCATTGGCATCTAAAAATTTCCCCTTTATACCTATCACCTGCTTTTTCCTTCGAAATTCCATTAAGTCTATTTTTTAGACGTACCAATTATTTCAAAACTTGCCAACTTGCTTGATTTCGTTAAGGCTTAATGACTGTCTGGGAGTATAATGTAAGCGCCACTCTAACGTGGGCAGTATGTTTACGATGCATAGGCTTCAACCAAGCACATGTTCTGAAGATTAATTTTCCTCATCACAGAATCTATGTATGTATTTGACCTGAAGCGATTCCTATTCTGAGCAACA
Organism: Sarcophaga carnaria; assembly: GCA_958299815.1. Classification (NCBI taxonomy): domain Eukaryota; kingdom Metazoa; phylum Arthropoda; class Insecta; order Diptera; family Sarcophagidae; genus Sarcophaga; species Sarcophaga carnaria. The sequence continues at coordinate 90,577,029 of OY283149.1, forward strand.
GTACTTTGAGCATATAAGGCCTGGTGAAAAGACCCGTTACTATCCTTAGGCTGTTCACGAATCAATCCTTTTTCTATTGTAATTACCAAACAAGAGTTTAGATTGCGTTAAACCCAATGCAATCTTATAATAAATTCGCAAAATTTCGTAAATTTTCTGCTGTCAATGGGTAAACTTTTTTCTTCAACTATGGTTTTTAAATTCCCAACATTTTTCATCAAAAACGTAATAAAAATAGTTTGTTTTTTAGACAGCAGCATCAATAACTAACAAATCTAAGCAGAAAGAATTAAAAACAAAAAAGAAAAAAAATAGATACGAAAATACAATGGAAGAAAGCAGAAAATGAAAATAAAAAATAATTTTTGCAACACAATTTATTCAAAAGAATAAACATATTTTTTCTGTTTGTTTGTTAGTGTTTTAATTAAATGAAATTTAAACAAAATGAAAAAGAAAAGCAAAAATAAAAGAAATGCTACGTTGCCAAATTTCATATACAACACACATACCGCTTATACACACTATGCAATATAATGGTGATGATGATGATGATAACAATAATAATGATGTTTGCTCTGCTGCCATAGAATAATATTGTTGTTATTGTATTTTTACTTTATTTATTATAAATAAAAAGAAAGAAAATGTAAAAAGGCAAAAACGCGTAACGAGTTCAAAACAAAACAATACACTGTGCAGAAAAAATACAAAAAAAAAGCAGTGTGTGTAGAAACAAACATGCAAACTTATAACTGCCTGGCTGACTGGCCTGCATACAAACAACAACGAAACTATGTTGAGTAAAACGCCATGTTGTCAAGTTTCAAAAACATGTTGAAGACACACTATTATTATTATCCCATTCACACAAACACAAAACAAATAGGCTTAAAAATCAAATAAGACACGGCAAAGCAAAAAAAAAAAATAGAAAACAAAACAAAAACAACAAAAAATAGTAACAATTTGTAATAAAATATAAGAGAAAAAAAATCGAGGAAGAAGCAGCAGAAAAAGAAAAAAGGCATGTTGCCGGGGCGCACATGTACAAATAATGACTTGCTTGTATATTATACGACGACGACGACGACAACGATAACGTCCGTCCGTTCGTTTGCCTGTGTGTCCATACGTCCTCCTCACCATGATGATGTTGATGACGACTTAACGATAAAGACCTACAAACAAAATTGTATATGTATGTATGTACATCCATACATACGTTAAGTATAGCAACAAAAACAACAAACAATAAGAAAGGAAAAAAACTTAATAAGAGAGTGGTGAAATACATACATACATACATAACATGTCAATAAAACCTGAATGCGTGTGTATGTTGCTCACTGGCTGTCTGCCTGCCTAACCGACGTTTGGTTCGTTTGCTCAGTCTGACTGGCTCACTGGCATTTTGTAACGAAGGAAAACAAGAAAAAAAAAACAATGCAGGATGGGTCACAGAAAACAACAAACGATCAGAAAACCTGTATATTGACGTCGTGTTTAGATTTTTTTTAAATGTGCTCTCTCTTGCACACATGTGCTCAGCTCTTACGCACAGTTATACTTGAGTGTTGCTGTTAACGCTAACATAATATTCGTACACACTGTGTTACAGTGTAACAGCTACGTAAAAATTACATTAAAAACACAGTATTTTCATATTTTTTTAAATTAAATTAATACGAAATAATAAATTAGTAACGGCCCATATTAACTTTATTTATAAATTATATTTTAATTTTAAACCCAACGAGTTTAATTTCATATGCCCAATATTTTCTGTAATTTCGTTTACGAGTCGAGTCGTAAAGGAGAAAAAGATAATGTTGTGGGAGTTTTTAAGAATGGACGGGTGAAGGAAATTTTGAGCGGTGAAAAGGCGCCTAGATATCTTTGTGGATAGCCAGGCTGCATTAAAACCCCTGAATAGAAGTGATGCTAGCTCGAAATTGACTTCTATTGGCAAAAAGACACTCAAGGAATGGAGCGACAAAGCGCATGGAGCTGAACCATTCTTTCTTTTATTTATTTCTCCCTTTAGTGTTTTAGTTAATCGTGTTTTTATGGTGATGTGAAGACCTCTACACCTGCCTTCATAACACCAAGCAATATAACGTAACCGATTAAGGGCATAAGAATCTTATAACATGATTAATATTACAATCAACCGAAATTCACTTCTTTCTTTCACGTTAAGCTAAGTTCCTCAACTCTATTTGCTGATGGTTTAAAACTTCAAAAGTCTATGAAAAATAAAAATCTAAAAACAAATCTGTACGAGAGCAATTAATGGTTTTTAAAAGTAAATTGTTGCTCCAGTTCCAGTTTTTTTTTTTTGTGCTAAAAACTTATTCAATTGAACTCATATTACCATTCGAAAATAAATAAAATGCTTGAACAAAATAGTGTGAAAAAATTTTACCAAAGTATGCGTAGTTCTATTTGCTACACATACCTACCGAAACAACTGAAATTTCATCATGGTACGTAAGAGGAATCGTTAAAACAACGTTTTGCTATTTGAGCATTAGAAGGTTGGCTTTCACAATTGAACTTTTTTTTTGGCAGTTGTATACCATAAAGTTTATTATGAATTTTAAAGACTCTGTAGTTTATTACCAATTGCAAGACACTTAAAATAAGAAAAGTTAAAGACAAATGTTGTATTTTCTTTTTAATTAAAATTTGTTGTTGAATATATTCACGCTTTTCTTTTTTTTTTTTTGGAAAGAGAAAGAAAGATAAACCGTAGATTCTCAATTTGGCAAGCTGTCATGACAAAAGTCATGGCAAATTTGTCACCAGTGAAAGACCTCGTAATTGGTAGATTCAAAAAGAACTTTAATTTGCATAAACTTCATCTTCGAGAAAGGTTTAGCACAAAAAAGAGCGTAACGTTCTTAATTATATCCCCTATAACAAAACAGAGTAACAATAAAAAAGTTGTTCAATTGTATCGATTACAGATCTATAAGTGGCAAATATCATGTCCTTCTACGTTTCAATTAGTTGCACAACAGAGTTGAATGAACAGGTTGGTCAATTCCTTTCCACCAATTTTATTTATAATTTGTTCTTTGAGCATCATGTTGGTTGTCGGCTAAGTGCAAACCAAAAATTTTAAACTTCAACCAGCCCTAACATATTACAATTGGTTGTACAACTTAATCTGAATGTTAGTCCCTATTCATTGCATATCATGCTAACAAGCATTAACAATACATTCCATCAATTTCATCTTCTTACCTTAAAGTCAGACTAAATTATTGTTTCTTATTCAGTTATCTTGACAATCTCAAACCTTTTTCGTATTATTCTTAATCTATAGAATGAGATGTTTCAAATTTCATTAATTTTATAAAATATAAAATATTTCATTAATTCTATTAATTTTTTCTTTTTTAAACAAAAAAAACTAAAATTCTTATCATGCAAAATATTTTTTCTCCACGTTTAATTGCTGCTAAAGCACTGTAGATGAAAACTGGCAACAAGGCATACAATGACCAGATCCATATAGCAGCCAGGCAATTATTAAAGCAACAATGTATTAAATCAACACAGCAATAATAACAATACACGCACACATGTATACATACATATATACACAGCAACAAAAATAAAAGCTATAAAAAATCTTCTACAATAATAACAACAAATGAAATATTAAACATCAGCAGCAGCAACAATGAAATCTCCACGTAAAAAAAAATAGAGAACGAGAAAAAATTTAATAAAACAGCAAGTGTATGCGTTTACACATCAAAAAAAAAAAAAAAAAAAAAAGAAGACAAATTAAACCGGCTATTAAGAGCATGAGTTTGCTTATATTTACCCTACAGGAGAAGAGAGTGAAAAAGAGGCGGGAGAGGTAAATATGTATGTTTAACATTACTTTAGAAAAAAAGAATGTTTTTGCTCTACAATAACATTATTAACGAGAGCAACGACGATTATTTAAAGATTAATCAAAATAATTGAATACAATAACAATTCATAATAACAAAAATGAAAAGAAAACAGAACAGAAACAGGCGAGGCATACTACATGTGCACATACATATACATATGTATGTATAACAAAACATACAATTATGAGTAGGGTAACCAAACCAATCAATTATTATCGCATTTAAAAACAAAAATCATTTGTGGGTGGCTAAGAATAAAAGAAAATCAGAAAAATGTGAAATAAAAAAGCGAAAACGATAATGATTACGAACTTAAGTTATGGAAAAAAAGTTGAATTTCTTATTAAACTTAATTATAGAAAATTTATACAAAAAGAACCTTTTAATTCGTTTTAAATTATTAATTACACAATAAAACTAGACCCCCCCGCTATTTTATTTTTATAAGGAAATGTGGAATTGAAAAAAAAAACACGTTAATTTGGTTTTTATCGTGGGATTTTACTCCGGGTGAATTTTCTTAAAAATGGGAAAATAATATTTATTCAATTAAATTATGATTAAATAACGTAAGACAAGACAAGATTAAGACATTGCAATGCAATTAAAAATAAATTATTATAAACGTTATTAGATGTTACAAAAAAATAATGGCGGGTACGTACGTAGGGAAGAAATGACATGAAATTGTTTTCCAGTTTTTCAATTTAATTTTGAGCAGACAGAAAAATTGTAGAACGATTCTCGTGTTTACATAGACATGCGAAAACTGATAACCGGGGATCCATAAGGAAATTCTCATATTAAAGGTTAAAAGAGACTGAGACTGCTGCTGATAGATTTGTTAACCAGTGAAAACCATACAAATAAGTTCATATAGTCAAGTTCTTCTTATCAAAACTTTATAGCTGCATTAGATGACTTTGAGGTGTCGGTTTTTAATCGCGTTTCTTACGAAGCACTACTGTGAGCTTAGATTGCTGACAACAATGTGGGACAGATACCGGCTGGAATTTGGTAGAATGTGGTGTGACTAGAAGTTGAAAACTATAGAAAATCTTTTCTATAACTGTCCAGCTCTTAGCAACATGAGGATAGGGCGCTTCTTTGACATTTGTTATGGTATTAAGCTGTTTGAAATGTGCTAATAACATCAAGGCGGTAATATTTTCGACACTCTATGCCTTTCCTACTTTTCTCTAACTTCTCACTTCATCTATCTCTTTCTTATTTATTTTAGGGCGAATAAAATGGGTCAGTCTGACACTTCTTCTTCTTCAATCTCTTTCTTATCTATTTTAGGACGATAACAATGGGCGCAGTCTTTCCTGCGGGTATTGTATTTGCCTTAAGGATAAGTACACGTCTTCTAACTTAACTTAGCTTACTGGCGTACCTGATCGCTTTTACATTCGTTTCTATTTCCATACGTTCAATCTCTCTACTCCCATGCCTTTACTTTACCTTTGGGTATAGTGGTGGGGAATTATGCTGCCTGAGCCCTACTCTTTTTCAAGAGATGGGGCGAATAAAATTTATTTCCTACTTGGGTTGTTCATTCTTAATGTGATCCTTTCCAAAGGGTTTATATTGGTGGCAATTAAAGTCATCTTAACAGCAAATAAAAATTGAAACAAAGATTTTGTGAAAATGGTGGCAAAATCCATGGGGAAATTTTTTTACGAATAAAAGTAATCGTGCTGAAAGCTAAACTGAACAAAGAGGGAAAAGTGGAGCAGAAGAGCCTGCATGATCGCCGTAGTTTAGTGAATATTTTTTTTTTCGGTGTTTAGACGAGAACAGCCGAGTTGAAAAAGCAACATTGACAACTAGAAAAACAGGAAATACATCATTCGGCTATCAGTCGATCTGCAAACTTCTGGCAAAAACTGTGATAGTAAATTATTGCAGTTTTTTATAAAAAATAAATGATTGAAAATTTCCCACGAATGTGATTTCAAATGCAGATTGTTAGAAATGGTAAATTAAAGTTTCCCATGAACATCAATCACTACCTAAGTACTGCTCCCAACAATTACCAATTGCATCAAACGATGCTCTCAGCAACTTAACTTAGAACCCAAAATTCGCAGTTCCATTCCAATCACATCTAATATCCCAAAAGTAAAGCTTTAAATCAATAAGAAAGAAAGAAGAAATTCAATGTGTTTTGAGAATTAAAAATTTAAAAATTTGTTAAGTAAACAACTGAGTGTAATTTATAAATATTGCCAAAAAAAAAAAAAAAAAATAGAAATAAAATTAAAATAATATTTATTTATGTCTTATAATTAACTTCACTTTACTTGTTTAATGATCTCGACAAACCTCCAGAGATTGTTATTGTCATCAAACATTGACAGCAGAAATGTTTTGAATAAATTATTCTCATAAAAAAAAATAAAAAAAAAACAAAAAATTAAACCAGTTTTTCAAAAAAACTTTTTTATAGAAACAACTACATTAGAAATATGTTTGTATGCACATAAATACATTCATACTTTCAAGTTTCCCATAAATATGTAGTAATAATTAAGATTAAATGGCAACAATACAGCCAGCAAGACACACAAACACACCCATATACGGGCTATAATACTGAGCTGTGAATGGCAGTTGTTGTAAACTGTCATGAGAAAAATAGAAGGATGCAAAAACTAAGCGAGTAAAAATAAAATAAGATTGACTGACAGTTTCATCATAGGATAGAAGGAAGGAGAGAAAAGTGCCAATTACACGATCCAACTTTGCCTGGCAACACGGCCAATTGTAAGATAATATTACATATTGTTATTACGCCATCCAGCCAAGTTGGTCAAACTTAATTTTAGCTCAAACAACAAAATTGCTGCATTTGATGTTAAGAGCATCCGGAAGCAGTTCAATGTCTCCTCCAATAATTAGACTTGGTTGACATAAAATACGGTATGCTGTGCACCTACTGAGAGGCTATTTTAGTGAGCAATTCATTTTACATTAACCGCAAAAATCATACCATTTGAATGCAATGGAATGACTGATCTTCTATGCGATACCTCAAGTGAATTGAATTTCAACTCTAGAAAGCAATATTACAACTGCAATTGGTTGAAGCTGGAAAAAATACATATAAAGCCGAAATTACAGCTCATCAGAGTAGAACTCCTAGGATTTCTGAGGTCGAATTGCGCTTTGTAGTCCTCTGCAGTATTTAAACTACCGTATATATAGTACATTAAGAGAGTTCTGCAGAAATAGAAGCAATAATCTCAAGAGGCAAACTGCATCAAAACTTCCCAACTAAGCTCTCTTAATTTCGACCGGATCTCACCAAACATGTCAGTTTTCATGAGGGAACACAACTTATTTTCTGTTGTTTCAAGCCTCTTGATTGATCTCAATCGTTTAACTACTTTACAGAAGCTCATAATGAACAATTCCCTTCCAACCTACCTACCTTTCACTGATATCGCCTTCGAAACTTTTCCTATCTTTATCCATGACCTTTTTCGCACATTATTGTTGCTTTCCATTTGCTAAAAAAAATTCTAAATACCCAATTAAATAAGAAATGTTGATGGAAATTTACATTTTAAATCCCAATACATTTTTCCTATTTAACAGTCGATTTTAATTTTTTTTAATTTAAATTTACGAAATTAAAATGTGTGTTAATGGCAACACTATAAATTCATTCTCTAAGGACACTCGAAATAATAAAAAAGACAAAAAACAAACAAATCTACAGCAAATTTACAGTTTTTTTTTACAGTTTTACTCTTCACTCTCTTCTCCACTCTGTAGTAGATTACTGGCTTTAAATTTATTTATCTTTTCTCTTTTGTTAATTTTATTTTATAACTGTGCCTTCGACGACACACACACCATGTTAATAATGATTGTGATAATGATGTTTGTTTATGATTAGCAAGAATATTAAACAACTTTATTGTAGTTTATAGTTGTTAAACATACTATCAGTAGTTGTAGTTGTAGTGGTATTACACATACATACACACTATTCATAGATGATAAGTAATCTGTTATTTAAATTTCATTTTTATCTCGGCTGTAGTCTTTTATAAATACTTTCAAATGATAAAATAAAAATAATTGAAAACGTAATAAATTTACTTGTGAGTTTTTGTTTGTTTGTTTGTATAACGTAATCCATCATTTTGCCATAAAAAAAAATGAAGAAAAAGAGAAAAAAAAATAACCTAAAATAATAGCAGCGACAGCATTAAAATGGTCAGTCAACTAACGAGACATAGAGAAGTGGTTACAGCTGCTTTTTTGTTTTTGTTGTTTTTCTTCCTCTTTTTTTTCTTTATTCAAGTGGCGGAAATAATTTCTGTGTGGAAATAATGGAATATAGAAGAGAGAAAAACAAATCATAAAAACTTATTGTACAAATAAAAGATTACAGTGTTTAGCAAAAGGAAATAATGGAGAGGCGACGTTTTATAAAAAAAAGCAAAAAAACAGGGAGAATGTAAAAATAAATAAAAACAGGGGGGTTTAGAAAAATACAAAAAAAAAATAAAAATCTAAACGCCAAGCCAAGGTGGCCATTAAACTTAGAAACAAAAACAAGAGCCACTTAAAATAACAAAAACACTGCATTAGAATTTTAATACCAAGTAGGAAGAAGAGGAAGAATAAATAACAAGAAGCAGAGAAAAATCGATACTAATCGCTTAACACATTTAGAAAGGAACGTAATAAAGGGGGGGAAAGACTTTTGTGAAATTGCAAACCGCTTTTAATGACTGACTGTAACATTCAAGAAGTTTAGTTTAGGTTTTTATTATCCCCCGTCGTAGATGTCTTCTACGTCCTTTACATATTCACTATCTTACGACATCATCTATCAGCTCACTCAGTAAATGGGCTCTCTACAGGATTACCGTTGGTACATCCATTGCTACAAAGTTTATAATCACATGGAAAGGTGTTAGATACGGTCCAGAGAGTCCAATGTATATTTAGAATCTGGAGCATCTAATAAAGATTTCTACAACCAATAATGCCTCTTAAAATGGCCAAGATATTGTCTTATGCTAAATAAAATTGAACTGTGTCACCTATTCGTACTGTTTCGCCCAAAAACGGAAAGTTTTGGGATATTAAGCAGCAAATTAACAAAACAATGACCGCTACAGTATAGTCGATAACCTAATGGGTTCCTGGACCAAAGGATTTCTGTAAACCTAGGCTCTGATAGCCTGAAAACAATTGCCAAAAAAGCTTCTTACACTGATTCTAAAATGTAGTTCCCGCCACTCTTCGATAAGAACTAGTACACGAGTGTGAGTAGCTCGATCGTAAGCTGGAATTAAGGATTATAAAGGTCAATAAAACATGTGCCATGTAGCATGTAAAACTTTTATAATTTATACGACCAACATTGAGCAGCCATTTCGACATTTTTGCTTCTTATAGCTTATGGGAAACGGGATAATAAATGCAGAATCTGTGAGCATTAGATTTTTACAGTAGTTAGGAAAGACTTGTGTATTAACATTATTACACATTAGCCATGACACTGGAATGAAACAAGTGCCACTAGAATAAAGAATTTCAACTCAACTACGACTATAGAAATGTGTGACTTTTCTTTTCACAGGAAAGAGTCCTTGAGAGTTGTTACAATAACAACATACAAATAGGACGACTAATAAAAGAATCCACCAACATGAAAGGACAAGATATTGAAAAATATATACCTTTTGTGTACCGATTCTTATCATTCCAAAAATAAATAGAAAGTATTGCGTATCTTGCTAAAATTAAAGAGCACTTTTGCCTCACTAGTAGACGATCGAGAAGTCTTAAAATGTACTTCGATACCCATGCAGCAGGTATAATTTGTACGGCCGAACAGACGTAGCGATCTAAAGTAGTTAAAAACCTTCAAAGCATGCTTATTCACTTGAGTAATACCCGACCCTTTCTTTATAATTGTTGTGCACTCGGCAGGATGTAGACTTCACCAACTTGACGACATTTTTGTGACTCCAGATAAGTCTTGGAACTACAGATAACTCGAATACTGATTGATATCCTTAAAACCCTATGATTGGCAGGTTAATACGGGTTGTACAATAAACTCTGTAGGAAGATTTACTTTACAGTGCCATTATTAATGCTGCGCTGTCTTATTGGTGAAGAAATTCTGATATTGCGTGCATTAAATTCATCCTCTTCATATACGGGACTAGTATAAATTATGTGCTTCAATCTGAAAAAGTTATTAAAGAATGATCAAATCAATATGTATGCCTGTCTAGCCAATTTTGACTGAAACTCATTTCTGTGACTGGACCGCGTAGTCTTATTTTATAATTCTCATCAAAAACCAATATAATGTTATGTGCACTGTCTCAGCTTCTCATATAGAAAAATAAATTCAAAAACTCCAAAATGAGATCTTGTGAAGGAGTACTGCTGGGCATCGGTGTTGCCACCAGTCCAAACTGTGCACGAATCCTGTACCTGATTTCGTGGCCATATTTACCGAGCACTGTTACACAGTCAATTAATGTAGCTGGCGTAGTAAGATCTCTGAGATGTTCGCTATTGAATCAAAAAATTATACCCCTGTTTCGTTCTAAACAAAAAATCGTTGGATGGTATTGGTTTAAAAGTCAAAAATATGAACAGGAATTCAAACGAATTAAACTTTATTATGTAAGCAAGCGTTATCTCTTCGTAAATATGATCTACACTATTAAGATAGGTATGCATAGATCGAAACACATGACCAGGCCATATCCTAAATACATTAAAACCTCCCAGTGAAGTTTACTAATACCTCGTGTTTCTGCAGGATGCATGGTTTCAGACGAAAGTCTGTTTGTATGGAAAAACACTCATTTGGTTTGTGTGACGTCCTACATATCAATCATTTGACCAAATTTTAACAGCACATAACGAACAATTCACTTTCCATTCTCTTTTCTCCTGCCATGTTCTTTCGCACACATTATTGTCCTACGCAAATCACTTGACATCGCTCGTAATCATTCGTTTCAGAAATTTTTCCATTTTGTTAAGTTTTAGCAATGAATCGCATATGATGTTCACTTAGGCACGGCACTGAGATTGGTTGATAAATATTTGGTGATGAAAGTCGGACGCTCTAGAATTGTTGTCAATGTTTCCCATGACCTTTTCGACCTTCTTCGCTGATTAGTCGTTTAGAGTGAGGTTAATCTTTGCCATCAAAATCTTCATTTTGAAAACGAGCACTGATTTTAAATGTCGCTACAATGATACCTGATACAACTACAACACTTTAACAAAGATATTTTCAAACACGATAATATTTCCCAATAACTTTCTTTGGCTTTGTCGACCTTTGCTTTTAAAGCCTGAAAAATTCGTATGGAAAATTCAATCATTTTTTCATTTCATTCCAGGTGAATGGACAGACGACAACCTTTATGCCTCTCCTCTTAAACAAAAAAAAAGGTAGAAAAAACTCCATATAATCCCTTAAAATCTAGGTTTTCTTTAATTTTTTCCAATTATTAACCCGAAAAAAAATTTTTTTAAACGAAAAAGAGAAGACCCAATACAAAAAAAAAAAAATAGAATCCCATTAAGAATGCAAAGAATCCCAAATAATAGGACCGAAAAAAAAGAAAGAAAAAAAAAATAGTAAAGAACCCAAAATGGAAAAGGAAAAATATAGTGGAATATGATAATAAAACACGAGTATTTTTTCTTTATTTAATAGCTTTTCACCTTAATTTGTTCTCATGAAATACAGTTTTTTTTCTTCTTTTCTTTTGTATTCTTTTTTTTTAATTTTTTCAATTATTTTGATCTTTTGGAACCCTTTTTTTTCAATCTATTTCAACAGAGTAACACTCTTCTCCTCGACACGTTGATTGTTATTCGTAGATGAAGAATTTGTGTGTTTTTTTCTTTATTTATTGATTGCATGTTTTAAGGAAATTTCCATTAAAGGAACGCAATAAACGATGAAAGAAGGAAAATCATTTTTTTTCTAATATTTCGTGTATGAGAGTCGTTATATGAAGCAAACACACCCGCTTTGGTGTTTTTCATGTTCATGATTTTGTTGGTCAACGTTGTTGGTATATTTTTGAAAGGATTTTTTCTAGTCATTTACATTAAAATGAATTTTTATTAAATTGTTTTTAATAATAAATAAAATAATAAAAATCGATAACTAAAGCAAGTAAAGCAGGCATACCATGATTTTCTTTGTTTAAAAAATTGCACATTCAGTCCTTCGGTTCATATTGATAAAGGAAAGCCTAGAGGCCCAAAGTTTTATCGATGAACATTTTGTATTTCATTAAAATGCTTGGACCTTGCTAGCATAAGTACGAAATAGAATGTTAGTATCTGGAGTGGTTGCAGTAGTCGTTCCTTTTGAAATGATTTTCGCGCACTTTGACGTACATTTTGGGCGGTATATCGACGATAACTGATGAAATTTTGCTTTTCAAATTTTCTAAAAGTATGTGTTTATACTCATAGTCACGATTTTTAGACGTTAAAACATAATGTAAATCTAACAGCTTTAAATCGCATGATTTAGATTTGTAATTGATGTCACCAAAACATGGAATTGCATATTTTGAAAATTTCTTATGGAAAAATGCGGCTTATGGTATCGTCTTGTTGAAACTAAATACGGTTCAGTTGATAATCTTCAATTGTAGACCAAAAAATGTCATTTTCAGAGAGGAAAAAACGTATCAATGATACCTTAATCCTTTACGAGCACTGGTCTGTGGGCTTTTTATTTATTTTTTTTATTTATTTAGACTTTTCTCAGCTTTATAAGTGATGACATAACCACGATTACGACAATTTCTAGTAGACACCCTCTAAAAGTGTTCAAGTTTGAAGGACCAGTTTTTTTTTGTCAGTTTTAACTATTTTTATGCTTTCATCGGTATTAAACGGTCCATATTCGCAAATAACTGAAGTTTTACTCAAATGCAATTTCTAACGAAAAAGATTTATCAGATGGAAGGCAGCCTTGTCAGTGCAGCGATTTTAAAAACACTAAATGCAGAACCTATTATGTTAGTTTGTTTTTAGATAAGCAACATCTAGAACCCTACTATTGACTTGTTATTGTTATTATATTATTTTCTTTCCCATCCTTTTAGAGGACCTACAGTTTAAACGAACGCTCGATTTGAGAACATTTTTCATAGTGATTAGTTAACTCCCAGAGTTTTTACAAAAGACTGCTGGGAGATAAAACAGAGTCGGTACCTACTTGCCTTTAGAAATCGCAATCCTAGACATCCTATTTGTTCCAAACTATGAATCTCACATAAATAACCTTTGGATAGACAATTTTTGGTCAATAATTGTTGGTTGACCATTAATTTTAGACAAAACTATTTAGCTTGCTTCACATGGATTCCCATTCTTAGTCTCACTTTGTTAGAAAACATAACTAAAATCGCAGTAATGTGTGAAAAGTTATTTCTAATTCAAAATTAATAAAAATTAGCAGAAGATTATCGATACATTTTTATTTTTCTATTAAAGAAAAGATAAGAATTAGTCGCAGTCAATTGAAAAATATTTGTTAAATTTACAAAGCCGATATTGTCACGAGAAAAACATCAGCGGAAAAATTTGTTTCTTATCAATGCAGTACCCAAGAAAATTCAATGAAATCATAGAAAAAATTTAATGTGTCTGCTCTAGGGTACTAAGCATTCATTCATCACTATTTAAAGAAATTTGAATGCACAAAAAGCATTAAAATTACCAGCATAAAATTTAACGGACGGAATTTCCATTTCTTTTCTAAAGTGATCGATAATCGCCGATTTGGATCACATACATACTACATCGTATAATATAATGTAGGTAAAGCTTCGAAGTCCGTAGCAAAACCCAGATTGTTGATGCCAATGAAATAAAAAAGGTCTTGGGTAGCATCATAATGAAAGCACATAGCAGTAACCGAGATAGCTTATCTCGTATTCTCGATAAGTCTGTCATATAAAACGAACCATAAAGAACTTTTATACCACCATGACAAAAGCATATATCGCAAATATTTGATAACTTGGAATGCGTCTACCATGTAGCCAGGGACCTGCACCCTCAGATCAATCTCTGGTTTGGCCAGCAAAACCTAAACATTCTATGCTGATGAAATGCATTTTTCAGAGATTGGTATCGATCAGGTACCAAAATTTTGAAAAGTACGAATTTTCTTATAGATTTCATTATTGCTAAGCTTAGTAAAAACACTGTTTTTCTCTTTTTTATGTGAAATTTGTTTAGATTGTAAATTCTGTATTTACAATTGACTACAAGCAGCATATCGAGTTCTGATTGCAGGTATATATTTGATCAAGTCCTGCCAAATCGAGCAACTCATAGCAATGGAACATGTTTATCCAAGTGCCCTAGCAAATATTAATGGGCCTCGCTGAGACCTTTTATAGCTTTGTGATTATTCAAAATCTCCATAAGATAAATAATTGGATTTCTCATAGCAACAATACACAATTATCCTGATAAACAAAATCATTAAAAAAGAAATTAAATGGAATGATGAATTTCAATATTTCCAAGATAAATTATCTCAAAATAAAAAAATTTAAAAATTTAAAATGTTAAATTAATTAAAGACTATTTTAAAAACATTGTTTCCTTAACATATACACGATCTTAAAACAAATTCATTTGTTTTCTTAATATAACCTAAAATTTTCTATATACAACAGTGTCGTAAAGGGTTTCGAGGGTGTTGTCAATAGTTTTTACAGTTTGATGTACAAATTAAAGTAATAGTTGAAGGAAAGAAGAACAAAAAATAAAAAACAACATAAACTTACCCAATTTAATCCTTTTTGAGAGCTGCTACTAATTTAATAATCCACAAGAATTTCAATTTAATATTGATTTGCAATAATAACGATGAAATTTTTTTTTTTTTGATTTCTTAATCAATAAATTTTGGCAACTCTGTTGCTAAACAAAACAAAAACGCACTTAAATGGATGACATTGACGTAGAAATAAAAAAGGAACAATAAAACTTTGACAGACATATACACATACTACAAACGCGCATACAAATAATTACTTCAACACTTATTATAACAACAAAAATCAGAAGAAGCAAAATATGGACAATTTCTTATGGATTGACAACAACAATTAAGCTGCTCTCTTTTAATTTTATGTCACTTTTTTCCTTTTTTTGCCGAGATTTTATATGGAGTAAATAAGAGTAATAGAAAAACAGGGTGTGTCTGTGTTAAAGAAAAAGGCTAATTTGGTTCTTTCTTTATTTTTTTTCTCTTTGGAACAGAACTACAGGGAACTTTTTTCTGGCTATTTTTAGAGAAATTATTGCATAAAATTTTAAACAATTAGCTTTTATTACTTTGCACTGTTATTCATATAGGCTTTAATTTAAAATTATAACTGCTTAAAGGCCTATTTAATACACTTTATTTACTGGGTATATTCGGCAATTTTTTTTTGATTTTTTTTCGCTTTTTTAATCATTAAAACCAGCAGACGTTTAAAGGTCGTGTTTTTGTGCATACGAACACTTTACTCATGCCATTATATACATATGTACATACATATTTAATTTTTCTTTTTTAATTATATAGAATACGTATATATACATATATATGTATAGATTTTATAACACTTAATTTTTCTGCATTTAATGAATATGCACACGTATTAATTTTTTTTCAATTTTCTTTTTTATATCATTTTTTAGAATGAACAAGAAGCAGCACAATATGGATTTTTTCTATATTCGCCCCCCTTTTTTCGCATTTCATTTTATTCCCAAGATTTTTCTTTTCATTTTTTGACTT
The DNA here is from genome assembly GCA_958299815.1 of Sarcophaga carnaria. Taxonomy (NCBI): domain Eukaryota; kingdom Metazoa; phylum Arthropoda; class Insecta; order Diptera; family Sarcophagidae; genus Sarcophaga; species Sarcophaga carnaria. Next base: position 90,592,785 of record OY283149.1, read on the forward strand.
TAATTTTAGGCTATGGGGCTTGAAAATTAATGGAAAATTTTGTAAATAATTTTCTTTGAATTCGTTTACACTTTAATTGTATTATTTTTTACCTTTTTGCAATAAATTCGCACAATTTTTACGAAAATTTTTGCAATTTCTACTGAACCCGATTTAATTCAATACAAAACGCACGGCCGACGACGAAGAAACTTGCTTTAAACAAATTTTTTTTGTAGCACAAACGTCGACGACGTCAACGACGAAAGAAAGACAAACAATACATATATATAAAACAACAACAACAGCACCAAATATACATTCACACACACTTTCACACACAAGCGCTTTTATAACACACAACATGTTTTAAGGTAACCAGTAGCATTTAGTATGAGTTTGATAAGCCTCACAACATGTTTGCTGCAATAGCATATTTTATAAAAAAAAATTGTTTAAACAAACAATATTTAAATAATAAAATTGTTTTTAAATATTTTTTTTTAACTTTCGTCTTTATATGAATTCTTTCTTATTTTTTCTTTAAATCAAAGAAAAAATTATTAATTTTTCTCTTTAATACAGAGAAGTTCGTTTCATACCATCAACACGTTTCTCGTTGTCAGTATGTTTTTGTTGTAATTATTGAAATTCACCACGTTATAACTGGTTTTAATGTTTTCTCATACGTGATTGTTATGTCTTGAACACACACTCTCGCACACTTAAAAAACATAATGTAACATTGCCATTCATTTTGTTTATGGTTTTGTCTTCTATAAGTTGCTGTTGTTATTCTTGATTTTTTTCTCTCTCTTTTAATTTCTTCTTTTGCAAAATGTGTCTTTCCTTCTTTATTGCCATACCGCTGTTTCTTCTACTTTACGTTAGTGTTATTATTGTATTTTTTTTTGGTTCCATTCTTTCTTTTCATTGCTTTATTAAACCTTGTTGTTGTTGCTGCCGTTGTTGTTATTTTCCAAGTATAATGTGTGTATGGCAGTAAGTATGTATGAGTGTATTTATGTGGGCCCTGCTGCCACATTTCATTTTATATGGACAAGTGAAAATTATTGGGGAAAAACAGCAATTTTTATTATATCGCATGGATTTTAGTTTTGTCTTTCCTTCTTTCTAAAATATGGTCACTCTAACTACTACTCCACTACTACTGCTATAAAACATGATTTATAGGTTTTTTTTTGCTATTTTTCTCTCTCTCTCTCTGTCTCTTTCTTTCTGTCTCTAACCACGTTGCAAAGAAATTAATTTTGATTTTATAATAGAGTGGAGTTTTAAAAGCAAGAAAAAAAAGAAAAAAAAAATGTTTCGTTCAAAAACCTTCAGAAATTATGAAATTCTTTTTAATTTATGCCACTTTTTTGTGCTCAGCATATGTGTATGGGGATGTTGGACTTATCCAGCAGTGATTATTTTTTAAAGTGTTGTTAACCAACGAAGAGTAATTTTAATTTAATAAAAATAAATATTTCCTTCTGTGAGTTCTTCCATAGCTAATCAGTATTCTGGTACACTTGGGATTGTGGAAAACAAAGTCTTCTGATCATCTGTTTTCCATGTGGAGAGTCATTTACACAATTACATAAAATAGCTTTAAAGCTAGAGTGCTTTCCCTATATTACTCTATAGCTGAGGAACATGGTTCGTAACAACGAAGATACGTAATTAACTGCAATTTTTTGTTAACCGGTGGGTAAAATTTTGGTCTCCGTAGGAACAATAAAAAAACATCTTTGGATCAAAATCGGTGTTGACGATATGAATATGCATAGAAATTCGTAGAAGAGAATTAAGGTGAAATGGACATATGTAGGTAGCAGTGGAAGAAAACGTGGGTTGTACACGCTCGAAAGAAAATTCGACACAAGGCAGCCTAGAGAGTCTTCATTTCATGTATTCTTACTTATTTAATTGGCCTTTACAATCCTTTAGTCAGGATTATGACCTATCTCCTCGCACCAACCATTTTGTATGTGTTAATTTTATCCATGAGTGGCAGATGTCTACAGCTTAAAGACGATTCCAAATAAAAAAATTTGAGAAGCTACGTAACGGCAGTTTTATTTGGTCTCAGAGGTCTTGCAAGAACACTGTTGAGCGCAGGTCGCCGAATGGTATATATTTTTCATACTTTGTGTTTTTCGAGATGTCAAGAGCTCTCGTCCACTAGGGCAACACTAGACTAAGGCGGTTGCTTTTGATTTTCCAAAACCATAATTAATTATTGATAGAAATCGTAACAGTTTTAAACGTAAGACAATCTTATTACAGCTTACCTGGCAGGAGATGGCATGGCGAAATGCGTTTCCTGTTGTAGCGAGGAGATTTGATCGGATGAGTAATCAGATGGTGAGCGAAATAGTAGAAATTTTAGAATCTTCAGAACAATATAGGCCAGGGTCTATCCTGACATGCAGAGACGAATTTTGAGGTTTCTTGCCCAGACTTTGTCCGCAGGCCTTGGGGAGTTGGTTTATTTTATAATTTCTAACGTGAAATGTTTTATCTCTGGAACTATGTAGTTGACAGCCTTTTTACGTCTGTCGTTGCAACAAACCTTAACCTAAGCCAGGATTTAAAGACGCTTTTTATCAAGAGGAGTGGATAAAACAATATGCCTGAGGCGTTTATGCAATATCATCCAAATTGAAGGATCCGGTATTTTACAAATTATTAAGATTTTTAAGTTTTAAGATGGTGCTGCACCCTCGGTAATATACCTACTGTCAAAAATAAAGCTTTTGTTAGAGAAAATGTGGCGGATAATCTGAATTCGAGGATTACATAGCGATTGGACTTATCTTATGGCTCATTACGTTGTTTTTACATTCGATTTGCATCTCTTCCAATATAAAGTCCACTGAACGTAACAATTAATGGCGGCTGACTATTATCGGAGCTGTAGATATGCAAACTTTCTATGCTGATTTTTCGAAAAACAATTTCTACAGTTTTGAAGCTAACTTCACACTTGATGGTTACGTCAACGAGAAAAATTGTGGCATATAGTAAACCGAGGATCCAGAGATGATTATGGAAAGGTTATTGCATCGAAAAGAAAATGCTGTTCGATGTGAGCAACGACGATTCCGTCTTCTTGGCAAATTTTTCATCGTCACAGAATCTACATGTTGGACTTGAGACAACCCCCTCTGAATAAGCATACTCTGAGTCCACAAGTATCCTGTCAAAAGAGCAGTCACAAAGCTGGGTATTCCCACATGCCCTGGGAGCCAGTAGAGGGCAACTTTACTTTCCCTGCCTAGCCGATTTAGTTTCTACCGACAATCCCATACTATCCACAATTTAAACTTATAAAAAACCCGTGTGATCAAAAGGCAGTCTGACTGTCGGTTATAATCCCATACTATCCACGATTTAAACTTATAAAGAGCCGAGTGATCAAAAGGCAGTCTGACTATCGGTTACTGTGGTTATGTCCTCTCTTTTGCACTCTTCTATCCAAGTCGAATTCAAGACATCTATCGCCTGGAATCAAAAATATCTGCTCCTGTTCGAGAATCCGTTTTTGAACGATCTGTAGGTCACAAAATAGTCCCTCTTTTAAAAAGTATGTATGTGCCTCCTAAAGTACAAAGCATTTCCCAAAATCATACGAGACCGACCACTGGTTCTGTCCAGGTTACAGTTAAGCAGGCAGACTCTACATTGACGACAACAACGCATCATAAGTTTTATTAAATGGAAGAGTCCAGTTATGTGATTATAAAGTTTAGAGACATCATGCAAAAGCATATGGTTTTTTGTAAGGTTATGTTCTCCATTCACATTACTTTACAAGATTTTCGAGTTCAAATTCATGCAATTAATGAAACTTATTGGCTTGGTCTTCAAATGCGGTACGTATTTAGGCCAAATTGTTTAATACTTGATGGCGTTATCAGTAGATTTTAAATTTCAATTGAAAAAATAAATTTCGTTTTATTTCTCTTTGTTTTTGTTGGTTTTGTTTTTCTTTAGATCAATATCCTCAACGTATTAAAACAAACGAAAACAGAAAAACAAAAAATCATCGCGATTAAAAATAACAATTTCCTCTACATATTCGTATGTATGTAGTATTAATACATACATTCATGCTCACATATGTATCCCACTAATACAGTTATTTATGTAAGTAAGTGTTGCATATTTGCAATTTTCTGGCATTAACGAAATAAGTTAAAGAAAAAAAATCATTAATTTAAAAAGCTTACATACCGACATGCATACATAAATACACATAAACAAACAAGCAAAAAACGAAAAGAAAAAACTGAAATTTTTATATGTATTATTCTAAAAGAAAACGAAAAGAAATACAACAAATTTTTTTACCTAAAATCACAAAAATTTAAAGCAGCTTAAATTCATATTGATTTGGCAGCAGCAGCATTAGCAAAAAAGCAAAAACAACGAAACAAAAAAAAGAAAAACATTAAAATGTTTGTTTTTTATTATTTTTTCCCTTTTTTTTATTTGCAATACAACAGCACTGTGCTGGCTTTTATACACTTAGATGTACATACATACATACATAACGTATAATGCCATAAAAAAAAAATAAAAAAAATAAAAAAAAAATACAACAAAAAAACACACAGTGAGTGAAATGTGGCAACATGGCATATGCTATGTTGTCAGAGTTCATATTGTGTGTTGTTCGGTCTTACACACTCACTAGCTCACTCACTCACTCTCCGTCTCATTATTATATTCTGTGTCGTATTTACTCATTCCTCAGCTTACCAGTAGTGTTGCCGTTTTCGTTTTTTTTACATCAAGCAAGTTATTTTGCTGCCATATTGCTCGATGATATGTTGCCTGCACCCTTTATATTTTGTTGTTGTGTATACACAAATAGTACAGCAAATTTACGTGTACATTAAAGTGTGTACCAACGCCGTTTGTTTTTCCCACAAACCCTAGACTTTGCAAAGGATATTTAACATGCGTCTTAATTTTGGCTATTTTTTCATTTTAAATCTTATATTTCTTCAATTATTTGGAATTCTAAAAAAGCAAGCTTTGACAACCCTGTTTCCAATACAACGGCTGCTATTAACTCTGCTTCTTCTTCATCGTCGTCGTCGTTTGACTTTGTTTTTCCTTTTTTTCTATATTTTCTTTTCTCTGTTCTTATTGTTGTTCAAGCATTGTTGTTACTGTAGCCAGTGTTTTTTTTCTTCTTCATTGTTATTGTCGTTCACGTTTGCTGTCGTGTAGTCGTACGTGTATGTATTCTTGTTAGCTTTCATTTGCTGCTTTTACCCCATAAACATAACGTTGTTGTTGTTGTTGTTATAATAATAATTATTTTTATACACCTCATCTGCAATTTATATCAAATGAAAAAAAAAACAGCAAAGGAAACGTAATACAAAATAAAGAAAAAACAACAACAACATTATTATCATGAGTTAAACGGAGAATATAAAGTAGAGAATACACACATACATACTTACGTGTACCAATAACCTTAGACACATAGAACATAAAAAAAATACCAGCTAAAAACTTGCTGACACCAACACAAACATTAGTAACAACATTATTACATACATATATAGTTAAAGAGTGAGTGAGAGGGGGTGGGTGGTTTAAAAATAACGAGACACAACCTAAAAACTTTACACATTCTCTTGTTCTTGTTTTCAGAATTTTGTTAAATCACCCCACACAGCATTAGCATTTTGTGAACATATGTATGGATGTACATATACGACCGCTCGCTTCACTCTTTTAACTCTCTCACTGTTATCATTCAGTAAAAATAAACCAGAATTCTCTATCAATGTTGTATGCTCTCTATTTTTTCTTTACATTAAATTTACCGGTTCGGTTTTGTAATATCATACAGACTCTTTTTCAAGTGTTTTTGTTGCTATAATCTTCGTATTTCTTGTTTTCATTTTTTTAAACCCACATTATAGCACAACAAAGAAAACTAAAAAGAAAAAAATAATATCACGGTTTTTTTTGCTTTAGTAAAAGAATTCGTTTATTTTTGTTTTTGTTATCTGACTGCTGTTTTTATTTATTTCTTCTTTTATATTACGGTTGGGGATTTTTTTGCTTTTCATTAAAAAAAAGAAGCTGAAAAGAAAGCAAAACAATTGCTGATAGGAAAGCGGTTTTTATTAAGAAGAAGACGTAGAAAAAAAATAAATTAATCATATGTTTGTGTATGCGTGTGAATGAAAGGTTGTTATAATATAAAAAAAAAAAACAAAAAAGAAATAAGATTATCTATCTTCTTTGTGTTTCTTAAAATAGTCTTTTTTTTTCTTTTACTTGACGCCTTTGGTCTGTTTTTTTTAGGAAATGCTAATTGAGCGGGTTTTTGAAAAAAAAAAGAAAAACGAAAGAATTTCTGGCACAGGGGCTTTGCAAACAAGTAAGCAGATTCGATTGAACAAATTAATCCCTTATATTCGTTCTAAATTAGATAAGAAAAGAAGGGAGGAAGGAGAAAAGAAGATGAAAGGATAGAGCTAGGAATTAGAAAAGACTACCGGATCTCTCCTTTCAACCAGCTTAATCAGCATTATAAAGCTCATATTATTACCTATTAAATACAAGTAGGCGGTTTTTTCTTAACTTTAATTTGTATTAAAAATATAACGTTGGCCACACTTATTACATTAGTAGACTTGAACACAGGCGTTTCTATGGAAAATTAATGACTGTGCAACTAACAGAGGCAGACAACAACAACACACACACGCAAACCCCATCATATTCATTTATAAAGACACTTGACAGTATGACAGGCAGACAAACAATTTAACGGACACACAGTCAGATTGTCAGTAAAGCTTAACGTCAAACTGTTTGCGCCATTAAATTTTTTTATATGTTGAGTGTGTGTTTGTGTGAAAGTCTGTGTTTTTGTCTGTTGGAGTAGCTAACGACGTCAGTCGTTGGTATTACTCGTTGTCGTTATTTTTGTTTTTGCTGCTAACTTTACTGCTATCTTTTTGTGAGTATATTTTACTTTGCATTTGGCTGGGGTTATAATTCTCTGCTGTGTTGTTGTCTCTTGTTTTATTATTTTATTATAATCATTGAGTAGAGAGTATATGTACATACATTTACTCATTGCTGAGCTATTATTGAAGTTGTTGTTGGTATGTGTTGTTTGTGTGTGCTAACAAAAAAAGTTGTTATTCTTGTAGTACTAAAGGCGGGTTCACCCACAAGTTTCTGAAACATTTTTGGTTCGGAGAAATTTCTTGCTTACTGAGAGTTTTCCACAACATGATTCACCCATTTCAGAAACTTTGTTCGTAAAAACAGTGCTGCCATATTTAATTAAAAATGACGTAAATACATATTTGCATAAACTTAAGAAAGTTAATTATATATGTGTCAAAATAAAGAAATAAAAAAATTAATATTTATAACAAAAAATAAACAGTATTTGTGGTGAATTATTTGGTAAGAATAAAAACATCTTGTTCTGCGATGGATAAAATGGATATAAATCATTTGCTACTCTTGTTCACCATTGAAGTGACCAAAGTAAAATTACTTGCAAAATATATTTATGAAAAAAGAAAATCAAAGATAAACAAGAGGACGGGTGTAAGACCACTTTTGAAACAAAGTGAAGCCAAAAGGTATTTTCACTCACTAGTTTCCGAAATGCGTTTAAATTACGTAGATTCATTTATAAATTTTCATCGCATGGACCCTGGGTCTTTCGATGAACTTCTGCAAATATTTGTGTATTGTATAAATTTCATATGGTGTGGCAACCTTTTCTAAAATGGTTCGGACCAAATTTAAAATTAATTTAATTCACACTGAGAGTTGTTCGCACAAAATAATTTCGCTCGCTCTCTGAGAGAAACGTCAAACTCCATATAAAAAAAATTTTGTCCGAACCAAAAATGTTTCAGAAACCTGTGGGTGAACCCGGCCTAATAGTTGTTATTGTTGTTATAATAATTATTATTTTGTTTGTACCCGTTATTCTTGCTTTTGCCTTTATTTGTAATTAATATACACAAATGAGTGTGAATGTAAATTAGAGTTACCAGGATGTGAATGCTTTAGTACGTTTAAGGGGAAACTTACTAATAATTCTTGAACTTGTCATTTTTTGGGACAAATTTTTTATGAGGAGTACTTTCACTGAATATTTTGATTATTTTGAGTGCTTTGGATCATTCATTTCGTAGTTTTCGCTTAATTTTCACTGTGAGCATACAGACAAGGAAAAAAATGGTGATGACGACGAATTTCTTTTATTTCTGATAATTTTTCACATATCTACGAATATATGTACATTACAATAATTTTAGTTCCCATATTATACAAATTAATAAAAGATAATGAATTTAGGACATGGGCAAAACAATGGTTGGTACACTAAACTTAAGTTCAGCTCAATAAAATTATCTTAACATTTCTTCTCAAATTGTTTAACATGTTGATTTTACTAATTGTACATGCTCCTCAACATCATTCCACAAGTCCTGAATTGGATTGAGGACGGGGAATTAAGCCGGTCACTGCCGAACTGTAATATTGTTTTCATCTTAGCAACTCCTCACTCCTCTTGGCTTGAAGTACGCTGAGAGGCATTACCATGGATAAATTTCAGCATTAGGGCCATGTTGTCTGCAGTGAATGGTACCATGATGCTCGTCAGTATGTTTTTGTAAATGTACTGATCTAATTTAATGACAATCTTGTGAACGGAGCTTACATGACACTATGTATGTGCAACCGTGTTAAAGATGTACTTTAGGTGATGCTCCAGGTTCGGCAGACGCCATACATAACAATGCCAACCCTTTAAGTATCGAATTTCTGAATGACACGCAATGAATTGCAGAGCGAGCAAAATAATTCACTGAGAATAGCACGAGGTGTGTGAGGATGACCAGTGCGAACCACTGGCACAAGAAAACCAAGGCACTGACATGATTAGATGCTCACCTGATGATGACCCTTTTTCAACGCCATATACCGAAAAAATGGCAATGCACAGAAGGCATTGTCATTGTATACGAACTATCTGTCGATTCGGCAATTAAAAATTATACCAGAAATAGGGTAATCAATGCACGTCCATCCGATATTGCGGAGCAAGAAATAAACTTCTCAGAATCACAAGAGTGACCCTCTCCCAACTCCGGTTAGGATTCTACGGTAGGCTTAACACATCGTTCCATTCCTTGAACTTATATTGTATTATTCTTAAATTTTTCTACAAAATTCACGTGTCTAACCCTGTAATTACATTTTTTTTGTCCCTCTGGAACGTTACAACAAAACATGTAACGCATACATAACCAGCGGCAACACTGTTTTAAGTGAAAACCAGAGTGTGTGCGTTGTTGTTATTGTCTTTAGAATTCTTTTATTCTCAAGAGAGTGTGCACATACACGACCGAGTGTGCATTTCTCAATGTGTGTGTGTGTAGTTTTGTTTTGTTGTAAAACTGGTTAGATCACCTACTCATCGTTTTATTTTTACACTCGCAGTCGTACCAACTAACTCACTTGTCAAACCCGCCAATTGTCTTTTTCACACACACTCTCACACATCTACAAACATCCGCCGCACCATCTCAAATGTATTCATTAAAATTTTATTTTTTTTTTGCAATTTTTTTTTTTCATTTTCTCTTGTTTTTCCCCTTGGGTTTATCGTTTTTTATTGTATAATGTTGACGACTATTGTGTTGAAACTGCTGCAGCTGTGACTCTGCTGCTGCTGCTGCTGTTGACGTTGTCTTCTTTATGGGTTCGTTGATAAAAGGTTGTATACTTTGCGACCTATGGTAACCAAAAAAAAAAAAAAAAAAAAAAAAAAAGCAGAAAAAAAACATAGATGAAGAAGAAGAGAAGGAAAAAATGTTTCAACTAGAATTCTCACATGTTTAACCTTCAGAGTTACGTTATTATTGTTGTGGTTGTTGCTGCTGCATTAAATTCTACTGTAACGTAATCTCTTGAGGTTTTATTATTTTCAAGACGTAGAGTTAGATAGAGAGAGAAAGGGGAGAGAAGTATGCCTGTCGATATACAGAGATGTGTATTCAGTGTTGCTGTTGTTGTTGTTTAAATAAGTCCTTAAATTGTATTTATGGACTGAACTATGAACTGAACTAAAAAGAAAAAAAAAAACCATCATAATTTAAAAATTCACTCCAATTGAGAATTTATGCTCCATTGTTGTTGGCACCATTCGTTTAAAGGGTTTAAAAGGCATTTCGAAAAATTTGTTTAAAAAAGCGTTCAAAATTATAGGGAGTGTGTATTAGAACTCAAGAAATTCTTTTACTTAGAACAGGTCTTAAAGGATTTAGATAATATTCATCGGAAAATGAAAGCGTATTAATGATGCAAAAAAATTTTGATTTGCTTCTGCTAATGGCATGTTGCTATTTTGGAAAGACATAGACACATCAGGGTCTCTAATATGGCTCTTTATGATTTTCTGAATAGATCATTCGATTTGAGAATTTCAATTAGGGAGTTCTGGTAAAGACCTATGTAAGTGACTTCATTAGAAACTCCGGATGGCTTTAGTAACGGTCGTACGTGGTCTAAGTGTGTCTATTTTTTCGAGGCCAATCTTGTTCTGTCTCTGGCAAGCCTGACGGCTATTGAATATCTTTTAACTAATTTGTCGTTTACTTAGTAAAACGCTTGTCATTCACGAACACGTGTAGTTTAAAAACCGAAGAACATGTAAAAATAGTCACAAAGCGACTACAAAAGTGGCGTTTCAAACGTATCCACTTTCCGATTATTACGGGGTGTTATGGTCGTCATAATCGACTTGCAAGGAATTGACAAAATTATAAATAATTGTAGAGGCTTAAACACAGAGAACACGAATCCTCGTTTTCAACAATTTGGTCTAAGTTACGACTCATTATGGAGTATTTTGTATTTGGGTCTGCACTTCCATTCGCAAATCCCTGGATATTCTGTTTGGATGCTAGAGCAACAGGCTGTCAATGCTGTTCTTCAGCGATGAATCTCATTTCTCCGGAAAAAGAGATTGTTTGGGTTTTTTTCGAAAATGGTCCTGGATAAACCGTCCTTTCAAAGTCATATGCTTATAATTTTTTTTCTAGCCTGCAAGTGAGGATTTTAAATTGGACAGTGCATGAAAAGTTTCCATAAAGAGTTATGCGACGGCAATTGTTCTCAAATATCATGCGATTTGACACTGTCCGTTTTTTACGGGTTTACTAGAAAGGAGGTACCGTTCGAAATGTGCTAAAAAAAATGGTGAAAAAGTACCTCAAAAGGATCGATTGCAGCAATTAATTCAAAGATAGTGTGTTCACACAAGGTTTGTCTCTTTAGCCATTATTTTAACCAGAATAGTACTACAGTAATCGGGTAGTCTGAGGGTAATCGGGTAGTCTAAGATTCAATTCTTTCGAAAAGATTCATCATTTCGATTGCGTGATTTGGATCCTACAGTGAATATTTGGTTGACGTTCTTTGGGCGGTGTAAACCAGTATTTTCGCTGTAAAATTCGAATTGAAAACTGGTTCCAGTTGTCATGTGATCAACATTTAGTCTTCTGCCGCATTCGCTGAAAACTGTTTAAATCATTTGATCCCATTTAAGGACAATAAGCAATGCCTTAGAGAAAGTCGTTCTCAGATTACTCGTTATTATTATCTCATACCATGCACAAATATCGTTTTGTGATTCGTGCAGTAGAATAGATTTAGTTTGATTAAAATAATTTCAGTCACCCTGTACAATTAATTGAAATCTTGACATTTTAACCTTAAAATCTCAACAGTGGTCGAAAAGCTAAAATCCAAAGCAAATAAAGTGCATGAAAAGTATTAAAAAGACAACAACATTTAATACAACATTCTTATCACAATAAATTAAAAAAAAAACAACAACAATTTAACATTTCAATTTAGTCTAGATCTCTTATTGACATTAAATTTGACAGTTGAAACCATGATGCAACTAATAAGGTGACAGCACAAGCACAGCTGACTTTTTCGCTGTAATTCGCCGCAACCGCACGTTTGTCAAAATTTGTTTACATTTCTTAACTTAGTTGCATCATGATTTCGTTTTTGTCTTTGCTACTGAGGATTTTATTTTTTTTGCTTTAATTAGTCTATAATAAAACTATTCCTTTTTGTAATGGAATGGAAACGATTTCAATTTCTGTTTTGAAATTTAATTTGTTATTATTTGAAAGACTCAGGTTTTAATAAAGAAAAATTTCATATTTTATGAATAGTTAGTATTAGTGAAAGTAATAGTGTGATATGATACATAAAAATAACCTTTTATGCTAAAAATTAATAAAGAATAATTAAAATCGAATCTATTTATAAATAAACGTTACATTGTACTTAATTATTTGCAAAGAAGTGACATAATTGCTTTCTTATCTCTGTTGAACTTCTTCCACCATACTGGTGGCAATTTCCTGATGGCTTAATCGATGGAATATCACTTTTCACTATGCTACGCCATGTTCCCTCGTGAAGGTCGCCATTTTTATCCTCCCAATCTATGTAATTTTCGGGAATATACGATGATTCGTCGTTAAGTGTTATAAAATTATGCAAAGTAACACAGGCTAATACAACTTTTTCAGCATTTTCCGGTATTAAATGCAACGTAGTAAGTAAAATTTGCCAACGAGATATTAGAATTCCGAAAGCGTTTTCGATTGTACGACGTGCTCTTGATAGTTTCTTATTAAAAAGATCCCTATCAGCAACCGACGCTGCGTTAGGATAAGGACGCATTAAATTTACACCCAAAGGAAAAGAAGTATCAGCAACAAAGAAATGTGGAAGCAGGAATTCCGTATTTGGCAAATTTCTAGGTGGAGGAATTGGAAGGTAATTATTAATCAGTCTGTTTCCAAAACGACTTAATTGGAAAATGCCTAAGTGTTTATAAAGTTAAACAACATTTTAATTAAACTGAAATTGTTTTTGTAAATTGCAACTTACCACCATCATGCGGACTGCCATAGCCACCAATATCTACATGGGTGAATAGATATCGTGCATCGCATGCTGCTATCATAACAATAGAAGACCATTTTTTATAGTTACTATTGGGAGGACACCGAATGCTAATATGTTTGCCATCAAGGGCTCCAATGCAATTAGGTACATTCCATAGTTGCCAAAAATCTACAGCAATTTGTTTGTAATCTTCTTCGCTTGGCTCACAAACATAAGGATTACTTAGCACACTCCAAAGAGCATCACAAGTCTCAAGAATTATCTTTCGAACTGTTTCCTTGCCCAACTTAAACGACCATGCTAGCGATTGGAAAGATGCGCCTTGTGACAAAAATCTATTTGCAAACAAGAAAAAGGAAAAGAAATTTAATTATATATTTTCAATTTAAAATAAAAACACCCTCTCTTACATCAATGTCACAGCCAACCGACATTCGGGCGGCACGCATTCTCTTAATGCCTTCTTTTCAAGGAATGGCTTTATAAGTTCCAGTAAGAGTTCATATATCTGGGGTGACATTCGGGTATATTCGAGAAACTGTTGGTGGTCCGTCTCCTTGATAACCAAAAACGTCTGTACAAAGAAACCATTTTTTAATCTGTAACGATTTCCTTCCTGTACCGAACAAGAGCGAAACACATGCAACAAATGTATATTTTTGTTGATATTTATTACAAATTTTTATTTACAAATGACAGCTGATTTTGACAAACGTGCGGGAGCTTCACAAAAACAAAATGCATGTTGTTTTTGCCTTGTTGTATTTGTTGCCGAGGCACTGTCACCTTATAATCAATTCGCCTTGCTGTCACCTTATAATCAATTCGCCTTGGTTGAAACCATGTGCAAAAAAAAATAAACAAAGAAATGAAAAACACGTCAAACGAGTAAACACACACAGAAAAAAAAATAACAAACGACAGCAGCAACAACAAAAATCACGTTTTAATTAATTAAGAGAAACAATGTTGCGCCCATATGATGAGGTAACAACTACAACAACAATAATAAGAACTAAAAAAGAGAGAAAAATAGCTGTTTTTTTTATAAGAAACCACAACAACAACAACAACAACATGAGCATATAATAAACGCATTAAATTGTAATCGTTAAACGTGAGAGGTCGAAAAACGATACGAAGGCATCAAAAACAATAATAAAAAGAAAGAAACTATACAAGCAGACAAATAAACAAATAAATATGCAATAGGAGAGGAAGAGAATTGAAATAAGAAGAAAAACCAGAAGAAAAAAAGAGATAAATACCACAAAAAAAAAAAACAAGCATAAAACCACATTTTTTTCTGCCTCTCGCATATGCCTGCAGGGGATTACAAATGAACTCAACCAAGAAACCTTTTCAAACACTTAAAAACACGTAAGTATGAAAGAAAGAAAAAGAAAACAAATTTACTTACAATAATACCTTGTGATTTCACGAATGCCCACATACACAGTCACACATACAATACGATTTAAATAATTCGTACACGAAAGAAAGTAAACTTTGATCGTATGTATGCATGTTTTAGAAGGTGACACAGCCGCGGCAAATGACCATTAATTCCCAGCAACAACAAAAACTACAACAAGTACAATAATAACGCTATCCAGCATGAAAAAAAAAGACAGAAATTGTCTACAATCTCTCAGTATGTTGTTATTGTCAACACGAGAAGTTTTTTTTTTGGAATGGAAAGTTTTCTTCAGTAATAAATAAAAAATGAATATAATGAATAATATTAGTGGGGGGTAAAATTCAATTCGTTTTCAACAGTATTTCAATATTTTCTTTTTAAGAAGCAATGGCGTTTGAAAGTAATTAATTGTTGCAGATATTATTGGGTATTCGGAAGTGATATTATAGAGTGTTTATAGGAAGTCAGCCAAGGCTGTAGGTGGAGGCCAATACTTGAGGTTTTGCTGATTAACTATTGAAAATTACGTAAATATTTGAAGCACGGCAATTATTATCGATGAACATGGTAATCAATATGATATAATGACAGTTTTTAAATAAAATAGAATAATTAAGCACAAAAGCAGATAAACTACAGTTAGTTTCATCAATTTTATTCATTTTACAAGGATTATAGTTGTTTAACACGTCGACTGCCGACTACGAGATAACTTGTAGATTGTGTTTCCTTCTAGGGTGCCAACCCTGCCATTTTTGTGTAGCTACGAATAAAATCGTATTATATCAGTGTGCTAGTATCGATAAATAGCTTCTGGGGAAAGAACAAAAAGTCAATGTTGGTTTGCTCGGCCAGTTTTCTGAAAGTTGTCGCGGCAGTCAACGTGTTAAGAGCTGAAATCTGTAAATTAGTTATTTTTAACTTTAGACAATGAGAGATTATAAGAAAATTTAGCTTTGATTTCGTAAATATGTGGTCAAATTTCAATGTGAAAAGAAATTTAAGAAGAAATCGCAAAAACTATAAAATTAAGTGGCTCTACTGTCCAAACAATAAGTAGACATTACAAAAACATCGATAGTACTATAAAAAAGTCAGGATCTACCCCTCTTTGATTCTTCCTTCTTAAGGACGTTACGTACAATGGGTCAAATCGACTTCCGGGTACTGTACTTGTCTAAATCGACAGGTAAACGGCCTCTAACCTAACCTAACCTACCCCGAGCTGTAGAAAGTATTCTCAAAGATATGAATAAAGAATCGAAAATAATAATAAATTGGCTGATCGTCTACAGGTTGGAAGTTCTTTGAAATTCGAACCTATTTGATGTATTGTGACATATTCCTTAAGTATTTCATCATTCCAGCCTATTGACTGCAAGTGCATGGATTATCTCTCCACTACTTCTCTTTTATTTTTACGAATTATTTAAATTTTTGTAGCACAATTGAAGATAACATTGATAAAAAAAAAATGCCAAACTTCTCCAGACCGTAACTTGTTTGAAACCATTATATTTAGGCCACTCTTTCGTTTATTTTCTCTTCCAATAACTCGCGTTACAACTCCAATTTTGGACGTTAAAAGAAACTATGTTCCGCATTTTCATTTCAGTTATACATACATACATAACATACATACATACATACATACATACATAACATACATACATACATAACATACATACATAATTGGCCATTACAGTCCTTCAGTCAGGATTACGGATTAGCTTCTCACACCACTCATGCTGTGTGTTAATTTTTTACACGAGTGGAGGGACCTACAGTTTAAAGTCGACAGTTTTTTGAGAAACTTTTCACGGCAATTTTATTTACTCTCCGAGTTTTTGCCAGAAACCTGCTGAGAGGAAGTCGCCGAAGAAATACTTTTTCATATTTCGTTTTGATGTCTAACCTGGGGTTTGAACCGTGGACTTACGTCTAATAAGCCAACACACTACCTACCAGACTACGGCGACTTCATATTATGGCCATCTCATCTTGAGTGAGTTCCATGGACAAGTATCTGTGAGATAACCGGTGGGTCCTATCAGCAGAATGGTAAAAACGAAAAACGTACGACAACACTCGTAATGCACGAGGCAAATCAGAAAATCTGCTCAAAATTTCCTCCGTGGGCGTTGTCGTGTTAAGGTTCACTTGAACCAAACGTGTTTCAAGCTGGGTACAGGGCTTAAATGATGATTTCGGCCATTCTGAACGCGGATGACTTAGCCAAGTAGGACCTCTCCACCAGAGGTCAGAATTAACGAGTTCTCTGGCTGTCATACCTCGACTAGCCAGATCAGCAGGGTTACAATGAGACTACATGATTCCAATTATCGATGCCAAGAGTATCCAAAACATACGAAACTCTATTCGCCACAAAAGTTGGCCAATGGCACGGGGGTTTCTGAAACCAGGACAGAACTATTGTCGAGTCTGTCCAATAGAAAGTTTCCGAATTGGTAAGATTCAACTCCGAGAGTTGGAGTGAATGTACCATTTTCGCCAATAGAGTTGCACCGCAGAGCTCTAAACGGGGTAAGGTGTTTGCACCTTTACTGGCGCAACCTTTGTCTTGGCAGCGTGCAAATGGGTGAATATTTCACCCAACGGGGTTTTGATTCTGCTATAGAGGGTGGCAGCATATGCTTTCTCAGAAGCATCACAAAATGCATGAAGTT
The DNA here is from genome assembly GCA_958299815.1 of Sarcophaga carnaria. Lineage (NCBI taxonomy): Eukaryota > Metazoa > Arthropoda > Insecta > Diptera > Sarcophagidae > Sarcophaga > Sarcophaga carnaria. The sequence goes on from OY283149.1 coordinate 90,609,888, forward strand.
GTACTTCATACTCAGGGTTAAAATTAACCCAGCGGAGGATGTTAATCCGGTTCCAAGGACCAAATGTTTCCGGGGGTGCAGGGTAAATTAAACAAAATATTTTAATTTAAGCCGACAAGAAAAAAGAGAAAGAATATTAGAAAATATTATACAATTAATTAACCAAATAATTAATTAGACGTACCTTCGGGTTTGGGTTTGGGGGTTGATCGAGAATAACGAATCAATCCTTTTTTTATCTTCTCTTTTCATTTTATAATCCACATATAAGCGTATTTACACAATTAACTTATATCTAGAGTGACCAGCGTAAACACTTACAGAAATATTCTCTGAAACAGCCATGTTCTGTCAACAACCGCGTCATGTAAAAATCAACAGGATCATGTTTCCTTTCAACCCAGTTTTGAACGTTTCAGATAAGTTTGTGCATCCGTTGCCCTTAGTGCTGCATCCTCCCAAAATACCATTCGTCTAGACTCGTTCGCCTTTCTCCATTTCGTTTTTCAGATATTAGAGGTCTATCAAAGGCCTTTTGTTACACAATCACGTTAATTGCAGAGCCATTACATCTGGTATATCTCTAGCATCTGATACAACCCCGAAAGCTTAATATAAGACCGTGCGTAATCCTCTTGCAACTCTAAAACCACTTTATCGAAATAAGAATTTTACAGTCGTAACGGGGTGCTTTGATTCGGTTCTCTTATGTTCACAATAATGCAGGACAAGGCAGTATTTACTCGTGAAGCTTTTTCACAAGACTTTTAAATATTATTGTGCACCTAGCTATCTAAGCAACCACTTAGATGTTTTGTTGTGTTCGTCTACAATGAGTGCCTTGTATTGTCGCTGCCATACCGTGTCAGCATAACCAACTATTTGAGCTGCTCTGGGTATTGGAAGGGGCATAGCGCTCCAACGTAAAGTATATTCCATAGGAAGGAAGTTCACCAGTTAGTCTATATTTCTTAACTTCTGCAGCCGTGTCATAGAGAAGTAATCTTTCACAGAGATAACTTCTAATGATAAGCATAAGAGGCACCAGCGTCCAAAGTGTAGGTAATGCTTGTAAAATACGGGACCAAGACGCAACGTTAAAAGCATTTTTAATATCAAGTGTTCTGACGGCACAATACAGGGTGGCTGATATATAATGCAACAAAGTAAAGCGCAATATTTTTTTTTATTTTTTTTTAATTTTATTGTTCAAAAGCAAAAAATGTTGGAAATAACATCAAATTTTAGAATCAGTTTAGATTTGTTCGAATTGGCCACCTTTGATACGAATTATGGCCTTCAAACGGCCGACAAAGCCATCATAGGCTGCACGAAAGTGGCTCTGCGGTATTTTGGCACATTCCCGGCGAAGCGTCGTCTTGAGATGATCGACACTTTGGTATTTTTTAGTGAGAACATTACTCTCCAAAATGCTCCAGGCGAAAAAGTCCAACGGATTGAGATCCGGAGATTTTGGTGGCCATTGTGCGGTAGAAATGAAACGAGGAACCTCCTTTTTAAGCCATTCTTGGTTGACGCGTGCTGAGTGCGGTGGTGCTGAGTCCTGTTGGAATGTCCATGGTCTGCGGCCGCAATGTTTGTCTGCCCAGGGCTTCAATACTGTCTTTAAGACATTTTTCCGATAATATTCGGCATTTATTTTGACCCCACGGTCGATGAATAGGAGCGGGGAGCGACCATTGGCCGTTAAGGCGGCCCACACCATTACCATCGGCGGCGCTTGAGTTCTGGTGGCCATTCGCAGGTGTAAATTTTCAGCTGACCTCCTTGGTAAGTAAACCCGATCATTTTGTTTGTTCACAAACTGCTCAATTTGGAATGGCTTCTCATCGGAGAAAACCAAACTGGGTAACTGGCCACTTTCGTGCAAGCGAAGTAACTCCTTGGCTCTTTCCAGTCTAACTTTTTTTTTTTGTCCATCGGGAGCTCTTGCACTTTTTGGAGCTTCAATGGCTTTAGTCCAAGCTCATTTTTCAATATGTGTTGCATGCGTTCTCGCGATATGTTCAGCTTACGAACAAAATTTTCTACCACTGCGGCGTGGATTTCGATCAAATCTGGCCTTCACTTTTTGGATCATTTCTGGTGTTGTTACCGTTTTTTTTCGTCCACTTTTTGGACGCGATGCAACACTGCCAGTATCACGGTAATGAGCAATGGTACGAGGAGGGCTCTAACGATAGCCACCTGTGGTTTTCCAACCAAATATAAAGCAATCACACACTATCACGCTTGAATTCCATCACGAATAACTTTTTTTCTGAATGCAATAGATCAAAATGCTTTTGTAAGCTTGTAAATAATAAAATGAACTGTCACTGGAATAAATATGTCAGCTGTAAGACGAACGGTTTACAAATGATAACAACCTGAAGTTGGTTGCAATACATATCAGCCATCGTGTATTGCTTTGGACCATGCATTCACCAGGTTCCTTCAATCGCGTTGCCTGCTAGGGTTGTCAATCTCTTAATAGCGTCTATAGTTGAGCGCTCCTATGAAATCCATATTGATTGTCAATTGGAAATTTGGCTGTTGTTTGAGAATGTTGTCCCCAACGGTTGTAGACTAATATGTTTAAATTTTTTCCGTTATACCGATCGTACAAAGTGGTCGAAAAGAGATTTCACTATCAGGAAGTGGTGCTTGGTTTAGATAGTAAAGCTAAACTTAGAGTTTTCCAGAAGAACACATTCGGAAGACATTTAATGTAAGCCTCAATAAAAAGCCGTTTTTTGTATTGAAAGTTTGTGATCTCAATTCCTTTAATGTGCTGAGCTTTAGTGCTTCCCAAAATTTACAACGCCTGCATTACAACCTTGTCCATCAGTGGATCTGTGTCCATAGGTCTTACCATCCTCGTCTTGTATTATATTTTCCCTTTCAATGCTTTGTATTGGAAAAGGTTAGAAAAAATTCTGAGATGTATTGAATGGGCGTTTAATCTTTGAAACCCTTTGTGTTGGTTATTACCACCTTAAATGCTGTTCTTTTGGCAACATCTTCTAGGCAATGTTTTGGTAAAAACTATTTGAAAACTGAGTCGTCCGGAGTCGACATTAAAATGTAAAGCCCGCCACTCATGGATAAAATTAACACACACAGCATGGGTGGCGTGAGAAGCCAGGTTGTAATGCTGACTAAGGGGTTGTGATGACCAAGAACGTAATTAAGTTTACGCTAAGGTCTTGGAAGCAGAATGACTTGCTTTTCCCAATTGAACTCCTTACGTTTGGAGTTAAAAATGGCTCTTACTCCCTCCCCTCTACTGCTGTGGAAGTGTCCTCCAGCTTCTATGAGAAGCGCGTCGCAATATAGTGATTTCGCTGTTCTATCAATTCATACGGTATGTACATATTATGTATGTATGTACAGACGTATTTATATAAACGAAATTAATTATTTTAGATTTTTAATGACTAATAGTAAAGAAAATAAAGTATAAAGAATGTGCATTTTAACATATTTTGGAATATTTTTCAAAAATATTTCATGACGCAGGGGGGAAAGATAGAAGGGAAGGTTACAGAAACCAAGAGCGTAACAATGCGTTGTTCTCATCATGCGTTGTTCTCATCGTGCGTTTTTGTTGTTTGACCACTTTTTTATTTATTTTTCTGGTGTTAAAAACAGACGTCGGCACCAATGACCCTCAGGGTAAGAACATTTTCGGCTTTTTACACACATAGGACACGAACATCAAGAATGTTCGTTAAAAAGAGCGTAAAAATCTTGTCAGTTTTTAAAGAAGAAGGTTCATGTCGCTTTTTTCAGACTTCAATGATACACCCAAAGAAATATCACAGTAGTATTCACTAATATCAATGAGAAATGATTTCGATTTTTGGAAGAATACTTGCCAAGTTAAATACCATGTCTTTAGGGATTTAATGCAGTACAATTTTTCTATATTTTCCGATCATTGGGTTAATAAGTAGACTTGAAATTATTATTGACAATTTTCCTCTAGGTTAACACATGCCATGAGTGAGAGAGAGAGAAAATAAGTTGAGAGAATTTATTTATTTACAGCCATATAAAAGTGTTAGTAATATACTCTTTTTTACTTTCATTTAATCAACATACATATGTAAAGCTGTCTATTTTTGGCTTAATAATTTTAGATAAATAAAGATAAAATAAAAAGTCCATTTTATTATTAAAAGAATTTTAAAAGCTTTGGCTTAAAAGTTAGGCCATGTTTTTTAGAAAAATAAAAAGAATAAAAAAACCATTTAAAAAAAAAACCGTTTAAATAAAATTATACTATGAGACAAAATAAAAGAATGAAATACGCCGAGCTAATGACATTTTTAACACAAAATATTCTTCGAGTGTTATTCTGAAATAAAATAATAAAGCATCCACAGTACATGTATTCTTGTCGCAGTCTGATCGACAACTAAATCAAAAAACACAAGAATACATACACATGTACATACGTACGATGAGAGCAACACATTGTTACGCTCTTTGTTTGTGTTTATTTTCCTTCTGTCTTCCTCCCTCTCATCAAGAAATGATTTTTAAGATATTTTGGTGAGAGCGGGTCGTAATATCACGATCCGCCATAAGAAATTTTACTTCTACATGATGCGTATTCTTTATATCCATATTCTTTGCTAATAGTGTTTCAAACATACACACTTCGTTGGTGTAAAATTCTTCTTCTATTTAATGTGACTTGACTTAATTTGAAAGCATTATAAACAAAATAAATTTTTTTTTAATTTGTTTTCTTCTTGTATTATTTATAAAATTAAGTACAATAACAAATAAAATACAATAACAAAAACTATTGCCAATGTGAATTTTTTTTGTTTTGGTTTTTTTCTACTCCAAATATTTTATTTTTATTAATAAACCCAACAAAAGCGCCATTAGCAGACGACACATTAATTTTTTAAATTGCTCGTATTTCCAGTTCTGGCCTCACTGCCTCCCTTGCAATCAAAACAGAACCACTACTGCTTCTGCAGTAGTCTGCTGCTTCGCTGCCATTAACAAGCAACAAAATGTCTTGCTAATGAGCTAGAGAGAGAGAGAGAGATTGAGTGAGAGGGAAAGAAGTTGAACAAGGTGTCTAACCATATCGTGTTTTTAATTGTTGAATGGAAGAGATGGGTTAGGGGGGGGGGATGAATGTAGCAGCACATTTCTTAGGCGAAATGTAGTTCAGAATTATTATTATGAACTCTCGACGTGAGACCAACTTTGTTTTTGTTTTCTATTTCTGTTATGTTCTTCACTTAATGTGTGCATGTGTGTGGTTAAGAAAGGAAATAAGCAACCAGCAACAATAACACCAACAACTGCAACGGTAATAAACCAAAAATACTTTTGACAGCGACAGCGTCAGCGTCAACAACAACAAGAATATGAAGAACTAGAAAATCATAACAACGGGTTCTGTGTGTATTTTTCTTATTCAATTTATTTGAGCAGAAAAAAAAACAGAACTGAGAAGTAAAAAGAAAATGAAAAAAAACAAACCATCAGAATAATAATGATAAATTATAGTGTTTTCGACATAGAAAATTAAGGAAAAAAATAGAAAAAAAAACAAAATTGAGGAAAAGTTTTCTTTCTTTCATTTTTTTTTAACAGAGTTGGCAATGATGCCAACCCAACCAATAAGTTCAAGTGGTTTCTTAAGAAATGACGCTGAGTGCGCATATAATCTGGCATTGTAGTGTATTTATAGGAAATTTAAGAAATTTAACTTGACAAGACTGAGTCTTAATGATTGGAAGCCGGTGAATGCCAATATTAAAGCCTGTGCTTTTAATTTGAAACAGAAAAAGAATGCTTGAGCAGCCTCGTTTTGATTACGAGGAATTCAAACCTCTACTGACAATACCCTAATTCGATCTGAGATTGTAACGGCTGAGTTTTTTAACGTTAAGTTATTGAAATACGTATTATGGGCACTAAATAAATGCCTGCCTTTTACTTTTTAAAAATTATTTCACGAAAAAATCGCTTTTCTGCAGCTCTGATTCATCCAATTTCGATACCATTTTTCCAGCATTTCGACCGTTATCTTAACAGTGACAGCCTGTTATGTTGTAGCCCCTGTGCACGAGGGACTTTAAGTCTCTCTACAAAAGTTAATCCAATGGGGTTAAACAACTTGTTATTGAAAACGGGATATTACTTGCTCCCCAAACCCAGCTTTTCTTTTTATTTTTGCGATCAACCCTCAGGGGATGGCCCCTGCTAATGCAGTAATTTGATTTGAAACTAGGAAAATAGCTTATGGGCAGGAGGAAAGAGGGAGTAGTGTTTGTGGATATTACATTTAGAACTATTTATATTAAAACTGACAGGAAAGAACAGTTCGGTGAAACGACAAATAATTCGACTATTTCTTCTGTAATGCAGTGTGCGATACTCTGATCAGTTGACAACAAACGGATGTGCCCTTCGGGAAATACGAGCATTATGTAAGAATATATGATTTTCGTGAAACATAAGGAAGAAGTGGGATTTAACGGACTGAGGTAACACCACTAAGTGCAATCAACAAAGTTATGCTCACACAAATTCAAAACGAATGTTGGACAAACTTTTACCAGAGCTGAAAGCAGATTTTCAATCATGTAAATCGTCTAAGAGCTATTGTAGAACAATCTTTGGAATTTCTATCTCCACTGTATTTAATATTCACCGATTTCAACCTCGATACTCTCTCGCGATAATTTATACACTTCGCACTGGAGAGGTTCCCCAGAATTTAGTAAACCGTAACCTCATCCAAATCCTTCATATGGACATCCTACTTAGCGGACAGTAGGTACTGTATTATACCAGCAGTGCTCTTCAACTTACAAGGAATAGTGTAAGGGTTCGGCATTTTATCAATTGTCTCTCGACTATACACTCATGTCAAATAAAGCAGCATTGATTTTGACCGCTAGTGGACTGCTGCAAAATGGCAGAATAATTGCTCACCGCATTTGCCTTTAAAGACGTTAAATACGATCATGAGCTATGTGTCTTGTTAAAATTCCTGTCAATCAAGTTCATTTTCGGGAGGTATCTTACTCTATTGACTTCAACGTTGCAATCTTCACAGTTCTTGAATAAATACGATCTAATGATGCCGGCAACCGCAAACCGCATCTTTTAGGGTGAATTTCCACTTCTTGATCTGCCTCTGGCTGATATTCACACCAAATTCGGTACGAGGGTGAATTGAAAACTCTGCCATTAGAAGACTTTGAAAAAATAGAGGACTTGTGAGAAATAGAATTTGGAAAACAGACATATGCTTTGCTACATAATATCGAACACTATATTGAAAAGCAGGAAAATGATCCCGATCCTGAATTAACTCGAGTCACGAAAGTAATAAATTTTTTTTGTGGAGAATCACTAACATTAAAATGCTTGGGAAAAAGCAAGATGGCGCTCTCTTGGAATCAAGATTATGTCAGAATCTAAAGATTGTGATATCAGGCTCTTTAGTATACTCACACGGCGCAGATTTAGAATGGTAGAATGGTTATTGTTGTGTCCTGGAACACAACAGTAACTAACCAGTGCAGGACTTAAGACTCTTATGAAATTCTTACACTCCAGTCGCGGCTATCGTCATCTTTTTTTTCTCCTAAATATTTCTATTAAATTTTTAAGTTCTTTTTAATAATAAATATGAAGTATTTGGCCTGTCTGTCATTTGATGAAAATATAAATTCTAGGAGAAATATGTTCTTGAACTTAAATGTCTTCAATTTTCCAATTTTTTTTTCTTTTTTGCTTGTTCTTCATCTTTCTCCCTGATGTTGTAGTTGTTCAATAAAATTACTAAAATAGGTAATAATAAACTGAGCAAATGTCTTAAACGATGTTAAGATACAAAAAAAAAGGGAAATATAAAAAATAAAAGAAATGTATCATCACATCTCCCTCCTTTAATTTAAAAACGAATACCCAACACTGTTATTCTACTCTACTGTTACCATTACTGCCACACAACATGCATACATGCATATATCTAAGTGTAAGTGCTTTTTTAATTCAACTCTTATATGTTGCTATAGTTTTAAACGTGTTTCTGTGTCTGTTAGCAACATTGTTTTTCTCATACTCTGACTGTGTATATGTATGGGATACTCTTTGCATGTGTGTATTCGAATCTATTATTCTCCATTTAGTTTAGTATTACGCTAAAAGCAATTTGAAACAACAATTCTTTAATAAAAAGAAGAAGGAGAGTAACATAAAACCCAACTCATACATCATGCATACCTACATCCATACATACATGGATGTACGATGTATGTTGTGTATACGATACGAATAGATTTATGGGGTTGTAAACACACCGAGAGAAATTTTTTAACACTGCAAATTTACAGACTGTAGGAGTAAAAGTGAATACAGCAATAGGAGAAAGAATTTGAAATAAGAATTCAAAGGGTGTCCTGGTAGTCTAGTGGGTAGTATGCTAGACTATTGGCGTGAGGGTCGTGGGTTCGATTTCCACCAGAGACTCTGGTCAGTGACACTACACCGAGCACATGGTCAAAGTTACTCAGCTGGTGTATAATTAAAATATAATTTGTAATTATATTGTAATAAATAAATAAATAAATAAAAATTCAAAGTTTTTAGAACAATAAAATATATATGGTAAGATAGAGGACGCGAACAATTTGTGGAATTGCGGCAGTACAGTCATAAGACAATCGTTTGATCGCAATTAATTAGTTTGTTGCCTTTAATTTATTGTTGTACCGGTCAATATTTTCATAAGATCCTTTTTACTTTCCCTTAAACTTTAAAAGGTAAAACTATAGTGTCTCCTTTAAGCCTATTGCCCTGGCACTAGGCAGAATGCTTTTCAGGGTCAACAATTACAATTCCCTAGCGCTTGATATGTATCCAGGGTTTACCTTCTGGGATGCAGTAATGCCACACAGGTTCCAAGAATGTGTTCCGATGACTCATTCCCAATCCTTCACTGGAGAGAATCCACATTCTGAACAAGTGTACTCTGAGTGTGGTGTGTAATCTCAATAAACCGGTTACCCACCTCAAGTTATCCCTGGACAGTCTGATGCATGACTCAGACCTCCTTTTATTGTAATTTTCCAACAAAAGTTAGAATTGCCTCAAACTCATTTGGTTGGAAGAGTCTTTGTCACTCTTTTTCTTCCCTTTCACTAAACATGGCGCCTCCACCGACGTGGTGTCGGGCATGCACCCAGTAGGTAAAGAATAGTTTTCTTTTCTTTTTCATTTCTAAAGTTTCTGCAGAAATCATTTGCAAGTTGTTCAATGCAACCAATGCGCCTGATATGCGGCAATGGTCCTTTGGAGTTTAAGCAGACTTTTCACATGCCCGCCATACAGTTTTGGCTAGATTTTCTGTGCGGATTTGCCGTGGCCAAAGACACACATCTGTTGTTGACAGAATCTATGACCGCATTGTTAAGTATTAGCTTGCAGGCCTGACGCTACAATGTTAAATCAAAACAGAATATCTACGATGTTACGAACGTTCAGCAGGCTTCGTTGTTGCGTTAGTCAGATATTTTATTAATGGATATGTAAATCCAAATACTAAACATGCCATAAGATAACTCCTGTTACTGATAGCACCAGAAAGCGACAAATTCAGTTTACCCGTTCCATGTAGTGCAGCATGTGATAAGAACTCATTATACTGCTGTACCAGTTGTTAAACATGTTGTTACTCCTGTGGTACACACTGCTGTTGTTGCTACTCCCGTTGTGCACACTGTTGCCACTCCTGTAGTCCATGCTGTTGCTACTCCTATTGTGCATCCTGTCCATCACTCTTATGCTGCTGTACCAGTAGTCAACAGCTACTCGTCTGCTTCTCCAAAACAGCATACCTACGGTGTTAAGAACGTTCAGCAGGCTTCGTCGTTGCGTTAGTCGGATATTTTATTAATGGAGATGTAAATCCAAATACTAAATATGCCATAAGATAACTCCTATTACTGATAGCACCAGAAAGCAACAAATTCAGTTTACCCTTCGCGCTTTCTCTAATAGAAGCGATATTTTTGACAGGGTGTACGTCGTGATATTGTACAGGCCTAACTACATCTGTAACGCTTCTAGCCTCTTCAGATTTCTTTATAATCTTGCCAATTTCTTGCACAGTAGGTTGCTTATGATGAAAATGATCGCTCCGTAACGGTCGAAAATTTCCAACGTTTGAATCCCCACTTTTGTAGTCAGTTTTTCACTTTTTAACGCATTCTTCGGCTGAATAAAGGCCACGTGAACTGAAAGTCTAGTCAGACCATTTCCAGTCAGATGATCTAGGTTTTCTCTTGCTTATATGTTTTACGTTTACACAACTAAAGTGTGACGGGCAAAAATTATTAAGCATTGGCAACGCATCGCGTAACATCATTTCCCATAGATGCGCAGAAAACTTAATTTGAACTGTAGTTTCAACATTTTTGAAGAATACGATCTCTCCTTCAATACATTGTGTTTACATTTTTACAGTGTATGTGCTTTCAAACATTATTTGTTGTAGTTGTTGACCAAAATAAAAAAAAAAAACGAGGAAAAAACGAATAAAAATATTCAAGTTCTCTTTACGAGTAGTAGTGCCTGTCTACATAAGCTTGCAAGTCATGGTAAATAAATGATAGAATGGAATGAACGTACCAACGAATGAATCAAGAAGAACTACAAGAATTCCAAGAACAATTTTTTTGTTTTGTTTTTGAGCGCAACGAAACGAAAGGGAGATTTTGTAACCATCTCTGTACTTTAGATGCATAGTGTATGTATGTGTGTGCATTACAAAAGCTATAGCAACAACAGCAGCACTAATAACGATAACAACGACTACACTGATGATGATGATGACGATGATGGCGCAGCAAATGTTTTTCAAGTATAATGCGCCATTTTAACTCTGCTTCATCGTACGTTAACATTCTTTTTTTCTGTTGCTGTTGTTGCTATTTGTATAACCTCAATATGTTTACCCTGCTCTCCACCACACTTCTTTCTCTTGCCTATCAACTTTTAAACGGTTATGATGATGATGATTTCCTAACTGGCACAGACAGTCAAATGAAATGAATGGTGGGCCAGTCTGTCGTTGAGACGAACGAATATTAAAACACACATTAAAACGTGCAAAAATAAATCGTAACGACTATTGTGTGTGTGTATTTGTATTGTATATCGAGTAAACGAGTTCGTGCTAAGGGGATCCACTCATACACACGCTTATGTATTATAAAATTTGTGTATGTTTGTGTTTCATATACACAACCAACATTGCTTGTGTTGTTTTTCTTTTTTCTCAATTAAATTGTACCAACACTACGTCGCTACATCTTTACATACCGGTTGTAAATAACAGTGTTGCCATGGTTTTAATAAGTTCTAATTTTTCAAACCAAACAAAAACCTTGTGATTGACGACTTTTTGTCGGTTTTAATTGCATACAGAGCTTATATTGAAATTTTAACCGCTCGGTTTGGTGTAAGTTGCGAGCGGTTCCCGAATTTAAAGAATCTATAAGAGCATTTGGATCCGTCTTTGTTGGGTTCTGGTAACGAGTCGGATGTTTTTGTTAGGTTGGGTTCAGTTCCTGAAGGGCGTTTAATAGACTCCAACCTGCCACTTTTACGGCTTTATCAGCAGATGGATCAGGGAGGAATAGTGTAAGCACTGTGGGATGAAACAGATTGTATTCAAGAGACAGTGTAAGAACAGGTTTGCTGCTGGGTTGGAAACTGGTGACTGGGTCACTTATGGTTAGATCGCTGGATCTCCTTGCAACGAAGAAGAGTTTGAGACTATCGAACACTTCCTCCATAACTGTCCACTCCTTAGTGGGATGTATTTGATTGTTTCTTTGAGGGTTTAGTGCCTCTATCGAGAGCCAACATTAGGGCTTTCCTGAGATCTGTAATCCATTTCCTAACTCTAATTTTCCTACTTATTTTCACCTTTCTTGTACAACGAATACAATGGATCAGTTTGATCTCCGGATATACATAGTACGTTTTTATTTATTGTATGTCGTTTTGTTAGAGCTGGGCTCTCGTCTAATACTACGTCCTACTACATTACGGCAACCTACATGTGAGATTTGGCTGATAGTAACGCAGTAGTACGTAAATATTTTGTTTTGGCAACTCTGTGGCATACTATACTCTGTTATAATATTAAGCCATTTGTTGTTGTTTGCTACCGACGATATTTTTTTTGGTTGTTCGATTCTGAGACAGTTAGTTTTGTTGGCATTTTGGCTGTTTGTTTGTTCGCTCGTTCGTTATGACTGTTCTGACAGTCAGACTCGTAAACCGAACCATCAGACCGGTTTTTACTTATTCTTATTCGTGCGCAATTTTTTTTTTGTTCATTTGTTTACGTATTTTGCTCTCTGTGTGAGTGTGAGTGTGTGGAGGTATGGTTTTTTTTTTCTACTGAAAAATATTGTGCTGTGGTTTGGGGCCTTTGTGAATTCTTGCTCTTTGGCTCTCCCACCACTCTTGGACCGACATGTGCTCTGCGTTAACATCGTTTTTCAAGTAGTCGCCGTCGTCGTCGTCTATTCTAAATTTGATTTCTGTTGTCTGTTTGTATTGAAGTATAGGTATACATACTCACGGTTACATATCTACTTTATTTATGTGTGTAGATTTGTATGTATGGATTGTTTTGTGTTTATTTGTTGTTTCGTTGTGTTATTTTGTATACCCCGTCTGAGTTTTTCTCTGCTTTTGTTCACATTTAAAGTTTCTATATTTTTTGTTTTCTTTTTCTTCATGCTGTTGTTCTTGTTGTTGCTGTGTGTTCTCATTCTTTAAATATTAGTGTTTTTTCTTTTCTTTGTTTTTATTATTATGAATTTTTTTTGTTGGTGAGGTCGTGTTTTCTTTAAATTTCAGTTTTTTTTTGCTCTTCTTTCTCTTCTGCCTATAGAGTTGCTATATTAGCGTAGTTCTTGTTGGCAATTCTTTTTTTCTACTTTTTAGTGTTTTTTGTTTTAATTAATTTAATTTTAATGTTTTTGGCGTTGCACAGTTTGCTTTTGTTTGGTAAAAATATTATCGGGTTTTTAAATAGTTTCGATTGTTTGCTGATTATCTTTTATAGGTACTTTTAGCTTTGTTTTTCTTATCTGTCCCATAATGTATGTACATACAGTTTGTCAAAAAAATCTTTGCACAGATCAAAAAATTTTAAAATGTGATCTTCATTCGAGAATTCCAACAACAAAATCTTTACATACTTTTTTTATTTTTGCACACATTCTATAACTGTACTTGTTTACGACCATAAGGCGCCAATAATTTTCTAATAGTCACACACATTACGATAATAACAACAATAAAAGAACTTTACACAATATAAAGGGTGTCAAAAAAATCTTTGCATATTGAATGAAGATAATAAAAAAAATGACAAAAAATGCCGTTATTTCCCAAAAATGTTGTGCATTTTGGGTGTTTTACAAATAAGATGGAATGTGAAAGGGGTAAACAACGTTTTATTAATGTAGCGATCGTTTTTTATGTAACAGGTGTCCTTATATTTGAATACAAAAAAATGCCAGGATAACGAGTTTCAAAAAATATTATACAATTGGTCTATTTCAACTACTACAAAGGCAAATCTGCCAACGAAATCGCCGATATGTTCTCCTTGAACATCAGGACTGTATATAATATTATAAACCGTGCTGAAAAAGAAGGAGGACTAGACTTAAAAGGATTTACAGGCAGGCCAAAAAATGTGACGCAGCGAGTAGAAAGAAAAATTATTAGAATCGTGTATGGTAGCCCACAATCCAGTACGAGATGATTAGCTATTCAAGGGCAAAAAGACTTTGGGTTACGTGTTTCCCAAGAAACCATCAGAAATGTTCTTCAAAAACACAAATATTCTTCAAGAGTGGCTAGGAAAAACCCCTGCTGTCAGCACAAAATGTCGAAAAGAGATTAAGATTTGCCACCGAATACATTTCACTTCCTCCCGGAGTACTGGGACGCTGTTAATTTCTCAGATGAGGCGAAAATAATGCTTTATTATCATGACGGACCGTAAAGAGTTTGGCGTAAGCCTCTGGCAGCACTAGAAAATTAAAATCTTATTCCTACAGTAAAGTTTGGAAAACTGTCTGTAATGGTATGGGGCTGTGTATCCAGCAAGGGAGTTGGTGTAATCCGGATTTTGGATGAAATAATGACTAAGGAAGTATATCTTGATATTTTAAAAAATGAACTGACCGCCACCATTAAGAAATTTGGTTTTATTGACCCGGTTAATCCGAATAAATTTAATTACAAGTACTATCAAGATAATGATTCTAAACATAAATCTTATTTATGTATGTAAGTCCAGGTTACTTTACAACTGCTCCAAAGTTATTGCTACTCAGTTCATCAAAGAAGAATGGGAAAAATACTATTAGAATATGACATTCCGAAGCTTATTCAATCCATGAGAAGGTGTCTACAATCGGTGATTGATGCTCAAGGTGGACACACAAAATATTAGCACTATAATTTAAAAAAAAATTGCATAAGTCTTAATATTTTATCAAGTGTGCAAACATTTTTTTGACAGCAGTAAAATTGAATTGTTTTTGTTTTTTAATTTTTTACATTCGAATATTTTCATTGTTATAAAAGTTTTTTATTTATTATATTAAAAAAAAACATATGTTTATAAAATCCTGTTTGAAAAAAAAAATGAAAAAGTTGGTTATTTACATTAGAAATCAATGAATTTTTCGGAGTTTTTTTTATTTTTCTCTATGTGCAAAGATTTTTTTGACAAACTGTATTTTCATTGCTTCGACAAGTTCTGGCGTTTTTTTTTTATCAGAAACACGTGTGAAGTAAATTCTGGAATTTCTTTTTTCGAGCGCCCTCTATTTAACATTAGCCAGGCCTGTGGCCGCATTGGCAAGCAGAAGCTTGTAGGTTCTTATAGAGGTTCCAATGAAGAGTACTAACATGATAGTTCTGGAGTTCTTTACATTAAAACCCAGGGCTTTGACAGAGGCCTGGCTTAATTATTACTTCATCTTGTTTTACCGACTCCGTAATATTCATAAGGTCTTGTTACCTGCCTTAACCTGTGTGGTTGCCTAATATTTTAAAGTGTCAACGTGAGTATTAACATTTTGTTTTTATTCAAAACCTCCTTTAATTTAAAATTGGGTCACATTTAAATCATTTCAAATGCGTCTTTAAATGTTTAACACTGGCGTGTAATCTCATCACCGTCATCGTTTCCAGTATCCCCTATTCCCATTATCTGTTAAATCCTAAAAAAAAAAAACAGAATTTATAAAATTATTATTATTCATGCACACATGCCTTCGTCGGAATATATATAAAAAAAAAAAAAAACAATTCTAGGAAAGCGTAGGTAGGTGGTGGTGGTTTCTTTTATTTGGCGATCAACAACGCTGAGAGTCAGACCATCTGTTTACGGCGGCGGTGGCGGCACCATGGAATTGTGAATATTCTGTTCGTTGCTCGTTTAGCCAATTAATTTTAAATTAATTCCGTATCTAATTTTAAACGTTAATGCTTTACGAATCACGCTTAAAAAAAAAACGAGGGCATTAAGTTCTTAGAAATAAATGGAGCGGGGGGCCTTATTCCTTCTATTGAAACACATAACATACGTTTCTGTCTACTCTTGCACACTCGTTCACCCTCACACACATGTCTATTTATACTGCGTGTATATGAGAGTATATTAGAGGGTTGCGGAAGAAGGAAAAAATATGTGCAGAAAATTTTTTATTACGAGTTTTTGTTTTTTTCCAATTTATTCCTCTGACAAACAGTGGGTGTGGTGTAAGTGTAGAACATATGTACAAACAGTGGGTGGAAAACATAATAGGAACATAGCATTTGATCCTTAGATTGTTCAAGAATGCCGCGTGGATATAGGAGCTAACAACAAAGCTGAAAGACTTTCAAAACCTACTACAACAGATAATTCAAACAAACTCATACATTAAATTGAGCTTAACTTGACTGTGGCGTTCTTCAAGCAGAGATATTTACTATTCTGAAAGCTCTAGATGCCGCAATTAGCCCAGTCTCTTCAAATGCAGTCTGCAGAATTGGTCTGATGTGGCCGAGTGGTTTACGGCATTAATAACTCTATAAGAGCGAAAAATAGAAGTAATAAAGGTTATTCTTTTTTAATTTAATGAAAGTGTCTCTATTATTTCTTCCACGTGTATATTTCCTCAAATATTTTTTAATTAAAAGAAAGAATATGCGAATCCCCTTCGATTTAAAAAAATTTTACACTGAGAAAAAAAAAGAGAAATGGTCACTATTATTTCCGCCAACACTTTATGTTTTGAACTTAAGTGTGTAGTTACCATTGCAACTATTATTTTTTCTCCTGCGCTCTCTCTCACTGCTACTGCTAAAGTCTAATATTCGTTGTTATTGTGGTGTTTTTTTCTGTTTTGTCGTTTATTATATACGTCGTTTGTCCTGTTTGGCATTTCTGTTGTTGTTTATCATTTTTTTCCCTCTCAACTATGGCAACATCAACTTCCACTCGCTTATATAAATAAATAACTGTGTATGCGTGAGTGTGTATGTGTGTGTGTCTGTTTACAAACATTTATTACACATTCTAGTGGTGTTGCCTTTAGTATTTTTTCTTGTTTTAATTTGTTTTTTCTTTCTTCTTCTTCATTTTTGTCCTGAGGTCGAGTAAACATGGTTAAAATACTTTGCAAACACAGCTGCATACATATGTATGTACTTACATGAGTATGAAAATATTTTGCAAGTAATTTACCACGAACACGTGCACATGCATACAAACTTGAATTTTATGGAATAAAAAAAAAATACACCGAAAAATAAAAATAATACTAAATAAAGATATAAGGTTGATTACAAATTATCGGAATATATGAATAATACATAAGTTCTCTTAGATCCTATGAAGATTAAAGAACTTTCACAAATTTTGTATGCCAGAGTTTTCTCAATATTCCCCACCAAGGAGCTTAGTACAGTCTCACAGTGGATCTGCCCCTAGTTTAGGCGTGTTGAGCATTACTGGCAAGCAGTTTGACCTTATATCAAGGTCCAGAATTTTTTTCATTGTTTTGATAACGAATGAGGTTACAGTTAATACCCCGCTTTAGAGAGGAAAGTGAACTTCGCCTCTCTCCACTTAGCAGATACATGCAAGTGCTTAAGACAGGCATAAAAGATCCGCTGCAGCCAGGGAATCACCTCATCAGTTGTTTCCTGTAGGTCCGAAGGTAAAGGGTGTTTTTTATAGAGGCATAGAACTTTAAGTTGGCATTACTTTTCAAGATGGCGACCGATTTAACAGCTGTCAAGTGATTTATTCTCAGTTTGGTTTGGCAATTCATCATGAATAGACTCACGCCTGAACAACGCTTGCAAAAAGTGCAATTTTATTTCGAAAATAATGGTTCTGTGCGGAAAACGTATCGCGCACCACTACGTCCATTTTATCGTCGACAAAATCGTCCATCAGAGCAGTTAATTCGATTAACCATGGAACGTTTTCGCACCACGTTTACTCTTATTGATAACTCGCATCCCCAGAGACGCTGTACGGTGCGTACAGAAGAAGCTATTGCTGCTGTAGAGCGTAGCATTGAGGAAGACCCGAATGAGTCCATCCGCCATCGAGCACAGGAATTGGATCTGTGTCCATCCACTTTATGGAAGATTTTGCGGAAGGATCTTGGTTTGCGTGCTTACAAAATCCAACTCGTGCAAGATTTGAAGCCAAACGACCATCAAGTAAGGCGTAGATTCGTCGAATGGGCCCAAAACGGGATTGCCGTTGTTCCCGATTTTCATACGCGAATTTTGTTTAGCGATGAAGCGCACTTCTGATTGAATGGCTACGTCAACAAACAAAACTGCCGCATTTGGAGTGAAGGTAATCCTCAAGTGTATGTGGAAACACCGTTACATCCAGAAAAACTGACTGTTTGGTGCGCTTTATGGGCTGGTGGAATCATTGGTCCGTACTTTTTCAAAAACGATGGTGGCCAGAACGTTACAGTCAATGGTGATCGATATAGAGCCATGATTTTACTAACTTTTTCATTCCTGAATTGAATAACCATGATGTCCAGGAGATGTGGTTTCAACAAGACGGCGCAACATGTCACGCAGCTCGTGCCACAATAGATTTATTGAAAGACACGTTTTGGACCTGTGAATTGGCCTCCAAGATCTTGTGATTTAACACCGCTAGACTACTTTCTGTGGGGCTATGTAAAGTCATTGGTCTATGCGGTAAAGTCACAAACGCTTGACCATTTGGAAGACAACATTCGCCGTATTATTGCCGATATACGGCCACAAATGTTGGAAAAAGTCATCGAAAATTGGACGTCCAGATTGGACTACATCCGCGCCAGCCGTGGCGGTCATATGCCAGAAATCATATTTAAAATGTAATGCGACAAGATTATCTTTCGGATAAATAAAATTCATGTCAATCGAATAATCCATCGTTGTTTTATTGCAACTTAAAGTTCTATACCTCTATAAAAAACACCCTTTATAAGGAAACCGTTAGTACCGAGTGATGTAAAACGTTTGAATGAACCAATGGTCCACCGCAATTTGTCTACACTCAAATCGTAATCGTTTGCGTAGATGTTTCCAAACGATTGGTGTCATGTTTGGGTTCACGATTACCCGGAAAATTCGTATCAAGGAGTATTTAAAGAGTCTCCACGTGCGATAAAGTCCAGGTCGTACTACTCGAGCTAATAGACCCCACATCACATTTGGTGTTTATCAGACGTCTGCTAAGTCTGCCCTAATTTCATTGGATTTTTCCATTTCCTCACAAAAGGACCTACAAGAGCTTCTCCGTGTTCCGTTTAACGTTTTTGAATTCGCGCTACTTTTGTTTGTAGCCAGTCCAATCGTTCCTTGAATTAGCCTCGTTAAACAACCACCTACATTCGCCACGAAATGCTGCAATTTCGAGGTTCCACCATTGGGGGTTTAGGTTTACCCATTGGAACCCCTTTTCAGTAAGCTTTGCTGGAAGCTATTCTATTCACCTTACATTAGTATTCGAGCTTCCGCATATGCGGCACCGATTAGTACGGGAACTCATTTTTGTCTGGCCTCCACCATAGCCGGAGTAAATCCATAAAGATCTGTCCTCAGGGCGGTTGGAGCTTAGCGCAATCGCCACCATATCAACATTGCTAAAATGATTAATTTCATTCTTGATAAGGATACAAGCACTCTTCTTACCTACGATGGAAGAAACTACCACCTTGTACCCCTTTACTTGTAGATATGCTGCTGCATGGTTCTTGGACCTGAATTATATATTCCCCCCCAATAAAGTGCCGGACAAGAAGTGAAGCCGAGGCAGCTTTCGAGTGATGAAGGTTCATTTGAATTACTTTTCTCCTCTTTGGCTGTAACGACCGTGGTCGGACATGGGGCTTTCATCAAGTTGTTCCGTTAGACATCTTCATGAGGACCATGATCTCAGCAGGGTCTGTGATATCTGCCGGCAGCATCACATATGACCTAGTTCTATGTGAAATTTACTCTTTGGGGATAACACTAAGTTGTGCCCCTGTCCATAATTCAAGTTTCTCAATGATGAGCTTGCAGAGGTCCCATAAACACGTCACGGACACGTGGGGAGGGACCAGGGTCGTCAGTAATGATTCTCCGAAGAGAATGCAGTAATGCCAATGCGACCACTTTCCAACTGACTGGCATGTTGGCTCTGTCGGCATGGTTTTAGTCTGGAACCATATGGCTCTCCGCTGACCTATGTCGTTTAGGCGCCGGTTTAGCAGTGCACATCGCTTTGTCGCTTTGTTCTTCAGGTTCCGTGGAGGCGTTATTGTGTGCCCATTCCATCAGCAGTTTTATTGCGGTTCTACCGCTCTGCGAAGTTAAGGCTTTGATGGAAAGGGTAGCAGTTTTACCCTTCGTGGAGAGGATCCCATGAAGGCTGGGTTTCGCATTGGTTTGTAATTGCTCCACTTTTTAGGAGCAAAAGGTTTTTTGTTTTTGTTTCCATTTTCGTTTTTATTTTTGTCAATTATTGGCTTTATTTTGGTTCCCACGAGTGTAGGTCATAGACCCCGTTAACGTGGCAAGGCCAATAAATACTCACCGAGGTAGCCAAGTATCGGTGAAGCTCCGTTCGGTACGAGAATATCTTTTTAAGGGAGCCTCTAGAAAGACCCGGGTCGCATAACACACCCTTGTTCGTAGAATAACTAATGTGGCAAGTAGCGCCGTTTTGTTGAAATCACATGTCCTTGGCGTCCAGACCATATACATGAGACAGGCCAAAAGAAGTTGCTAATTATCGACCGATAGTGCTCGCCGTTGACAGCCAATGTCGTTCCCAGCCAGCCAGCCTAAAATACACCCTAACTTCCTATAAAGTCATCCAGAAATGGGTCTCACCGTACATTGTCCGAGCAGAACACCTATTTTGATGAAACAAGTTTTTAATTTGCACGAGTTATTGAGTACTATATCCGTCCATGATGGTTTATCAAATCAGACTGAATAAATGACAACTACTTTAATAGACGGCTGGTATTAAATGTCAAAGTTTAAAAGTCCATGTAGGAAGAGTAAGTCACAGACTGCTGAATAAGCTGACGCATAACCTGCCTGTCTAAACGCTGCCAGGGAACCATCAACCGATATACAAAGTTTCCACCAATATATCTTGATGTGATGTGGGCATCGTTCTTAATGCTATATTTCTTCCAGTGTAATTTGCATCAGTAGTTGTTGGTCTCTTACATTGTTTTGTTCTTATTCAAAGTATGTACATATGTAGTAGTATGTATGGAATTGTTAGTATTGTTTTTAAGCCATTGCTTTTCTCTTCTTGTTCTTCTATTATTTCTTGTGGTTGTTTTTATTTCAATTTTCTGGCGAAACAAAGTTTATTGTTGTATCTTGCTTTTGTTGTTGTTGTTGTCGTGGCCTTTAATTTCATTTTTTTTCTTATTACTTTTACCAACACACATACATGAGTACATAATGTCAGCCAGCCGCTGTTTATTCTTGTTCTTATTCGTCTTCTTTGTTCTTTGAGAGTGATTATGACTGCTGCTGCCTTTATTTTGTTTTGCTCTCTTGCCTTTTTAAAACTCTTTGTTGCTGTTTTTGTATTTACAGACTTTAGTGGAGCCTTGTCGTGTTTTTTTTTCTTTTGCATTTGCTTTCTTTTTATTCTTTCCCGGGTCATTAAAACAGCAAAAGTTTGAGTTGAAGTTTGTAAACAAACCAAAAACTGAAACTGTATTTAAGAAACGTATGCAATTAACTTACACTGGTTAGGGTCGCAGAGCAAAAAAATCGTTTTAAATGCAGGAAATGAAATTTGAGGGTCGATAACACTTTTTCTGGTTGTAGGATAGAATTTTAGAGCATCGAGCTCGACGGGGGGTATTCTTAAAAGGCACCTTCAATCATGTGACCAAATTAAGCGAGAACATACATATATACCGAGTTACCCATTTAGTGTTTTTAAAACGGTCTGCTAGTTTGTGACCCTAACTACATCTGCGTGGGACACTAATGTCCCTGTTCTTATTAAGGAATGTGAGCGAGCCTATTGCCTTTATTGCATATGATATGTTTAGAGTTAAGAATGAAATCGAAAAAGGACTCACCTCTCCTGTTAATGTCTGAGCTCTCTCATACGGTGTGGTGGGCGTTGTTGGCATCGCATCCTATCAAAACCAGGTGCTTGAAGGCAGATGTTGGCGTCTCCTCGTCTTCGTATGGTAGATCCTTAACTTATCGTTTGTTGATGGGGCAAAAAGTGTGTAGAAGTTAATCCATGAACTCTGTGTCTTACGAGCTAGGCTCCATTCTCCTTGATAGTGAACAACAGCAGATCCTCGCTAGCAGCCTTAGCTTAATCTGAACCATCTTCAGCCGTTGTCTCACTGTTGTCGTTCGGTGGCAGGATCAGCCTTAACTGTCCCACCACAAACCTGATTATGCCGTCCAAGGGGCAAAGAAGCGACAGAGACTGGACCAGACCCTACAGAGATCCTTTCCAGCACCTTTTTCACATTTTATAGTTTGATTAAAGAGTGTGTGGCTTTGTCACCCAAAATTGTAGGGCGAACCGACACCCTGACGATCTTCATTGGTCGCGGACGCATTTGGTGAAAAACTCGAGAGCTTTTCGGTTGCTGCATCCTACGACTTTCAATCCTTTTTGCCACTTGGAGCCATCAAACTGGCCTATTGCAGTTGGCCTGCTTCAAGTAGCGCTCGCATGATTTTCTCCTCCAAAATGAGCCAATTATTGTCTGTCAGCTTCCCTTCGGGGTGCTACCGGAAGTTCAAGTGGTGTGTTTAAGCTTGACGAAAATTTCAGCCGGTTGTCCTTTGCCACCTGAGTGGAGTCATCTGAACATTGTCGCTTCGTTGTCGCGCACGATGCGCCTTTCGAAGTCGACGGTTTAGCATCTGCAGGATGAACTTACGGACCGCCAGTCCTGCCGCTGAGGCTAGCTTGCTGCAGATGCCTCACCTTTCGAAGTTTGGGGTACACCATCTTCGATGAAGATGATGCCTGTTCACCAGCGGTATTGCGTTTGCCATTGGAACTGACAGCGTTATTGTACCGCCAAACGAAATATGCCATATGACACTAGCAACTAGCGTGGAAAGTTCGTTGAAAGGAGATGTTGGTTGGCGATTTTAATTGGCTACCAAGATCAAAGATTGTGGGATATTGTGAGGATTGTCCACAAAAGAACGGAACTCTACACAATTTTCGCGTCTGTACAAGTCTTTATAAAGCGATGCTTGAGAAAAATACCAACATAATCTAGAAAAGAGAGTAAATGGAAACAAGGGAATTTCATGAAAACCATCAAGGCTAAGTCCGATAAATACTATCGAATACAGAAAGTAATTACAGATTTCTTATTAGATTTCTTCACTCGAAATAATTGATAAAATTGATGATACGATTTAGCCCGGTCGAAGTCTAAAAGTGCAAGTGATTGTAGAAGCATAGCTTAGTGGTTTAAATTTTAAATGATTGCCTCGTTATAAGAATGTTTTTACAAGATAAGTGATGTGTTTGCTTACAATCGACCACAAACGCAGTGGCATGACAACTTCGTAGGACCGTTCCGCGTTGTTCAACTGCAATACGGAAGAGTTTTTACATCGTTTCCTAACCATGATCCATTTTAAGACACCGGGAACCAACAGTATGGCTTTTTTTGCCATGAATCGCCGCAATAGAAGGCAAAAGTGGGTTTGTCAGCCAATAAAGCTATGAATTGGACAAATAATTGTACTCTCATCCACCAAATTCTGCGGATTTATCCTCGAGTGACTATATGTTATTTCCAAACCTGAAGAAATTTCGTCCAAACAATGAAATTGTCTCCCATATAAACCCATTTTGATAAAACTTGATTTTTTGGAAGGCGTTAAAACTTGCAGACACATTGGATAAAATGAATAGAGATCAGAGGACTCCATGTGGAAAAATAAACTCAATTTTTATCCTAAAAACATGTGTTACATTGAAAAGGTCATGCGCATCCGACCCATATACAGCTGTGTTCATAATAATAGGAGTGCTACCATGTAATATTTTCAAAGTTAAAATTTTTTATTCTATCAATTTACAAAACATGATATATTTTAATGGTAGTTACAATGATATGTAAGAAATAAAATACAAAAAAGATTCTCGTAATAACTTGAATATTTACGATGAAATTGATTCATTTCTGTGTTTGCCCCTGAATTCAGTTGATCAAAAAAATAGGAGTGTGAGTGTTCCTTTAAAAATAAAAATATAACAGCACATAATTTAAAGAAAAATAAGTACGAAAAAATGTAGTTAAAACTTTTTCTACAGTGATTCACATAAATTTTTGTAATAGTGCGACGAGAAAAGCACTGTACTGAAGAAAAGAGAAAACTAATTAAAAATCTTCGAAATAAAGGCAAAACTTACAAAGAAACTAAGGAAATCTTAAGTTACTGCGATCAAATGATCACAAATACATTAAAATATAAAAAAAGCCCGAAACGCGTGGTCGCAAGGCCAAAACATCTACTGTCGATGACCGCCGAATTGTGCGATACAGCAAAATAAATCCTTCAGCGTCTTCAAATGAAATTCAAAAGGATCTGAATCTTGCCGTAAGTGTCCCTACTATTCGTAGCCGTCTGATGGACAACAATTTATTCGCAAGAAGTTCACAAAAGGTGCCATTGTTGACATACAAAACAGGCAGCAGCACGCTTAAAGTTTGCCCAAGAGAACATATCAAATATCCGAAAGAAAAATGGAGAACTTATTGTGGACCGACGAAAGCAAAATTGTTTTATTTGGTGGTACTGGGTCTAAACAGCATGTTAGACGTCCGCCCAACACCAAATATAAAGCTCAGTATACACAAAAGACAGTTAAACATGGTGGTGCAAAACTAATGATATGGGGAAGCTTTTCATATAATGGTGTAGGCCCAATACATCGAATTAGAGACATAATGGATAGGAACGTCTATGTCAGCATTTTGAGAGAAGTGATGTTACCAGATTCCACGCCCTTAAAATGGATATTCCAACAAGATAATGACCCGAAACACACCAGTAAATTAGCAAATGAGTGGTTTCGGGTTAATGGGGTAAAGGTTATGGCGTGGCCAGCTCAGTCTCCTGACCTTAATCCCATAGAACATCTATGAGGGATGTTAAAAAATATGTTGCCGAGAGAAAACCGTCAAATGCAACTGAGTTGTGGTCTGTAGTGCAAAATGGGTGGAATAAAATTCCACTAAAACAATGTCAGGATTTAGTTGACTCCATGCCTCGTAGATGTGCGGCTGTAATAAAAAGTAAAGGCTATTCTACCAAATACTAATCGTATTTAAAGTTTCTGATTATAGTCATAAGCATTTTTAACTTTTTTAATAGTAAATTTTTATGAAAACTGAAATACTCCTATTATTTTGAACAGCACTTTTTAAGATATTTTTTTTTTAAACTTCCTGTTACTTACTTGTTGAAAGCTTTATTTAATTAATGAATAACTTAAATAATTTAGTATTGAATCAACATTACATTACACAAAAAAATTGAATTAAACCATGTTTTTTATTTGTTAAAATTTAAGCTTTTGTTTTTCAATGGGCTCATTCCTATTTTTATGAACACAACTGTACATACAGTCAAAGAAAAAAGTCAACATACCCCCTGCTTTTTATCAAATTAAAAAGGATGTTATAGCATTGTTTAAAGCATTTACAATGAAGAATGTTTGAAAAGCAAAACGAATATGGAAAAAATATAACAAATTATTGGGAAGAACAATACAAATTAGTAGGAAAAAAGTGTACATACACCGTTCTTTGACTGTATATGCACGTCGTTACTCAATTTCCGCAGAATAGCCAGCAGTAAAGCCATTTTTATTTTTTTGCTTCTTTTTTGTTGTTACAAATTAATGGCCGTTTTGGTTTAATTTCCTTTCGCTCTTCTTAAAGGG
The DNA here is from genome assembly GCA_958299815.1 of Sarcophaga carnaria. NCBI lineage: Eukaryota > Metazoa > Arthropoda > Insecta > Diptera > Sarcophagidae > Sarcophaga > Sarcophaga carnaria. Next base: position 90,635,461 of record OY283149.1, read on the forward strand.
TTGTTGACTGAAGGCGGGTTCACCCACAGGTTTCTGAAACATTTTTGGTTCGGACAAAATTTTTTTTATATGGAGTTTGACGTTTCTCTCAGAGAGCGAGAGAAATTATTTTGTGCGAACAACTCTCAGTGTGAATTAAATTAATTTTAAATTTGGTCCGAACAATTTTAGAAAAGGTTGCCACACCATATGAAATTTATACAATACACCAATATTTGCAGAAGTTCATCGAAAGTCCCAGGGTCCATGCGATGAAAATTTATAAATGAATCTACGTCATTTAAACGCATTTCGGAAACTAGCGAGTGAAAATACCCTTTGGCTTCTCTTTGTTTTAAAAGTGGTCTTACAGCCGTCCTCTTGTTTATCTTTGATTTTCGTTTTTCATAAATATATTTTGCAAGTAATTTTACTTTGGTCACTTCAATGGTGAACAAGAGTAGCAAATGATTTATATCCATTTTATCCATCGCAGAACAAGATGTATTTATTCTTACCAAATAATTCACTACAAATACTGTTTATTTTTTGTTATAAATATTAATTTTTTTATTTCTTTATTTTGACACAAATATAATTAACTTTCTTAAGTTCATGCACATATATATTTACCTTTCATATTTCAATTAAATATGGCGGCACTGTTTTTACGAACAAAGTTTCTGAAATGGGTGAATCATGCTGCAGAAAACTCTCAGTAAACAAGAAATTTCTCCGAACCAAAAATGTTTCAGAAACTTGTGGGTGAACCCGGCCTGAGGCTATTGAGATTATTCAGTTGAAGCAAAAACAATTTAACTATCACAGCAGAGAATCAAAAAAAAAAAACATGGTTCAGATGAGAGAGAGAGAGAGACAAAGAGTAATAAAAATTACAACTACAATTACAAAAAGGAAAAAAACAAAATAATGCCACACATTTCCATTCATGCAATGAAATGAAAATAAAAACAAATTTTATGAGAGTTCGTCACACATGACGGCGAATGGTGACTAAACAGAACAAAACACGACACAGCTATTACCGTTTTTGTACTCTTACCTCTCCTTTCACTATGATTTCGTTTTCAATGAAATGGTAACAAACCATACAATAAAAACACACTTACATATGTGCATACATACATACATAGTCACACAATAATAAATATTATTTACATGCAAACGTACTTATAAAATGATCTCATACAGAGATTTACTCTCAAACAAACACACACACACACACATACATACAATTATGGTAATACATAGGGGGAGTATTTATGTGTGTTTGCATTAACCTATATGAAGTTCAGTGTATTAAATTTTATGTGTTATTTGTAACATTAAATAATTACCACTACTAATAGAGTGATACGCAACTCTGATTCACAACTATCGATAACATTAAATTTAGCGATATGAAATACAAAAAAATATCTTTTTCCGCCTTAGAAAGTCTGAAAAGTAACGATATTCTACGAATTTTTGTTACGTTTATATGTGTCTTTTACATAATTTTCGTTTAAATTCAGGTTTTTGTGTTATGAATCGAAAAGGTAACGAAATAAATCCACTAGAACGGAAAATTATTATAAATTTGTGGAGGAATTGTTGGCGAAACGGTGGGAATATTTCACTGTGGTATACGAAGATTGATCACTTTTTTCAAAGTTTGTTAAATATTACACCATAAAGTTTAATTGCAAAGTTAGATACACAGTCGTATTTCGATAGCCCATAGACATGTCTTCCTACTACATTATAAGCCACATTTAATTTTC